>OX451736.1:1576429616-1577899850 GCA_948472305.1 Vicia faba | reverse complement strand
TGCGTTGGTTTCTTCTTAATCGATTAGAATATCAACCTAATCGATTAGGTTAAGCCACAAAAGGAAACTCTAATATATTGTGTCACTTAATAGATTAATAAGGCTACCTATTCGATTAGGAGGCATTATTATTGCTTTAATTTATTAGTTGAAGTACTTAATCGATTAGACTATTGAGTTTTGCTTTCCTAATTGATTAGCAAGCTTCTTAATCATGTAAGTACTTACCCGGATTGGTTTTTAAGAAGTTATAAGGAAAAAGATGAAGATTTTGCAAAAGGTTTTGTGTGTGTGTGTGCCCGTACATTACCTTAGTACTGTAAGACTTACTCTTGCTTCATTTATATTTAACTGATCATATTATAAGATAAAACACTAAGCACGAGATCATGTAAGTTTCACAACTTCAGTCTAGCTACAAATGAGAAAATTTATAATATTCTAGATATCACCTTTGTAGAAACCCTTTGACTATCAGTCTTGTGTTATGTTTCCCTAATTTTTCCTTCATGATAACGTATGACCTTGTGCACCCACCTTACATCAATTTTCTTTTTATCATTAGGTAACTTAGTTAACTCCAAAGCTTTTTTTCTTTTCCATGAACTTTCACTCTTCTAGAATAGCATCCCTCCATACTCGATTTTTCAATGTTGCCTTAAAGTCTACAAGCTTAGTGTTTGCAAACATGGCATAGTGTACTAGGTTTCCATCATCCCCAATGACACTTTATTTTTCTATTAGTCTCTTGAATATTTTAAACACTTCTAAGGCATAATTCTTAGTATGAAATATTTTTTTCTTTTTAATGATAAGATATTAAAGGAACCACGAATATCTGAATAAGCTATATATATTTCCTCAATTGATCTCATTAACAAGATTTTGAAAGTTGACCAAGGATGATTTCCCATCAAGCATGTTGCACATGAACTTTCAAGAGCCACACTTTTATGTATGCATGGAATCATTTTCTATAAACTAATATGTTTCAAGCTATTTAAATTTAAATATCACTACCTCTTAGATCAAAATATGTTCTTATCATTTGGAATCACATTGGAAAGAAATACATCCTCTACTTCATCGATTAAGGTGTTGAAACATGGAGTTTTTTGTGTTACATTTAAGGGTGTTCATGAGTGTGGGTCGATCCATGAACCCATGAACCTAAACCGAACCAGCTCATAAATTTCTCGAACCCGTTCATTTACAGGCATACTTAACTCAACCTGTAAGAGCTGTCAAAATGGGCTATCCCATATGGATCGGTCTGCCCGGCCCGAAAAATCATAGGGTTTTGGCCTTCAGATTAGAGTCCATATTTTTTAAGGGATTTTTGAGCCCATCCCTAAAAAGGCTGATACCCATTAGGGCTAGTCTGAATGGGTTGCAGGTAGCCCATTAGACCCCATAACTATAAATTTTAAAATAAATTATTAATTTTTATATTGTGTTATTCCAAAAAAATAACACATTGATTTTTCTCACTTCAGTAAATTTTGTCTCTATTCTATTCAATCTTTCTCTTTTAAATATTATATATAATATAATCAACATTTTTTTCCTCGTATTATATTAGTTTCTCTCATGTTAAATATTTTAGTATTATTTTCTACAATTTAGACATGTTTTGTATTTTAAAACATATTATAGTATTTATAAGAGATAATATAGTACTTAAAAATGTGTTATGTTCAAAATAATAAAAAAAATTATTTTACTTATACTAAATATTATGGATTTTTATTTTTATTTTTTTTATTAAAAAAAGTTCGTTTAGGACCTGGTAGCTCGAAGGCCATCTAGGGTCGGGTTCAGGTAGTAATTTTGAGACCCATATTACAATAGGGCTTTTTTGGTTCAGTCCTAAAAAGTCCAAGCCCATTATGGTCGGCCCGTTTAGGATCGGGTAATCCATTTTTGACAACTACAATTTTGATTTCGGGTATCAGGTTTCAGTTTTGAAACCCGCAGACCCATTGACCCAACCCATTAATGTGGCTTAGGGAGAAAGCAAGCTCATAGTAAATAGAGGGAGTAACCCCTATTTTTAAACAAACTCATAACAACTTGTATTCACAGAATTTGCAGTTGCAAGTTAATAAATATTTTTCATAGTTTGTGGGCAGAGGAGAAACTCTGCAGAAACCCTAATCTCTTTTCTTCTTTAATTTTATTTTCTTTTCAAAGTTATTATGTAGTGATAACAATCTTGATCATCAATATTGATATAAATTCTCCAAAGGTTTTGGTGGATTTCCAACATCTGGTATCTAGAGTTCCGGTTGAGTGTTCAAGGAAAAGAAGAAGAAAATCACAATGGCGAAGAATTATGCGAATGGGAATTTTCTAGAAAGTCTTCTAATTCTGAAAGTTGATAAGTATGAGAATTAGTGCAAACAGATGAAGGTTATATTCTTGTCATAAGGTCTTTGGGATCTTGTAAAAGAAGGGTTAGAACTGCTTGATGAAGATCCTTCAGATGATGAAGAGATTGAACACAAAGAATTAGAGAATAAGAATTATAAAGCTCTCTTTAAAGTTAATCAATGTGTTAGTCTAGAAAATTTTGAAAAGGCTAGTGATGTAGAATCGGCAAAACAAGCTTGGGAGATTCTTGAGAAATCTTTTGGAGGTGCAGAAAAGGTGAAAGAAGTGAGGTTACAAACTCACAAAAATCTTATGAATTGCTTCAGATGGAAGATAGAAAGAGCATATATGATTTCTTCATTAGGGTTACGAAACTAGTGAATCAAATCAAGGTATATGGAGAAACATTAATAACAAAGTTGTTGTTCCAAAGATCTTGAGATCTTTGGCCCCTAAGTGCGATCATGTGGTGGTAGTTATAGAAGAGGAGAAAGATTTGGTGAAATTGACAAAGGAAGAACTTCAAGGGGACACTCGAAGCTCATAAAAAAAATATTTATTGAGAGAGCTACAAGCAAGTCGAAGAGTGATGTGGCTTTACAGGCACATTCAGAAAAAGAAAGTAAAGGAAAAGGAAAGTGGTTCGAAAAAGGTAAAGGTGGCTACAACAATTAGACTAGTAGAGGAAACCAACAGAAAGGAATTGTGTCGAATTAGAGAAGACCCTCATATGAAGGTAACCAAAGAGGTGGTGCTAGAGGTAGAGGAAGAGGTGGTGGTGGTTGAAAACATGACAAGAGTCACATTTAGTGTTATAATTGTCAAAAGTATGATCATTATTCTTGTGGTTGTCCTGAAAAGCAAAATAATCAAGAAAATGATGCAAAGTTCTCAAAGTATGAAGAAGAAGAGATGATGTTGATGGTCACAACAAGAGATGAAGAGAATTTCAAGTACCAATGGTACTTAGATTCAGGATGCTCACCACACATGTCTGGAAGGAAAGGTTGGATTGTCAACACAAAGCCCTCGATAAATAACATGGTGAAACTTTCAAATGACAATACTCTAGCAGCTAAAGGTATTGGTGATGTTCTGATTATGAGGAAAGATGACAAGAGGTCAGTAATTTCCAATGTGTTATACATGTCAGGCATGAAGAGAAACTTACTCAGCATAGGGTAGTTGGTTGAAAAGAATTATAAAGTGTTGAATCAAAGACAAGATAATGAGAGTCGTCAACGCAAGAGGAAGGTTAATCTTAGAGACTCCTATGTCTCAGAATAAAAACCATCAAGATTGAACAAAATGTGATGGAGCATAAATTCATAGAAACTGAAGATAGTAGAGATGAGTGGATATGGCATTATCCACTTGGTCATCTCTATTTCAAAGGCGTCGGATATTTGAAGAGAAGAAATATGGTTTCAGGATTACCAAAAAATGACATTCCAATCGAGGTGTGTGAAGAATGTGTGTAGGCAAAGCAACATAAGAACAACTTCAGCAAGG
Source organism: Vicia faba (assembly GCA_948472305.1). Classification (NCBI taxonomy): domain Eukaryota; kingdom Viridiplantae; phylum Streptophyta; class Magnoliopsida; order Fabales; family Fabaceae; genus Vicia; species Vicia faba. The sequence continues at coordinate 1,577,895,965 of OX451736.1, read as the reverse complement.
ATGCAGGAAGTAATTCGAAGGCAATCCTAGATTCATATATTGTGATGTATGTGGACCAATTCAAGGGGATTATATGGGAGATAATAAATACTTTGTCATATTCATAGATGAATTCAGTCGAAAACTTTGGACTTACCTGATCAAGAAGAAAAGTGATCATCTGTTGTACCCTAATTTTTTACCTAAGATCCCACCTCTCTTTGCATAATTTTCATAACATCAAAGATCATTCCATTCATATGGTCATCACTAACCTCATAAAAATACAAGGGTGTTGTCTTGTTTGTTTGTTTCTTATGCTAGATATATGTGTTGGATCAAGGAGTTCAAGTAGATAACTGACCAAGGACATGTATACTCCTCAGTGATTCATAAATCTCATTCACTCATGATGATCATTATCTTTATCACAATCCTCATCAATAGGATTTCATCATAGATTCATCAAGTGATTGGAGGGGAAAATTAGGATTTTGGCATCCTCAATTGAAAAAGTCAAGATTTAGGGTTTTAAGGGTTGACCTCCATTGAACATCATTCAAGAGATACTCAATATCATCATCTCACAATCTTTAAAGTGTCCCAATGTGTTGTAGTTTACATTATGATCACAAGATTCCATTAAAATTTGAAGATTTGAATTCATCCGGAAAAAGTCAACTGCTCAAAGTCAAACTTTAACTTTTGAGATTTTAGTCAAATATGGACTTCTCAAGTCAAGTTTCATCAAATTATGGTTGATGGATGAATTTGATCAAGAAAAAATCAAAAAGTTTGAGGTAACTTGCAAAAAGGGGTAAAGTTTAAGATGTTGAAAATTCACGAAGTGTCAAAACTGTGTGTTCAAAGTACATAACTTCTCAAGCTTGTAACTTCCAATCCAAGCAACCATCTTTCATACCCAAAAGATCAAGTTGAAGGTCTTGCTTCATACTAAAACTTTTCCATATGAAGTGAGGTCCAAAAAATGCATGGATAAAAAGATATGAGAGCATGAAATGGATGATTCATTTGTTTTTTAATGATAAAACACTTAGTGAAATTTTCAAGTGTTTTGACCTTGTAAAGTACCTGACTTTATATCCATTTTCTCCCTAATTCTAATTGATTCAGGCCAAGTGCTCAACATGAAAGTGCTAGAGTATGCTCTCATCTTTCCAAAAAGTATAAGAGCGTGAATTTATCACACTTGAGCTATGAGTTTCAAAGAGATGAAGTTGGCACCCCAAAACTAAAATTAGAGGTCCATTTGCAAGTAAAGTTCATATGCAATCTGCAAGCCTAAGCTACTTAATCCCACTTTTTAGGCCGTTTAGCTTATAAATCTCACCATAATCATAGATTTACACAAATTCTTAGTGCATTACACAAAGAATTGAGGCCTTGTCCAAACCTTGATACCATATTTGAGCATTTTACAAAAAGCATGGTATCCACTTTGATAAAGATCGACTTTTCAAACAACTCTCTCCTTTCAGCTTTCAATTTGTTTCTAAAAATCACATACAATCTTATTAATCAAAAGCAACCTTGTAGAGGTTAGAAAAGTATGGCAACCTCCCTCAGTTCACTCTACCTTTCCCTCATGAACAAACATGCATTTTTGTGCAATTTGAAACCAAATGGCCAAATCATCGTTCCATATGAACTAAACGTGATTTCTGCATGTTACATGGACCATTTGAGACCTCTATAAATAGAGAAATAAACCTCAAAGCAAGACACACAGAATTTTGCATTCAAAACACCATTGTTGCAACTTTCAAACCTTAAACTTCCATCTCTCAATCCACTCATTCATTTTCCATTCTAACACCTCACAAAGCATCTATACATCAAATAGAACTTAAAAAATGCATGAATTCATCACTGTAACCACCAAATTACCATAACCATCTCCAAAAAACCAAGCTTGCACATTGACTTGGTTAAAAGATTCAAAGCATTTCAAAGCAAACTAAGCACCTCTACAGCTTTAGGGAGGTTCAAGGAAGCTAAGAGGATCATTCGTTTGCTTCTATAATCACGATTGAAGGGGAAACAGACTCATTTCATTTGGTAATATTTTTGAACTTTGAACTCATAGTTTAAGCTATCATTTGCATTCATTTTTTATTCATTTATGTTCATATGATTGGTGTGATCTGAAGCCCTATGATAATAGGCATTGGTTGAGATTATACATCATTTAATTTAACTTTGAAAAATGTTAGGGTTTATGGTTTTGATCAAAATCGTGAGCCACAATTGATATTAATTTATGATGTGTACATTTTTTAATTCCTTGTTAAATTATGAGCAAATTTGATCTTTACACTTTTGCATTTGGTTGAGAAATTAGTAAGTTCAAAAATCCTCCATGGATGTTGTTGTTGTTTCACAAAGAAGATGAAGATGGTGGGTGGAGCCATTTTTCCTTTTTAAAATGATAGTTTATAATTTATTTAATTGAAGGTGTGTATTGAGCGAATGAAAGGGTAGTGTAGTTGGTAAGGTTTTGTGTGTGTGAGGTAAAGGGAGCTGGTTAGAACCCTGGTGGAGTCATTCCCACCCCTTTTAATTATTTTTTTCATTTTCCTTTTAATATTGTGAACTTATTTTATTATATATTCAATTGGGTGTTTGTTATTATCAACTACAGTGCGTAGCCCAATGGTATTAATTTTGAGTGGTGAGCATCAGGGCCTGAGTTCAACCCCATTTGGCCATACACCCTTATTTTTACCACTTTGTTTTGTTCTTTTTCTTCCCATCTTCTCTTAATTGTTTCTATAGGAAAAATTAATTAGTTTTAATTAATTTTTACACACTTGTTCTTTATTCCCTTTAATTTATTAATACATGAAAAAATCCCAAAAATAATATTTATGTCACCTATTTTTATTTAGTTCAAAAATAAGTGTTTTTATGTGTTTCTTTAGGGTTCTTAGTGTTTCTTTGATTGTTCCTTTGACCTAATTGACTTATGTCATTATGTGGCTATGTTATGCTTTGAGTGTGTCTTATTTGATGTAGATGACATGATTAATTTGGTTTTTACCTAGTGTAATAACCGATATATATATATATATATATATATATATATATATATATATATATATATATATATATATATATATATATATATATATATATATATAGTCGCCACCATTAATTTTTATTCTAGGGAAGAGAATATAACAGATAACCTAATTTGGATCATAGATTCTAAGTTGTTGACTCGTCTTAGACGAAGAGAAGGAGTTAGGCATCCCGCATCGACCTTGTTCACAAGGATACTAGGGTTTAGGCTAAAGGTTTAGGAATAAGGTTTTAATTTTAATTAGGGGAACCCACCATAGTTTTTAAATCGTATGCCTACGCATCCTCTTATGAGGAATCAGAGTCCCAATTCGTAGATCGTAGTTGTTGATTGGAGTTTTTTATGGATTATGCGAATATCTCGAATTCTCCTTGAACCAAGTCTGGGTTTGTAAATTACGAAGTTGTTAGACAAAGTTCGCAGTTAATTACAAATATCTCCATAATCCTTTTTGAAAATAATATCTTGAGTCTATTAAGTTAGTAAAAAATTGTTCGTAATTTGTTGATTAGATGTTTTCAAATATACTGCACAATATGAGGAAAATAAATATTTTTAATGCATGAGAAAAATAATTTTAATGCAATTAAAATATTTGAATGAATTAGTATTTAAAAAGGAGTTTGAATTAAAAATAAACAATTTTAGAATTTATTAAAATAAATATATTAATTACGAAAAATAAAAGAGTATAAATAAACAAATAGAGAAATTGTAAAAGAATTAAATAATTTTTATTTAAAAATACAGAGGGGTGCAAAATCAATTGGTTAGTAAAAGGTTGGGGGTGTAAATAACAACGCCATAAGTCCAGATATTGGATTTAGGCCCACTTGTGTGGGGGATATCATTTTGAACTGAGTAGTAAAGTTGTAGGGTGTAGATAGCATGGGCCTAAGTTCAAAAGTTAAACTTGGCCCAAAACGCAAGGGGGGGGGGGGGGGGGGGGGGGGGGGTAAACATTTAGCATAGTAGCAAAAATAAAAAAAACATAGGAGTGCTGGTAGCAATGGGACTAAGCCCCAACGAAATTTGTGCGATCCGCTTGGATCCAGTATGTGTGAGTCTATGGTGTTAACGTAGGCTGTGAGGTTACACGCGTTGGATTATGATCACGTGGTCGTGATTGAATGTGTATGGTAAGGAGCATAGAGATGCAGGCACGGGATCGCGAGGGATTATATTTTCCTATTTTCTCTTCATTTTTATTTCATTTCTCCTTGTCTCTCTCTGACTTTGTTCTCTCGTTCTCTGCCTCTCTCTAACACAACAACAAAACCCTAAACGTCGAACCCTAGCGACGATGTCGTTCTCAACCTCAAACCCCCAAATCAACCAAAAATGACTCCATACCCCCGTATTCAACTACTACAAAAAACATAAAAAGAGTTGAGTTTGAGTATTACCTCTGATTGTGATTTTCATTCGCTTGACACTCGATCTCTCAAGTGACCTCGACTTTCTGTTTGTTTTGTAGGTGAGACGATGATGGCGAGGGTGATGAATAAGGTGTGACAGTGGATTAAAGGGTTTTGAAGGCGGTGCAGTGGAACGATCGAATCTAGGGTTTCGGATTTTAAAATCCAGATCTTCTTCTTCTCCTTCTTTTTGTCGTTAAGCTCCTTTCCTCAATTTCTTCTGGAGATTTTTCAGTTCCTCTTCTAGGTTTAGAATTAGGTATTTATAGGTTTTTAGGTTAGAACAAATTAGGGGAAATTTTTATATTTCTGTTACTTTTGTAGAGATTGATTCGTGATTGATTTAGTTAGGGATTTGATTGAGACAAATTTCAGATCCGTTGTAAATTTAGAATTAGGTTTCGTGATTCTATGATGTATTTAGTTCAAATTGTATCTGTAATTTATTTCTAGTCAATAAAAACAAATATGTTTATCGAATTTGATTTATCTAGGAAGATTTGGTTCGAAAATTATTGATTTTGGTTGTTCTGGGATTGGGTCGCTTAGGGAAGAAAGAGGTTGCGTCGATGGGGAAGCTGGGTTGAAAACCCTTGAGTTGACTCGATCAACAAGTCAACAAACTCAATAAAAACTCAATTATAATATTAATAATAATATTGGAATAATAATAATTATTGTAATAATAATAATAATAAATGAAATGGTTAACAATAATAAGTGATAATAATAATTGTAATAACAATAATAAGAATAATAATAGTCCGCTGTTGACTTTAGTCAGCCTCAATAAACCTAATGGGCCTCCAATTCAGCTTAATGGGTCATCCCAAATTAATTCAGATTTTGTGAAACCCACCGTCTTTTAAATCCAAACCTTTTTTTATAAAAATACACCCCTACTAACAAAAATAAATGAATATACACCCCCTCTCAAAAATTTTAGAAATGACAAAATATGAATATACATAAAATATGATTAATTATCATGAATTAACCATTAATATTAGTAGGCCAAATTTGGGGTATGACCACAAGATTATAAGGATATGTTATACAGTGTTCCTATGAGTACCGAGAAAGTAGGCACAGATGATGGTGTATCATCTTACCAGAGTTTGAACAAAAAGTCTACATTAAACTTAGATACAACGACGCAGATAACGCGTTGATAACTAAAAGAGATCGTAGATTTTTTCCGCGTATTTACCATAACCTAGGATGTAAATAACACAAGTTTAAAAACTGACTTACTAATGTTGTGAGACTAACATAGTATGCTTATAAAGCATATTTTGTCTATTCATCTCAACCTAGGGGATGAACGAAACAGAGTTTGATAATACATTACCGCATGGAGACTAACACAATAATTATATCGCAGATTTCGTATATTTACTACAACCTAGAGAGTAAACAATACGAGGATGAGCTTGTGCATTTATCACGACCTAGAGGATAAATGACACAGGGATAGGCTTATGTATTCATCGCGACCTAGAGGATGAATAGTATAACCCTGAAAATTCGCATACCTATCACAACCTAGGGGATACATATTTGAAAAAAATTGTGTGTTTATCACGACCTAGAGGATAAACGACACGAAAGATAGACTTATGTATTCATTACGACCTAGAGAATGAATAACATAAACCTAACAATTTGCACACCTACCACAACCTAGGGGATAGATGATTGAAAATTTTGTGTGTTTATCACGAACTAGAGGATAAAAAAAAGGGGGTAGTCTTACGTATTTATCACGACCTAGAGGATAAATAATGTAATCCTGAAAATTCGTATATCTATCACAACCTAGAGGATAGATACTTGAAGAGCGTTTTGGTGATCGAATCTTAGGTAACTAGACCAAAGATAAGATTGGAGTTTACCGGTTGTGTATATTTTCAACCAAGGTATTCGTTTGTTTTTTAGACCCAATAATCCAATGAAGAGCCCCAAGAAAGTTCATAGTTTTAACCAAAGATGTGTTCAAACAATGCCATGCATAATGCCTTAAGCTGGTATGGAACCTAAAATGTATATGCACTGAGTATTTTATATATGTCCCAAATGTATATGCGCCAAGTGTTTGTATATGCCCCAAACATTTAAAAATTCCCCAAATGTTTATATATGCACCAAATGCTTGTTGTGAATTTTTATGTTCTCTCCTTTTAAACCATTGGTTTTGTGTCATCGAATATCTAATGTTGTATGTTGCATTATGGTGGTATTTTTGAATTTATTTGAACAATATGAAAGGTGTTAGCGGGATTTTGATATTTGTACCGCAGGCGTATGCGTGGGTGTAGTCGTAGACGTAGGCATGGATATGGCTATGATCGCAGGCGTGGATGTAGATGTGGATTTTCTTTCGATATTTTTCTAACCAAAATGATTTTTGATGTTGTATCAAATTCTCTTATTTTTCAAATCCCCAAAATGATTTCGACGTAGTATTCACAAGAAATAATCGTACTATTTGCAAACAAGTCCGAAAAGGAAAAAAACACAATTTGAAAGACTGGAAAAGTAAATGTTTTATTGATAAATATGCCTTTGAATAGGCGAGAGTACAAGATGCAGTTCCTTGAAAGAGGTAATTACAAAAAGTTTTAAAACTACAAATGGAAATTAAAATGATAATTGCTACTGTTGTTTCTCCAATGTCCTTTTGGTAGCTCCAATCTCCTTTGCTTCTAAGTCAAATGATTTGGATCAATCTCTCTCCTTCGTGGTTGTAGTCGTGGTTCTTTGATTGTAGTCTTTTTGTTCTTTATTTTTGAATAAGATTCCTAACTTTTTCCTAGACCTCCCTTTCGGGTTTTCAATCCACTAGGATAATTTTTTATTTATGTCCCTAATTTTTGCCTAGATCTCCCATTAGGGTTTTCGATCCACCGGGACGCTCTTTTTTGCCTAAGTCACCCATTTAGGGTTCGAACTTAGAAATATTTTTATACATAGTATTTTTTGACTATGTCTGAATTTGTCGGATGTGGCAGTTCTTCCCCATCCATTGTTGTGAGGATAAGACCACCACCCGAGAATGCTATTTTTACCACATACAGACCTTCTTAGTTGGGTGTCCATTTACCACGTTGTTGTACCCCAAAATTTTCCCTCTCAATTCTCAAGGCTTTTCTCACAAAGATTCTCAGGATTCAAGATTGCACGAGTGCATTGGGATTTTCCAGTACCAAAATTGAAAGGAAACAGTCAAAAAGGGAGAAAACATATGAAAATAACATTTTGACAAATTTGGAGGAAAATAGGTCTCCTTCAATTCATCACCCTTCGATTGACTCTCAGCCTCTTTCGATTGCTCAAAAATAGCTTCCTGCAAGCCTGCTTCGATATGCACAAGTTTGCTGGCCACACGCGCCCCCAGCAAGGCAAACCTTTTGATTCACCAAGCGTGCTGCCTGCAAGTCTGCTCCGATTGGGCATATGTTGCCTGCATGTTTGTTTCATTTGGACAGACTTCGATGGGACAAAGTAACTATCTTTGTGCATCCTTCGAATCCCCTTGCACCAAGGTCCTCTTGCAGACTTTGCCTCTCACAAGCTTTGTTTGAGCCAAGGGATATCTTCATACAATATTTGACTAAGTTCTTACTTCCCTTGAAAGAACACCTTTCGATTCAGAAGCCAGGAACTTCCTTCATGCTAAACAGACACCAGGAAATGACTCCTTTTATGTTTGTTTTGATCCACATGCTTAGATTGGACAATATGCTTCCTTCGAACACAAGCTTTCGATTGGGAAATGTGTTTGCTTCGATCCAAGCTTCGACTGGGCATTAGCTTCCTTCGAGTAAGTTTTTTTCAACCACAAGCTTCGACTGAGGCAAAGGTTTCCTTCGAACAAGTGTGCTTCGATCTCATTCTTGCATTCGACCCAAGACCAAATCTTACTTGTCAGACTATGTTACTTTCAAATCTTCATATAACTAGAGGTTTACACAAGTTTGTGATACATTGCCTAAGGGTTCGAAGGTTTATTCAAAGGATAATAACATTCTTGGATAAATTGGCAAAGCACCGTGTACCCTTTTTCATAAAAGGTACTTTTATCACAAAAGTATCTTTCAACTTGAATATGGCCTGAGCACAAGCAATGCCAAAAAGCACAAGTCACATCTTCTGTACCCCAACTTCTAAGAGGCCCCCCACATGTACTTTCATGCTACATTATTTTATCATTTCTTTTCAAGGCTGGCTATGGACAAACACACCCACTCTTCTCTATAAATAGAGGAACTTTTGAAAAGGCAAAGGAGGATTTTTTTACTAGAGGAACGAAACCTCAAAAATCTTCTCAAACACCACCAAAACTCTCAAGTTCATCAACACTTAAGAAATCGAAAACCCAGAACCATATTCACCTCCTTCGATTCTGAAGAACTCCCCACTCTTCAGTATCCTTCGAATCCAATTAAGAAATAAGCATACCCCTTGCTTCTTTCTTTGTTCGAATCAGCATCTAAGACCTAGCTTTTGTCCCTCACTTTCGAACCTAGGAAAGTCCAGGGTCATCACTCAAGGCCCAGTTCACCTTCAAGGTTGCAGCAAGAACACCACACACATAGAAGTTTGTTCAAACTCAAAGACAACCTTCTATGACAACTCTTCGAACCAAAAGCAAACCCCCTGTGACCACTCTTCGATTCCAAAAACGTCCAGGTAACAATTCAAGTTCGAAGCCCACACACCAGCTTCGAGGTAAGTCTTTTTTACTTTAACTCTTTCATTTTAAACATCTTTATTTATTCATCTTCTAAACCAACATGTAATAATCATGGACTTCAATGTAAATCTTTTTGTGATTTCCTTTTAAAACTAATTTGTACCATCCCCTAAAAATGTTGGAATACAAAATATGCATGCTTCGATACAGACATGTTCAGCACACACACACACACTTGCTTCGAATACACAGAATTGCAGGCCCAGGTGAAAAGCATACCTACACTGATTCCAGGCCCAATCGAAAGGCACAACCTGCTGCTTCCAGACCCTATTCGAAAGGCACAACCTGCTGCTCCCAAGCCTCAATCGAAGAAGGCAACATGGTAGAAAGGCAGAACCAGAAGGCACTCCTAGCTGCTGATAAGCCCAATCGAAGGACAGGACCTCACTGGTTCAAGTGCCCATTCGAAAGCCATGACCTTGCTGATGCCATCCCCAATCGAAGGAGGCCAACAGAAGTAGAATCGAAGGCACTCCTCCCCCGACCGAATGAGCTCTTTTTTCTTCTTTTTTATCTTACTTTTTCCTTTATATTTCTATGCACTTCAATATGGTTGTAATAGTGTAGAATTTATTTTCTGCACATTTTATTACTTTTGTACAAATGCTAGTAATTAGGTGTGTATGGCAAGATAAAACCAACAAATAGACAACCTAAAAAATCAAAGACAAATGCATGCAATCAAACACACTTTTCACACATGCACCCTTAGGGTAATCTCACTTGTTGCCTCGGAAAATAGTCATGTCCCTCGAACATGGGCGTTTTAGCAAAGACCCTCGATAAAAGATCGTAGTCCCTCGATGACCGTCGATGTTGCCTTCGGTAAATGATCTAGTCCCTAAATGACATTGCTAAAATCTCTCATAGGTTGCTTTCTATGACTATACAAATGTCTCACGCCCCTCCCTTCACATCCAACGATGGGGCTTCTTACCAAAACAATGGTAAGATAGAAACATCTAAAGGAGGAGGAAAAGAACATCTAAGACCTTCTGAGTAGGTAGATTTGCTCCTAGTTGCTCGCTTGCTCACAACAAAAACATTTTATACACCAACACTCTCATTTTTGAAACATTTTAAAAAGACAACACTTTTTACGCGTTCTTATAAAAACGAGAGCCATTACAAAGACACTTTTACAAAATCACTTTCAAAGACACATTCCACAAACACCTCTTTGAACTATTTTCAAAATAACACTTTGTATGCGTTCTTATAGAAACAAGAGCCATTACAAAGTCACATTTTCAAAATACTTTCAAAACCCACATCACAAGCACATTTTCAAACAAAAGCAAGTGATCTATCAAGAAACTAAGAGCCCATAGATAAGTATGGATGAAAAGGGTGCTAATACCTTCCCTTTTCATAATCTACCCCCCGAACTCAGAAAACATCTCTAAAAGGTCTTTCCTATTCTTTTCAGCCTTTCCTTTTGGATAAAAGAAAAGTCAGTGGCGACTCTTATTAACCGCAACATTTGTGATCAAACGCAAAACACCCAAGTCATTTCTCCCACCGTATCACAGAACCGGAAACTCTGTTGGGGAAAATACTTAAAAGTGGGGTTACCTTAGGGCTAGATCACCTTTACTTGCTTTCCTTGTTTGACTTGCTTGCTTTACATTTTGGGTCCTTGTTTGGATTACTTCTAAAGATCCTACACCCGAATCTGGGGCACCTTTTTAGGTAAGTAGCAATAAACCATGGAAGTTGTACAGCGTAGACCGATATGGACGAAGTGATAGCTACATTAGCGTGATACTTTGGCTTGTACTAATGTTCCTTGAGTCAGTCAAGGATAACATTAGGCTTCCTTAGCATCATTAAGCGCTAACTAACCTTTAGAACCTTTTAATTGACTCATCCTAAGCCACTAGAAAATAGTGATATGGCCGACTTTGGTTCCGACCGAAGATTGGTTGATACTCGATGCTACACTCATTGAGATTGGACTTTTGGGATATTCTGGGCGCAATACTTTGCTGCTTGAGCTAGAACAATGTCTAAAAGAAAGGTCAGTGATATGAGACTCCTTAGAACTCGTTACTTTTAATAGGATAGGTTGAGCCAACTAAAACTTCAAGAGGGTACTTACCTACAAACCCCATGCAAGCCCAAACCTAAGGACTTGTCTGCTTTGTGTGTATATGACTATTTGTACATAACAACTTGCTTACTTTGCATACTTGTACATAACATCATGACATCATACCATAGCATTTTCAATAACCATTTCAAGGATCTCAAGGGTCTATGATGCAGGGCCACATTGAACCAGACATCTATCAAAGGGCAAGAGAACTTATTTTTTCTCTAAACAAACACCGTCAAAGATCAAGTACAACAAACTTGAGTCAAGGGCTATGACCCACTTAACACGGTGAGCTTAATTCTCGTGGAAGGACATCCACCAATACAAAGTCCTCTAATCAAAGTTGTTAGTCAAAGCTCAACTTCTAACATTTTCTTGTGTTTACCCTGCGAGATCCTTGAAAACATGCATCCACATACCATGCATCATATCATGACAGGTTTCTCCCATACATATCTCCTTATCTTCCTACTATTTATTTCAGTAGAGATGGCTCTAGAGCAGACTATCAAGGACATCTAGGCTTAAAACGCTCAACTCCAAGAAATATTCTTGAACCTATCCAAGGGGAAAGAAGAAGTGAAAGCTCTTATAACAAGGGGCATGGTCATGGGGAATCAGGAGGGCACCAAGGATGATCAGTTGGAACGGATACAAACCGAGATAGCCACAGTGAAAGTCTAGATGATGGGACAACTGGTGGGCCAGATGGATCTTATCCAAAACTTGGCTCAAGGACGGGAAGAGTTGAGAGCCCTTGTCAACAGGCTTCATCAAGACAGATGCAACCAAATAGGGAAAACAATCATAATTGGAGATCGAGTCATTAATCATCCTCCGATGAAAAGTGGACCTTTCCAAATTGCTTCCACGTCACGGGTCCAACAATGACCTCGTCAACATCAACCAGAAAATCAACAAAGGCAAAATGAGCCCAAAAGACAGTTTACCAACATAAACATGCCAGTGTCTCAAGCTTTGCAACACATGTTAAAGATGAATCTGATTACACCAATAAGACCTCATCCAAATCCCAAAACTTATTCTCCCAGCTACAATCCTAATGCCTGGTGTGCCTATCATTCTGACAGTCTTGGACATGATCCAAACGATTGTTGGGCGCTGAAGTACAGGATTCAAAACTTAATTGACATAGGAGCGTTGGAGTTCACACAAGACAGTCAATTGGAGCTTTTCTATCACCCCTCAAGGGAATCCACATGAAGCGACGGTCTGGACGAGGAAATTTTCTGTTCATTTGAATTTTTCAATTGTAATTTCTTTTTTTATTCAAACAATTCTCTATTCAAGTTAAACTCTGTTTCATTAATGCATTGCATATGTTTGTCTTGAATTGATCCATTCATTTTCATTACATTTAAACTATGCTTTTTACTCTCCTTATGACATTCAACTCTTGCTAAAAGTTACAAGCCTTTAGAGGGAGGATGACGAAAACAATGCCATAATCCCATACAATATGCTTTTGGACAGACCTTACTGACGATGTACAGGCGTTCTTTCAAATCCTAAACACTGGAGTTATAAGGAAGATAATCCCTAGTCAACCCCTTCGAGCCAAAGAAGTAGAAGTTTTCTTTTTTACACAAATTGAAACCTTTAATCAAAACTTGGGGCAGGGTAGTCTCTCAGTTAATTCAAAAAGCGTGTTCAGTCGTTGACTTTCACTTTATAATACAACGAATGACAGTAAAACATTCCTCTGGAATCAAAATACAGTGATGTTCCCTACCAAATAGGCAATCATTATCTTTCAAAAAGAAAAGCCCACTAAGTCAAAACCTACAAAGGAGACTAAGAAAAACTGGGGCATCCCGCTGACTGTAATCTCAAAACAAGAACAGTCAGGAAAAAATTAGGGATAACAAATCAAAAGAAAGAGGTCACTTCAAATCCTCAACAACATGAAAAATGTTGCAAAATAAATGACTGCCTTCTGACAAACTTAACTTGTCTGAAGCATCATCAAAACGTCATTCTAGACTCAATTGGAGTTCAAACATATAATTAACTGAGTTTATGACTGAAGAACATCACGAAGAACGGGCGGGTACATATACACTTTGAGCCTTTATCCTTTGTTTCTTAAATTGTGAACCAAGTCACGCTACAACCCTTCAAAAGTCCTAATTGAAGCATGGGTTAGTTCGAAAGCATACTGTTACAAAAGGTATCCTAACTCATGTAAGGCTTTACTTAAATCCCGAGTTTGAACTTTCTTACAAAATTTCCTTACTTTCTAAAATGCATTTTCAAAACTTCAAGTCAAGCATAGACTTTGCATTATTTGAATATCGCTGTTTGCATATGGCTATTTGTTTGACAGCAGAGAAATTTACACAACGAATATCCGATGAACGAAAGCTCTCTCAGTGAACAAAATCACATCAAGTGGGATGACACTTCCAATGACAAATTTCCTATCAACAAGGGGGCATGACATTTCACTATCCAGCACAGCTGGGGAAGTCCAATCAAGATTCCAAGATATCTCTCAAGAAGTGTTGAATAACCAGGGGCAGGTCTCCGTCTAAATCACTCGGGGCGTTGAACGCGAATCTCGACAGAGGGTTACGTACAATCAAACATTTCCTGGAAGTGCCACAAACACTTGCTACTAGGGGCAGTGACAAATATCCCTAGAATCCTTCTCATAGGATGACTCCCAGCCAGAGTTTCAATCTCTAAACACTTTTTCCAGCTGAGTCGACCTCAAGAATCCTCGAGGATTTTTCCCAGTGAAGTCGCCACCTCTCCAACAGACCGGCAACAGGGTTTATTTCCCCAACAAACAGCAGGATTCCCCAGCTTGAGTTTTCCTCTCCAACTACTACAAATCAGAGGGTCACAGCTCCTCTTCCATAATAGACTACTCTACAATCCCTAGCAAGTTACTATGAAGCTTAGACCCGATCAGATATCAGTTTAACTTCATCCATTAAGAGATAACTCCCAGTAGAGCAACGGACAACCGAGACTCCTGAACTCTTTTCCCCGAGCAGGAATCAACACTCTCTACAGAGCTTTCAACATTCCCCAGCGGAGATCTCCTTAAATAACAAAATAGGAATCCCCGGTGGAAACATTCTAAGCAAAGTTTGAAGACACACCTACTCTCAATGGCATTTCGGGATTTAATGACTCCCCAACATTTTTCAAGGATTTATTTTCCAAGAAAAAAATACATTCCAACAACATTTCTCATTTCATACATCCTATTTACATACATGATAAGTGCATACGACACAATATCATTTATTTTGAGAACATCATTGCACCATGAATTTCATACATCATGACATTGCATACAACTTTGCCTTTACCTTTTCAGGAAAAGGTCAACAGATAAAGGTCATCATCTTTTTGGAGTAGCAATCATCTCAGATTCCTTCATCATCCTGCTGAGGTAGTAATCGTCCAAGATTCCTTCATTATCCTGCTGAGGTAGTAATCGTCCAAGATTCCTTCATCATCCTGCTAAGGTAGTAATCATCCAAGATTCCTTCATCATCCTGCTGAGGTAGTAATCGTCCAAGATTCCTTCATCATCCTGCTGAGATAGTAATCGTCCAAGATTCCTTCATCATCTTGCTCAGGTAGTAATGTCCAAGATTCCTTCATCATCCTGTTGAGGTAGTAATCGTCCAAGATTCCTTCATCATCTTCCTGAGGTAGTAATTGTCCTAGATTCCTTCTAAATACAGTCCAGATACGATCCAGATTTGGATGTCATTCTGTCACTCATTCAAATACAATCCAGATACGATCCAGATTTGGATGTCATTATGTCACTCATTCAAATGCAGTCCAGATATGATCCAGATTCGGATGTCATTCTGTCACTCATTCAAATACAATCCAGATACGATCCAGATTCTGATGTTATTCTGTCACTCATTCAAATACAATCCAAATACGATGCAGATTCGGATGTTATTCTGTCACTCATTCAAATACAGTCCAAATACGATACAGATTTGGATGTCATTCTGTCACTCATTCAAATACAGTCTAGATACGATCTAGATACGGATGTCATTATGACGCTCATTTAATACATCTCTCAGATACAAGTCAGATACAATGCATTTATGGATATTATTATGATACTTATCCCATGACCTATTATGGTTCAGTTTAAATCTCTCAATGGTTTAACCTGATTCTTTCTGGTAGACATTTTCTCTAGTTCATATAAATCGCTCCAAGATTTATTCTTATTCTTTCCAGTTAAATAAAATTCAAGACCTCTACTGGTTCAGTTTAAATCTCTCAATGGTTTATCCTGATTCTTTCCCGTAGACATTTTCTCTGGTTCAGATAAATCGCTCCAAGATTTATTCTGATTCTTTCCAGACCTCTGCTGGTTTAGTTTAAATCTCTCAACAGTTTATCCTGATTCTTTCCCGTAGGCATTTTCTCTGGTTCAGATAAATTGCTCCAAGATTTATTTTGATTCTTTCTAGTTAAAGAAAATTCAAGACCTCTACTGGTTCAATTTAAATCTCTCAATGGTTTATCCTGATTCTTTCCCGTAGACATTTTCTCTGGTTCAGATAAATCTCTCCAAGATTTATTCTGATTCTTTCCAGACCTCTGCTGGTTCAGTTTAAATCTCTCAACGGTTTATCCTGATTCTTTCCTGTAGACATTTTCTCTGGTTCAGATAAATCGCTCTAAGATTTATTATGATTCTTTCCAGTTAAAGAAAATTCAAGACCTCTACTGGTTCAGTTTAAATCTCTCAATGGTTTATCCTAATTCTTTACCGCAGACATTTTCTCTGGTTCAGATAAATCACTCCAAGATTTATTTTGATTCTTCTCTAGACCACTGTTGGTTTTGTTTAAATCTCTCAATGGTTTATCCCGATTCTTTCCCGTAGACATTTTCTCTGGTTCCGATAAATCGCTCCAAGATTTATTTTGATTCTTTCCAGACCTCTGCTGGTTCAGTTTAAATCTCTCAACAATTTATCTTGATTCTTTCCTGTAGACGTTTTCTCTGGTTCAGATAAATCGCGCCAAGATTTATTCTGATTCTTTCCAGTTAAAGAAAAGACCTCTACGGGTTCAATTTAAATATCTCAATGGTTTATCCTGATTCTTTCTGGTAGACATTTTCTCTGGTTCAGATAAATTTCTCCAATATTTATTCTGATTCTTCTCCATACCACTGCTGGTTCAATTTAAATCTCTCAACGGTTTATTCTGATTCTTTCCTGCAGACATCTTTCTTTGGTTCAGATAAGTCGCTCCAAGATTTATTTTGATCCTTCTCCAGACCACTGTTGGTTCGGTTTAAATATATCAATGGTTTATTCTGATTCTTTCCCGCAGACATCTTTCTCTGGTTCAGATAAATCACTCCAAGATTTATTCTTATTCTTCTCCAGTTGAAGTCAAAATGTAGACTTAGTCTAATTTCTATCAACAATCACCTTTGGATGGCATCTATAAGCCCATCTCTGACAACTCTCCATCATTTCTCCAAATGGCATCTGTAAGCCCATTCCCTACATCATCGAGTTCAATTTTCTGGGCACTCTAGTGTTCAATCATCTTCCACCTTCAAGTAACGAATGGCAGATTTGCCCATTTAACTCTTTAGGTGTAAGAAGATTGAACAGGGACAACTATTGTACCCCAAAATTTTCCCTCTCAATTCTCAAGGCTTTTCTTACAAAGATTCTCAGGATTCAAGCTTGCACAAGTGCATTGGGATTTTCCAGTACCAAAATTAAAAGGAAACTCTCAAAAAGGGAGACAACATATAAAAATAATATTTTGACAAATTTGGAGGAAAATGGGTCTCCTTCGATTCATCACCCTTCGATTGACTCTCAGCCTCTTTCGATTGCTCAAAAATAGTTGCCTGTAAGCCTGCTTCGATATGCACAAGTTTGTTGGCCACACGTCCCCCCTACAAGGCAAAACTTTCAATTCACCAAGCGTGCTTCCTGCAAGCCTGCTTCGATTGGGCATATGCTGCCTGCATGTTTATTTCGTTTGGACAAACTTCGATGGGACAAAGTAACCATCTTTGTGCATCCTTCGAATCCACTTGCACCAAGGGCCTCTTGCAGACTTTGCCTCTTACAAGCTTCATTTGAGCCAAGAGATATCTTCATACAAGATTTGACTAAGTTCTTACTTCCCTTGAAAGAACACCTTTCGATTCAGAAGCCAAGAACTTCCCTCATGCTAAACAGACACCAGGCAATGACTCCCTTTATGTTTGTTTCGATCCACATGCTTAGATTGGGCAATATGCTTCCTTCGAACATAAGCTTTCGATTGGGAAATATGTTTGCTTCAATCCAAGCTTCGACTGGGCATTAGCTTCCTTCGAGTAAGTTTGTTTCGACCACAAGCTTTGACTGAGGAAAAGGTTTCCTTCAAACAAGTGTGCTTCGATCTCATTCTTTCATTCGACCCAAGACCAAATCTTACTTGTCAGGCTATGTTACTTTCAAATCTTCATATAACCAGAGGTTTGCACAAGTTTGTGATACATTGCCTAAGGGTTCGAAGTTTTATTCGAAGGATAATAACATTCTTGGATAAATTGGCAAAGGACTGTGTACCCTTTTTCATAAAAGGTACTTTTATCACAAAAGTAGCTTTCAACCTGAATATGGCCTGAGCACAAGCAATGCCAAAAAGCACAAGTCACATCTTCTGCACCCCAACTGCCAAGAGGCCCCCCACATGTACTTTCACGCTATGTTATTTTATTATTTCTTTGCAAGGCTGGCTGGACAAACACGCCCACTCTTCTCTATAAATAGAGGAACTTTTGCAAAGGAAAAGGAGGATTTTTTTACTAGAGGAACGAAACCTCCAAAATCTTCTCAAACACCACAAAAACTCTCAAGTTCTTCAACACTTGAGAAATCAAAAACCCAGAACCATATTCACCTCCTTCGATTCTGAAGAACTCCCCACTCTTCAGTATCCTTCGAATCCAGTTAAGAAAGAAACATACCCCTTGTTTCTTTCTTTCTTCGAATCAGCATCTAAGGCCTAGCTTTTGCCCCCTCCCTTTCGAACCTAGGAAAGTCCAGGGTCACCACTCGAGGCCCAGTTCACCTTAAAGACAATCTTTTGTGACAACTCTTTGAGCCAAAAGTAAACCCCATGTGACCACTCTTCGAATTCTAGAAACGTCCAGGTAGCAGTTTAAGTTCGAAGCCCACACACCAGCTTCGAGGTAAGTCTTTCTGACTTTAACTCTTTCATTTCAAACATCTTTATTTATTCATCTTCTAAATCAACATGTAATAATCATGGCATTCGATGTAAATCTTTTTGTGTTTTCCTTTTAAAACTAATTTGTATCGTCCCCTAAAAATGTTGGAATACAAAATATGCATGCTTCAATATGCTTGCTTTGATGCATACACATGCTTTGATACAGACATGTTCATCACACACACACTTGCTTCGAATATACTGACCTGCAGGCCCAGGAGAAAAGTATGCCTACACTGATTCCAGGCCCAGTCGAAAGGCACAACCTGCTGCTTCCAGGCCCCGGTCGAAAGGCGCAACCTGCTGCTTCCAAGCCTCAATCGAAGAAGGCAACATGGCAGAAAGGCAGAACCAGAAGGCATACCCAGCTGCTGACAAGCCCAATCGAAGGACAGGACCTCACTGGTGCCAGTTCCCATTCGAAAGCCATGACCTTGCTGATGCCAACCCCAATCGAAGGAGGCTAACAGAAGTAGAATCGAAGGAACTCCTCCCCCAATCGAAGGAGCTCCTTTTTCTTCTTTTTTATCTTACTTTTGCCTTTAAATTTCTATGCACTTCAATATGGTTGTAATAGTGTAGGATTTATTTTTTGCACTTTTTATTACTTTTGTACAAATGCTAGTAATTAGGTATGTATGGAAAGATAAAACCAACAAGTAGACAACCTAAAAAATCAAAGACAAATGCATGCAATCAAACACACTTTGCACACATGCACTCTTAGGGTAATCTCACTTGTTGCCTCGGAAAATAGTCATGTCCCTCGAACATGGACGTTTTAGCAAAGACCCTCAATAAAAGATCGTAGTCCCTCGATGACCCTCGATGTTACCTTCGGTAAATGATCTAGTCCCCAAACGACATTGCTAAAACATCCCATAGGCTTCTTTCTATGACTATACAAACGTCTCACGCCCTTCCCTTCACATCCAACGATGGGGCTTCTTACCAAAACAATGGTAAGATAGCAACATCTAAAGGAGGAGGAAAAGAACATCTAAAACCTTCTGAGTAGGTAGATTTGCTCCTAGTTGCTCGCTTGCTCACAACAAAAACATTTTATACACCAACACTCTCATTTTTAAACATTTTCAAAAGACAACACTTTGTGCGTGTTCTTATAGAAACGAGAGCCATTACAAAGTCACATTTTCAAAATACTTTCAAAACCCACATCACAAACACATTTTCAAACAAAAGCAAGTGATCTAGCAATCAACTAAGAGCCCATAGATAACTATGGATGAAAAGGGTGCTAATACCTTCCCTTTTCATAATCTATCCCCCGAACTCAGAAAACATCTCTAAAAGTTCTTTCCTATTCTTTTCAGCCTTTCCTTTTGGATAAAAGAAAAGTCGGTGGCGACTCTTGCTAACCGCAACATTTGCGATCAAACGCAAAACACCCAAGTCAGTTCTCCCACCATATCACACACGCTAATTAAGGAGAGGTAGTAGAATATTTTTAGCACCAAATCTCCTTCTTTGAACACTCAAGGACGAACCTTCTTGTTAAATAATTTTTTCATCCGCTTTTGGTATAATTGACCGTGGCACAAAATTGTCAAGCATTTTTCTTCAATGAGGTTAAGCTGATCAAGTCGCGTCTGAACCCACTCTGCTTCTTCAAGATTTATTTCCATTAGAACTCGAAGTGACAAAATCTCTACTTCAACAGGAAGTACTGCCTCCATGCCATATACTAGAGAGAAGGGAGTTACACTTGTTGATGTACGTATGGAAGCACGATAAACATGTAGAGTAAAGGGAAGCATTTCATGCCAATCTTTGTATGTCTTCACCATTTTCTGAATGATTTTCTTGATGTTATTATTGGAAGCTTCAACGGCCCCGTTCATCTTGGGTCGATAAGGTGAGGAATTGTGATGCTCGTGAAGGTGTGAAAAACTCAAGAAAGGGGGGTTTGAATTGGGTTTTTAAAACAAAACTATTATTTTAAAAATATTCCCCTTTAAGTTAAAATACTTTTTCCTTCACTCTTGATAATAACAATAAGTAAGAACAGGAAGTAAATAACAATGTATGTTTATACTAGTTCACTTGAAAATATCAAGCTAGTCTAGTCCACCCGCCAAGGTGATTTCGCGTCACTCAATCGAGGACTTAATCTACTATAACCAAACTTATTACAATTTGCACAAGCTATCCGCAAGTGACTAACAACCTCTAGACTCGCAAGCCCTAAACTTCTTAAGGATTCAGACCTACCCAGTCCCTTAAGGAATATCAACTAATAATCACCCTGATTATTACAATACACAAGCTACCTGTAAGTGACTAACAACTTCTAAAACTCGCAAGCTCTAGACTTCTTAAGGATCCAGACCTACCCGGTCCCTTAAGGAATATCAAACAACAATTTGAATACAAGTTTTATTTACAAGAGTATTGCTTCTAAAAAGCTAAGTATGTAAACTATTTTATGAACAGAATATGAAAGCAATAAGCAGCGTTTGTGCGTGAATGTTCAGTAGTTAGCCTTGCTTTATTTCTTAGTTTTCATGACTTTATATAGCCATTAACATAATGTATACATTGATGGATACTCTTGGATTTCCAGAAACATTGGCAGCTTGAACAGTAACGTGGGGGACAAGATCGTGTGATGCGTCCGTCCTTTTATGGTAGTGGAATAAAACATTGATTGTACCATGTACTATTTGTACCATGTTAACGTTATCTTCTTTCCTTCTGCACTTCATAGGATTTTGCGAGCATGAGTTTAGAAGCGAGAAAATAACATCAGGTCATCAGAACTTCAAGTCTTCAGAGTCTTCAGAACTATGTCTTTAGAGTCTTCGGCACTTGGTTAAGAGAGCCTTTTCTTCGAACCTTGGGTCTTTAGAACTTCAAGTCTTTAGAATCTTTAGAACTTATGTATTTTAGAGTCTTTAGCACTTGGTCTTCAGAACCCTTATCTTTAGAACTTCATAAATTGAAACACAAGCTTTCAGCATCTGGACTTCAGTAGAAACTTTGTCTTCAGATCTTCTAACTTTGTTTCTTTAGAACATGTTGTCTTTAGAAACGTGAGTCTTCAACATCTGGATGTAAGTAACAACTTTTGTCTTCAGATCTTCTGATTGATTTCCTTAGAACATGTTGTCTTTAGAAGCTTGAGTTTTCAGCATCTAGACAACTTCTGTCTTAGATCTTTTGACATTTCTTCAGACAAATATCAGAGTTTACACTTCAGAGCCTTCTGGAGTGTCTTGCTACTATTCAACCAAACTTGTGTAGCATAGAAGCAGAATCCTTTCTTTTCTAATGTCTTGGCCATGCCATCCATCAAAAGCAAAACTTGTTTTTTAAGTACTTAATAATAACAAACATTAGTATAACAAAATTGTTCATACAATCATACTCATTTGTTATCATCAAAACTCAGAGATAATATTGTAGAACCAAATCTTGTTCTTACAATCTCCCTCTTTTTGATGATGACAAACTATGTATTTTGATGACACAATTTTGTACATATAATCATAATCAGTGAAGTTAGAAGGGTCAGAAATATTTATCATTTTTTGGATACTCCCCCTGAGTCAATGACTTGATGAAGATCGAATATCCTAACTCTGAACCATTTAAGTAAAAACTCCCTTGGTTCTAATAGATCAGATATCAAGATCTTGAAAGTCTTGACTTTGGATTCCAATAGACAAATTGAGATCTTAATTTCACACAACTTCTTTATTAAATCTTTGAACTTTAATAGATCTTAGACATTTTCCAGATTCTCAATAGATTCTCAATTTTAAAGTCTGATTCCAGGTTTCACTTCTTGAATTATGAATGAAGAACATCTTCAGAGTCTGAAGCTAACAGATTAGGCATAAGCTTTAAATAGTGCTTTCAGATCTTTGTCTTTTAATCAGAGTTATAATTTCCTGAAATAGAAAAACAATTCTAATAGAAACAGAATTTTAACTGGGTTAGAATGTAAGCAGCTATTTTCAGAGAATATTTTCCAGAACTTTATTATTGAAATCAAAATTACGTTCATTTAAATTACTCCCCCTTTTTGTCAAATCAAAAAGGTAATCATGTGTAAAAACATAAAAACCAGAAGAAACAAACAAGATAAGAAGTTTCATTGATGTGTCAAAAGAAAAGTTCATCAAATTTAAATGGTCACAAGATAGGTAAGTCAAAAGAAGTAGAACAAACCAAAATCCGAAAAGAAAGTCTTGCAGACATCAAATAAGTATAGTCTTATGGTTTTAAAAACAAACGGGAAAAATTCAGAGTCGGGGGTTCAGAATTTGCACGAGCAGATGATGAGGGTTCAAATAATTTTTCCAAAATCATCTTGAGCATAGTTTGAACAGATTCATTAACTTTGTCCTGAGCTTTGAAGTTTTCTCTAAACATTTTCTGCTTTTCCCTTATTTTAATAATGGTTGTCTTCATATTGCAGTTAGACTCAAAGTTGGATACCTTCAAATCTTGTTGCTTACCTTTTTCTTCAGCAGCCTTTGCAGCTTTTGTAGCCAATATGGCTTCCTCTGTAGCTTTATCTT
The DNA here is from genome assembly GCA_948472305.1 of Vicia faba. Taxonomy (NCBI): domain Eukaryota; kingdom Viridiplantae; phylum Streptophyta; class Magnoliopsida; order Fabales; family Fabaceae; genus Vicia; species Vicia faba. Next base: position 1,577,872,787 of record OX451736.1, on the reverse strand, counting down.
CTTCTTCTGCTTTTAGTCTTACTGCTTTAGCTTCAGCAAGGCGAGCTTTTTCATCAGCTTCTCTTTGCTTAGCAGCAATTAGTTCCACATATCTAGCTTTATCTCTTTCTTCCTTTCTTTCAGGTGCCATTTGAACATCCCTAATTCTGGATGCTTCAGAAAAGGTACTCATTTGTTCAATTTCAGAAGACATCCACTTCTAAAAGTTCTTCCAAGAACCATCCATGTCTTGAGGCTCAGTGCTTGTGCTTGCCTCTGATTTTAATTTAGCAATCCTTTTTGTAGCCTTGTTTATAAAGATGTTAATACATTCATCCAAGTTATTAGGAGAAGGTTTTTCATAAATGATTATTTCCAGTTCAGGTTGAGAAGGAATAGCTTCAGAGTTGATAGTTTCAAAAGGTAGTTTAGACAGATCATCAAGGTCGGAAAAGGTATATTGTTCAGAAATGGGTATAACAACTGGTTCGGGTGAAAAAGCATTGGAGGGTGCAGTAGATAAGGTGATTTGTATGGGTGTAGAGTGAGAAACATATGGATCAGTGATAGATTCACTTATGTTTTTTTTTTGGTTTGTGAATACAGATTGAAACATTGTTTGGAATAATGGTGTTTTATTTGATAGTTCTAGTGCAGGTTTTTTAAATTGGTAGTAGTTGTTGAAATATATGAGAATAACGGGGCAGAGACGGATGGTTTAAAAATGACTTGTGAATTGGACATGGTGGATTGAGAGAAATGTGCCATTGTAGTTGTTAAAGATGCATTAACATATTCAGGAGCATTATCGGAAATGGTAGTAGGAAGAACAATATACTTACATGGTTTTCCAGTTTCAGAGGGTAGACCCTGAGATTCAGAGGATTCATCTCTTTGTCTCTTCTTCCCCTTTTTCTTTGGCTCAGAGACTTCTGATAATTCTTTTCTTTTCTCTTTTGAAGTATCAGAAAGAATTGGATCAGAAGTAGGAGTGTCAATCTTACTGGATATTTCATACATTGTAGCACCCATATTTTTTTCTTAAAGAAATCTAGATTTCTTCTTCTTCTTTGGTTCAACAATTTTTGATCTTTTCTTTCCTTTTCTTACATCACAATCCACTTCTTCAGCAGGAAGTTTAGTGTAGTCAAAATTGGACATATCATGTCCTTCTTCTTCCATCATTCGAACATATATAGCAACACTTGATATATTATCCATCTTTGAAAAAAGAGGATAATCAGTAATTGAATCCTTCTTTGAGTAGTGACTTCAAAAGGTTCACCCAGAGGTTTGACTTTAATCTTTTCGATTATTTGCATATTCCTTACGTTTTGTGCAGCAAATGATTCTCCAATGCTGGGAGACAAATCTTTAGTGTAATTTGCTTCTTATACCAAAGATTTTACTAACCCACTTTCCACAAGAATGTCAGTCAGAAGGCGTCCACAAGGGACATAGGTAGGAACATTCTTCTTAGGATTTGCAGTGGTTCTCGTTTTCTTAACAATATCCTTCAGATAATTGAGTAAGACATAGGGAAGATTGATTTTTTTGCTTGGTTAGCAAATAATACAGCATAAACTTATGACTAAAATTGAAGTAATCAGAAGAGTTTGGAGCAGGTCTTGGGTTTATACAGCCCATAAATGATCTTGGGCCAAACTTTATGATTTGGATGAAGATCCTTGCTCTTGTAATTTGTATTCTCATCAGAGTAATTTTTAAATAGTACTTGATTGAGTGACTTATTTGTAAACATCAATTTACTCTTTGTAGTTTTAAACTTCTTCTCCATTTTGTATGTACATTTGCCTTCCATAAACTTCAAACCTAGAAGATCAACAATGTATTTTTCAATTATAACAATCCTCAATCCAATAACATCGGATACAATATGAAGATCATCACAATTAGCATTCTTCTAGAAATATTTCACTAAATCTTCATAATAAGGACCATGAATCCTGTTAAAGTAATTTTCCCATCCCTGAGCCTCTAATTCTTCTTTTAGGTCAACCCCATTATCAGCTAAATTGCCGAAATCAACCAAAAATTCCTGGAGAACATTTAATTCTTGTGGAGGAAGAATGCAGTGAACTTGAGACGTTTGTTGAGTGATATGATTCTCATTTACTTATGTAGAAGAAACAGTAGCAATAATTGTCTTTAAGAAGGAACTGGTGAAGATTATGGAGCAAAAGTAGATGATAATAAAGAGCCAGAAGTAACTGGTGGTTTTGATGCTTAATCAAATTCTTTTGCGAACTTAACTGCTTCTTTTTGAAATTGGTCATCATGAATTTGGTTTGAGGGAGAAGATGAATGAATGTTGAATATTGTTGAGGAAGAACCCAGAAGGGAGGTTGAAAGAAGAGGGCTTTAGGGTTCCTAATTTGTGAAGTGGTGAGAGTGAGTGTGTGTGATTTATAGTATTTGAGAAGAAAAAATAATAATAATAATTAGGAGCATTAAATGAAAGTAATTATTATGATATCAATCAAATTCCAAGAAATGCGCACACTGCTCATTGCCTAACTTAGGTAGTGTATGATGATTACGCATAACCAAGGGTTACACGTCTTAATCAATACATCTAACTAAGTATCGCATTTAATATCCTCATAGTCTGGAGAACCCAAAGATTTCCATCTAATCAAAGACATTTCTGACCGAAACATCTTCTGATTACTGAGGTTCTGAAAGAAATAGCAGTAATAGGATTTAAGGAAGGTAGAAACATTACTAATAGAAGTCTGATAGACAATCTTCATAATCTAGATTTTATTCAGAGGATGAGATGGAATAAGCAAAATCATTGAGGCTCAGAAGTGCTTCTTCAGGAGATTTAAGGTTTGGTCTTGTTCTGACAATAGCATTTTGGTTTATACAACTTTCCGAGACAATAATTTTTCTTTTTTGGTTGCTTCTGATACTGGTCATGTTTCCAAATTTAAGTTCCAAATCTTGGAACATATACCTTTCGCCTGTCATGTGTCGCGAGCATCCACTTTCCATGTACTATGACTGATGTTTCTATGGCTCCATTAAGGAGATCTATAATGTAGATTATCTGATCCTTAGGTAACCACTTTATGGGTTCTCTTTTGTTATAAGTTCCAGAGGTTCTAACCCCTTTGGATTTTCGTGCAACAGAATAATCATGTAAAATATGTGCGTGATACTTTGGTTTAAATTTTTTCTTGTGTCTGTGTTCATGCTACAGAAGTATCAGAACCTCCTTATTTTGGACACTTCAAATATGTGCAAGCAGGCACGAAATGTTCAGAAATAAGTTTTGGTTTGAGATTCAGAGTCTCATCAATTTTCTTTGATGGTCATGAATACCCCAAGCCTCTGCTTCCATTTCTGCTAACACCATAGATCATTGAAGCCATTTCGCTTCTATCTATGCTTTTAGCAAGGAAGTGTTGAAAAGCTCTATCATATCAGATTACTTCGTTAGTAACAGATATGTTAGAGAGAATCTCTTCTTCTAATCTAGACACTTTACTTTTTAGAGCAGTGTTTGATTTTTGTAAAACAAATAGTTTTTCATTTAAAACAGAAATACTTTGCTCATCTATAGTTGTGTTCTCTGAAGTAGCCACAACACTCTTTTTCAAGATTTTGTGTTTACTTATAAGAGATTGATACCTTTCATTAATTCAGTTAAGCCAATTTCAAGTTCAGAAAGAGATAAATGAGAAAGTACCTCTTTGTCGTCATCAGAATCTGACTCATAATTAATTGTCAGTTCATCTTCTGATGTTGCTTCTCCCCTGCCGGTCCTGGCCATGAATGCCATGTTTGCCCGTTCTTCATCAGAATCTTCATCTTCTGATTCTGAGTCATCCCATGTTTCCATGAGATCCTTCTTAGCTTTGTAAGCCTTTTTAGTATTTTTGTATTTCTTAAGCTTTGGACAATCATTTTTGTAATGTCTAGGCTTGTTGCATTCAAAAGTAGTGACTTCTTTTCCAGAAGCATTTTTCTGACCAAAAGTGAATTCACCTCTTCCATACATCCTTCTTTGACCTCTGAACTTGCTTTGTCTGTGCTTCCAGATTTGACTTATTCTTCTGGATATTAAGGAGAGTTCATCATCATCTGAATCTTCTTCAGATTCTTCTAATTCTTCCTTAGCTTGGTAAGCCTTGGTTTTCCCAGAAGTAGACTTTAGAGCAACTGATTTTACCCACTTTTGAGGTTCATCTTGTTCCATCTCTATTTCATGGATTCTTAAAGAGCTAATCAACTCCTCAAGAGAGGTGTTGTTCAAATCCTTTTCCAATTTTAAGGTAGTTACCATTGGTCTCCATTTAGCAGGTGTACTTTTGATAATATTTTTAACGTGATCTGCGAGTGAGTATCCTTTGTTCAGAACCTTATGTCCTGCCACAAGAGTCTGAAATCTTGAAAACATTGTTTCCACAGATTCTTCGTCTTCCATTTTGAAGGCTTCATACTTTTGAATTAAGGCCAGAGCCTTTGTTTCTTTTACATGTGCATTTCCTTCATGTGTCATCTGAAGAGAATCAAAAATAGACTTTGCAGTCTCTCTGTCTGTGATTTTCTCATATTCATTATATGAGATATCACTTAGAAGAATGGTTCTTTCTTTGTACTAATTTCTGCATACTTTCTTATGTGCTTCAGTCATTACACTTCTTACAATCTTATGACCTTTATCATCTACTAGTTGAGTGTAGCCATCAACTGTCAAGTCCCATAGATCCAATTCATATGCTAGAAAGTAACTTTCTATTCTATCCTTCCAATAGTCAAATTTCTCCCCAACAAACATAGGAGGTTTTGAACTATAGTGATCTCTATCATTATTCTTATTATCAACAGTGGAAGTAGATGTAGTCATTGGTTTTTCACACACACTGGATCAGTACTAGACACTGTTAAGTGTTGATAAAAATTCAAACTTTTTATATTCTCAGAATCGGATCTCTGATACCAGTTGAAGGTGCGAAAAAATAAAGAAAGGCGGGTTTAAATTGGGTTTTTAAAACAAAACTATTCTTTTAAAAATATTCCCCTTTAAGTTAAAATTCTTTTTCCTTCACTCTTGATAATAATAATAAGTAAGAACATGAAGTAAAGAATAATGTATGTTTATACTAGTTCACTTGAAAATTATCAAGCTAGTCTAGTCCACCCGTCGAGGTGATTTCGCCTCACTCAATCGAGGACTTAATCTACTATAACCAAATTGATTACAATTTTCACAAGCTACCTGCAAGTGACTAACAACCTCTAGACTCACAAACCCTGGACTTCTTAAGGATTCAGACCTACCCGGTCCCTTAAGGAATATCAACTAATAATCAACCTGATTATTACAGTGCACAAGCTACCCGCAAGTGACTAACAACTTATAAAACTCGCAAGCTCTAGACTTCTTAAGGATTCAGACCTACCCGATCCCTTAAGGAATATCAAACAACAGTTTGAATACAAGTTTTGTTTACAAGAGTATTACTTCTAAAAAACTGAGTATGTAAACTGTTTTATGAACATAATGTGAAAGCAATAAGCAGCACTTACGCCTGAATATTTAGTAGTTAGCCTTACTTTCTTTCTTAGTCTTCAAGACCTTATATAGCCATTAACATAATTTATCCGTTGAGGGATACTCTTGGAATTTCCAGAAACATTGGCAGCTTGAACAGTAACGTGGGGACAATATTATGCGATGTGTTCATCCTTTCATGGTAGTGGAATGAAACTTTGATTTTACCATGTACTATTTGTACCACATTAAAGTTATTTTCTTTACTTCTCCACTTCATAAGATTCTGTGAGCATGAGTTTAGAAGCAAGAACGTAACATCAGGTCATCAGAACTTCAAGTATTCAGAGTCTTCAGAATTGCGTCTGTAGAGTCTTCATCACTTGGTTATGAGAGCCTTTTCTTTGAACCTTGGGTCTTTATAACTTCAAGTGTTTAGAATCTTTATACCTTCTGTCTTTTAGAGTCTTCAGCACTTGATCTTCAGAACCCTTATCTTTAGAACTTCATAAATAGAAACACAAGCTTTCGACATCTGGACTTCAGTAGAAACTCTGTCTTCAGATCTTCTAACTTTTTTTCTTTGGAACATGTTATCTTTAGAAACGTGAGTCTTCAACATCTAAATGTAAGTAACGACTTTTGTCTTCAAATCTTCTGACTGGTTTCCTTAGAACACATTGTATTTAGAATCTTGAGTCTTCAGCATCTGGACAACTTCTGTCTTCAGATATTTTGATTGGTTTCTTTAGACAAATGTCAGAGTTTACACTTCAGAGCCTTCTAGAGTGTTGCTATTGTTCAACAGAACTTGTGTAGCATAGAAGTGAAATCATTCCTCTTCTAATGTCTTGGCCACGCCATCAATCAGAAGTGGGACTTATTTGTTAAGTACTCAACAATCACAAACATTAGTTTAACAAAATTGTTCATACAATCATACTCAAATGTTATCATCAAAACTTAGAGATGATATTGCAGAATTAAATCTTGTTCTTATAGCTCTATCTTGAAGTCATTTCACAACTCCTTCATCATTTTGTTGTTCAAATTGGACCCATTATCTGTAATGATTCTACTAGGAAGCATATACCTTTATATAAGATTCTTCTTAATGAACCAAGTAACCACTTGTCTTGTCACATTTGCGTAGGATGTGGCTTCCACCCATTTGGTGAAGTAATCAATGGCAACTAATATGAACTGGTGTCTGTTAGAGGCTTTTGGCTCGATCATTCCTATCATATCAATTCCCCACATTGAAAATGGCCAAGGAGAACTCAGGATATTCAGAGAAGTTGGAGGCACGTGTATTTTGTCAACATAGATTTGGCATTTGTGACATGTCTTTGTATAATGGTAGCAATCAGCTACCATCTTCAACCTATAATAACTTGCTCGCAAGATCTTTCTAGCCATGGCATGTCCATTTGTATGAGTTCCAAAAGTGCCTTCATGAATTTCTCTCATAAGCGTATCTGCTTCATGTTTCTCCGCGCACCTGAGTAATACCATATCATAGTTTCTTTTGTATAACATATCACCATTCAGAAAGAACTTCGAAGCTAGCTTTTGCAGAGTTTGTTTGTCAATCACTGAGGCATTTTCTGGATATTCTTGCTTCTCAAGGTATTTCTTGATGTCTTAGAACCAAGGCTTGTTATTCAGTCCTTTTTAAATAGCAAGGCAATGTGCTGGTTCTTCAAAATGTCTAATTGTAATGCATGGTTCGTGATTTGGCCAGGTTACTTTGAACATGGCTGATAAAGTTGCCAAGGCATCTGCCATCTGATTTTCTTCTTGCAAAATATGACTGAATATAATTTTAGTAAATTTCATAGCTAGCTTTAAAACATGATGCCGATATGGAATCAATTTAGGATGTTTAGTGTCCTATTCCCCGTTTACTTGGTATATGACTAATGTTGAGTCTCCATACACTTCGAGATGTTTAATTCTTAGATCGATAGCAGTTTCTAGACCCAAGATACAAGCTTTATATTCAGCAATATTGTCGGTGCAGTCAAAATATAATCTTGCAGTATAAGGTTTGTGAAAATTCTTGGGGAGAAGTCAAAATTGCCCCAATACCATGCCCTAGTGCATTTAAAGCACCGTCAAACATGAGTGTCCAGCGTGCCCCTGGTTCAGGTCCTTCGTCAGGTCCTGGTATTTTTGAGTCACCTATAACCCTGGCATCTTCGTCTGGAAAGTTGAACTTCATTGGTTATTATTCTGGAAACGGCCGATGAGCTAAATGGTCAACTAGTACACTATCCTTGATGGCCTTTTGAGTAACATATTGGATGTCGTACTCGGACAGTAACATATACCATCGGGCAATTCTTCATGTAAGAGCTGGTTTTTTGAACACATACTTCAAAGGATACATTTCTGCTATTAACCATGTGGTGTGAGTTAACATATACTGCCTTAACCGTTTAATAGCCCAAGCCAAAGCACAATAAGTCTTCTCGAGAAGTGAGTACCTGGTTTCCCAGTCGGTGAATTTCTTGCTGAGATTGTAGATTGCATGCTATTTTCTCCATGTTTCATCATGTTTCCCTATCACATATACCATTGACCCTTCAAGCACTGTTTAGTACATGATGAGCGGTCTCCCAGGAATTGGTGGCATCAAGATTGGTGGCTCTTGTAAATATTGCTTTATTGTCTTGAATGTTTTCTAACAATCATCAGTTTGCACCACTGTCTGATATTTTCAAAGTAATTTGAATATAGGCTTGCACGTAGCAGTTAGGTGTGATATGAACCTCGAAATGTAATTCAATTGTCCTAAGAAACCACGAACCTCTTTTTTTGTCCTTGGAGTTGGCATTTCTTGTATGGCTCTCACCTTGTCGGGATCTACCTTAATACCATGCCGACTTATGATAAAACTCAGTAATTTACCTAACCTGGCACCAAATGTACATTTGTTCGGGTTCAACCTTAGTTTGAACTTTCACAGACGCTAGAATAATTTCTGTAAGTGAATGATATGATCCTCCTCCGTATGGTATTTGGCAATCATATCATCCACGTATACCTCCACCTCTTTGTGAATCATATCATGGAATAGTGTGACCATAGCTCGTTGATAAGTTGCCCTTGTATTCTTTAGACCGAAAGGCATCACCTTGTAACAGAAAGTGCCCCAAGGAGTCATGAAAGTAGTCTTTTCCATATCCTCGGGTGCCATTTTGATCTGATTATAACCCAAGAAACCATCCATGAATGAGAACATCAAAGCTTGTGTTATATTATCTACCACAACAACTATTTTAGGTAACGGGAAACCGTCTTTGGGACTTATTTTATTCAGATCCCGATAACCTACACACATGCGTACTTTTCAGTCCTTCTTGGGTACTGGTACAATGTTTGTTATCCAAGGTGGATAGTCTACCACCGCTAAGAACCCTGCATCAAATTGTTTAAGGACTTATTCTCGAATTTTGCTAGACATGTCTGGACGAGTTCTTATGAGCTTCTATCTAACTAGAGAGCAACCTTCCTTGAGAGGTGGTCTATGTACCATGATATTCATATCTAGTCCCGGCATGTCTCTATAAGACCAGGAGAATATATTCACATATTCATGTAACAGCTTGATTAATCTTTCTTTAATGTTTCTCTCCAACGTTGCCCCTAGCTTGACCTATTTTGGATCTTTCTTTGTGCCAAGGTTAATGGTCTCAACAGACTCTTGGTATGATTGTATATTGTTAGCTTTTTGCTCTATCTCCCTCTCCAATTCTTCAAAGAGTTCAAGATCTTCATCATCCTCATATTCCGCTTGGTTGATGGGTGCATCAAAATTATATCGGATAGCAGCAGTAACATTATCAGTGATTTTAGGCATGGATCTACACATTTATCATGTTTTGGTGCAGTTTTAGTATGTGAATTTGGAAAATGCATATGAAGAAAAGTATGGTCATTTTTATATATAAGAGATAAATGCAAGAGAAAGACAAGGATCTTAATTGAATGCAAAATATAATTTTTTTATTAATTATGAATATTGTCTGAAGTAAATTGGGGGACCCTTACAAGCTACCCCTATGACTCAGGCTTAAAATAGGTTCTTTCAAAAACAAGAAAAATTACTTTGGAAAGAAAATGGTTTCTGGACTCTCCACGGCTGTCCAATTCTTGAGCTCTTCTCCTAAAGCATATTTGTGAATGAATTCATATGCTCTCTTGGTGTTGTTATTGTTATATATCATTGCTACTTGACCTCCATGCTCTGTTCCTTTGTTGATAAAGGTTTCCTGGATAGGAGAAAATCACGCCCTGCCTTTCAGGGTAGCCTTTGATGATTCATAACCCAAACCAAAACGATTCTTCTTCTCAGGTATCTGCACAAGTTTACCCCAACCTTTTGAGGTACCATCTTCCACATCTGTTTGTAAGTCTCTCCATGAAGTCACAGTAGGTTTCTTGATTTTCTCCATTGGTAGTGTTACCATTGAAGCAACCTCTAAGACTTGAAATGGTATTGTTATGCAGTCCTCATCTGCACTAATATATCTGTAGGACTCTATGTGACTCACAAAGATATCCTTTTCACCTTCGATTATAAACAATCTTCCTTCAACGAAGAACTTCAATTTCTGATGTAAAGTTGAAGTAATAGCCCCCGCTATATGAATCCAAGGTCGTCCGAGTAAAGATGTATACACTAGTTCTATATCCATTACTTAAAAGGTGATATAAAACATATGTGGGCCGATCATGATGGGAAGATCCACTTCTCCAAACACTGTACTTTGAGAATGTGATACGGTGGGAGAACTGACTTGAGGTTTTGCGTTTGTTTTCGCAAATGTTTCGGTTGAGCAAGAGTCGCCACCGACTTTTTATTTTATCCTAAGGAAAGGTTAAAAAGCACAGCAAAAACCTTTGAGATGTTTTCTTGGGTTCGGGGAGTAGATTATAGAAAGGGAAGGTATTAGCACCCTTTCTATCCATGGTTATCCATGGGCTCTTAGTTACTTGCTTAGATCAACTTGCCTTGATTTTCAATTGTTTGAAATGGTGCTTTCAATTGTTTGAAATGGTGCTTTGTGTGTGGGTTTGAAAATGTTTTGAAAAGAGGCCAATGTGGTGGCAACCTTTGTAATGACCCATGTTTGGATGTATACAAAGGTGTATATCTTTTGAAAATGTTTTCAATGTTTTTGAAAGTTGTTTTGAAAGTGTGTTGTGATGTGTGGTTTTGAAAAATAGGCAAGTGTTTTTGTTTTGCAAGTTAGCAAGTAACTAAGAGTTTGTCTACCCCTAAATTTACTCAAAGGTTTTCTCTATGTTTTAACCCTTTTAACAATTTTGTTCCACCATTGTATTTGGTGGACAATCTTGTGTTAGGATGTGAACGGGACGGGCGCGGGTCATCGTTTAGACCATGATTGCAATGGTGCCAAGTATCTTTGACAACTTTTTCCTTTGAGAGACTTGATCATTTTTTAGGCAACTTTCGAAAGCGTCATCGAGGGACTATGATCATTTGATTTGTTTTTGTTTTTGCCAAATAAACTCAACATGCAACATGGCCCATTATTGAAAGCAACAAGTGGAGTAACCCTAGGGGTGCAAGTGTGATTGGTGTTTGTTCATTTTCATGCTTTTATCTTGGAATTAGGTCAAGCTATTTGTTTTTTGTTGATTTTTGCATACAAACCCTAAATCTATCATGGTATAATTAGAAAGCTTTAAAGTGCGAAATTTAAAGTCCTAAACTATTACAACACAAATTATGGGATGAGGGGTACAAATGTTCAAATGAGGGATATTTAGCAAGAAATTTAAATCTAACTATTACATCCAAATTGAAATTTTACAAGGTATTTAATTGTACAATAATTAAATAAAATAAAATAAATATGCAAGATGAAAAAAATGATTTTTATATGTATGTAAAAAGTATTTTTTATGTGTCAAATAAACAAAAAATAAAAAGGTTAATTTTTTGGGTTTTTTATGTTTTTAGGGCAAAACCCTAGTTTGCTAAATAAAATGTATTAATTATTTATTATATACAACATTTATTAATTATGTACAAAAAATAAAAAAAAAGAAAGTATATTGTAAAAAAAGTATTTTTGAGGTTAAATATTAATAAAAATAAAAATGTATTATTTTTGTATTTTTATCCTAAATATTCTAATAAATATATAAGTATTTATATTATTTACTAAATATATTAAATATGTACAAAAATAAGAATATTTATTATTTACAAAAAAAGTATATTTTTTTTTAGAAAATATTTTCAAGAGATAAAATAAAATAAAAATCAGAAAATAAAAATGTATTAGTATTATTTTTAGTATTTTAAATAAAAGGATATATATGTTATTTATATGTATAAACTTCAAATAAAACAAATAAAATTCAAATAAAATGCAAAAATAATTAAAAAAAAGTTTTTAAATATTTTTTATGTTTTGTCAAAAAATAACAAGTCAGAATAAAAAAGAAAAAGTCAAAAATGATTAAAAAATAACACAATGGGCCAAGGGGGTGTATGTGTGAAACAGTGGTGCAAAAAGGAAAACAAAACTCAGGCCTAGCCCAAGTCCATCTTCTTCAACCTCCAGCTAGTTTGTTCCAAAAACGCGCGTTTTTCATACTGATTCAAACATCCTGATTCTTGGACTTTCAAGTAAAACTCATAACACCAAAAATGTAGAGCATAAAGAGACGAATTCAGGCATATAAAGAACTTGACTTAACTCTAAGAAATGAAAGAGAATTTCTTCATCCCTAATTCCTGACCTAAGTTTTTTCTAATGTTCAGGTTCCAAATTCTCTCAGCACATGCAATATAAATGGAAAGTAATTATATGTGTAGTTTCAGGGCCATGAGTAGAGCATTTTTCATTCATAAACCTAAGGCTAACTCTTCCTAGATTGAGAGATAGAAGTCCAAAGTTTTACCTGTTCAGCTTGGATCGTGTATGACAATGGAGGCACTTTCAAGGCAATGTGAGGACTTGTACAGCTTGCTTGAAGTTCAGGGATGCTTCTCCAATGCTTGGTGTGCTTTGAATCTTGCTGAATCACTCCATGGAAGTCAACCTGCAAGAGAGAAAAATGAAAATGGCAAACTATGCTATGGCTGTTACAGTCTGTATCTAAGGTTGGGGATAGCTTGTATGGATCTTATTGAATGTGTTTGAGGTGGTTTGGATGAAAACGCGCGAGGGAAATGAACTGTGGAAGTCAATATGCAGAAGATACCCTGTTTTGCCACAAAACTGTGTTTTGATGAATGAGGGAGTCTTAGGGATGGCTTGGTCGTGTTTTAGGTTACTTGAGGAGTATGGAATGTGTTCATAATGTTTGCTTAGGCTTGTTGTTGCAGCAATGAGAGATGTGATCAGTTATGCAATGTTTCTTCTATCTTAAGCAAAAGTTGTCAAGTTGGTTTCTAGGCTACCACAGGCCCCTCAAGTATGTTGTACAAATCAATCTTGATCAGTGGACTTTGCTCATGAACTTGTGCCTCAAAGATCTGCATTGTACCTCATAGATTGTAAACTTGACATAAAGTTCACCTTTTCAAAAATGGATAATGTGCTTTTTCTAATTATGGACTAATCCTTCATGTAATGACCAAATGCATAGAATAATGCTAGCACACAATGGATTGGCATTTAATTTTTGAGTGTAAATGAGATTAGAGGCCTGTAATGTAGCTTGCACATGCTGATTTCAAAAATGCCAAGTTATGAACATGCATTTGGCCATGAATCAAAGTGGCTTTTGCCCATATTGTCAAATTCGATTCTCCCTAACCACAAGGGTGTTTAAGAAGTTCTTGGACAATTTGGAAAGCTTGGAATGTGTACTACAATCCATCTTTGTAATGCAAGTTGAAATTCCAAGTGGAAGCATGTGAAAAGTTGCCATGAAGTTGGGCAAAAATCCTGCCTATAATAGGTCAAAAATTTTCTAAGTTAAGAATGTTTTGCACCCTTGTTCCAAAACTCATAACTTGAGCTACAAGCTTCTTTTGAGGAAACTTTGTGAATCAAAGTTGTATATGTTGCAATGGACTACAACTTTTTTTTTTTGAGTTTTGTTTGAATCCAAATGCATCTTGATGAAAAAATGGGACAAAGTTAGGAAAAAAATTAGGGATTTTCATAACTTAGAAAAATTCTAAGTTATGAAAATTCTTCATTTCAAACCCTAATTTGTGATTTTTGATTTCTTGATGAACAAGTTTCATAATTTGACATGTTTTGATGAAAAATGAATCTTGACACTTGATTTTGACCAAAAAGTCAAAGTTTGACTTTTCAGTACACAGTCAAATTTGGCTCAGTTGACTGGAAAATTCATCTGTCAATCTTGTGCATTTGGGATCTTTTGAACTTGTTGAACATGTCAAGGCAATGTCATTGAGTCCTTGAGTCCATATGTGAGCTTGGTTTGCCATTGGCTAGGTCAAACAGTCAAAAATTGCCTTTGTGCAGTCAAAACCCTAAAAATGACCATTTTGCCCTTTTGGTGATCTGGTCAAATTTCTTGTGGAATTGTGATACAAACTTGATCAAATGGTCCATATGAGTTCATAATGTTGACGTGGGTCAAAAATCATGGGGTTTGACTGTCAATTGACCACAGTTGACTTTTTCCCCAATACAATTGATTTCTAGGTCAATTGTCCAATTGACTGGGCAAAGATTGGAATCAAGGCTTGAAACTTGGTATGGATAAACTTGTGAGTCCAACATGAAGCATGAAAGTAATTTTGGGAATTTTAGGTCAAAACATCTTTGTGCAAACTCAAACCCTAATTTGGGTCAACAGTGCAAGGAGGAGTCTTGAGCAGAGCAAACCCTAACTTGATCTTGAGCTCCAAGAGTCTTGTGATGAGAAAATGTTGAGGAAATGGGAGGGCAAATTTTGGGGTACAACATAGAACCATCGAAAGCTTTGACTATCATAGAATTTGGCCTTATTACAACACCATCCAATGTTAACTTCGTCAAGATGGATTTCGGTAACACATTGAGAGAAGAACTTATATTAGTGAGTACCCTAAACAGGCTCGTAGTACCTATCTGTATGGAAATGTGCAATGCCTTGTTGTAAGCTCTTCCTTGTGGAGGCAACTCACTGTTATTAAAACCTAGATATGATCCAGATGTCAGATTTTCTACAACATTGTCAAACTAATTTACTATGATATCTTCAGCGACATGAGCAGAACTTAGAACCTTCATTAAAGAGTCTTGATGTGCTTCTGAGTTGAGGAGCAATGAGAGTATTAAAATCTTGGCCGAGGTTCGGTGTAGCTGATACACCACCCTATAATCACTCCTCTTGATTACTTTCAAGAATTCTTCTGCCTCTTAGTCAGAAAAATTCTTGCTCGGAGGCTCTTGTTCTTGGCTTGACTCTGTTACAGCTTTCCCCGTATCCTTAACCATAACATCATTCTTCTTTTGTGGTTCAGGACCATAGATTCGACCACTGCGACTCATGCCCCATGTTTATGCTATATTTGTGATTGTAGATCCTTGACTTATCAATGACTCACATTCTTTTTTTAAACCATTGACGTATACAATAGAATCATAACTCCATGGTACCGCTTTGTTGCTTTCGTAAGGGGTCGGAGATGGCCATCTAATCACCATTGTAGTCTTTGGAACTATTGGAACTCTCAGAGCCTGGCATGGTATCATCACTGGTACTTCTGTTTACTCCCCCCATGGAATCACAAGAATCTTCTTATTAGGGTTTGGCCCTTGGAAAGTTATTACCAATTGCTTCTTTGTACTTCCATCGATCACAGCTATGTATTCTTCTTTAGGGTATTGCCTGAATTGGATTATCCCATGATCCACCAATTTTTGTAACGTCTTATCAAAAGCTTCATTGTGTTCCAAGAGGAACCCAAACTCCAATAGATATTCTTTTAAAAGGTTTTTCGGGGCCTTTACTTTTCTGGATGCCCCAAAATCAGTGACCACCTCAATTGCATTCACCGTTGGTCCACCATGCGGAGGCATGGGCTTTGTCTTGGGGTTAGGTTTGTCAAAAGTGATATCCTGAGAATCCAACAAATCTTAAATCTTATGTATGAAGGCCCAACATTTTTCTATGGTATGCTCCGGAGAATTGGCATGATACCCGCACCTAGCATTTACATCATACTTTGGTGGGAACGCCCCAATTAGAGGAGCTAGAGGCTTCTGCTCTACCAAAGATGCTTTAAGTATATGTTACAGTAATTGACTATGCGGCATGGGGAGAGGACCAAATATTCTCTGAGACCTTTCAAATTGTTCTGTTGTTATTCTCATGGAATTAACAATGGTTGTTGTGCCCTTGGGTGTGATGCAACAACATTAATTTCTCCTTCCTTCTTTTTCGAGAAGTTAGGAACATGTCTCTTTGAGTTATAAGGGGTACTAGATGATGCCCCTTGTATCTTCCCACTCTTTATACATGCTTCAATTCTTTCACCAATAGCCACCAATTCAGAAAATCCAAAAGAGCCGCTTCCTACCATCTTATCATAGTACAACCCTTGCAAAGTGCCTATGAATATATCAACTAATTCTTTCTCCAAGAATGGTGGTTGCAAACGTGCTTCCATTTTTATCTATCTTTAAGCATACTCCTTGAAAGACTCCTCCTTCTTCTGATACAAGTTTTGGAGTTGCATACGGTTAGATACCATGTTCAAATTGTACTTGTATTGCCTTAGGAAAGTGTTGGCAAGATCTGCCCATGTTTGGATATGAATTCACTCCAATTGCACGTACCAATCTAAAGACGCCCCACTCAAACTGTCTTGAAAGAAATGGGTCATGAGCTTTTGATCTTGAGTATATGCGTGCATATTCCCGCAATACATGCGTAGATGGTTCCTCAGACATGTAATCCCCTTATATTTCCTAAAGTCAGGTACTTTGAATTTTGGAGGGATTACCACATCCGGTACTAGACCCATTTCAAATGCATCGACATTGAAATCATCATAACCCTCTACAAACTTCAACCTTTCTTCAAGAGCTTTATATTGATTGAGCACTAATCGGTCACATTTCTTTCTTGTTTCCTATCTATTATCCGGCACGAAACCGCATAATTGGTAACACCTTGCTTAGTTTTTCTAATGTTTTCGTCACGTATTTTAATTTTCACATTTTGTTTGTTTGCATTAATTTAGTTTGAATTTTGGTTAAATAAGATACTTTTGAAGTCTTAGTCTGGTGGTTTTTGTATTTTCAGGTCCGGATATAATTGCACAAGAATAAAGGCGAAGTTGACAAGTTCTGAAGCATTTCCTCCGGAAATCTAGTGGCTGACACGGGTGCCCGTGTCATCTGACTTGGGTGCCCGTGTCATCTGACATGGGTGCCCTTGTCATCTGACATGTCCCGTGTCAGAAATGCTAATACATATGTGAGAGAAGAGGATTACAGTGGCTGACACGCCCCGTGTCAGAAAGCCTGGCAAGCTGTTGATAAAGTGAGGATTCCAGTTGTGATACGGTGGGAGAACTGACTTGGTGTTTTGCGTTTTGATCGCATTTGTGCGGATAGCAAGAGTCGCCACCGACTTTTCTTTTATCCAAAAGGAAAGGTAAAAAAGCACAGGAAAGACCTTTCGAGATTATTTCTCGGGTTCGGGGGGTAGATTATGAAAAGGGAAGGTATTAGTACCCTTTTCATCCATGGTTTTCAATGGGCTCTTAGTTACTCGTTTAGATCACTTGCTTTTATTTGACAGTGTGCTTGTGGTGTGGGCTTTGAAAGTGTTTTGAAAAATCTTTTCGTAATGGTTCTCGTTTCTATAAGAACGCGTACAAAGTTTTTATTTCGAAAAGTGGTTCAAAGATGTGTTTGTGGATTGTGTTTCAGAAAGTGTTTTGAAAAGATGTTTTGCAATGGTTCTCGTCTCTATAAGAACGTATACAAAATGTTTTGTCTTTTGAAAAATGTTTTGAGCTGATAAGTGTTGGTGTAAAAATATTTTTGTTGTGAGCAAGCGAGGAACTAGGAGCGAATCTATCTACTCGAAAGGTTTTCAATTGTTCTTTTCTTCCTCCTTTTAATGTTGCTATCTTACCATTAATTTGGTAAGAAGCCCCATCCTTGGATGTAAAGGGACAGGTGCGTGTCAATTTTACAGTCATCGAAAGCAACTTATGAGACGCTTTAGCAATTTTTGTAAGGGACAATATCGTTTTATCAAAGGCAACGTCGAGGGTCATCGAGGGACTACCATCTTTTTATCGAAGGGTCATTGCTAGAACGTCCCATATTCGAGGGACATGACTGTGTTTCCGAGGCAACAAGCGAGGTTACCCTAGAGGTGCGCGTCTGAAGAGTGTGTTCATTTCAAGTTATTTTTTTGAAATTAGGTTATCTAGCGATTGATTTTATGTCTTGCCATGCACGCCTATTTACTATACAGTATAAGGAAAACAGTAATTTGCAGACATTGAAATACTACGCTATTAAAGAGTTTTCGGGAATGGGGGTTATAAATTTACAAATGTGGATGGATCCAATTGACAACATGTTATGAGAGTTTAAATAGACACGTAATACAACCCACTCGAATTAGAAAAGACTAGTTAACTAAACAAATTAATAAGTAAAAATTAATAGGCGAAATGAATGAAATAGTATTTTTGGTATTTTTATTCTTTTATGGATTTTGTTTGTGAATAATAGAGATGTAACTAAAGGTTATTTTAAACTAAGTTAAAAAAATCTAAGGTTAAAAATTCAAAATTAAAACCTAAGCTAAATTAAAGATAAATATATAAAATAAAAAATACTAATTTAAATCTAAACTAGATTGATAATAAATTTATTAATTACTAATTTAAATCTAAAATAAAAGAATCAAAATTCTAAGACTATTTAAAAAATACTTCTAGACTAAAAAAGAATGTTATTAAATCTAAACAAAAATTCTAAATAAAAAAATCATTAACTCTAAACTATTTTAACCATAGGTTCAAAAATCTATATATAAACTAATATAAAATTTCAAAAAATTGGCATGCTTTAATTCATGAATAAAAGAAATAATAAAAAGATATATAGAAGATGAAGAACAAAAAAAAATGGAAGCTGGATGGGCTGGCAAGGGCTTGAGGCCCAACTGGTTGTGACTTAAGCATTGGAGGTGTGTGAGCAAGATTCAGAAGTGCAGATCGGAGGAAAAAAATGGGCCAAATCTGAAGGCCCAACTGAAAACCCCTAAGATAAAGGGTGGGGTTAAAGAGGTGGTGACAAATGTCACCACCAGATCGGATCAAGGAATTATCAATTAAATGAGGCAAAATTGAATAAACCGGGCCATGCTTCTCATAATTTATATTCTTTTCTCTCTCTTAAAACACGTTCTCTCTTCTCTCTCACTCTGAGTCCTCGCCGGAGAAAGGTAACTGGCCGCGCTGGAAATCGCCTTGCAGCGGTGACGGCGGCGGCGTGACTCAGAATATCATTTTTTTCATATCAATCTAATCCTCTCTTCTCTCTAGTTGCTAATCTATAGTTAATTTTTGCAGATTTTTAGTTTTGAAGCTATAGATCTAAAGGGGGTGGACGGAAACCCTAAGGCAAAGATGTGGCGAACGATGATGATTTATGATGAACATGCAAAACGAAAAACGAAACGTAAAGAAAAAAATGGAAAACAGAAATCGTGTTCTCTAAAAACTGTGAGCTTCGAACCTTTTTTTTATGAAATCTATGCTTTCGGTACTTTCTGAATCTATTTCTCTTCTTCTGAATATACAATGACAATTAGGGTTTGGCTTTTGCTATCTCTCTGAGTTACTGATTTGCTTGACCAAAAAAAAAGATATGGCTTTTAGACTTTTGTTTTTTTTTATACTCTGAACAGTTGATGATTTTTGGTTTGGATGCTATGTTGGTTTCTGGTTTTTGATGGCTTTGAACAGTTGATGATTTTTTGGTTTGGATGCTATGTTGGTTTCTGGTTTTTTGATGGCTCTGAACAGTTGTTGATTTTTTGGTTTGGATGCTATGTTGGTTTCTGGTTTTTTTGATGCTATGTTGGTTTCTTGTTTTTTGATGGCTCTGAACAGTTGTTGATTTTTTTGGTTTGGATGCTATGTTGGTTTCTGGTTTTTGATGGCTTTGAACAGTTGTTGATTTTTTTTGGTTTGGATGCTATGCTGGTGTGATACGGTGGCCAGAACTGGACTGTTTTTGGAATGCTGGTTTGTGTTTTGCGTTTGTTTTTGCAAAATGTCGCGGTAAACAAGAGTCGCCACCGACTTTTATTTTATCCAACAAGGAAAGGAAAAAAGCACAGAAAATTCCTTTTTTCGAGATATTTCTCGGGTTCAGGGGGTAGATTATAGAAAGGGAAGGTATTAACACCCTTTCTATATATGGTTATCCACGGGCTCTTAGGTACTTGCTCATTGTTTTCAAAATTGTTTTCTTTGTGTTTGTGGTTTTTGAAAAGTTTTTGTTTTAACTTCGATTTAACTCTTGCTTCTGTCCTCAAGAGTGTAATGAAGTGTTTTTGAAAACTTGTTTGAAAAGGAGTGTAAGTGTGAGAAGTTTGTTTTGTTTTGAATGAGCAAGCATCTAAGAACTCTCTACCTACTCGAAAAAGGAATCGTTCTATGCTAATTTCCTCTAGACAATGCTATCCCACTATTAATGAGTAGGTAGCACCGTCATTGGAGTTTGAGGGTCAATTCGAATGCGGGACATACGGTCACTAAAGCAATGTTAGGACATCTTAGCGGTAACCCTAATGTCTTAGATCATTTGTTTGAGGCAACAATATCCGAGGCAACCGTTTTGAGACGACTATGATCTTTTAGACAAGAGGACGACCTCTAAAACGACCTATACTTAATGACCGTGTACGGAGGCAACCAAGTGGGATATACCCTAGGAGTGCACATGTGCGAGTGTGTCGTTTTCAGTTATTTTTATCTTTGCACATGTTAAGGGTGATCTAATTTGATTTTAAGATTAAACACTCAGTCTTATCATGCAAACCCTATTATCAAACATCTAGCAGTTATACTTTGCGGAATTAAAATGCGGAATTTAAATTACAAGGCGTCGGGTATTTACATCGCCAAAGACAAACCCTTTGAAAAATAAAATAAAGCGGTAAAAATAATTAAATGTCCTATTTAACTATTACAATCCGTAAGCAGATACATAATTGGATAAAAATAAATAAAGCGCGCGGGAAATTAAATCGAGTGCGAAATTTAGGGTTTTGACCCTTTTGAAAGAAAATTGCTTTTTTGTTGTTTTTTATTTAAGAAAAGAAATTAATCCTAAATTAAATAACTAAATTAATATTAAATAAATTAATTAATGAAAAATAAATTAATGACATGTTTTGGCTTTTTGTTATTTTGAGAAAGAAGATAAAAATGATTAAATGAAATAAAACCTAATGATTTCTAGTTGATTTTATTTATTTACAAAAATAACAAATTAAAATTCTCTAATTAAGGCCCTAATTAAATTAATTAGTATTTATTAAAAAAAGAATTCTAAAATTTTATTGGATAAAAAAATATTTTTGATGAGTTTTTAATAAAAAGGAAGAATTATGATTGGTTAGTAATTAATTGAAATTAAATAAAATAAACTAAATAAATAAAATAAAATATGATAAAAGGAAAGAAATTGGCCTTTTTTGGAGGTGCAAGGAGCATTTTTGTAGGCCCATTAGAAGCTGGCTCGTTTGACCCTTTGGGATCCAGTGTGGGCGCATTGACTTGGCTTTTGGTAGACCTCCAACATGGACCACCAGATCTGGCCCTTTGGCCATCTGGCGCTTGGATAGTGAGGGAGTATGGTGTGGATCTGGACTGGCATGTGCATTGGAAAGCCTGAAAACAAAAATCATTGAGAAACGGGGGGACCTGGGATTCGAACCCAGATCCTGAAGGGAAATACACCAAACGCTTGCCACTATGCCATGTTGCTTTTCTTGTTAATATAACATGTATTAATAATAATATAACAAAACAAAATCAATTGGTCAGAAAAAATAAAAAGGCGCTCAACATTTGAACCGGCCAATGGATGGATGACACGAGTTAATCCCTGACCTCCAACACTGTAAACATTACCTGCGGATTTTTATCTGCAGCAAAGGACGCATCTTCCTTCCAAAATCTCCCTCAGGCCATATAAATATATTCCAAGAACATGGTTGAATTCGTCATGACCTCCTGATCACAACCATGTCCTTCATATGGACCAATTGTACCTGAAATAAAAACTCCCAAAAACTCCAAGCAAACCCTAACTATGGTGGATTGCAATACAGATCAGATAAATGAAATTAGATGATGCCAAAAGCCTGCAAATGTTCTTGTGATCACAAATATACAATTATTTCACTCAATGGATGCCAGAATCATGCGAATTGAAAACAAGAATAGGGCAGTTTTATGAAGGACTTACAGTGCGCATAAAGGCCTGAGAATTCTTGGTTTTGATTGGGATAGCTTGTGTGCGTTGCCAGGAATCGATTGGGACCAATATCAAGCTCTGAAAATGCCTCTAGGGTTGATTTCGATCTCCCACTTTTTTGTGATTTTTTCAGTTTTTGCTCTGCCTCCACAAGTGTTCTCTAACCCTGATTTTCGTGTCCTTGCCTTGCTTATGTATTGTACATTGGATTAGGTCTCAATTTGCTGTCCAAATCTCTCTCCATTAAAGCTTTGATATTTGATTTGATTTGCTTTTACATGCTTGCCAAATTTGATCCAAATCATAACTTCTTGTGCATAATGACTTTGACACAAATTTTATTGCAATGCTAGCTGTGATCAAAGCCTAAAACAACCAGAAAATCATGAGTTATCAATGCCTTGGATTTTATGTGATTTTATTTTATTTAAAATGAATAAATTCAAATAAATATCAAATTAAATAATAAAAATGAGATATGGACACATGGCTGAATCTAGGGCACGTGGGAAATAATGCAAACTCAAATCAAGTGAAAAAGAATGGGCCCATTTGGCAAAATTTGAAGTTTTGGGGATAGTTGACTTTTGGCAATTTTGCAAAAAAAGTCCAACTTCAACAATGCATAACTTCTTCAATTTGGAAATTTTGAAGATGTTCTTGGACTTTCTAGAAATCTTGAGATGTACTCTAATCAACCCTTTTGGTCTCATCTTATTTTGATATTCCATGCTCAAGTTATAAGCTTTGACAAAAAAGGTGTTTTTGTTGACTTTCAAAAATGACCTATAATGTCCAAATTCATAACTTCTTGTGAGTGAATTTTTTGATATTGGGATATGAAGATGGATTGTAGTTAATTTCATCCTCTTCAAAATGAGTTTTGGATGGGTCATTTATCATAAATTATGCGAAAGTTATGCTTGGTCAAAGTTGAGTTGACTTTTCCTGCAAAATCCTAATTTAGCAACTTTTGAATCTTGATGAATTTTGAGAAATCCTTGATGAATCATGATAAACCCTTGATCAAATGATGAAATATCTTTCAAAATGAGAATGTTGACAAAAAATCTTGAAGTTTGACTGTATGTTGGTCACAGTTGACTTTTGCCCTAGCACAGTTGATTTTTGGACTTTTGAGCAATTGACTGAGCAAACTTCCTCTGCAAGGTTTGAAACTTGACATGGATGATCTTGAGAACATATTAGGACAATGTTGAGCACTTGGGGTCACTTGGAATCAAGTATCTTGATGCAACATGAAACCCTAATTTGGTGTAGACTGCCTTAGGAGGGAGCTTGTCTGGCCAATTCTTGAGCAACCTTGAGTAACTTGGAGATTTTTCTTGCAATGTTTTGAGAAATATGGGAGGGAAAATTTTGGGGTACAACAGCTGGTTTCTAGTTTTTGATGGCTTTGAACAGTTGTTGATTTTTTTTGGTTTGGATGTTATGCTGGTTTCTGGTTTTTGATGGCTTTGAACATTTGTTGATATTTTTTTGGTTTGGCTGTTATGCTGGTTTCTGGTATTTGATGGCTTTGAACAGTTGTTGATTTTTTTGGTTTGGATGCTATGCTGGTTTCTGTTTTTTTTTAGTTCTGAGACAAAAGGGTTTTAGAATTTGGTTGGGTCTCTTCTTTTCTGAGTATCCTTTTTGTTCTCTCTTTATTGGAACGGTAATTGGTATTATACAAGAAAACCAAGTCCAAAATGGAGGGAAACTCTTAGATTTTGAATATATTTTGATATGCTAACTTTGAAATCTTAAGGTGCAGGCCTTAAGTTGCCTTTTTTGTGCAATGTTGGGACTGAGTTTGGGCAGGACTGGCTTTGGTACTTAGCAGGATTTGGGCTGCATTGGTTTGTGGTGATATCTTTTTCATCTTTCCTCTTTCCTCTTTTTATCAAACAAAAGCAATTTTCTGCTGATTTTATAAACTTCTGAAGGGTTTGTGATAAAAGGGAAATGATGATATGTGAGCAAGCTAGCTTGCTACTGCTATGTTTATTTGTTCTGCTTTGTGGGCTTATGTATATGTTGCAGGTTTTATTGACTCTATTTGTTAGCTTGTTTTTTTGCTAAGTGCTGCTTAGTATAGCAGTCTGTTGTCTTGCTTGTTGCGGATTTGGTCTGCTGTCTTGCTTGTTGCAGGTTGTATTTGGTCTACTGTCTTGCTTGTTGCAGGTTGTATTTGGTCTGCTGTCTTGTATCTGATTGCTGCTGTTTGCAGCCTTGTAGTTTTTGTGTTACAATTTCGGCAGTTTGCTTGTATTAGCTTGCCTTGTAGCCTCATTTCTCTCTTTTTGTGAACCAAGAAAGATGATTTTTTTTTGTGATTTACAATGGGGGGAATAGGTGATGATAGACCCATAATTTATGATCCTTAAAAGCAAACCCTAGTGATGAATTCACCAAACTCTTTTTTTGTAAATTTATGCTCATGTTTATGTTACTAACAAGATCTTTTCTCTTTTTGTTTCATGGGATGAGAAAACCAATGGGCGATAGGAGAAATTGATGAGGAGCAGCTTGAAGTGTTTGATGAAGACTTTGAAGAAAACTTCTTTGTAGTTTACTTTTTTTTAGAACAAACTTGTATCCATTTTGTAATTTTTTCAATTTGTATTTCAAACAAACAATCCCCAACAATACTAAAAGTATGCAAAATCTCTTGAAATCCAAATTTGAATTCTTCAAACATCCCATGAATGAGTTCCACAACACTTTGTGCCATGAAAATGGAATTGGATTGAAATTATTGAAAAACACTTTCCAAATCACTTATTCGAATTCCTGATAATCACAACTGACTTTATAACTGCCTTTCAAACAAACCTATGCCTTATACTCCAATTCTTAAACAAAATAAATGTTTAAGAATGTAACCCAATTGGCCAACCTGAATCCACAATCATGATTGTTTTTAAATGATAGCCTTAATCTTCATACTTTGTCCAGATAAATACGCTCTTGAGAACAATCGTTAGTCCTTCAGTAAAAAAATTTAGTAATCAGACGACTGTTATTTGAAATTAGGTCAAAATTCATTATGCGACTTCCAACGCATTTGAATCTTTTGGTGATCTTCTGTGCGTAATCAGTTATTGATTTGTGAAGAGAAATTTGAGATGGCATCAAGGAGAATTATACGCAAGAAACCATTCAAAAATCTTGAATAATGAAGAAGTTTACAAGCACTTGAACTTGTTCTCGCAAAAGGGTTGATTTTTGGGTTGATGTAGTTGTTTTCAGTTATATGGACCATTGGTTGAGCAAACTTGTACTGCGAGGTCTGAAAACTGGTTTAAACAACTCTGAGGAGACATGAAGACTTATGAAAATCAATTGAAACCTTGAGGGCTCAATTTTCTTTGAGAATCGCCAAACCCTAATTGTTGATTGTTTGCCTAGGAAGAGAATCTCCTTGATCAACTTTTGAGCCAAATTGAGTATTTGAGGAACCCTAGGATAGCATCCTGAATGGAAAATGGGAGGGTAAATTTTGGGGTACAACACCGATACCCAACATGGGTGCCCGTGTCACCTGACACGGCCCATGTTGGCAGGTGCGAGACAGAAAAGTGATTTTTTGAAATCACTTTGTTTGAATTCTTGTAGGGTATTTCGGGCTTTCTACTTAGCTGTGGGGTGATCTGACACTATTTAGACCTAGTTTTTGAGAGTACTAGATATACTTTTTGTCATCAGAAAAAAGAAAGAGATTAGAGAAGAGGAGAAGAACGATCAAGGGTTTGGGAAATGAAGATCAACAAGAGCGGAAGCAATTGAAGCTCGGAGCAATTCCATTCTCTTGTAATGTTTAACTTTGAATTTGTATTTTCTTTGAATATTATGAGAAGCTAAACCCCCCAATGATAGGGGGTGTCCCTGAATTTCTTTTGTGATGAACCGAGTTTCTATACTTTTATGAAATCTATGTTTTTATGTATTCACTGTATTATACAATTTCTTATTGCTTGTTGTGATACGGTGGGAGAACTGACTTGAGGGTTTTGCGTTTTATCGCAAATGTTGTGGTTAGCAAGAGTCGCCATCGACTTTTCTTTTATCCAAAAAGGAAAGGTGAAAAAGAACAGGAAATACCTTTGAGATTGTTTCTTGAGTTCGGGGGGTAGATTATGAAAAGGGAAGGTATTAGCATCCTTTTCATCAATGGTTTTCCATGGGCTCTTAGTTACTTGCTAGATCACTTGCTTTTGTTTTGAAATTGTGCTTTGTGTGGTTTTTGAAAGTATTTTGTAAAAGAGGCCATTGTTTAGGAAATCTTTGTAATGATTCTCGTTCGTAAGAATGTATACAAAGATGTTTGTCTTTTTGAAAATGTTTTCAATGTTTGTAAAAATGTTTGGAAATGTGTGTGTTTTTTTGAAAATAGCAAGGATAGTTGTTTGAAAATAGAGAAAGTAACTAGAAGTAATCTACCTACTCAAATTTCTTTCTTGTTCATTTTCTATTCCTTTGATATTGTTGTCTTACCATTGATTTGGTAAGCAACCCTATCTTTGGATGTAAACGGGACGGGCGTGGGTCATCGTATAACCATTGATTAGCAATGTTGCAAAGTATATTAGCATTTTTGAGGGACCAAGATTAGAAATGTGTTGTATTATCAACCAGGATGTCTATGTGGGGAAGTGGAAAATCATCTTTAGGGCTGTCCCTATTCAAATCTCTATAGTCCATGCACATTCGTACTTTTTCGTCCTTTTTAGGCACGGGAACAATGTTGGAAACCCATTGGGGATAGGAAGTGACAGTCAAGAATCCAGCATTGAATTGTTTCATGACTTCCGCTTTGATCTTCTCTGACATATCAGGTCTCATACGGCGGACTTTCTGTTTTACTGGTGAACATTCTTCTCTTGTTGGTAGACGATGTACCACGTGTCTGTATCAAGTCCCGACATGTCTTCATATGACCAGGCAAAGATCTCAACATAATCATGCAACAGCTGAATCAGACGCTCCTTGACACTAGGCTCCAGATTGACACCCACCTTGACCTCTTTTTTATCCTTCTCAGTACCCAGATTGATTGTATCCACAGGTTCCTCGTGAGGCTGAATGGCTCGTTCCTCTTGTTGTAATAGTTTGGCCAGTTCCCCTGGTACTTCACAATCTTCCTCACCTTCATCTTCGGCTTGGTAGATTAGATCCTCATAGTCACTAAAGGCCATAGCAGTATCGTTACCCATGGGATCCGGAATGGAGGGGTACCTGCATTTATGAGTGTGGGTGTGTGTAAGGGTATAGCCATCCTTAAAAATAAAATGTAAAAGAAAAAAACAATGAGGACAAAAGTTTGTATGTGAAAAAACTTCCATGATTCATTGAATGTCATATGAAGATGAAATAAAAACCCTTACAAATGGAACATTGTGCCTCGGGAAAGACACAAGGTTTTAAATGTGTGAATTGTTTGTGAATATTACAAGTTCAACAAAAATGTAAAGATAAATTACTGAGGGAAGAAAGTTATTGGGACAAAGTCTCTGGCCTCCCAATTGCGAAGTCCTCTGTTGACAGTAGGAAAGATCTAATCCTCCAAGCTGCAATCCTCATCACCGTCTTCTACTGCATTGACCTCTCGGTTGCTAATCTTAAAGGGTGGCCCTCCAGCACGGGCACGGCGCACAACCTTCTGAGCACTTGAAGTGAACACTAAACCAAACTTGTCAGATTTATACGGAATATCTGGAAGTTTCCCCCAGATGGTGCATCCACCCTCCTCTATTACTGCCTTGGCGTCCTTCAGAGATGACATCCAGAGTGGAGGTCTTGTAATCTTTGGAATTTGGGGTGCAGTCTCGGTCACTGCTACCTCTTGGGGGACCTCTTCGAAATGTTGAAAAGGAGTTTCAATAAACTCGCCATCCAATTCCACATACCGGAAAGAATTGAGGTGGCTAATCATATACTATTCCTCTCTGTGGACAGTGATAATCTTTCCCTGGACCGGATATTTCAGCATCTGGTGCAGTATAGAGGTGACAGCATCAGCATTATGGATCCACGGTCGTCCTAGCAGACATGAGTAAGAGGGGAGAATGTCCATTACATAGAAGGTTGAGTTGAAAGCTTGAGTCCCAACCTTTATGGGGATATCCACATCCTCGTGGACCATCCTCTTTGAGCCATCAAATGCCCTTACGACTATGTTACTGGTTTTCAGCGTCAGTCCTTTGCAGTCTAGTCTGTCGAGAGCTTTCTTCGGTAAAACATTCAAAGATGAGCCAGTGTCCACCAAGACATGGGCCAGAGTTGTGCCTCTACATTCCATAGAGACATGAAATGCCTCGTTGTGTTTTCTTCCCCTTGGTGTCAGATCAGCATCCGAGAAGCCTAGACCATTATCCACCGTCAATCTGGCCACGCAATCTTGAAATTGGTTAGCCGATGTCTCTTGAGGCACATGGGTTGTTTTTAGAAATTTCACCAGGGCTTTCGCATGTGCCTCAGAATATAGAAACAATGCTAGCATGGAGACCTTGGAGGGAGTTTTCCCCAACTATTCAACTACGTCGTAGTCGCTCCTCTTTATTATTTTCAGGATCTCCTCCATTTCCTCCTTGGAGGCCTCGGGGATAGTCGGGGATTGAGCCTTCATTCGGACAGGCTCTACTTGAATACTTTTTCCTCGAGTTTCAGCAGCAGGAGTGTTTGTAAGGATAACATCAGGGGTTGTGCCGTTTTTGTCAATAGGAGCACTTTCAGATATGATTATTGGTACGGAGGTAACCTTTAGAGCAGCCACGGGTCCAAAAATTGCCTTTGGGGGGGAAATTTCTATAGAGAAGATTCTACTGCTTCGGGTAATCTTACTGGTTCTGGCAATATTGCTAATGTCAGAGTCTTCTTTTTCAGAGTTTATTTCTTCGGCGGCTAGCCCATCTTATTTGATGCCATGGTAGTAGATATCCCCACCGTAATTCCACGACACAATTTTGTCTGATTCATACGGGACTGGCCCAGGCATTGTGATTATAAGAGGAGTAGTTCTTGGAACCGATGTAATCCTAACAGGTCTTTTGGGAACCTTGGAATAATTGGAGGAGATGGTTATGATTGAAATGTCTTCAACAGGAACAGGTAAAACAGGAGTACTTTCAAACAGAATCTCTTTGTTGTCTATCAAGCGTTGAACGCCTGCTTTCAGCAAAGGGCAAACAATTGGCGAGGATAAGAAAAGATGGAAGTCTTCATTACAACCCGGGAATACACCGGCTTTCAACAAGTTCATCTTAATGATTGGAGTGGAGTAAAGAGTGCATCAATTGTGGTAACAAACAAATCTTCTTCAACAACATTGGTGTGGTGACCGTGTCTAGGCATAGGAGCAAAAATGACGTTTGGCTTCTCGGGCGCATCAAACTCAATCTCTTTTGCCTCTATGAGATCTTGAATTTTGTTTTCTAAGGCCCAACAGTTGTTGGTGTCGTGACCCAGACTTTCGGAATGATATGCGCATCTGGCATTTGGGTGATAATGAGGGGACGTTGTGTTGGGGTTCTTTGGAGCTTCTTTTAAAGTTGCCAAATTGGACTTCAGAAGGTGCGGTAGAACCTGGGCTAGAGTCATATTAATTCTGGTGAATTTCCGGACTGGCCTTTCCACCCTCGGTTGGTTACTTCTTGGTTGATCAGATGTAGGCTTTGGGATCATAACAGCTCCTACCATTGGTCGGCGTTCAGCTCTCCCTTGGTTCCTTTGTGGATAAACAGCAGATACCTCCTTCTTCCCAATGAAAGGATTTCTCACAGCTGTGGAGGCGGATGAATCCTTCTAAATCTTTCCACTTTTTATGCCAGCTTCCACCCTCTTTCCGGTTAGTATTAACTCAGTAAATCCAGCAGATGAGCTCCCAATTAAATGGTTGAAGAAAGGGCCCGATAGAGTGCCTAAGAACATATCCACCAACTCCCTTTCAGACAGAGGGGGTTGAACTCTCCCAGCTAGATCTCTCTATTTCTGCGTGTAATCTTTGAAACCTTCATTGGAAGCCATGGCCATACTCTGAAGTTGAGTACGGGTAGGCGCCAAATCTGCATTATATTGATATTGCTTATAGAAAGCTGCAGCAAGGTCTTCCCAATTGTAGACGTTGGCCCTTTCCAATTGGTAAAACCAATCGAGTTATGTTCCCGATAGGATATCTTGTAAAAAATGCACCCACAGGTCTTTATCGGCGGAGTGCGGCTGGATCTTTCTCACATATGATCGGAGGTGCATCTTAGGACATGACACCCCATCATATTTTGCAAACAACGGCACTTTGAACTTCAGTGGAGTCACAATTCCCGACACTAGTCCCAATTCTTCAAAGTCTAGACCTGGCACCTTTTGTATTTCCATAGCGCTCAAACGCTCTTCAAGATGTTTGTACCTATCATCTGCCGTAGGATACTGTTCCTCAGAGTAGTCTTCCTCTTCTTCCTCCTCTTCAGATTCTGACGGAACCACTGTTTCTTTTCCTTTCCCATCTCCTTCCCCGGAAGTGGTTGCAAAATTCAAGGTTCTTCTAGTCTGTCCCTGAAACCTTCTCCCCATGTTCAAGACCCCAGTGACCTTCTTTGTTCTCTTCTTTCTTTCTTCAGCTAACAGATTCTTCAACTCTTCTTGCCCCTTGGCTAGGGTCATGAGTAACTGTTGAAATTGCATGTTTTGAACTTGAAGATCTTTGATTGTCTGTTCGAGATCCATCTTACTAAAATAAACAGTAGAGAGATGAGGAAAACTCGTTGCAAAAGACATGTTTATGTTATGATGAATGATATGTGCGTATGCAATGTTTTCAAGGATTTTTAAAGATTCAAGTTCGTTTTAGACAAAAATAAAACACATGTTATATTAATAAGATAGAGTTTGAGTACATCAATGCCCCTTGGGAAAAATAATACAAAACTCTAAGATAAAAAAGTAGTGCGCATCCTCTTTGGTGCAATGTAGGCATTTAGAGTCTGCTCCTCATGAAGTATCCTAGTGAGTTCCAAAACCTTCTTCTCGCTTGCGTAGAATTGGGATTTGAAAGTATCTCGCTCTCCTTTGAGTTGTATCCAATCCCTTTGTAGGTATTCAAGATATGTGGGCTTGTCAGGATGTAGGATAGTGTATGGAACTTCTCCCTCCTTAACAGACTCAATGATCACCAGAAGAATGGAAGGATAAGGCATCATAAGACTTTGAGCGCGGGTTCGTACCCACTTGAGGTAAGGCTCAAGAGGGATGGAATTCTTGTGTCCCAAAGTCTTGCTATTCACCTTTTTTAGCATCCTCCATGCTCGGATGAATCTCTGGTAAATACCTTGATCGTCGTTGTCGTAGTCGAATACCAAGCCTTGAATCAACATCTCATGCGGACCATCCCTTCGGGCATAACCAAACTGTCTTAGAGCTAAGCATGCGTTGTAGGTGATGCCTCCCCTAATTCCAAGTAGAGGGACATTAGGGAATTCCCCACAACGGTCAATAATGATAACATTCTCTTTGGATCGAGAGCACCAATGAATATCTGAATATTTGAGCGTCATTAACCTTTGTGACCACCTAGAACCTTGCTCATTCTTTAAAACTGATTGGGGAAGATGAGAAATAAACCATCTTTCCAGGAGAGGAGTGCAACACATAAGGACACCTCTTTTCCTCATTGTACGAGTGTGAAAAGAGTGTAGGATATCCCCTAGCAATGTAGGCACCGGATTGCGTGACATGAAGATTTTGATGGCACTCACATCTATGAGTTGGTCAGGATTGGGAAACAAAACCATCCCATAGATGAGGAGAGCCACAATTTCCTCAAAAGCTTGTAAGTCTAAGGAATTCCAACAGCTTTGGGCTTTCTCAAACAGAAGCTTTACTAAGAAGCCTTTGACGCCATTTCTAGTTCCCCAATGAGTTGTGACATCAGATGAGTGCAAGTGCAAAGCTTGAGAAATCTCTTCTGGCTTTGGATCTCTTTCCGTACCGTTGAAAGGTAATTGATTGAGAATGGGAATCCTCAAGAGTTGAGATAATTCTTCCAAAGTGGGCACAAGCTGATAGTCGGGAAATATGAAGCAATGGTGCAAAGGATCAAAGAACTGGAAGAGCACCTTCATCATTTTACAAGTATTTAGTTTTTATATGTCAAAATAAATATTTACAAGTATGAAATGAAAAGGAAATAAAAATTAACTTAAGTCTATTTTATTCATATTTGCAAGTTTATTTAAAGAAAAATAATTAATATATATAGTTTAATAAAAATATTTTTTATGTGAAAATAAAATAAAATAAAGAAAATGCAATATTTATCAAATTTTATATTTTCCATGATTTTTATGTATTAAAGAAAATATCAAATAAAACAAATAAATAATAAAGATTGGGCCAGGGGTGCTGTAAGGAGACAGGGAGTAGTATGCTAGCAAAAACACTAAGGCCCAAAGGACCAAGCCCACGCTACCAGAAACTAAAAAAAAGCTGGAAAAAAATGAGAAAAAATGTAAAAGGTAGCGCCAAGGTTCGAACCCACGACCTGGGCATTGCCAGCGTGCTACCTTGCTACTTGGGTGGCTGTACATCGGTTAGTCTAAATGAAATGAAATATACATAACACAAAACCACTCCTAGCCCTGTACTTCATCTTCTTCCTCAAGCTGGCCGGACCTCCTGTAACTCTTTCATCTCTCAACAAAAATGGAAATTTATAACATGAAAGTTATAGCATTTTGTCCCACGATTCTAACCATGTGCATAACTAAAACTATAAGTCCAAGATTAAAGAGAATTTTAATGGCCCTAATTCTTAACCTAATTTTTTCAGGAACTTCAAGCTCAGAATTCTCTCAACTCAGGCCAAATAAATGCAAGTTATAGATATGTACAGCTTCGTAGCAATGATATCTACATTGTTTATTCATAAATTGTGGTTAATGGATGCCTGTATGAAGTGATAGAAGTTGGGATTCTTACCTCTTTCAGCTGAGATCGTGAATGGAGTTTGAGTGAGATTTAGGAAGGCCTGAAGGTTGCTTTAGCTTGCTTGAACCTCCCTGACTGTGTTCCAATCCTTACCTTGCTTTGAAAGTGTCTGAAACTCTCTATCCAAGTCAATCTGCAAGCTTGCAAAACAAAAAATAGCATATGAAGAAGGAGGAGTTACAGTGGAGGGATGATGGTCTGGATCACTTAGATATGAGGTAGGTAAAGTGTTTGGATGATTGAAACTTGAAACGCACGAGCCAATTTGTGGATTGCTATGCTTGGACACAAACTACAAGTTTTGACATTTTTTAGTGATATGGAGTTTTTTAGTGTTTTTGGACTTTAGCAATCGTGCTCTAAGTTGTAATATGTTTTTTTATTAGTATGGAATAGGTTTCAAGTCAGCTTCTCAATAGATTTTTCAGTTGTAGCCTTTTTGCACACTTTCTTGCTTTTGAAGCAAAGTGAAGGGACAAGTCTTTACCTGCTTGTACTGGCCTGCTTGGAGTTGGTATAAACTCTATAAAAGTTTCTTTACCTGTAGGACTTGTGTGTGCAGAGAAGACAGGTCCAATGCTCAAGATTTGTAAAGTTGCAAAAGTCATACTTTTCCAAAATGGCAATGGTAACTTTGTGCCATTTATGGAACTAAAGCTTGGATAAAGACTTTTGGGCTTGGATTAAAGCTTTGTCAACTGAGTAAGCATTAAATCATGGAGTAAGAAACAAGTTTGGGACCTGTAAAGCATGGATTAGGCAGCATAGGTTCTTATTTGAACTTTGTTCTTCATGAAATGGCTTGAAAATAAAGTGAGAAATTGCCAACTTCATCTCTTCGATTCTCCTCACTCAAAAATGATCTCAAGGAGTTCTTGGACATTTTGGAAATCTTGCAATGTGATATATAACTCATATTTGAAATGCATTTCAATATTCCTCTTGGAACTAGGTGAAAAATTGCCATGAAGTTGGGTCAAAAACCTGCCTAAATTAGGGCAAAATTTCACTAAGTTATTTTAGTTCATGGGCATGTATTTATAAAATTATATCTTGATATCCAAGCATCTTTATGGAAAAATGTGTGAAGCAAAGTTGTAGATTTCATGGGGGTATACAACTTTCATGTTGGGAACTTTCTTTGAATCATCTTGTATCATGGTGGAAAATTGGCCTAAAGTTGAGAAAAAATAAGAAATTTTCTATACTTAGAAAAATTTCTAAGTTAAGAAAAATTTAAATTTCAAAATCAAATCTTCAATCTTTGATTCCTTGATGAAAAAGTTTCATATTTTGACATGTTTTGATGAATTGTGATCTTTGGCACTTGATTTTGACCAAAAAGTCAAAGTTTGACTTTTCAGTATACAGTTGACTTTTGATCAGTTGACTGCAAATTTCATCTATCTATCCAATGAAATTGAAATGTTTTGAACCAAGTTATTAGGTAAAGATGATACAATTGAACCCTTGAAATCATGCTTCAAATAAATTGGTCACTTGCTAGGTCAAAATCAGAAATTGCCCTTTCTCAGTCAAAACCCTAATTTTGACCATTTTGCCCTTTTGATGATTTGATCAAATTTCTTGAGGAATTGTGGTCCAAACTTGATCAAATGATACATATGAGTCTAGAATGTTTATTTGGATCAAAAATTATGAAGTTTGACTGTAAATTGGCCATGGTTGACTTTTTCCCCAATACAACTGATTTTTAGGTCAACTATCCAATTGACTGATCAAAAATGTGGTTCAAGGCTTGAAACTTGTCATGAGTAATCTTAGGGGTCCATAATGATGTTTGAAAGTCATATGAAGCATTGATAGTCCAAAAATCCTTGTGCAGTCTCAAACCCTAATGTTGGGTCATCAGTGGAAGATGAGATGTCTTGAGCTGGCCAAACCCTAATACACTCTTGAGTCAAAGAGATCTTATGAGAAAAGTCTTGATAAATAAGAGGTAAAATTTTAGGGTAAAACAGTTGCCCCTGTTCAATCTTCTTAAACCTGAAGAGTTAGATTGGCAAGTTTTGCCATTCGTGACTCGAGGGTGAAAGATGATTGGACACTAGAGTGCCCAGAAATTTTCACTCGACGGTGTGTAGTTGAAGGAATAGGCTTAAAGATGCCATTTGGAGAGGTGATAGAGTCTTGTTGGAGATGGGCTTGTAGATTCCATCCAAGATTCATTGTTGAATTTGTAATTTGTAAGCTGAAAGAATGAGTATCAGAATGGCGTATGTTTCTAGAGCGTATCTGAACTGTATCCGAGAGTTGATTTT
Source organism: Vicia faba (assembly GCA_948472305.1). Taxonomy (NCBI): domain Eukaryota; kingdom Viridiplantae; phylum Streptophyta; class Magnoliopsida; order Fabales; family Fabaceae; genus Vicia; species Vicia faba. Next base: position 1,577,837,541 of record OX451736.1, on the reverse strand, counting down.
GAATAAGTATCAGAATGGCATCCGTGTATGGAGTGTATCTGAACTGTATCTGAATGGGTGTCAGAATGGCATCCGTGTCTGGAGTGTATTTGTACTGTATCTGAAAGTTGAATCTGAATGAGTATCAGAATGGCATCCGTGTCTGGAGCGTATCCGTACTGTATCTAAACGTAACATCTGAATGAGTATCAGAATGGCATCCGTGTCTGGAGCGTATCTGAACTGTATCATGATTGCATATTGTTAATGGTAGCTGTTAATCTTATCCTGAAAAGGGTAAAATGTTAGCTGAAACACAAAGTTATGTTGCATGAAATGTATGATGCAATGTATTTGTCTTATCAATGTTTATGATATATGGATGCAATGTATGTGCATGTAAGCTGGTTTGCTGTATTGCTGTATGATTGAGGAAAATAAATCCTTGAATGTTGTTGAGGCTATGTTGAATATTCTATTTCTTGAAGTTGGAGTACTGACGAACTCTTCCTTGAGAGAAGTAAATTTTGTTGTGAGGGCAATGCCATGTACTGCTTGTAAGGTCTGTTTGGCGAATCCTGAGAAATTTGACAAATTCTACTGGGGATTAATAAATTGAAATTTGTTCCGCTGGGGATTTAAATGACGTATTGTGGGGATTACTTATGGAATAGCCTAGAGACGTTTTCCTGTCCTTTCAACCTATCAGTAATTGTCTTTCTCATTTTGTTTATTTGTAAATAGTAATTATGTTCAAATGCATATGTTCATCAATGAATCATTGGATGTTTTTGCAAATAAAACACAAGTGTAAAGAAAAAAGATAAATAGTTTTCTGTACTTTCAAAGAGATATCTTTGTATTGACTTTGAATAAATATTTTGTACAAAGGAGACAAACATTCTAGTAAGAGAATGGTGCCATAAAACAAGAAAAATGTATACAAAGAAAGATAGTTATGTGTAATAATACCATGGGGTTCCCATTCTGCTATAGCCTTTATATCTCTGAATATCTTGTCTATTTGTTGCTTCATCCGAAGATGATTGAATTGATCAGAAACTCCGAGTTTGTCAGTGGAGGTCAAAGGTTGTCTGTTAAGTGATCTGACGGGACATAATCATAGGCTTTAATTCCCTAACTTTTTCCTGGACCGCCCTTTTGGGTTTTTAGTCCACCGGGAAACCCTTTTTTGCCCAAGTCGCCCTTTCGAGTTCTCAACTTGTCGGGTGTACAACTTTTTTTTAATTTTATCCCTAATTTTTGCCTGAACCTTTTTGGTTCGCCGGGATGCCCTTGACTATGTCCGCGTTCGCAGGGTGTGGCAGGTCGTCACCGTCCATGGTGGTCAAGATCATTACCCCACCAGAGAATATGTTCTTGATTACAAATGGTCCTTCATAGGTAGGAGTCCATTTTCCCCTGGGATCACTTTGTGGTAAGATGGTACGTTTGATCACTAGATCCCCAACTTGATATACTTGGCGCCTGACTTTCTTGTTGAAAGCCTTGATCATCCGCTTCTGATACATCTGACCATGGCAAACAGCAGTAAGCCTCTTTTCATCAATTAAGTTCAGTTGATCAAGTCGAGTCTGGATCCAATCGTCTTCATTCAAACCTGCATCCTTCATAATTCTCAGAGAGGGGATTTGAACCTCAATAGGCAAGACAACCTCCATGCCGTAAACCAAAGAATAAGGTGTTGCCCTGGTTGAAAGCCTTGCAATGTTCTTTTCTTTTGTTCTACAACTCCATTTTGCTGGGGAGTTCTAGGACAAGAGAAACCATGTAGAATGCCTTTTTCATTAAAGAATAACTCAAAATCTTTGTTTTCAAATTCTCCACCATGATCACTTCTGACTTTGACGATTCTAAGATCCTTTTCATTCTGAACTTGGTTGCAGAAGGTAACAAACACAAAGTGTGACTCGTCCTTGTGCCTTAAGAACTTTACCCATGTCCATCTGCTATAGTCATCTACGATTACTAACCCATACTTCTTGCCACTGACTGAAGCAGTTTTAACTGGTCCAAATAAGTCAATATGCAGAAGTACTAATGGCTTAGAGGTGGAAACAACGTTTTTAGATTTGAAAGCAGGTTTTGCAAACTTGCCTTTCTGACATGCTTCACACAGAGCATCTGAATTGAACTTCAGGTTAGGAAGTCCTCTGACCAGATTGAGTTTGTTAATCTGAGATATTCTTCTCATACTAACATGTCCCAATCTTTTGTGCCAGATCCATTGCTCGTTGTTAACAGACAGAAGACATTTTACATTCTGAATTTTCAGTTCAGAAAGTTTGATTTTATAAATGTTGCTTTTACTCTTTCCATTAAATAGGATAGTCCCATGTTTCTGACTAACAGCTTTGCATGAATTTTGATTGAAGATTATATCATAACCGTTATCATTTAATTGACTTATGGATAACAGGTTATGCATTAATCCATCAACTAATAAAATATTACTTATAGAGGGAAGATTTCCATTACCTACTGTTCCAAATCCAATGATCTTTCCTCTATGATTGCCTCCAAAGCCTACGTGGCCTCCAGGCTTAAGTTCCAGGCTTTGGAACATATGCCTTCTTCTCGTCATGTGTCGTGAGCAGCCAGAGTCCAGGTACCATGACTGGTGTCTTTGCTTTGCTGCTAAAGATATCTGCCACATGTATTATTTTATCCTTAGGTACCCACATTTTCTTGGGTCCTGATTTGTTAGTTTCACCAAAACTCTGGTTGAATTTTGGTTTGACAGAGTAATCACTACTTGTATATTTTATGTCATGTGTGTGCCATATATAAAGTGTGAATCAAGTGGAGTACGTTTTATAACTAAATCCATGGCATTTTTTGGTGTAGGAACATTACCTTGATATCCTATCCCTTTTCTGCCATTTCTACTAACTCCATAGATCATTGAAGCCATTTTGCTTCTGTCTATGTTTTTAGTCAGAAACTTCTGAAAGTTGTGATCATACTCTTTGATGATCTCATCAGCATTGCTGGGAGTTTCAGGGACTGTTTCCTTCTGAGAGTTTTGCAATTGGTTTTCTAATTTTGAAATTTTATCTTTTAACTCAGAATTCTCCAATCTGAGACTCTCAGTATTACCAGAGTCAGAAGCAAGATTCCTTTTCAGGTTTCTGAATTTGACTCTGATCTGCTGATACCTTTCCATAATTCCATTAAGGCTTTCAGCTAGTTCAGCCTTAGTAAAGTTTATAGTAAAGTCAGGGAATACCTCTTTTGTATATGATTTTGAGTCTAAACCAGAAGTTTCACTGTCTTCTGAGACATTTGCCATTAGAGCTATGTTTGCTCTTTCATCATCTGATTCTGAGTCAGCTTCAGATGTTTCAGAATCATCCTATATAGCCATGAGACTTTTCTTCTTTTCCTTTCCAAACTTATTTTTGGGCTTCTCCTTCTGAAGCTTTGGGAAATCACTTTTGTAGTGTCCTTGCTCGTTACACTCATAACAGATGATGTCTTTGTTGTTTGGCTTTCTGTATCCTGAAGAGCCTTCAGATCTTTTATGTCTAGAGGAGGATTCTGACCTTCTGTATCTGGAGGAAGATTCATTCTGATTTTCTGATCTTCTGGGATTCCTGAACTCCCTTTGCCTCTGTTTCCACAGTTGGTTCACCCTTCTGGAGAGGAGAGAAAGTTCGTCTTCTTCTGATGAGGATCCATTAGAGGTTTCTTCCACAGCCTGCAAAACTTTGGAGTCAGATTTTCTGTTAGATTTTAAAACTAATGACTTACCTTGCTTTTGAGGTTCATCTGCTTCTAGCTCTATCTCGTGACTTCTGAGGGAGCTGACAAATTCCTCCAGAGAGATTTTGTTGAGATCCTTGGCTAGCTTAAGCGCTGTGACCATTGGCCTCCACTATTTTGGCAAGCTTCTGATGATCTTCTTAACGTGATCAACAGTGGAATTTCCTTTGTCAAGAACTTTTAGACCAGCAACAAGAATTTGGAATCTTGAAAATATAGCTTCTATTGATTCACTATCTTCCATCTTGAATGCCTCATACTTCTGAATGAGCACAAGGGCTTTTGTTTCTTTGACTTGAATGTTGCCTTCATGCGTCATTCTCAGAGAATCAAACATATTCTTGGCAGTTTCTCTGTTTGATATTTTATCATATTCTGAGTATGAGATGGCGTTGAGAAGAATTATTCTGGCCTTGTGATGATTTCTGAACTCACGCTTTTGCTGATCAGACATCACTTTCCTGTCAATCTTCTGACCACGTCCATCCACTGGGTGCGTGTATCCATCAGTCACCATGTCCCACAGATCAGCATCATGGGCCAGAAAGAAACTCTCAATTTTGTCTTTCCAGTAGTCAAAGTTCTCTCCATCAAAGACTGGAGGTTTGCCACTGAATCTGTCCCTTTCTTCATTGTTGTCATTGCTGATGTTTTGGCTTGGTCCTGCCATTGTGTTTTTCTGACGCTGGATCTTGTACTGACACAGTTAAGTGTTTAAGCTCAGAACCAGGCGCTCTGATGCCAATTGAAGATGTGAAAAACACAAGAAAGGGGAGTTGAATTGAAAAACTTATATCAAAAGGCTTAACAACACAGTATTTTTATCCTGGTTCGTTTAATCTCAAACTACTCCAGTCCACCCGTCAAGGTCATTTCGCCTCTCTCCAACGAGGTCTTAATCCACTAATCTCAAAGGATTACAACAGCTTACTTTAACAATTGTTAAAGTCTTCTTGAGTATAACCACAGACCGGTTTATCTTAAGGAAATCTATTACAAACAATTAAACAAGAGTGTGTTAACGTTTTCTTACAAAACAATATATCACAACTGTGATAATTACACAAATTAAGCTTGGAATAAAATAAATTTGCTAAAGCTTTGAATATGAGTGGTTTGGATAGCTTGGCAAATTATTGAGTGCGTACGTACGTGCTTCTTTTCACAAGCAGACTTGTTTATGTAGGCAAGCAAGAGACATTGTCCATAAATCAATTTTAATGATAATAATGCACTTTCCTTTTGAAGAAGATCTTGTCTGAAGAAAGCCGTTAGCATTTAATTCTGTCTTGAATAACCAGTAACGCTTCAGAGTCTTCTTTGCTGTAACTGCTGATAACGCTTCAGAGTGTTGATGACTTGGTAAAGATGTATTTGATCAGAGTCAGAGTATATTTGTTTAGGCGCAGATTCTGGTCATCAAACTTCAGCGTATAATCTGGTAGCTTCAGCGTGTAGCACATATTGCTGATCTTCTGATGCTGATTCCATTCTGATGCTGATTCCATCAGAACTTCTGCATATACGAAACATAATTTTAAGGAGCATAATTGTTATTTGTATATATCTTTGAATTTAATTATTCTTTGTATTTTGTTATCATCAAAACTCTAATCAAGGGTTGTAGAATCAAACTATGTTCTAATAATCTCCCCCTTTTTGATGATGATAAAAACTAGATTTTTCAATTAAGAATAAAGAATAAAAAGTATAGAATTAAGAAGAAAAACTCCCCCTGAGTTTATTACTTCCCTTAAATTCTTTGAGTCCTTGAGCATCATAATTTGACTACGTCTTTCATCAGGGTTTTGTACCTGTTCAAGCTTTTCAGAAGAAAGAAATTAAGTAGATCAGAATGTTTGAGACTTATGTCTCAGTAATCCGTTATTGAAAATATCTTATTCTTTCTCCCCCTTTTTATCAGTTATCAAAAAGAACATATAATCAGAGCCAAAAAGGATTTATATTGAAATTAGAAGCAACGATAAGAAGTTCAGAACAGCAGCAATGTAGAAAATATTACAGATAAAGAAATTTTGAAACAAGGGAAAATCTAAGATGGAGGAGGAAGGTGCGTGATAAAAGCTTCCAACAAGCCCTTGATCTGGGTGTTGGTTTCCTCTTGTTTGGTTAACATGCTCTTGATTTCCGAAATTTTGTCATCCTGTTTATCCATCCTTTCCTGCATAATAATATCTGCTCTCTTTAGTTCTTCCAGAGTCTGCCTTTCATAGGAGGAAGCTTGAGAATCTTCAGTAACAGGATGCTTCTCAGAGCATTCTGCAATGTCATCTTTTTGAACCAGTTCCTATGCCAGAATCATCTGCTCTGGAGTATCAGTCAGAGTAAGATCTTCTGACTCTGGTTGAACTTTGTCTGCTGGATGATGTTCTGACCAGGGAGAATAGTCCAGAGGGAGAACTTCTTCCTTGAGCAGTTGGCTCAGAACTTGATCTTCAATTATCTTTAGCAGATTACTGAAGTTCTGTTGAGCTTGTTCGTAGCTCTGTTCTTGAAGCTTATGAGTTTCAGAACTTAACCTTTTTCTGAAACTTGTCCAAAGATAATCTAAAGCAGCAGGATTAATCATCTTAAGACTAGCTTGCTTCAGGGAGGTTATCCACTTCTGCATTTCTGTTTCAAACATCAATAAACTAGTACCAACATCTGGTGTGGGTTCAGATGGTTTTGGTTTTGGAATGGCTGTTTTATGGGTTATGGCAGCAAGACGTTCAAAAACAGTTAAATCAATGACAGTTTTGGCGTTGTCATTTGGATTGTTCTTTAGTGAGGGAGTGGGAGAGTCTGGTATAATTATTGGACTAGTTGGGGAATTTGGTGGAGTTGATTCTAGTGAAGAGGGAATTTGGGGAATATCCAGAATTGTCAGGGGAATACGGATGGCCAGAGGTTCAGTGATTCCAGGAATGGGAATGGTATCAGAATCAACAGTTTGGTTGGATTGAACGTTATGAGGTTCTGGTTCACAGGATTCAGAAGGTTGGACCTCAGAAGTTTGAACTTCTGGTTGTGATTGTTCAGGTTGTGGAGAAGGTGGATGAATTTCTGGTTGAGGAGATGGAGGTAGTGGTATTTCTGGTTGTGGAGAGAGGGGAATTTCTGGTTGTGGTGCTTCTGAAGTGGTTTCAGAGTTTGGATTTTCTGGTATGGGAGCAGAAATATTCTGTTCAAAAGTTTCAATATCGGACAGAACTTTTGCAAGTTCTGGTTGAGTTGTTTCAGTATTTAGATTGATAGGTAGGGAGTGAATTCCTCTAAGAGTTAAAGTTTCTGAGGGGTCAAAATCATCAAACATTTGTGGGGTAGGAATTTCTGATTGGGTAGGAATTGGTTCAGATGTTGATAAAGATATTGATTCTAAAACATTAACAGTAGAAGGATTACCTCTTTTTTTAGCAGCTTTGGGAGTCCGCTGGGATGATCCTTCTACTGCTGCCTTCCTTTTCTTGTTCTTCTTTAGCACAACTTCTGGAGCCTTCTGTTGCAAGTCCTGAATGTTTAACTTTGGTGCAGTACCATCTGCTTTGCATGCATCCAAGTATCTGACGACAATCTCAGCCTTGGAATCAATTTCTAAGAACATGGGAAAATCATCCAGAGGAATCCTTCTGCTGGTGATTGTTGCAAAAGAAGTAACACTGGGTTCCTTCTTGATGTTCTCAATAATCTTCATCTTTTTCAGATTCTTCGCATTCAAAGGCTTTCCAGCAGTTACCTCTAAAGAGCTGATTTCCTGTGCTTCTATTAGATGCTCTATCAGCCTATTCTCTGTCAGAATATCTGATGTGAGCCTTCCAAGGGGTATCCAGTCCCTTTTAGTGCACTCATCTTCTCTAGTTTCCTTAACACTCATCCTCAGATGATTGAACAGCAAATGAGCCAGATTCACCTTAGTCTTCTGGGAGATGAAGTAGATCAGAAACTGCTGATCAATGTTGATGTAGTCAGGAGAGCTGGTTGGCTTCCTGTGGTTTATGCATCCCAGAATAATCTTAGCACATATTATGTGATGGTCCTTCAGATCCCTTATCTTGCTGGAGGGAAGACCCATAGTGAAAATTTCTCTAGCAATTGAAGCGACATCAGCACATCTTTCAGCCATGTCTATACACCTTACGCCACCACCACTGTAACCTATCAATCTTGCTATAAGGTCTTCAGTAATAACTATCTTCTTCCCCATTATATATGAAGTAACTTGATGGTTGGAGGATGAAGCATGAATCCAAAATTCCTTCAAAAGGATTGGGAATGTTGGACCTAGAAGACGGTCAAAATACCTGTTCCATCCTTGAGCCTTTACTTCTTCAGAAAGATTGAACCCATTTTCTTGAAGACTTTCAAAATCCACAATCAATTCTGAAAGCACTTCTAAGTTGTCAATGGGAGTGAGGAGAGTTCTGAATGGTTCTTCATATTTTTCTATGGATTCTGTTCTGAGTACTGGAATTAGGAATGCTTGAGGAAGCCATGTTCACACAGAAAATTTGAGAAGAAAATGAAAGGGTTTTTGAGAGATGCAAACTGAAAACACTTAGATTGAGAGAAAGTGAAAGTGAAAGAGTGTAAAGAGTAAAAAATGCATTTAAATAGATTTTGAAAACATAAACTGCAAGAGAGAGAAATAAATTGTAATGATTATAAGCATTAATGACAGTTGATTTTAGGGGATTCAGAAAGATATTGAAACGGTTACCCATGACATGTGTCTCAATGCATCTAATCAACGCTTTTGGCCTTTCATAAAAATGAACGCGTGTTCAGCCTCAGAAGGTAGCTGATGAATGAATGACAATTGTTTGCTTACGTGAACAACACACTTCTATCCTTGAAATGAAACGCTCAGATCTTCATGGATAGATTCTGATACAATCTGGACTTCTAAAATTCTGAAGGCAGGTTGATCAACAGTTCATAGAAAATAACAAAAAATTCTGAGGATTAAGATATGTAAATAAAACAGTTTATTCTGGGCAAAGCTTCATGCTGAGATGTTTCAGAATAAAGTTAAACCTATCTTCAGAAAGAGGTTTTGTAAAGACATCATCCCATTGATGGTCTGTGTCAATGAATTTTAAATTTAGAATCCCTTTCTGAATATAGTCCCTAATAAAATGATGTTTTATTTCTATACGCTTAGCCCTAGAATGCAAAATAGGATTTTTACTGAGACAAATAGCAGAAGTATTGTCACAGAGGATAGGGATGTTACTCTCAAATATATTGAAGTCCTCAAGTTGACTTTTCATCCAGAGCATTTGCGTGCTACATCCAGCTGTTGCTATGTATTCAGCTTCTGTTGTTGATAGAGCTATTGTGGATTGTCTTTTGCTGGACCATGAGATCAGATTTTCTCCCAAAAACTGGCAGCTTCCAGAAGTGCTTTTACGTTCTACTCTGTCTTCAGCAAAATCAGCATCACAGTATCCTACTAGGCTGTAATCACCTGCTTTTCTATAAAACAAACCCAGATTAGCAGTACCTTTCAGATACTTGAAAATTCGCTTAACTGTTGTTAAGTGAGATTCTCTAGGATCTGATTGGAATCTAGCATAAATGCAAACACTGAATAGAATGTCAGGCCTTGAAGCCGTCAGATAGAGAAGAGAACCAATCATACCTCTGTAGACCTCCTGTTCTACCTTTTTACTTACCTCTTCTTTTTCCAGAATGCACGTGGGATGCATTGGAATCCTTGAGGGCTTACATTTTGAGAGATCAAATTTCTTCAGAAGTTCTCTGACATATTTTCTCTGATGAATGTAAGTTCCTTTAGGAGTTTGATTAATCTGAATGCCCAGAAAGAATTTTAGTTCCCCCATTAGGCTCATTTCAAACTCTGCCTGCATACATTTAGCAAACTCTCTTCCCAGAGAGGGTTTAGTGGATACAAATATGATGTCATCAACATAAATCTAACATACTAAGATGTCATTCTTAACTGTCTTACAGAACAAGGTTGTGTCCACTTTCCCTCTGGTGAATTCCTTTTCCAACAGGAAGTTACTTAGTCTTTCATACCAAGCTCTGGGAGCTTTTTTCAGACCATAGAGTGACTTCTTTAGTTTGAAAACATATTCTGGATTTTTGGAACTTTCAAAACCAGGGGGTTGATGCACATATACTTCTTTTTCTATATAGCCATTTAATAATGCACTCTTGACATCCATCTGATACAGAGTGATGCCTTTATTAACAGTAAATGAGATTAAAAGTATGATAGATTCTAACCTGGCGACTGGAGCAAAGGTTTCTGTATAGTCTATCCCCTCTTGCTGACTATAACCTTGTGCTACCAGTCGTGCTTTGTTTCTGATTACTTCACCTTGTTCGTTTAGTTTGTTTCTGAACACCCATTTTGTACCAATGACGTTGAATCCTTTTGGTTTGGGAACCAGATCCCATACGTCATTTCTTGTGAATTGATTTAGCTCCTCTTGCATTGCCAGAATCCAGTCATTGTCCAAAAGTGCTTCATCAATTGTTGTTGGTCCAATCAGAGAAACCAGTCCCATGAGGGATTCTTCAGAGTTTCTGAAGGTAGATCTTGTTCTAATTGGATCTTCCTTCCTTCCTAAGATTGTTTCTTCTGGGTGATCAATGCTGCTTCTGGATGGTCTTTTCTGGAGTTGATCAACAGAAGGTCCTGGGTTGCTTGCAGTGACTCTTTCTGATGTTGAGGGAGTGTCTCTGTTGAGAGCTTCTTATGATTTGTCTTCAGTACCTGTGAGTTCAACTTCCATACCTGCAAGGAATTCATTCTGCTTTGACTTTTGAGAGTCACACTAATCATCAAACTGAACACTGATTGACTCTTCAACAATCTGTGTTTCTGCATTGTATACTTTGTACCCTCTTGAGCGTTCAGAGTATCCTAACATAATACACTTTTCTGCTTTAGAGTCAAACTTGTTCAAATAATTTTTTGTATTCAAAATAAAAGATGTACATCCAAATGGGTGAAAATAAGAAATGTTGGGCTTTCTGTTCTTCCACAATTCATATGGATTCTTTTCCAGAATAGGTCTTATGGAGATTCTATTCTGAATGTAACACGCTGTGTTTATTGCCTCTGCCAGGAAGATCTTAGCAATGTTAGTCTCGTTGATCATGGTTCTGGTCATTTCTTGCAATGTTCTGTTCTTTCATTCTACAACTCCATTTTGCTGGGGAGTTCTAGGACAAGAGAAATCATGCAGAATGCATTTTTCATTAAAGAATAACTCAAAATCTTTGTTTTCAAATTCTCCACCATGATCACTTCTGACTTTGACGATTCTAAGATCCTTTTCATTCTAAACTTGGTTGCAGAAGGTAACAAACACATAGTGTGACTCGTCCTTGTGCCTTAAGAACTTTACCCATGTCCATCTGCTATAGTCATCTACGATTACTAACCCATACTTCTTGCCACTGACTGAAGCAGTTTTAACTGGTCCAAATAAGTCAATGTGCAGAAGTTCTAATGGCTTAGAGGTGGAAACAACGTTTTTGGATTTGAAAGCAGGTTTTACAAACTTGCCTTTCTGACATGCTTCACACTGAGCATCTGAGTTGAACTTCAGGTTAGGAAGTCCTCTGACCAGATTGAGTTTGTTAATCTGAGATATTCTTCTCATACTAACATGTCCCAATCTTCTGTGCAAGATCCATTGCTCGTTGTTAACAGACAGAAGAAATTTTACATTCTGACTTTTCAATTCAGAAATTTTGATTTTATAAATGTTGTTTTTCCTCTTTCCATTAAATAGGATAGTCCCATCTTTCTGACTAACAGCTTTGCATGAATTTTTATTGAAGATTATATCATAACCGTTATCACTTAATTGACTTATGGATAACAGGTTATGCATTAATCCATCAACTAATAAAACATTACTTATAGAGGGAAGATTTTCATTACCTACTGTTCCAGAGCCAATGATATTTCCTCTTTGATTGCCTCCAAAGCATATGTGGCCTCCAGGCTTAAGTTCCAGGATTTGGAACATATGCCTTCTTCCCGTCATGTGTTGTGAGCAGCCAGAGTCCAGGTACCATGACTGGTGTCTTTGCTTTGCTGCTAAAGATATCTGCCCATATTTCCTTGGGTCCTGATTTGTTAGTTTTACCAAAACTCTGGTTGAATTTTGGTTTGACAGAGTAATCACTACTTGTATATTTTATGTCATGTGTGTGCCCATATATAAAGTGTGAATCAAGTGGAGTACGTTTTATAACTAAATCCATGGCATTTTTTGGTGTAGGAACCTTACCTTGATATCCTATCCCTTCTCTGCCATTTCTACTAACTCCATAGATCATTGAAGCCATTTTGCTTCTGTCTATGTTTTTAGTCAGAAACTTCTGAAAGCTGTGATCATACTCTTTGATGATCTCATCAGCATTGCTGGGAGTTTCGGGGACTGTTTCCTTCTGAGAGTTTTGCAATTGGTTTTCTAATTTTGAAATTTTATCTTTTAACTGAGAATTCTCCAATCTGAGACTCTCAGTATTATCAGAGTCAGAAGCAAGATTCCTTTTCAGGTTTCTGAATTTGACTCTAATTTGCTAATACCTTTCCATAATTCCATTAAGGCTTTCAGCTAGTTCAGCCTTAGTAAAGTTTATAGTAAAGTCAGGGAATACCTCTTTTGTATATGATTTTGAGTCTAAACCAGAAGCTTCACTGTCTTCTGAGACATTTTCCATTAGAGCTATGTTTGCTCTTTCATCATCTGATTCTGAGTCAGCTTCAGATGTTTCAGAATCATCCTATATAGCCATGAGACTTTTCTTCTTTTCCTTTCCAAACTTATTTTTGGGCTTCTCCTTCTGAAGCTTTGGGCAATCACTTTTGTAGTGTCCTTGCTTGTTACACTCATAACAGATGATGTCTTTGTTGTTTGGCTTTCTGTATCCTGAAGAGCCTTCATATCTTTTGTGTCCAGAGAAGGATTCTGACCTTCTATATCTGGAGGAAGATTCATTCTGATTTTCGGATCTTCTGGGATTCCTGAACTTCCTTTGCCTCTGTTTCCACAGTTGGTTCACCCTTCTGGAGAGGAGAGACAGTTCACCTTCTTCTGATGAGGATCCATCAGAGGTTTCTTCCACAGCCTGCAAAACTTTGGAGTCAGATTTTCTGTTAGATTTTAAAGCTAATGACTTACCTTGCTTTTGAGGTTCATCTTCTTCTAGCTCTATCTTGTGACTTCTGAGGGAGCTGACAAGTTCCTCCAGAGAGATTTTGTTGAGATCCTTGGCTAGCTTAAGCGCTGTGACCATTGGCCTCCACTGTTTTGGCAAGCTTCTAATGATCTTCTTAACGTGATCAACAGTGGAATATCCTTTGTCAAGAACTTTTAGACCAGCAACAAGAATTTGGAATCTTGAAAACATAGCTTCTATTGATTCACTATCTTCCATCTTGAATGCCTCATACTTCTGAATGAGCGCAAGGGCTTTTGTTTCTTTGACTTGAATGTTGCCTTCATGCGTCATTCTCAGAGAATCAAATATATTCTTGGCAGTTTCTTTGTTTGATATTTTCTCATATTCTGAGTATGAGATGGCGCTAAGAAGAATTGTTCTGGCCTTGTGATGATTTCTGAACTCACGCTTTTGCTGATCAGACATCATTTTCCTGTCAATCTTCTGACCACGTCCATCCACTGGGTGGGTGTACCCATCAGTCACCATGTCCCACAGATCAGTATCATGGGCCAGAAAGAAACTCTCAATTTTGTCTTTCCAGTAGTCAAAGTTCTCTCCATCAAAGACTGGAGGTTTTCCACTAAATCTGTCCCTTTCTTCATTGTTGTCATTGCTGATGTTTTGGCTTGGTCCTACCATTGTGTTTTTCTGATGCTGGATCTTTTACTGACACGGTTAAGTCTTTAAGCTTAGAACCAGGCGCTCTGATGCCAATTGAAGATGTGAAAAACACAAGGGGGGTTGAATTGAAAAACTTAAATCAAAAGGCTTAACAACACAGTATTTTTATCCTGGTTCGTTTGATCTCAAACTAATCCAGTCCACCTGTCAATGTGATTTCGCCTCTCTCCAACGAGGTCTTAATCCACTAATCTCAAAGGATTACAACAAATTACTTTAACAACTGTTAAAGTCTTCTTGAGTATAACCATATACCGGTTTATCTCAAGGAAATGTTGAAGGAAAATTGCGATCAAAAAGCACAGCGGAATATAAAATTTTCCTTTAGCGATACTTACGAATGAGCATGGTCAGTGATAGAAATATTTACCTCTTGTGGCGATTTAGACCTTTGATGTTGTGATCGCGAGCGTTGATGAAGAACAACGCCTCTACTCAGTCCACACGAACAGATCGCTTCCGGTCACAGTGCTAGCTGGTCACGAACGGAAACCTTGAGTGAGAGAGAGAATCAAAAACAAAATTGCATCAAGTGAAATTGCTTCATCACAAGGGATCTATTTATAGAATCACTCGTGTGGGCTACAAGCTAAAAGCCCAATTAAGGCTATAAGCTAAAAGCCCAATTAAGGTTATGGACATCATACCTTATGATGTACCATATATCACTTATCCACGTGGTACCTTACCACTTTCCGTATTACACTTAAGTGCACCGTACCTTACGGTGTTCCTTATTTATTATATCTCTCATCAACCTGTCCTTATGTGTGTGACCCTGTAGGTTTTCGCGACGTTGGCAATTATATTAAATCACACATTTAATATAATAAACAGTGAGCGGTATCTAGCAACACATCACTGTTACCTAAGTCACGAAAATGTCATGTGATCTGACCAAACCTTTTCCGTGATAATATTTGTGTTGTACAATTACCCTTTTGCCCTTATGTCTATATTGAACACAAGGCATACACTGTGTCACCCTTGTCCAGTTCAATATTGGGCCCTTAGACATTTATCCTGTTATGCAGGATGAGCAAATTCCATCTAGGTCACTCATGTCCCTTAGCATGCTTTGTGAAGTACCCATCAACTGTCTTTATAGTCATCCAGTTACGGATGACGTTTGATCAGCAATAAAGTACTTGACTCTACATCTAGGGTCCATAGTGGTTTCAGGTCGAAGGATGGTATACACCATTATCATCATGAGAATAACTTATGACACTTTGCATAATATTCTATGTAGTATTCTCATAGCGGGTCAATCCAGTATAAATATTACTCCTAATATTCATACATATGTCAAGACTTGATAACTCCTTATCTATGATCCATGAGATGTGATCATCAATCTATCTTCATAATAATCTTAATGCTTTAATGTTATCCCACTTCACATTAAAGCTTGACTACGGATACTTTAAGAATAGTGTCTTATGTTTAATGGGATCTCATGATTAAGTCACACTTAACATTTCATTAAACAAATAAACCATTCTAGGGACTTTATTATTTTGGAAAGCAAACATAATAAAGAAATGTCTTTTATTATTAATAAATAATTCGATACAAGTACCAAAAGTATTGGCCTCTAGGGCTTACACCAACAAATGTTTTACAAACAATTAAACAAGAGTGTGTTAACGTTTTCTTACAAAACAATATATCACAACTATGATAATTACACAAATTAAGCTTGGAATAAAATAAATTTGCTAAAGCTTTGAATATGAGTGGTTTGGATAGCTTGGCAAATTGTTGAGTGCGTACGTACGTGCTTCTTTTCACAAGCAGACTTGTTTATATAGGCAAGCAAGAGACGTTGTCCATAAATCAAGTTTAATGATAATAATGCACTTTCCTTTTAAAGAAGATCTTGTCTGAAGAAAGCCGTTAGCATTTAATTCTGTCTTGAATAACCAGTAACGCTTCAGAGTCTTATTTGTTGTAACTGCTGATAACGCTTCAGAGTGTTGATGACTTGGTAAAGATGTCTTTGATCAGAGTCAGAGTATATTTGTTTAGGCGCAGATTCTGGTCATCAAACTTCAGCGTATAATCTGGTAGCTTCAGCGTGTAGCACATATTGCTGATCTTCTGATGCTGATTCCATCAGAACTTCTGCATATACGAAACATAATTTTAAGGAGCATAATTGTTCTTTGTATATATCTTTGAATTTAATTATTCTTTGTATTTTGTTATCATCAAAACTCTAATCAAGGGTTGTAGAATCAAACTATGTTCTAACATTACTAAGATTTGTACCATTGTCAGTGATGATCCTTTCCGGGATACTGTACCGGCAAATGAGATTTTTCTTGATGAAGAAGGCAACAACATTCTTGGTGATGGATGCGAAGGAAGCTGCTTCGACTCACTTTGTAAAATAGTCAATGGCTACTAGAATTAAATGGTGTCCATTGGAGGTTGTAGGCTTGATCTCCCCAATCATATCAATTCCCCACATAGAAAAGGGCCAAGGGGCCGTCAAGACATTCAGAGGAACCGGAGGTACATGCACGTTGTTGGAATAAATTGGACACTTGTGACATGTCCGAGAGTGTTGATAGAAATCTGCTTCCATGGTAGACCAATAATAGCTTGCCCGTAGGATTTTCTTCGCCATCGTATGCCCACTGGAGTGAGTGCCAAAAGTACCGTCATGTAATTCAGTCATGATCTTTTCAGCTTCAACCTTATCCATGCACTGAAGAAAAATGGAGTCATGATTGCGTTTCTACAGGATGCCATTACTAAGGAAGAACTTTACAAAGAATCTCCTTAAGAACTTCTTATCATTGATCGAAGTTCCTTCTGGATATTCTTGAACCTTGAGATACCTCTTGACTTCATGAAACCAAGGCTGGTCCACTATTTCTTCAGTTTTAATCTCGTGAGAGTATGTTGGTTCATCCATTCGTTCGATGGTGATCTGGGGAGCCTCGTTATCCCAATTAAGTTTAAACATAGATGACATTGTGGCTAGAGCGTCTGCCAGCTGATTTTCTTCTCGCGGGAAATGCTCGAAGGTAATCTTCTCAAAATGTGGTAGCAATGTCAAAACATGTTCTTTGTAAGGGGATAAGGTTTGGGTGTTTAGTGTCCCATTCCCCTTTGATCTGACTGATGACCAAAGTTGAATATCCAAACACAACTAAAGTTTTAATTCCCAAGTCTATGGCAGCTCTGAGACCAAAGATGCATGCTTTGTATTCCGCCATGTTGTTCGTACAGTTAAAGAAAAGTCTAGAAGTAAAAGGAGTATGACACCCTTTCGGAGATATGATTACAATGTTGATACCATTACCAAGTGCGTTGGATGCCCCATCAAAGAACAGGGTCCTTCGGGATCCTTGTTCAGGTCCGTCATATGGTCTGATTTCTTCACAGTTGTCTAATGTCATGATGTCTTCATCTGGGAATTCAAATTTCATGGACTGATAGTCTTCTACAGCTTGGTGAGCAAGGTGATCAGCCAATACACTGCCCTTTATAGCTTTCTGGGTAGTATATTGTATGTCATATTCTGTTAGGATCATCTTCCATCTAGCTATTCTCCCAGACAGAACAGGCTTCTCGAAGATGTATTTTATCGGATCCGTCTTAGATATCAACAAGGTAGTATGAGTAGCATATACTGTCTTAGCCGGCGAGCAGCCCATGCCAGAGTGTAACAAGTTTTCTTGAGCAGTGAATATCTGGTTTCACATTCGGTAAACTTTTTGCTCAGGTAGTAAATAGCATGCTCTTTTCGGCCAGACTCATCATGCTGCCCCAATACACACCCCATTGAGTTTTCTAAAACGGCCAGATACATGATCAGTGGTCTTCCCTCGACTGGTGGCATCAAAATAGGAGGCTCTTTTCAGTACTCTTTGATTTTGTCAAAAGCAACCTGGCATTCATCACTCCATCTGACTACTTGATCTTTCTTCAATAGTTTGAAGATTGGCTCACAAGTAGCCGTTAGGTGAGAAATGATTCTGGCAATATAGTTCAGGCGCCCCAAGAATCCTCTGACTTCCTTCTCAGTACGAGGAGCAGGCATTTCTTGTATTTCTTTAACCTTGGTAGGATCGACTTCAATACCTTTGTTACTGATGACAAAGCCTAGGAGTTTACCGGACCGTACTCCAAATGTGCACTTGTTTGGGTTCAACCTTAGCTTGTACTTCCTTAATCTCTCAAACAGCTTTTGCAAGTGATCAAGGTTCTCTTCTTCTGTTTGTGATCGGGCTATCATATCGTCTATGTGGACCTCTATTTCATGATGTATCATGTCATGAAACAAAGCTACCATGGCGCGCTGATAGGTTGCCCCAACATTCTTCAGTCCGAATGGCATCACCTTGTAGCAGAATGTGCCCCATTGTGTGAAAAATGTAGTTTTCTCCATGTCCTCAGGTGCCATTTTGATTTGGTTGTAACCTGAGAATCCGTCCATGAAGGAAAACACTTTGTGTTATGCCGTATTATCAACCAGGATATCTATGTGGGGAAGTGGAAAACCATCTTTAGGGCTGGCCCTATTCAAATATCTATAGTCCACGCACATTCGTACTTTGCTGTCCTTTTTAGGCACGGGAACAATGTTGGAACCCATTGGGGATAGGAAGTGACAGCCAAGAATCCAGCAATGAATTATTTTATGACTTCCGCTTTGATCTTCTTTGACATATCAGGTCTCATGCAGAGGACTTTCTGTTTTACTGGTGGATATTCTTCTCTTGTTGGCAGACGATGTACCACATGTCTGTATCAAGTCATGGCATGTCTTCATATGAACAGGCAAAGATCTTAACATAATCATGCAACAGCTGAATCAGGCGCTCCTTGACACTAGGCTCTAAATTGGCACCCACCTTGACCTCTTTTTTATCCTTCTCAGTACCCAGATTGATTGTATCCACAAGTTCCTCGTAAGGCTGAATGGCTCGTTCCTCTTGCTGTAGTAGTCTGGCCAGTTCCCCTGGTACTTCACAATCTTCCTCACCTTCGTCTTCGGCTTGGTAGATTAGATCCTCAGAGTCACTAAAGGCCATAGCAGTATCGTTACCCATGGGATCCGGAATGGAGGGGTACCTGCATTTGTGATTATGGGTGTGTGTAAGGGTATATCCATCCTTAAAAATAAAATGTAAAAGAAAAAAAATGAGCACAAAAGTTTGTATGTGAAAAAACGTCCATGATTCATTGAATGTCATATGAAGATGAAATAAAAACCCTTACAAACGGACCATTGTGCCTCGGGCAAGACACAAGGTTTTAAATGTGCGAATTGTTTGTGAATATTACAAGTTTAAAAGAAACGTAAAGATAAATTACTGAGGGATGAAAGTTATTTGGACAAAGTCTCTGGCCTCCCAATTGCAAAGTCCTTCGTTGACAGTAGGAAAGATCCAATCCTCCAAGCTGCAATCCTGTTCACCGTCTTCTACCGCATTGACCTCTCGGTTGCTAATCTTCAAGGGTGGCAATCCAGCATGGACACGGCGCACAGCCTTCTGAGCACTTGAAGTGAACCCTAAACTAAACTTGTCAGATTTATACGGAATATCTAGAAGTTGCCCCCATATGGTGCATCCACCCTCCTCTACTACTGCCTTGGCGTCCTTCAGAGATGACATCCAGAGTGAAGGTCTTGTAATCTTGGGAATCTGGGGTGCAGTCTTTGTCACTGCTACCTCTTGGGGGACCTCTTCGAAATGTTGAAAAGGAGTTTCAATAAACTCGCCATCCAATTCCACATACCAGAAATAATTGAGGTGGCTAATCATATACTCTTCCTCTCCATGGACAGTGATAATCTTTCCCTGGACCGGATATTTCAACATCTGGTGCAGTGTAGAGGTGACAGCACTGATATTATGGATCCACGGTCATCCTAGCAGACAGGAGTGAAAGGGGCAGATGTCCATTACATAGAAGGTTGAGTTGAAAGTTTGAGTCCCAACCTTTATGGGGATATCCACCTCCCCGTGGACCATCCTCTTTGAGCCATCAAATGCCCTTACGACTATGTTACTGGGTTTCAGCGTCAGTCCTTCGTAGTCTAGTCTGTCGAGAGCTTTCTTCGGTAAAACATTCAAAGATGAGCCAGTGTCCACCAAGACATGGGCTAGAGTTGTGCCTCTACATTCCACAAAGACATGCAATGCCTCGTTGTGTTTTCTTCCCCTTGGTGTCAGATCAGCATCTGAGAAGCCTAGGCCGTTATCCACCGTCAATCTGGCCACGCAATCTTGAAATTGGTCAACCGATGTCTCTTGAGGCACATGGGTTGTTTTTAGAAACTTCACCAGGGCTTTCGCATGTGCCTCAGAACATAGCAACAATGCTAGCATGGAGATCTTGGAGGAAGTTTACCCCAACTGTTCAACTACGTCGTAGTCGCTCCTCTTTATTATTTTTAGGATCTCTACCATTTCCTTCTTGGAGGCCTTGGGGATAGTCGAAGATTGAGCCTTCGTCTGGACAGGCTCTACTTGAATACTTTTCCTCGAGTTTCAGCAGCAGGAGTGTTGGTTGGGATGACAACAGGGGTTGTGTCGTTTTTGTCAATAGGAGCACTTGCAGATATGATTATTGGTACGGAGGTAACCTTTGGAGCAGCCACGGGTCCAAAAACTACCTTTGGGGGGGGGGGCAATTTCTAGAGAGAAGATTCTACCGCTTCGGGTAATCTTACTGGTTCCGGAAATATTGCTAACGTCGGAGTCTTCTTCTTCGGAGTTTATTTCTTCGGTGGCCAGCCCATATTGTTTGATGCCATGGTAGTAGGTGTCCCCTCCGTAATTCCACGACACAGTTTTCTCTGATTCATACGGGACTGGCCCATGCATAGTGATTAAAAGAGGAGTAGTTCTTGGAACCAATGTAATCCTAACGGGTCTTTTGGGAACCCTGGAAGAATTGGCGGAGATGGTTATGATTGAAATGTCTTCAACAGGAACAGGTAGAACATGAGTACTTTCAAATAGAGTCTCTTTGTTGTCTATCAAGCGTTGAATGCCTGCTTTCAGCAAAGGGCAAACAGTTGGCGAGAATAAGCAAAGATGGCAGTCTTCATTACAACCCGGGAATACACCGGCTTTCAACAAGTTCATCTTAATGATTGGGAGTGGAGTCAAGAGTTCATCAATTATGGTAACAAACAAATCTTCTTCAACAACATTGGTGTGGTGACCATGTCTAGGCATAGGAGCAGAAATGACGTTTGACTTCTCGGGTGCATCAAACTCAATCTCTTTTGCCTCTATGAGATCTTGAATTTTGTTTTTTAAGGCCCAACAGTTGTTGGTGTCGTGACCCGGACTTTCAAAATGATATGCGCATATGGCATTTGGGTGATAATGAGGGGACACTGTGTTGGGGTTCTTTGGAGCTTTTAAATTTTCCAAATTGGACTTCAGGAGGTGCGGTAGAACCTGGGATAGAGTCATATTAATTATGGTGAATTGCCGGACTGGCCTTTCCACCCTTGGTTGGTTACTTCTTGGTTGGTCAGATGTAGGCTTTGGGATCATAACAACTCCTACCATTGGTCGGCGTTCAGCTCTCCCTTGGTTCCTTTATGGATAAACAGCAGATACCTCCTTCTTCACAATGAAAGGCTTTCTCACAGCTGTGGAGGAAGATGAATCCTTCTGAATCTTTCCACTTTTTATGCCAGCTTCCACCCTCTCTCCGGTTAGTATTAACTCAGTAAATCCAGCAGATGAGCTCCCAATTAAATGGTTAAAGAAAGGGTCCGATAGAGTGACGAAGAATATATCCAACAACTCCCTTTCAGACAGAGGGGGTTGAACTCTCCCAGCTAGATCTCTCCATTTCTGCGCGTAATCCTTGAAACCTTCATTGGAAGCCATGGACATACTTTGAAGTTGAGTACGGGTAGGCGCCAAATCTGCATTATATTGATATTGCTTATAGAAAGTTGCGGCAAGGTCTTCCCAGTTGTGGATGTTGGCCCTTTCCAATTGGTAAAACCAATCGAGTTGTGTTCCTGATAGGCTATCTTGGAAAAAATGCACCCACGGGTCATTATCGATGGAGTGCGGATGGATCTTTCTCACATATGATCGGAGGTGCATCTTAGGACATGACGCCCCATCATATTTTGCAAACAACAGCACTTTGAACTTCGGTGGAATCACAATTCCTGACACTAGTCCCAATTCTTCAAAGTCTAGACCTGGCACCTTTTGTATTTCCATAGCGCTCAAACGCTCTTAAAGATGTTTGTACTTGTTGTACCCCAAATTTTGACCTAAGATACCATCTCCCATCTGCATCATTACATTGCAAGGGTTTTGACCTATTTTTATCAACTTTCAAAGCAGATTTAAAATTCATAACTTTTTCAAGTCAAGAGCTGTTTATTTTTTGAACGCTAAATTTATTAATTGATCAATGCTAAAACAATGTTTATTAATTATTTATTATCTTAAATTTAAATAATTGGAATTTATTTTCAGTTATTATATAATTTAAAGATTTATAAATAATAAAATAAATATTTGAAAAGAAGTTTATTAATTGATCAGACGATGTTTATTAATTATTTATTATCTTAAATTTAAATAATTGGAATTTATTTTCAGTTATTATATAATTTAAAGATTTATAAATAATAAAATAAATATTTGAAAAGAGTTCATTAATTGATCAACAATGTTTATCTAATTATTTATTATTCTAAATTTAAATAGTTGAAATTTTATTTTCAGTTATTATAATTTAGAGAATTATAAATAATGAAGTAAATAATAAAAGAGTTTATTAACTGATCAACAATGTTTATTTAATTATTTGTCATTCTAAGTTTAAATAGTTGAAATTTCATTTTCAGTTATTATAATTTAGAGAATTATGAATAATGAAGTAAATAATTGAAGAGAAGTTTATTGATCAATGATGTTTATTTAATTGTTTATTATTCTGAATTTAAGTAATTGAAATTTATTTTCAGTTATTATATAATTTAAAGAATTATAAATGATAAAATAAACAATTGGAAAGAAGAAAAGAATTAATGGGTAAAATAATAGAATTTTATTCATCTTTATTCTAATTATTACAATTGTTATTTAAATACTGTATTATTTGCAAATATTTAAAATGACAATTATATAAAATGTTTAAAGTAAAATAAAAACTATTCTAATTTTTCCTAAGTTCTAAATCTTCATCT
Organism: Vicia faba; assembly: GCA_948472305.1. Taxonomy (NCBI): domain Eukaryota; kingdom Viridiplantae; phylum Streptophyta; class Magnoliopsida; order Fabales; family Fabaceae; genus Vicia; species Vicia faba. The sequence continues at coordinate 1,577,814,677 of OX451736.1, read as the reverse complement.
TCTATCCAATGCTCATTTGATTTTACCTGCAAAAGAATTAAAAGAAAAGTCAGAAAGGAATAGATATAATTAAAAGCAGATGATTAATTATAGCGTTCATCATTAAAAGCAAACGGCTGGAATCAGTTTTTACCCTTTTTGCAAATCACGGGATTTCTCCCGGTTCACAAAAAGGGATGAATTTTTATTGATAAATATGAATGCACAAGTTAAAAAAACATGCACAAATTCATTTTTTGTCAAAATTGCATTTTTCAAAGTAAAACTGCATAATTCAAAACAAATTGCCCAAATTCATTTTTGTCAAAACTGCATTGTCATATGCATAGTTCAGCAGTATATGTAAACCAAGTTACATTTTCAACATAAAAGCCAATATGCAACGTAAACATGCCAAAATATAGGAAGAGGCCAAAAATCAAAGGCTCCCATGATGTACCATACAATTGACAAAGAGGAAGTATGCAGTTTTAAAATCAAAATGTGCAAACAATATCTTTCCATTTTTCATCATTTTCCAGCTTGCTTTTTCAGAACCAAGTAAAGTACATACAACATTTTAGTGTTTCAATTGTACTTAAGAGAGAGAAGAGAGGAAGAGTGTGGTTTACAGGTTTTTGGCTTAGGCAGAAATAGGATAGAAAACCAACAGCAGTAATACAATAAGAAATGGGAAGCATAGAAAAAGAATAGAAACAAAACTGATGTAGCAGTAGAGATGGCAGAATATCAAAGAAAAATATAGTAAAATACTCATAACCTGTAACGTAAACCTCAAGGATAGGAAGGCCAAACTGTTATAACACAACAAACTCTTCAAAAAAAATTCAGAGTCCAAAACCTGTTTTGAAGCCTTCAAAAAAATTGTCAAACAAATACAAAACGAATTCTCCAAGTCTCAAGGCATAAAAACCTCAAAAACCTACTGTATCAAGACCAAAAACCGATAACCTTATGGCCTAAAAAAAACCAGTAGAACCTACTGCATAAACCAGAACATACATAACCTGCATAAAACCAATATGGCCTAAACCATAAAACCTCACGCCTTAGTTCAAAAACAACAACCAACATAACCTACACGAAACTGTCCAGCCATCACCAAAAATCATAACCATTTCCAAGCCAAATATCGTGTAACCATGGCCTAAAAAAAACCAGTAACCATGGCCTAAACCTGCATAAATCAGAGTAACCATGGCCTAAACCAGCATAAACCATAAAGGCCACAACCTAAAAACCTGTCAAGCCTCACCAAACCAGTAAAGCCCCAGCCAAGAACACCTTCAACCTTAAACCAAAAGCATAAACCATAAATCAATGTCCAAACCGGCAAGCCTCAGTAATACCCATCATAGGCCATAATAAAGCGTACATAAGCAAAGCAAAAGGAAGAAAAAGTCAAGCTAATCAAAACAGAAATGTTTCAACAGTAGCATCATTCCAATATCAACATACAACAAGTATTCAAAGGCCACAAAATTCTCAGAACCTAAAAGGTTCATCCTTGAAACATTCATCAACAAAATATAGAAAAGGCAACTGAAGCAAAACATCAAGCCCACGACAAAGAAGAAGGAAAAGAAACACACGAAGCAGAGAAGCACCAAGAGGAAGAGGATAAAGATTCATTTTTCAGGTTTTCATCATTAAACAAAAGGGACATAGGAACGAAATACCAGGGTCAAAGTAGCTAGCGCGCCTCCGCCGTATTCTTCGCCGTCCGGCCGCCGCGTACCCCCCCAACCTTCCTCCTCCGGCTCCAGGTAACATGTCTCCCTCTTTTTCTATCAAACCCCTCAAATAACCATTGCAATAAAGAATCAGAATCAGAAATGGATGTAAATCAACACATGCAGTAATGAAAACCTAACGAAATAAGAAAACGAAATTTACCGTGAATCTGTCGCCCTAACACTTTGACTGGAGGGAAGAAGGAGGTGGAGAATGCTGGTGGCCATGGGCAAGAGACTCGGGCGAAGGTAGACGAACAAGAACGCAAAGACGAAGAAGAGAGAACAAGCGCCGCTCTGTAAACCTTAACCCTAATCCCTTTTTCCCTAACAACTAAACAAACAATGTTTACCCTAAAACAAATTATGGAGTGTTTGGACTAAACCCGGTTCCCTGCCTAAGCCCAACGATTTTATTGAGAACACCCCCCATTTCTGTTTTTTGATGGTCCCTTTAAAAACCCTTTAGCCCATAATTCGTTTGTTTACCCCTTTATTTCTTAATACCCCTTTTTTCTATTTGTTTTTCTTTAGCCTTTTCTTTTAGAGTTTTTATCAATTTAGTTAATTAGAATTAATCAAATAGAGTTTTCATTTAATTAAAACAAATTTTAATAATGTGACCCTTTTTTTTATTAAATTTAACTTTAGGATTAATTCAACAATTTTAGTATTCCTTTTTTTTTAATTAGATTTAAGTTAGTAACTTTTAAGTTTTAATTTAGTTTAGACTTATTTATTAACTCTTAAAATAAAGCTTTATATTAATATTAAAAAACATATAAAAATAGAAACTTAAAAAACATTTTCATTTTTTTTCTTAATTAATTCTCATGCTTTGTCCATATTAAAAAAATGCATAAAAATGAAAACTATTAAAACATTTTCTTTTCCTTTATATTAATATTAATACAAAAATATATATAATTTAAGAATTAAAACATTTTTATTTTCCCTTAATTAATTCTCTTGCGTTATTAATATTAAACAAAAAATATAAAAATGCATGTCATACCATTTAATCTGTTTATTTAATCATTATTGTGGTTATATATCATTTAGCTATTTAAATCATTATCTATCTGATTTTCTATTTAATTATTTCATCTTTACTTGATTATTCTGTTTACGTCTAAATCCAAGAGAAAAAATGATTAAACTGGTTGACTTCATGCCCTCAAGTCCAATCACGCGAACATCTGCATTTCATTAAAACTTAAGACAATTTTTCCCCAAATATTCAATCTTTTCAAAACTTATATCCTTTAAGTCAAAACTTCGACTTTAGGTCGTCGTACCTTCAAAAACCCGTCTGTACCCCTTTTCGGCCAAAACAATTTATTTTAAATCAAACGAACAATTTTAATAAGCAGATATTTCAAAAGGTTCCTATAGAGTACTATAGATACATTGGGTGCTAATACCTTCCCACTGTATAACCAACCCCCGAACCATAAGATCTCTTTTCAAAAACGCCTTGTATTGTTATTACTTTTTAAAAAAAAAAGAGTATTATTTTACATTGCATATTTAGGGTTTTATTTTTCTCTTTCCCCTTTTCCCTTGGAAATAATAAAGCGCGGTGGCGACTCTTGCTTTTGTGAGACGAATTAATCAATAATTCGATCTCCGATTTACCCCGCTACATTTTTTGTCGCTACAGTATTGGCGACTCTGCTTGGGACAGATTGACCTCTTGCTGGTCCATCCCTAAGTGGGTTAAGCCTAGTTTGTTTTATCTGTTTTATTATTATTTGATTTGTTTGATTATGTGTTTAAATTGGGGTGTTTGGGTTTTTTGCAAAGGACGAATCCTATACCCGGATTAAGTTACACTTAAGGAATAGGACGGGCGGTACAGTCATGTTAACTTTGAGGGAGTAATCCCGAAGAAGGAGGCATGAGATCCCCCACTCAATGGAAGGCCCTCTTGAACTTAATATTTGTTTACCGAGTAATCAGGAAGACATTATTATTTTTGACCTAGGAGCCAGAGAAATTGAGAACCGTAGAACCCTAACCCATCTTGGCCTTTTTAGGTGTAGCGCGGAGACTATAACGGAGTAATTCGGAAGTAGTTGTTACGCGATGCTACGCTCAGATGAGTTTCTCTTGAGAATATTGCTAATTATTGAGTAATCAAGACGTTGGCAATATCCGAAGGAGGAATGTAGACTCTGGGAACTTTTAGAACCTTGTCTTACAGGTGTGATTGAACCGTTAGTACATACCTTGGGGTGGACTTTACCCTCGACTCCATGCTGAAACGTTGAACCTTTGAACCCCATGTTTGTGAACTTGTGTGTAACTGTTGCATTATCATTCATTCATGCATTCATCAACATTTTTTGTAAAAAAAACTTATTTTTCAAGGAACTTAGGAATGATTTTTGCAGACGTCTCAGGTACTATTATTATGGAATTTGGAAGGAGAAACACTCGAAGTTTTAGTTTTAAGGAGCCCGAGATTGAAGAACTGAAGAGTTTGATTCCTAAGATCGAGAACCCGACGGATTTTCAGAAAAAGTATGGGTCCATTATACCTCTCATGAAGCGCAAGATGAAGGAAGGCATCCTTAATACGTTGGTTCAATTTTACGATCCTTTGTACCGATGTTTCACCTTTCCGGATTACCAGTTGATGCCCACCTTAGAAGAGTACTCCTACATACTTGGTTTGCCGATCACCGACTGTGTTCCTTTTTCTGGATTAGAAGAGGAGCCCAAATCTCACGAGATAGCGACCATCACCCACTTGAAGAAGTCAGAGATAGAGGAGAACATGACTACAAAAGGGGGAATCCGAGGTTTGTCTGCGCAGTTTTTGTTAAGGAAAGCTCGTCATTTCGCTGAGATAAAAGATACTTTTGCCCTTGAAGACGTCTTTGCTCTACTCGCTTATGGTCTATTCTTGTTCCCTAACGTTGATAAGTTTGTGGATATCAACACCATCAGAATTTTCTTGATTGGAAATCCGGTCCCTACGCTACTAGGAGATACCTACTACTCCATCCATCTTCGAAACTCTTATCAAGGAGGAATGATTATTTGTTGTGCACCGTTGCTGTATCAGTGGTATGTTTCTCATCTACCTAGGTCCGATGTTTTTTGGGATCTCGAGAAGGAGCCGTGATGGGCGCCAAAAATTATGGCTCTCACTCATTTCGACATTGATTGGTATAATCGGGTTTACTATGACGTGAAGATCATCGATAGCTGTGGTGCTTTTCCTAACTTGCCTCTTCTTGGTACGAAAGGTGGAATTAACTATAACCCTGTTCTCGCGCGCCGTCAGTTTGGATACCCGATGAGGGACAAGCCAAATAACATCCATGTGAGTGGTTTCTTTCTACAAGAAGGACAAGATCATCAGGCAGCTAAGAGGGAGATCGAAGGAGCTTGGCGCCACATCCATAGGAAAGGGAGAGATATGTTAGGACATAGGGGTGCCGTTTCATTGGAGCCCTACCTACAATGGGTCCGTGCTAGGGCTTGTGCTCTCAAGATGCCCTATAAACCTGAGAAACCTTTATTCCCTACCGTTGCATCATCATCTGTTGATATCCCTATCGAGAATATGGGAGAATACCAAGGAAATCTGGCTAGGATGAAGTCCGAGAGAGATGCTTGGAAAGAAAAGTATAATATGTCTGAATATGAGAATCGGGTCCTGACTCGACAACTAAAGGAAAAAGAGGAGTTGTTGTTTATTCAAGACGGCTGGTTCATTGATCATGATGAGAAGCTTCGTCAAAAGGATGCTTTACTGAAGAAGTATGCTAGTGAGAGGAAGAGAAAGAAGGAAGGTTCGGTAAGCGTTTCTCTCGTTCCTAATCCGCAAAAGGAAATCAATGATCGACTGGTAGCTGAGAAGAAAGAGATGGAAGACTTCTATGAAAAGAAGATCAAGAAGCTCCGGTTACAGTTGGCATTTGGTCCTTCATCTGATGATTCTGAGTGATCTTTAGTTCTTAGTTTTATTTTTATTGATGTCATTTTGTAAAACTCTGTAAAAGGGCTTCATGTTCCGAAGTTGTAATTTACTGATTTTATTATGGACTTCATGTTCCAAAGTTGTAATTTATTGCTTTATTATGGGCTTCACGTTCCAAAGTTGTAGTTTACTGCTTTATTATTGGGTTGTTATCCCAAAGTTGTAATTTATTGTTTTGTTATCCCAAAGTTGTAAGTTGTAATTTACTGCTTTTGATTAATGGAGGAGTTTTTGTTGTTCCAAATTCCTTTACCATTGATGTGTGCAAAATTATTGAAGGTCCTTGAAAAACTATTAAAATGAATTATCATTTGCATCACACATCATGCATCATTCAACATTCCACTTCACATGTTTTCTAGAGTCTCATCCTTGTTTCTTTTTCCACTCCGATAGATTGTCAAGCTGTCTCATCGATACGATACTCGAGCCAATCGTCAGAGGAAGATGGAAGATCTGGAACAGGAAAATCACGAGCTTCGTGAGGAGGTCGCTACCCTTCGTGTCGGTATGGAAAAGTTAACTGCGCTAGTGGAAAGTTTGATGGCTGCTCAGAATCAGCCATCGACTACAGCTGCTGAGATTCAGACTTCAACTACTGTGGTTTCCGAGATTGTCACCATTCCAACATCTGTGACTCAAATCAACTCTCCGCTTCAACATCAGATGCCGAAAGGTTTTCCGTGGGGAATGCCTTATAAATTTGTGCTAGAGGGGTATCAGCCTGTCGTACAACCTTTATTTCCACCTACTTTGTCTCTTCCTCAACCAGAGACAACTGCCATGCCGCCAGTAATCCCGTCTGTGACACCTTTTCCGCAACCGATAATGACAACTGTCGCTCCTGTGGTTCACTCCGTGCCATACTGGAATGAACCTACTTATCCTGCCGAGCCTGCTGAAAGTTTGGGTCTTTTTGATAGAATGGAAGAGTTTCAGGACCAATTCCAAGAAATGTAGAAGGAGCTTAGAGCGTTAAAGGGGAAGGATTTGTTTGGAAAGAACACGCATGACCTTTGTTTAGTTCCAAATGTCAAGATTCCAGCAAAATTCAAAGTGCCAGACTTTGAGAGGTATAAGGGTGATTCGTGTCCTCGGAGTCACTTGACTATGTACGTGAGAAAGATGTCGACATATTCCGATAATAATGACTTGTTGATTCACTATTTTCAAGACAGTTTGACGGGTGCCGCTCTAAAGTGGTATATGGGTTTAGACAGCATTCGGATCCGCAACTTCAACGATCTTAGCGAAGCTTTTGTCCACCAGTATAAGTACAACGTTGACATGGCGCCGAACAGGGATCAACTCCGGGCGATGTCGCAGAGAGACAGAGAATCTTTTAAGGAATACGCCCAGAGGTGGCGTGAAATAGCTGCTCAAATCTATCCACCTCTTGAGGAGAAAGAGATGACGAAGATATTCTTGAAGACTTTAGGTTCCTTTTACTATGAAAGAATGATCGCCAGCGCACCCAGTGACTTCACCGAAATGGTAAGCATGGGCATGCGGTTAGAGGAAGGGATTCGTGAGGGGCGTTTGGTTAAAGAAGGAAGTCCGTCTAGCAGTACTAAGAAATTTGGAAATGTTTTCCCAAAAAGAAAAGAACAGGATGTCAGCGCTTTGTTCCCAGGGAGACCGAGGAGAGGTTACTCACACGTTGCGGCAGTCACTCCGGCTGTCCGCCCAGCTTTGATGACCCCAGCTCATCAAACCCCACCAACTCAACAACGGCCTTTTCAGCAGCAGCCTCGACAACAGGCTTATCCATTCAACAACCAGAATCGTTCACCTAGGAAACCGCAATTCGATGCCATTCCTATGACTTATACTGAATTGTTCCCTGCTCTTATCAGAAAGAACCTCATAACGACGAAGCCTCCTCATGTCACACTGAATAGTACTTCTCCGTGGTACAAGGCGGATCAGTTTTGTGAATATCATCAAGGGTCACCGGGGCACAACCTTGAGAATTGTTTTGCTCTAAAGGCGGACGTGCAGAGGTTGATTAAGAATGGTATCTTGTATTTCAAGGATGTTAACCCGAATGTTAGAGATAATCCTTTGCCTCGACATGGGGCAGCATCAGTGAATATGGTGGAAGGTTGTCCGGGAAATTTTCGAGTTTTTCAAGTTGAACACATAAGAGAGTCGTTGATCAGGTTACATCAGAGTTTAAGAAGACTTGCTTTTGTTAGGCATCAGCATGATTATGATGTTTGTGAATTTTGTTCAAGAGAGGTCGATTGCCCTATTGTGAAGGAGGATATTCAAAAGTTGTTAGACCAGAGGGTTATCACTATTACATATGACAGAGATCCGGAGGATGAAGTGAATGTTATAATACCACAATTCAACTTGCCTGAATCAGTAGAGATCGTTTACGACAGTCAGACTGCACCTGTTAATCCTTTGATCATTTACCCACCTGGTCATGTGCCTTACAACTCAGACCAAGCTGTACCGTATAAGTATAATGCCACAATGATTGAGAATGAGGTAGAAGTCCATATACCGACAAGGCCGTCTTTTGTTAACATCGCTGATGTGAGTAGAGTTACGAGAAGTGGACGTGTCTTTGCAGCAGTACCTTTGATGAGACCAGAAGTTCAAGTCAGGAGGCCTATACCAGCAGAAATTCCAGCGAGAAATGTTGAACCAAGGGTTGAGATAGGCCGATCCAATGAACCTATCCCACGTCCTGAGGATGATGAGATTCTGAAGCTTATCAAGAGAAGTGAATATAAGATTGTGGACCAACTTTTGCAAACTCCTTCCAAGATTTCTTTGCTTGCTTTACTGAGAGATTCTGGTGCCTATAGAGAAGCTTTGATGAAAGTCTTGGACCAGGCATTCGTGGACCATGATGTGACGGTTGATCAATTTGATGGAATTGTGGGAAATATTACTTCGTGTAACAATCTTGGTTTCAGTGATGAAGAGCTCCCGGAGGAGGGAAGAAACCATAATATGGCTTTGCATATCTCAATAAGTTGTGGAAATGATACCTTATCAAGTGTGTTGGTAGATACAGGCTCGTCGTTAAATGTAATGCCCAAAACTACATTGTCTCGACTCTCATATCAAGGCGCTCCCATGAGACCTAGTGGAGTAATTGTCAAAGCGTTTGATGGTTCTAGGAAGACTGTCATTGGTGAAGTGGATCTTCCTATAGTAATTGGTCCTCATACTTTTCAGATCACTTTTCAAGTAATGGATATTTGTGCCGCCTACAGTTGCCTATTGGGTCGTCCGTGGATCCATGATGCAGGGGCAGTCACTTCCACGCTCCATCAGAGATTGAAGTTTGTGAGGCATGGAAAGCTAGTAATGATTGGTGGAGAGCAGGCTATGGTGGTAAGCCATTTGTCATCTTTCTCTTTTATTGATGCTGATGAGGATGTTGGAACCCAATTCCAAGCTCTATCTGTTGCTAAGAATGAAGTGAAGAAGCAAGGGACATCTATTTCTTCTTTTGAGGATACGCGATGAGTGGTTGAAAGTGGTTCGGCTGAAGGTTGGGGCCAGGTGTTGACTTTGCCCGAGAACAAGTCTGGAGAAGGTCTTGGTTTTCATCCCGTGTCTACGAGAGTCAAGCAGGAAGTGGTTACTCGTCTGATTCAAGAGGTTTTCCAAAGCGCAGGTTTTATCCATCCGTCTCCTCCTGAGGTTGATGCTGTAATAGGAGACGATTCTGAAGAGGATTTACCCGATTTTGTGACGCATGGAGTGGTTTGCCAGAACTGGATTGTTGTTGATGTTCCTGTTGTGATGCACATTTCTGAGTAATGTTTTGTTTTATGTTTTGAAAAAATTCGCTCTGCCCAAGGCGAAAAGTATTTGTGTCGGGCTATGATGAAAATAAATCCTTTTGCTCTGCCCAAGGCAAAAGAGAAATGTCTGGGCTCTTTGTTTCAAGTATTTCCCTTCAATAAATAAAAATGTTATTTTGTCCACTACTGTTTTATTTTTCACTTTTTCTGGGAAATAGTAATAAAAATTAATTGGTAGTAATAGAAAAATATAATAATATTTTGTTTCATTTATACAACATTCATATTAATCGATTTCTAAAATAAAGCATAATCATATGTGCAGATTAATCCATGACTTAACCATTGAAAACAATGATCCTATGCCCTCTCCCAACTTTGAATTCCCTGTGTTCAGAGCCGAAGAAGAGGATAGTGAAGAGATTCCTGTTGAAATTTCCCGTTTACTTGAGACGATGAAAAGATTATTCAGCCGTTTGAAGAGCCTATAGAGTTGATCAATTTGGGTGATGAAGAAGATAAAAAGGAAGTTAAGGTCGGAGCATTGCTTATCCCAGAGGTCAAAGAGAAAATGTTGGAGCTTCTCAAAGAGTATGTTGATGTGTTTGCTTGGTCCTACCAAGATATGCCGGGTTTGGACAACAATATTGTGGAGCATCGTTTACCGTTGAGACCTGAATGTCCGCCGATTAAGCAGAAGTTGAGAAGGACTCGTCCCGATATGGCTGACAAGATCAAAGAGGAAGTTCAGAAGCAGATTAACGCAGGTTTCCTTGTTACATCGGTCTATCCTCAATGGTTAGCCAATATAGTGCCTGTTGCTAAGAAAGATGGCAAAGTTCGAATGTGTGTAGACTATAGAGATCTGAATAGAGCTAGCCCAGAGGATGACTTCCCATTACCGCACATTGACGTTTTGGTCGACAGTACCGCAAAGTTCAAAGTCTTTTCTTTCATGGATGGTTTCTCTGGTTACAATCAAATCAAGATGGCACCAGAAGATATGGAGAAGACAGCTTTCATTACACCTTGGGGAACATTTTGTTATCGGGTTATGCCGTTTGGTTTGAGGAATGCTGGTGCAACATACCAAAGAGCCATGACTTCTTTGTTCCATGATATGGTGCATAAAGAGATAGAAGTGTATATAGATGACATGATTGCCAAATCACAAACTGAAAAAGATCATTTGGAACATTTATTGAAGTTATTCCAGCGTTTGAGAAAGTATAAACTCCGTCTGAATCCCAACAAGTGCACTTTTGGTGTTCGTTCTGGAAGACTTCTGGGTTTCATTGTCAGTCAGAAAGGTATTGAGGTAGATCCTGATAAAGTCAAAGCTATTCAGGAAATGCCCGCACCCAAGACGGAAAAACAAGTAAGAGGATTCCTTGGGAGACTGAATTATATTTCTCGATTTATATCTCATATGACTGCTACCTGTGGGCCGATTTTCAAGCTTCTCCGAAAGAACCAAGGATGTGTATGGACAGAAGATTGTCAGAGAGCTTTTGATAGCATCAAAGAATATTTTCTTGAACCTCCCATTTGGATTCCTCCAGTGGAAGGAAGACCTTTGATCATGTACCTGACTATATTGGAAGATTCCATGGGATGTGTGCTTGGTCAACAAGATGAGACTGGAAGAAAGGAACATGCCGTATATTATCTGAGTAAGAAATTCACAGACTGTGAGTCTCGATACTCATTGCTTGAGAAAACCTGTTGTGCTTTAGCTTGGGCTGCTCGCCGTCTGCGCCAGTATATGATTAACCACACCACTTGGTTGATCTCCAAAATGGATCCGATCAAGTATATCTTTGAGAAGCCCGCCTTATCTGGAAGAATAGCTCGTTGGCAGATGTTGTTATCTGAATATGACATTGAGTATCACACTCAGAAAGCAATTAAAGGGAGTATTTTAGCCGACCATTTGGCTCACCAACCGATTGACGATTATCAATCCATCAAGTTTGATTTCCCAGATGAAGATGTTATGTACTTGAAAGCTAAAGATTGTGAAGAGCCGTTACCTGAAGAAGGACCTGATCCCGAATCCCGTTGGGGTTTGATATTTGACGGAGTTGTGAACTCTTATGGAAATGGAATTGGGGCAATCATCGTCACTCCCCGAGGTACTCATATCCCATTCACGGCGAGATTGAAGTTTGACTGCACGAACAACATGGTTGAATATGAGGCATGTATTATGGGTCTCGAAGAAGCAGTGGATCTAAGGATTAAGATTCTTGATATTTACGGAGATTCGGCATTGGTAATTAATCAAATCAAAGGAGAATGGGAGACTCGTCATCCTGGTTTGATCCCTTACAGAGATTATGCTATAAGATTGTTAACCTTCTTCAACAAAGTGGAATTACACCATATCCCTAGAGATGAGAACCAAATGGCTGATGCTTTAGCTACTTTGTCTTCAATGTTTCAAGTGAATGGTTGGAACGATGTGCCTACAATCCGGGTTATGCGCCTTGATAGACCTGCTCATGTGTTCTCAGTAGAAGAGGTTACCGACGACAAACCGTGGTTCTATGACATTAAACGTGTTCTTCAAACTCAAGAGTACCCGCCTGGGGCATACAATAAGGATAGGAAGACGTTGAGAAGATTAGCAAGCAGTTTCTTCCTCAATGAAGAAGTATTGTATAAGAGGAATTACGACATGGTCTTGCTCAGATGTGTAGACAGACGTGAAGTAGACATGCTGATGCAAGAAGTACATGAAGGGTCTTTTGGCACTCATGCCAACGGACATGCAATGGCTAAAAAGATGTTGAGAGCTGGTTACTATTGGATGACAATGGAATCTGATTGCTGCAAATATGTGAAGAAATGTCATAAATGCCAGATTTATGCGGACAAGATGCATGTGCCACCGACCCTCCTCAACGTTATCTCTTCACCTTGGCCTTTCTCTATGTGGGGCATTGATATGATTGGAATGATTGAACCCAAAGCTTCAAATGGTCATCGCTTCATCTTGGTAGCGATCGATTATTTTACTAAATGGGTGGAAGCAGCATCTTATGCTAATGTAACCAGACAGGTGGTAGTCAGATTTATCAAGAATCAGATCATTTGTCGATACGGTATCCCAAGCAAGATCATCACTGATAATGGTTCGAATTTGAATAACAAGATGATGAGAAAGCTTTGTGAAGAGTTCAAGATCGAACATCATAATTCTTCTCCTTATAGACCGAAGATGAATGGGGTTGTTGAAGCTGCTAACAAGAACATCAAAAAGATTGTCCAGAAGATGGTGGTAACTTATAAAGATTGGCATGAAATGCTTCCGTTTGCTTTGCATGGATACCGTACTTCAGTTCGAACTTCAACAGGCACAACCCCATTTTCCCTAGTTTATGGTATGGAAGCAGTACTCCCCGTGGAGGTTGAGATTCCGTCTATGAGAGTGTTGATGGAAGCTAAACTTTCTGAGGCTGAATGGTGTCAAAGTAGATATGATCAGTTGAATTTAATTGAAGAAAAGAGATTGACAGCGTTATGTCACGGTCAATTGTATCAGCAGAGAATGAAGAAGGCTTTTGATAAGAAGGTTCGACCACGCGAGTTCAGAGAAGGTGACCTTGTACTCAAGAAGATATTATCTTTCCAACCTGATTCTAGGGGCAAGTCGGCTCCGAATTATGAAGGACCGTATGTCGTTAAGAAAGTTTTCTCTGGAGGTGCCTTGATTCTCACCAATATGGACGGTGAGGAGCTCCCGCGTCCCATGAATGTTGATGCAGTCAAGAAGTATTTTGCTTAGGTTTGAGTTGACAGTTTGCTAAGTTGAAAACCCGAAAGGGCGGCTTAGGCAAGCTTTTGGTCAAACCAGTCTTGGCATTTGAACACATTTTGGAAATTCGAAGTTGTTAGGGAGAATAGTGATCATTGTTTTTGTGTAACCCTTTCTTTCATGTACTATTTCCCAAACTTTTGTAAACCGTTGGAGTCGCGTTGTTAGCGAACTACCATCTTATTAATGAAATTTGGGTATTTACCTTTTGTGGGCAAAATTTTAATTTTTACGACAATATTTGAAACAAAGTATTTAAAGTTTTCTTATTTTTTAAAAATGTGTCGTGAATAATGAAAGGAATATTAACAGTTATTCCGAGGATGTTCAAGCCATGAAATGCAAAACAGTACAGTAATTTATCCTTGCATGATGAACATGTTTCGTTTCAAAATCGTCATGAGGTGTTGGGTGTGTAAACTTGTGTTTCTGGTGGTACTAAGTTTGCTGACTCCCCAGTTTTTCTCGTTAAGCATTGTTTGGCTATCTTTATTTGGGCGATTCCTGAAGTGTGGTACGCTTTGTCTCATGCCAGTGGTCTATTGGTGTCAGAAGATTGGATTTGAATACTTTTCTCCTCAGAAGACTTGAACCTTGTGGCGTGCTACGCTCCGACGTTGCTTTGTGGTTCCAGTTCCAGTTATTTTCCATCTTTTTCTAGGATTGGCCGGGTATCTGTTATGTCGTGACATCTTATTGTCTTCAAGATATTCCATCTGCTCGTTTCGTCAGCATAACATTCATTTATTCATTTACACTTATATCACGCATGCATATTCACATTTTCCATTGATTTTGGGTTGTACTTTGTTTATTCAAACAACGTACATGTTTCTTTCCAAGTAGAAGGTTAGCTTAGGCAGAAAATGTGCTTCCTTTTTAAACTTCCCCAGCTGAGCTAATCCTCGTGGATGATTTTTGATTTAGCTTACCTTGTCCATTTCTGGATAGGATGAATCCCCCAATCAAGTTACTTTCTCATTGGTTGGAGTCTTGTTTGACTGTTTTCTCTCTAGTTTATTCCTGGAGGGAGCTGTTGCCTCTTGCATAGGCTATCTCGTGATTTTCCCCAGTGAAGTTGCGACCTAGACGACTGGTGCATTTATTTTGCATATTTAAGTATGTGATCTCCTCGGGAAGGATTGATTCATGGTTCTCTTTGACGAAGATTTTATTCTCTGCCAGTGTCATCGCAATTTCCTTCTGAGTTATTTTTGGAAAACGACAAGCGGCGGTCTCTTCATGAGCAACTTATACGTTATAGACATCATCGGAAAATGACAAGCGGCGGTCTCTTCATGAGCAACTTGTACGTTATTATTTTGGAAAACGACAAGCGGCAGCTCTCCACGAGCAACTTGTACGTTATTATTTTGGAAAACGACAAGCGGCAGCTCTCCACGAGCAACTTGTGCGTTATTATTATTTTTGGAAAACGACAAGCGGCAGCTCTTCACAAGCAACTTGTGCGTTATTATTATTTTTGGAAAACGACAAACGGCGGTCTCTTCACGAGCAACTTGTGCGTTATTATTATTTTTGGAAAACGACAAGCGGCAGCTCTTCACGAGCAACTTGTACGTTATAGACATCGTTGGAAAACGACAAGCGGCGGTCTCTTCATGAGCAACTTGTACGTTATAGACATCATTGGAAAACGACAAGCGGCGGCTCTTCACGAGCAACTTGTGCGTTATTATTATTTTTGGAAAACGGCAAGCGGCAGTCTCTTTATTTGAGCAACTTGTACGTTATTATTTTTCTGGAATACAGCAAGCGGCAGCTTCTTTATTTGAGCAGCTTGTATGTTATTGGTATTTTTTGGAAAACAGCAAGTGGCGGCTTCTTTATTTGAGCAGCTTGTATGTTATCGACATCCCTGGACGACAGCAAGTGGTAGCCTCTTTATTTGAGCAGCTTGTAGGTCATAATATTTTTGGGAAGACAGCAAGTGACAGCTTCTTTATTTGAGCAGCTTGTGTATCTAGAACCATATTATATCTCAGCATTAATTGGTATATCTCGGGAAATCTCGCAGAGAAAGTTTGTTATGAATCTTTACCTTCAGAAGTTGGTAGTCCATCATCAGCAAATTTGATACTTTCTGTCTATCTTTGACCTAGAGTTGTGAACTCACTATTTTTGGGTCAATAATCTGTTTGTATGGCCTATGCAAGATGCCTTCTTTGTTAGGGTCAGAGGTCGTATTCCTTGAATTTTATTCGCCGTCAAGAGTCTGTCATTTGAAGTCGATGGCTCGTTTCCCCAGTAGTGTATAATCCATGTCTCTGTGTTCTGTTGGCGTTTGATTTCTCCAGCATTATCTTGTTTCATACAATATCTTTCTCTGTGAATTCAATCACTACATTCATATCAAACATAATAGCGGTATCTTAGGGCAAAAATTTGCGTATTATGTATTTAAGTACCTTCAATCTTGTCGAGACGAAGATTTTAATCTTCATATCTCCGGATAGAAGAAACTTAAATAGGGGCAGCTATTGTACCCCAAATTTTGACCTAAGATACCATCTCCCATCTGCATCATTACATTGCAAGGGTTTTGACCTATTTTTATCAACTTTCAAAGCAGATTTAAAATTCATAACTTTTTCAAGTCAAGAGCTGTTTATTTTTTGAACGCTAAATTTATTAATTGATCAATGCTAAAACAATGTTTATTAATTATTTATTATCTTAAATTTAAATAATTGGAATTTATTTTCAGTTATTATATAATTTAAAGATTTATAAATAATAAAATAAATATTTGAAAAGAAGTTTATTAATTGATCAGACGATGTTTATTAATTATTTATTATCTTAAATTTAAATAATTGGAATTTATTTTCAGTTATTATATAATTTAAAGATTTATAAATAATAAAATAAATATTTGAAAAGAGTTCATTAATTGATCAACAATGTTTATCTAATTATTTATTATTCTAAATTTAAATAGTTGAAATTTTATTTTCAGTTATTATAATTTAGAGAATTATAAATAATGAAGTAAATAATAAAAGAGTTTATTAACTGATCAACAATGTTTATTTAATTATTTGTCATTCTAAGTTTAAATAGTTGAAATTTCATTTTCAGTTATTATAATTTAGAGAATTATGAATAATGAAGTAAATAATTGAAGAGAAGTTTATTGATCAATGATGTTTATTTAATTGTTTATTATTCTGAATTTAAGTAATTGAAATTTATTTTCAGTTATTATATAATTTAAAGAATTATAAATGATAAAATAAACAATTGGAAAGAAGAAAAGAATTAATGGGTAAAATAATAGAATTTTATTCATCTTTATTCTAATTATTACAATTGTTATTTAAATACTGTATTATTTGCAAATATTTAAAATGACAATTATATAAAATGTTTAAAGTAAAATAAAAACTATTCTAATTTTTCCTAAGTTCTAAATCTTCATCTTCTATCCAATGCTCATTTGATTTTACCTGCAAAAGAATTAAAAGAAAAGTCAGAAAGGAATAGATATAATTAAAAGCAGATGATTAATTATAGCGTTCATCATTAAAAGCAAACGGCTGGAATCAGTTTTTACCCTTTTTGCAAATCACGGGATTTCTCCCGGTTCACAAAAAGGGATGAATTTTTATTGATAAATATGAATGCACAAGTTAAAAAAACATGCACAAATTCATTTTTTGTCAAAATTGCATTTTTCAAAGTAAAACTGCATAATTCAAAACAAATTGCCCAAATTCATTTTTGTCAAAACTGCATTGTCATATGCATAGTTCAGCAGTATATGTAAACCAAGTTACATTTTCAACACAAAAGCCAATATGCAACGTAAACATGCCAAAATATAGGAAGAGGCCAAAAATCAAAGGCTCCCATGATGTACCATACAATTGACAAAGAGGAAGTATGCAGTTTTAAAATCAAAATGTGCAAACAATATCTTTCCATTTTTCATCATTTTCCAGCTTGCTTTTTCAGAACCAAGTAAAGTACATACAACATTTTAGTGTTTCAATTGTACTTAAGAGAGAGAAGAGAGGAAGAGTGTGGTTTACAGGTTTTTGGCTTAGGCAGAAATAGGATAGAAAACCAACAGCAGTAATACAATAAGAAATGGGAAGCATAGAAAAAGAATAGAAACAAAACTGATGTAGCAGTAGAGATGGCAGAATATCAAAGAAAAATATAGTAAAATACTCATAACCTGTAACGTAAACCTCAAGGATAGGAAGGCCAAACTGTTATAACACAACAAACTCTTCAAAAAAAATTCAGAGTCCAAAACCTGTTTTGAAGCCTTCAAAAAAATTGTCAAACAAATACAAAACGAATTCTCCAAGTCTCAAGGCATAAAAACCTCAAAAACCTACTGTATCAAGACCAAAAACCGATAACCTTATGGCCTAAAAAAAACCATAAGAACCTACTGCATAAACCAGAACATACATAACCTGCATAAAACCAATATGGCCTAAACCATAAAACCTCACGCCTTAGTTCAAAAACAACAACCAACATAACCTACACGAAACTGTCCAGCCATCACCAAAAATCATAACCATTTCCAAGCCAAATATCGTGTAACCATGGCCTAAAAAAAAACCAGTAACCATGGCCTAAACCTGCATAAATCAGAGTAACCATGGCCTAAACCATCATAAACCATAAAGGCCACAACCTAAAAACCTGTCAAGCCTCACCAAACCAGTAAAGCCCCAGCCAAGAACACCTTCAACCTTAAACCAAAAGCATAAACCATAAATCAATGTCCAAACCGGCAAGCCTCAGTAATACCCATCATAGGCCATAATAAAGCGTACATAAGCAAAGCAAAAGGAAGAAAAAGTCAAGCTAATCAAAACAGAAATGTTTCAACAGTAGCATCATTCCAATATCAACATACAACAAGCATTCAAAGGCCACAAAATTCTCAGAACCTAAAAGGTTCATCCTTGAAACATTCATCAACAAAATATAGAAAAGGCAACTGAAGCAAAACATCAAGCCCACGACAAAGAAGAAGGAAAAGAAACACACGAAGCAGAGAAGCACCAAGAGGAAGAGGATAAAGATTCGTTTTTCAGGTTTTCATCATTAAACAAAAGGGACATAGGAACGAAATACCAGGGTCAAAGTAGCTAGCGCGCCTCCGCCGTATTCTTCGTCGTCCGGCCTCCGCGTACCCCCCCAACCTTCCTCCTCCGTCTCCAGGTAACATTTCTCCCTCTTTTTCTATCAAACCCCTCAAATAACCATTGCAATAAAGAATCAGAATCAGAAATGGATGTAAATCAACACATGCAGTAATGAAAACCTAACGAAATAAGAAAACGAAATTTACCGTGAATCTGTCGCCCTAACGCTTTGACTGGAGGGAAGAAGAAGGTGGAGAATGCTGGTGGCCATGGGCAAGAGACTCAGACGAAGGTAGACGAAGAAGAACGCAAAGACGAAGAAGAGAGAACAAGCGCCGCTCTGTAAACCTTAACCCTAATCCCTTTTTCCCTAACAACTAAACAAACAATGTTTACCCTAAAACAAATTATGGAGTGTTTGGACTAAACCCGGTTCCCTGCCTAAGCCCAACGATTTTATTGAGAACACCCCCCATTTCTGTTTTTTGATGGGCCCTTTAAAAACCCTTTAGCCCATAATTCGTTTGTTTACCCCTTTATTTCTTAATACCCCTTTTTTCTATTTGTTTTTCTTTAGCCTTTTCTTTTAGAGTTTTTATCAATTTAGTTAATTAGAATTAATCAAATAGAGTTGTCATTTAATTAAAACAAATTTTAATAATGTGACCCTTTTTTTTATTAAATTTAACTTTAGGATTAATTCAACAATTTTAGTATTCCTTTTTTTTTAATTAGATTTAAGTTAGTAACTTTTAAGTTTTAATTTAGTTTAGACTTATTTATTAACTCTTAAAATAAAGCTTTATATTAATATTAAAAAACATATAAAAATAGAAACTTAAAAAACATTTTCATTTTTTTTCTTAATTAATTCTCATGCTTTGTCCATATTAAAAAAAATGCATAAAAATGAAAACTATTAAAACATTTTCTTTTCCTTTATATTAATATTAATACAAAAATATATATAATTTAAGAATTAAAACATTTTTATTTTCCCTTAATTAATTCTCTTGCGTTATTAATATTAAACAAAAAATATAAAAATGCATGTCATACCATTTAATCTATTTATTTAATCATTGTTGTGGTTATATATCATTTAGCTATTTAAATCATTATCTATCTGATTTTCTGTTTAATTATTTCATCTTTACTTGATTATTCTGTTTACGTCTAAATCCAAGAGAAAAAATGATTAAACTGGTTGACTTCATGCCCTCAAGTCCAATCACGCGAACATCTGCATTTCATTAAAACTTAAGACAATTTTTCCCCAAATATTCAATCTTTTCAAAACTTATATCCTTTAAGTCAAAACTTTGACTTTAGGTCGTCGTACCTTCAAAAACCCGTCCGTACCCCTTTTCGGCCAAAACAATTTATTTTAAATCAAACGAACAATTTTAATAAGCAGATATTTCAAAAGGTTC
The DNA here is from genome assembly GCA_948472305.1 of Vicia faba. Taxonomy (NCBI): domain Eukaryota; kingdom Viridiplantae; phylum Streptophyta; class Magnoliopsida; order Fabales; family Fabaceae; genus Vicia; species Vicia faba. Next base: position 1,577,794,789 of record OX451736.1, on the reverse strand, counting down.
CTATAGAGTACTATAGATACATTGGGTGCTAATACCTTCCCACTGTATAACCAACCCCCGAACCATAAGATCTCTTTTCAAAAACGCCTTGTATTGTTATTACTTTTAAAAAAAAAGAGTATTATTTTACATTGCATATTTAGGGTTTTATTTCGCTCTTTCCCCTTTTCCCTTGGAAATGATAAAGCGCGGTGGCGACTCTTGCTTTTGTGAGACGAATTAATCAATAATTCGATCTCTGATTTACCCCGCTACATTTTTTGTCGCTACAGTACTTATCATCTTCCAGAGGATACTGTTCCTCGGAGTAGTCTTCCTCTTCTTCCTCCTCTTCAGATTCTGACGGAACTGCTATTTCTTTTCGTTTCCCTTCTCCTTCCCCGGAAGTGGTTGCAAAATTCAAGGTTCTTCTAGTCTGTCCCTGAAACCTTCTCCCCATGTTCAAGACCCCAGTGACCTTCTTTGTTTTCTTCTTTCTTTCTTCAGCTAACAAAGTTTTCAACTCTTCTTGCCCCTTGGCTAGGGTCATGAGTAACTGTTGAAATTGCGTGTTTTAAACTTGAAGATCTTTGACTGTCTGTTCGAGATCCATCTTACTGAAATAAACAGTAGAGAGATGAGGAAACTCGTTGCAAAAGACCTGTTTATGTTATGATGAATGATATGTGTGTATGCAATGTTTTCAAGGATTTTTAAAGATTCAAGTTCGTTTTAGACAAAAAGAAAACACACGTTATATTAATAAGATAGAGTTTGAGTACATCAATGCCCCTTGGTCAAAATAATACAAAACTCTAAGATAAAAAAAGTAGTGTGCATCCTCTTTGGTGCAATGTAGGCATTTAGAGTCTGCTCCTCATGAAGTAGCCTAGTGAGTTCCAAAACCTTCTTCTCGCTTGCGTAGAATTGGGCTTCGAAAGTATCTTGCTCTCCTTTGAGCTGTATCCAATCCCTTTGTAGGTCTTCAAGAGATGTGGGCATGTCAGGATGTAGGATAGTGTATGGAACTTCTCCCTCCTTAACAGTCTCAATGATCACCGGAAGAATGGAAGGATAAGGTATCATAAGATTTTGAGCGCGGGTTCGTACCCACTTGAGGTAAGGCTCAAGAGGGATGGAATTCTTGTGTCCCAAAGTCTTGCTATCCACCTTGTTTAGCATCCTCCATGCTCGGATGAATCTCTGGCGAAGACCTTGATCATCGTTGTCATAGTCGAATACCAAGCCTTGAATAAACATCTCATGCGGGACATCCTTTCGAGCATAACCAAACTGCCTTAAAGCTAAGCATGGGTTGTAGGTGATGCCTCCCCTAATTCCAAGTAGAGGGACATTAGGGAATTCCCCACAATGGTCAACAATGATAACATTCTCTTTGGATCGAGAGCACCAATAAATATTTGAATGTTTGAGCGTCATTAACCTTTGTGACCACCTAGAAACTTGCGCATTCTTTAAAACTGATTGGGGAAGATGAGAAATAAACCATCTTGCCAGGAGAGGAGTGCAACACATAAGGACACCTCTTTTCCTCATTGTACGAGTTTGAAAAGAGTGTAGGATATCCCCTAGCAATGTAGGCACCGGATTGCATGACATGAAGATTTTGATGGCACTCACATCTATGAGTTGGTCAGGATTGGGAAAAAAAACCATCCCATAGATGAGGAGAGCCACAATTTCCTCAAAAGCTTGCAAGTCTAAGGAATTCCAACAGCTTTGGGCTTTCTCAAACAGAAACTTTGCTAAGAAGCCTTTGACGCCACTTCTAGTTCCCCAATGAGTTGTGACATCAGATGAGTGCAAGTGCAGAGCTTGAGAAATCTCTTTTGGCTTTGGATCTCTTTCCGTACCGTTGAAAGGTAATTGATTGAGAATGGGAATACTCAAGAGTTGAGATAATTCTTCCAAAGTGGGGACAAGCTGATAGTCGGGAAATATGAAGCAATGGTGCAAAGGATCAAAGAACTGGAAGAGCACCTTCATCATATCCTCATCTGTGTTGGAGGTGACCAGGTTGAGTAGACGACCATGCCTCTCGGTGAATGGAGAGTTCTCAGGGATCCTTGAAGCTAGCTCCTTGAGTTGTGGAGGAATTCTTACAAGGTTGACTTGGATAGCTTTCCTGCGAAGTGAATCCATATCCTACAAAACAAGAACAAAGATGAATCTCCAAAATCCTTGAAATGGTTAGTGGATGCATATGATGCTCATGATGTCCATGATGTTATGTACAAGTATGCATTTACAAGAAAAATAAACAAGTTCTTAGTTTAGGCTTGCATGGGGTTTTGTAGGTAAGTACCCTCTTGAAGTTTAGTTGGCTCAACCTGTCCTAATAATAGTAATCGGGTTCTAAGGAGATCAATATCACCGGATTGTTTCCTTGGTCATTATTTCAGCTCAAGCCTCTTTAATGGCGACCGAAATATCCCAAGAAACCAACCCTCAATGAGTGTAGTATCGAGTATCTACCAACTTCGGACTGCACCAAAGTCATTCATCTCATTACATCCTGTTGTACCCCAAAATTTTCCCTCCCATATTCTTCAAAGTTTTGACAAGCATCACCTCAAATGGTTCAAAGTCTACTCAAGGGCTACACAGTCAATCACCCTTCTAAGCCAGTCAAATTAGGGTTTTGGTTCTTGCAAGGAAGTTGAGGTTTTCAAGGGCTCAATCAAGTCCCACATGCCTATACACATTGTCAAGCATCCCCATGTCAAGTTTCAAGGCTCACAAAGTCAAGTTGCACAGTCAAAAACCCTAATTGCTTCACAATCAACTGCAGGGGCAAAATGGTCATTTGGCAGTCAAAAGTCAAAATTTTTGGTCAACATCTTATTTTGAAGCCACAATCATCATTTGGTCAAATCTTGACCATGATTTCACAAGAATGGCTCAAAAATCATCAAGATGCAAAAGTTTCTATTTTTGGATAGTTGAAAAGTCAACTGTAACTTGACCAAGGCATAACTTTTTCATGGTTCATCAGAAAAATCCCATCCAATGCTCATTTTGAAGGGGAGGACATTTCTTACAACTCATATTCACATTCCAAGTCCAAGAAATGCTCTCACAAAAAGTTATCAATTTCAACATTATAGGTCATTTTCAAAAGTCAACAAAAAGGCATTTTAAGTCAAAGACCATAACTTGAGATTGATAAATCAAAATGAAATGGGACCAAAGGCATTGGTTAGAGCACTTCAATACCTTTCCAAAATGTCCAAGAACATGTTCATATGATCAAAATTGAGCAAGATATGCATTGGAGAAGTTGGGAAATTTTTTAGAAATGGCAAAAGTCAACTATCCTTGAAACTTCAATTTTTGACATAAAGGGCCCACTTTTTCCACTTGATTCAGCTATGCTATGCCACCCACGTGTCCCATGTTTTATTTCAAGATTTAAAATTAATTTTTCTATTTTTATTTAATTTTATTTGATTTAATTCATTTTAAATCTTTAAAATTCAAATAAAAATCAAAGAAATTAATTAAGGGATATCTTGTGTTTTGAATAGCCTTGATGCATCATGAAACACATACCAATTTCGTGTACATCCTATTTCAAGCATGAAATTCAAATTTTGAGCAAAAATGGCAAGTTGTTTAATGATGGTCATGGCAAAATCTCAAACTTCATTGCAAGGTTTAAAGGTGCATTATAGTGACTGATTCTCATTGACTAACATATATGCAACTCTCCCATACAGTATAGAGGACCTAGAGACACCTAGAACGACAACCCTAATTCTCTCAAATTTTCCACAAAATTGACAAATTCGGATTCATTTTTTTAGCAAGTTTCAAGGATACAATCGTGTTCCTGGGCATAGCAGCAAGCATTCCCAACCCTTACACGAAGCCAAATCATCCCAGATCGTGCTCCCTAGTTCTCATTGGTTTGTTAAAATTCTTGAATTCATTTTTCATATTTCATGCATCATTATTTGTTTTTGATGGTTTGTGTGAACTCAGGACACTTATTAGAATGCATTTGATGCATAGCATGCAAGCTTTAACGCAGGAATAAGGACCTGCCATTGCTAGGGCCGTTTTTGTTATCTTCTTCGAAGCTCACTGTACAGTCGTTTTTAGGCCAAAACAATGGCACCATTGAATCCGCAGGGGTCGAATTAGGGTGACAAGGTTCTTCTTTTGCTTTGATTTTGCTTATTTTGCAGGATCGGCCATGGTGTTTGTCGGAGAAGACGACCGGAGCTAGGGCTCCGGCGTCGTTGACTGATGTGGACTCAGGCGTGGCTGGCGTGGCACGATAGCTCAATCTGATTCGCTTCCATGTTACACCTGGGCCCCACGCGTGTTGACTGTGTTTGAAAATTCAAATAGGCCACGTTTTCACTTTTAACCAATTGATTGCAGAGTGTTGACACCAAAGACAGTTAGCTCAATTGGCAACGCGTTGGTGGATTTCTCCAGAGGGCATGAGTTCGATTCTTGGCCTGGCATTTTCTCTTTACCATTTTTTTCATAATTAACATGCTTTCTACATTTTCTTTTTTTTTTTTTAATATTTTCATCCTAATTTAGTTTATCTTTAAATAATTTTCTCATGCATTTAAAAAATCACAAAATATTTTCCTTTTGCATTTTAATCAGAAAAATGTTTATTTAATTTTTGACATTAAAATTAATATTTTTGCATGCATATTTTAATTAATTGTTAAATAATCATGAAATTGACTTTTAATTGCTTTTAATTATCAAGATTGATCCAGAAAATTATCAAAAATTATTCTATCATTAAATTAACATAACTAACCTTTTCCATAAAAAAAATCAAAAAGAATTATTATTATTATAATTATTATTATTAATTTCATTTTATTTTTGTAAATAAAATATTAACAACTAAAATAGTTTAATTAGGTCAACTTTAATTTCTTTTTCTTTACAATCAACAAAAATAATTTGGAATTAGGTTAACTTAGAATTTTAATTCTTTTATTTTATTTCATAAAAATATAAAAAACACAAAAAATATTTTCTTGTAATAAATTAATTAATTAGTTTAATTATTAGTTATTAATTTCATTTAGTCACAAAAAAGACAAAAAAAATCATTTCTTTTCTTAAAAGGGTCAAAACCCTTAAGGCATTCCCGATTAACTTTTATTCGCGCGCATTTTATTTTGATCATTATGTAATTGCTTCCAAGAATGTAATAGTAATTAGGTTTACCGCTTTATTTACTTTTCTCGCACTTTATTTTCAAAACGGGTTATTGTTTTTGGCGATGTATAGACCCGCGCCTTGTAATAGTTAGATTTACCTTTCCGCAATTTATTTTCCGCACTCCTAACTGTTTAAAAATGCATGAAAGAATGTATGAAAAATAAAATCAATCTGTAGCTCACAAATAACATGTACAAGACAAACATAAACTGAATTCAACACACATGCACATGCCACTCCTAGGGTACGCCTCACTGGTTGCCTCGAACATGGTCATCAAGTATAGGGTGTCTTAGAGGTCGCCCTTCTGTCCAAAAGATCCAGTTGCCTCAAAACGGTTGCCTCTGATAAAAAGGATCTAGGACATTAGGGTTACTTCTAAGGTATCCTACTATTGCTTCGGTGACCACACATGTCCCTTAATCGAATTGACCCGAGCAACTCCAACGATGGTGCTACCTACCTCTCAATGGTGGGATAGCACTATCTAAAGGACTCTTACACAGCCTAATTCCTTAGAGTAGGTAGATTTCTCGTGGGTACTTGCTCTCTCAAAAAACAAAAAAACATCTTTTCACACTGACACTTTCAAAAAGTTTTCAAACAAATTTTTCATACACTCTTGAGGACAGATACAAGAGTTACTTAGAAATTTTTCAAACGAAACTTTTTCAAAACCCACACACACTTGAAAAGCAAACATCTTTTGAAAACATAAGAGCAAGTACCTAAGAGCCCGTGGATAACCACGGATAGAAAGGGTGCTAACACCTTTCCTTTTTATAAATCTACCTCCCGAACCGAGAAACATTCTCAAAGAAGGAATTTTGTTGTGCTTTTGTCCTTTCCATATTGGAGAACATAAAAGACGGTGGCGACTCTTGCTTACCGCGACATTTCGCGAAACCAGCTAAAAAACAGTCAGTTCTCATTCCCACCGATCACACATCCTAAAGGCTAAGTTGGTCAAGTAAAGGGTTCTAGAAGTTCATTAGTGCTTCATGACATCACTCAGCGGCCCCGTATTCTCTTTGATTGACTCAAAGGCTACCGGTACCCACAAATATGTCACATTAACATAGATATTGCTTAGACCATGTTGGTATATCCTGTACAGTTTCCACAACATATTGATATTTACCTATAATGTATCCTAAATCTGGGTAGAGGATTTCAAACCCAAACAAAGAACCATAATGTAAAGCAAACAAGTCAAGCAATGTAAGTAAATAAATGTGATCTAGCCCTAAGGTAACCCCACTTTTATAAAATTCCCCAGCAGAGTCGCCAATTCTTTGATACGGTAGGAGAATTGACTTGAGGGTTTTGCGTTTTATCGCAAATGTTGCGGTTAGCAAGAGTCGCCACCGACTTTTCTTTTATCCAAAAAAGAAAGGTGAAAAAGCACAGGAAAGACCTTTGAGATTGTTTCTTGAGTTCGGGGGGTAGATTATGAAAAGGGAAGGTATTAGCACCCTTTTCATCCATGGTTTTCCATGGGCTCTTAGTTACTTGCTAGATCACTTGCTTTTGTTTTGAAATTGTGCTTTGTGTGGTTTTTGAAAGTATTTTGTAAAAGAGGCCATTGTTTAGGCAATCTTTGTAATGATTCTCGTTCATAAGAATGTATACAAAGATGTTTGTCTTTTTGAAAATGTTTTCAATATTTGTAAAAATGTTTGGAAATGTGTGTGTTTGTTTTGAAAATAGAAATGATAGTTGTTTGAAAATAGAGCAAGTAACTAGAAGTAATCTACCTACTCAAATGTCTTTCTTGTTTGTTTTCTATTCCTTTGATATTGTTGTCTTACCATTGATTTGGTAAGCAACCCTATCTTTGGATGTAAACAGGACGGGCGTGGGTCATCGTATAACCATGATTAGCAATGTTGCAAAGTATCTTAGCATTTTTGAGGGACTAAGATCATCTTGTAAGGCAACTTTGAATAGCGTCATCGAGGGACTATGATCTTATATTTTGTTTATTTTGCCAAGATAATTCGCATGTGTAATATGGCCATTTTTGTATAAGGAAACCAAGTGGAGAAACCCTAAGGGTGCTTGTGTGCAAGTGTGTTATTTTTCATGCTTTGATTTTGTCTTGGATTTAGGGTTTTCTATTGGATTTGTTTTTATCTTGCCATACAAACCCCAATTACTAGCATGGTATATAAAAGCGGTAAATTGCGTAATTTAAAGATTACTATGCTATTACAATACTTTTATGGGAGGGGGGAATACAAATTATGAATGGGGATTTGCAATAATGTAAATCTAATTAAGCTATTACAACCAAATCGAATTTGTACAAATATTGGAATAAACAAATACAAGATAAATTAAATATGCAAAGATGTATGAATGCAAAAAAATATTTTGTTTGTTTTTTTAAGTGAAAAAGGTTTTGAACTAAACCTAATAACTTAAGAAGAAAAGAAATTAATTCTTGAGAACAAAAGTTAACCCTAATTTCTAATTTAAAAGAAAAATAAGGTTCTTTAGGTATTATTCTTGTGTATTTTTATATTAAAAATAATAAATAACTTTTTATGAAAATATTTAGTTTTTATATGTCAAAATAAATATTTACAAGTATGAAATGAAAAGGAAATGAAAATTAACTTAAGTCTATTTTATTCATATTTACAAGTTTATTTAAGAAAAATAATTAATATATATATAGTTTAATAAAAATATTTTTTATGTGAAAATAAAATAAAGAAAATGCAATATTTATCAAGTTTTATATTTTCCATGATTTTTATGTATTAAAGAAAATATTAAATAAAACAACAAAAAAAACAAATAAATAATAAAGATTGGGCCAGGGGTGCTGTAAGGAGACAGGGAGTAGTATGCTAGCAAAAACACTAAGGCCCAAAGGACCAAGCCCACTCTGCCAGAAACTAAAAAAAAGCTGGAAAAAAATGAGAAAAAATGTAAAAGGTAGCGCCAAGGTTCGAACCCACGACCTGAGCATTGCCAGTGCGCTACCTTGCCACTGGGGTGGCTGTACATCCGTTAGTCTAAATGAAATAAAATATACATAACACAAAACCATTCCTAGCCATGTACTTCATCTTCTTCCTCAAGCTGACCGGACCTCCTGTAACTCTTTCATCTCTCAACAAAAATGGAAATTTATAACATGAAAGTTATAGCATTTTGTCCCACGATTCTAACCATGTGCATAACTAAAACTATAAGTCCAATATTAAAGAGAATTTTAATGGCCCTAATTCTTAACCTAATTTTTTCAGGAACTTCAAGCTCAAAATTCTCTCAACTCAGGCCAAATAAATGCAAGTTATAGATATGTACAGCTTCGTAGCAATGATATCTACATTGTTTATTCACAAATCATGGTCAATGGATGCCTGTATGAAGAGATAGAAGTTGGGATTCTTACCTCTTTCAGCTGAGATCGTGAATGGAGGTTGAGTGAGATTTAGGAAGGCCTGAAGGTTACTTTAGCTTGCTTGAACCTCCCTGAGTGTGTTCCAATCCTTACCTTGCTTTGAAAGTGTCTGAAACTCTCTATCCAAGTCAATCTGCAAGCTTGCAAAACAAAAAATGGCAGATTAAGAAGGAGCAGTTACATTGGAGGGGTGATAGTCTGGATCACTTAGATATGATATAGGTAAAGTGTTTGGATGATTGAAACTTGAAACGCACGAGCCAATTTGTGGATTGCTATGCTTGGACACAAACTGTAAGTTTTGACAGTTTTTTGGTGATATGGAGTTTTTTTAGTGTTTTTGGACTTTAGCAATCATGCTCTAAGTTGTAATATGTTTCTGTATTAGTATGGAATAGGTTTCAAGTTAGCTTCTCAATAGATTTTTCAGTTATAGCCTTTTTGCACACTTTCTTGCTTTTGAAGCAAAGTGAAGGGACAAGTCTTTACCTGCTTGTACTGGCTTGCTTGGAGTTGGTATAAACTCTATACAAGTTGCTTTAGGCCTGTAGGACTTGTGTGTGTATGGAAGATAGGTCCAATGCTCAAGATTTGTAAAGTTGCAAAAGTCATACTTTTCCAAAATGGCAATGGCAACTTTGTGCCATTTATGGAACTAAAGCTTGGATAAAGACTTTTGGGCTTGGATTAAAGATTTTTCAACTGAGTAAGCATTAAATCATGGAGTAAGAAATAATTTTGGGACCTTTAAAGCATGGATTAGGCAGCATAGGTTCTGATTTGAACTTTGTTCTTCATGAAATGGCTTGAAAACAAAGTGAGAAATTGCCAACTTCATCTCTTTGATTCTCCTCACTCAAAAATGATCTCAAGGAGTTCTTAGACATTTTGGAAATCTTGCAATGTGATATATAACTCATATTTGAAATGCATTTCAATATTCCTCTTGGAACTAGGTGAAAATTTTCCATGAAGTTAGGTCAAAAACCTGCCTAAATTAGGGCAAAATTTCACTAAGTTATTTTAGTTCATGGGCATGTATTCATAAAATTATATCTTGAGATCCAAGCATCTTTAGGGAAAAATGTGTGAAGAAAAGTTGTAGATTTCATGGGGGTCTATAACTTTCATTTTGGGAACTTTCTTTGAATCATCTTGTATCATGGTGGAAAATTGGCCTAAAGTTGAGAAAAAAAAAGAAATTTTCTATACTTAGAAAAATTTCTAAGTTAAGAAAAATTCAAATTTCAAAATCAAATCTTCAATCTTTGATTCCTTGATGAACAAGTTTCATATTTTGACATGTTTTAATGAATTGTGATCTTTGGCACTTGATTTTGACGAAAAAGTCAAAGTTTGACTTTTCAGTATACAGTTGACTTTTGATCAGTTGATTGCAAATTTCATCTGTCTATCCAATGAAATTGAAATGTTTTGAACCAATTTATTAGGTTAAGATGATACAATTGAACCCTTGAAATCATGCTTCAAATCAATTGGTCACTTGCTAGGTCAAAAATCAGAAATTGCCTTTTCTTAGTAAAAACCCTAATTTTGACCATTTTGCCCTTTTGATGATTTGATCAAATTTCTTGAGGAATTGTGGTCCAAACTTGATCAAATGATACATATGAGTCTAAAATGTTTATGTGGATCAAAAATTATGAATTTTGACTATAAATTGGTCATGGTTGACTTTTTCCCCAATACAGCTGATTTGTAGGTCAACTATCCAATTGACTGATCAAAAATGTGGTTCAAGACTTGAAACTTGTCATCTGTAATATTAGGGGTCCATAATGATGTTTGAAAGTCATATGAAGCATTGATAGTCCAAAAATCCTTGTGCAATCTCAAACCCTAATTTTGGATCATCAGTGCAAGATGAGATGTCTTGACCTGACCAAACCCTAATCCAGTCTTGAGTCAAAGAGATCTTGTGAGAAAAGTCTTGATAAATAAGAGGGCAAATTTTTGGGTACAACACTTGTCCTATTGGAAAATAGGGTATTGATATATCGATAAAGTAGGTTGGACAGATCACTTTATCGCTAACTGTATAATAGCATCGTTAATTTCTCTTAGGAATAAGGATCTAATAGTGATGACCGTAAATTCTTAATATTATTACATGTGCTTGACATATGTTTGAATAACTAAGGAATTAGAATTTAAAATTATATGTTAATGGTTTCCGGCTAAGGAATTAGGGGAAATAACTCTTGAGAATCGGTATTGGATCACATTAACATGGATAGTATAAAATAGAGGTTCAGTTTATTACGGAGCAATTCATACATCTTATCCCTAGCATGCTTCATCATTTTGTGTAAACACTCTTTACTTTTTGTTTTAAGATTCACAAAGCAGATTTTATTACCTTTTTTTCAACCACACCAATGTTCTTTTGCCTAATTGACTCATTATAAACACTGATAATTCTAACGCAGTCCTCGAGATCGATACACGGGATAACTTCCTTTTATTACTACATTGGTAAAAATAGTACACTTGTTATTTTATAGATCAAGTTTTTAGTGTCATTTCCAGGGAGATCATTGAGAAAGAGAATCTGAAAGGCTAGGCAAGAAAGATGGAAGGGGAGAGAAGAAGCACAATCAATTCCTTCCGAGCAATTAGATTCAAATTCTGAGGCTATGGCTGATGATCCACCTCTTGTGGAAAGACTTCTTGGTGACTATGGAGGAGCAAATTCCCCTCTGGGCCGGATGATGATCATTAATCAACCGGTCAATGTAGATCACTTTCAGTTGCACCCCTCAACAATTAGGCAACTTGAAAGGAGACCGTTCTCTGGAAAAATTAATGAAGATGCAAATAAACATCTGCAGAGGTTTCTCACCATGAAGAAATCACTGAAAATTGAGGGGCATTCTGAAGAATCTAAAATGTTAGTAATGTTCCCTTTTGCATTGTCAGAGGATGCTGAAGAATGGCTTTACTCTTTACCTGCTGGAAGCATTACAACTTGGAAACAGATGGAGACTACCTTTCTAACCGAGTATTTTCCTGCTTCTGTGTACATCCGTAAGAGATATGATATAGTGAACTTTAAACAGAAGGAAGGAGAATCACTGGGAGATGCGTATAAGAGGTTTAAACGATTGTTGGTTGCATGTCCCACTCACAACATGGATGCAACTGAACAAATGCAAAATTTTGTAAATGGCCTAAGGATGAAGATAAAGCAACTCATCGACACATCTCCCGGTGGCTCAACTAACTTTACGATAGCCACTGGTATTAAAAAGATAATTGAAGCAATTGCGGCAAATGAGCATTTAGAGTTGTATGACCGGAGTGTTTCCCAACCTGAAGAAATAATTGATTTGAAATTAGCTAATCAAGTTGTTAAGATGGAAGACCAAATTACAGCTGAAGTAGAGAGAAGACTGAAGAAGATGGCTATTGATATGAAAAATGTAGCACAAGTCCAACTGGTTCAACCTACGCAAGCGAGTAATGAAATTTGTGGAGGACCTCATCTTATTGTACATTGCGTTGCTACTACACAATGAATTGAGGAGATAAAATTTCTAAGGCAGAACAACCTTTATTCAAATACTTATAATCCAGATTGGAAAAATCATCCTAATTTCTCGTGGAAGGATCAACAAGGAAATGCCCAAAACCTACCATAGCAGCAGCAACCATATAACCAACCTCAGCAACAATTTCAACAACAGACAAGGAAAGCTGATTGGCAGATTGCCATTGAAAAGATGGTTGCTCAAAGTTCTCAATTTCAAGAAGAGACCTGAAGTAATCTAAAGAACACGGGTGCTTCCATTAAGAATCTAGAAATACATATGAGTCATATCGCACAACAACTTGCGGGTTCGCAACCACAAGGCGTTTTTCCAAGTGCCACGGTTACTAATCCAAGAGACAATTATCACGTGAATGTTATGACCACTAGGAGCGGTAAGTCAAAAGATGTGCGCGAGAAAAATTCTGAAGAAGATGACCAATTGCTTGAAGTTGATTTAGAGATTAAACAAAATGAGGTTGAAAGTGAAGAAGTCACTATACATGAAAGGGTGGTCAAAGAAAAAGTCACTGAACCAAAACCGGCAGTTAAACTCCCTTTCCCCACAAGAAACAAGAAGAAGGGGCAGCATGAGAAAAACTTTGAGAAATTTTTAGAGATGTTCAAAAAGCTTGAACTCAACATTCCTGTCTTGGAGGCACTCGAGCAAATGCCTACTTATGCCAAGTTCATGAAAGATATCATATCAAAGAAAAGAACCATCGATACCTACCCTATTATTCTAACCGAAACCTGTAGTGCTATCTTGTAGGGTATGAATATTCCGGTTAAGAAGAAGGATCGAGGTTTTGTTACTATCCCTTGCACTATTAGGGATAGATCTTTTAAAAAGGCTCTTATTGATTTGGGAGCAAGTGTTAGTCTCATGCCATTTTCTATCTACAAGAAATTAGAGATTGGTAATGTGTAAAACACAAGGATGACACTTCAGTTTTCCGATCATTCTGTGAAGAGACCTTACGGAATAGTGGAAGATGTCCTAGTGAAAATTGACAAGTTCGTATTCCCAGTGGATTTTGTTGTTCTTGAGATGCTGGAAGATGAGGAGATTCCTCTTATTCTTGGTAGACCATTTTTAGAGATCGGGAGATGTTTGATAATGTGATACGGTGGGAGAACTGACTTGGGTTTTGCGTTTGTTTTCGCAAATGTTTCGGTTGAGCAAGAGTCGCCACCGACTTTTTATTTTATCCTAAGGAAAGGTTAAAAAGCACAGCAAAAACCTTTGAGATGTTTTCTTAGGTTCGGGGAGTAGATTATAGAAAGGGAAGGTATTAGAACCCTTTCTATCCATGGTTATCCATGGGCTCTTAGTTACTTGCTTATATCAACTTTCCTTGATTTTCAATTGTTTGAAATGGTGCTTTGTGTGTGGGTTTGAAAATGTTTTGAAAAGAGGCCATTTGTTGTGGCACCTTTGCAATGATCCATGTTTGGATGTATACAAAGGTGTATGTCTTTTGAAAAGTTTTCAATGTTCTTGAAAGTGGTTTTGAAAGTGTGTTGTGATGTGCGGTTTTGAAAAATAGGCAAGTGTTTTTATTTTGCAAGTTGGCAAGTAACCAAGAGTTGTCTACCCCTAAATTTCTCAAAGATTTTTCCTATGTTTTAACCCTTTAACAATTTTGTTCCACCATTGTATTTGGTGGACAATCTTGTGTTAGGATGTTAGCGGGACGGGCGCGGGTCATCGTTTAGACCATGATTGCAATGGTGCCAAGTGTCTTTGGCAACTTTTTCCTTTGAGGGACTTGATCATTTGTTTAGGCAACTTTCGAAAGCGTCATCGAGGGACTATGATCATTTGAACTGTTTTTGTTTTTGCCAAAGAAACTCAACATGCAACATGGCCCATTATTGAAGGCAACAAGTGGAGTACCCTAGGGGTGCAAGTGTGATTAGTGTTATCCATTTTCATGCTTGTTTATCTTGAATTAGGTCAAAGCTATTTGTTTGGTTGATTTTTGCATACAAAACCCTAAGTCTATCATGGCATATTTAGAAAGCTTTTAAATGCGAAAATAAAAATCCTAAATTATTACAACACAATTATGGGATGGGGGGTACAAATGTTCAAATGGGGATATTTTTAGTAAGAAATTAAATCTAAACTATTACATCCAAATTGAATATACAAATTATTTAATTGCACAATAATTAAATAAAAATACAATAAATATGCAAGATGCAAAAAATGATTTTTATATGTATGTAAAAGTATTTTTTATGTGTCAAATAAACAAAAATAAAAAGGTTAATTTTTGGGTATTTTTATGTTTTTAGGGCAAAACCCTAATTTGCTAAATAAAATGTATTAATTATTTATTATATACAACATTTATTAATTATGTACAAAAATAAATAAAAAGAAAGTATATTGTAAAAAAAGTATTTTTGAGGTTAAATATTAATAAAGATAAAAATGTATTATTTTGTATTTTTATCCTAAATATCCTAATAAATATATAAGTATTTATATTATTTACTAAATATATTAAATATATACAAAAATAAAATATTTATTATTTACAAAAAAAAGTATATTTTTAGAAAATGTTTTCAAAAGATAAAATAAAATAAAATCAGAAAATAAAAATGTATTTGTATTATTTTTGTATTTTTGAATAAAAGAGGTATTATGTTTATTTACATGTATAAATTCAAATAAAACAAACAAAAATCCAAATAAAATGCAAAAATGGTTGAAAAAATGTTTTTAGTATTTTTTATATTTTGGCAAAAAATAATAAGTCAGAAACAAAAAGCAAAAGTCAAAAAATGATAAAAATAAACACAATGGGCCAAGGGGGTGCAAGTGTGGAAAAGTGGTGCAAATAGAAAAAAGGTCAGGCCCAGCCCAGAAGAACTTTGTCTTCAACCTCTGGACATTCAAACAGAACAAAACGCGCGCTTCCTGCTATCTCATGATTCTTTGACATTCAGCAAAAACTTACAACAACAATGTTATAGAGCATCTTGTCACGATTCCAAATATATAAAAAAGTCATTCTAACTCTAAAAAATGAGAGAGAATTTCTTCTCCCCCAATTCCTGACCTAAGTTTTTTCCAATGTTCATGTCTTAAATTCTCTCAGCACATGCAATATAAATGGAAAGTGAGGATATGGGTGGCTTCAGGGACATGAGTATGACATAACTTCTTCACAAACCTAAGCCTAGATATGCCTGGATTAAGAGATAGGAGTTCAAACTTTTACCTGTTCAGCTTGATTCGTGTATGACAATAGATGTACTTTCAATGCAATGTGAGGACTTGTATAGCTTGCTTGAGGTCCAGGGATGCTTCTCCTATGCTTAGCTTGCTTTGAATCTTGCTGAATAGAGCTACAGAAGTTAACCTGCAAAGATCAAAAATGAAAATGGCACACTAGGCTATGGCTGTTACAGTTCCAGTTCAATGCTTGGAATAGTTTGTATGGATGTTATGGAATGTGTTTGCAAAGGTTTCAGCCAAAACGCACGAGTGGAAGTGTTTGTGGAAGTCAAGTTGCAGAAGGGACTCTGTTTTTGCAGCAAGTAGGTGTTTCTGTGAATGAGGAAGTATTGAAGGTGGTTGGCTCGTGTTTTAGGTCAGTCTTGATGTTTGGAAAATGTTCAACAAGTTTGTCTTGGTTAGTTCTTACAGGAATGAGAGATGTTGTTGTGTTTGCAAAGTTGCCTCTATCTTAAGTCAAAAATGCCAACTTGAGTTACAAGCTTATACAGGCCCCCTAAACATGCTGCAAAGTTAGTCTTGATCAGTGGGATTAGTTTAATAACTTGTGCCTCAGAGATTTGCATTGTACTTCTTGGATTTGTGTTTGACATAAAGTCATGCTTTACAAGAATGAATAACTTGCTTTTTCCAAATATGGCTTAATTCTTCATGTAATGTCCAAATGCACAAAATAATGCTAGAACACAATGGATTGGCATTTAATTATTGAGTGTAAATGAGATTAGAGGCCTTTAACTAGCTTGTGCAAGCTGATTTCAAAAATGCAAAGTGTATGAACATACCTTTGGCCATGAATCAAAGTGACTTTTACCCATATTGACAAATTCGATTCTCCCTAACCACAAGGGTGTTTGAGAAGTTCTTGGACATTTTTGAAAGCTTGGAATGTGTACTACAATCCATATTTGTAATGCAAGTTGAAATTCCAAGTGGAAGCATGTGAAAAATGGCCATGAAGTTAGGCAAAAATCCTGCCTGGAATAGGTCAAAAAATTTCTAAGTTAAGAATGTTTTGCACTCTTGTTCCAAAAATCATAACTTGAGCTACAAGCTTCTTTTGAGGAAACGTTGTGAATCAAAGTTGTAGAATTTGCAATGGACTACAACTTTCATGTTTTGAGTTTTATTTGAATCCAAATATATCTTGATGAAAACAATGGGACAAAGTTATGAAAAAATTAGGGATTTTCATAACTTAGAAAATTTCTAAGTTATGAAAATTCTTCATTTTAAACCCTAATTTGCAATTTTTGATTTCTTGATGAAAAAGTTTCATAATTTGACATGTCTTGATGAAAAATGAATCTTGACACTTGATTTTGACCAAAAAGTCAAAGTTTGACTTTTCAGTATACAGTCAAAAATTGATCAGTTGACTGGAAAATTCATCTGTCAATCTTGTGCATTTGGGATCTTTTGATCTTGTTGAATGTGTCAAGACAAAGACATTGGGTCCTTGAGTCCATAGGTGAGCTTGGTTTGCCATTGGCTAGGTCAAACAGTTAAAAATTGCCTTTGTGCAGTCAAAACCCTAAAAATGACCATTTTGCCCTTTTGGTGATCTGATCAAATTTCTTGTGGAATTGTGATCCAAACTTGATCAAATGGTCAATATGAGTTCATAATGTTGATGTGGGTCAAAAATCATGAGGTTTGACTGTCAATTGACCACAATTGACTTTTTTCCCAATACAGCTGATTTCTAGGTCAACTGTCCAATTGACTGGGCAAAGATTGGAATCAAGGCTTGAAACTTGGTATGGATAAACTTGTGAGTCCAACATGAAACATGAAAGTCATCTTGGGAATTTTAGGTCAAAACATCTTTGTGCAAACTCAAACCCTAATTTGGGTCAACAGTACAAGGAGGAGTCTTGAGCAGAGCAAACCCTAACTGGATCTTGAGCTCCAAGGGTCTTGTGGTGAGAAAATGTTGAGGAAATGGGAGGGAAAATTTTGGGGTACAACAGATAGACATAGAGGAAGGTACCATGACTCTGAAAGTCTATGATGAAGAGTTAAAAATTGATTTTCGGAACACTATGAAGTATAAGGATGATATTGCCACAAGTCAACATATTTAGGTAATTGATAAAGTGGTTGCTAATGAGAATTCTTTGAAGACACAACAACTAATTTTGGAAAAAGTGTTAAGCTTATCAATTTCTGAAGAAACTGAAGAGGTGGGTGAAAAAGAGATGGAAGCGTTAGCTATAATGGATGCATTTTCGTCTTTCAAAGGGACTCGACTAAACTGGTGGAAAGATTTAAGGCAACCTTCAACGGAGGAGAAGAAAGATGAATCTAAGAAAGGGGCATAATTGAAACAATTACCCGAGAACCTCAAATATGTTTTCCTCGACACCAACAATGGATTCCCGGTGATAATAAGTTCCAATCTTGAAGCTCTCCAAGAGGATAAGCTCGTCAAAGTTCTAAAAAAACACAAAAGTGCTATTGGATGGTCGGTTGAAGATTTGAAGGGGATTAGTCCTACGGTTTGCATGCACAAACATCTTATGGAAGATGAACATAAACTCGTTGTTCAACCCTAAAGAAGACTAAATCCCGCAATGAAAGAGGTAGTCATAAGAGAAGTGGTGAAATGGTTAGATGATGGGATGATTTATCCTATATTTGACAGTTCTTGGGTGAGTCCTATACATGTCGTGCAAAAGAAAGGAGGAACGACTGTGATCAAGAATGAGAATAATGAGTTGATCCCTACAAGGACAGTTATCGGATGGCGAGTCTATATCAATTATAGAAGATTGAACCTTGCTACAAGAAAGGATCACTTTTCGTTACCATTCATTGACCAGATGTTGGAAAGGTTGGTCGGTCATGAGTACTATTGTTTCCTCGATGGTTACTTAGGGTATAATCAGATAGTTGTTGTACCAGAAGATTAAGAGAAGACAACATTTACATGCCCTTTTGGTATATTTGCCTACATAAGGATGCCATTTGGGTTATGCAATGCGCCATCTACCTTTCAAAGATGCATGCAATCGATTTTTACGGATATGCTTGAAAAATATATGGAAGTATTCATGGATGACTTCTCAGTTTTCGGTAAGTCTTTTGATAATTGTTTAAATAACCTTGCTCTTGTCTTAGAAAGATGACAGCAGACCAATCTAATCCTTAACTGGGAGAAATGTCACTTCATGGTGCGCGAAGGCATAGTCTTGGGTCACAAAATTTCCTACAAGGGAATAGAAGTGGAATAAGCAAATATTAAAGTAATATCAAAGCTTCCCCACCGATGAATGAAAAAGGTATTAGAAGTTTCTTAGGGCGTGCGGGTTTTTACCGTAGATTCATAAGATATTTTTCTAAAATAGCAAAACCCTTAACAAACCTTTTGGTTAAGGATATGGATTTTGTGTTTGATAAAGAGTGTGTCGTGGCTTTTGAAACCATAAAGATTAAATTGGTATCGGCACCAATTGTAGTAGCCCCTGATTGGTCTCTCCATTTCGAGATCATGTGTGATGTTAGTGATATTGCAGTAGAGGCAGTTCTGGGACAACGTAGATAAAAATTGCTACATGTCATTTACTATTTGAGTCATGTGTTGAACCCTGCACAGATGAACTATGCAACTACCGAAAAGGAGTTGTTAGCGGTGGTTTACGCCTTTGATAAATTCAGGCAATCTCTGTTGGGTTCTATAGTCATTGTTTATACTGACCATGCTACTTTGAAGTATTTATTTGCTTAACAGGATTCTAAGCCAAGACTTCTGAGATGGATTTTACTCCTTCAGGAGTTTGATGTAGAGATTCGTGACAAGAGAGGTTGTGAAAACACTATTGCTGATCACCTCTCTTGTATGTCACTGATTGAAGAAACAGAGGTTAAGCGACCAATAAAGGACGAATTTTCTGATGAACACATCCTTGTTATTATTGGTGTACCATGGTTCACAGATTATGCAAACTATATGTAAGTGTTTAGTTATTGGCATATATTTTGGTAAAACCAGGTGTGTGAATGTCATGACTGATGTCATAATATTCTGGGTTATTAGGTACTTTATGCAGAAAAAGAATGGCATACAGTAGCTGCTCTTTATGAGTGTGTATCTGAGCATTTTGCAATGATCACATTTATTACTTTCTACCAAAATCAGAAAACAGGATTCATGTTGTCATAACCAATGTTAAGACATCCTGTACTAATCTAACAGTTATGCAGTTTGGTTAATTCTGAGATTTTTCAGGAATTTGGTTCATACATTCCAGAACAGAATCTCACGTGGACTTTAGGTTAACCTAGCTCAACCCTAATCTGGTTGATAAAGTCTTGTGACCAAGTCTTGAGGTTAACCCTAATTAACCCTATCTTTTCGTGGAAGCCCTAACTGAAGAAACAGTTGCATATATATTCAACAGGAAGGCTGTTGGAAAAATCAACACTTTTAGACAGAAGATCTACAAGGAGCTGTATAGTTTTAACTACTGTAATCCAAGAAAGTATCATTGTGATAAGTGACTTGGAGTAGGTTTTGATTGTAAGGGTTGTGTATCACTCAAAGCTTTGAAGCAAGAGTGTTTGTGTCACTTGACTAAAGCTTTGAAGCAAGGTCAAGTTAGGTTTATGTATCACTCAAAGCTTTGAAGCACGAGTGTTTGTATTACTTGATTAAAAGCTGTGAAGCATAATCAAGTGTATGTTCTGAAGAGTGTCTTCATAATTTCATTAGCCAATTGTTTAGTATCACTGCTGTGATTGAGGGGGAGTGAGTAGGAACTCAGGTTTAAGTTGAACTTAGATTGAAGTTGCATTGGGTAGGTCTTAAGTGAAGGAGATAAACTTGTTGGTTTATTCCTGAATTAATATCTCTTATAGTGGATTTCCTCCCTGGCTTGGTAGCCCCCAGAGTAGGTGTTGTTTCACACTGAACTGGGTAAACAATTGACTGTGTTCTTTACTGTTTTTTATTTACTGTCTTATAGAAAGTCAGATACGGTGTCATAACATTCACTGTGACATTGAGTATCTGTTGCCAGAATTTCAATTGGCATCAGAGCAGGCACCCTGCCTGTCTTACTGGGTGAGATCTAGGGATATCACTTTCTGGCGCTATGGACAAAGAAGGAGTTTTGGAAACAGACCACCCATTCTGGATGGATCAAATTATGACTACTAGAAACCTCGTATGATTGCCTTCTTAAAATCACTGGACAAAAAGGCTTGGAGAGCTGCTGACAAAGGATGGAACCATCCCACCATAACTGAGAAAGATGGGACAATCAGTCTGAAGCCTGAGGAAGAATGGAGCAAAGAAGAAGATGAGTTAGCCCTGGGTAATTCCAAAGCATTAAATGACTTGTTCAATGGAATTGATAGAAACATATTCATACTAGTACATCAATGTAAACTGGCCAAGGAAGTTTGGGACACTCTCAAAACTACACATGAGGGCACATCCAAAGTAAAAATGTCAAGGCTTCAGATACTGACTACCAAATTTGAGAACCTAAGGATGATGGAAGATGAAACCATTCATGAGTTTCACATGAACATCTTGGAAATTGCCAACACCTCAGGAGCATTGGGAGAAAAGATGTCAGAAGAAAAACTGGTGAGAAAGATTCTCAGATCCTTGCCTAAAAGATTTGCAATGAAGGTAACTGCTATAGAGGAAGCGCAGGATATCAGCAAGTTGAAGGTGGATGAACTCATTGGGTCTCTTCAGACCTTTGAGATGGGGATCAGTGACAATGTTGACAAGAAAAACAAGAGCATAGCACTTGTATCCAACACTGAAGATGAAAACAAGGAGGATGAAGAAGAAAATATTTCAGAAGCTATAGCCATGCTTGGAAGACAATTCAACAAACTCATCAAGAGAATGGATCCAAAGTCAAGGTCAAATGTTAAGAACATTCCTTCTGACATTAACAGATCTTATGACTCCAGCAGAAGACCAATGTCTGAAGAGAAAGGAAATCAAAGCAGAGGAATTCAATGCCATGGATGTGAAGGATATGGGCACATTCGAGCTAAATGTCCTACCTTTCTTAAGAAACAAAAGAAAGGAATGTCTGTTACTTGGTCTGATTGTGATTCAGAAAGTAATTCTGAAGAAGAATCTGCCAAACTAGTTACTGCACTAACTGGTATTTGTACCTCTGATAGTGACACTAGTGACGAGGAACTGACATTTGAAGAACTGGCTGATACCTACAAGAAATTATGTATCAGAAGTGCTGAAGTATGTCAGCAAAATGAGAGACAAACAAAACTCATAATAAAGTTGGAGGCTAAGAAAAGGGCAGACATTGAAACTATAAGTCATCTAGAAGGGGAAGTTCAAATGTTGAACTCAAAACTGGACCAGATGACCAAATCTGTCAAGATGCTGACAAATGGAACTGACAAATTGGAAGAAATCCATCAGGTTGGACGAAATGTGGGAAACAAGTCTGGTCTAGGATTTGTGGCAGCAAAGAAAACTGGTACAGACAAGAAGATCAGGCCTGATAAACAAATGTCAAAGCAGATGTCACAACATAGCACTCAACATCGGGAACAGAGAAATATGAAGAAAAAGTACCAAAGATGGAGATGTCATCATTGTGGGAGGTTTGGTCACATAAAGCCATTCTGCTTCAGATTGTATGGATACCCTAATCAGAACCCAGGTGTTAAACCTAAGTCTAACAAGGTACCACATACTCCACAGTGGAAGAAAAAGGCTACTGCCCTGATAGCCCACACTTCCCTTAGAGTCTCTGCAAAGGAAGACTGGTACTTTGACAGTGGATGTTCTAAGCACATGACTGGAATCAAGAACCTTCTCAATAATGTTAAACCTCACACCACTAGTTATGTGACCTTTGGAGATGGTGCTAAAGGAGAAATCAAAGGAGTTGGAAACTTGGATTGCCCTGGAGTTCCAAATCTAAATGAAGTATTACTGGTAAAAGGCATGACTGCTAATCTCATAAGTATCAGTCAATTATGCGATCTAGGATTCAAGGTCAACTTCTCAAAATCTGAATGTCTTGTAACTAATGAGAAACAAGAAGTTGTAATGAAAGGAGTCAGATCTAAAGACAACTGCTACTTGTAGGAGCCTGAGAACACTAATTACTCCACTGTGTGTTCTATTGCCAAAGAAGAAAAAGAAGTGAAACTGTGGCACCAAAAACTTGGCCATCTACATCTAAGAGGAATGAAAAGGATTATATCCATGGAGGCAGTCAGAGGGATTCCAAGACTACAAATTGATGAAGGGAGAGTATGTGGTGAATGTCAGGTTGGTAAGCAGACTAGGATGTCACATCCAAAGTCAAGACATCTGACCACCTCTAAGGTTCTAGAACTTCTACATATGGATCTGATGGGACCAATGCAGGTGGAAAGTCTTGGTGGAAAAAGATATGCCTATGTTGTTGTGGATGATTTTTCCAGATTCACCTGGATTAACTTCATTAGGGAAAAACCTGATGTATTTGAAGTTTTTAAAGAACTGTGCAAATGAATTCAAAGAGAAAAAGAAGGGTGCATTATCAGAATCAGAAGTGATCATGGCAAGGAATTTGAAAACAGTAAGTTTAATGAGTTATGTTCCTCAGAAGGAATTAATCATGAATTCTCTTCTCCTATAACTCCTCAACAAAATGGAGTTGTAGAAAGGAAAAACAGGACCATACAGGAATCTGCCAGAGCAATGATACATGCCAAAAGACTTCCTATTCATTTTTGGGCTGAAGCTATGAATACAGCATGTTATGTCCATAACAGGGTCACCTTGAGAAAGGGAACCTCATCCACCATTTATGAACTCTGGAAAGCAAGAAAGCCAACAGTGAAGTACTTCCATGTATTTGGTAGGAAATGCTATATTTTGGCAGATCGTGATTAAAGGAGAAAGTTGGACCCTAAAAGTGATGAAGGAATATTTCTAGGATACTCCACCAACAGCAGAGCTTATAGGGTATTCAATTCCAGGACCAAAGTCATGATGGAATCAATAAATGTCATAGTTAATGATTATCATGAGGAAACAGATGTCCCTTGTAATGTTGAGACATTCTTTGAGACTTCAACTCAACAGAATGACCTACCTAACACCACTGCAGCAGACTCTGAATCTAAGGAAGCTAGAAAAATCCCTTCCATCATAATTCAGAAAGATCATCCTAAAGAACTCATCATAGGATATCCTAACAGTGGAGTCATTACAAGATCTAGAGAAATCTTCTCAAACTCTTGCTTTGTGTCTAAAATTGAACCAAGAAATGTTAAGGAGGCTTTAACTGATGAATACTGGATTGGTGCAATGCAAGATGAATTGAACCAATTCAAGCAACATGAAGTATGGGAGTTAGTTCCTAGACCAGAAGGAACAAACATCATTGGCACAAAATGGATATACAAGAACAAATCAGATGCTGAAGGAGTTGTCACCAGGAATAAGGCAAGACTTGTTGCTCAAGGATACACTCAAGTTGAAGGGGTTGATTTTGATGAGACCTTTGCCCCTGTAGCCAGACTGGAATCTATCAGACTCCTATTGGGAATTGCTTGTCTCCTGAAGTTCAAGTTATTTCAGATGGATGTAAAAAGACCCTTCCTAAATGGGTACTTAAATGAGGAAGTTTATGTGGAACATCCTAAAGGTTTTGTGGATCCAAACTACCCTGATCATGTCTACAAATTGAGGAAAGCTTTATATGGCCTGAAACAAGCTCCTAGAGCATGGTATGACAGGTTGACAAAATTTCTCTCTGACAAAGGATACAGAAAAGGAGGCTTGGATAAAACCCTCTTTGTCAAAAATGAAGGAGGAACGATAATGGTAGCTCAAATCTATGTTGATGACATAGTGTTTGGGGAATGTCAGATAAAATGGTTAAACATTTTGCTGACCAAATGCAGGCTGAATTCAAAATGAGCCTCATGGGAGAATTGACCTACTTTCTTGGACTGCAAGTCACACAGATGGAAGACTCAATTTTTCTGTCTCAAAGCAAGTATGCAAAGAACATTGTTAAGAAGTTTGGAATGGAGAATTCCAGTCACAAAAGGACTCCTGCACCTACTCATTTAAAGTTATCCAAAGATTCAAGTGGGGTTAAGATAGACCAAAGCATGTACAGAAGCATGATAGGAAGTCTGCTATACTTAACAGCCAGCAGACCTGACATTGCTTTTGCAGTTGGAGTATGTGCAAGATACCAAGCTGATTCCAAAGTCAGTCATATCAACCAAGTGAAGAGAATTTTGAAGTATGTAAGTGGAACTTACAACTATGGCTTGCTGTACTCTCATGGTTGTGAACCAACTCTGACTGGTTATTGTGATGCTGATTGGGCTGGAAGTGCTGATGATAGAAAGAGCACCTCTGGAGGATGTTTCTTCTTAGGAAATAATCTGGTCTCCTGGTTTAGCAAGAAACAGAACTGTGTGTCTCTCTCTACTGATGAAGTTGAATACATTGCAGCTGGTAGTAGCTATTCTCAAATGATCTGGATGAAATAGATGCTTACTGAGTATAATGTCACACAAAATGTTATGACATTATACTGTGACAATCTGAGTACAATCAACATTTCCAAGAATCCTATTCAGCATAGCAGGACCAAGCATATTGACATTAGACATCATTTTATCAGAGATCTTGTAGAGGAGAAGGCGATTAAACTGGAACATGTTGCCACTGAACTACAACTGGCTGACATTTTTACCAAAGCACTTGATGCAAATCAATTTGAAAATTTGAGGGGCAAGTTTGGTATTTGCCAACATGAGGAAATGTAGCAATTAATTTTGCTTAAAATAAGGGATGAAGGAGTTTTTTGTGTTAAGTCTATTTTGATTGGGTTAATCATATGTTTTCCTATTTCTTTCAAAATTGTTAAGAAGTTGAATAGACACTCATTTACCTCCCTCCTCTCTTGGCTCTGCAACAATCTTCATTCTCTCAATCAAAGATTTCTCTCTCGTTGTTACTGGTTTTCTAAGACTCTCAAAATGTCTCAAACATCATCCTCTTCCAAGACGACTGTTTCATCCGCATCCTCTGATCAAGATCCTAGGGCAATCACAACATGCATGGATTCTGAAGTCCTGGAGATTACTCCTCTTAGAGAACTGGAAACTAACCCCTCTAAGGTTAAAAAGCTGAGAACAAGGCATGCAGGAAGGTCTCAAGCTACGTCATCTGGTAATCCCTCTAAACCATCATCTTCTGTTCCCTCGGGAATAGCAAATAGGGAAGGCACAACTTATCTTCATCAAGCAATAGCTAGACTTGTTACAAGAATTCTGAATGAAAACCACTCTGTACCTGGCATCTCTGTTCCTTTAAATCAAGAATCTGCTAGTCCAAATATGGAAATCAATCCAGATGTCTCTAAGAATGTTGAGACACCGGATGACAACATTCAGAAAACATTTGAAAATCTTGATGATATCCAGAACCCTTCAGAGAAGGATGTTGAACCACCGGTTATTAATGTGGATGAAGAATACTCTGACAATGACCTAATTGCAAATATCAACCCTAGCATAGCTAGGAGGATGATGAACAGAAAAGGTAAGCAGGATGCTGCAAAATGTCTGACCAAAGAGAAGACTGATGATGTTGCTCATAAGAAAACCAGGTCTGAAGGCAAGACTAGTGTAGAAACTGTGAAGACTGGATTGTCCAAAGGGAAGGTGAAAACCAGAGTACATGCTGGTAGTCTCTCAAAGCCTGTGAGACAACCAATAGCAAAGAAAAGGAAAGAGCCTGAACCTTCTGATTCTGATGAGGAATCAGAATTTGAAGTTGATGCTGAAGACATCTCTCTCAGAAGGAAACTCCCTTCAAGCAAAATGGCTAAAGTTCCTGAAGTCCCCACTGACAACATTTCTTTTCACCACCCTGAAAATGCCAACAGATGGAAGTATGTTTGTTTAAAAAGAATAGCCTTGGAAAGAGAACTGAACAATGGTGCCATGGAATGTAAGGAGACCATGGACCTAATCAAAACTGCTGGACTAATGAATATTGTGGTAAAGTTTACCAACTGCTATGAAAATCTTGTCAAAGAATTCATAGTGAATTTATCTGATGGATGTGCTGATGGAAGGTCAGCTGACTTTAAATGTGTCTATGTGAGAGGAAGAAAAGTTAATTTCTCTCCCTCTGAAATAAACAAATTCCTTGGAAGACCAGATGAGGCTTGCCCTGAACTAGAGGTTACTGACAATCAAGTATGCCAAACCATCACTGCAAATCAAGTCAAGAGCTGGCCCTTAAAAGGCAAGTTGAATGCAAGCAAGCTAAGCATGAAATTTTCCATCCTGCACAAGATTGGTGCAGCCAACTGGGTTCCTACCAACCATAAATCAACCATCTCCACAGGATTGGGAAGATTTATTTATGTTGTTGGAACCAGGACAGAATTTGACTATGGCAGGTATATCTTTGATCAAACTTTAAAACATGCTGGAAGCTATGTTGTTAAAGGCCTTATTGCCTTTCCCTCCCTCCTATGTGGTATTGTCCTTGCTCAGTATCCTGACATTCTAGTGGAAAGAGATATTGTATGCAAAAGAGCCCCTGCTCTTGGGTTGCACTATAAGCTATTTCAGGGAACTCATGTTCCTGACATTGTCATGACATCAGCTGAGACATCAACTATCAAAACTCAGTCCAAGAAATCTGATGTTATAGTTGTGCTGAAGGAAACCTGCAAAGAGCTGGAGACAAGGAAAAGGACTCTTGAGAACCTAATTGCCAGACTAGAACATGAGGAGACTGAAGGACAAAGAAGGGAAGAGGATGCTGCTGAAGATCAGCTTAATGCTGAAGATAGTGCCTCCTCTGAAGATGACAGTGCTTGAAGATCAGTGGAGTGTCAAGCTTGCTGCTGGTACCTGTTGCTGCAAGTGATTTCAGACTTTTTGTTGTTTTGGATGACTGTATAACCTAAAAGTACATGTATCTTTGGCCTATTTATGGCTAAAGAGGGGGAGAAGATTTTGTGTTAATTACTTGGTAGACATTATTTTTTTCTGCAAACATATCATTTATGCTGCTCTCTGATTGTTTAGGGGTTTTAGCCAAAAATTTGCCAAAGGGGGAGTTTGTAAGTGTTTAGTTATTGGCATATATTTTTGGTAAAACCAGGTGTGTGAATGTCATGACTGATGTCATAACATTCTGGGTTATTAGGTACTTTATGCAGAAAAAGAATGGCATACAGTAGCTGCTCTTTATGAGTGTGTATCTGAGCATTTTGCAATGATCACATTTATTACTTTCTACCAAAATCAGAAAACAGGATTCATGTTGTCATAACCAATGTTAAGACATCCTATACTGATCTAACAGTTATGCAGTTTGGTTAATTCTGAGATTTTTCAGGAATTTGGTTCATACATTCCAGAACAGAATCTCACGTGGACTTTAGGTTAACCTAGCTCAACCCTAATCTGGTTGATAAAGTCTTGTGACCAAGTCTTGAGGTTAACCCTAATTAACCCTAGCTTTTCGTGGAAGCCCTAACTGAAGAAACAGCTGCATATATATTCAACAGGAAGGCTGTTGGGAAAATCAACACTTTTAGACAGAAGATCTACAAGGAGCTGTATAGTTTTAACTACTGTAATCCAAGAAAGTATCATTGTGATAAGTGACTTGGAGTAGGTTTTGATTGTAAGGGTTGTGTATCACTCAAAGCTTTGAAGCAAGAGTGTTTGTGTCACTTGACTAAAGCTTTGAAGCAAGGTCAAGTTAGGTTTATGTATCACTCAAAGCTTTGAAGCACGAGTGTTTGTATTACTTGATTAAAAGCTGTGAAGCATAATCAAGTGTATGTTCTGAATAGTGTCTTCATAATTTCATTAGCCAATTGTTTAGTATCACTGCTGTGATTGAGGGGGAGTGAGTAGGAACTCAGGTTTAAGTTGAACTTAGATTGAAGTTGCATTGGGTAGGTCTTAAGTGAAGGAGATAAACTGGTTGGTTTATTCCTGAATTAATATCTCTTATAGTGGATTTCCTCCCTGGCTTGGTAGCCCCCAGAGTAGGTGTTGTTTCACACTGAACTGGGTAAACAATTGACTGTGTTCTTTACTGTTTTTTATTTACTGTCTTATAGAAAGTCAGATACGGTGTCATAACATTCACTGTGACATTGAGTATCTGTTGCCAGAATTTCACTATATAGTATGAGGTATCATCCCTGATGACTTTGATTCTAACAGAAGAAAAAAAGTTTATTCATGATTGCAGGTTTTACTTGTGGGATGATCCCTTTTTATACAAAAGAGGAGTGGATGGACTTTAAGAAAATGTGTGCCTGAGCAAGAGCAGGAAGACATATAGAAATCATGCCATGCCTCAGAGTACGGAGGACATTTTAGTGGTGATAGAACTACAGCTAAGGTCCTCCAATCAGGCTTATACTTGCCATTGTTGTTTAAGGATGCCCAAGAGATGGTAAAAGAGTGTGATAAATGTCAAAGAACTGGGAATATCTTTAAGAGAAACCAGATGCCTCAGAATTCTATGTTGGAGGTCGAGTTATTTGATGTTTGTGGAATAGATTTCATGGGACCTTTTCCACTATCTTTCGGGAAGAACTGTATCCTAGTGGCAGTTGATTATGTGTCGAAATCGGTTGAGGTTGTGGCTTTACCAACTAATGATGCGAAAGTGGTGGTGAGATTCTTGAAAGAAAACATTTTTTCCATATTTGGAGTATCGAGAGCACTCATAAGTGATGAAGGAACACAATTTCTGAATCACCTCATGGAAAGGTTACTCCAGAAGTACAATGTTAAGCATAAGGTTGCCACTCCATATCACCCTCAAACTAGTGGACAAGTAGAAGTTTCAAACAGGCAACTTAAACAAATTCTTGAGAAAACAGTAAGTTCTTCTCGGAAAGATTGGGCCGCTAAGTTGGATGATGCTTTATGGGCTTACCGAACGGCTTTCAAAACGCCAATCGGTATGTCGCCGTACCAACTAGTCTATGGAAAAGCATGCCATTTACCTTTGAAGTTGGAGCACAAGGCATTCTGGGCATCAAAACTTCTGAATATGGATCTGTCTAAGTCAGGTAGTTCGCGGATCCTTCAACTTCATGAGTTGGAGGAATTTCGGAACTGCGCCTATGAAAATTCAAAGGTTTATAAAGACCAATTGAAGAAGTGGCATGATAAAAGGATCACGAGGAAATAGTTTTATGAAGGACAACTGGTCCTCTTGTACAATTCCAGGTTGAAGCTATTTCTTAGAAAACTGAGATCCAAATGGTCAGGACCTTTTGAAGTGCACAAAGTGTTTTCTCATGGGGCGATTGAAATGAAAAATCAAGCTAATGGTGACATTTTTAAAGTGAATGGGAAAAGGTTAAAACCCTATTATGCAGGTCAA
The DNA here is from genome assembly GCA_948472305.1 of Vicia faba. Taxonomy (NCBI): domain Eukaryota; kingdom Viridiplantae; phylum Streptophyta; class Magnoliopsida; order Fabales; family Fabaceae; genus Vicia; species Vicia faba. The sequence goes on along the minus strand of OX451736.1, from coordinate 1,577,764,965 downwards.
GAAGGTGGTCAGATTCATGTTGTTCGTCTTACAGGGTGAGATGAACAACTGTTGAGCCATGCGACGTAAAACAAAGCGCTTCGTGGGAGGAAACACATGTGTTTTATTTCTAATGATTTCTTTTGTTTTGTTGTAATGTTTTCCTTCAGAATTTCTTATGTGGAAGAGATTGAGGATTGGCGTTTTGAGCAGGGTGACGAAAGATAACATGAGAAAATATGAAAGATGAGATTGGCAAATACAGGGGATGACACGGTTTCCCGTGTCAAGGGACACGGTCGTGTCATCCAAATGAATGTGATAGGGATTCGTTAATCATCCTCTGACACGGGTGCCCGTGTCAAGGGACACACCTGTGTCAGAAAACTTGGAACAAGAAGAAGACTGAGTAATTGGGCAGGCTCTGACACGGTTGCCAGTGTCATGTAACACGGCCGTGTCAGGCGATTCAGATTCCAATTAAATTTTTTTGGAGTTTTTTATTTTTATGAAGGGCCCCACCATCTTATAACCTCTCCCCCACTCACATTAGTTATTCATCATCAAAAACCTTTTGTTTTGTCTTTTTCTACCTCTCTCTCTCCAAATACACAAAAACTTCATAGCCACTATCTTCATACAGCTCCCTTCTTTCTCCATAGATCTTGTGCTCCCACCTAGCTGCCCTTACAAAAGTTGTTCCAAATTATGTCCTCTACCTTTCTACGGTAGCTTTTTCCTCTAACTCTTTGTTTCAATTTGGTGTGATTTTTCAAGTTTACCAAAATTCCCCCAAAGCGTAATGCAAGAGGTAAGCATCCAGCAGGTGAACCATCAAGGTCAAGACCAAGGAGTTGCCGCGGTCAAATTGCGGAACTTAATGCTAATGACATCTTCTTTGATAATCATGCTCATGAGGTACGTTACTCGCATCATATTCGGCGTAAGTTAACGCCCACAAGGTACAAGTGTTCTCAAACTTTATCTCAATTGGGTTTATCCGATGAAATAAATATAATGTTGCATGTTTTGGGAGTACTAGAATTCATGCAGCATGAAGCGCCCACTTTTGAGCGTATACCACTCGAGTTTCTTTGCTCTATTTAGTGTAAGATAGAGACAACTTGGGATGGGACTACCCAAATGCACACAGGTACTTTAACTTTTAGACTATTCAATGTGGAACGTCAGCTGACCCTAGAGGAATTGGGTGGGATTCTCCACCTTCCCGTCTTTGGACCAGGAGAGATTCCAGAAACTTTCAATCCAGCGGGATTTTGGGGAGAAATCACTGGTTGTGGGGGTTATGAGGCTAAGAGCACCAAGGCATCTCGTATTCAAAACACGTGCTTCAGGTATGCTCAAAAATGTCTGGCTGACTCTTTGTTAGGTATAGGGGATAGTACAGGAGTCGCATCGCAAGCAGAACTCTTTCCTCTTCATGCTATGGCCAATGCAACCCCGGTCAATGTTGCTGCCTTCGCAGCAAACCATCTGAAAAAAGTGGGACGAACAACTTCAGGTGATATTTCTGTTGGCTGGATGATTACTCAAATAGCCAGTTATTTTGGTTATGACCCTGTGACAATGAATCATGCACCCTTGTCAGGTATGAGTAAAATAGATATGAATGCCCTAATTAATCAAGGTATGATTCAGGTACAAGGTAATTGTTTCGGTTATATTGTTTCAAAGCAGATTATTATGATGCTCCCCGACCCTGACAAGATCTCAAATTTAAGTCATCAGAATTGGGAATATGGTATTTTTAATGCTGATTTTCAGGTTGAGAATGAAAGGAATGATCCAGCTGAGGAACACCACATGGATGATGATGTTGGAGAGCCAGTAGAAAATCCCCCTAAAATGCCTACTCAAATGGATGGACGGTCCTCATCGTTCACTCAAAAGGCGTGGGTTTGGATGCAGGCAGAGTGTCCAGATCTTCGAGTTGAACAAACACGCCAAGGAGTCGAGTTATTTTGTCAAGTACATGAACAGGCTCAGCAAGGGGAGATGATGGTCGACATACATCGAATGATATAGCATTTGATCTTGCAGTTTCCTCCCCCTCCTTAACCGCAGTGAGCCTTGTGAGTCCCTCCTCGCATCTTTGGTTCTGAAACATTGAGGTCAATGTTTGGTCCAAGTGTGGGAGTTTTTTTTTATAGTTTAGTATTTTGTGTATTTTATTCATTGCTTGTTATTGCTTTTTATTTCATTTAAATTTGGTTATTTCAGTTTAAATCTTTTGTTTCTTTATGTTTTGTGTGTTTCAGATGTGTGGTGACTATGCCGGAATAGTTGGACAACCCGAGAGAAGTGGATGAGAGTGATCAATCCCGACATTGAACTCTAGGAAACCTCCAAAAGTTGGTACGACTGAAAAGAAAATTGGACGCAATTCCTAACACTAGAACTAGACCGGAGTATAACATACCCGAAGCTACATGACACTATATGACACAGAAGGCACCTTTAAAACTGTCAGTATACCCAACATGGTGAGGATCAGAAATAGCCAAACATAAATGCACCAAGAGAGTGTCGGGTATGTACTTAGTCTCTTTTGGTTTGCATAATTATCTGTGGAATATATAATGCACACACGCATGTACTGAGGCACTTGTTTTTTTTTAGCCCTGAGCCTGTTGAGCCTACCCTTATATGTTAGCTTTATCCTCCTTCTTATTTTTAAACCACATTTTATAAAACCTTTATCCCAAACACTTCCCTACCTTGCTCAGATAAGTGTTAGAAATTTTATGGTTTGTGTAAATACTCTAAGTTTGGGGTTGTGACACTCGCAATAAGAGTGAATGAGTGCATTCAGAAAAAATATCAAAGAGATTGAATGAAAAAAATATAGAGAATCACAAAATCTTGGGAAAAAAAGTTGTGAAAATGCACTCGTCACCGAGATTCCGAAAGAAAGAAAAAAAATGTATCATAGTTCCTCCAGTATCCAATTGAGGAGAAGAAATTGAAGATCTCAAATAATATGCGTCCAACCCTTTGAGTTTCAAAATAACAAGTACATAAATATGATATAGATAACACCGAATCTGAGCCAATTAACCCTTTGTTTTCCCTATTTGTGTATCCCATCTTGTCCCTTAGCCCCGTTACAACCTATAAAGTCCTCGTATAGTGCATGTTTTGTGTGTTTGTGTTATGTTTACAGATGTTGTGCAAGCTCATTAGATGATGGTGCATACCTTGACCAAGAGAGTATAAACACTTAAACCCGAGAGATCTTGAGAGAGTGTGAAAAACTGACAGAGGAAGAGGTGCTGAATTGTGAAAGTGTAGTTGATTGTCGTAAGTCGGGTAAGAAGGGAAGGCCTAGAAGAAAGTAAGGGAATTGCGAATAATCTCAGTGGTACTTGGTTTGTTGAAATCTGGAGGTGACCTATATTGCAGACTTAAGCTTTGCTTGAGGACAAACAATGAGATAAGTTCGGGGTTGTGATCGGTCACATTTCTTTCTTGTTTTCTATCTATTATGCAGCACAAAACCGCATCATTGGTAACACCTTGCTTAGTTTTTCTACTGTTTTCGTCACGTATTTTAATTTTCACATTTTGTTTGTTTGCATTAATTTAGTTTGAATTTTGGTTAAATAAGATGCTTTTGAAGTCTTGGTCTGGTGGTTTTTGTATTTTCAAGTTAGGATGAAATTTCCCAAGAATAGAGGTGAAGTTGACAAGTTCTGAAGCATTTTCTCCGGAAATCCAGTGGCTAACACGGGTGTCCGTGTCATCTGACACGGCCCGTGTCAGAAATGCTAATACATATGTGACAGAAGAGGATTACAGTGGCTGACACGGGCGCCTGTGTCACATGACACAACCCGTGTCAGAAAGCCTGGCAAGTTGTTGATGAAGAGAGGATTCCAGTACCCAACACGGGTGCCCGTGTCACCTGACACGGCCCGTGTTGGCAGGTGCGAGACATAAAAGTGATTTTTTGAAATCACTTTGTTTGAATTCTTGGAGGGTATTTCGGGCTTTCTGCTTAGCTGTGGGGTGATCTGACACTATTTAGACCTAGTTTTTGAGAGTACGAGATATACTTTTTGGCATCAGAAAAAAGAAAGAGATTAGAGAAGATGAGAAGAACGGTCAAGGGTTTGGAAAACGAAGATCAACAAGAGCGGAAGCAATTGAAGATCGGAGCAATTCCATTCTCTTATAATGTTTAACTTTGAATTTGTATTTTCTTTGAATATTATGAGAAGCTAAACCCCCCAATGCTAGGGGGTTTCCCTGAATTGATTTTGTGATGAACCGAATTTATATACTTTTATGAAATCTATGTTTTTATGTATTCACTGTATTATACAATTTCTTATTGATTGTCCTATTGTAAAATAGGGTATTGATCTATGGGTAAAGTAGGTTAGACAGATCACTTTATCGCTAATTGTATAATAGCATCGCTAATTTCTCTTAGGAATAAGGATCTAATAGTGATGACCGTAAATTCTTGATATTATTAAATGTGCTTGACATATGTTTGAATAACTAAGGAATTAGAATTTAAAATTATATGTTAATGGTTTCCGGCTAAGGAATTAGGGGAAATAACTCTTGAGAATCAGCATTGGATCACATTAACATAGATAGTATAAAATAGAGGTTCAGTTTATTACGGAGCAATTCATACATCTTATCCCTAGCATGCTTCATCATTTTGTGTAAACACTCTTTACTTTTTGTTTTAAGATTCACAAAGCAGATTTTATTACCTTTCTTTCAACCACACCAATGTTCTTTTGTATAATTGAATCATTATAAACACTGATAATTCTAACGCAGTCCTCGAGATCGATACACGGGATAACTTCCTTGTATTACTAAATTGGTAAAAGTAGTACACTTGTTATTTTATCGATCAAGCACCAAGGGATTTTCCACAGTTTTAGTTTGGTGTGACTGAGTGGCACCTTCCAATTGAGGTCTCTATATTGTAGATCTACGTAGTTATCTGCATTGTTGACCGGAATTTGCAAAGTATGGGATGCCCCTACCTTCAGTGGAGGTGGGACAAACCCTTCAGTATTAGCTTGTCTGACCTCTTGTTGAGTTACCGTTGACTTTAGAGGTCTTGATTCTGGCTCTTTTCTTGGTTGGTGACCGCTCGATGCACTAATAGTTTGGGCTACTTCTTCAAAGGCTACCCTAGGAATCTATTCTTTCCTCTCGATGATTTTCTTCAAGTCTAGAAGAACTTGACTCGTATCTCCTTTCATCGAATCAATGTTGCCTTTTACCTGCTCTAAATATTCCCTGAAGGCAGCTTGATTCACTTTGATTTATTCCATTACTTTCTTTTGATGGGCTCTTGTTTGATACGGTGGACAGAGAGGTGGTACTTTCTTACCAATGATTTAACCGGAGAAGGTTTTTTTGATAAAAGGTAATAAAGTTTCGTTTTTGAATCTCTTATTCATTTGGATTTTCCATTTTTTTTTATATATTTTTTCTTTAGGTTTTTCTTTTTTATTTGTGAGTCTTAAAAATAAATACACAAATGAGGTACGGAAACAAAACTTTTATTGATAATAATTGTCTTTAAAAATGGAATACAATTCAGATATTGAAAAATATTCAAACTAAAACATCAAAATTAACTTGCTGAAAGAAATAATAAAGGGAAACAAAATCTTCTAAGTGCGCCTGCAGATTTCATCTCTGAAGCCATCAACCATAGTCCTACAAAGCTTGAGGAAGTCTTAAACATCTTTTGGGAGGGGAACCATCACATTTTCTGCGTCTCTGAAACTTCTAGTGATGTCACCAATGAGATTGTTAGCTAAGAAGGTGAGTCTTGCATGCTTGTCTTTATAGAAACGATATTCCTAGTAGAGGTCCGGAATTATCTTATGATTATCATTTCCTGCTTTGGCGATCTTTGCATATTGTTCTTCCTAATATAATTTTTCATCCCTCATCTCTGTATAGAGTTTCCTTTGTATGAGGAAATTTTTTGAGGTCTTCTAACTCATGACACACTTGCTCATATTCATCAGTCTTTTGGGCGAGAAGTCTTTCTACCCTCATCCTCTTGAGATGTTCTCCTACATCTGATTGTTATCTATCTTGGAGTCTGTAGGTAATATACTTCATTTACTCTTCTTGATCTAAAGAAGCTTGTGCCAAATTTTGGATTTCAGCCCACAAATTTTCTTCCATCTCCTTTTTGTCTTGCATTGCCTTTTCGTACCACCTACTTAACCTTCTGATTTCACTAGTAGCATCTTCCAAACGTTGGTTGTGAGAGTCCAAGTTAAAGGTAGCACTCAATAACTCTTTAGTCAAACGTTTTCGCTTAATACTCTCCTTTTCAAGTGCTTCACAGCCTTTCTGAATCTGTTTCTCTTTGGACTCAAGCTCGTGTTGCATCTGTCTTTTCTCCTTAGGAGGTTAAGCTCCAATTCTTCTTTCTCCTTTTGAGCTTGACCCAAAGCTTTCTTCAAGTTGTCTATTTCTTCTAAGGACATAGGCAAAGGATCTGGGATATATGGCTTGTGTTGTACCCCAAAATTTGCCCTCCCATTTCCTCAACATTTTCTCATCACCAAACCCTTGGAGCTCAAGATCCAGTTAGGGTTTCCTCTGCTCAAGACTTCTCCTTGCACTGTTGACTCAGATTAGGGTTTGTGTTTGCACAAAGATGTTTTGACCTAAAAAGCCTAAGATGACTTTCATGCTTCATGTTGGACTCCCAAGTTTACCTATACCAAGTTTCAAGTCTTGATTCCAAGTTTTGCCCAGTCAATTGGACAGTTGACCTAGAAATCAGCTGTATTGGGGAAAAAGTCAACTATGGCCAATTGACAGTCAAATCTCATGAAAATTGACCCACATCAACATTATGAACTCACATGGACTATTGGATCAAGTTTGGATCACATTTCCACAAGAAATTTGATCAGATCACCAAAAGGGCAAAATGGTCATTTTTAGGATTTTGACTGCACAAAGGCAATTTTTGACTGTTTGACCTAGCCAATGGCAAACCAAGATCACATATGGACTCAAGGACCCCATGGAATTGTCTTGACATTCTCAACAAACTCAAAAGATCCCAAGTACACAAGATTGACAGTTGAATTTCCCAGTCAATTGATCAATTTTGACTGTATACTGAAAAGTCAAACTTTGACTTTTTTTGGTCAAAATCAAGAGTCAAGATTCATTTTTCATCAAAACATGCCAAATCATGAAACTTGTTCACCAAGAAACCAAGAAATGCAAATTAGGGTTTGAAATGGAATTTTTCATAACTTAGAATTTTTCTAAGTTATGGAAAACCCTAATTTTTTCCCAACTTTGCCCCACTTTTTCACCAAGATTCATTTGGATTCAAACAAAGGTCAAAACATGAAAGTTGTAGCTTGTTGCATAATCTACAACTTTGATTCACAAAGTTTTCCCATTTGAAGCTTGTATCTCAAGTTACAATTTTTGGAACAAGGGTACCAAACCATTCTTAACTTAGTGAAAATTTGACCTATTTTAGGCAAGTTTTTTACCTAACTTCAAGACCATTTTCCATACACTTCCACTTGGAATTTCAAATTGCACTTCAAAGATGGATTGTAGTACATATTCCAAGCTTTCCAAAATGTCCAAGAACTTCTCAAACAACCTCATGGTTAGGAAGAATCGAATTTCACAATATGGCAAAAACTCACTTTGTTCATGACCAAGTTACATGTCCATAACCTTGCAATTTGAACTCAGCATGATTTAAGCTAGATTACAGGTCCTTAAACCAAGTTACACTCAATAATTTAATGCATATTCTTTGTGCCAAGACCATGTTCTTTGAGCTAAAGCATTGTATGAAGGTTTAATCCATTTTTAGATAAAGCAAAATAGCCATTTTTGAAAAGTCATACTTTATGTCAATTGGTAAATCAAGAAGGTACAGATCAAATCTCTTTAGCACAAGATTATGGACAAATCACTCTGATCAAGGAGAGTTTATGCAGCACATTAGGGGCCCTCTACATGCCTAGAAACACAAGTTGACATTTGTTGCTTAAAGTTGAAGAAAAGTGCCATAACACATACCAACTTCCATATCAGCTCAAGAACACTTAGACAAAGTTATCAAACACATTTCACAAAACACAACCAAGCTAATACACGAGCCCTTAGCCTTCAAAACACTCTCCATCTCAGAATCACTCTCAAACTGCAAAAACAGGGCAGGCCCTGCAGTTTGAGTGCTATCTCTCATTTCTCTCGAGCTCTCTTGCCCAAACTAGTTCACACACCTTCCATACCATCTATGCAAGCTAACCAAAAGCAAAAGTACGACCTGTAATCACTCTAAACACTTCCACCATTTTCATATTTCTGACTTGCAGGTGAAGTTCTCTAGCTCGATTCAGAAGCTTTCAAGACAAAGTAAACATTGGAATAGCATCCCTGGACCTCAAGGAAGCTTTTCCAATCATCACCTTGCACTGAAAGTTCCTACATCTCAAGATAGAACTTCAACTGAACAGGTAAGTTTTTGAATTCGTATCTCTCTTATTAGGCATCATTAGCTTTAAGTTTGTGAAGAAACAATGTTCTACTCATGCCACTGAACATACACATTCTTTTACTTTTCATTTCTTTTGTCTGAGCTGTGAGAATTTAAGGTCTGAAAATGGCAGAAAACTTAGGTTAGGATTTGGGATTGTTAAAATTCTCTCTCGTTTCTGAGAGTTAGGAGATGTTCTTTATATATTTGGAATCGTGGTTTCATGCTTAACATTTTTTGTGTTGGAAGTTTGTTCAAAAAATCAAAGAATCAGGATATTCAAATGGAGCTTCTTGCGCGCGTTTTCTGAATAATTTTTGCTCAGAGGTTGACGAAAGGTGGCTTTGGGCTGGGCTTGCTTCTGAGTTACTTTTCACACCACCCTTTTTTGGTTTTACACCCTTGAGCCCATTTGCTTCATTTTTAATATTTTTTGACTTTTTCTTTTTTTAACTGACTCATTTATTTTTTCTCAGCATATTAAAAATATAAAAATATTTTTCCCATCATTTTTTGAATTTATTAAGTATTTATTTGATTGTTTTTGTACATAAATAGATAAATATACATATATACTTTTTGTTTAAAATATTAAGATAATACAAATATATTTTTTATACACTTTTATTTTATTTTTACTTCCTGAAAATATTTTGTATAAAAAATACCCTTTTTATTTTTATATTAAATATTATTATTTTTTATATATAATACATATTTAGAACTTAATACATAAATATATATATTTATTAATATACTTAGAATAAAATACTAAAAATATACATATTTTATTTTATTAATATTAAACACTAAAAAATCATTTTTTACAAATATATTTCTTTTTTTATTTTATTTTTGTGTATAAATGATAAATATTGTATATATTAATAAATGATACCTTTTATTTAATAGAATTAGGGTTTTTGCCCTAAATTCAAAAATACTCCAAAAATAATATCTTTTTATTTTCTTTTTATTTTATATAAATAATACTTTTTTTTCATACATATACAAAACATTTTTGCATCTTGCATATTTTATTCCATTTTTATTTAATTATTGTACATTAATTAAATTGTATAAATTCAAAATTGATGTAATAGTTTTAGGTTTAAATTCCTTGTCAAAATCCCCATTTGAAACATTGTACCCCCCTCCCTATATTATTGTGTTGTAATAGCGTAGGAGTTTAAATTTCGCACTTTATCGCTTTCTAAATATATAATGCTAGAATTAGGGTTTATATGCGAATAAAACGAACAAAATAGTTATGACCTAATCTCAAGACAAACAAGCATGAAAATGGACACACAAATCACACTTGCACCCCCTAGGATATTCCACTTTGTTGCCTTCAAATAAATGGGCCATATTGCATGTTAGGTCTCTTTGGGCAAAACAAACAAAACAAATGATCATAGTCCCTCGATAACATTTTCAAAATATTGCCAAAACAAATGATCAAGTCCCTTAAAGAAAATGCCCAAAGATACTTGGCACCATTGCAATTATGGTCTAAACGATGACCCGCGCCCGTCCCTCTCACATCCTAACATGAGATTGTCCACCAAATACAATGGTGGAACAAACTTATTAAAAGGGTTAAAACATAACAATAAACTTTGAGAAATTTAGGAGTAGATAACCTCTTAGTTACTTGAATCAAACTTGCAAAAGCAAAACACTTGCCTATTTTCTAAAACGCACCTCACAACACTTTCAAAACAACTTTCAAAAACAAATGAAAACTTTTTCAAAAGACATACACCTTTGTATACATCCCAACATGGATCATTACAAAGGTTGCCACCACATTGGCTTCTTTTCAAAACATTTTTCAAACCCACACACACAAGCACCATTTAAAACAATTGAAAACAAAAGGCAAGTGATCTAAGCAAGTAACTAAGAGCCCATGGATAACCATGGATGAAAAGGGTGCTAATACCTTCCCTTTTCATAATCTACCCCCCGAACCCAAGAAAACATCTCAAAAGGTTTTTGCTGTGCTTTTTTAACCTTTCCTTTAGGATAAAATAAAAAGTCGGTGGCGACTCTTGCTCAACCGAAACATTTGCGAAAACAAACGCAAAACCAAAGTCAGTTCTCCCACCGTATCACAGCTTGTAATCAGGATCAACATTGAATGGTAGCTTAATGACTTGCACCCTATCCAAAACCCATCGAGTGTAAGGTTCTTTTTCCACAGCAATCTTCCTTTTGGCCTTTCTCTTATTAACCCCATTACAAGCTTGGATTATCTTGTTGAGAAACTCTCGGTCATTTTTTCCCATGTCGTGGATGATTAATTGTTGAAGTTGTTCATCGAAGGGTTTATCCTCCAAAGGGTACCCAAGTTGTCGCAAGGCCAAGGTAGGGTTGTAGTTGATGCAACCACGTGGTCCAATCAATGGAACATTCAGAAAATATCTGCAACTATAAATGATATCTCCAATGTCTATATTTCTTTCAACAACACAGAATCAGCAGTAAGAGACCTTAATTTTTGAGGCCACTTGTATCTTGTCAGATTTTTATTCATATAGTCTTCTTTATAGAGGTGAGTCATAAACCAAGAATATAAGAGCGGGATACAACATTTTAGCGCACCTCTCCCCTTTTTGTAACAATTGTGAAGAGCATAGTAAATATCAGCAAGCAACGCATGAGTTGGGTCTGTATTCAAAGCTTTTGAGCTCCAAAATACACTAATAGTTGTAGGGTCAATACAGTCCAAAGTCCGCGGAAACATATTTACACCAAAGATAAGTAGCCCTAAACAATCAACACGGGACTCACATTCTTTATTATTGGCAAAAGAAAGGGCTTTAGATTCCAAATAGTATCTTCTAACCCCTTGTACATCACCTTCTTTTTTGTAATTAAGGGAAAATTCAGGATAAGGGGTCCCTAAACCATTTGCTAAGTCCTTAATGTCAATAGTTTGTCCAATTCCCACATAAGCTTTTTCCTTAGAAAAATTCAAGAACCTATCAAATTCTTCCAAATTCGGCGCTATTTGAAAGTCTTGAAAGGTAAAACACCTCAATGGAGGACCTTAGAACTTAACCAAGGCAGAAATAGCATCCAATTGTACATCCACATAACAGTGAGTAAACATCTTCAAAGCTTTTTCAGACAGTACGGGGCCGCTGAGTGATGTCACTAAGCACTAATGACCTAGAACCTTACTTGACCATCTTGGCCTTTTATTAGGGGTAGTGAGATGACCGGCTTTGGTGCAGTCCGAAGTTGGTAGATACTCGATACTACACTCATTGAGGGTTGTTTTCTTGGAATATTTTGGTCGCTAGTTAAGTGGCTAAACCAAAACAATGAACAATGAAAACAATCCAGTGATATTGAGCTCCTTAGAACCCGGTTACTATTTATAGGACAGGTTTTTAAGCCAACTACACTCAAGAGGGTACTTACCTATGAAACCCCATGCAAGCCTGAAACTAGGGTTTGGTGTGTTTTGCTTGTACATATGTTTTGTGCATACATCATAAACATCATAAAACATCATATGCATTCACTAACCATGTCAAGGGTTTTGGATCTTCATCTTTGTTCTTGTTTTGTAGGACATGGAAATTCCTCGCAGAAACACCATTCAAGTCAACCTTGTGAGAATCTCTCCTCAACTCAAGGAGCTCACCTCAAGAATTCCGGAAAATTCATCCTTCAGTGAAAGACATGGTAGACTGCTCAGCCTAGTCAACACCAACATTGAAGAAGACATGATGAAAGTGCTATTCCAGTTCTTTGACCCCCTTCACCACTGTTTCACTTTCCCTGATTATCAGTTGGTACCCACTTTGGATGAATTTTCTCAACTCCTGAGAATTCCTATCCTCAATCAACTACCTTTCAACGGTACGGAAAAGGAGCCAAAGCCGGAAGATGTTGCTCGAGCATTACATCTACAACCATCCGACATCAAGGGGCATTGGGAAACCAGAAGCGGCGTCAAAGGATTCTTAGCAAAGTTCTTGTTTGAGAAGGCACAAGAATGTTGGAACTCATTGGACCTGCAAGCCTTTGAAGAGATTGTGGCACTCCTTATCTATGGGTTGGTCCTGTTCCCAAATCCTGACCAATTGGTAGATGTCAACGCTGTCAAAATCTTCTTGTCCAGAAATCCAATACCAACATTGCTTGGGGACATCCTTCACTCATTTTACACACGAACAATGAGAAAGAGGGGTGTTCTCATGTGCTGTACTCCTATCCTTGCAAGGTGGTTTATTTCGCACCTTCCACAATCTGTCTTGAAGAATGACCAAGGTACGAGGTGGTCCCAACGGTTGATGACTCTTACTCATTCTGATGTGCATTGGTGTTCTCGGTCCAGAGAAAATGTCATCATTATCGATCGTTGCGGAGAATTCCCTAATGTTCCTTTACTTGGAATTAGATGAGGTATCACCTACAACCCTTGCCTAGCTTTGAGGCAATTTGGATATGCACGGAGGGATGGCCCTCATGATATGTTGATTCCTGACCTAGTTTTTGACTTCGACAACGATGCGCAAGGACTTCGCCAAAGATTCATCAGAGCTTGGGGAAAACTCAACAAGGTTGATAGCAAGACTCTGGGACACAAGAACTCCATCCCTCTTGAGCCCTATCTCAGGTGGGTACGAGCCCGAGCCCAAAATCTAATGATGCCTTATCCCCATGTACTCCCAGTGATTAAAGAGCCCGTCAATGAAGGAGAGGTTCCCTACACCATCCTACATCTAGACATGCCTACATCGTGGGAGGAAATGCAGAAAAGTTGGATTCAGCTCAAGGAGGAACGGAACACTTTTGAAGCTAGCTTCTACGCCAGTGAGAAGAAGGTTCTAGAGCTTACCCGCCGACTCCACGAGCAAGAGGCCCTCAATACCTACATTGCACCAAAGAGGATGCGCAATGTCTTTCTGCCTTAAGAAGTTTATTTTGTAATATTTGGCCCATGGGGCATTTATGTACTGACAAATTTCTTCTTATTAATATGACGTGCGTTCTTCTTTGTCTAAAACAATTTTGAATGTCCTAAATCCTTGAATGCATTGCATACATAAGCATACCATTCATCATGTGCATAAGCAGGTCTCATTCCAGGTTTCCTTATCTGTCTGCTGTTTATTTCAGTAGAATGGATCTCGAGCAAACAGTCAAAGACCTACAAGCTCAGAATGCACAGTTCCAGCAACTCCTGACAACCTTGGCTAAAGGTCAGGAGGATCTCAAGACCTTGCTGGGGAATAAGGACCCAGTAAAGAAGAAGAAAAAGAGGCTCGGGGTGGCCACTTTGGGGAGAAGATTTGACGGAGAAGCTCGAAGAGTGCTTGATTTTCCTCCTACTTCTGATGAAGGAACCAGTAAAGGAGGTGGACCGGCGGTACCTTCCGAGTCTGATGCGGAAGAAGAAGAGGTCGAAGAGGATGAAGATTATACTGATCAGAAATACCCTCCAGCTGATGATAAATACAAAGGGTTAGAAGACAGATTGGCCGCCATGGAACTACAAAGGGTACCGGGTTTGGATTTTGAAGACTTGGGTTTGGTTGCCGGGATTGTGATTCCCCCAAAATTCAAAGTGCCAGTGTTTGTGAGGTATGATGGGTTGTCCTGTCCCAAAATGCATCTCAGGTCCTACGTGAGAAAGATTCAACCCTATACGGCAGATAAAAACCTCTGGGTTCACTTCTTTCAAGACAGTCTTTTGGGAGCTCAGTTGGAATGGTTTTATCAGCTAGAAGGAACCAGTGTCCAGAATTGGGAAGATTTGGCCACCGCTTTTTACAAACAATACCAATATAATTCTGATCTTGCTCCTACTCGTACCCAACTTCAGGGTATGTCACAAGGAACAAGTGAGGGATTCAAAGAATACGCACAAAAGTGGAGGGATTTGGCTGGCAGGGTGCAGCCTCCTTTAACCGATCGTGAGCTTGTTGATATGTTTCTAGGGACCCTATCTGGGCCTTTCTTCAATCATCTAATTGGTAACTCTTCCGCGGGGTTTACCGATTTGATCTTAACGGGCGAGAGAATAGAAGCTGGCATCAAGTCAGGAAAGATTCAGAAGGGTGTTGCTACAAGTACTGAGAAGAGGCCTTTTAAGAAAGAAGCAAGTGCCGTCTATGGTCCTAGAAGACAAGTCAAGCCCGAAAGTCGCCAAGCCGTCAATGCTTTGGTCATTTCAAAACCTGCTGCTACTCCTCAGCAGTACAATCAACAAAGAAGTGAAAGGCCCAAGAGGCAGTGTACTCGGCTGAGTATGACCTTATCTCAAATTTTACCCCAATTATTATCAACCAATTTGGTTACCACCAAAGAAGCTCCTAAAGTCGTGAATACTGCGTCTCCTAAGTATAACCCAAATGCCCGGTGTGCTTATCATTCTGACAGTCCCGGGCACACTACTGACGATTGCTGGGCCTTGAGAAACAAAGTGCAAGACCTTATCGACGCGAAGGAAATTCAGTTTGAAGCGCCTGAGAGACCAAATGTCGTAACTGCTCCTATGCCCCAGCATAGGGTAAATGCCATTGAGGAAGAGTTGTATGCTGTTTCGGTGAATGAAGTTGTTACCCCTCTTTTGACTGTTAAGAGGAACTTACTACTAGCCGGTTTATTTCCGGGTTGTAGTAAGGGTTGCCTCCTATATGCTGTTATCCCCACCGGTTGTCCACTGCTGAAATCAGGCATCCAAAGCCTGATGGATAGCAAGGAAATTCTGTTCAAGAAAACTGTTGTTCCGTTTGTTCCCATTGAAGAAATATCTGTTGTCACAATCTACATTCCTGCCAAAGCTCTCGTAAAGAAACCAGTCCAAATTATGTCTGTTGCACCCATCACTATTACTGTCCCGGGGCCTCTCCCGTATGAGTCTGATAAAGTTGTTCCATGGCATTATGGAGCCGACGTGTATGTGCTTGGGGTGAAGCAAGAGTTCGACACCAATACCAATATCAGTAACATCACTGGTCCCGCAAAGATTACCCGCAGTGGTAGGCTCTTCTCGCCTGACATTGCACCGCCAGTTATTCGAAAACCTCTCACCATCACACCCGCAAGTGTGCATGTTCCAATTCAAGTTCCTGTGTCTACTACTGCCGTCGAGTCCTCTGATACTCGGGGCAAAGAAGTTGCTACCGATTCGCCTGTCAGGACGGAGGCACCAAAAAAGAAGACTGATGTGGAATCCTCCCAACAAGAAATGGAGGAAATTCTTAAAATTATCAGAAAAAGTGACTTTAACGTTGTTGAACAGTTGGGGCATACTCCCTCCAAAATCTCTATGCTATCATTGCTGTTATGCTCAGAGGCCCATGCAAAAGCCCTGATTTCATTTCTGAAAACGGCCCATGTGCCGCAAGAGACCTCCGCTGATCAATTCACCGACTGTGTGGCTAATTTGACGGCTGACAATGGCTTGGGGTTCTCAGATGCTGACCTTACCGCCAAAGGGAAAAATCACAATGATGCCCTGCATGTTTCCATAGAATGCAGGGGCACTACTCTCGCACACGTGTTAGTGGATACCGGCTCTTCCCTGAATGTTTTTCCCAAGAAGGCATTGGATCGTCTGGATTGTGAGGGTTTGGAGCTGAAACCTAGTAACATCATTGTTAGAGCTTTCGACGGTTCTAAGAGGATGGTGCACGGTGAAGTAGACATCCCTATTCGTGTGGGTTCCCAAGTTTTCAACTCAACATTCTATGTAATGGATATTCGTCCATCTTACTCCTGCTTGTTGGGTCGACCCTGGATTCACAAAGTTGGGGCAGTAACTTCCACTTTACACCAAAAGCTCAAATACCCTGTCAAAGGGAAGATTGTTACTGTGCAGGGTGAGGAGGAATACATGGTGAGTCACTTGAATTCATTCCGGTATATCGAGATGGACGGGGAGTTTATTGAAACCCCCTTTCAACATTTTGAGGAAGTACCTCCAGTGTTGGCATCAGCTGAGGCAGTAGTTGAAGAAGATTTTCCGTTGAAGATGGCGTCCTTGAAGGATGCTCGGGCTGTAATCGAGAAAGGAAATTGTGCAAACTGGGGTCAGCTTCCTGACTTCACTCAAAAGAATGACAAGTTTGGGCTGGGCTTTACTGCAGAGGCTCAGAGGGTTGTGCGCAAGGAAAAGATCAGAAAGGCTCCAATGTTTATCTCCAACCCAAGGGTGAATGCTATTGAGGAGGATGTAGAGGAAGCAGAGTTTGATAGTTGGATCTACCCGACTACCAGCAACGGACCAAGCAACTGGACGGCAAAGGATTTTACACCTATCACATTTGTCACGCAGTAATTAATTTCTTTTGATTTCCAATTTGTAACAAACAATGTGTTAAAACTTTTATTGGCTCGGTGTCCTACCCGGGGCATCGTAGCTCCATTTGTGAGGGCTTTTTGTATGACATTTCCATATATCATCAATCAAAACATTGGACGTTTGTTGCATTTCAAATCTTGTGCTCTTTTTTTTCTTTGTGTTATATATATTGCAAAACAGCTATATTTACACACACTCACTTATACAGGTTTCAATCCACTCTGGATCCCACTGGCAATAGCTCTGCTACCGCCAGTTATGACTTCGAGAATCCGATCAACTTGGTCGAGGACGAAGGTGAAGATGATTGCGAAGTGCCTGGTGAACTCGCAAGACTGCTGCTCCAGGAAGAGAGGGCTATTCAACCACATGAAGAGCCGGTGGAAACAATTAACCTGGGTACTGAGACAGATAAGAAAGAGGTCAAGATTGGGGCTAATCTAGAGCTCAGCGTAAAGCAACGATTGATCCAGATGCTACAGGATTACATGGAGATATTTGCTTGGTCCTATGAAGATATGCCTGGTTTGGATGCCGACATTGTAGTTCATCATCTGCCAACCAAGGAAGACTGTCCTCCGGTAAAGCAAAAGGTCCGCCGTATGCGCCCAGAGATGTCTGAAAAGATCAAGGCTGAAGTTATGAAGCAATTCGACGCCGGGTTTCTAGCAGTAACTTCTTACCCTCAGTGGGTCGCCAATGTGGTGCCAGTGCCGAAGAAGGACGGTAAAGTCAGAATGTGTGTCGACTACAGGGATTTGAACAGGGCCAGCCCCAAGGATGATTTTCCTCTACCTCACATTGACGTCCTCGTTGACAATACTGCTCAACACAAGGTGTTCTCCTTCATGGATGGTTTTTCAGGGTATAATCAGATCAAGATGGCTCCGGAAGATATGGAAAAGACTACCTTTGTGACTCAGTGGGGCACTTTCTGTTACAAGGTCATGCCATTCGGGTTGAAAAATGCTGGGGCAACCTACCAACGCGCCATGGTTGCTTTATTTCATGATATGATCCATCATGAGATTGAGGTATATGTTGATGACATGATTGCAAGGTCTCAAACTGAGAAGGAGCATCTCGACCATCTGAGGAAGCTGTTTGACCGACTCAAGTTATACAAGCTGAGATTGAATCCCAACAAATGCACCTTTGGGGTAAGGTCCGGAAAATTGCTAGGCTTCATTGTAAGTGATAAGGGTATTCAAGTGGACCCTGCCAAGGTTAAAGCCATTCAAGAGATGCCGACTCCAAAGACAGAGAAAGAAGTCAGAGGCTTCCTGGGACGACTGAATTACATTGCCCGATTCATCTCACATCTGACTGCTACTTGTGAGCCAATCTTCAAATTACTGAAGAAAGATCAAGTAGTACGCTGGAACGATGAATGTCAGGCTGCCTTTGAAAGGATAAAGGAATATCTCCAAGAGCCCCCCATTCTTATGCCACCAGTGGAAGGAAGACCTCTAATATTATACTTGACAGTACTTGATAATTCAATGGGGTGTGTGCTGGGGCAGCATGACGAGTCTGGCCGAAAAGAGCACGCTATTTATTACTTGAGCAAAAAGTTTACCGACTGTGAGTCTCGTTACTCACTGCTTGAGAAAACTTGTTGCGCTCTAGTATGGGCTGCTCGCCGGCTGAGACAGTATATGCTGACTCACACTACTCTATTAATTTCAAAGATGGATCCCATCAAGTACATATTTGAAAAGCCTGCTCTGTCTGGAAGGATAGCGAGATGGCAAATGATCTTTACAGAATATGACATCCAGTATACAACTCAGAAAGCTATTAAGGGAAGTGTACTGGCAGATCATTTGGCACACCAACCTGTGGACGATTACCAATCATTGAACTTTGATTTTCCGGACGAAGACATCATGGTGGTAACTGACTGTGAAGTACCTGGACCGGAGGAAGGACCTGAGGAAGGATCCCGATGGTCTATGCATTTTGACGGAGCCTCCAATGCTTTGGGAAACAGCGTCGGCGCTGTAATCATATCTCCCAAAGGAACGCATACTCCACTCACCGCCCGATTATGTTTCAACTGCACCAACAACATGGCAGAATATGAAGCATGTATCATGGGTTTACAAGCTGCAATCGACTTAAGGATCAAGTTTCTGAGTGTCTTCGGAGATTCCGCTCTCGTGATCAATCAGATCAAGGGCGAGTGGGATACGAAACACCCAAATCTTATTCCTTACAAGGAGTATGTGTCAACCTTGCTTCCCCACTTTGAAGAGATAACTTTTGAGCACTTCCCAAGAGAGGAGAATCAGCTAGCGGACGCATTAGCTACGATGTCTTCAATGTTCAAAGTTAAATGGGACAATGAGGCTCCCCGGATCATTATCTGGAAGTTGGATGAACCAGCATACTGCTGCGATCTCGAGGCCGAGAAGGTAACTGAAAAACCTTGGTATCATGAGGTAAAGAGGTACTTGGAAGCTCAGGAATACCCTGAAGGTGCATCTGTCAATGACAAGAAATTCATGAGGAGGTTTGCGGCAAAATTCTTCCTCAGCAACGGCATTCTCTACAAACGGAATCATGATTCAACTCTACTACGTTGTATGGATAAGGCCGAAGCAGAGAAGATCATGATAGAACTGCATGAAGGTACATTTGGAACACATTCTAGTGGGCACACCATGGCTAAGAAAATCCTTCGGGCAGGATATTTCTGGTCCACAATGGAAGCTGATTGTTACCAACACTCTCGAACTTGTCATAAATGCCAAATCTATGCTGACAAGGTGCATATTCCTCCAGTTCCTCCGAACGTCCTGACGGCACCTTGGCCTTTTGCAATGTGGGGGATTGATATGATCGGTGAGATCCGACCGACGGCATCCAATGGGCATCGCTTCATCTTGGTGGCGATCGATTATTTCACGAAGTGGGTTGAGGCAGCTTCCTACGCCACGGTAACCAAGAGCGTCGTGGCACGTTTTATCCGGCATAATCTGATCTGTCGGTACGGTGTCCCGGAAAGAATCATTACGGATAATGGTACCAATCTCAACAACAAGATAATCACTGAACTCTGTGAACAATTCAAAATACAGCACCACAATCCTTCTCCCTACCGGCCGAAGATGAATGGGGCTGTAGAGGCAGCTAATAAAAATATCAAGAAAATTGTGCAGAAGATGACAGTGACTTATAAAGATTGGCACGAGATGCTGCTGTTTGCTCTTCATGGGTACCGTACCTCAGCAAGGACGTCAACCGGGGCAACTCCTTTCTCTTTGGTCTATGGCATGGAGGCAGTCTTGCCAATTGAAGTCCAGATACCCTCTCTCCGAATAATGAAGGATGCAGACTTGAGTGAAGATGACTGGATCCAGACTCGACTGGATCAATTAAACCCGATTGACGAAAAGAGACTCACCGCTATCTGTCATGGTCAGACGTATCAAAAACGGATGATCAGGGCATTTAACAAGAAAGTCAAATCACGAGAGTATCAAGTTGGGGACCTGGTAATCAAACGCGTCATCCTTCCTCAAAGTGATCCCCGGGGCAAATGGACCCCTACATACGAAGGGCCATTTGTGGTTAAACATGTGTTCTCGGGGGGGAGTCATGATCCTAACCACCATGGATGGTGACGACCTTCCTCACCCCGCCAACGCAGACATAGTGAAAAGATACTACGCATAAATAAAAGACCCGCTAGGTTGACATACCTAGGAAAAAATTAGGGCTTCCCGGTGAACCAAAAGGGTTCGGGCAAAAATAAGGGATGAAATGAAAAAAAATCTGTACACCCGGCAAGTCGAAAACCTGAAAAGGCGGCTTGGGCAAAAATGGGTATCCCGGTGGACTGAAAAACCGAAAGGGCGGTCCAGGCAAAAGTTAGGGATAAAGCGTAACACTATGTCTCATTGGATCACTTCACATCCGGAATTCGGCATCAACTATCTGGCTCAGACTTCGGCATCGATCAATCAGCTTCATCTTCAACTAGGCAGCGAAGCGATGAGACGCTTGGAGACATAAAGGCGATAGCAGAATTGGAACCCAGTGGGATTGTTCACATAGCTGTTTTATTTTCTTTTCAAAATTGTAAATTCGGTGTTGTTCGGCGGCGTCCTCTTACTAGGATGTCAGCCCCTTTGTACAAAACGCCTATTCACAGGCAAAATTCAAATCAACACGAATCCATTTGTCCATACGAATCGCCATTGTTTTTCCTTTTTCTGTTTTGTCTTGCGAAGAACGTCCAATGTTCATTTTTGATATATGCATTTGACATTGAATTGCTGATTCATAAATATTTGCATATGAAACGAAAGATTAATTACAGGTGACATCAGAAACAGGGGCAATGTGGAGCCGTCTGATGCAGTCTGGTTGTTTTGTCCGCCAAGGTACCAAGGTAGATTCGATTGAAGAACGTGACCAAATGATCTCAGCTCCCCGCAGAGTAAGGCAAATTTCAGCAATACTTCCCCCAGTAAAGTCGTCAACTTTCCCCGGCAGGTCTAAAAGCTTATCCCCAGTAGATTCTGGAAGCTTGTTCCCTGCAGAATACGGACGTCTCTCCCGAGATTTAGTCAGAGTTATCCCTCACAAGGGCTTATAACTGGGTTATCCTCAGCTATTTGCCACGGAAGATCGCCCTCGGCAAAGTTCCTTCAATCCCCGGCAGAGTCTATCGTTGGTATTCCCCAGCGGAGTTTATCATCATTATCCCCATCGGAATCTGTCATTGAAGTCCTCAGCAGGCCTCTCGTCAAACTTCAGCAAAGTATCTCTGCCACAGAGCAATTCTTCGGCCGTTCGTCAAGGATTTATTTTCCTAAGACGGAAATACACTCATAAACATTTCACATTTCATACATCTTGCTTACGTACATGATAAAGTGCATACAACACTATCTCATGTTGAACAGCATGGCATCATGCATACCATACATCATGACATTGCATACAACTGACGTTTTTGCCTTTTCAGGGAAAAAGACAACCCTAAAGACAACTACCTTCAACTGTCACAAATTCCAGATTCGATACCTGTATCTAGCCAGGACACATCTGAGAGTGATCAGTTTCCAGACTCGACTCCTGTATCTAGCCAGGGCATATCTGTTGACCACATTTCCAGACTCGATTCCTGTATCTAGCAAGGGCACGTCTGAAGGGTTCGAAGATTCGATTCCTGTATCTAGCCAGGGCATATCTGTTGACAACTATTTCCGGATTCGATTCCTGTATCCAGCCAGGGCATATCTGTTGACAACTATTTCCGGATTCGATTCCTATATCCAGCCAGGGCATATCTGTTGACAACTATTTCCGGATTCGATTCCTGTATCCAGCCAGGGCATATCTGTTGACAACTGTTTCCAGATTCGATTCCTGTATCCAGCCAGGGCACATCTGTGAGCAACCATTTGTAGACTCGACACCTGTAACAAGCCAGGAAAACATCCGTCTTTCTCAAATACACAAGTTCTCGCTAAGGAATCTCTTATGTGATCAACATTTCCAAATGGCATCTATAAGCCCATTCCCGACAAGGTTCTGTCACATCTTCAGATGGCATCTATAAGCCCATCTCCCTACCCACCATCTCTCTAAATGGCATCTGCAAGCCCATTCCCTACGTTACATTGTTGAGACTCCAACATGCGAGTGCAAATTTCCGGGCACTCTAGTGTCCAATCTCCTTTTACCCTCGAGTCACGAAAGGCAAACCTGCCAATCTAACTCTTCAGGTTCAAGAAGATTGAACAGGGGAAACTGTTGTACCCCAAAATTTGCCCTCCCATTTCCTCAACATTTTCTCATCACCAAACCCTTGGAGCTCAAGATCCAGTTAGAGTTTCCTCTGCTCAAGACTTCTCCTTGCACTGTTGACTCAGATTAGGGTTTGTGTTTGCACAAAGATGTTTTGACCTAAAAAGCCTAAGATGACTTTCATGCTTCATGTTGGACTCCCAAGTTTACCTATACCAAGTTTCAAGTCTTGATTCCAAGTTTTGCCCAGTCAATTGGACAGTTGACCTAGAAATCAGCTGTATTGGGGAAAAAGTCAACTATGGCCAATTGACAGTCAAATCTCATGAAAATTGACCCACATCAACATTATGAACTCACATGGACTATTGGATCAAGTTTGGATCACAATTCCACAAGAAATTTGATCAGATCACCAAAAGGGCAAAATGGTCATTTTTAGGATTTTGACTGCACAAAGGCAATTTTTGACTGTTTGACCTAGCCAATGGCAAACCAAGATCACATATGGACTCAAGGACCCCATGGAATTGTCTTGACATTCTCAACAAACTCAAAAGATCCCAAGTACACAAGATTGACAGTTGAATTTCCCAGTCAATTGATCAATTTTGACTGTATACTGAAAAGTCAAACTTTGACTTTTTTTGGTCAAAATCAAGAGTCAAGATTCATTTTTCATCAAAACATGCCAAATCATGAAACTTGTTCACCCAGAAACCAAGAAATGCAAATTAGGGTTTGAAATGGAATTTTTCATAACTTAGAATTTTTCTAAGTTATGGAAAACCCTAATTTTTTCCCAACTTTGCCCCACTTTTTCACCAAGATTCATTTGGATTCAAACAAAGGTCAAAACATGAAAGTTGTAGCTTGTTGCATAATCTACAACTTTGATTCACAAAGTTTTCCCATTTGAAGCTTGTATCTCAAGTTACAATTTTTGGAACAAGGGTACCAAACCATTCTTAACTTAGTGAAAATTTGACCTATTTTAGGCAAGTTTTTTACCTAACTTCAAGACCATTTTCCATACACTTCCACTTGGAATTTCAAATTGCACTTCAAAGATGGATTGTAGTACATATTCCAAGCTTTCCAAAATGTCCAAGAACTTCTCAAACAACCTCATGGTTAGGAAGAATCGAATTTCACAATATGGCAAAAACTCACTTTGTTCATGACCAAGTTACATGTCCATAACCTTGCAATTTGAACTCAGCATGATTTAAGCTAGATTACAGGTCCTTAAACCAAGTTACACTCAATAATTTAATGCATATTCTTTGTGCCAAGACCATGTTCTTTGAGCTAAAGCATTGTATGAAGGTTTAATCCATTTTTAGATAAAGCAAAATAGCCATTTTTGAAAAGTCATACTTTATGTCAATTGGTAAATCAAGAAGGTACAGATCAAATCTCTTTAGCACAAGATTATGGACAAATCACTCTGATCAAGGAGAGTTTATGCAGCACATTAGGGGCCCTCTACATGCCTAGAAAGACAAGTTGACATTTGTTGCTTAAAGTTGAAGAAAAGTGCCATAACACATACCAACTTCCATATCAGCTCAAGAACACTTAGACAAAGTTATCAAACACATTTCACACAACACAACCAAGCTAATACACGAGCCCTTAGCCTTCAAAACACCCTCCATCTCAGAATCACTCTCAAACTGCAAAAACAGGGCAGGCCCTGCAGTTTGAGTGCTATCTCTCATTTCTCTCGAGCTCTCTTGCCCAAACTAGTTCACACACCTTCCATACCATCTATGCAAGCTAACCAAAAGCAAAAGTACGACCTGTAATCACTCTAACCACTTCCATCATTTTCATATTTCTGACTTGCAGGTGAAGTTCTCTAGCTCGATTCAGAAGCTTTCAAGACAAAGTAAACATTGGAATAGCATCCCTGGACCTCAAGGAAGCTTTTCCAATCATCACCTTGCACTGAAAGTTCCTACATCTCAAGATAGAACTTCAACTGAACAGGTAAGTTTTTGAATTCGTATCTCTCTTATTAGGCATCATTAGCTTTAAGTTTGTGAAGAAACAATGTTCTACTCATGCCACTGAACATACACATTCTTTTACTTTTCATTTCTTTTGCCTGAGCTGTGAGAATTTAAGGTCTGAAAATGGCAGAAAACTTAGGTTAGGATTTGGGATTGTTAAAATTCTCTCTCGTTTCTGAGAGTTAGGAGATGTTCTTTATATATTTGGAATCGTGGTTTCATGCTTAACATTTTTTGTGTTGGAAGTTTGTTCAAAAAATCAAAGAATCAGGATATTCAAATGGAGCTTCTTGCGCGCAATTTCTGAATAATTTTTGTTCAGAGGTTTAAGAAAGGTGGCTTTGGGCTGGGCTTGCTTCTGAGTTACTTTTCACACCACCCTTTTTTGGTTTTACACCCTTGAGCCCATTTGCTTCATTTTTAATATTTTTTGACTTTTTCTTTTTTTAACTGACTCATTTATTTTTTCTCAGCATATTAAAAATATAAAAATATTTTTCCCATCATTTTTTGAATTTATTAAGTATTTATTTGATTTTTTTTGTACATAAATAGATAAATATACATATATACTTTTTGTTTAAAATATTAAGATAATACAAATATATTTTTTATACACTTTTATTTTATTTTTACTTCCTGAAAATATTTTGTATAAAAAATACCCTTTTTATTTTTATATTAAATATTATTATTTTTTATATATAATACATATTTAGAACTTAATACATAAATATATATATTTATTAATATACTTAGAATAAAATACTAAAAATATATATATTTTATTTTATTAATATTAAACACTAAAATATCATTTTTTACAAATATATTTCTTTTTTTATTTTATTTTTGTGTATAAATGATAAATATTGTATATATTAATAAATGATACCTTTTATTTAATAGAATTAGGGTTTTTGCCCTAAATTCAAAAATACTCCAAAAATAATATCTTTTTATTTTCTTTTTATTTTATATAAATAATACTTTTTTTTCATACATATACAAAACATTTTTGCATCTTGCATATTTTATTCCATTTTTATTTAATTATTGTACATTAATTAAATTGTATAAATTCAAAATTGATGTAATAGTTTTAGGTTTAAATTCCTTGTCAAAATCCCCATTTGAAACATTGTACCCCCCTCCCTATATTATTGTGTTGTAATAGCGTAGGAGTTTAAATTTCGCACTTTATCGCTTTCTAAATATATAATGCTAGAATTAGGGTTTATATGCGAATAAAACGAACAAAATAGTTATGACCTAATCTCAAGACAAACAAGCATGAAAATGGACACACAAATCACACTTGCACCCCCTAGGATATTCCACTTTGTTGCCTTCAAATAAATGGGCCATATTGCATGTTAGGTCTCTTTGGGCAAAACAAACAAAACAAATGATCATAGTCCCTCGATAACATTTTCAAAATATTGCCAAAACAAATGATCAAGTCCCTTAAAGAAAATGCCCAAAGATACTTGGCACCATTGCAATTATGGTCTAAACGATGACCCGCGCCCGTCCCTCTCACATCCTAACATGAGATTGTCCACCAAATACAATGGTGGAACAAACTTATTAAAAGGGTTAAAACATAGCAATAAACTTTGAGAAATTTAGGAGTAGATAACCTCTTAGTTACTTGAATCAAACTTGCAAAAGCAAAACACTTGCCTATTTTCTAAAACACACCTCACAACACTTTCAAAACAACTTTCAAAAACAAATGAAAACTTTTTCAAAAGACATACACCTTTGTATACATCCCAACATGGATCATTACAAAGGTTGCCACCACATTGGCTTCTTTTCAAAACATTTTTCAAACCCACACACACAAGCACCATTTAAAACAATTGAAAACAAAAGGCAAGTGATCTAAGCAAGTAACTAAGATCCCATGGATAACCATGGATGAAAAGGGTGCTAATACCTTCCCTTTTCATAATCTACCCCCCGAACCCAAGAAAACATCTCAAAAGGTTTTTGCTGTGCTTTTTTAACCTTTCCTTTAGGATAAAATAAAAAGTCGGTGGCGACTCTTGCTCAACCGAAACATTTGCGAAAACAAATGCAAAACCAAAGTCAGTTCTCCCACCGTATCACAACTTGTAATCAGGATCAACATTGAATGGTAGCTTAATGACTTGCACCCTATCCAAAACCCATCGAGTGTAAGGTTCTTTTTCCACAGCAATCTTCCTTTTGGCCTTTCTCTTATTAACCCCATTACAAGCTTGGATTATCTTGTTGAGAAACTCTCGGTCATTTTTTCCCATGTCGTGGATGATTAATTGTTGAAGTTGTTCATCGAAGGGTTTATCCTCCAAAGGGTACCCAAGTTGTCGCAAGGCCAAGGTAGGGTTGTAGTTGATGCAACCATGTGGTCCAATCAATGGAACATTCAGAAAATATCTGCAACTATAAATGATATCTCCAATGTCTATATTTCTTTCAACAACACAGAATCAGCAGTAAGAGACCTTAATTTTTGAGGCCACTTGTATCTTGTCAGATTTTTATTCATATAGTCTTCTTTATAGAGGTGAGTCATAAACCAAGAATATAAGAGCGGGATACAACATTTTAGCGCACCCCTCCCCTTTTTGTAACAATTGTGAAGAGCATAGTAAATATCAGCAAGCAACGCATGAGTTGGGTCTGTATTCAAAGCTTTTGAGCTCCAAAATACACTAATAGTTGTAGGGTCAATACAGTCCAAAGTCCGCGGAAACATATTTACACCAAAGATAAGTAGCCCTAAACAATCAACACGGGACTCACATTCTTTGTTATTGGCAAAAGAAAGGGCTTTAGATTCCAAATAGTATCTTCTAACCCCTTGTACATCACCTTCTTTTTTGTAATTAAGGGAAAATTCAGGATAAGGGGTCCCTAAACCATTTGCTAAGTCCTTAATGTCAATAGTTTTTCCAATTCCCACATAAGCTTTTTCCTTAGAAAAATTCAAGAACCTATCAAATTCTTCCAAATTCGGCGCTATTTGAAAGTCTTGAAAGGTAAAATACCTCAATGGAGGACCTTAGAACTGAACCAAGGCAGAAATAGCATCCAATTGTACATCCACATAACAGTGAGTAAACATCTTCAAAGCTTTTTCAGACAGTTTCCCTTTGATGATTTTGATCTTCGTCATATTTGGCTTGACGATACTAACACTGACAAGTTGTTTCCATCTGGAATTCATTTTTAAGACACTTCACCAAAAACCTTTGATTATTTTTTAATCATGTGAATAAGACAGACAAAAAGAATGGAGAATAATGAACATGTGAAATGCAAGATGTATGAGTGCATAATTGTGTGGTATAGTAATGAGATTTCATGAAAGGTGTATTTAGTTGGTAGGCTCCTAGTTTTGTCCTACATATATTCTACACTCCCCAAAATGTAGTTTCCTTAAAGGTATCATGGATAACACTAAAGGGAAAGGAATAAGGGCCTCCCTTAAGCGGGGCCTCTTTGCAGACTGAAACTTTCGTCTATAAGGTCGTGAAAGGTCTCACCATGAGATTTTGGTTTAGGGTTATACAAAGAGTAATAGGTTTCATTCCATAGTACTATCCCCCAAGAGGATACCTCTTGAGACATATTTCTTTTTTGGAATTCCACTGACTCTAGCCAAAGTCGTCACAAAAACTCATAGGAATGATATATCTCCTTGGCCAATAGATGAACCTTCTTTCTAAGATTTTGAAAACATTTTTTTTGAAATAAAATCCCACCAACAAATAAATAAAATAACAATGATAATAATATAACAATAAGTAAATAGACAAGAATAAATAAATAAAATAAATAAGGCAACTATTGAAAAAACCAAAAACCTAAACAAAAACCCTAAACCTAAAAGAGAGGCTTCTAAACCCTAGGGTTGAATTCCCCAGCAGAGTCTCCAGTTGTAATAACCGGCAAAAAATTTATATAGAGTCACCATCATTAATTTTTATTATAGGGAAGGGAATATAATGGATAACCCTAATTTGGATCAGATATTCTAAGTTGTTGACTCGTCTTAGAAGAAGGGAAGGTGTTAGGCACCCCTTCATCTATCTTGTTCACAAGGATACTAGGGTTTAGGCTAAAGGTTTAGGAATAGGGTTTTAATTTTAATTAGGGGAACTTGACACGGTTTTTAAGTCGTATGTCTATGTATTCTCTTATGAGGAATCAGAGTCCCAATTCGTAGTTCGTAGTTGTTGGTTTGTGTTTTTTATGGATTATAAAAATATCTCGAATTCCCCTTGAACCAAGTCTGGGTTTGTAAATTGCGGAGTTGTTAGAAGAAGTTCGCAGTTGATAAGAAAGATCTCCATAATCCTTTTTAAAAATAATATCTTAAATCTATTAAGTTAGTAGAAAATTGTTAGTAATTTTTCGATTAGATGTTTTCATATATACTGCGCAATATGAGAAAAATAAATATTTTTAATGCATGAGAAAAATAATTTTAATGAAATTAAAATATATGAATGAATTAGTATTTAAAGGAGTTTGAATTAAAAATAAACAATTTTATAATTTATTAAAATAAATATATTAATTATGAAAAATAAAAGAGTATAAATAAACAAATAGAGAAATTGTAAAAGAATTAAATAATTTTTATTTAAAAATGCAAGGGGGTGAAAAATCAATTGGTTAGTAAAAGGCTGGGGTGTAAATAACAAGGTCATAAATCCAGATATTGGATTTAGGCCTAGTTATGTGGGGGGTGTCATTTTGAACTAAGTAGTAAAGTTGTAGGGTGTAGATAGCATGGGCCTAAGTTCAGAAGTTGAACTTGGCTCAAAACGCAGGGGGGGGGGGGGGGGGGGGGGGGTAAACACTCAGCATTATAACAAAAATAAAAAAACATGGGGGTGCTGGTAGCAATGGGCCTAAGCCCAAACGAAATTTGTACGATCCAATTGGATCCAATATGTGCGAGTCTATGGTGTTTATGTAGGCTGTGAGGTTACACGCGTTGGATTATGATCACGTGGTCTTGATTGAAGGTGTATGGTAAGGAGCATAAATATGCGGGCACGGGATCACGAGGGATTATATTTTCCTATTTTCTCTTCATTTTCATTTCATCTCTCCTCGTCTCTCTCTCTCACTTTGTTCTCTTGTTCTCCCGCCTCTCTCTAACACAACAACAAAACCCTAAATGCCGAACCCTAGTGACGACGGTGTTCTCAACCTCAAACCCCCAAATCAACCAAAAACGACTCCATACCCCTGGATTCAACAACAACGAAAACCTAAAAAGAGCTGAGTTTGAGTATTACCTCCGATTGTGATTTTCGTTCGTTGGACACTCGATCTCTCCACTAACTTGCCTTTCTATTTGTTTTGTATAGGTGCGACGATGACAGGGAGGGTGATGATAAAGGTGTGGAAGTAGATTAAAGGGTTTTGAAGGTGGCACATTGGAATGATCGGATCTAGGGTTTCGAATTTCGAAATCTAGATCTTCTTCTTCTCCTTATTTTTGTCGTTAAGCTCCTCTCCTTAGTTTCTTCTGGCGATTTTCCGGTTCCTCTTCTAGGTTTAGGATTACATGTTTATAGATTTTTAGGTTAGAACGAATTAGGGAAAATTGTTAGATTTCTGTTACTTTTATAGAGATTGATTCGTGATTTATTTAGTTAGGGATTTGATTGAGACAAATTCCAGATCTGTTGTAATTTTAGAATTAGGTTTCATGATTCTGTGATGTATTTAGTCCAAATTGTATTTGTAATTTATTTCTAGTCAATAAAAACAAATATGTTTATCAGATTTGGTTTGTCTGGGAAGATTTGGTTCGAAAATTATTAATTTTGGTTGTTCTGGGTTTGGGTTGCTTAGGGAAGAAGGAAGTTGCGCCGCTGGGGAAGTTGGGTTGAAAACCATAGAGTTGGCTCGATCAGCAAGTCAACAAACTCAATAAAAACTCAATTATAATATTAATAATAATATTGGAATAATATTAATTATTGTAATAGTAATAATAATAAATTAAATGGTTAATAATAATAAGTGATAAATAATAATTGTAATAACAATAATAAGAATAATAATAGTCCATTGTTGACTTTGGTCAACCTCAATAAGCCTAATAGGCCTCCAATTCAACTTAGTGAGTCATCCCAAATTAGTTCAAATTTTGTGAAACCCACCCCCTTTTAAATCCAAACCTTTTTTTATAAGAATACACCCCTACTAACAAAAATAAATGAATATACACCCCCTCTCAAAAAATTTAGAAATGAAAAAATATGAATATGCATAAAATATGATTAATTATCATGAATTAACCATTAATTTTAGTAGGACAAATTTTGGGCATGACACCTAGGGTTAAGCATGCTTTAATGAATAAACTTAATGTTTGATAATTTGAAACCCTAGTTTAAACAAGATGCCTTCCCCTCACCTTTGATGCATGATAGAGATGTACTTTCTTATTTATTCTTACAATGATGATGTCTTGATGATTTTTTTTCCATAAGTTGAAACTTTCTTTGATCACATGTTTGTGTACACTCCTAACTTTGATGTCATGACTTTGTTTGATTCTAAACTTTTATGCCTACCATATTTAAATCTTCTTGATGTTTAGAGTTGATTATTGTTATAATGAACTAATGACATGAATGATTGCTTTGTCATGTACCTTGTGTGTTTGTATGATTCATGTTTGAATTTTTTATCAAAGTATGGTTCTATCTTTCATCTTTTGTCACAACTTTTACTTGATAAACATGTTAACATCCTTTATGATTGATCTTTGTTCATCTTGACATGAGATACTTGTTCTTAGTACTTGTTCATCTTTGATTTAACATTTTTATTAAATGACTCTCTTAAAATCCATGATACTTTGTGATCTTGTTTTTAATATTTGTGACATGTGTGATTGTTCTTTGTTGTAGTGATTAGTTGTTTATATTCTTATTATTACTTAGGTTCAAATCCAATGAAAGGGATAGTATTTTTGACTTTATAATCATGTACATATTCATTGTCTTAGATTTACCTTTATGTGTTTACCTTTGTGTGTTATCTTTGTAACTATTTGCTTAATGTTTACCCTTCGTATATTAAAACCCTAATTTCAAGCTTGAACCACTTTCATAAAAAAACCTTGACTTTGTCATTGCATTTTCAAACTTTATTCTTTAATAAGTGCTTTAATATACTTAAGAATATTAAACAAATTCAAAATAATAAAAGAGATTCAACCTCACTCAAATCCTATTGCCACTTGGCTTTTCAATTTAAAACATTTTTCTCAAGGAATAGATATAAATCATTTTCATAGTAGAGATGTAATTCTTTTATCCCTGTGGTAATTGTTGAAGTAAATGTGATTCTTTTCACTTGAGGGAGTTAGTGGCAACTTGTTGATCTTATATCCAAGTTAAGATCCATTCCTTCATGATGATTCAAGATCCATCTTCTCATACTTGTGGTGGAATTAGTTGAGTATTCTTCTTAATATGATAAAATATCTTTTCTCCTAAAATCAACCACAACAAACCTTTTTGTTATTTTTACCATGAACTACGAGGTTTTGATCCTTGATTGGTACGTAGGTATAAGACTATGTCTTTCCAAACAAAAATATAATAAAAATATATTTATTTTCCCATCTCCACACTCTTTTAGCAAACAAACCAATTTTAACCAAAAAAATAACTATTACAAAAGGTTTCTATAGAGTACTATAGATACATATGGTGATAATATCTTCCCTTTGTATAATCAACCCTCACACCTTAGATCTCTTTGTGTTTGCTTTTAGTTTTTCTTCTTGCATTGTGTGTTTAATAATATGATTTTGATCTTTTCCCTTCTCCTTAGAAATAATAAAGTTCAGTGGTGACTTATTAATTTTTTGTGTCAAGTTAGTCAATAGCTTGGTCTCCTGATTTTTCGCCGCGACAGAAATGGCGACTTCATTATGGAAACTATCCTCGAGAGGGTTAAAGTCTAACTTGTATTATCTATGTTTGTTATTGTTGTTGTTCGCCTGTGTTTATCAGTATTTTCTGTTTCCTTGGGGTTTTTTGGTGATCTTTTGCAAGACAAATCCTACACCCGGACTAAGTTACACTTAAGATAGGATGGTGGTATAATCAAGAGTTACATGACTGGAGTAATCTAAACATAAGTAGCATATGATAACCCCACTCAGTGGAGGCCTCTTTAAGGGTGATAATTCTAAACAAGACAGTTGTTAAAGCATTATTACTTTCAACCTCAAAGCCCGAGAACATGAGGAACTTATAACCCTTAACCCATATTGGCCTTTAGGATGTAGTGCGGTGACAATTCAAAAGTAGTCTTAAATTAGTCATTACGTGATACTACACTCAGACGAGTTTTTCTTGAGAATATTATTGGTACTCAAAAGTAGTTGTGTAAACCAGTAATATCCGAAAGAAGAATCACGACTCTGAGAAATTTTAGAATCTTGTTCTACAAGTAAAATAAACCCTTAGTACATACCTCGTGGGTGGTTCTTACCTTTGACTCCATGCTTGTGACGTCGAACCTTTGAACCTGTCTTATAATTTTGATTGTGGTTGTTTCATAACCATGCATTCATGCATCCATAAAACTCTCTTTCACTTAGTTTTCAAGGAATTTAGGGGTCTTTCTTTGTAAACATCATAAGTTTCATCAAACACAATGGATCTTGGGCGTTGATGGGGTAAAAACCCTAATCCAACAAAATGGATGGTTGATTTTGATGATAACTTATTCAATGTTTTGATCCAATTTAGGATTTACTTTCTATCTTCATTCTTTGATGTTTACAATTTAATATATTGAGTTCCTTGAAATTCAAATAAAAACCAACATTTGCATATCATACATCATGTTGCATTTGGTCTTGCTTTTGATAATCTTCCAAGTGTCTTATATTTTTCTCTTGCTCTCCAATAGTCAACTTGTTTCACCAGTACCAAACTCGTGCTAAGAGAATATGGAAAGCATTAAGTAAGAGATCTTCGAACTCCACAAAGAGGTGATTACTTTGAAGGTTGGTATGGAGCATCTAACAGCTTTGGTTGAAGCTTTGGTTGTCACCCAATTCAATCCTTCTATGAATAAAGAATATATGGCAAAGGTCTTCACGTAAACTTTGAAGTCATTCTTTGATGAGAAGATGATAGTCAATGCACCTAATTATTTCCCTGAAAAGGTGAATGTGGGAGTGCTTCTAGAAGAATATATCTGAATGGGGCGCTTATTTTCAAATAGTGGACCTAGGGTTTGAAAGATTTTCCTTCAGCAAAAGTGTAGATGAAGAGTCTTCTTAGTTTATTAGTCATTTACTGCTTTGTCATTTGTACTCTTTCGTGATTGATAATACAATATTTACATGTATGAACTTGTTTGCATTTGAATGATAATGATGATACAATAAGTATGTTTGTCTTGAAGAAATCTATTTGTTTCACTCGTTTTTTTTAAAATTTGTTTTTTGCATTATGATACCAAGTTCTTACCAACCTATTGCTTAAGCAGAGGTTAGAGGAAGGATAATGATCTGAAAACGCAAAATCTTTGGTTGTATGCTTTTGAATAAAATCCTACTGATGATGTACATGCATTGTTTCAAATCCCCAAACCCCTGAGATATAAGGAAGATAATCCCTTGTTAACCCATTTTGAGCCTTGAAGTGGGAGTTTATTTTTATACGAAAAAACCTTCATATTTAACCTGGGGAAGGGTAGTCTTCAGTTAATTTGATTGAGTGTTTAAATTTCAAAAGGAATGCACTTCTAAAGATCGATCGCAATGGTTATCCATCACATACCATAAGGTCGAAGAGACGTGAAACCACAATGTTTACCCCTCATACATCAAGGAAAGAGGAAGTCACAACCCTCTTAACAAATCAAAACAAGCCATGTCACACGATTTGTTCAATCAAAGGAAGAAAAACTAGCTAAGTCAAATGATTTAGGCAAAAATTAGGGCATCCCGCTGGACTATCAATTCAAAAGAATTAATCCAGGAAAAAGTTAGGGAAAATAAAATAAAAAAGAATGAAAAGGAAAAGCAAAAAGATTACAAAGAAAGGACCACAAGGGAAAGTTATCAATAAAGAACAAATCCACGTGACTACAAACACGAAGATAAAATGGGTGATTGTTACTTCGAAAGCCGCTTTGGTTCCTTAACCATCACAAAGTCCTTCTTGATAAATGAATACTCATGTTGAATAAACTGAACATAGGACTGGAGAACATCACGAAGAATCGGTGGGCACCAATAAACTTTAAGCCTTAAAATCTTTTTTTTATAACCATGAACTAGGCCACGTTACAACCCTCAAAAGTCTTAATTTAAGAAGGTTTATTTCGAGAGCATATTTCAACATAGCTTTCCTGACTCTGGCGATTTTTGCAAAATATTTGTGTTGGTATCATATGTTTTTGTTATCTTTCATACAAAAATAAATGTTGCACTAACTAGTGATTCGTTCACAGGTTTTGCAACATATTTTCAAATAAAATCTTCAAGACTTACATAATTGTTGCATTAGAATTTTCATTCTCAGAATAAACATTTTCTGCTTGTAAAAACATTTTCTTAATATCAAGGAAGCTTACATATAAGCACCAGTGATGAGTTTAATCTTGTGAGGCCTGAAACTTTGTTGAGTAAATGGAAAATCATTTTAAAGAATGATCACATCCAGGGGTATGTCGCCTGAAGACTTTAAGCATGGGTATGTTGATTTACCATTTGATGCTTTCACAGCTTGTTTACCCTTATAGGGAAAAGTTTGAGGAATTTGTTGTGCCAAATACAGTCAATCTGGGGAAGTCGCGTCGAGATTCGACGAATCTCTCCAAGAGTTTAAAGACATTGGGGCATTTTGGATGCCAGGTTTTCTGTAAAATCCTGTTGAGATGATTTATTCTCATAAACCATGAAACTTGGGGCACTTAAGAATTGAAGTTTATTTACAAGAACGGTTGTCCATTTATGATGTGCATCATGCAGTTTATCAGCAGTAAACTTGCGGGTAAACTTGAGGCACCCAAATTTAGTTCCAGGGGAAATCCAGATTTGTCAAAATCTGTGACTTGCCTTTCAAATGTTATCAAATGGCGGTGTTATCTAGTGATCCCAGATAAACCTTTATTTAGGTACTATAAATTTGCGAGATTTTTCCTCCCCAGCTGAGTGGAGTTTGTGTTGTCATCCCTTCAACGCATTATTGATGTTAGAAGATTGGATTTTGGGTATCTTCCTCTCCCCAGAGAGATTTGAGCCTTGTAGCATGACTCTGCTTTGTTAAGTGGTTTTTGTTCTATCTCTAGTGATAATTCCAGTTTATTGAGATTAGTTGAGTGTTTGGTTGTACCCTGGTGTTGTTTTGGCATCCCCAGTGTTATCATCTGTTTAACTTTTGGTCTATTTTATCAGCATTAACATGACATTCATTCGTTCATTCATACTTACATCATTCATGTGCATTTTCACTTCTCGATGTTTCTGAGTCTACTTAACTTAGTTGTGTTTATCCCCAAGTAGTGTACTTTCGTTCCCCAATGATGTTTGTACTCCCTCCAATAGGGTGTCAGTTATGGAAGAAAGGTGTATATTCCTTTTGATTCCCTACTGAGTTTGTTCCTCTTGGAAAGGTTTTTCTTTAGCTTTCCCGCCCATCTCTGGATAGGATAAATTCCCAGTTGAGCTTATTCCTCATTGGGAAGAGTCTTGTTTGATTGTATCTCTCCAACTTATTCCTTAATTGAACCTTGTCTTTGACAAATATGTTTGTTTGGATCTTTCTAGGAAGTAAACCCTAGATTGAGAGTGCATTTATGTTGCATATGAGAAGACTTTATCTCCTCAACGGGAATCTGTTTGCGGTTCCCCAGGAAGTCGAATTTATTTCCCAGCAGCATTATTGCAATACTCTCAGAATTATTACTCGACAATAAGTGGTGGTCTCTTTATTTTATAAGCTTGTGTGTCCCCGGATTCCCTTTTTGTTGGAAAATGGCAATCTCTTTTAGTCCATTAATTCCCAGAGAAGTTGTCCCCAGATATCAATGTTATCTACTCTAATGTATGGTTAATCTCTTCGATATGATAAAGATAGTTTGTTGTGAAATTTTATCTGCTTCAATGCAATGTTAACCGCAACAAGTGGCTTCCCTATAAATCCCCAACCCCATAGGTTATGCTAAGCATTTATGTACCAGTCTCAGAACTAAAGTCAAACTTTTTTCCAACCTCAGAGTTGATGTCAATCATATCAATTTCATCCCTCAGTCTCAGTATTGATGTTAATCATTTCATTCCTTAGTCTCGGTACTGATGTCAATCATTTCTGCACCAGTCTCATTACCGATGTAAATCGTTTCTTTTGCCAGTCTCAGTACTAATGTTAATCAATTTTCCCAACCTTAGAGTTGATGTCAATCCAGTCTCAGTACTGATGTCAATCGATTTTCCCAACCTCAAAGTTGATGTCGATCAATCATTTCTTTTCCCAGTCTCAGTATTGATGTCAATTATTCATTTCCCCAGTCTCAGTACTGATGTAAATCGTTTCTTTTACAAGTTTCGGTACTGTTGTCAATCATTCATTTCCCTAGTCTCAGTACTGATGTAAATCATTTCTTTTCCCAATCTCAAGAGTGATGTCAATCATTCATTTCCCCATTCTCAATACTGATGTAAATCATTTATTTTCCCAGTCTCAGCACTGATGCCAATCACTTAGCAGTCCCTGTACTGATGTTACCAGTCTTGGTACTAATGTCAATCATTTTTTCCAACTACAGAGTTGATGTTAATCATATAAGTTTCTGGCCCCAGTCTCAGTATTGATGTCAACCCTTTTTCTCCCTAGACTTAACCTTAGAGTTGATGTCAATATTTCCTTTGCCCAGCCTTAATATTGATGCCAATAATTTCCCCAGTAAGTCTGTTAGCAGTTTTCTTCCATCAAATGGCATCTCTCCATAAAAGTCCTGCAGAGAAGTTTGGTGATGATCCTTATAGGTGTTATTCTCTTTATTTGAGAAATCTGATTTTCAAGTTAATCTGCCAGCATTTCTTTCAAAGATCCTAGTGAAGTTATTGATTATCAGTAGGAGGTTTATTACCCTTTTCAAGTAGAAGACTTGATCAATGAAGATTGTTCTTGTACCTTCAATAGAAGTTGGTATTCAAGAAGAAGTTTGTTCCTGTACCTTCAATAAAATTTGGTATTCAGAAGAAGATTATTCTTGTGCCTTCAATATAAATTAGTATTCAGATGAAGTTTGTTCTTATACCTTCAATAGAAGTTGGTATTCAGAAGATGGTTGTTCTTGTGCCTTCAATAGAAGTTGGTATTCAGATGAAGATTGTTTTTGTACCTTCAATAGAAGTTGGTATTCAGATGAAGATTTTTCCTATACCTTCAATAGAAGTTGGTATTCAAATGAAGTTTGTTCTTGTACCTTCAATAGAATTTGGTATTCAGATGAAGATTGTTCAAGTACCTTCAATAGGAGTTGATATTCAGATGAAGTTTGCTCTTGTACCTTCAACAGAAGTTGGTGTTTAAATAAACACTACGCCAAAAACTGCTTTTTGCAGCGCCTCTACTAAAGCGCTTATTGAAAAAGCGCTGCCATAGCCTTCACAAAAAACAAAATTAAAAAAAAGGGAAACCTACGAAGGCGCTTTTTTAAAAGCGCTGGCATAGGTGGGGGATACGAAAGCGCTTTTAAGAGAAAGCGCTTTCGTAGCCTTTAAAAAAAAAATTTTAGGGTTCCCTACGAAAGCGCTTTTCAGAAAGCGCTTTCATATGTATTTGAAATATCTAACCTACGAAAGCGCTTTTGAAAAGCGCTCTTATAGGTGGCCCTATAAAAGCGCTTTTGAAAAGCGCTTTGAAAGGGGGACCTACGAAAGTGCTTTTTACCTCAGAAGCGCTCTCATATGGGGGGCATACGAAAGCGCTTTTAAAAGCGCTTTCGTAGGTTGTTTTTATAATAAAATTAAAAATCCCTAAATCTGTTCTTTAGTCTTCTTCATTTCTTTCGTTCAGATCTTCTTCATTTCTTCGTTCGTCTTAAGCTTCCTCATTTCTGCCGTCGCCGCCGTTCGTTCCTTCCTCTTCAGTCGTCGTCGCCGCCGTTCGTTCCTTCCTCTTCAGTCGTCGCCGCCGCCGGTCATTCCGTCTTCTCCACCTTGGTAAGATTCTGAATCAATATAGTGTAGGAATGGTTCAAGCTTAGCATTTTCCTTCTTCATTCCGTCATTCCGTTGGTGTAACTGCCAGAATTTTAATATAGTGGTAAATGGTGTAAAATCTATATACCTTCAGAGGCTCTGTTGCCATTGTCATGAATTGTGAAAGGTTCTTCGTTATCCTTTATATCGGTGTCGTAATCCTCTTCGTATAAATATGATATGAATGAAAAATAAAGAAATGTCAATAGTAGTGAGTGTTGAATTGAAAGCTTGTGGAATGAATTGTCGTGTATAATGTTGTAGATGGCAATAGACTTACTTGTAAAAGGGTCATAGTCGCTATCAGTCTGAGTCACTGTTAAAATCAAAATTGACTGTAGGTGTAAAAATAGGACATGCATTCTCTTATCTATGAATGGGAATCTGTGTGGTATGTGAAATTGGTGTAGCCACAGGGGAAATAGGTTGACTCTCTTTGTGGGGGATTTGTTGATCAGGCACATAAGTTTTGCTCTTATTTCTGCTACTATTTTTGCATAAACAGAATATTTTATAAACATGCATACATGATAAGATATTAAGTATTGTTAACATAATACATTAGTTTATAACATTCTAGGAAGAAGTACTAAAGAACAGGATGATAAAAGTACTATGCAGAATAGTGGTGTTACCTTGGTAGCTGAAGCGATGCACATATCAAGTGCGAATGACTTAAACCCGAAATTTGCAAATCTGTCATATTTTGGGGTTATCGAGCGCATTTTGTTGTTTGATTACGGGAAGTTTCAGATTCCTGTATTTGATTGCAAGTGGGTTGAAAATAATAATGGCGTACGAATGGATAAGTCAGGATTTTTGCAAGTGGATCTCAATAGGGTGGGGTACAAAGATGAACCTTTTATTCTAGCCTCTCAGGCTAAACAAGTGTTCTATGTCAATGATCCGACAAGTACGAAATGGTCTATAGTGCTTTTGTCTAACAAAGTAATTGATGAAAACATTGGAGATCAAGGTGATATTGGCGTTGGCATTGAATCTTGTACAAGAAACGATCAAAATGAGAATGAACCTTGTACTAGAGATGATCATAATGAGGGTATTTGGATCAATCCAACCATCCGAGTTGTTAACAGAAGCGTAAAATATATTGCTACCAAGAAAAGAAAGAGACGTTAGTGAAAAAGGTATTATTATAATTATAGCCTAATATTGTAAGTAATATGTGAATAATGTTTTGAATTTTTGGCATATCTTTTGCGAATGTGACTAGTGTTTATTTAGTAGAACAATGTTTCCGGAGCTAATGGTGAGGTTTATTTCTTGCAAGTTTGGTTTTTTAGCATTTTATTCAATTTTGAGTTCCTTTAGTGCTATTCATATCTTTTTCGACTATCCATTTTCATGTAGTGTACTAATGTGCTTGTTTGACTTTTGTTACAGGTCTAATGGCTAGCAATGAAGAAAACCCGCAAGGAAACCAACAAGAAAACCCACCAGGAAACCAACAAGATCATGAAAACTCACAAGAAACAAATCATGCAGCGGATGATACTTCAGCAAATGATGTTGCACGAGGCATCACCATAATGCGCGAAATCATTCGTGCTAGAGATAAGGGAGTGATATATAATGTAGATTGGAATCATTCAAATCAAGTAGTTGGGGTTAATGCTTCAAAATTCACAAGCTACGTTGGTACACTTGTTCGTATGCATGTGCCAATCTCCATATCTAGATGGAATGCGAAACAATGTGAAGCATTGAAGCAAGGAAAAGAAATGTTTTGGGAAGATGTTAAGGTATGTATGTTATATGGTTTATATGGTTATATGTTTATAAGTTTATAAGTTTATAAGGTGCATATGGTTTTTAAACTACTTATATGTTTATATGGTTTATATGGTTTTTAAATTACTTATATGTTTATATGGTTTATACGCAGCGGTCTTTTAACGTTCCAGATGAGCGTAAAGGCTTCGTACTTGGGTTGGCCGGGAAAAGATTTAGAGGGTGGAAAAATCTGTTGACGAACACCTATCTTAAGGATGACAAAGGAAAGTGGCTGGAAGAGTTCCCGGCCGGAAGGCCAGAAAAGTATAATCTTTTCATTAAACAAGAAGATTGGACTGAGTTTATTAGACAAAGAGATGACGAATTCCGGCAAAAGAGTGCCAAAAATAGTGAGAGAGCATCAAAGCCCGCGTATCCATACAAAAAAGGGCGTTTGGGATATGCACGCTTAGAGGAAAAAATTGTAAGTAATAAATAGAAATGATATGTTCTTATTAATTGTCTAAATGTGTTGTATTTGACGATCTAACCGTTTGTTTCTATGCATAGTTAGAGGAGACGAAAAGTGATGAAACCTCACTTCCAGCACATTTGCTGTGGAAGGAAGCTCGTGTGGGCAAGAATCAAGCTGTTGATCCAAGTGTTCTAAGAATTTATGATGAATGCGTAAGTATAACATTGTGTCTTTAATTAAATCAAATTTTTATGACTATTTAATTGATTTTTTTATCTCCATTATTTTCAGGAGACATTGTCACAAACGGAGTCCACCGGTGACGACCAGGATACGAGGAGCGTACTTAGTAAAGCACTGAATGTTCCTGAGTATTCCGGTCGGGTGAGGGGTAAAGGTCATGGTGTGACTCCAACCTCTTTCTACCAGCATCATCGGAAAAGAAATCCTACCAATGCAGAAGTGATGAATGTACTTATGGAATTACAAGCAAAAGTCAATGCATTGGAAAGAGATAAAGAGGTATTAATGAGGGAAAAGGGCAATGCGGCAATGGCGAAAGAAACTAGTGACAACGCTAGTATCAACCGTCAGAATAAATTTCCTGAGGTAATTATAAATATATTGATAAATCTCTATTGTTCAAGTTTCTCATTTTTATTCCACCTCTTTCTATTATTGAATTAAAAGTAATATGTATGCATATTGGTTTAGGGCATTTCATCTTGCCAACTATACGTAATGGCATCAGATTATCACCTTGTTGGCAAGGGAAAAGTGTACAACACTTTGGGAGATTTAATTCATAATACACCGATCCCGGCTGGACACCTGAGAGTATCAGTAGATTATCCTATTGATCCCGATGCGTTGGTACCGGTACCTGACGTGGCCTTGGATATAAGATCGGTGCGAGACGCAGTAGGGTCGTTTGTTGCATGGCCCTTGGACCTCATTTTCATTGATGATGAGGTATGTTTAAAACCGTTAATATGAATCATTTAGATTTCAAATGTCAATTCTGAACCGTTAAGTTAATTATTTTTTAATATTAGCCTCCTACAAAACCCGCTAATAAGGGTAAGGAGATTTTGCAGCAAGGCGGCGAGTCTATGGCATCAATTCCAGAGGTACACTTAAATTGTTTATTATATGATATGAATTTAAAACTGAACGATTTTATAATTTACCTAAGTTATATGATTGTTAGGTATCTGCGAAAGTGTCACAACAAGTGACCCAGCCTGTTCGTAGCAGACCACCCCCGAAAAAGTCAATGCATAAGGGGGGAAGAGGCGGGGGAAGAGGCGTTTTTGTACCTCGATATCGGAATACACTTGGAGTACTTTTGGAAACCTCAGATTTGAAGTCAGGTGGTATTCGTCGAATCCTTATGGATGCAGATATCTTTGGTCTTGACTGCGAAGAAACGATAGGAATGGACGAAATGACTGAGATTATGACGCATGGTGAATTAGGCATCGACAATGTTCACGCATACATCCGGTATTCCGATAAATATATCATTTAATTAGTTGAACAATTTATTTACACATTTCAATGAAAATAGTCTAATGTTTATATGTTTTTATTTAAGGTTGTTGTACGATAAAAAAATGCGCGAGACTGTATTGGCAAGACGCTTCCATTTCTTGTCTGCCCATATTGTCAGCGGAGCGACAATTGTCAGGGAACCGGGTTCAGTTAGGGAGTACTTAGTGAATCGATACACGGCCTATGTCGGCAACCCAGATAGCTTGTTTATTTTGCCGTATAACACTGTTCCAGTGGGGTGAGTTTTTCATTTATTCTAATATATCTTTGTTTATTTTGCGTAGAAACTTTTCTTCTAAACTGTTGCTTAAATTTTTAGAAAACACTGGTTGTTGTTGGCTATCGATCCGATTAAAGAAGTTGTGTACTTTCTGAATTCGGTAGACGGGGAATGGACTAACTATCCCGCTATGAAGGAAACTGTTGATCAGTAAGTGAGATCGTTCTAACTATTCGTGTATATTTATATATTTAATTATTTCTGTGAGATTGATCTAAATATATGTTTTTATTTTCTTAGATCAATACAAATATTTCGTAGTCAAAGGGACGCACAGGTACCCCGGAGTAAATCATCAAATATTACTTGGATCAAAGTGAAGGTACAAAATTAGTTGCTTATAATAATAGTTATGTTACTTGATAAAATTACACGACAACTATAAAATATATTCTGTTTTTCTATGCAGTGTCCGTTACAGAATAACGATGTAGATTGCGGATACTTTTGCTTGAGGTTTATGAAAGAAATCCTTCATAAAAATCAAGTAGAGATTCCAAGCACGGTATGGATTTATAACTTAGAATAATTTTGTATGATTTCTACATTTAATAACATCATGCATATACTGAAGTAATAATTTCTTATGTAGTACTTTGATGACCTCTATACTATGTCGTACACGAAAGTTCAAGTGGAAGAAGTCAAAGAGGAAATATGTCAATTTTATGTTGAAAACAGATTATTCTGATGGGTATGAATAAAATATTATTGTACGTGTTAGTTTGATTGTGTTGGAGCCTTTAATATTGTTTGTTTAATTTACCGTGTTGTTCATATTCATACTTTGCAGGATGACGACCGTGTCGGTGGAGCATTATTTTCGATGTAATTATATATGATTTAGTTACATATGTATATATATATATGGTTACAAATTAACACGATACTTTGTATGTGATTTAGTTATGGTTACAAATGTATATATGGTTACAAATTTAGTTATATATGATTTAGTTACATATATATAGATAAGGATTGAATATTATATGGTATACCGGTTTCTGTTAATATAATACCGATTTCTTAAAATATAT
Organism: Vicia faba; assembly: GCA_948472305.1. Lineage (NCBI taxonomy): Eukaryota > Viridiplantae > Streptophyta > Magnoliopsida > Fabales > Fabaceae > Vicia > Vicia faba. Next base: position 1,577,720,982 of record OX451736.1, on the reverse strand, counting down.
GTATAGATAAGGATTGAATTACAGGTTAAATTATTGGACCAAAAAAAAATTACAGGCCGCACAGGGAACCTCAAATTATAGGTTTCACTTTAAAAAATTTGTATGAGCTACGAAAGCGCTTTTGGCTAAAAAGCGCTTTCGTAGGCAGCATAAATAAAAAAAAAATTAAATAGAAACCCCCTATCAAAGCGCTTTTTATGGAAAAAGCGCTGTGAAAGACCCCCCTATCAAAGCGCTTTTTCCATAAAAAGCGTTGTAAAAGCCATGATAAATAAAAAAACAAAAATTAAATAGAACCCCTATCAAAGCGCTTTTTATGGAAAAAGCGCTGGGAAAGACCCCCCTATCAAAGCGCTTTTTCCATAAAAAGCGCTGTAAAAGGCCTGATAAATAAAAAAAAAAATTTAATAGCACACCTATCAAAGCGCTTTTCAAAAAGCGCTGGGAAAGACCCCCCTATCAAAGCGCTTTTTAAGGAAAAAGCGCTGGGATAGGTCCACCTACGACAGCGCTTTTGGCCAGAAAAAAGCGCTTTCGTAGCCTACGCCAGCGCTGGCTACGGCAGCGCTTTTAAAGGGCAAAAAAAAGCGCTGTGAAAGCCCATTTTCGTAGTAGTGAAAGTTTGTTTTTGTACCTTCAAAGAAGCCAGTATGTCTTTATTTCTCTACCTTCAATAAAAGTTGGTGGTTTACCATCAGTAAAAGTCAATATGTCTTATGTTTTCTTAACCTTCAGTAAAAGTTGGTATTTTTATCTAGAGACCTGATGTTTCCTTTTACCAATCATCACTAAATCTTTTCTCCGGTAAGTTGAATTCTCTTCCCAAGCGGGTTTAATTCCCCTTGGATGTTTTCATCTCCCTATTGAGATCTTCTCTTTTTACCTCCATGGATGTCCTGTTATCTCTTAGCCGCATTCATGATTGTTACATTTTTGTGGCATCTTAGAGCCAAAAATTGTGTATTTTGTATTGAAGTATCTCACATCACGCCGAGACGAAGATTTTAATTGTCATATCTCCGGATAGAAGAAACTTCAATAAGGATATTTGTTGTACCCTAATTTTTTTACCTAATATCCTACCTCTCTTTGCATCATTTTCATAACATCAAAGATCATACCATTCATTTGTGCATCACTAACCTCATAAAAATTCAAGGGTTTTGTCTTGTTTGTTTGTTTCTTGTGCTAGATAGGTGTGTTGGATCAAGGAGCTCAAGTAGTTGATTGACCAAGGACATGTATACTCCTCAGTGATTCATACCTCACATTCACTCATGATGATCATTATCTTCATCACAATCCTCATTAACAGGATTTCATCATGGATTCATCAAGTGATTGGAGAAAATTAGGGTTTTGGCACCCTGGGTTGAAAAAGTCAAGATTTAGGATTTTGAGGGTTGATCTTCATTGCAAATCATTCAAGAGATCCTCAATATCATCATCTCACAATCCTCAAGGTGTCCCAATGTGTTAAATTTTGCATTAAGAACACAAGATTCCATTAAAATTTGACGACTTGAATTCATCCGGAAAAGTCAACTGCTCAAAGTCTCACTTTGACTTTTGAGATTTTTAGTCAAATATGGACTTCTCAAGTCAAGTTTCATCAAATTATGGTTGATGAATTAATTTGATTAAGAAAAGTGAAGAAGTTTGAGGTAACTTGCAAAAAGGATGAAGTTGAAGATGTTGAAAATTCATTGTGTCAAAAATGTGTGTTCAAAGTACATAACTTCTCAAGCTTGTAACTTTCAATCCAAGCAACCATTTTTCATGCCCAATAGATCAAGTTGAAGGTATGGCTTCATACTACAACTTTGGCATAGGAAGTGAAGTCCAAAAAATGCATGGATAAAAAGATACGAGAGCATGAAGTGGATGATTCATTTATTTTTAAATGATAAAACACTTAGTGAAATTTTCAAGTGTTTTGACATTGTAAAGTATCAGACTTTATATCCATTTTCACCTTGATCCCAATTGATTCAGGCCAATAGCTCAACATGAAAGTTGTAGAGGATACTCTCATCTTTCAAAAAGTCCAAGAGCATCAACTTATCACACTTGAGCTATGAGTTTCAAAGAGATGAAGTTGGCACCCCAAAATTGAAATTAGAGGTCCATTTGCAAGTCAAGTTCATATGCAATCTCCAAGCCTAAACTACATAATCCCACTTTTCAGGCCATTTATCTTCTAAATTTCACCATAATCAGAGACTTACACAAATCCTTAGTGCATTACACAAAGAGTTGAGGCCATGTCCGAACCTTGATACCATATTTGGAGCATTTTGCAAAAAGCATGGTATCCACTTTGATAAAGATCCATTTTTCCAACAACTCTCTCCTTTCAGCTTGCAATTTGTTTCTAAAGATCACATACAATCTTATTGATCAGAAGCAACCTTGTAGAGGTCAGAAAAATATGACAATCTCCCTCATTTCACTATACTTTTCCATCATGAACAAACATGCATTTTTGTGCAATTTGAAACTAAATGGCCAATTATTTTTCCATATAAACTAAACATGATTTCTGCAAGTGACATAGACCATTTGAGACCTCTATAAATAGAGAATCAAGCCTCAAAGCAACACACACGGAATTTTACACTTAACACACTATTGTTGTAACTTTCAAACCTTAAACTTCCATCTCTCAATCAACTCATGCATTTTCCATTCTAACACTTCACAAAGCATATATACATCAAATAAAACTTAACCAATACAAACATTCATCAATGAAGTGGTTTACGTGGAAAGGGTCATAGAGGGTTTATTTTTATTCATAATACAGCATCCTCATAATCTGAGAGAACCTAAAATATATTGGAGAATGGGTTTGGAGAGTTTTGAATGGCTTAGATAAATTGTTCAAATATAATCTATGTTGTTACAACGTTCCGAAAATTAAAAATATGTTAACGATAAATATTTATTTATCATCTTATATAAAATCATTCTTTCAAAAAAATATTAAAGATTTTTCAAAACAAAATCAAATTCTTATTTTAGTAGCCCTCCTTCTCCAACTCACAAACTGAACCTAAGGCATCAGATATATGGGTCGTTTCTCCTATATATCAAACATTTTCTTTATTTTTAATCGATGTGGGACTTAATCACTCACTCCTTGAATTCTAAAAAATTCCCTCTTAAGAGTGAATCATCCATTGGAGCAACGAGAGTATCAATGAGTTAAACATTCAGGAACTAAGAGACTTTGACACTAAATATTTATCTAAAATCTTAAGGCATTAGGTATATAAGTCACTTTTTTTATATATCTAACATTTTCTCCATTTATAATCGATGTGAGATTTGATCACTTACATTTGAATTCCACCAAAAAGGTTAGCATGAAAACTACAATTTCCTCCCAGCATGATTTCTCACTTCTTTAAAAGATCAAATCTTTTTGGATCATTTAAGTTCTATGATACCACTATGTTGGATTTTATAACGATTACTTGTTAATGAAGTAACTGGAGTACAAGAAGAAAATAAGAGAGATTGTTGTATTGAATTATGAGTAGAATAAATTGAACTATCATTACAAGCATAAGCAGCCTCTTACATGATTGTTTTCCAACTACCAGAAAGTGGTTTACTTATAATGCAAATAAAGCAAAATAACTTCTAATCTAACCAATAAACTTGTAACCAAATCAATTACTAGACAATAACTAAATTTACATAGTTTGAACTACATCTAACAATTGTAAGTTTAAGTTTTAGATTCAACGTTGAATTTGTTTCAATAGACACTTTTTAAAAAATTAGCAATCGAATAAGAAAAATTTGAAGATAAGAGTATGTAACACATAATAGTTATTAGATCCTTAAGATTTGTTTGAGTTAGGAGGAGAAAGGAAGGACTTAAAAAAAAAATCTTAATATATAAAAAAGATTAACATTTTTTTAAAACAAGATTTTATTTATAATAAAATAATATTTATTATTAATATATTTTTAATTTCTGAAATAATATAACAAATTATATTTGAACAATTTGTATAAACCCTCAAAAACCTACCAAAACACTCCTCTAATACCTTATATAAAATGGGTGTAGATGTTAAATTGAGTGTCTCTAAGGAAATATAGCATGGTATCTACAAACTCCAGTAAGAGAATAAAAATTCTTTGTACTATCTTCTAAAATTTTACCCATGTGTTTGAATTTGCAAGTATACTTTCCGAAGATAAAAATTGCGGATTCCAAGAGTACACTTCCAAAGTGATTTGGACGGTGGAAAAAGAAGACCCTTTAAACTACGCAGTGATTATTAAGAACATAGATTGCCGGACGTAAAATGCAACATCAGAGTTTAATTTCAAAACACCAACCCACTCAAACAATTTTCTGGAAAACTTCAAAAGTAAACCAAAAGAAAGAAAAGAAAAAAAATCTAACTAATATCCGTTCAAATATATTCGTAAGATGCCACAAAAATGAATAGCCTCCGGTAAAACAAGGCCCCAATTATGCTTAAATTTGAAATCCAGACTCCAAGAGTAGAGTGAGACTAACTGCATCAGATCCTGGGCCAGAGAATTGAATTGGACCTACAAAGAAAATATCATGAGAACGGAAACTTATTACATAAGGATGAACTCATTCAATCACACTGAACTAAACTGTCAATTTAAACAAAGCAAAAAACAAGACTTTCTTTAAGTGAAGGCAGACAAAACAAAAGATTAAAAACCAGTGAGTACAAACCTGGACTGATGTAGCAATTCTTCAGGGCCCATTCATCACGCAAGGAGGCAAACTTTCTGAAAGGTTCCCCTGAACAATCCAACATGGAATATAGTCAGTATAGGAGAAAGTTACAAGTCACTCCCCTTTAGTGAGGCGTAGAATGTTTAAGGAATACATACCTTCAAGCTCCACCATTGCCTTCTTGATCACAGGCTTAAATTTACCTGCAAACAAAATTATATATTCATACACAGCAAAACAACGAAAAATTATAATGCAACATACTAAATCTTTCTACAATTTCAGAGTAACAAACTACTATTGCATTTAGTGAAAAGTATTGAGGAAAAACAAAGTTCCTGTAGATCAAAATGTGTACCATGTCTCCTCTCCACATCCATGAGTGAGGTGAGTGCAGTTCCACCAACTGTCCACTCTTCTACTGGAGCACATAAATTTCCAACCTAATCAAAGTATCATAGCAAAATCAATCAAATTGATGAGTTCAGTATATATGAAAAACTAACAATTAGAAATTGCAATTAATTATAAATATCAATCTAGAAGAAAATTTTAAGTTGATAAAGAAAAGATAAAGGCATAAATAAGAGCACAAACTGATGATATTAGTCCAGTCTTGCCACTATGAAGGAGGGCTCCAGCACCATAACCAAGAGCATAGCAATAATTAGCATCAAAATTTGTTGGCAACCCACATCTACCTTCATAACTGCATATTTTAAACAAATCTGGGTAACTACAAGCTCTAACAAATGAAGTCAAACTGGCAAAGAACATGCATACCGTGCATAGGAACAAAAGAAAAATTAATCCAAGTTAATGGCATTATAAAAAGCTATGTATATATAACCTCTGTTTGCATCATGTAAATGTTTAATAGAGTTTACAACATGGAATAATATTATTAAATTAGATAAATTACCCGAAAAAGTGAGACTGCCCTTTGAATTCTCCTTTATACTTTCCTTCTTGCTTTCTCTTTCCCAACTCAGTTTCAGCCATTTCGATAAGCATTTTCTCTGTTTCAATTTTGGCAACCTGAAGGCGGATATACCAACGTTAACAATGATACTGATTTAAATTGCATAAAGGAGACAAATAAACGCAAAATACAGTGCTAAGCAACTTTAGGTACCTGAACATTTCCATGTGGATCTCTTTCAAGCAACAATTGTTCTTGAATTGCTTGAGGTAAAAAGTCAAAAAGCTCCAATGACTGATCAGTGAGTTTCTTTTTCCACAAACCAGCCTCATCTACAGTATCATGAGCCAGAATTTCATTGAGTTCTGCAATAAGATGCTGGACCTGAAAGTAGAACAATAGCATGTACAAATAAGTTTATAAATAAATTTTCATACATAATTCCAAGTCCTTAAGAGTGAAAAGTGTGATGCAGAGTGATAGGCACCTCGGGAATGAAATCAATTAGACCTTCAGGGATAAGAATGACCCCATAGTTATAATTAACTTCAGCTCTTTTACAGATAACATCGACAATATAGTCTGTGACATTTTTCAATGTCAGCTTCTTTGCAGCCACCTGCAATGCATATCTACAGTTCAAAAATTGATAAAAAGCTTCTGGCCAATCAGCAAGCTTCAACCACAACATAAACATCGAAGCATTTTGAATTTATTTATTTCAAACCTCTTCTCCAATAATAGTAATGTTTGGATGAGTTTGTAGAGCACATTCCAGCGTAATGTGGGAAGCTGCACGCCCCATAAGCCGCACAACTGCAAACAGAGAGGACAATTAGCTGGTGACAAATATGATGCCTAACATCCACCATATGAATTGAAGATTTGAAGCATTGTTTGTTTTAGGACAAGTTACATATTAAGGAATTTAATATAAAAAGCTGAGAAGTACAGAACCATTTTCTATCAATATAATGTTGAGGTGAGGGCATAGTTGTTTTCATTTTAAGACTAGATAAAGTGCCATGAAATTAGATAAACCCTTCCGCAGCACAAAACATGGGTAGTATTACTACTTAGAAGAATTGCTTCAGTAGTAGAAAAATAACATTTCAAGTGAAATGTTCATAGCACAATTCACAAGGGCGTGGATGCATCATCTATCAGCTAAATAACATACAAGAGAAATGTTCATATCACAAATCACAAGTGCGTGAATGCATCATTTCTCACTAAAACCTAGAATGACTGATATAGTACAAAACAATAGAAAAAACGAACCCCAGGCTTTGATATGATATAATTAGAACAGATTATAGCAGCAGGGCCGATGGGTAAAATGTTTAAAAAGTAAAGCATTACATGACATAAATAACAGAAGCAGCATAGAATATGGGATATTAACAGCAAGCAATGTCTGTGGAGAACGGAGATGCATTAAATATTGATATGTGCAACCTTGCAAAGTTTTTTAATTGCTGGACAAACAAAAGAGTTATCAATTTCATGTACTCACAATGATAATATTTTCCAGTTGATCGAGCATCTATCATAACATTTCCAATCATTTCTGCATATATCTGAATCAAATTAACATAAGAACATGAAAATAAGTCAGGTCATGAAGTCATGTGAATATGCAACATGCAACACACTTAGGAAATAGAAAAAATGCACTGCTAAACTAATATTTAGGAATGTTTCTGGGAGAAAATATTAAATAAATTATTAATATCATAATGACACTGCGATAACTTATAAACCAAACACAAGAAAAGTGGTAGAAAAACCTATGACAATTCAAAGGTTTTAAAGATAAAAATTAAAACTATATATTTGAAATTGATGATGATGGTTGGAGAACAGAATAATTCATGAAATCTGTACTGCTAGAGAAACTGCAATGCACCTGGTTCTTTCAAAAGAATACTAATATACTTGATATTTCCATTTACCACGGATGAAAATGAAAAATGGATTCTTACATCTATTCCTTTGCAAATTACAGTTGTGGTCAGAAGACAAAACTACACATTAGAAATGTTTAAGTATGGACTAGACCGATAAAAAGTTACACAATGCACAATTGAGATGTGTATCTCCATTCACCTTGCAAGCAGTATCAAACCCAAAGCTTGTGGGAACTTCTTTACTTTTCAGATCACCATCAATGGTTTTGGGGCATCCAAGCACCTGTGTTTTTAAATTTTTGCTTCTGCACAAATCCAAATTAAAGTATGAGAAAAACATTAAATTTTCATAGAATAAATAGAACAAATTTCCCTTCAAATTAATATATCAACTAAATACATGATAGACACTACATAGTGGTCAAAATATCGATTAATATAAATAAGAAACCAACAAGAAAAGTAAGGTTTTACAAAAAAAAAAAAAAACTATAAGACAAACCTGAAGTTTTCGGCAAGGAGGCATGCATTGGTGTTGGAGTCATCTCCACCAATAACAACAAGCCCATCCAAATCTAGCTTATTCACTGTTTCCTCAGCTTGCTTAAACTATATCAAGTAAATTAAAATTACATTCCAAGCACATATAAAAAAATTTATGATATCTCTAATAATAAATATGCAGCCCCACGGCCCTTACCTGCTCTGGAGTTTCAATCTTGTCCCTCCCACTGCAAATCATGTCAAAACCACCCTGAAAAATAAATGTTATCATTATTATTAACCATCAAAAAGTTGTAATCATTTTGCAAGATCAAGATTTACACAAACACATCATGATTAAGAAAGAGCAATAACCATGTTAATTATAAAAATATTGACATGCATGAGCCAAAATTAGAAACCTGTAAAAATCTTATACTATCTTAGTCAGCATCAAAAGTCGCAATATAATAAACAAAGTATACATTACTGCAACTGGTAAAATCTATTTCATATAGCCTATTAATAAAACAAAAGCTGGTTTCACAAGTGACAAGCCATCAAGTAAGTGAAGATACATAAGATATCAAACAATAAAAATCACCATAATTCCAAAAATTGAACTAAACAAATACAATTACATTCCAAAAAACTTGTAATCGAAAAAAGTAAAAAACAAATACCTGATTTCTGTAAGGATAAATATAGTCAGAATTGAGTTCAGTGTATTTGCATTTCATAATCCCAGCAGGACCACCATTGAAACCATACAATGTGCTTCCACTTGCACGTTGTTGAAGATAATCTAAAATGCAAAAATCAAAATCAAAACCTACTAAAAACAAATATGTATGAATATCTACATCTATTATCTATATAACTATAACATCATGCTAATAAGTCTCTTAAGGAAATTTCATAATGCACCGATCAAAAGAAGTTTTGTTTTGTAAATACAAACCATACTCTTGTTATAGTAATAAATACATTTCTTATACATTGATTGATTGATTTGGAATGAAATGGAGCATTACCGTAAATTCCAGATATAACATTGTGACCTCCGGGAGCCTGACCACCGGAGAGAACAACGCCAATCTTCAACTTCCGATGCGGAAGCGCATTGGCTGAATCAGCCGGCACCAAAGCAGCGGAAGGTTGTCCAAACAAAAACGGAAACAGTTTCGCGATCTCATCTGCATAAAAAGATCAGGCTGATCAGCAATGAAGATAGCTCACCACAATAGAAAACCAGATCAAGTACAGATCGAAGTGAGGGAAGAAGATTTACCAGGATTCCCGGCGGCGGAGCTTTTAGGACCGTCGACAATGGCGAACGGTGCTTGGAGAACGGAAGGAAGACGGAGTTTGTGATCGACGCGGCTGTTTTGGACCTCGCTGTAGACGGAAGCGAAGCGAGATGTGACGGTGGGAGTAACGGTTCCGTTACTTACGATGGAAGGTGGTGCCATTGTTTGTTGAGAGAGTGAGTGAGTGAAAGAGAGAGAGAGTGTGTTGTTGTTGAGGAGTGTGTTGTGAAGCGTGAATTTTATTTTTTCAAAGAGATGAGAAAGTAGGTTTGAAAAGGGTACTACTAACAAATTTAAATAAAAAATAAAAGTAAAATCATGAAAAGAAACACTTTCCGAACCCGAATATACCGACCCGCCGATTTTTTAGCTTACTATTATTGTCATTGTCAATTGAAAAAAGAGTCTTATCTTTCTCTTTTGGAATATTTTTGGATCTTCATTTTGATTGAATAGAGATAAGATCATTTTTGTAAAGAAATTACTACTTTTTATTATTTTAAAAGTTTTGGATAACTATTGTCAACAAAAAAATGTTTGGATAACCTGACTGATAATTTAACAATACAAATAATTTTGTTAAACCTAAATAATAAAAAAAGTGTTAATCATTTAAAATTATAATTATTACCTTAAGTAGATTTTGGTAAATATTTATCTAATATAAACTTTTTTATGTTAAAATTGATTTAATTAAAATTAGTGTAAGTTAAATGTTGTATTAGGATGCGTTTGTGTGATGAATTGAGAATGTTATTGCTGAAAATACAATTTTCATTAATTTGTCTGGTAAAGCTATTTAAATTCTTGGGAATATTTTAAAATTAATTTTATATATGATTTAAAAAATATTAAAATAATATAAGTGAATGGTTATAATTCTATTTTTTATTCTAATTTATTAATATGGGAATAAATTTTTAAAATTTTATGAATAAATTATATTTTAAAGAATAAAAAGTATCTAAAAATAATTTCTTAAAATTTTAAATAAATATAGAAATATGATATTCTCAACTTCACATTCTTATAATATTCTCATAAATTTTATTCGAAACCATCAAATAAACATAGTCTTAGTGTATATTAAATGATTAAATAAGACCCAAGTTTTTAAAATAAATTTTGTAATATGTTATTGTTGTTTTTTAAATATTAAGTGATTGTATCTAATCAGAGTTGGACTGTCACAGCTGGTTTGAACTGGATTTGAAGGAGATGGGGGGTATATGTAAGACACTCTGATGACAAAGTGAGAGACGGAATGAGCAGGCGAGTAGTATATATGTCTGTATGAAAATGAATACCTGACCCTCTTGAAATATAGGGTATTTATAGTCCCCAGCGCTGGGCAAATGTCCATTTACTGGGCTGACCAAACAGGCCCAACAAAGGGACTGCCAGGTTCTACGTGGAGTAGTGGGAACCTACATGTAGTCCCCTACCTAGATGATCCTCTCCGTATAATAGGGAGGTAAAGACGCAATCTTCCCGGGACCCTGAGGACTCTGAGATATTTTGAAAGGTTGAGAGTCTGCCCTACGAGGAGTGAGCTCGAGCAGGGCCTAGATTGGGATTTTCCTCGTCTGGGACGTCCCTCGTCGGGGACGCTCTTCGCGGTCACCGGCGGGCATAATTGTATTCGATGACACCCATGATCGAGGCGTGTCGGGGAGTCTAATACTCAACATGGTATGTTGTAAACCTTGGATTGGGCCACGGGCAGGCCCAGTCCAGAACAGGAGCCCCCTAAGTCGCTGCTCCTGGTACGGGAGTTGTGACTTGACTCAAATTCGTTCTTCCGCGAGACTCGCTTGCGCGACGCAGGGGCTTTCAACCGGGGAGAACAGGCATCGCCCGGTTTGTGATTTTCCTCGTGCAACGATCGAGGAGCATTCGAGGAATTTTGTGGGGAGGTGGTGGTGCATCAGTTGGACATGTGGTGCGGCTCTTGGAAACCACAATGCCGAGCTAGGGAATAGGGGCATCATTGTCTATGCAAGTAGGCGTCGAGGACAGGGGCGGTTCGTGGTTCCCCGGTGCGACGTTTCATATTCCACATCATCTCTATAAATAGGGCTCCAGGGCCCATAGTCCGTTTCACCTCTTTACGCTTATCACACTTTCTCTGTTTTCACTCTCGTGAGTTTTCATAACGTCGCTGAGACCGCCGCGCCGTTTGCCGTCCGATTACTTCCACCACCGTCGCTTTTCAAATCTTCTTCCAAGTAAGTATCTTCTCCCTTTGATTTCTTGTGTTGTAGGTAGATTTGACGATGTTTTAGTAGTAGAATCTTATGTCTGGGGACTATGCCCGATAGATTTAAACGTGTTAGGCATCTGATTCATGGTTGTGTCCGGGATATTCATAAGTTTAGGCATACGGTTCATGATCGCGCCCGCGACATTCATGTGTTTGGCCAGTAGATTCATGAACCTGGTCGGGAGATTCATCCTTTCGTTAGTACGTAGGCTCGTTTACTTGTAGTATTCTTGTATCGGGCCAGCAAAATTATGAACTTGGTCGCAGGATTCATGCTTCGCCTGGGATACTCATGTTATGCTCGTGTCGTTCATGATTGATACGCGTCTTCCGCTGGGGGTCGGTGTTTGGTCGAGATCCACTTGTTTATCGTTTCTCATGCGAACGGCCGTAGATTCGATATGAGTATTGCTTACTTCTCCTTGTCTTTGTGGCGGGAAAGCGGATTTGTTGTCGAATTTACCAGTTTCATGTACTTTGCAGGTAAATTGCCGACATTCCCGAGTCCTCGGGGCGTAACGACATTGACGAACCAAGCACAACAGAGGAAACTATTACCCTGGTTGACACCGTCGATGATCCCACACTGGATTGGGTTGGTGCTGAACCCCGGGGAATAGCTTCGATTTATAGCCTCCCCAGTAGACAAGCCTATACCATCGTCGAGTATGGCGGCGGTCAATAGGGATTTCGAAGGAACTTCAAGATTACGCGGCCGTCGAGGAATGCTCGCATCTGTTCGGAATTCATGCAAGATGTGTTTCCTATGTACGAGATCGTCTTCAGAGATCTCGGGCTCCGGTTTCCCTTCCATGACTTCCAGGTCGGGGTATTCAACCATCTGAATCTGGCCCCCTCCCAACTCCATCCTAACGTGATTGCCTTTCTCCGGGCATTCGAGATCACTTGCCGCTTCCTGAGGATTGGGGCGATGATTCCCCTGTTCTTCAGGGTTTTTCACTTACAATGATAGTCCCGAGGAGAGAAGCATAGTTGGGTGTCCCTTAAGCAGTCGAAGAGACTATTTAGGATGTACATGGACTCCGTGCGAGATTTTAAAGACAAGTGGTATATATTGCAACTGTTTACCCAGACGGTCTTAGATTCATTGTTCGAACAGGACACTATGGTGGACGAGGATGAGGAGCCATGTTTGGATGCCGAGGGTAATCCCGAGATCGGGTGACTCTCTAGATTTCCCATTCAATGGTGCTCGGGACATTATGACCATGGTCCTGGACACTACCACACTCCTGCTAGGGGTATGAGTGTTGAGGATGAGGAAGCTTATGGCATCCTGAACAAGTTTGTTGATGGCTTCTTTCCTGCTCGGTGGGTCACGAGGGAAGGGGACGACATTCTTGACGAGGATGGCTATCCGACATTCGAGGCGCGTCTGATTAATACCAAGGCGCTCGTCGAGTGCCAATCTTACGGGCAGGCCGTGGACCTCTTAGCTTTCTTGCTTTGCTCTTATTGTTATTCCTTTTTAATGGCTTTTAATGTACGTAGCTAACCCCGGTTCGCTTCCTTTGTAGGTCACATCGTGGAGCATCGTGAAAGGCTGCTGAAGTTAACCCAGGACAAGAAAATCAATAAGAGACTGGTGAGGCCGCAACAGGCCACACAGATGGGCCCGCCTCCTGATTCGGGCAGGGAAGGATCCAGTGGGTCCTCGGGTTCCCCTGACGCCGAGCGCCAATCCGTGTTGGTCAGCAAGAAGCAGAGTCGGCCACACGATGGGGTCGAAGTGACTGAAGGAGGTGCGACTGCTCGGGATTTCGGCCTACCACCTTGCTTCATGGAGAAAGACTTCTTCGAGGGGTTTCCCTTGACCTTGTCCGACAATGAGGCCGACATCATCAAGTGGATCGATAAGGAAGGTCGGAGGAAACACCTTGCTACCAGTATGGTTGGCGTGGTGAAGATGGTCGAGATGGCGGTGGTCCTCGCGGGGGAAGGATCGAACTCCGTGGATCGGGTCAGAGAGATGGAGTCGGAAAAGGTGGCTCTTGCGGCCAAGTCTCGCAAGTTGAAGGCAGCCCTCGAACACTCTGAGGAAATGTTCTGCGAACAGTCTGATTTGTTGTCGGGGGAGAAGGAAAGGGCTGACAGGGCTCTCGAGGAAAGGGATTGCCTTCAGCTTGATAGGGAACGGATGGAGAGCGACAACCAGCGGTTGTCGAGAGAGATCGAGGACCTGAAAGCCGTTATGCTGCCCGCCAAGGATGAGCCGGGGGGATGACTGACTTGCGTACACGCTCAGACTTTATTGCTCGCATTCATCTCCTAGAGTCGGACTGCGTTGGCGCTTTGGCCGATGGGTTTGAACTTGAGGTGAGTCAGTTATCCGTGTTAAATTCGAGTTTGAACATCAAAGGGGTTGGAGTTTTATCCCAGATTGTTGACGACCAGGTTGTGCCTCCCCCCACCCTTCTGATGTCGACGTCAGCACTCCGGGGACTGATTGATGCTTTGTTGGTGTTTGGGTTTGCGTGCCCGTTCATTGTTTTTTTTTTGCCTGCGTGCCCGTATTTGTTTTTAGGGCCTGCGTGCCCCTATTATTCTTAGTTTTTTGGCCATCGTGCCTGGACTTGTAATTTCGGATATCGCCGGCCGTTGTGGTCGGTACATTATTAACCCTTGTTTATGTTTGCCTGTTTGACGGATGTTTTGTTTGCAATCACCTGATAGTTATTTAGGCATATGCTCGACTGTTATAATGGATTCTTGGTAAAGTTTGTGTTCGAGTGGAGATATTCGTTTGACCCTCGTGACGGTTCGACGCACTTCGAACGTGTCGAATATGCGGAGTGGAATCCGTATGTCGGGCGTATGACCGTAATCAAGGTCCTATGCCCGCGGCGTGAACTACCCATCGCGAGCTGGGTGTTCTACCATGTGGGTACTTCGACAGTGGAGCTCGATCGAGGTGTCCCTGCCGGGCATTTACGTTCGATTCATTGGGATGAACGACATTATACCCTCGTTGGTTGGTAGGTCGGGTCCGTACCTCGACTCATCTATGTGGTCGAGATTTTTCCCTTTGTTGACTAAAGGTGAATGTTTGATGGCAAAAGTCCCCAGTTGGTTAGGACCTTAGCTATAGTATTGTTTCAGCTTTGCAACATTCCAGGGTTGTGGCAACGATTCTCCGTTTAATTGCTCGAGATAATATGCTCTGGTGCCCGTAACGCCTCGGACGCGATAAGGTCCCTGCCAGTTTGCGTTCAATTTCCCTTTGTGGGAATCTTTCTGGTTTCTTCGCAAGACTAGACTGCCGACCTGGAATTCGCGTCTGATGACCTTGTCGTCATGGCGTAGGGCTACTCGTTATTTCAAAGTGGCCTCACGCAGGGCTGCTCCCTATCAGATTTCCTCGACTAGGTCGAGCTCATCCCTCAGGGCTTCGTCATTCATTTCCTCGTCAAGAGGCATCTCCGTCCGCCTGGAAGGCTCCATGATTTCTACGAGGATGACCGCCTCGGTGCCATAGGTTAGTCGGAACGGGGTCTCACCCGTTGTCGAATGGGGCGTGATACGGTAAGCCCACAGGACGCTGTGTAGTTCCTCGACCCACTCCCTTTTTGCTTCGCCCAATTTGCGCTTAAGTCCTCGTAGGATGACCCTGTTGGCGGCCTTGGCTGGCCCGTTGGTTTGGGGATGCTCGACTGAGGTGAAATGTTGTTTGGTACCGAGTTTTGTGACGAAGCTTCGGAAGCCTTGGTCGGTGAATTGGGTACCGTTATCTGTAATCAGCGCCTATGGGATTCCAAATCGGGCGAGGACATTTCGTTTGTAAAAGTGGAGGATGTTATGGGAGGTGATTTTCGCAAGGGCCTCGTCCTCTATCCACTTTGTAAAGTAATCCACGACCACGATGAGGAACTTTTTTTGGTACGTTCCTTGCACGAATGGTCTGAGGATGTCCATCCCCCACCAGGAAAATGGCCACGGGGATGACAATATATTCAGCTCGTGTGGGGGGGCGAGATGCATGTAGGCGTGCCTTTGGCACTTGTCGCACCTTTTGACGTGATCTTTGGCGTCCTGTTGCATTATCGGTCAGTAGTACCCCGCTTGTAGAGACTTCCTTGCTAGGGATTTTCCGCCCATGTGTTGGGCGTTAATACCTTCGTGTATCTCCCGTAATACCTCGGGGACTGTGGATTCGTCGATGCACTTCAAGAGTGGGATGTAAAATCCCCTGCGATATAGTTTGTGCTCGATCAACACGTAGGAGAACGCTCGTCGTTTGGTCGTGGCTGCTTTTGTTCGGTCTGGGGTGAGTTCCCCTCTTGTTAGGAAGTTGAACATCGGGGTCATCCAGCATGAGCTATCTCCGATGGCGTTCACCTCAGGTGGAATCGAGGTTTTTTCGATGCTCGGGCGAGATAGGGATTCATGTATGACGGATTTTTTCCCGCCTTTTTTTCTCGTGCTTGCGAGCTTCGAAAGTATATCGACCTTGTGTTTTGCTCGCGCGGGACGTGCGAAATTTCTTCTCGGTCGAACCTCTTCATGTACTCTTTGACTAAGTCCAGGTATTCGATGAGGGTGTTGTTTTTAACCTGATACCCTCCTTGGACTTGGGAAGCGACAAGTTGAGAGTCGGTGAAAATTTGTACCTCACGGGCACCTAGGTCCTCGGCCAGTCTTAGTCCCGCGAGCAGGGCCTCGTATTCTGCTTGGTTGTTCGAAGTAGGAAAGGAGAGGGTGAGTGAGTGTTCGATCACCACTCCTTCCTCGTTTTCTAAGAGGATTCCGGCGCCGCTCCCGGACGGGTTGGATGCTTTGTCGACGAAGATGATCCACTTGTGCTCTTTTTCTGCGGGGGGATTGTGCGCGGTCATCTCTGTGACGAAATCAGCCAAAGCTTGTGCCTTTAGGGCTTTCCTGCTCTCGTATTGGATGTCGAACTCAGAAAGTTCCAAAGACCACTTCAACATTCGACCCTCCATGTCTGGTTGACCCAGGAGCTGTTTTACTGTCTGGTATGTTCGTGTTATGATCGTGTGCGCGAGGAAGTAGTGTCTGAGCCTTCTCGCTGCATTTATGAGGCCCAGCGCTACCTTCTCTATCTGTTGGTATCTGACCTCGGGCCCTTGAAGCGCTTTTCTCGTGAAATAGACGGGTTTTTGTTTGTCAGGCATCTCGCGAATGAGGGTTACGCTGACGGCTTCGGACGAGATGACTAGGTAGAGAAACAAAGGTTCCACGTTGACTGGTTGCGATAACACGGGCGGTTGAGATAGACTTTTTTTAAGATGGAGCAGCGCCTGCTCACATTCCTCGGTCCATTCGAAGGCTGCTTCCTTGCGAAGAAGTTTGAAGAAGGGGATGGTGTACTGAGCGGATCTCGCAACGAAATAGGATAACGAGGTGAGCATGTCATTCAGGACTTGTATGGATTTCTTTGACGTAGGTGTGGGGAGGTCGAAGAAAGCCCGACATTTGTCGGGGTTGGCTTCGATTCCTTGTTCTATCAAGTAGAAGCTGGGGAATTTCCCTGCCTTGACCCCAAAGGTGCATTCTCGGGGTTAAATCTCATTTTGCATTGCCTTTCTTGAGCAAAGACTTCCCTGAGGTGAGCGGCATGGTCAGTGTCTGCTCGAGATTTGACGATCATGTCGTCCATGTATACCTCGAGCATATCCCCGATTTGGTTGTGGAATACTTTGTTCATCATCTGTTGATACGTTGCTCCTGCGTTTTTCAGACCAAAGGTCATTACGTTGTAGTAATAGTTTCCCGAGCTGGTCATGAAAGCGGTGTAATGTTTGTCGCTTATTGCCATTGGAATTTGGTTATAGCCCGAATAGGCGTCCATAAACGACAATATTTTATAATCGGCTGAGCTGTCGACCAACATATCTATGTTAGGTAAAGGAAATGCATCCTTCGGGCATGCCCGGTTAAGATCGATATAATCAACGCACATTCTCCACTTTCCATTATTTTTCTTGACAAGTACAACATTTGACAGCCAGGTTGAATACCGGGCTTCAGAAATAAAATTTGCCTCTATGAGGTCTTTTACAGCTTTTTCAGCGACCTCTGTTTTCTCCGGAGACTGCCTACGTCTATGTTGTACTACTTCCCTAGCGGTGGGATCTATGGCGAGACGGTGACAGGCGACCTCGGGGTCGAGTCCAGGCATCTCCACGCGAACAGGTCTGCATTCTCGCGCAAGCAAGCTTTGATTTGCTTCCTTGCCAAGTCGGGGAGTCTGGTGCCAATCTTCACTCCTCTGCTTGGGTCCTCGCCGAGGGGGGCGAGTTCGAAGTCCCCATCCGGGATTGGTTGAAGGGGGACTTGCTCGCCGCTAGGAGGCTCATCCTGGTCGAAGCGGGTGTATAGGGATATTGAGTCGACCTCTGGAGGGGTTCTCTTCTCTTTCGCCTTGACGGGCTCTGTCCTCTGAGGCTCTGGTCGTGTTGTCGCAGCTCTCTTGGTGGGCCTTGTGTTGGTGTCCACCGTATCACGTCCCTTGGATGCCGCGTTAAAACACCTTCGAGTTGCTGCTAGATCCCCTTGGATTGTGGTGACCCGTGCCCTCTTTGTGTAAAGCTTCATTTTTAGATGAACGGTTGAGGGTACCGCGGTCAGCTCTGCCAGTGTTGGCCTTCCCAGAATGCAGTTGTAGAGGGACGGGCAATCAATGACGAGGAAGCGCACCTTGACTTGCCTCATTGCCGTATCCTCGCCGAACGTGACCATGAGCTCGACGTATCCCCAAGGCTTGGAAGTTGAGTCGTTAAAGCCCTGCAGGTCTGACCCCACGTAAGGTGAGAGGTGAGAGTCGTCGAGCTGCAGGGTTCAAAACAGTTGGTTGTACATTATATCGACGGAACTTCCTTCGTCGATGAGGACGCGATGTACGTCAAAGTTGACCATTCTCACTCTTATCAGCAGAGGAATGACCGAATTGGAGGCCCCTCCAGGGAGCTCTTCGAGATAGAAGGTGATAGGTTCCGATCTGCCCTTCACCTTTTCAAAAGTCACTGTTTGAGGGGGGGGGGGGGGCGTGTCGACCAACTCGTCCAGCTTCCTCTTAGCTGAATTGATGGTCAGGTCATTGAACCCTCCACCATTGGTGACCATGGCGGAGGGAAAGTGTTCCCACCTGCTGTGCATCGACAGTGGTTCTTGGATATGGTCGGGGACGTAAAAGTCCTCGAGTCTTGTGACGGAGAAGGCGGTTTGGATGGGAACCTACTCGTCAGATGGTCGGGCATCCTCTTCTGCTTCCCTCGTCTCGCGGGCGTCGCGACGAGGAGCTTCGTTTCTCCGGTATTGGGCGAGTCTCCCCCCTTTTATGAGGGTCTCGACGGCATCTTTGAGGTGGATGCAGTATTCAGTCAGATGGCCATGGCTCCGGTGGTACTAGCAGTATTTGCTCCTGTCCACCCCGAGTTTGGCAGGAGCTGGTCGGGGACGTTTGACTCCACCATCTTTGAAGTTCATACTTGCACACTCTGCTAAGATGCACTCGCGGGAAGGCGTGAGTGGAGTGTATTCTGTGAAATGTCCCGAAGGCCCCCTCTACTCTCGGGTGTCCCGGGGTTTGTCGTCTTTTCTTTTTCCCCGATTCGTCGAGGAGGGACGGCATCTTGGCGCAGATTGCTGCTGGATCCGCGATTCCTGGGGTCTCGGGCTCTGTTGGCCGCTTCCCTCTCCTCGTAGTCCATGTAGGCTATGGCCTTCTCGAGGAGAGCATCAAACGTTCGGGGTGGTTCGATGCCCACGACTTTTCTGAATTCCATGTCGGGAAGGAGGCCCCTCTCCAGCAGGTATCTCTTCATACGGTCCGTGCATGGGACCTGGATGGCTTCCCGGTTGAAGCGGTTGATGAATTCTCTCAAGGTCTCATCGTGCTTCTGGACGATGGCCTCGAGCACCGCTTCGGTCTTCAGATGTCGCCGCGACGCAGTGAATAAGTTGATGAACCGGTTCTTCAAGTTTCGCCATGAGGTGATTGACCCCGGGGCGAGACCCTTGTACCAGTCCATAGTTGCTTTCCTCAGGGTCGTGGGGAACAACCGGCATTTGATTGGTCCCCCGACATTGTGGTAGTGCAGCATGGCCTCGAACCCGTCTATGTGGTCGACTGGGTCGGCGACACCGTCATATTATTTCAAGTGGGGAGGCTTCTCCATGCCCGGGGGAATAGGCGCCTCCATGATAGCTTGTGACAAGGGACCACGGGGGTCGTCCTCGTCACTCCGTTTTGGGGAGCGGGACGAAGATCTGATGTATTGTCGGTCACGATGGCCCTGGTCGTGCAGGACGTTCCTCGAGCAATGTGACCATTGATAGATTCCTCCGCGTTTGTCCCCGGGAGGTCTTTGTTCTTGTCGTGAGGGACTGTGGTCGAACCTTTCTGCTTCAGTGATTGGTTCCCTCTCCAAGCGGGTTCGCCGCCAGACTGGTCGAGGCGACGGGCTTCGAGAGAAGTCCTGGTCCTGTCTCCGCGGGGGAGATCGGGTACGTTCCTTCGTTCTTTGAGGAGGATGGGATTGAGGCCTCCTGTGTCTTCTAGGGGGCCTTCGGTCGTCTTCAAGTGCTCTCAATCTTTCCCCCTGGGCAAAGATGAGATAGTTCGTCTGGTTAATTGCCGCGAACAGTGCCCTGGTCGTAGCGTCTGCCCCGGCAGGGACAGGGACCTCATGGTATTGGACGGTTGGATCCTCTTCAAGCTGAGGAGGAACTGATGAAGATGAAGTTGTGGCCCCGTCCCGGTTGTTAGAGGGCCTGGGGACGGTGCCTCTGGGGAGTATGTTATGGTCGGTGATGCCGGCGTTGTCGGGGCCTCCATTTTTGTCGACGATGTTGTTGTTAGCTTCAACGACGCGAACGTTCTGGTTGTCTTGAGTCTGGTCAGCCATGACGGTCGAGGATGGTTTCAGCTTTGGTCTTTGTAAGTTTGTAAGACGGGGAAGCTTAGTTTCCCACAGACGGCGCCACTGATCGTACCTGATCAGAGTTGGACCGTCACAACTGGTTTGAACTGGATTTGAAGGAGATGGAGGGGGGGTACCTGCAAGGCACTCCGATGACAAAGTGAGAGACGAAATAAGCAGACGAGTAGTATATATGTCTGTATGAAAATGAATATCTGACCCTCTTGAAATAGAGGATATTTATAGCCCCCAGCGTTGGGTCAAGGTCCCTTTACTGGGCTGACCAAATAGGCCCAACAAAGGGACTACCAGGTTCTACGTGGAGTAGTGGGGACCTGCACGTGGTTCCCTACCTAGATGATGCTCTCCGCAGAATAGGGAGGTGAAGACGCGATCTTCCCGGGATCCCGAGGACTCCGAGATATTCGGAGAGGTTGAGAGTCTGCCCTACGAGGAGTGAGCTCGAGCAGGGCCTAGATTGGGATTTTCCTCGTCCGGGACGTCCCTCGTTGGGGATGCTCTTCGCGGGCACCGGCGGGCACAATTGTATTCGA
The DNA here is from genome assembly GCA_948472305.1 of Vicia faba. Taxonomy (NCBI): domain Eukaryota; kingdom Viridiplantae; phylum Streptophyta; class Magnoliopsida; order Fabales; family Fabaceae; genus Vicia; species Vicia faba. The sequence goes on along the minus strand of OX451736.1, from coordinate 1,577,699,899 downwards.
CGACACCCATGATCGGAGCGTGTCAGGGAGTCTAATACTCAGCATGATATGTTGTAAAGCTTGGATTGGGCCTCGCTGATAATTTTGTTATATGTTATTGTTGTTTTTTAAATACTAAGGGTGTCAAATCCATTCAGCCAGATATGATTGTTTACCTTATGGTATGGATCAAAATTTTATGCTTGCACAAACCATGATATATTTGATTTATCTCAGTCTAATTTTTTTCCGAACTTTTATGTAAAAGATAGCAATAAATTGAATCAATTCAAAAATAATTTAGAATTTAGTTCGATAATTAAATCATTGAATTAAATTTATAAATCAAATGAGTTAAATATGAGTTAAAAACTAAATTTGTTAACTAAATTTTAATCATATTTAGTCTGACTCGTTAGGTTTATGAATCAAGTTAATTATATACGAAAAAGATTATATTATTTTTTAAAATAGATTTAAAAATTTATTTCAGATTTTACCTGTATTTATTTTAATTTAACAATTTTAATTGATAATTTATATTCTTAAGTAAAATATTTTTAAAAATAATTAAACAAATAAAATCAAATCATATAAATTATATAGTTTTTATATTAATAAACTTTTGAGATAAGGTTAAATTTTAATCTGATAATTTTTATTTTATTTTAATATTTTTTAAAAAAATATTAATTTAAAATATCAAATATAAAATAAGTAAAAATTTAAAATAAATTATAAGTTTAAGTAAATTGAGTCTAACGAAATAAATTTAATGAGTTGAACTTAGTTATTTGTGAGCTTATAACAAATTAAATTTGAATTTAAAATAAATTTCTATCAAATTTGAACCAAAATTTAAACTAAATCAATTATTAACAAATCGAGTCGAACTGAAACAAATTCAACTCGACCTGATTCATTTTCAATCCAAATACAAATACACATTAACAAAAAGAATTACATTTTTAATCTTTAAAATACAAAGGCCAGTGTCAATCTTGTGTTTTTATTCGGTGGAACTAAGGTTCTAGATTTAGACATTAAACCTTGTGTCCTGTTTTTCACAAACATTCCTAAGGAAACTAAGGAAGCTTGCATTTGCTATCTAGGTTGTTTGGCAAAACACTTTTTGTGTTTATGGTTTATAAATATAGGATAATAAAAATTTTGTTTGGTAAGAATCTTTTCATCATTTACTAGTTTATAATTTATTTTTTAAATATTATTTTAAATAATATTTTAGCTTATAGTTTATAATTAATTAATTTTTTTTCATTTTTATTTTTATTATTTTATCTAAAATCCGATACTCTTTTATAATTTGTTTTAATTTAAAATAAAACAATTATATATTAAAAATATTATGTTATTTTAATTTATCAATTAATTAAACTGTTAATTTTATCAAATACTACAATTAACTTATTAGTTATAAATCATCAGTCATTAACTATAAACTATCAGTCATCAACTATCAATCATAAGTTATAAACTATATCATCAAACTATTATTTTTACCAAACAAAACCTTAATCTTTTAAAATACTCTTCTCTAAAAATCAATTTGCAAACATGTATTTAGTATTTAAAATAAACAATTTTGAAATGAGAAGATATATTATCAAAAATTATATTAAGATCCATTAATTGGATAAATCATATCAATAAAAATTTGAAATTAAATATGAAATATCAATTAACTATATAAATATAAAATTTTGAAATGCGTCAATACTAAATCAAATGAAAGATTAATTCAGATAATTTTTATGATAATGTTAAGTTGGATATAATATAGAGGGTAGAGCAGTCAAGTACAAAAGATAGAAGGCAAAGCACATCATATACCACAGTGGCTAATCTCCCTAAGATCAGTCCCTCAAACGAGTTGAGTTATTAATACATTTTGGATTATAACATTTGCATGAGAAGGTATTCAAAAGCACACTTGAACATAAAACGTGATTGCAGAGTCTGGATCACACTTGCAATTTATGATTTTGTTTTGATAAGTCATTACAAGTAATTATGTCTTTTAGAGCATAAGCAGCGCCCTTTACCCATATCAAAAGCATTCCTAAGTTTAGTGATTGGTAGGTGAAGCCATTTATCTCCACCTAACACCAATAAACACAAACTTTTGTTTGGTGTACCTGTCATTAAGTAAATTTATTTCAATAAATATGTCCCTTGGTTTAAAAAACGAATTAGGTGAAGCAAAAGTTAAGCCCCCTACGCTCAAGTTAACAAGGCCCAAGTTTAAACCTTTGTGTGTCAAAGGTTTTTTTTGTAGTTGAGGTTTGAGCAATATTCTTATGTGGAGCGTGGGGCGTCTGAAATAAATTGGAGGCTCCGTTTTATTTTAAAATTAGACTTTTAATAAATGAAAATATAGTAAATTAAAAAATATATTTAGTTTTCAAATTCTTTAATTTAATTTAACATTCCGTTTTAATCTATTAATTAAAAAATATTATAAATTAATCTTTTAATATTATTTCAATTATTTTATTTGATCTCTTATGTCAATTTCTGAATATGTATACTATAAAGTAGGATTTGTACTTCAATAAGTGTCATAAAGATATTTACAATAAGACTATATTAAGTGAAAATTCTATTTTATAGTATAAATATTGAGTTACACTTGAACATTGAACCTTGTGATACATCCATGACACTAAAATTTAACGTTGTGTTATTAGAAATTGACAGAATAGGTCAAATAGGATAACATAAATGAAGTTAAGGGATTAATTTGTAACGTTTAACTAAAACGGAATATTAAATTAAATTAAGGAACTAAAACATATATTTAAATTATAAAAAAAATCATATTTTATTTAAATTGTAAATAAAATTAAATATATATAGACAAAAATGATATAGAAAATTACGTAGAAAGTTGATTCATTGAAGTTTAGTTTTTTTGCATTTTCCTAATCTTACAATCCTCGATTTATAGAAAAAAAAATTATATCATTTAATGAAACGTAATAATTCTTTGAACAATTTCCATCATTTTAATAATAAAGTATTTTATTTAATAAACAATCAACAATGTAAAATTACAAATTTTCAAAGTCTCACGACTACTGAGCCAAATTTATTAATGTGTCGATTCACAATGGTAGAAAAATATAAATATTTCTAAATTTATATTTTTAAAATTTTCATACATCTATAAAACCCTTAAAATTTTAAGACATTATATTATGAATTTGATTGCATATGAACGAGAGAGAGAGACAATGATATTTACTCATATGTATAAATATAAAGTGATATAGTAAAATAGAAACCTAAATGAGTAGAAAAACTTGTAAAAAAGTTTGGCGAAAATAAATTTAAAAAATTTTAAATCTAATAATTTAGTTTACTATCTATTTAATAATAATTTAAATAAATAATAATAAAATTTATAAAATTTTAAAATATTATTCATAAATAAAATTAAGCAAAGCAACTTTGGAAATTATAAGCGTAAATGTAATTTTGGTCCCTCTATTTTGTGTTTTTTAGATTTTAATTCCCCTATTTTTAAAATTATGAATTTGATCCCTTTTTAAAGTTTTGTGTTTGAATTTAGTCTCCCATTCAAATTGGGATTGTTTTTTAATGAGGCGGCACAACTTTTGTTGAGCTAGCGGTTCCACAACAGAAATATTTCATTATTTAAAATTTTCTTTATTTTATTTTATTATTTCATGATTGCATAATTAAACTAAATTTATTATTTCATTATTTAATATATAAAGTTATGATTCCATAAATCTAAGTTCTCTAAAATATTTGTTCATTAAGTGAGTCTTTATAAAATCTGAAGTAGAAAGGTCATTCAAAGAAGACGAACCCTAAATCATGTTATCTTCATCGTCTTCTCGCTCGCAAATTAGTCAAGGTTGTTCGCAAATTCTGCACTGAGTTAGTTCATTCAACAAAGACGAACTGAACCCTAAATCATGTTCTTCGTTGACGTTGATCATGTGGTCGTTGCCTCATACGTTAAACCCAAAGTTTGTATCGAGGTATGTAAGTGATAATGTTTTTATGTACTGATTTCATGTTTTTGCATTTTAATATTTTGCTTGTGCACATGTTTGATATTTGTTGTGGTCCTAGCTTTTTGTATTATTTCATTTTGTTGTCCCAGGTTTCATGATATGTTGTGGTCCCGATATGTTTTGTGACATTTTATGGTCCATGTGTTGTTAATTTAGTAGGCCTTCTGAGACCCAAGTTGTCAAACTCAGAGTACACCATCGGGGACATTTTGTTAATCATCTAGTGAAGTTATATGTTGAAGGGCTAGTTTTTGAAATGGATTGGGATTGGGATATGGACCTTGTTATAACTGGTTTGAGAGTCGTCACCCTTAATTTTTATCTTTAGAAAGGGAATATAAAGGATAACCCTAATTTGGTTAGAGATTCTAAATTGTTTGATTCGTTTCTAGACGAAGGGAATGTGTTAGGCACGCCTCATCTACCTTGTTCACAAGGATACTAGGGTTTAGAATTGTAATTTTTAAGAAATAGGTTTTTATTTTTATTAGGGAAACTCGTCACGATTTTAATCGTATGCCTACGTATCCTCTTATGAGGAATGAGAGCCTCAATTTGTAGTTCGTAGTTGTTTGGTTAGTGTTTTTTTTATGGATTATGAAAATAACTCGAATTTTCCTTGAACCAAGTCTGGGTGTGTGAATAGCAGAATTTGTAGACGAAGTTTGCAGTTGATTTAAAGGTATTTCCATAATCCTTTTTAAAAATAAATCTTGAGTTTAATAAGTTAGTAAAAAATGGTTAGTGTTTGATTGGTTATATATTTTTAAATATATTATGTAATGTGAAAAAAAATATATTTTTAATGCGTGATAAAAAGAATTTTGATGCAATTTAAAAATAACTAAAAATGAATTAGTATAAAAAAATATTTTTGAATTTTATAATAATAAAAAAAACAATTTTAGAATTTATATAAAAATATATTAAATATTAAAATAGTAATTATAATATAAATAAATGAATAATATATAAAAGAAAAATAAAAATAAAGTTTTAATTGAAAAACGCTAGGGGGTGTATTTTACTTTGACTAGTAAATTCAGGGGGTGTAAAAAGCAGGGTCCTAAATCCAGATATTGGATTTAGGCCAAAATCACGAAGGGGTGTGGTTTTGAACTAGGTAGTAAAGTTGGGGTGTTTAGGGAGTAAGGACCCAAGTCCAGATGTTGGACTTGGCCCATAACAGAACAACATGGGGTGAATGTTTGCATTGGGATAATAAAAAAAAATGGTTGAGAGGTGTTAATAACACATGCATTGGCTTAGGATTCGTTTGAAGGCCCAATACAATGTTCTGGGTGCACTTGAGTTTGGTGCGGGCGCATACATAGACTTATGATGAGGACGCATTATTTGGATCATTTAATTATGATCAGAGGGACGTACGGTAAGGGCGTATGGTAAGGGTGGGGGAGTACAGACACTAGATTGTTGAGCACACTTATACAAGGTTTCTCAGGGCCTAAGGCCCATTTTTTGTTTCCTCTCTCTCTCTCTCTCCCTCTCTTCATTTTCCTTCAAACAAATCAAAATTCTAGAGAGGAAAGCTCCTACTTCTCTCTAGGCATTTGGGAATCGCCCCGTCGGTCGGAAATCACTTTCGCCGATGGTTACCACCATAAACCACCACCAAACATCCTTTATGTCTAGTTTTCTGGTTGACATTCAACCGAAAATTTCAAACATTCATACCCAAACACCGTGACCAAACCAGAATCTTAGAACCCTAGGAACCTTAACCATAAGCTTCAACCAAACCCCCCAGAACCCTAAACCTTATTCAAACCCGGGAGCATGAACCCTAAGAGCCCTAGACCCACGTGGATGAACCATAACCCTAAGTTATGAACCCTAACCCTAAATTTCCCAGAAATCCAAATTTACCACCAATTGACCCCAAATTCAGCAACGATAACAATCTTTCAATTTAAAGCTAAGTGTGAGGCTTACCTACCTTGTAGTGAAACTTCTTGTAATTTGATTTCCCTTTCGTCTCTTTCTGATCTCTTTTTCCTCTCTTGGTTTGCAGGTTGTAACAATGGTGTTGCAGTGATGGCTTGGAGGACAGATCTTAGGGTTTCTTAAATTGAAACCCTAGATCTCAAGCAAGAAGAAATTCCAGGGCTTCCACTGCTTCTCCTTCTTATTCTCAGTTTACAAGTTTTCTTTTCAAAAACTGTTGTCTTTTTCGTCTTAGTTCATAGGATTTATATAGTTTTAGGAATTAGATTGATACGAAATTTTCTTCTGATTATCGTTACAAATTAGTTTATCAGGGTTATATTTTAGTGATTGTCTTTAGATTTATAATTTTAGGAAAGATTGAAGATTGTAATTTATTTGCTTATAGACTGATTGATTTGTAATTGATGTGATTTGATTCATTAGGTGTAAAGATTGAATTTGTTTTAGTTTTATGAATGTGCATTTTTTTCCTTTTGATTTATAGTGACTGTTTTACGAATTTTGAGCTTGGGTAATGTAATTGACGAAGAAGAACAACAAGGTGCCGCTAAGACTAATTAGGGTTTTAAAAAATCCCTAATGAGATTTAGTTGACCTCAGCCGACGTGTAAAAAAAAGATAACTAATAAAAACAAAATAATAATAATAATAAATTAAGTTTAATAATAATAAATAAATAAATCCATACAGGTTCTCAAACAAAGATCCAAAATGGGTCAATAGTTGTTCAGTTATTGGGTCCTTCTTATTCAACACACACCTCCATGTATCTACAACAATGCTCCTCTCTTCTATTTTAATTGGGCCAACACAAAAAGGCCTTGTTTGTTAACCAAGCCACATTACAACCTTGAAAAGGCCTTGTGATTCTTGCATTTGTATGTTCAATGTGAATTGTTGGATGAATGCATAATTTATTCTTTTGTTTGCAAGATTGTTGGATGAGTGTCAAATTCTCACCTTTATGTGTTTTTCATCCCTCGATGAATTTTTGCTAGGTGCGATTCATGATTTAGCTTGTGCTGTTTTAGATCGTTTGACATTATTTTTGTACTTCGGATTTGTTTCATTTCCATGTTGTCGTTATAGGATTGTGGTAAGTGTTTACTTTGATTGTATGTTTTTTATTTGAACCATACATTTGTTTTTTGTTTTCAAAACCTATTGATTCGTGATTCTTGGATTATCGTCTTTTGTTTATTTAAGTTGTTTGACTTTGTTTGAGGATAAATAATGTTTTAAGTTGGGGAGAGTTTGATGAGTTCTAAATTATTGTGAATTTGAGTGTAAATAATTAGCATTCATCGGCTTAATTCATTTGCTTTTTGTCAATAAACCTCAACTTTAGTGTATATTCAATATAGTTTACGTTATGTGTATATATTGCATTATCATGTAAATATCATTAAGTTTAATTGTTTTTATCTCATTTTTGTAGGTATTCAAGCATGAAATCTAGTCATTTTTAGATATAGCATTGAGTAAGCTTTCCAACGCTTCCGACTGTGCGTAAATTGGAGTTACTGTTCTCAAGTTATGACCGAAACATTGCTAAATTTTTCTGTTTGCTATCAAGCTTGCCCCAAGCTCGCCGGGGCAAAGCAGAGACAAGCCAGAACACCCAGAAGCGTGAAAAAATGATGTTTTGAGCCCCAGGCTCGCCAGGCGAGGCGGTCTAGGCAGAATTTCATTATAAAGGGGCAAAAATGACATTTTTAGGTTATGATTTTGGGGTATATGTTCCCAACTCCATCAACCTTCATTTTTTCGGTCTATAGAGCTTAGAAATCAACAATGGATCTTGCATCTGGATGATCTAATGTCGAATTTCTCATTGATTGGTGTTAACAAACCAAGAGATTTTTTGGTTCCTTTTCTTCTCTTCTCTTTGTAATCTTTACTTTTTGGACTTTGTATATATATTTATTGCTCATGGTGTTGTATGAAACTTATTTTACAAATCAATATTGATGATTGCTTTCTTTATATGGATTTGATTCGTTGTAGACATGGATAGATTGAGTTCGTATTTATGATGAACTCTATTGGGTTTTGATTCTAGAGATAGATTAGGACTTAGTATTCACATGGGTATATGAACTTAATGCTTCTGTGTTGTTTGTGTTGCACTGAGAGATTGCTGACGCGAGTAATACGGTTGTTGTCTCACTCTGTGTTAGAGATAACCTCTGTGTGAGAGATACATGATAATATTGACAAGTGATTTAGGTTGAGTACAACTGGGTAGTAAGTTTAAGTATTTGATAGGGTAGATGAAATGCAAACCCGAGAGTTCTCTACTCTCAAAAGAATAAATTTTTTTTTTCTGTTCATAAGTTTTAATTCCCACATACTTTAAAACCATTCAAAACCAAACTCATAAACATGAGAAATTATCGGACGACAATTCAGTAGCACTAATCTCTATGGATAAGATATGATAAAACTAAATAAGTACTTACTTTTGTTTGCCGCTTTACTGCTTCAACATGGTCTCAATGGTTTAGCAATATCAAGGAGTGGAGGGAGGAAGATGTAGACAATGAGAGGTCAACATGTATTAGAGTTTATGGCATTCCGTGTCACGCGTGGAATTCTGAGTTTTTTAAAAAATTGGAAAATACGGTAGGCTCGTTTATTTGTTGCGATGAGAACACTTTGAAAGCATATAACATGGATATTGCTAGAATTTTGATGAGAATGTCAAGTGTGACCTTTCCATTAACCAAACTAAGCAGAAGGTTAGTATCGCAAATTCAACTTTAGAGTCTGAGTTCGATTTGGATAAAGGAGGTGAGTTTATTGATGAAGCTGAATTTATTGATTCTTTTGTGGAGGATTCAGAATTTGGTGACGATATGCATACAAATGTTCATGTTCTGGAAATTGCAAAAGAATACTCTCCAGATTCTGCTGGTATTGAGTACAGGCCTATGCTATCTAGTACAAGTCATGTTTCTTCTCAAAAATCTGGGAAACAAAAGGGTTCCTGCAATTTCGATGGAGCGCTGGTGGCTGCGAAGGAGGCATCAGCTGGAATTCCTATTTTTTCTGATCCTATTTCTCAGTTTCCGCCAACACCGACAGTGGAACTGATTTATTCTATCGATACTTTTTTCAAATCTAATAATAAGGTGGGGAGTGTTATTTCTCTGAAATTATGATGGCATACATTTTGGTAAAACCAACTTCGCATCAACATGTTGAACAAGATGTCCGAACTTTCAATTTTTAACATGTCGAATAAGATGTCCCAACCAAGAAGATAGGACATCGCGTCTGCAGTAGCTGACAGTTATGTTTCAGCTGATATGTTAGTTACTGAATATTTAGGGAATATTTAATTAGCTTATGTGGCATCCAAGATTGACAAATCAGAGATTCTATGTTGGTTTTCTAAGAAATATAAAGTTTCTAAATATGGCGACATTTTAGGAAACTAATGATTGAAGACCTATTTTCTCGGAGAAGAATTTACAGACTTTGTACAGCCTCACTGTTGCATTTTTGAAGCCTAACCCAGTTCAGAATAATGTTATAAATATAATGGTGTATATCTAGTTTTAGGGGGAATTTATGTGTGTGTGTGTGTGTGTGTGTGTTTTGTTAGGGGTTTTAGAATCCTTATTGTTGGGTTGTAAGTTCTGTCAGATGTTCATAAGCTTTTAAGCATTGAACATTTGTGTTTCAGATGCTCATAAGTTGTTAAGCATTGAGTATTTGTGTGTCAGTTCTCATAAGCTTTTAAGCATTAAGGATTGTGTATCTTGGAAGAGTGACTTCCTATTTTTGTTCTCTATTGTGTTTAGAGTTGCTCCAATCTCTTAGTGTGATTGAAGAGGAATTTGAGGAGGGCCTCATACCTAGGTGTGTCTTAGGTAAAAGTTAAGCAAACATAATGATTAAGTGCATTGATTTTAAAAGGGTGTATTTGTTGTGTGGTCTATAAATTAATATTATCTAGTTAATTTCGTCTCTGGCTTGGTAGCCCCTAGAGTAGGTGTTGTTGTCACCGAACTGGGTAAACATATTTGTGTGTTATTTATCTTCATCACTGTTTATTTTGTTTATAACATCTTGATGTTGCATGTTGAAGTCAGATCCGATGTTTCGACATCTCTTAAGAGATCCGAGATATGACAATCATAATTTCAGGGAGGAAGCTAGGTTAGTTAGTAAATGACCTAAGTTCAAAAGTATCTATGAGATGGAAGGTCCTTTATCTATAAAGTGGAAGAGGAAGAAGAAAAGAATTGTTAAATCTCATGAGATTGCGCATTCAAATCATGAAGTAACTGAGGATAACCAGGAAGTATAAATCACTTATGTTTGTAAATTTAAACATGGTGATCCTTTGCAACCAACTTTGGAACGGATCAAAGCCTCTCCTTTGGATTGTAAAATTGAGGATAACTTCTCTGGTGGTATAATATTATGTTGTTCTGCTTTATCTGACACAAATTTTTTTCATTGCAACTTGCGATTTTGGGGTCTTATAGAAACCAATGTGGGGTTGAAGGTGTGGGAGGTGATCTCTAAATTAGGGGTTGTGGTGAATGGTAAGGAGAAGGATTACATGGAAAATATCAACGAAATGGAAAGAAGATATAAGGAAATCAGGGAGGCACCGAAGGTGTTATCTAATATTGTGAAATGATTATCGGATCATTGAACAATAGAAGAGGAGGTTGTAATGCGAAAAGGAAGCGTATTTGTTAAATTATCAATCAAGGTAAGGCTGGTATTTTTCTTATTCAAGAAATTAAGTTATCCGTAGTTGATTCTCGGGTGGTAGGTAGTTTGAGGGGAAAGGAGAAAGTAGGATGGTCATATTCGAGTTCTGAAGGGGCGTCAAGTGATTTGTTGATTATGTGGAAGGAGGATAGTTGTGAGGTGTTATCTAGTTTTAAGGGTGGAGATTTTCTTGGGATTAAGCTTTTATGGAGGGGAAGTCTTTATTACGTTGTTGATGTTTACTCTCCTTGTGCGCTCAACCATAAAAGGAAGTTATGAAATGATATTTGGTTTGTAAATTAAAGAGTAGGGATGGGAAGTGGTGTATGAGCGGAGATTTTAATGTTACGCTTAATGTTAGAGAAAGGAAGGTGAGTTCCTTAGCTAGACATAATTCAGAAATGAGGGAGTTTACATCTTTCATTGATAATTTCGAGCTTATTGATGTTCCGTGTAAAGGGAAGAGGTTTACTTGGTTTTGTGGAGAAGGGAAAGCTATGAGACAATTGATAGGTTCCTTCTTTCGGGTACTCAGATTTCTAAATAGGGAGTTGTTGGTCAGTTGGTAAGAGATATGGATATTTCGGATCATTGTTCTATTTGGATTATGGTTAATCAAGTGGATTAGGGTTCAAAGCCATTTAAGGTGAATAACATTTGGTTTGATAATAAGGATTTTGTTCCTTTTGTTGAAAAGAAAATGGGACAAGCTTAAAGTAGAAGGTAGAAGTGACTTCGTTATCAAAGAGAAATTAAGATTACTTAAAAGTAGTCTTAATAAGTGGAACAAGGAAGTTTTTGGAAGGATTTACTTGGAGGTTGACGGGGTAGTTTGGAATATTAATGAAGCAGATCTTTTATTGGAGAGTTGAAGAGGGAGTGTTGTGGATGAGGTGATGGCCGCTCGTAGTTTAGCTATTAGCAATAGGTGGAATCAATTAAAGCTTAAAGAGAACGTGATCCTCCAGAAGTCTAGGCTTAAGTGGGATTCAGAAGGAGACATGAACACTAGGTATTTCCATAGTGTTATGAAAGAGAGGAGGAGGAATAGTTTTATTGGTTCTATAGTCACTAGTAGATGGATTTTGGAGGAGGTTGGGGAGGTAAATGAGGAAGTTAAGAGGCATTTTTTGGAGAAGTTCTTGGATTCGGATAGGAATCATCCAACTTTGGATGGTATTCCTTTCTCCGTGCTTTCATAGGATGATAGAGGTTCTTTAGAAGACTCATTTTTCAGAGTTGGAGATAAAAGAAGCGATGTGGGGGTGTGAAGGATCTAAGAGCCCAGAGCTGGATGGATATAATTTTTATTTTAGAAAATATTGAAGCTTTATGAAGTTTTATATTATCTGCTTCTTTGTGGAATTTCATGGTAGTTTTTATCTAAAATCATCACTTTTTCTTTTTTGACTTTAGTGCCAAAAGGGGGTGCTTATACAAAGCTTTATCTAAGCTCTTGGCGGCTCGACTTAAAAGGGTTTTGAGTTCTACAATTTCTAAGAGTCAAAGTGCTTTCGTGACAGGTAGGCAGTTGATGGACGAGGTACTCGTTGCTAATGAGGTGGTGGATTATGCAACAAAGATCAAGAAGGATTGTTTGCTTTTCAAAGTTGACTTTGAAAATGATTACGATAAGGTAAGTTGGAATTTTCTCAAATATATGATGGAAATGATTGGTTTTGGGATGGCTTGGGTTTTATGGATGGAAGCTATAGTTTTCACGAGTTTTATGTCGCTGTTGGTTAATGGTAGTATGACAAAGGAATTTTTAGTGAAGAGGGAGCCTTAGAAAAGGGGATCCTTTGTCACCTTTTCTTTTTGTGTTGCTGAAGGATTAACAACTTTAGTTAAAAAGACGATTGAAGTTTGGGAGTTGGTCGGATTTTCGGTGGAGGATAAGTGAAGTGTTGATATCCTTCAGTTTGCGGATGATACTTTGCTGATCAGAGAAGGTAGTTTGAAGCAAGTTTGGTCCCTTAAAGCGGTGTTGAGGGGTTTTGAGATAGTTTCCGGATTAAGAGTCAACTTTCTCAAAAGTAGGCTCATCAGTATTAACATTAGTCCCCATTTTCTGGGGATGAATTCTAATTTTTTTATCTTGCAGGTTAGAAAAAAAAGCTTTCACTTTCCTTGGAATTCCTATCGGTTGCATCCCGGGAAGAATTTCGACGTGGTCTCCTCTTGTTAAAAAGTTGAAGTCTCGGCTTGAGAATTGGAAAGGGAGATTTCTTAGTCTCAGGGGAAGAATTACGCTTCTTAAATCAGTTTTGTCCAGCATCTCTATTTTCAAGTTTTCCTTCATAGGGCTCCGGTTAAGATTTGCAATGAAATCTCGAAAATCCAAAATAGTTTTTTGTGGGATAAATTGGGAGGTAAAAGAAAGATATATTGGGTGGGTTGGGAACAAGTTTGTAAACTTATGGATTTGGGTGGTTTAGGTTTGAAGAAGATTGATGATTTTAATGTGGCTTTGCTTCTTAAATGGAGGTGGGGAATTCTCAAGGAGGAAGGGTCTTTATGGAGAGACGTGCTGGAGGCTAGGTACGGTTCTCTAATTCCTCAATTTTTGTATCCGCGTGTTCATGGTTTTTCTTGTGTTGCATCGACTTGGTGGAATGATTTGACTAAGGTGGAGAGTAGACTTTCAATTCCTATTTTTACTAATAATGTTGGAACACTTTGGGTACTGGAGTGGAAAATTCATTTTGGGGAATGTCTTGGTGTGACTCTAATGGTATAAAAGATATATTTCCGGACTTGTATCTTCTAAGAAATCTTAAGTTTGCTTCCATTGCAGAGCCGAGTAGGTGGGAGGGTCGTTTTGGCGCTGGAGCAGTTTCGATGTGGCTACTGGCGCGAATCAGCTTATGCTGAGTAGATTGGCCGAATTGGGTCTGTTGGTCGTGGTAGCACATGTGGTGGATTTCACCGACTCTTTTATGTGGTTTTTGGATCCCGAAGGAGGTTATTCCACTAGTTCTGGTTTTAGTGCGATTTCCCGGATTAATGTTGGGCAGATAATTGATGAAAATTTTCGGAAGGCTTTGCGGTTGCTGTGGTGTACGACTGTCCCATTTAGAGTTAAATCATTTGGATGAATATGTTTTCTCAATCATTTGCAATGCGTGATCTTTTGAAGAAAAGAGGTATGATATTTAATAATAATAATTCTCTTTGCTCTTTTTGCTCGATGGAGGATGAAACTTTAGAACACCTCTTGTATAATTGTGTTATTTCCAAGGCGGTATGGTCGGAGGTGGCAAGTTGGTTAGGGTGTTCTAGAAGCTTAGAAGATATTTCTTCCCGGATTAATGTTGGGCAGATAATTGATGAAAATTTTCGGAAGGCTTTGCGGTTGCTGTGGTGTACGACTGTCCCATTTAGAGTTAAATCATTTGGATGAAGATGTTTTCTCAATCATTTGCAATGCGTGATCTTTTGAAGAAAAGAGGTATGATATTTAATAATAATAATTCTCTTTGCTCTTTTTGCTCGATGGAGGATGAAACTTTAGAACACCTCTTGTATAATTGTGTTATTTCCAAGGCGGTATGGTCGGAGGTGGCAAGTTGGTTAGGGTGTTCTAGAAGCTTAGAAGATATTTCTTGGAAGAATTTTTTGAGTTGGTCTTTGAGTATCGGGAACAAAGAAATAATAGCAAAGAAGAAGGGCCTTATTTGGTTGGCAGTGGCAGGTGGAATTTGGGATAAGAGGAATGATATAGTCTTCAATAGAGGTAAATGTATTTTTTCCGATCTTATTTGGAATATTAAGTTGAAGGCGTGGAAGTAGATTTTTTTAGGAGAATTTTCTTATTCCAAGTACAATTTTATGAATTTTACAAAGATCTTTTGTATTTTCTGTGTTAGTTTTCAGTTGGTTGGGTTTTTCTCTAGTTTCCAAGACTTTTCTCAACTCTTTTATAAGCGGATTTGAGTACCCCTAATGCTCCCTATCAATAAACTTGCTTATAAAGAAAAACACAAAATCTTTAATAAAACTAACAAATTGTAATTAAGAGGTCATTTTTATACACCATATTGATCATGTAGAGAGATTAAAGTTAACAACATAGCAAAAGATTTGATGCAATTGTATCATCATAGGTTGATGAAGTCATAGACACTTGGATTTCATCCTTACATGCATAGGTAGATAAAATGCCAACAAAAGTATAGAAGGCAGAAGATTTGAATGATGTGATTGAAAGACACATTTGATCATTTCTTTTTTATGTGTTTAACTTTCGTAGCTGACTCTTAGGGCAATTGAATTAGTAAACCTCTTGGTAGGGGTATTAATTGAGCTGGTACATGGACTCTAGTTCTGTTGTGCGGAATGGCTGGACAGAGCAGCTCATATAAGTAGATTGGGCATGGTTCATACATTAACACATCTAGCTATGTTACAAAACAGATTGAATTTGAAGTAAAATATCATAACATTGGCAAAGTTAGTTATATTCAAAGTAAGTTATGAGTTTTATGAAAGAATACATACGGTTGGGATGGTGTATGTTACAAAACAGGTTGATATGAAGAAAAGTATCATACTATTTTCAAAGTTAATGTTATATCAGACTAAGCACACTTTATGACATAGAACAATAACTTTGGTTGGTGTATGTTCTTGTACATAATTCATTTGAAGACAACCGAACATACTCTTTTATCAAGTACTATAATACATTTGTATCTAATCCAGTGTTGCTTATTATGAATATATAAGAACAACCGAACAACTGGAAATTATTACATATACAATGACCAATATAATTTCTTTAGTTTGTCAAAAGAGAACTACCTTCTTTGATAAGAACAAACACACTGCCACCATCACCTCTTGAGATACGCAGCTCTTCATCAAGGTATGTAGTAAGCAACCAAGATTGAGCTTTGCTGTTGGAAATTGGAATCTTCAGTGGAGGCTGATTGGAAATTGTTTGCACAACTGATGAAGCAGTGCTTTGGACAGAAGTAAGTATGCCTTTGAATGGTGATAGATCAATTTTTTGCCCCAAGAATTCCACATTTTCTGGTATCTCTAATGAGTCTGTCAGCTGTGGAGTGCCTATGATACCTTCCTCAAACTTGATCTAAAAATAACATACAAGATGACACCAATAGCTTAAATTTCACATTAATATAAGAAAAAATATACTCTCTAGATTCATTGAATTATGAATGTATTTGTGTTTGGACTATATATAGACCAAATATATTGATTATTTTTTATATTAAGGATTAGAGGGAATAATAGAGAAGAAAGAGGAAGAACAAACCTGCAAACGATTTGGACTTCGAATTTCGAATTTGGCGTTGGTACTAATGGAGGTGGTTGTCAATGGACCGGCAAACTGAACAGAGTTTTGGACAGTTAAACTTTCAGAGTCAATAGTCTGAGATATTTCTTCAACCTTGAGCAATGGTAGTAGTCCACTCGACAACAACGGAAATAAACCTGCAAAGGATGTATACCTGCGGAATCACAAATCCAACCATAAGTTTGTTAGCAGCAGAACACCAACTATAACACTGCCATTATTGTTAACTGTTCACTAGCACTATCATAAGCTAATTCTGATTGAGTTATTATTTTGTAGACAATATGTTTCATAGCTAAAAACACACACAAAAATCAAATCAAATAGTAAAACAAACTAACTTACGCGAGAATCCATTTTCCGTTAAGCAGAGTCAAAGCATCATTAGAAGCAGGAGTCGGATTCTTGGCCTCAAGCTGAGTAATAAGCTCAACAATCTCTGCTCTCGTTTCACTCGTCGCCTTCAACCCACGATCTGTCCCATAAAACGAACCAACCAAAGCCTTCTTCACCTTCTCCGTCTCACTATCCGCCAATTTCACCTCCCCAACCGCCACAGCCGGAGAAGGCACTTTCTTCTCTTCCCCCCACTCATCGTCGCTCGTGTTAGACCGAACATAAACCATCCGCCTCGAAACATCTGCCAACACAACAGGTCTTCCGAACTGTTTGCTTCGGAATCCGACGGTAGTGGTTGGCGGAGAGATCGAAGGTGTGACGGGGAGGGTGGTGATGTGGAGAAGCTGGTTGAGGTGAGAGAGACACGCCATTTTTTTTTGTTGTGAGAGTGAAGAGAGAGAAAACGGGGATTTTATGGAGGTGAGACTTGAGAGAGAGGAACAGAGAAGCGGTGGGTTTGTAAGATTCCAACAAGACGCGATTACCTACGGTTGAGATTTGTTTGTCGTAAAGAAAACCAAATGAGATATCTTTTGAGGATTCAGAGGCGTACGAAAACGTTGTTGCGAAACGAAAGGAGTGTGTTCTTAGAATCGAAAGACAAACTTGTCCTTTCTTTTAATCCGTTAATCTACATAACAAAAGTTTTGAACTTTTTTTCTTTCATATAAGTAAGTGTGAAATTATTGAATATTGAAGTTAATTTAGTTAAAGACTTTTGAAAAAGACCAGATTTTGAAATAGAGTTTTTTTTATTTTAATTTTTAGTTTTTTTCAGTTTATGTTAATAAGAAAACTCTGTTTGATAACTGTATTTTATCTTTTAGTTTTTAAATTTTTTTTAAAAGTTATTTGAAGTTACTTTTAAATTTTTAGTTTTTAGTTTGTGATTTTTTCTCCTATTTATATTCTTATTATTTTATTAAAAATATATTATTATCTTTGAATGTATTAAATTATATAATGAATTTCAAAATAATATTGATATTCTCAAGTTAGCGAAACGTTATAAGAGAATCAATGAAATCAATCAAAATGGAAAAAATTTAAAATATCATTATAATTTTAAAGTAAAATATTATATACTAAATTTATTATTATTATTTCATATATAATTGAATTCAAACTTATATGTTATTATTTCATATATTTTCGTTAAATTTTATTATAAAATTCATAAACAAATTTAACATATTTTGATGCTATTTTAATTTTTTTTATATATATATTAAAATTATTTTATATATATTAAAATTATTTTATATGTTTTATTAATATATTTATTTTTATTGAATAAATATTAATTTAAAATATAATATAATAAGATAATGAATCGTCGATTTTTATTAAAATATTCTTTTATATCATTTTATATCAAACAAAAAGTAATTCTCTCTAGTAAAAAAATTGTTTCAGTGAAATTCAGGCCATTTAATTTTTTCAGTTTATATTATTAAAATCATTTAAAGTAAAATTGAATGGTGGAGATTGCACATTAGTGCCTCTAGTAAATCTCACGGAGGAGGATTTATACTTTTATTAAACACTCATGTTAACTTATCAATTACAATATCAATCATCAGCTATAAATTACTATGATCAATTATTAGCTATCAAATATAAGTTATCAATTATTAGCTATCAACTATTAGTTACTGTTAGTAAATGCATTCTTGAGACAATATTATAGTCAAATAATTGTATCTTACAATTACAATAATTTAAGAATTTAATTTATATTTATCATCAATGTAAAATTATGCTATCAGTTAATTATAATATAAAAAAGTTTATTTACTAAAAAATATATATTAATAAAATTGTTAATAAAGAGAGAAAAAATTAAAATTTATTTAATTTTTAAATTTAATTTTAATTAAAATTCTAAGATAGTTATGATAATAAAAAAAACATTATTTTTATTTTTAATTAATAAAAATCATAATTAATTATTTATAAAATTACGTATTATATTTGTGTCTATTTAAAAGTCTTCTAAAGTGATAGTAAAAAGGTTCAAACTCAAAGTGTTAGATTATAACTCACAAAATATAAAATACTAGTATTATTAGTATTATTTACATTTTAAAATACTTAGTAGAAGGGTAAAGTCGAGTTTTCATCAAACTCAAATAATGGAAAAGGAAAGAGGCGCGAAATAAACTAATAATAGCAAGGAAAATGCTAAAAATAGTATAATAGAATCTTTAAGGCCTTTGTAAGCAGTTTTCGTGGTCATAAAATAGGCCAGTTGGACATTTGAGATTTTAGATTTTTGCAAGGAGAAAATAAGAGAACAACCGAGACTTGCCGACTTGGGAAACTGCACGATAACTAAACTTTTTACTATTTGATAAACAATTTTAAATAGATGTTTGTAGCAAGTGAATTTGATAAGAAATTTTGAATTTTTTATCAACATACCCTCTTTTTAGCATTTAAATTCCAATATACCTTCTCACACATTCATATATCTCAATATACTCTCTTTTTAAATAATTCACGTTTTTGCCACAACTCATCCGCCAATACAATGGGCGGAAGAGTGTATTTGCCTTGGTCTCCGCATCTGCATTGGGCGGATGCTTATAAAAAAAGAGAGGCTTCGCCCATTAGATGGGCGGATGTGTTCAAAACGTATTTTTTTTATTCTGTAAATTGAATTCATATAATATACATTATAATTAAATAATATACATTTAAATTAAATTCATATAATTAAATAATATACATTATAAATTAAATTCATATAATTAAATAATATACATTATAAATTAAATTCATATAATTAAATAATATACATTATAAATTTAATTCATATAATTAAATAATATACGTCATAAATTAAATTCATATAATTAAATAATATACGTCATAAATTAAATTCATATAATTAAATAATATACGTCATAAATTAAATTCATATAATTAAATAATATACGTCATAAATTAAATTCATATAATTAAATAATATACGTCATAAATTAAATTCATATAATTAAATAATATACATCATAAATTAAATTCATATAATTAAATAATATACATCATAAATTAAATTCATATAATTAAATAATATACATCATAAATTAAATTCATATAATTAAATAATATACATTATAAATTAAATTCATATAATTAAATAATATACATCATAAATTAAATTCATATAATTAAATAATATACATTTTAAATTAAATTCATATAATTAAATAATATACATTATAAATTAAATTCATATAATTAAATAATATACATTATAAATTAAATTCATATAATTAAATAATATACATCATAAATTAAATTAATATAATTAAATAATATACATTTTAAATTAAATTCATATAATTAAATAATATACATTATAAATTAAATTAATATAATTAAATAATATACATCATAAATTAAATTCATATAATTAAATAATATACATTTTAAATTAAATGAAATACACTTTAATTAAACAAAATATACTATAAATAAACAAAAATTTAACTAAAGGACATAAATTAATTTTTTGCATTTTAACATATATAATCTCCCCATCACATCTACTGTCGATTTTGATCGGGTCGTGTCAATCGTTGGTGAGTTCCACAAGCAGGTGCTCGTCTAGTACGTTGGCCTGTTCTGCGATTTCCTTCTTCATTTTGTGGTTGAGTTGAAGTTGAAGGTCCCGCGTCACAGCCGCCCATTAAAAATTCCTCAATCATGTCCTCATTGGTAAAGTCTGTCTCGGCTGCACTGCCATAACTTAATTTGGTTCCCTCCCAATTCCAATTTGGTATGGGATTAGAAGACATTGGGCTATTTATTGAGGGTTGGTAACAATCTTGGGAGGTAAATTGTTGTGGTCGGGGAATAGACATTTGTTGTTGGGGTGTTTGATAGTTGGGATTTTGTGGGGTTTGTTGGGTGCCCCATTGGATGGGGTTAGAGGAAGGATATTGTTGTTGGGTGCCCCATTGGGTGGGGTTAGAGGAAGGATATTGTTGGTGGGTGCCCCAATGGGTGGTGTTAGATGAAGGGTTTTGTTGTTGGGTGCCCCATTGGGTGGGGTTAGAAGAAGGGTTTTGTTGATGGTATTGTTGGCTTGGGGTAAATAGTGGTTGTGTTGGGTGTAACACCCTCTAAAAACCCCGAATGAAATTTTCGCAATCAGTTAAAATTATAAACTCAGAGTACATGTATAATCGAGGATGCTACAATTCTCTTTTTAATAAAACAAATTCCTGTCATGCATAATTTTAGTAGTAACTCATACATGTTTACACAGCGGAATACTTTAATTAATAAAATCAAATGTTATAATATTTTTCAAAGTCATCAGGGGTTAACACCTGGAAAGTCAACGTCATATTATAACAATAAAAGGAATAAACGAGTCTGACTAAAGCAGCTCGACAACCAAACGTTCCCGGAGTTACAACTATCAGAGCATGACACGGACATACTAGAACAAAACTAAACTAGACACGATAAGCCTTCGCCAAGCACCTGAGCGAAGCTCCTCAATCTGAAATATTCAACAGTAAGGGTGAGCTTCTCAAATATACATTTGGTTATACATTCATAACAATCAATTCACGAAATCATAAGCATCACCCAATAATTAGCATATTTCATAGTTTACAAAACCTTTACAATTCATATATCCATGACATATTGCCTTTCATTTTTGCAAATAATCCTCAAACATCATCAACCATTTATCAAATCATACGTGCATACAAACAATCAAATATAACATTGGAAAAATCATCCATTCATGTTATATTCGAGTAATGCAACACACCCATGCATGTGGTACCACTTCACCGCCCCATTAAATCGCGGGTCACGGATAACTCACCGTTCCATTATATCGCGGACACGGCTACCACCTCAACGTTCCATTAAATCGCGGACACGTATATTGGCCACCATGTTAATTCCACACAATGGGAATTAACAAATGCAACATGATATGTAAGTATGTAACACTCAGCATACTATGAACATCGATCAACATATCATGCACATCAACAATATCAAACATAACATGATATGAATAGCATGTAACCACTCAGCATACTATTTAAACGTCAATCATATCAAATTACGAATAGCATGTAATCACTCAGCATACTATTCAAACATCAACCAATCACATCAATTATATCATAATTCATGCTCGATAACATATCTAAAAGCATGGCAATAAAAATCCAACATCAAAACACTGAAACCAAAAATTCAGAAAATCATCACAGCAGAGCAACACGGGCACCCGTGTTGTGCAACACGGCCCGTGTTGTGCAGCACGTCCAGAAAAACGCACGTTTTATTTTTATCAGTATAGGGGATCTGACACGGGTACCCGTGTTGTGCAACACGGCCCGTGTCGTGCAACCAGAAGCACACCCTCTCCCAACACAGAAGAGCAACACGGGCACCCGTGTTGTGCAACACGGCCCGTGTTGCTGAGCGCGTACAGGATTTTCCTGAACCTGCAGCAGCTCAGAAACAGCAGTCCAAACGCGGGAAAGCGTCCGCCAAAACGCGCATTTCAGTACCTAACGCATCGAGTTTGTACAATTCACAACAACACCACAATATCCAAGTTACCAACAATTATTATAATAACCTTAATCGGGGATTAACCGTCCTTTTGGGGAATTTTACTGACACTGAGGTTATCCCTACAACTTCCAAGGTAAATTCACGATCATGATATATACTCCCAATTCCTCATTTGGGACTTAAAACTCTTAATCGATTCATAAAAATTGGGAACCTAACCCTTTTCTAACAAGGTTCAGTCCTATGGTTATCGATCCCTAGAACATCTAACAATTGGGATTTTCCTACAATTACCCGAATCAACCGTACATAAACCCATAAACAAATATAAATCGAGTATAAACCCCCCTTACCTTATCAATTAGCAGCTTTGAGTTCTTGAGCGATGTTCTTCGTTCTCGTTCTTCAGAGCTCTATTTTCCCAAATTCCAACTTCTGTTCTTACGTGAAAACCAAAAAAATGAGAAAATGGCCTAAGTCCCAAACATAACTTTATTTCTCTGCACCCCCACTCTTTACTAACAACATCTAAGCCCAATAACATAAAAATCCCAATATTCCTTATTTCTTTTATTTTCCTCAAATACTCCAAAATAAATAATTCTTTTTATTTTATTAATTCTAATAAAATAAATTCCCAAATTTAAATAAATCAATTAATTGAAAACGGGGTGTTACAACTCTCCCCCACTAAAAGAGTTTTCGTCCTCGAAAACATACCTTAGACGAACAGTTCCGGATAAGCCTCTTTCATCTGGCTCTCCAGCTCCCAAGTGATGTTTCCATCTGCTGGACCTCCCCAAGCAACCTTCACTAATGCTATCTCCTTACCTCTTAACTGTTTCACTTCCCGATCTTCTATCCTCATAGGCAATGTTTCTACTGTCAGGTTATCTCTCACCTGTACATCATCTATTTGGATTACATGAGATGGGTCTGGAATGTATCTCCTCAGCTGAGAAACATGAAAAACATCATGCAAATTCGCAAGTCTCGGAGGTAAAGCAATACGATAAGCAGCTTCTCCAACTCTTTCCGTAATCTGAAACGGACCAATAAAACGCGGAGTCAACTTCTTAGATTTCAACGCTCGACCAATACCCGTCATCGGAGTAACTCTCATAAACACATGATCTCCAGCACTGAATTCTAAATTCTTTCTCCTCTTATCATGATAACTTTTCTGACGACTCTGAGAAGCTCTCATCTTTTCTTGAATCAATTTGATCTTTTCAGTAGTCTGCCGAACAATCTCTGGCCCAACTACCGAACTCTCTCCAGATTCATACCAACACAAAGGTGTTCTACACCGTCTACCATACAATGCCTCAAATGGAGCCATACCAATACTCGAATGGTAACTATTGTTATAAGTAAATTCAATCAATGGCAAATAGCTATCCCAAGCTCCACCCTGCTCTAAAACACAAGCACGCAATAAATCTTCTAATGATTGAATCGTCCTCTCCGTCTGTCCATCAGTCTGAGGGTGGTAAGCTGAACTCAACCTCAATTTAGTACCCAAAGCCTTCTGCAACCCTTCCCAAAATTTCAAAGTGAACCTCGGATCTCTATCTGACACAGTACTAGAAGGAACTCCATGCAAACTCACTATTTTCTCAATATACAACTGTGCCAATCTCTCCATCGAGTAATCCATTCGCACCGGTATAAAATGAGCAGACTTAGTCAACCTATCCACAACGACCCATATTGCTTCACAATTCATAGGAGTCCTCGGCAACCCAGATACAAAATCCATAGAAATACTATCCCACTTCCATTCTGGAATAAACATCGGTTGCATAAATCCAGACGGCTTTTGATGCTCAATCTTCGATTTCTGACAGATTAAACATGCATACACAAATTCAGCTATTTCCTTTTTCATTCCCGGCCACCAAAACAATTTCTTCAAATCATGATACATTTTCGTGGCACCCGGATGAATACTCATCCCACTGCGATGTCCTTCCTCTAATATACTCTTCTTGATTTCTGCAATATCAGGAACACAAACTCTATCGCCAAATCTCATAACATCATTTTCATCAATTCTAAACTCGCCACCTTGACCTTGGTTGATCACTGTCAATTTATCAACTAAATTAACATCAGATTTTTGCCCGATCCTGATCTCTTCTAGAATACCACTAGTAAGTTTCAACATACCCAAACGAACACACTTCGGAGTACTTTCACAAACTAAACTCAAATATCGGAATTGTTCAATTAAATCCAATTTACGAACCATCATCATAGACATATGCAAGGATTTCCTGCTCAAAGCATCCGCAACCACATTTGCCTTACCAGGATGGTAATTCAAACCAAAATCATAATCTTTGAGAAATTCCAACCACCTTCTTTGCCTCATATTGAGCTCTTTCTGATCGAAAAGATACTTCAAACTCTTATGATCACTATACACTTCAAATCTCGAACCGTACAGATAATGTCTCCACAATTTCAAGACAAACACAACTGCTGCCAGTTCTAAGTCATGAGTAGGATAGTTCCTTTCATGAACCTTCAACTGTCTCGAAGCATACGCAACTACCTGTTGATTCTGCATTAAAACACCACCTAATCCCATCAGAGATGCATCACAATAAACCACAAAAGATTCCACCGGATTCGGCAAAATCAGAATAGGGGCACTAGTCAATCTCCGTTTCAATTCTTGGAAACCTTTCTCACAATCAGAATCCCAAATAAACGCTTGTCCTTTACGAGTCAATTTCGTCAACGGCAATGCTAACTTTGAGAATCCTTCGATAAACTTTCTGTAATAACCTGCAAGACCAAGAAAACTTCTGATTTCCGAAACAGTCTTCGGCGCTTCCCACTGAGATACCGCTTCTACTTTTGTAGGATCCACTGCAATACCATTCTTAGAAATCACATGTCCAAGAAAACTAACTTCATTCAGCCAGAACTCACATTTGGACAACTTTGCATACAACTTCCTATCTTTCAACAACTCTAACACAATTCTGAGATGTTCCGCATGCTCTTTGTCGTTCTTGGAATAAATCAGAATGTCATCGATAAAAACCACAACAAATTTATCCAGATACGGATGAAAAATCCTATTCATATATTCCATGAAAACACCAGGTGCATTAGTAACTCCGAACGGCATAACAGAATATTCATAATGCCCATACCTCGTTCGAAAAGCAGTCTTTTGAATATCTTCCGCTTTGACACGAATCTGATGATATCCCGATCTCAAATCAATCTTACTGAATACACTGGCTCCAATTAGTTGATCCATTAAATCATCAATCCTCGGTAACGGATACCGATTCTTAATGGTTACCTTGTTCAATTGCCTGTAATCAACACACAGTCTCATAGAACCTTCTTTCTTCTTAACCAACAATACCGGAGCACCCCAAGGCGAAACACTTGGACGAATAAACTTCTTCTCCAGTAAATCTTCTAACTGACTCTTCAATTCAGCCAATTCAGACGCAGACATACGATATGGCGCCATCGACACCGGTCTCGTACCAGGAATCAAATCTATAGAAAATTCCACTTCTCTCTCAGGAGGTAACTCGCCAACATCATCAGGAAAGACTTCTGGAAAATCACACACCACTGGCAATTCACTACTCCTGACCTTTCCTGTTGCATCTAACGAAGCAAGTAACATAAACACACTAGCACCATCTTCCATTGCTTCTTGCACCTGCCTAGCAGTCATAGTCAAATTCTCGACACCAACTGCTTCTGGGAAAATCACCGTCTTAGCAAAGCAGTTCAGATGAACCCGGTTAAATTCCAACCAGTTCATCCCAAGGATAATATCAATTTGTTCAAGCGGTAGGCACACTAAATCCATACCGAAACCTCTATCAAAAATCTCAATAGGACAATTCCTACATACAAGTGAAGTTGTCACTGAACCCGATGCAGGAGTATCAACAACCATGCTACCTCGCATACCAGATATGTCCAGTTTCAACCTCTCAGCACAATCCAAAGAAATGAAAGAATGAGTTGCACCAGTATCAATAATTGCAACTAAAGGTGTGCCATGAATAAAACACGTACCTTTAATCAATCGATCCTCTGGGGTAGTCTCAGATCCAGACAAAGCAAACACTTTTCCACCTGACTGATCCTTCCTAGGCTTAGGACACTGCGGACGAATGTGACCTTCTTCGCCACAATTGTAACAAGTAACAGACTTCCCTTTGCAATCAATAGACAAATGACCAGCCTTTCCACATCTATAGCACTTCTTCTCATCACTCTTGCAATCTCGAATGTGATGACCAGACTCACCACACCTGTAGCATCTGATAGGAGCCTTAGAATCTCCCCCACTAGGCCTTTTCCAACCGCCTGATCTCTGGTTATCTCTACCATATGGCTTGCCACGGTCCATATGTTGCTTTCCTCTTTTGTCAACAGCCCCACGAGAGTGAGACGACCTATTCTTGGTAATATCTTCTTCCAAGATTCTGCTACAATCCACCAGATCAGAAAATCTACGAATACGCTGGTACCTGATTCCCTGCTTAATCTCATCTCGGAGACCATTCTCAAATTTGATACATTTAGAGAATTCTCCAGCCTCATCATTGTTGTAGTGCGCATAATACTTTGCCAGCTCAGTGAACTTAGTAGCATACTCACTAACAGTCAGATTGCCCTGCTTAAGCTCCAAAAATTCAATTTCCTTTCTTCCCCGAACATCTTCAGGAAAGTACCTCCTCAGAAAAGCCCTTCTGAAGTTAGCCCAAGTCAGTGCCTCTCCATCCTGAACCATTTCGGTCCTTGTGGCAACCCACCAGTCGTCGGCCTCTTCTGCCAACATATGCGTACCATATCTGACTTTCAGATCTTCAGCACAATCAATCACACGGAAAATCCTTTCGATTTCCTTCAGCCACTTCTGAGCACCTTCAGGGTCATGTGTACCTTTGAACAACGGAGGATTGTTCCTTTGGAAATTTCCCAATTGCCTATCAGCACCAATCACGCCTCCAGTTGGGTTTCCAGCAAGTACACCAGCTAACATCCCCAAAGCCTCAGCTAGTGCAGCATCATTTCGTCCGTTACCTCCTCCAGCCATATTCCTGAGAATTAAAACATACTCCACATCAGAATACAGTATCGACAGTGTTACCTTACACTAATCGCATACAAAAGGAATGAGTGACTCGAGACTCTGGTCGCAACGACCGACTATGCTCTGATACCACTATTGTAACACCCTCTAAAAACCCCGAATGAAATTTTCGCAATCAGTTAAAATTATAAACTCAGAGTACATGTATAATCGAGGATGCTACAATTCTCTTTTTAATAAAACAAATTCCTGTCATGCATAATTTTAGTAGTAACTCATACATGTTTACACAGCGGAATACTTTAATTAATAAAATCAAATGTTATAATATTTTTCAAAGTCATCAGGGGTTAACACCTGGAAAGTCAACGTCATATTATAACAATAAAAGGAATAAACGAGTCTGACTAAAGCAGCTCGACAACCAAACGTTCCCGGAGTTACAACTATCAGAGCATGACACGGACATACTAGAACAAAACTAAACTAGACACGATAAGCCTTCGCCAAGCACCTGAGCGAAGCTCCTCAATCTGAAATATTCAACAGTAAGGGTGAGCTTCTCAAATATACATTTGGTTATACATTCATAACAATCAATTCACGAAATCATAAGCATCACCCAATAATTAGCATATTTCATAGTTTACAAAACCTTTACAATTCATATATCCATGACATATTGCCTTTCATTTTTGCAAATAATCCTCAAACATCATCAACCATTTATCAAATCATACGTGCATACAAACAATCAAATATAACATTGGAAAAATCATCCATTCATGTTATATTCGAGTAATGCAACACACCCATGCATGTGGTACCACTTCACCGCCCCATTAAATCGCGGGTCACGGATAACTCACCGTTCCATTATATCGCGGACACGGCTACCACCTCAACGTTCCATTAAATCGCGGACACGTATATTGGCCACCATGTTAATTCCACACAATGGGAATTAACAAATGCAACATGATATGTAAGTATGTAACACTCAGCATACTATGAACATCGATCAACATATCATGCACATCAACAATATCAAACATAACATGATATGAATAGCATGTAACCACTCAGCATACTATTTAAACGTCAATCATATCAAATTACGAATAGCATGTAATCACTCAGCATACTATTCAAACATCAACCAATCACATCAATTATATCATAATTCATGCTCGATAACATATCTAAAAGCATGGCAATAAAAATCCAACATCAAAACACTGAAACCAAAAATTCAGAAAATCATCACAGCAGAGCAACACGGGCACCCGTGTTGTGCAACACGGCCCGTGTTGTGCAGCACGTCCAGAAAAACGCACGTTTTATTTTTATCAGTATAGGGGATCTGACACGGGTACCCGTGTTGTGCAACACGGCCCGTGTCGTGCAACCAGAAGCACACCCTCTCCCAACACAGAAGAGCAACACGGGCACCCGTGTTGTGCAACACGGCCCGTGTTGCTGAGCGCGTACAGGATTTTCCTGAACCTGCAGCAGCTCAGAAACAGCAGTCCAAACGCGGGAAAGCGTCCGCCAAAACGCGCATTTCAGTACCTAACGCATCGAGTTTGTACAATTCACAACAACACCACAATATCCAAGTTACCAACAATTATTATAATAACCTTAATCGGGGATTAACCGTCCTTTTGGGGAATTTTACTGACACTGAGGTTATCCCTACAACTTCCAAGGTAAATTCACGATCATGATATATACTCCCAATTCCTCATTTGGGACTTAAAACTCTTAATCGATTCATAAAAATTGGGAACCTAACCCTTTTCTAACAAGGTTCAGTCCTATGGTTATCGATCCCTAGAACATCTAACAATTGGGATTTTCCTACAATTACCCGAATCAACCGTACATAAACCCATAAACAAATATAAATCGAGTATAAACCCCCCTTACCTTATCAATTAGCAGCTTTGAGTTCTTGAGCGATGTTCTTCGTTCTCGTTCTTCAGAGCTCTATTTTCCCAAATTCCAACTTCTGTTCTTACGTGAAAACCAAAAAAATGAGAAAATGGCCTAAGTCCCAAACATAACTTTATTTCTCTGCACCCCCACTCTTTACTAACAACATCTAAGCCCAATAACATAAAAATCCCAATATTCCTTATTTCTTTTATTTTCCTCAAATACTCCAAAATAAATAATTCTTTTTATTTTATTAATTCTAATAAAATAAATTCCCAAATTTAAATAAATCAATTAATTGAAAACGGGGTGTTACAACTCTCCCCCACTAAAAGAGTTTTCGTCCTCGAAAACATACCTTAGACGAACAGTTCCGGATAAGCCTCTTTCATCTGGCTCTCCAGCTCCCAAGTGATGTTTCCATCTGCTGGACCTCCCCAAGCAACCTTCACTAATGCTATCTCCTTACCTCTTAACTGTTTCACTTCCCGATCTTCTATCCTCATAGGCAATGTTTCTACTGTCAGGTTATCTCTCACCTGTACATCATCTATTTGGATTACATGAGATGGGTCTGGAATGTATCTCCTCAGCTGAGAAACATGAAAAACATCATGCAAATTCGCAAGTCTCGGAGGTAAAGCAATACGATAAGCAGCTTCTCCAACTCTTTCCGTAATCTGAAACGGACCAATAAAACGCGGAGTCAACTTCTTAGATTTCAACGCTCGACCAATACCCGTCATCGGAGTAACTCTCATAAACACATGATCTCCAGCACTGAATTCTAAATTCTTTCTCCTCTTATCATGATAACTTTTCTGACGACTCTGAGAAGCTCTCATCTTTTCTTGAATCAATTTGATCTTTTCAGTAGTCTGCCGAACAATCTCTGGCCCAACTACCGAACTCTCTCCAGATTCATACCAACACAAAGGTGTTCTACACCGTCTACCATACAATGCCTCAAATGGAGCCATACCAATACTCGAATGGTAACTATTGTTATAAGTAAATTCAATCAATGGCAAATAGCTATCCCAAGCTCCACCCTGCTCTAAAACACAAGCACGCAATAAATCTTCTAATGATTGAATCGTCCTCTCCGTCTGTCCATCAGTCTGAGGGTGGTAAGCTGAACTCAACCTCAATTTAGTACCCAAAGCCTTCTGCAACCCTTCCCAAAATTTCAAAGTGAACCTCGGATCTCTATCTGACACAGTACTAGAAGGAACTCCATGCAAACTCACTATTTTCTCAATATACAACTGTGCCAATCTCTCCATCGAGTAATCCATTCGCACCGGTATAAAATGAGCAGACTTAGTCAACCTATCCACAACGACCCATATTGCTTCACAATTCATAGGAGTCCTCGGCAACCCAGATACAAAATCCATAGAAATACTATCCCACTTCCATTCTGGAATAAACATCGGTTGCATAAATCCAGACGGCTTTTGATGCTCAATCTTCGATTTCTGACAGATTAAACATGCATACACAAATTCAGCTATTTCCTTTTTCATTCCCGGCCACCAAAACAATTTCTTCAAATCATGATACATTTTCGTGGCACCCGGATGAATACTCATCCCACTGCGATGTCCTTCCTCTAATATACTCTTCTTGATTTCTGCAATATCAGGAACACAAACTCTATCGCCAAATCTCATAACATTATTTTCATCAATTCTAAACTCGCCACCTTGACCTTGGTTGATCACTGTCAATTTATCAACTAAATTAACATCAGATTTTTGCCCGATCCTGATCTCTTCTAGAATACCACTAGTAAGTTTCAACATACCCAAACGAACACACTTCGGAGTACTTTCACAAACTAAACTCAAATCTCGGAATTGTTCAATTAAATCCAATTTACGAACCATCATCATAGACATATGCAAGGATTTCCTGCTCAAAGCATCCGCAACCACATTTGCCTTACCAGGATGGTAATTCAAACCAAAATCATAATCTTTGAGAAATTCCAACCACCTTCTTTGCCTCATATTGAGCTCTTTCTGATCGAAAAGATACTTCAAACTCTTATGATCACTATACACTTCAAATCTCGAACCGTACAGATAATGTCTCCACAATTTCAAGACAAACACAACTGCTGCCAGTTCTAAGTCATGAGTAGGATAGTTCCTTTCATGAACCTTCAACTGTCTCGAAGCATACGCAACTACCTGTTGATTCTGCATTAAAACACCACCTAATCCCATCAGAGATGCATCACAATAAACCACAAAAGATTCCACCGGATTCGGCAAAATCAGAATAGGGGCACTAGTCAATCTCCGTTTCAATTCTTGGAAACCTTTCTCACAATCAGAATCCCAAATAAACGCTTGTCCTTTACGAGTCAATTTCGTCAACGGCAATGCTAACTTTGAGAATCCTTCGATAAACTTTCTGTAATAACCTGCAAGACCAAGAAAACTTCTGATTTCCGAAACAGTCTTCGGCGCTTCCCACTGAGATACCGCTTCTACTTTTGTAGGATCCACTGCAATACCATTCTTAGAAATCACATGTCCAAGAAAACTAACTTCATTCAGCCAGAACTCACATTTGGACAACTTTGCATACAACTTCCTATCTTTCAACAACTCTAACACAATTCTGAGATGTTCCGCATGCTCTTTGTCGTTCTTGGAATAAATCAGAATGTCATCGATAAAAACCACAACAAATTTATCCAGATACGGATGAAAAATCCTATTCATATATTCCATGAAAACACCAGGTGCATTAGTAACTCCGAACGGCATAACAGAATATTCATAATGCCCATACCTCGTTCGAAAAGCAGTCTTTTGAATATCTTCCGCTTTCACACGAATCTGATGATATCCCGATCTCAAATCAATCTTACTGAATACACTGGCTCCAATTAGTTGATCCATTAAATCATCAATCCTCGGTAACGGATACCGATTCTTAATGGTTACCTTGTTCAATTGCCTGTAATCAACACACAGTCTCATAGAACCTTCTTTCTTCTTAACCAACAATACCGGAGCACCCCAAGGCGAAACACTTGGACGAATAAACTTCTTCTCCAGTAAATCTTCTAACTGACTCTTCAATTCAGCCAATTCAGACGCAGACATACGATATGGCGCCATCGACACCGGTCTCGTACCAGGAATCAAATCTATAGAAAATTCCACTTCTCTCTCAGGAGGTAACTCGCCAACATCATCAGGAAAGACTTCTGGAAAATCACACACCACTGGCAATTCACTACTCCTGACCTTTCCTGTTGCATCTAACGAAGCAAGTAACATAAACACACTAGCACCATCTTCCATTGCTTCTTGCACCTGCCTAGCAGTCATAGTCAAATTCTCGACACCAACTGCTTCTGGGAAAATCACCGTCTTAGCAAAGCAGTTCAGATGAACCCGGTTAAATTCCAACCAGTTCATCCCAAGGATAATATCAATTTGTTCAAGCGGTAGGCACACTAAATCCATACCGAAACCTCTATCAAAAATCTCAATAGGACAATTCCTACATACAAGTGAAGTTGTCACTGAACCCGATGCAGGAGTATCAACAACCATGCTACCTCGCATACCAGATATGTCCAGTTTCAACCTCTCAGCACAATCCAAAGAAATGAAAGAATGAGTTGCACCAGTATCAATAATTGCAACTAAAGGTGTGCCATGAATAAAACACGTACCTTTAATCAATCGATCCTCTGGGGTAGTCTCAGATCCAGACAAAGCAAACACTTTTCCACCTGACTGATCCTTCCTAGGCTTAGGACACTGCGGACGAATGTGACCTTCTTCGCCACAATTGTAACAAGTAACAGACTTCCCTTTGCAATCAATAGACAAATGACCAGCCTTTCCACATCTATAGCACTTCTTCTCATCACTCTTGCAATCTCGAATGTGATGACCAGACTCACCACACCTGTAGCATCTGATAGGAGCCTTAGAATCTCCCCCACTAGGCCTTTTCCAACCGCCTGATCTCTGGTTATCTCTACCATATGGCTTGCCACGGTCCATATGTTGCTTTCCTCTTTTGTCAACAGCCCCACGAGAGTGAGACGACCTATTCTTGGTAATATCTTCTTCCAAGATTCTGCTACAATCCACCAGATCAGAAAATCTACGAATACGCTGGTACCTGATTCCCTGCTTAATCTCATCTCGGAGACCATTCTCAAATTTGATACATTTAGAGAATTCTCCAGCCTCATCATTGTTGTAGTGCGCATAATACTTTGCCAGCTCAGTGAACTTAGTAGCATACTCACTAACAGTCAGATTGCCCTGCTTAAGCTCCAAAAATTCAATTTCCTTTCTTCCCCGAACATCTTCAGGAAAGTACCTCCTCAGAAAAGCCCTTCTGAAGTTAGCCCAAGTCAGTGCCTCTCCATCCTGAACCATTTCGGTCCTTGTGGCAACCCACCAGTCGTCGGCCTCTTCTGCCAACATATGCGTACCATATCTGACTTTCAGATCTTCAGCACAATCAATCACACGGAAAATCCTTTCGATTTCCTTCAGCCACTTCTGAGCACCTTCAGGGTCATGTGTACCTTTGAACAACGGAGGATTGTTCCTTTGGAAATTTCCCAATTGCCTATCAGCACCAATCACGCCTCCAGTTGGGTTTCCAGCAAGTACACCAGCTAACATCCCCAAAGCCTCAGCTAGTGCAGCATCATTTCGTCCGTTACCTCCTCCAGCCATATTCCTGAGAATTAAAACATACTCCACATCAGAATACAGTATCGACAGTGTTACCTTACACTAATCGCATACAAAAGGAATGAGTGACTCGAGACTCTGGTCGCAACGACCGACTATGCTCTGATACCACTATTGTAACACCCTCTAAAAACCCCGAATGAAATTTTCGCAATCAGTTAAAATTATAAACTCAGAGTACATGTATAATCGAGGATGCTACAATTCTCTTTTTAATAAAACAAATTCCTGTCATGCATAATTTTAGTAGTAACTCATACATGTTTACACAGCGGAATACTTTAATTAATAAAATCAAATGTTATAATATTTTTCAAAGTCATCAGGGGTTAACACCTGGAAAGTCAACGTCATATTATAACAATAAAAGGAATAAACGAGTCTGACTAAAGCAGCTCGACAACCAAACGTTCCCGGAGTTACAACTATCAGAGCATGACACGGACATACTAGAACAAAACTAAACTAGACACGATAAGCCTTCGCCAAGCACCTGAGCGAAGCTCCTCAATCTGAAATATTCAACAGTAAGGGTGAGCTTCTCAAATATACATTTGGTTATACATTCATAACAATCAATTCACGAAATCATAAGCATCACCCAATAATTAGCATATTTCATAGTTTACAAAACCTTTACAATTCATATATCCATGACATATTGCCTTTCATTTTTGCAAATAATCCTCAAACATCATCAACCATTTATCAAATCATACGTGCATACAAACAATCAAATATAACATTGGAAAAATCATCCATTCATGTTATATTCGAGTAATGCAACACACCCATGCATGTGGTACCACTTCACCGCCCCATTAAATCGCGGGTCACGGATAACTCACCGTTCCATTATATCGCGGACACGGCTACCACCTCAACGTTCCATTAAATCGCGGACACGTATATTGGCCACCATGTTAATTCCACACAATGGGAATTAACAAATGCAACATGATATGTAAGTATGTAACACTCAGCATACTATGAACATCGATCAACATATCATGCACATCAACAATATTAAACATAACATGATATGAATAGCATGTAACCACTCAGCATACTATTTAAACGTCAATCATATCAAATTACGAATAGCATGTAATCACTCAGCATACTATTCAAACATCAACCAATCACATCAATTATATCATAATTCATGCTCGATAACATATCTAAAAGCATGGCAATAAAAATCCAACATCAAAACACTGAAACCAAAAATTCAGAAAATTATCACAGCAGAGCAACACGGGCACCCGTGTTGTGCAACACGGCCCGTGTTGTGCAGCACGTCCAGAAAAACGCACGTTTTATTTTTATCAGTACAGGGGATCTGACACGGGTACCCGTGTTGTGCAACACGGCCCGTGTCGTGCAACCAGAAGCACACCCTCTCCCAACACAGAAGAGCAACACGGGCACCCGTGTTGTGCAACACGGCCCGTGTTGCTGAGCGCGTACAGGATTTTCCTGAACCTGCAGCAGCTCAGAAACAGCAGTCCAAACGCGGGAAAGCGTCCGCCAAAACGCGCATTTCAGTACCTAACGCATCGAGTTTGTACAATTCACAACAACACCACAATATCCAAGTTACCAACAATTATTATAATAACCTTAATTGGGGATTAACCGTCCTTTTGGGGAATTTTACTGACACTGAGGTTATCCCTACAACTTCCAAGGTAAATTCACGATCATGATATATACTCCCAATTCCTCATTTGGGACTTAAAACTCTTAATCGATTCATAAAAATTGGGAACCTAACCCTTTTCTAACAAGGTTCAGTCCTATGGTTATCGATCCCTAGAACATCTAACAATTGGGATTTTCCTACAATTACCCGAATCAACCGTACATAAACCCATAAACAAATATAAATCGAGTATAAACCTCCCTTACCTTATCAATTAGCAGCTTTGAGTTCTTGAGCGATGTTCTTCGTTCTCGTTCTTCAGAGCTCTATTTTCCCAAATTCCAACTTCTGTTCTTACGTGAAAACCAAAAAAATGAGAAAATGGCCTAAGTCCCAAACATAACTTTATTTCTCTGCACCCCCACTCTTTACTAACAACATCTAAGCCCAATAACATAAAAATCCCAATATTCCTTATTTCTTTTATTTTCCTCAAATACTCCAAAATAAATAATTTTTTTTATTTTATTAATTCTAATAAAATAAATTCCCAAATTTAAATAAATCAATTAATTGAAAACGGGGTGTTACATTGGGAAGAATGGTTGTTGCGTAAAAGATGGTTGTGTTGGGAAGAGAGGTTCTTGGTTGCTCATGAATGGTTGTTGGGTGTAAGTGCTTGATGATGGTTGGGTGTGTTGGACGTTTGAAGATGTTGGGAAATTACGAGGGTCATACAAAAAGTTGTTTGGTGACAGATACAAATTTGTAACAGACTTATACCATTCCATGTATTCCTTACTTGGCTTACATTCTTCTGACATGACATCTCCTTGTAAGACTTTATTTTCGCGGTTATGCCATTGACGACGCTCCTGCTTGTAACAATCTTTCCAATTGCTATATGCCCATTGATCGTTCACCACACTTTTGTGATACTCCTCCATGCACTGTGGAGCATCCGGTATGCCTTGCTTAATGCCAAATTGAAGTTTTACCCGATCAGAATGGTGCATTTCAACAGTAGTAAAACATATGATAAATGTTTTTGCACTCCACACGTGACTATCGGTCGGATCGGTATCATCAAGTCCCAGATAGGGCCTCCATGTAAACTGTTAAAAAAATCAGTTATTAGTTTAACGAACCATATAAAATATGTAATACTTAAAATATGGTTAAGAATATTACATCAGATTCTTCGAAATGATCGATGAAAGTCCGATAGCCAAGTGCACAATGATGAGGAGTCTTTTCGTAATCCATCCCATAGGCAGACCATCTAAAAAAATGTAATAGTTAAATATTGTTCACATAATATATAAGTTTAAGACAAAGGAGTAGTTACAACTTACTTGGTTGCGTACGGAAAATGAAAAGGATTACGATTCCTAGGCGCTAGATTCGGCATCCTGGACCAGCCCCAAGCTTGTATTAGTGTTGAACAACCAGCAAAATTATGAACATCTTTTTTGGTGCATCTACAGAGGTTTCTGTATAGATGCGATAAAACTGCTGATCCCCAACTGTATCTACCTATTTTATTAAAGTCAGCTAGCAATGGTAAATACATTAGATGTATTGTGTTACCATTTGTGTCAGGAAATGATAAACAAGCGAATAACAATAAAATATAAATTCTAGTTTTTTTATGAATTTGTTCTAGAGGGGAATCTTGGTTCAATTCAAATGCATCATATATTTCCCGGAGCCAAGTAATTTTGACGAATTGTCCCTTTCTAGCTCGTTCGGGCAATTCTTCACCCAAGAGTTCTTGAGTTATAGAGTAGTCAACATTTGTTCTCCCATTCACTGCCAAACCGTTTACACGTAAACCCATCAACATGTGGACATCTTCAAGGGTGACTGTGGATTCACCGGTAGGAAGATGGAATGTGTGTGTCTCCGGACGCCATCTTTCACATAAAGCAAGAATAAATTTCCTATCCACCCCATATGACGTTATGTTGAGAACGTGCCCAAAGCCCGCTTGCATCAAATATGAACGGATCATTTCGTCTACGCGCACATATGAGTGTGTACGAGGCCTAAATTTTTTCTCATTCTAAAAAAAAAATAGTTAATATTAGAATATGGATAATGTCAGAAGTATATGCTTAAAATTTTAAAAAATTTATACGTAAATATATTCAAGACTTACATATTGGAGGATGTTTGACAATGTTCCTTGGTGCTCCTCTCTATAAGTTAACAGAGACATTATAGTAAATTGAGGTGTAGTGTAAAATTATGATGAGAAAGAATAGATAAAGATTGAGTGTGATGTAAATTTTGAAAAAATAAGTAGTATTTATAGAGAAATAATGTAGGGTTTTTATTCAAAAAATTCAATGGAAAACAAAAAATTGGTTGGGAGTAATTACTCTGCATGCATGCTGCGTACGTAGACTGGTGCTGCATGCACAGTTTTACAGAGTCCGCCTACTCAATGGGCGGAACCCTTTTAATTTTCTGACACACCGCATATACAATGGGTGGACATGTTTCTTTTTGTCTGCCATCCGCGCTTTGAATGGGCGGAAGCGTGCAATTATGCCTGCCAAGGACGCAGGAGCAATGGGCGGAGCCTGCATGAACATCAATGCGTCCGCCTACTCATTGGGCGGAACCCGTTAACAATTTAATGACACCGCTTCTGCATTGGGCGGATGAGTTATTACAACATAAATTCAATTCTACATGCGTTTATTTATTACACCATATCTACTAAACACAAAATCTATTTCATTTAAATACACTTCTACCTCCTACTTTTTTTCATCAAGCCAACCCATCTAAAAACCAAATTTCTCCTACAATTCTACCTCCTACTTTTTTCACTAACAAATCAACATGTCTCAAATACCTCAATACATAGTAGATGCTCATTACAATGGAGAGATCCTTATCTCCGATGAAATGGGCATTATATTCGAAAATACCGATATATGCCGGTTCAAATTAAGTAGAAATGTGAAATTTGAATATTTGAGGGAGAGGATACAAACAAGGATGCAATCTGGAGTTGTCTCACAAATTATATATCGAAATGCTGTTAATTTCGGTGTTAACCAGGTGAAATATGTTCCACTGAAAATCCGAGATGATGATGATGTGGAAATGATGTTTTACAACCATGAATTATCTGGGTTACATGCGATAGATTTATACATAAAATTTCAAACTTCTCAACAATCTCAAATCTCACAAGTGGCCAATCCCAATGATGCTGAGCCCGTGTCCATAATTCCCGAGGAAGTCGTTGTCGAAGATGACGAAGAAGAGGAGACTGAGTCACAAGCTGATGATTTGTTCACTACTTTATTTGAAGACGGTGGACGTGACGAGGCGGATGCAATCAACGAAACTGAACAACATATTCCACTTGAGAATGTCTATTGTCCACCCGCCCACATGACAACTCTGGATACAGCTGGAGACGAATCATCCTTTCAATGGCCCAAAAATCCTCGTCTTCCGCTGGAGGATGACATAGCTGTTGGGAACCAGTTCAAAAACAAATCTGACTGTGTCTTTGTGATATCCAGGTACCATATGAAACATGTCGTTGATTTCAGGGTTACGTGTTCTGATACAAAGAGATATAAAATTTGTTGTAAGCGAAGTGGTTGCAACTTTCGTCTAGTGGCATCCTATAGGAAAAGGAGCGACCTATGGGAGATAGGAATCATGGAGCCCCCACATAATTGTTCAACGACCATCTTTAATCAGGATCATCGACAACTAAGCTCTCGAATGATGAGTGAACGATTAATGCCTCTTGTTGAAAAGGATCCCTCCATCAAGGTGAGTGTATGTATTAACGAAATTGTTTCTTTTTTCAACTACACTCCATCTTACAAGAAGGCATGGATTGCTAGAAACAAAGCAATCGAACAAGTGTTTGGTAATTGGGAAAAGTCATACAATGAACTTCCAAATTACTTGTTGGCCCTTAAGAAGTTTGTTCCAGGCACTGTAGTAGAAATGCAAACACTACCGGTATATACAGATGACGTGACTATTATTGCTGGGAAACAAATCTTCCACCGACTATTTTGGGCTTTCCAACCATGCATACGTGGCTTTGCATATTGCAAGCCTTTACTACAGATTGATGGTACCTGGTTATATGGAAGGTACAAAGGTACATTACTAATGGCTGTAGCACAAGACGAAAACATCAATATTTTCCCAGTTGCCTTTGCCTTAGTGGAAGGTGAGACGGCGGATGGTTGGGGTTTCTTTCTAAAAAACTTGAGAATGCATGTAGCTCCTCAACCTGGCTTGTGTTTGATTTCTGACCGACATGCATCTATCGAAAGCGCTTATAACAATCCTGGAAATGGTTAGAATAACACTACATCTGTCCATGTGTATTGTATCAGGCATATTGCGCAAAATTTTATGAAGGATATCAAGGACCGTATCCTCCGGAAAAAAATAATCAACATGGGTAAGTACTTTTTATGCAAACATTACATGCTCGTTAATAGTATACCATTATATTAACCAATATTTTTTTTAACATGTAGGGTATGCGCCGAACCAACCAACATTTAAATATTATCGTAATGAAATTGGGATGGCTAATGGTGATGCTTTGAGGTGGATAGACAGAATTCCCGTTGAAAAATGGACGAGGGCATTTGACGAGGGTCGTTGTTGGGGGAACATGACAATAAACCTTGTCGAGTCACTAAATTCTGTATTTAAAGGCACTCGTAATCTCCCCATCACATCGTTAGTAAGTGCAACATACTATAGGATGGGAACACTCTTTGCTGAAAGGGGTGCAAAGTGGAGTGCAGTTTTGAATTCTGGACAAACATTTACAGAACGGTGCGTGAAGGTGATGAAAGAAGAGACGTCTAAATCCGCCACACATCAAGTAAGCATTTTTGACTATAATAATAACACTTTCAATGTGAAGGAGACAATTAACCACGGTGAGGGGAAGCCATTGGGGCGTTACAAGGTCAACCTAATGGAAGGATGGTGTGACTGCGGAAAGTTTCAAGCATACCGTGTTCCTTGTTCACATGTTATCGCTGCATGTTCTGTGGTACGCCAAGACGCATTTCTTCTGTTGTCTGACGTTTACAAGGTTGCGAACTTATTTGGGGTTTACAGCACGAGCTTTCCAGTTCTACCATACGATGAGTATTGGCCCACTTATGAGGGAGATCAAATTTGCCATAATCCAGTTATGCGGAGGAACAAGAAAGGTCGTCCCGTGAGCATCCGTATTACAACAGAAATGGACGCATATGATAAGTTGGAGAGAAAATGCACATTATGTCGTCTTCCAGGTCACAACCGAACGCGATGCCCCAATGTAGGAACTAGTAATA
Organism: Vicia faba; assembly: GCA_948472305.1. NCBI lineage: Eukaryota > Viridiplantae > Streptophyta > Magnoliopsida > Fabales > Fabaceae > Vicia > Vicia faba. The sequence goes on along the minus strand of OX451736.1, from coordinate 1,577,659,090 downwards.
ATTAGTTATTCATTTTGTTATCAATCTGCAAAGTTGTATGTATAATGACACCGAGTTATTATGTTTCATTTCACTAATACTTCTGCATTTAATATAAATAACAATTCGAAAAAACAACACATAAATTAAAATACTGAGACGAATAGTAGAACTTAGCAATAACATTAAACGTAAACAACATCAACATGTTCAAACAAGGACATAACCATTTCTAGGATATTACAATCAGCAACACAATGTCTTTTTGCTGAAGCATCATCATAAGAACACATGCGTCGTTGTGAACAAGTCTCCAAGAACGAGTGGGTCCATTTAAGCCAGGCACCGTAACTAACCTCTCTATTTTCCGAATCTTTTCACCTTGGGCAATTTCTTCCCCTAACCATCCCTCCAAGTGCCTATGCAGCTGCTCAAATGTCTGCGTGTTCAACAATTTGATCTTCATCGGAGGCTTTACTGGAGAAAAAATAAGTTCTGCGTCTCTTTTCATATATGGAAACATTGAAAACTCCCCGGATGTTGAAGACATTTTTAAGATACAACTAAAGAAAAATAATTTAAGTGTAGCTTGGATCATTCAACATCAACGATATTTATAGGTCACAACAAAAATTTTAAATTAATAAAATAATAAAACCCTCCGCCCATTAACGTGGCGGAGCCGTAAATAAATAATAAAATTACGAAAGCTTCCGCCCATCGCACTGGCGGAACCGTACTGAAATAATAAAATAATAAAATGAATAAAACCCTCCGTCCATTGCAGGGGCGGAGCCGCACTGCAATAATAAAATAACATGACCCTTTCTATGATTAATATTTTAACATTGATTTCTTACTTAATAATAATTTTAATTTATTTTTAAAATTACATTAAAATAAATTTTATTTGTATAGTAATATTTTAATATTTTAATAATTTCATTAAAATGACTTAAATTTGAATTTTTCAATTTCTTTTTATACAAATATATTGATTTCTTACTTAATAATAATTTTAATTTATTTTTAAAATTACAATAAAATAATTTTTATTTGTATATTAATATTTTAATATTTTAATAATTTCATTAAAATGACTTAAATTTGAATTTTTCAATTTCATTTTATACAAATATATTGATTTCTTACTTAATAATAATTTTAATTTATTTTTAAAATTACATTAAAATAAATTTTATTTGTATATTAATATTTTAATATTTTAATAATTTCATTAAAATGACTTAAATTTGAATATTTCAATTTCATTTTATACAAATATATTAATTTCTTATTTAATAATAATTTTAATTTATTTTTAAAATTATATTAAAATAAAATTTTTGTGTATATTAAAATTTTAATATTTTAATAATTTTATTAAAATGACTTAAAATTTAATATATCAAATTCATTTTATAAAAATATATTATTTTTTTATTTAACAGCAATTTTAATATATTTTTAAAATTATTTTTTAAAAAAAACGTTGATCACACAGCTCCGCCAATGCAATGGGCGGAAGCTGTGTATTTTTAAGACCATTCGCCCATCCATTGGGCGGAGCCTCCTAATTCCAATTTTTTTTTTTTGAAAAGATGGTATATTGGGAATAATGGTTGAAAGGTGTGGTATATTGGGATATAGTTGTTAAAAAGAGGGTATGTTGATAAAAAATTCAGAAATTTTCCTCTCAAAACTATAAACTAAAATTTCTATTAGAAAAAGAAGAACATTAAAATAATTAAATAAAATAAAAAAAGATAAAAGTTTTTTTATTAATTTGATAAATTTTGTCGTCTATCAATATATATATATATATATATATATATATATATATATATATATATATATATATATATATATATATATATATATATATATATATATATATATATATATATATATATATATATATATATATATATATATATATATATATATATATATATATATATATATATATATATATATATATATATATATATATATATATATATATAATAGAGATAGTAACTAAAAGTTTAATTTAGCTATTATAAATAAATAAAATATAAAATATGTGAAAAAGCCACTGATATCCTTTTGAATTCATGTTTGAATTTTTTTTATTTCAGAGTTCAAAATTACTATTTGAAATTTGTTGCAACCACGTTCAAAATTACTATTTGAAATTTGTTGCAACCACGTTGATTTGACATTTAATAAGACTGATATGTTACTCCTTCATTTTTTTTTACTCATTTTTATTTTATTTTAAACTCTAATTAAAGATTTAATATCTATTTAACTTCTTCCAAACATGGGAAACCCAATTTAAACTCAAAATTAATTACTTAGGACAATCAAGAGTTTCACAGTTTCCTATGTTTGTAATCAAATGTATTATAACTCTGTGCATATTACACATCATCTTTTCAACCCTTGCTTAACTCTCTCTCCGTCCAATCTTTCTCTTTTCATCTTCGATTGCCCTTTTTCTTTTTGGATTGCCATTTTTCTCATATTTACTTGATTTGGTTATATGATGCTTAATTGCTTGAAATTGTTGAATCTATAGCTAACGTCATGTTTTTCGTGTGATTGTTTTAGCTTTGTTGAATTTTTTTAGAAGCTTTCCCCACAAACAGATGAAAACAAGATTCAAATTGTTGGGAACATATCGAAGTCGTCGGAAACGCCCTCCACAATGCAACTCCGGTCACCTCCACCATAATGCCTCAGTCTCGAGCGCCACCACGTCAGAAACTAAAACTCGCCACCACATATTGGAATACATTGTTAAGCTTTAGATCTAACAACTCAATATGCTTAGTTTTTCGAGAAGCACTTTTGATGATTCTCCGATACTAATTTCTGCGACAGATTTGAGTTCTTATTATGTCCTTATGCTTTTCTGTTATTGCAGTTATTAAGCTACTTTGCGGTTTTATACTTGGCATAGAATAAGTTTTGTTTTCAATATTTAATGAAGAACATCAAGGTAATTGGGACTACCACATGTTTATCCTTTGTCAATTCTAAAGATGAAGTTTTAGAGACTTCGTGAGCATATTATATAGTTTGAATGAATTTTTTATATAAATTCATGCTCCTGTATCTCTTGTATTTAAGTGGTTGGACATACATACAAGAATGAGGAATATGACTCCTTTAGTGTTTGAGGAATATATGGTTCTTACTCTTTATGTTTTTTTCTTCTAAAAATGTATCTTAACTTGATTGCATGTTTAGGCTATTGCTCCATATATTTGGATTTTATGGAGAAATCAAAGAAGTGTGAATTGTTAAACTTCGATGAAGATTTTATGTGTTCAAATTCATCAATTAGTAGTGCAACATTATGATAAAAGAATAATTGGTGTTATTTTTGTACATCTATATGTTTTTGTTTCTAAGGATAAACTAAGTTGTGTTTATTATGAATCTCTGAAGGTATTAGTTTCACCTAAAGTTTCAATATTTCTCTAACTATTTTTTTTACATTTGATTGGTTTAATATAAAGAAACACTTACATTTATAGATTTTGTATTTTGGAAATTGAAACTACTATAGATTTTACTCGACGGGCTCCATCAATACGAAGAATGGCTGGTCAAAAGGGAGCAATATGTGGTTTACCGTTGCATGTCTTTTTGTCTGCATGCTTTAAATTTGGTATATTATTGCTTCAATTTGTTATGAAAAAATGTGATTAATTTTATAATTGAGGATTTAGGATGGAATAATATTGTGTGTTGTTTTGATTCATCTATTTGGTATTTGGTATTTTAGGGGACAAAGCGGTATCGACTTATGTTAAGTTGGCGAATTTTCATTTGAAGGTAATAAATATGAATTAGGTATTTGGCATATGGTTTTTGCTGGTATATTTCTTTAAAGCCTGCAATGACATTGTGTTCTCTTGCAGGAAATCAAGTTTGAAAGATGTAGAGTCATTTGAACTCGTTGGGAAACCAAACTCTACTATTGTGTTTAAACTCCCTTCTATGTTTGCTTTGAACCCATACAAGAGAGTTGGAAGAAAATGTCTCTGATTTTTGTGTCCAACAATACGAATTTGCAGTCCTGCTCTGGAAATTAATGGAGGAGAGAAAGACATGTGACGTTATAGACACTAATAAAAGTATAGATCTATTGACTAATAGTTAGAACAAGCATTGATAAGGCAAATAAAATGTTCACTTATGCACACTAAGCATACCATGAAAAGATTATTCAGTAAGTGTGTTTGACTTGGTAACTTTCTAAACCACCACTTCTTTTGATCTAATTATTTATAATTTTTAAATATTTCATAGGTTAGCGTTGGGAGTTGCTCTTACGGTTTATGAAAGAGAAGAAGAAGTTGATCATAAAAGGTATATATCTCTATCAGTTGTGTGATCAAATTTCGATTTTCATTCATTCAATTTGGATCATACATAAAGGGTTGCATTCAATGTTTTTGAATTTGTGTTGATAATTTTAAACTTATATATGACTTTATTAGTAACAATTACAGTGGAAACATTGAAGGATCAATGAAATTGCAAAATCAATAACAACATCATGAGATCAATATCACAAAATGCCAAGAATCAAATTAGATTATGGTTTTGCAACATCTACTAAAAATTTAAAATCTATTGTTAGTACATACTTATTTTCATGTCCATTGGATCTGGGTATTAGACAATTAAAATTTTTAAAACAATAACTTATTTCTTCAAGTTGCACTGTTTTTCTTCGAAGGAGCAATATTGGTCAATATGCTTGCTTATTCAATTTTGAACAAACTGGGCAAAATTTCATTTTTGAACAGAATGCCATCAATCCATGAATGCCATGAATCCCAATTTTGAACAAACTTGATAGAATGCCATGAATCCATTTTTGAACAAACTGGGCAAAATTTCTCTCCTCAATTTCCCAGATCTTAGTTATTCAATTTCCTTGATATTAGGTACGTTGTGAAAGCCTTGAGCTCAAGTTATTTAGGTCCTCACTTTTCGTAGATAATTCATGTGATATCTTCGCGCATTTGTCACTATTATTAGTTTATGTGATGTTGGATTGGTGCTTTTCCCTCACCACTTTACTCATATTAGTTGTTTATATTTGATATGATTTTTTTGTACATTTTTAATGTTGATTCTTTTCATTGGGAGAGAGGGAAGTATTAATGGAAGAGTTACAGAGTTTAAGAAGCCAACTTTAATTTTATATTGATTTGTCATCCACTGCAAGGAAGAAGTATCCATTACTGCAACTGACATGTTCATCTGAACACAGTTTTGCTCCAACAACTCTCACTGCCATTCCAGAGTCAATATTGGAAAGGGATGAGACAGATGAAACTCTAACATCGATTAGAGACAATTTTGAAGTAAAACTTGAACAAGAAACAATTAAATGGACTGAGGCAGAAAGCAGGTGGGTTTCTCTTTTTGAATAACTGAGAGTCGACCTTGAAGCTAACATGTTGTTAGCAGAAAAGACGAAACATGAATTAGATGCTGAGAGGGAGTGTAATAAGGAACTTCAGGAAGCCATGCATATGACTATAGAAGGATATCCACGACTTTTAGAACAATATGCATAAAGTGGTATAACGCCCATGTCTATGATTAAAATACTTTTTGTCCAATTTTGAAAAGAAAGTGGTATAATGCCCTGTCTATGATTAAAATTCCATAAACACACTTTTTAATAATATTCTAACATGAATAACTTTACAATTTTTTATTTACAATAACGAGTGCTAGTTGTATTGCATTATTGCATCTCTTTAATAACTATAAAATTAATATATTAAGGTAATAGACATAAGATATCATTCTATTTTAGATCTTAAAAGTTTTAAAAAAATATATCATATACATTAATTTTATTATATAATTATTAAATAAATAAAATAAATTTAATTAAGATGTTTTAAAATAAAACGGTGAAATATATAGTCTGAACTTATGTAAAATAATAAAAGAAATATTGTTTAATAATTATAAAAAATAAAATTATATTAAGTCAACTTAAATGTTTTTATTCAATTAAAAAAAATTATTGTAGTCTTTTTATAATAATATATCTTTCTTTCCTCTCATTTTCTTTTCACTTTATTAGTAACAAACAACTAAAAAATCATTCCACTTTCCTTTAACTTTCTCATCACTTTCATTCTTTCAATATTCTTTCCTCTTACTTTCTTTCCTTTCACTTTCTTTTCTCATCCAAACAAAGCATTAGTGATCATTTTCGTTGAATTTTAAGTATAATATTTAATTACAGAATTAAATATATTTTAGATCTTATAAATATTTACATAAATTCACGGGTAGATGTATCTATGAAATATCATCGGTAGAATGTTAATTTTAACATCTATCTTTTAAATATTTCTTTTGCGAATGTTTTATATAATTAAAGTTAGAGAATCAATTCTACGATTCATTATAAGTACAAATCAAGATTTAAAAGTTTGTGCATATTATTAGACTATACTTATAATTATGTGAATGTTAACCGATTAAAGAATGAAACCAAACTTTACAAATGATAGTTTGGTAGACATGTAGTGTGAATTCAGACTATCTTACTAGTAACTAAGTAATACACACCACAATAATATTTTAAGGTCCCAGGAACATTCTAAATAGCATTACAAATTAAATAACAATAATATAAATTCTTCTTCTAATTAATCATAATCCTTTACTCTATCATTGTCTTGTCCTCAAGGTTCTAAAATGAAGATGAAACACTCGTTCTAAAAAGAAGGTGAAACACTCATTCTTTCAACAAAATCCGTGACTGCTTGAGGCTTTCCATCAAGTAATAATTATAAGGTATGATAATACACTTTAATATACAAAGGCACAATTTGGAGAACATAAACTTGTAACTTACACTTCTCTTCAACATTATTGGCTACATTGAAACCCTTAGTCAATTCTGTAGACTTGAAGGATATTGCAATCGAGCCCCTTTCATTTCCACTTCCAATTAAAATTCTACCCGCGTATAAAGGTGCAAGTGGGCAGGACCAAACAACTCGATATTTCCATGTTAGGCCTAAATCAAATTGTTCAGTATCGTTGTACTCTTTGATTGAATATTCATACATAATTGAGGAGCTCTTTTCCAATTCTCTATGAACCCTATCCAATGTAATAGATATTTGAAAGCCAAGATTCCTTCTCAAAACATCTGTACCCATTCCATTATCAGCATATGCATTAGTATTCTTTTGGAGCTTCTCAAGTTGAGCCACTAGATCTCTTTCAACATGAAAGTAGACATTACTCGACTTAGGAAGAACGCACCTTCCATTCACTTTTCGTCCAAATATCGAGCTCAAGGACCAACTTGGTTGAATCTTAAATTCATCTGGAAAGCTCGAACTAGTTTTTAGAATATCAGGCTGTAGTACAACCGTAAGTGTTTGTTCCAGAATAATTCCTGAATCTAACTCATCAGCAGGAGCTGTGGATACTGTCAAGTGCAATCGCTGCGAATGATAAAAACTCCTGTAAATAGATGGTCTATCAAATAAGGCCGAAAATCTAACTTTATCTCGACAAGGAAGGAGTTCCAACTAGGGAATAAGATTCTTCATGTAGACAGCTTCACACAGCAGTGTGCCATATCTTAAATTACCTAAGGTTGACTGAGATGCCCATTTAGGAGCAGAGTAAGCGTTAGATGACTCTATAAAGGTTATCGAAGCACATAAGATACCTGATAGAGAATGCGTCAAATTTTTCCAAGAAGCATCAACCTGATGTTGAGGGACATCAAAAGCTGCCCACAACTCAACTCCAGGAGGCTTTGCATTTTGGCTAGATATTGGATCAAGTCCACCTCGTCTTTCATAGTTCTATCGCCCTTGTGTGAAAGATAACTCCATTTCTTTAATATGAAATTTCTTATTCTTAGAAAGAAGCGGTGGGGGCATGATGAAATTGTTCAGAACAAAAACATGATCTTTCATAACAACATTTGCATCAGTCAAACGACCTCTATCCTGCTGATGAACTTGTTTGTATTTAGCGGTTGGCTGGATTTCTCTTCCAACTACAACATCTTTAGCATCCAGTTTAGGCTCGAAGTTAGGGACCAGTTCAGGTTCAAGCTCCTTAGTAAGTAACTGTCCAGCTCTAGGGTGGTGTGACCCCAGTCTTTGAGCAGATATAAGAACTGCCTGTATATCTTGAACTTTATTTGTTGTATCAGCATTTGAATCAACACTGAAAAGAACCTTATGAATATTGGATACAATGACATTAAAAGGATCACCAGGGTTGTCTGCTAGGAGTGGATCCAATCCTTCTATATCTATGTGTTCTGCAATAGCCCATATAAGGCAGGCCAATTCTTGGTGTATTGACCTGTGAAACAAGATTACGCAACTGCCACACTGCTTGAGAAGAACCATCCATATAATATAATGCACTGGACAATCCGACTCGTACATCCCCCAATTTAATTAGATCTCTTCTTCGATTGTTCACTCTCTAAATCCTTTGACCAACTAGGCGATTTCACTTCCCTCAAAAAACCCCTTGGGTGAACGCACTACCCTCTCTTCAACTCTACTACCATTTGTCGAATCTTTAGTTGAAGAAGATGTTGCCATCGATGATATCAGAGGTCTTTGAGACCCTTGTGATATAAGGTATTTGGTGGGTTTTGATTTGGGGAGAGAATATGGTTTGGGTTTGGTGTTGAGAGAGAATGGTGAATCTGAAAGTTTAAAAGTGGGGGAAAGCTTCACAACTCTTAGGTCACCATCAATTGCAGGAACTTGTTTGACAACAAAATCTTCATGAAAATCAGTTTCATCGACAGATTTCATTGGTTCCAGACCTTCGCGAGCAATGGGTCGGGTTACGATTTTTTTAGACAGGTTAAAAGTGGGTCTACGAGCAAGATGATAAAGGGTTTAGGTTTTTTTTTGTTGGCTTGCTTAAAATAGGGATGATAAAGGGTTTGAAGTGGGTCTATGGATCTAATGACTATTTGAGAATTTTGTTTAGATCTTTTCTTAAAAGGGAGATGAGACACTTACAAATACTTCTCAAAATCTCTTCTAATTGTGGAGGAGGTTTTTGTTAGTTGTAGTTGTTGATGATAATTACTATAGTAGTATGAATAATGAGATGATGAATAGGATGAATAAATGTTAGGTGGAGGTGGTGTATACCCATGATTAAAATATAAATATGGACTTGTAACATGAGAAATTATGGAATAAGATGAGAAAATTTCTCATGGAAAAGATGGAAATGAGAAAGTGATTGAAAATGTAAAAAAAGGGGTTTGTGGGATAGGTAGGAGGAATGCTCCCGGGATGATATGAAGGTGTATGATAAGGATAATCTATAGGAGGATTTGAGTACATGGATGAAAGCACCCATTGATATGAAGTTTTCATATCAAAACTATAAACTAGGGTTTCTACTAGAAAAGGGGAAGAACACTAAAATGACTAAATAAAATAAAGAAAGATACAAGATTTTTCCATTTGATTTGATAAATTTTGCCATCTCTTAATGAGTACATATACTAGTAGCAGTGAATAGTAACTAAAGGCACAATAACTAATTAAAGTCCATTTCAATAATATCCTAAGAACATTCTAAAAAGCATTTACAAATTAAATAACAATAATATAAAATCTACTATTAATTAACCATAACCTTTACTCTATTCGAATTTGTAGAGATCACTCTTGATAAATGAATAAGTTGATTTCAAATGTATATTGTTTTAAGTTATATACATTCAGATATGGATTTAATTATTTTCATACGATTTAGGGCTCGTTTATTTTAGATTTTTCTAAAAATAATTTTTATACTGTAATATAATTTTGTGTAAAATTTTTTTATAAAGAAATTTTTAATAAAAGCTTCAAATGAAAATTTGGTTTGAATAATTAATCTTAAAATGTTATTTTAGATATTTCATCATATTAGTAAAACTTTTTTTGGATATCAAAATTTCAAACAATCATTTAATTTTGAAGCTATTTCAAATAAATTTGGCTAAATTACAATTTTGATCATCTTATTTTAGTCAATTCACGAAATTAGTTCCTCTATTTTATTTTTAAACAGTTTTAGTCTCATTCTGATTTTTGGTCCAAAAAGTGATGATGTGTGATTTTTTAATGATATAAAAATTGATTTAATGAGGTAGAGTAATCTATGTGGATTAATAGACTTACATGACATTATTTAATAATGTTAATTGTTTAAAATAATAAATCATCAAAAATTCAAAATATTTACATTAAAAAACATAAATATATAATGTTAGACTAAAAAAACATATATTTTTAAATATAATGAATTGGAAAGAGAAAAAAAATATTAAATTATACATAAAAAATTATAAACGAATTGAAAAAGGGAAAAAAATCTCGATTAAAATCATAAGTATCCAACCTTCTTCTCTCTCAATCTACTCCACCCTTTTTGAACTCAAATTCACAAAAGAAAATTAGATTTATGGGTGCACAATGAAACACTAAACCCATATTTATGAATGTAATCTAAACTTTTCAATTTTATTACTTTCTTCTTGCTCTATTTCTTCCTCAATCATTCTCCAACAGATGAAATCACAAGGTTATTAAATCTCTTACGACCTCAATCTTTATGAGAATTCATATGTTGTCTCTTATTCAAATATGCATATTAAGAAGAATCATGGTTGTTACTTTTACCATCTCCACAAAAATAAGATCTACACCACTTAACCTTTGTTAATCTGTCAAATTTTCACAAATTTGTTATTTTTCTTCATCTTCTTTTCTTATGTGTCATATGATTCTTGTAAATAAATATGGGTTGGTTATTACCAAAAAAAAAACATTAAGGTTCAAAATTAGGTTTGTGTTGATTTGGATTGTTCTTCATTTGGAGAGAAAGTATGTTCATCGGGGTTTATTTTCCATAACTTGAGAAATGATATGTTAAGATAAAAATATGGAAAAAGATAATTTAATTAGATAATATATATAAGCTGGGGGAGACGTTTAATTGAAAATTATTTCTGATTTTGTTCTTAATTTAGAAGAAAATACGTTTTGATAAAAATATGAAAAAGGATAATTTGACTAGGAATGTGCAAGAAAATACTAGAATCCTTGTTGGTTTTTTATTTTAATGTTTTAATTTAATTGGAAGTTTTGAAATGAATAAGTAAAAAATTTCATTTCCACAAAAATCTTATTGTAGGAGCAAATTTGGCCGACACGTGAAAGTCAAACAAAAAGAAATAAGTAATAAAACACAACAATATTTTGTATTTAATTTATTTTTGTATGATTTTTTTATTAATTTACTTACTAAATTTGTATTGGTTTTTACTATTGGAAAAAAAAAACTAATATGTAAATATTTTTAATTATTAATTATTTATATATACTTTAAAATTACATCATCAAATAATGACATGTGATTCTATTAATCCTAGTAGATTGTTCCACAACATCAAAATATTTTTCATATCATTAAAAAAATCACATATCATCACTTTTTGGACCAAACACTAAAAAGAGGACTAAAATTGTTTAAAATTAAAAGAAAAGGATTGATTTAATGATCATAACAAAACAATTTTTAAATCCTTAAATATTTTCCAAAATCTCTAGTGAAATGTTAAAATACCGGAAACATATCTATTATTGTATCAAATCTTATAACAAAATAATTTTTATAATAATTATGCATATTTAATTATTATACAAATGATTATAAAAAATAATTATAGAGAATAATTATTATAAAAATAGTTATAAAAATAATTATAAAAATAATAATTATAGAAAATAATTATATAAATAATTATTATAAAAAATAATTATGTATAAAATATTTATAGAAAATAATTATGTATATAGAAATAATTATTATAGAAATAATTATAGAAAATAATTATTATAGAAAATAATTATTATAGAAAATATTTTTTATAGAAAATAATTATAAAAAATAATTATCATAGAATATAATTATAGAAATATTAATTATAGAAAATAATTATGCATATAATTATTATAGAAAATAATTCTTGACTAATATATAATTTATATACAATTTTATAATTTTATATATTTTCTTGACTAATTTACATATAATTTAATATTTTATATTTCTTGACTAATACACTATATAAAAGTATATTTATGTACACATAATTATTATTGGACATTTGTATAGAGAATAATAATTATTTTTGGACATATATAAATATTTATTTATTGAGAATTTTTATTTATTTATATAATTTATTGGACATTTATATATATTTCTTGGACATATCATTTAATTAATGGAATTGAAATCATTTTTTGTTGAAAAATTAATGGTAATGGAAATAAATAGTATCTTCGGAGATACATCTTCGAATTAATTTAAAAAAAATTGAAAATATATCTCCGAATTAAATTTTTACCCAAAATGAGATTTGGTGCGTCCGGAGATGTATTTTTGAATTCATCCAAGGATAATTTAGAATTTTCAAAGGTGTGCTCCATAGTACAAAGGTGCAATGAAAAGTTGCCAAAAAAACACCTAAAATAATTAACATAGTCCATGATACAACAACACCCAAAACAAAACAAAACAAAACAAAACAAAAGTGATATGACTAGAATAAACTATAACCCAATATCGCCACAACACCGAAACTCAACTTGATTGGATGTGGGTAAATGAGCAAACACCGATAGCACCACACAACGGAAAATGTAACACAACTCATAACAATAACAATACATCTAACGTCGCGATAGGATTAAGACGCATAAGCAGGTCTGTTATACGATCTGAATCTCATGTACAAAAATTCTGAATTGACAATTCTTACCGGTTGGACCCTCCTAGAAAAAATGTTTGCGAATAAACCAGACTCAGCAACTCACACATGTCCACTGCATTGCAAAACTACCCAACCAGAAAATAACACCTTAACAGAAATAAACGCCATAGGAACCTGAAAGCAAACCCGAAGCACTCTTGCAAACTCAAAAAAAAAAACTCTAATATATGATAGTTGTTATGACGGATACCTCGTGTACTCTTTATAAAATCCCCTTCTAATGTGCAGCTTCATAGATCTCACCTCTGCTATTAACACTGACTCAAAAGAAATAGAGTCATTTGAACTAAAGTATTAGAAGGACTCCTTTTGATTCAATAAACATTGGCTTAGTGAATAGTTAAATCCTTTCAACTTGGATTTTAACCATCTCTAACTCAACGCTTATTGTTAGAATTTTATTTTTGTATCATACATATAATAAATTAATGTGTTAGTACCATTATTTAATTAGTCAAATTAATGTGTTATTATTTAATTTGTCAAATTAAAGTGATATATTTAATGTAAGATTTATGAATAAGGATAATTGTCATGAAACATATTGTGTAAATACCAAAAGTCTTATTTCTATTTTTTTATGGATAAAATTGAAATAAAAAAACTTGAATAATCATGACCCTTCATTAAAGGGCATGAGATTCAAAATTTGAATAAACATGATTCTTCATGAAATGACATGAGATTTTAAACTTGAATAAACATGACTCCTCATTGAAGGTGCAAGAAACACAAGAGGGGGGGGGGGGGGGGGGGGGGGGGTTGAATTGAGTTGCACCAAATATAATATTTTTGCAACTCAAAACACAAAGATAACAAGTGAATAAAAATAGATGAACACAATTATTTTTATCCTAGTTCTCTGTTAACTAAGTTACTCTAATCCACTCCACAAGGTGATTTGCCTTATACACAGGGACTTAATCCACTATAATAAACCAAATTAAAGACAACCATAATAAGTTCGATCAACCCTATTGGAACCCCTAATAAGTCCGCCGATCCTTATTGTAAACCACTATAACTGCAACCAGAGTCTTCTTGAGTCTCCAGACCTTCACTCAGTCACTCAAGAAATCTATCAACAATAGTTGATTACAAAGATATGTATACATAGATGTTTCTACACAAGCAGATTACACAATATTTAAGTACAACAACACAAAAATGTTGATAGCAAGATACGAGAAACAACTCCTTGCTTATTTACAAAACTATACAAAAAGAGATTTCTCTATAGAGTTTTGTGCAGCGGTTTAGTATAGATTTGTTGAACTGATTTGTTAATTTCAAATTCTTCCAAGTACTTCTTTCATATCTGAAAAGAAGAGATCTGTTGGAGGGTAGAATATGAAATACAAATAAAACTATATTGTTTCCAACAATCATGGTGAGACTGGTAGACAATAGTACAAAAAGGAATGTCCTTGGGCCATTCTAGAGAGTAGAGATCACAATGTACTTTTTTACTTTTATACTCACCATCACACATAATCCCTTTAGTATTGATCTTCCTCTTCTATGTCTTAAGAGGCTTCTAATATAATTGTTGATGAAGCATGTTATAGAAGGACCAAAACTAATATCTTCCAAAACCTAAGTCATTAGAACCTTCCAGGGTTTGTTCAGAGAACCCTTGCCTTAGTTAGTTCTTCATCACTTGGTCGTCAGAAGAATGTCTTCAGATATTTAGAACTTCGTTTAGCAGAACCTTTGTCTTCAGCATCTTTATAACTTACAATAATAGAAGCAAAGCTTTAGAAGGCCTCCAAAGCTTTCTTGAATAAGTCAAGATTAGAAGCTCTTTTACTAACGTCCTTAGAATCGTTGCATAAGATGCATTTCTTTATCTTGACTTAACTTGTAACACACAAAAGATATTCTTCCTGAGTGTTGAGTTCAGAACCTGATGACATCTCACGCCTTCTTACCAGAGTTAGAACCTACATGACAAAAGCCACACACTAGACATAAACATATTAGAGTATACAATTGTTCTTTAAATATAACATGTAAAGTTATCATCAAAACATAAGGCCAGATGTAGAACAAACTTTGTTCTCAATATCTTATCCTTTTTTATGATGAAAAAACCATGTATTTTGAAAGAATAATTCATACAGGGTAATCACCATGGATCGCAAATTCAGTAGAGCTAGCAGGCTCCCCCTGAATCTGTTAATATTCAAAATTCGATTAAATCTTGTTCAGAGTCTCCCCCTGAGCCTAAGACTCACATAATGAATTTTGCAGTACACAAGGTAACATAGAGAAGGAATACTTCTCCATTGACGGCTCATTAGCATATGACTAGAAATACCTGGTCTTCATCTTAGAACCTGGATTGCTATCAGAACACTATGAGGCATTAGAACTTGTTTAGTTGTTGTCTTGGTGACTTGCATAAAACATTAGAACTAATATGTGGTTCTTCCAGAAACTAGAATTATACCACCAGAAGGCATATAACATCATTTCATCAGAGAGTTTAACACCTGAACTATTTCCTAACTAACAATATCTTTTGAACATGTCTTCTGACCATGTCTCAAAACATGTCTTTTTAGACCATGTCTTTCGAACATGTCTTAGACCATGTCTTCTAAAAATGTCTTAGACCATGTCTTCCGAACATGTGTTAGACCATGTCTTCCGACCATGTATTTAGACCATTTCTTTCGACAGTTCACAACCTTTGAAGCAACTTGGTTATCAACATAATTACTATACTATCAGACAATTCACAACTTATGTAGTACTAGAATCTGATAACATGTAACCTGGTTACAAACACTTCCAGACAGTTAACAACTTCTTAACAGTCTTGTGATAGTGGATCAAATTTTATCGAAGCACACGTTGACATTATTTTAGATAGTTTACGACTTCTGAAACGAATGTTAAGTAACATAACATCTTTGTTAAGCTTCCAGACGGTTCACAACTTCTAAAGCAACAAAGTATGATTACCATATTTTCATAAAGTTAACAACTTCTGAATAATAGATATTTTCAACATACAATTTTCTTACTTTCAAAAAGTTCACAACTTAGTAGGAACATCAGAGCTTGATGTAACCATATTTTCATGAAGTTCACTCCTTCAGAATAATAGGTAAAATCAACACACGATTTACTCTTTAAACTTAGTCAGAGCCTTCTGACCAAATCATAGTTTCAGTTCATGATTCATTTTTAGACAGTTTACAAATTCTAATGAATACATTTTCATGGATACTTAGCTCATCAGAGCTTTCTTCAAGGCTTTCTTCATGCATATTGATATTTTAGTTGCTTCTCAGATGCTTAGCTCATCAGAGCATTCTTCGAGCATCTTGATCTTCTTGTTGGCATATGATAATCTTCTGATAGCCAATTGACTTGTCTTATGAAAACCCGTGAACTTTTGCAAAGTTCCTAAATCAAATATCAAACAAATTGTTAGCAGTAAAAGCATTATATCATGTATGGGTTTGAAATTTGAGATCAAGTGCTATCAAAATCATATACTTTTTCTCTCCCTTTGTCAGAAATCAAAAAGGATTTAGAAGACAAAATAAATTTTTTATTGAAAGACAAAAGGATAAATATACAGTTGTTTTAAAAACAAAAGAAAAACTATTCTTAAGTTCTAATACAAAGGGATAAGGCTCTAAGCATCATCCTTTTTGTCCAGTTTTGCCATGAACTTCATCACTGCATCAAATAGTTCCTTGAAAGAATTAGCTTGAGCTTCAATCCTTTCATCTTGGCTATCCAAGCTTTGATGGATGAGACAATTCTCTTCCTGCTGTTTTTGTATAACAGCCTTCAGCCAAGCTGGTTAGTCTTTAGCTTTCATAGCTTGTTTCCTTTTGAACTAGATGATTATCTAACAACCAATGGAATTCTGGAGCTTGAAGCAATAACATTATCAGCATTTCTTTATGAAGAATCATCATAGGAAGCATCTTATTGCTCAGTATCAAAACCAAGAACCTTTGGAGCAGGTAAACTTAAGGGAATGTTTGAGATGGTTTAGATCCATTATTCATTTCTCCTTTCAGTTTCTTGGTAACAAATGATTTTCATGATGTTAGAGTTGATGTTCATCTATCTTCTAAAATAAATCCATACGAAATCTGTTTTGTCAGGACTCATAAATAGTGAGGAGCTTTTCAAGGTATGCTGGAGAGTGAGAAAATTATTATGCTTGAACTATTCATGAGCTCAGGAAAGTTGGGTGACAAACAAAAGTTCGGTGAGAGGCTGGATGATAGGATGTATTTGAGATGTTATAGAAGGTGTTAGATGGAATCCTTATGTGGGAGATTTCTAGTGGAGAAACAAAAGGTCTTGCTTCTGAAACCAATGGATTTTTCTGAGTGGATTATGTTCCAAGTGTGGAAACAGGTGGGATAGTTGAGGTGGAGAAAATGAGTAGGTTTGAAGAGATATCTTTAGATGAGGGAGTATCAGATGATTGGACCATCTTTCTTAATTCCAAGAGTTTGTTCTTTGTAATTGAGTTTCTTAGATTTCTCCTTATTCTTAGAGGGACAATCTTCCTTTGATCGTTTCATTTTCTTCTCAACATATATCTTTTGAATACTTTCTCAGGAGGAACTTTTATGGGGTTTCTTCTTTGAGAAATATCCTTTTGATCCAAGTTTTCAGGTAACTTGATCACTTTTGAGATTAAGGACATTTCAAACAAGTCCTCACCATTGAAGGTTTTACCGGTCAAAACCTCTGATAGAATTTAAGGGTTCAAGTTTTCTACAAACTTACTTTTGATTAAGATGGCAGAGATTAACCTTCCATAAGGAATCTAGTTCCTTTGATTTTTGGAAATCTTCTTGGAGAAAATGATAGCACCATGCAGATAAGTTGTGAGACAACCTGGTAGGTTGGTATGTTCACCCAAGGCTAAATAGTATAGCAAAAACTTGTGATCTATATCAATGTGATTAACAGACTTTGTTGAACTTCTGTGAAATACACTACCAGAGAAAATTCTGATGTTGGGATACTCATGGGTGATTCATTATGAGCGATATCCATTACACAAGTCTGAGAAAAACATTTGGATTAGAAGGGTGTTGTGTAACGGCCAAGCATGCAAGACTCATTGTCTTGTTAGTCTATGCAAAGACTCCTGCCTAGAGAAGGTTCTATGGGGGTGTTATTGGCGTATATCCCTATATATTGCTAGTAGAATTTTCCAATATGGACTGACGGCTCTAGGAACCTTTAAGAACCCTTACCCGTTGGTTAGACTCCTCTGAATCGATGGTTGTGTAGTGCTTAACTTGCCAAGCACCTGTATTGGAAAGTGGCCCAAAGACCTCACTTTGAGTAGTTTATTTTGGATATAATATTGGCTTAGCACCGACTATGCTACACTGATATTATCGTCAAAAGAAGCATTGATCCCAATAATTCTTTTATCCAAAAACCGTTAGAACCACCTAGTGAGGGGAATTATTGGGTAGACATCAAAACCATGTCTCACTGTCCTTTTGAACCTCTGCCTATGTAACTTTACCTGTGAGTTGTGCATAGCATCAATATGACATTTAATTGTATCACAGTTTGCTCTTACATGCATTACCATCCATTTTATCTCTTGCATTGATACATTACATTTCATTGCTTAATTTGCACACTTCATGCATACATTACAATTGTCAGAGAACTCATTTCGCATGTCTTTATCTTTAGTTGTTGGTCTATAATGCGTCTGTAAGTGCACGAAAATATCGAAGTAATATAAATATTGTCGAGCCCACAAAGATCAATATCAACCTACTGTAATCTATTGTCACTTTGTAAAGCTAAGGCTAATGAATAATTGATTTAGGGGAAACTAAGAACTAAAACTGAAATAAAATAGTTTTAAGGAAATATATATGAAAAGAGAGACCGGAATGTGTATTCCGCATACCTTTGGGACTCTAACTCGTTGGCTTATACTGACGTTAGAAAAGTGTTTAGTAGAAAGGGTGTTAACACATTCCCTTTCCATAATCTAGCCCCTTACTCAGAAAACTCTTGAAAGGTCTTTTCTGTTCTTCTCACCCTTTCCTTTGTTGGATAAAAGAAAAGTCGGTGGTGACTATTGCTTACCGCGATATTTGCAAACAAAAAATGCAAACCAATATTAATAGTTGGTTCTGCCACCGTATCACAAGCGGCAAGATAACGATAATGATGGCAAAACATTAACAACAAAGGCAGAGCATCAACAATGATGGCAAAACATCAATAATGATGGTAAAACATTACAATTTAGATGGTAAAACATCACACCTAACAGTGATATTGAAAATCAAAGTAGGATAACAAACATAGTGATGGCGAAACATAGACACAAAGATAGAAAAATATCATGGCAAAGATGATGAAACATTACAATTTAGATGATAAAACATCACACCTAACAATGATATTGAAAATCAAAGTAGGATAACAAACATACTTGATGGAGAAACATCGACACAAAGATATCAAAATATCATGGCAAAGATGACGAAACATTATAATTTAGATGATAAAGCATCACAGCTAACAATGATATTGAAAATCAAAGTAGGATAACAAACATAAGAGATGGATAAACAATGACACAAAGATATCATGGCAAAGATAGCAAAATGTCAACTTAACAAGATTTAAAACAGAGCCAAAAGGCACACAAATAAATTAGATTGGTTTGTATTTTTTACCTTGAAGAAGGATTTAAGCTCATTAGAGATGTTTTATGATTTTCCAAGAAAAAGAAAGTTTTTGTTTTAAGATGCAATATATAAAGAAAATAAAATAACTAAGGGAGACTATCCTAATCTCTAGCCCTAGTGTAATCATACAATGATGGACCCTAAGGTTGAGTTATGAGAGGGAAATCTCTACCCTATGTTAGCATGCATGGACACCTTATCCTAATGTTTAGCTTGAAAGCTACTATAATCGAGCAATTCTAAGGGAAGTATGTCATATCAAGCAAGCTCTTTAGCAAAAGCATACAATCAGGGTATACTGACTCAGAGAATGGGGGTATAAAGAGAAATGCTTTAGCTAAGAGGAGCAGATTACCCGAAGCAAACAAGCGAGAGACTGAGATGAAGTAAAAAAAGAAAAGCATTACTTTAGCTAGGGGGAGTGGATCGCCCGAAGCAAACAAGCGGGTAGCGAAGTATCAACAATAGCCATTGTGAACTCCTGACAAAGTGTGGGGGTTGGTTGCGAACCCTTCTCCATATGACCGACTCGGTACACAAGATCTGCACAAATCCAAAGCATCGACGTACAACGTGAGCTAAAGATAACACATACTGGAATGTGCGAGGATTGGCTATTAACACTCTCCACGCGCCTTCTTTTGAGGAATTATTGGGGTGGGGATATACGATCACAAATGTAAACACATCTGCAAAATATCTACTTCAAAGGTAGGGTTTTAAACAAGCAAAAGTAGCAAACAAGGCACATATGTGGAATTTCCTTAAAGAGGTCTTTAAATAAACCAGAGGGATTCCTGACAGATATCGACAATGGAGGTCTTTTTCATGCATCTCTATTCCTACTTGACATGGCAAGGAAAACGGTAAAATCTTACTTGACATGATCTCTAGAAAGCATTAAAATGCAGAAGTGAAGAATGAAGTCACAATGATACCTAACAGAGTAGGTCCGTTGTCTCTTCAAAGCGCATGAGATAAGAAAACTCTACAGAACTCCTCCTTGAACCTCCTCAATCAACTATCAATTAGGCATATCCATGTTGCGTCAACAATCGATCACAAGATCATAGCACAAGTGTCCATAAGATAAATGGAATGCTTGGTGTATGTGGGTTGAATCAGGTTATGATTAACCAAGGGGTGTACTTGATTAATCTCGTGAGAGTAGATGCTCCTACCCTTAACCATGAGACCCTTTATGCATGGAAACACTTGGTATATGGACCAAGGTGGTTGATTCGAGTTATGATTAATCAAGGGTAAAACTTGATCAATCTCGTGAGAATGGCCATGCCGAAACTCAACTATGAGACCCTTTAAGAAAAGCTTGGTATGCAGAACAAGGAGAGAAAGAGAGTTGCTTTAATGCATAAGATAAAAATAAAAATCCCATACAAGGTGGCTACATGCATGCTCCTAGAAATTGGTAATAATGTGGCGCTAGTATTCTAAATGACCGATTGAGACAAACAATCAAATAGTTATCGTTGTAGAAAAGCCCAGGACCAAACTATGCATGTGTGCAAGTGTGCATTTGTAGGTGGATACCTTTTCATTGATGACGAGCCCAAGAGATGGCCAAGTGTTCTATTTGAACGATTATGCATAATAGCAATATTTAAGCATATAAAGAAATAACAAAGAAATAAAAATCTAAGTTATTACAAACCATATGAGAATGGGGGTACAAGTTTATGAATGGGGACATATTAAATCGATAACACGATTAAAAGTTTAAATATACAAGCAATACAACACATTCGAATTAAATTTAAATAACTAATTAAATTAAATCATTCTATTTAATTAACAAAATAATCAATAATATTAAATATAATTATTTTAAAATAATTCTTTATTTAAAATTAAGAAAATATTTTTGTATTATTTTTTGCTAAATAAAAAAACAAAAAACAAACAAACAATACAATCCAATTGAATTAATTAAACAACTAATAAACTAAATCATTTTTATTTAATAGAATTAATTAAAAAGTAATTAATAATATTAAATAATATTTTTTAATCTAATTATTTATTTAAAAATAAGAAAAATATATTTTGTATTTTTTTAATTATGATAGATGTGATACGGTGGCAGAACTAGACAATTTTAGGAAAATGCTGGTTTGCGTTTTGCGTTTGTGTTCGCAAAATGTTGCGGTAAGCAAGAGTCGCCACCGACTTTTATTTTATCCAACTAGAAAGGAAAAAAAGCACAGAAAAATTCATTTTTTGAGATTTTGAGTACGGGGGGGTAGATTATAGAAAGGTAAGGTATTAGCACCCTTTCTATCCGTGGTTTTCCACAGGCTCTTAGGTACTTGCTCATCATTTTAAAATTGCTTCCGTGTTTGTGTATTTTGAAAAGTTTTTATTTTACTTCGATTTAACCCTTGATTCTGTCTTCAAGAGTGTTACGGAGTGTTTTTTGGAAACTTTGTTTGAAAGAGAGTGTAAGTGTGGAAAAGTTTGATTTTGAGCAAGTACCTACTAGCATCTACCTACTCGAAAAAAGAATGTTTATGTTCTTGTTTCCTTTAGACAGTACTATCCCACTATTAATGAGTAGGTAGCACCATCATTGGAGTTGTAAGGGTCAATTCGAAAGGGACGTACGATCACTAAAGCAATGTTAGGACGTCTTAGTAATAACTCTAATGTCTTAAGATCATATTCGAGGCAACATTTCCGAGGCAACCTTTCCGAGGCAACATTTCCGAACGGAACATTTGATCTTTGTTTAGACAAAAGAGCGACCACTAAAATATCCTATACTTAATGATCGTTTACCGAAGGCAACCGAAGTGGGAGTATAGCCTAGGAGTGTGCATGTGCGAGTGATTCAATTTCAAGTTATTATCTTTGCACATTTAGGGTTTGCTAACTGTTTTAAAATTAACATACATTCTTGTCATGCAACCCTATTATCATACATCTAACAGTTAATATTTGCGGAAATTAAAATGCGAAAAATAAAGCTACGCTATTACAAGGCTTCGGGTGAGGGATTAATTACATAGCCAAAAACCCATAAAACAATAAATAAACGAAAAAGTCCTAATTAATCTATTACATCCCATGAGCAGTTACATTAATATTGCAAAATAAATAAACGCGTGACGAATAGAGAACGAAAAGAAATTAGGGTTTTGACCCCGTCTAACCTAATTAAAAGAAAAATTTGTTGTTTTGATTATATTAAGAAAATAAGGTTTTAAATTAAATACGTACAAACCTAATTACTAATTAATTTAAATCAAGAAAATTAATTACATTTTGACCTATTTTTGTATTTTAGTTATTTTGAGAAAATAAAAATTAAATTAAACAAAACCCTAATTTCCTAATTGATTTTAATTTATTTACAAAGAAAATTAAAGTTACCTAAAAATTAAATTAACTAATTAAATTAATTTTGGTAAAAAATAAAAAAACTAAATCTAATTTGATGAAATTGATTTTATGCATTTTTTTGTAAAAAGAATTAATTTTTATGTTAGTAAAATAATTTAAATGAATTAAATAAAGAAAATATAAAAAGGAAAGGAAAAAGAAAATGAGCCTGGTAAACAGCAGTTTTGAGGGGTGCCATTAGCAGCTTTTGGGCCCAAGATCCATTGGCCCATGTTGACTCTCCTGGTTGCAATGTTTGCACGTTGACTGGGATGCACGGTTGACCCTCACGTGATGGCCTTCAGATCTGGCCTTCTGGAGATCTAATGATTGAATCCTGAGGGTATATGGTGGTCTTCATGCCTGTGTACACGCCTGATCATACAAGTAAAAATAATATGAAATACATGGGGGACCTGGGATTCAAACCCAGGTCCTATGGCCTTTTCATCTACCTCAATACCAACTGAGCCAAGCGCGCTTGTTGTACATCAAACAACAATTAATCAATATATTAAAAACAAACAAAATAAAAATTATCCGTGCATAAAATCCTAATGAAGCAATCAGGGCTTGCTACACCATCGTTTATAACCTCTCTCTGTTGCTAAAAGTCTAATAACTTTTACCTACGGACCAAAAGCGTAGGTACAAACCAACGATTTTCCAAAATCAACCACAGGCACTGTAACACCCTCTAAAACCCCGCATATAATTTTCGCAAATATTAAAAATCATAAACTCAGAGTACATGTAATAATCGAGGAATGCTACAATTCTCTTTTAATAAAATAAATTCCTGTCATGCATAATTTTAGTGGTAACTCATACATGTCTACACAGCGGAATAATTTATTTAATAAAATCAAATGTTATAATATTTTCCAAAATCATCAGGGATTAACACCTGGAAAAGTCAACGTCATATTATAACAATTAAAAGAAAATAAACGAGTCTGACTAAAGCAGCTCGACAACCAAACGTTCCCGGAGTTACAACTATCAGAGCATGACCCGGACATACTAAAACGAAACTAAACTAGACACGATAAGCCTTCGCCAAGCACCTGAGCGAAGCTCCTCAATCTGAAATATTCAACAGTAAGGGTGAGCTTCTCAAATATACATTTGGTTATACATTTATAACAATCAATTCACGAAAATCATAAGCATCACCCAATAATTAGCATATTTCATAGTTTACAAAACCTCTACAATTCATATATCCATGACATATTGCCTTTCATATTTGCAAATATTCATCAAACATCATCAACCATTTATCAATCATACGTGCATACAAACAATCAAATATAACATTGGAAAAATCATCCATTCATGTTATATTCGAGTAATGCAACACACCCATGCATGTGGTACCACTTCACCGCCCCATTAAATCGCGGGTCACGGATAACTCACCGTTCCATTATATCGCGGACACGGCTACCACCTCAACGTTCCATTATATCGCGGACACGTATATTGGCCACCATGTTAATTCCACACAATGGGAATTAACAAATGCAACATGATATGTAAGTATGTAACACTCAGCATACTATGAACATCAATCAACATATCATGCACATCAACAATATCAAACATAACATGATAGGAATAGCATGTAACCACTCAGCATACTATTAAACATCAATCATATCAAGTTATATCATAATTCATGCTTGATAACATCATCTAAAAGCATGACAATAAGATCCACATAGTGTTGGTATCATAACATACAATCGTTATTCGATACACACATCAATCAACACTAGGAATTCAATAAACACATATTCAAAACATGTCAAACACTGCACATCAAAACCGGATCAATTCGTACTTAACAACATGCATGGAAAACATAGTTTAAAAACCAACACAGGAGGTTTAACACGGGTGCCCGTGTAAAACAACACTGCCCGTGTGGAAATGTGTCCAGAAAACACGTTTTTTTGACAAAACAGGGGATCAACACGGGCGCCCGTGTAAATCAACACGGCCCGTGTTGAATTGTGCCCAGAAAACCCATTTTTATGCCAACACAGTGAATCAACACGGGCGCCCGTGTTAATCAACACGCCCGTGTTGAATTATGGCCAGAAAACACATTTTCATCAGCATACAGTGAATCAACACGGGTGCCCGCGTAAATCAACGCGCCCGTGTTGATGAGTGCGAACCCAATTTTTCTGTTTTTGCAGCAGCTCATATACCCATTTTTTTGCACGAAAATACCTCTCTACGGCGGTGCAATATAGTACAAAGGCATCCAATCCATCATAGGAACCTAAAGTCTCTAATTGATTCATAAAATCGGGAACTTAAACCTTTTCTAACAAAGTTCAATCCTAAGGTTATCGATCCCTAGAAACATCTAACAATTGGGATTTCCTACGATTACCCGAATCAACCGTACATAAACCCATAAACAAATATAAATCGAGTATAAACCCCCCTTACCTTATCAATTAGCAGCTTTGAGTTCCTGAGCGATGTTCTTCGTTCTCCGTTCTTCAGAGCTCTATTTTCCCAAATTCCAACTTCTGTTCTTACGTGAAAACCAAAAATGAGAAAATGGCCTAAGTCCCAAACATAACTTTATTTCTCTGCACCCCCACTCTTTACTAACAACATCTAAGCCCAATAACATAAAAATCCCAATATTCCTTATTTCTTTTATTTTCCTCAAATACTCCAAAATAAATAATTCTTTTTATTTTATTAATTCTAATAAAATAAATTCCCAAATTCAAATAAATCAATTAATTGAAAACGGGGTGTTACAACTCTCCCCCACTAAAAGAGTTTTCGTCCTCGAAAACATACCTTAGACGAACAGCTCCGGATAAGCCTCTTTCATCTGGCTCTCCAGCTCCCAAGTGATATTTCCATCTGCTGGACCTCCCCAAGCAACCTTCACTAATGCTATCTCTTTACCTCTTAACTGTTTCACTTCCCGATCTTCTATCCTCATAGGCAATGCTTCTACTGTCAGGTTATCTCTTACCTGTACATCATCTATTTGGATTACATGAGATGGGTCTGGAATGTATCTCCTCAACTGAGAAACATGAAAAACATCGTGCAAATTCGCAAGTCTCGGAGGTAAAGCAATGCGATAAGCAACTTCTCCCACTCTTTCCGTAATCTGAAACGGACCAATAAAACGCGGAGTCAACTTCTTAGACTTCAACGCCCGACCAATACCCGTCATCGGAGTAACTCTCATAAACACATGATCTCCAGCACTGAATTCTAAATTCTTTCTCCTCTTATCATGATAACTTTTCTGACGACTCTGAGAAGCTCTCATCTTCTCTTGAATCAATTTGATCTTTTCGGTAGTCTGCTGAACAATCTCTGGCCCAATTACCGAACTCTCTCCAGATTCATACCAACACAAAGGCGTCCTACACCGTCTACCATACAATGCCTCAAACGGAGCCATACCAATACTCGAATGGTAACTATTGTTATAAGTAAACTCAATCAATGGCAAATAGCTATCCCAAGCTCCACCTTTTTCTAAAACACAAGCACGCAATAAGTCTTCTAACGATTGAATCGTCCTCTCCGTCTGTCCATCAGTTTGAGGATGGTAAGCTGAACTCAATCTCAACTTAGTACCCAAAGCCTTCTGCAATCCTTCCCAAAATTTCGAAGTGAACCTCGGATCTCTATCTGACACAATACTAGAAGGAACTCCATGCAAACTCACTATTTTCTCAATATACAACTGTGCCAATCTCTCCATCGAGTAATCCATTCGCACCGGTATAAAATGAGCAGACTTAGTCAACCTATCCACAACGACCCATATCGCTTCACAATTCATAGGAGTCCTTGGCAACCCAGATACGAAATCCATAGAAATACTATCCCACTTCCATTCTGGAATAAACATCGGTTGCATAAACCCAGACGGCTTTTGATGCTCAATCTTCGATTTCTGACAGATTAAACATGCATACACAAATTCAGCTATTTCCTTTTTCATTCTCGGCCACCAAAACAATTTCTTCAAATCATGATACATTTTCGTGGCACCCGGATGAATGCTCATCCCACTGCGATGTCCTTCCTCTAATATACTTTTCTTGATTTCTGCGACATCAGGAACACAAACTCTATCGCCAAATCTCATAACATCATTTTCATCAATCCTAAACTCACCACCTTGACCTTGGTTGATCAATGTCAATTTATCAACTAAATTAACATCGGATTTCTGCCCGATCCTGATCTCTTCTAGAATACCACTAGTAAGTTTCAACATACCCAAACAAACACACTTCGGAGTACTTTCACAAACCAAACTCAAATCTCGGAATTGCTCAATTAAATCCAATTCACGAACCATCATCATAGACATATGCAAGGACTTCCTGCTCAAAGCATCTGCAACTACATTTGCCTTACCAGGATGGTAATTCAAACCAAAATCATAATCTTTGAGGAATTCTAACCACCTTCTTTGCCTCATATTGAGCTCTTTCTGATCGAAAAGATACTTCAAACTCTTATGATCACTATACACTTCAAACCTCGAACCATACAGATAATGTCTCCACAATTTCAAGACAAACACAACTGCTGCCAACTCTAAGTCATGAGTAGGATAGTTCCTTTCATGAACCTTCAACTGTCTCGAAGCATACGCAACTACCTGCTGATTCTGCATTAAAACACCACCTAAACCCAACAGAGATGCATCACAATAGACCACAAAAGATTCCACCGGATTCGGCAAAATCAGAATAGGAGCACTAGTCAATCTCCGCTTCAGTTCTTGGAAACCTTTCTCACAATCAGAATCCCAAATAAACGCTTGTCCTTTACGAGTCAACTTCGTCAACGGCAATGCTAACTTTGAGAATCCTTCGATAAATTTTCTGTAATAACCTGCAAGACCAAGAAAACTTCTAATTTCAGAAACAGTCTTCGGCGCTTCCCACTGAGATATCGCTTCTACTTTCGCAGGATCCACTGCAATACCATTCTTAGAAATCACATGTCCAAGAAAACTAACTTCATTCAGCCAGAACTCACATTTGGACAACTTTGCATACAACTTCTTATCTTTCAACAACTCTAACACAATTCTGAGATGTTCCGCATGTTCTTCGTCATTCTCGGAATAAATCAGAATGTCATCAATAAAAACCACAACAAACTTATCCAGATATGGGTGAAAAATCCTATTCATATATTCCATGAAAACACCAGGTGCATTAGTAACTCCGAACGGCATAACAGAATATTCATAATGCCCATACCTCGTTCGAAAAGCAGTCTTTTGAATATCTTCCGCTTTCACACGAATCTGATGATATCCAGATCTCAAATCAATCTTACTGAATACACTGGCTCCAATTAACTGATCCATTAAATCATCAATCCTCGGTAACGGGTACCGATTCTTAATGGTTACCTTGTTCAATTGCCTGTAATCAACACACAGTCTCATAGAACCTTCTTTCTTCTTAACCAACAATACCGGAGCACCCCAAGGCGAAACACTTGGACGAATAAACTTCTTCTCCAGTAAATCTTCCAACTGACTCTTCAATTCAGCCAATTCAGACGCAGACATACGATATGGCGCCATCGACACCGGTCTCGTACCAGGAATTAAATCTATAGAAAATTCCACTTCTCTCTCAGGAGGTAACTCGCCAACATCATCAGGAAAGACTTCTGGAAAATCACACACCACTGGCAATTCACTACTCCTGACCTTTCCTGTTGCATCTAACGAAGCAAGTAACATAAACACATTAGCACCATCTTCCATTGCTTCTTGCACCTGCCTAGCAGTCATAGTCAAATTCTCGACACCAACTGCTTCTGGGAAAATCACCGTCTTAGCAAAGCAGTTCAGATGAACCCGGTTAAATTCCAACCAGTTCATCCCAAGGATAATATCAATTTGTTCAAGCGGTAGGCACACTAAATCCATACCGAAACCTCTACCAAAAATCTCAATAGGACAATTCCTACATACGAGTGAAGTTGTCACTGAACCCGATGCAGGAGTATCAACAACCATGCTACCTCGCATACCAGATATGTCCAGTTTCAACCTCTCAGCACAATCCAAAGAAATGAAAGAATGAGTTGCACCAGTATCAATAATTGCAACTAAAGGTGTGCCATGAATAAAACACGTACCTTTAATCAATCGATCCTCTGGGGTAGTCTCAGATCCAGACAAAGCAAACACTTTTCCACCTGACTGATCCTTCCTAGGCTTAGGACACTGCGGACGAATGTGACCTTCTTCGCCATAATTGTAACAAGTAACAGACTTCCCTTTGCAATCAATAGACAAATGACCAGCCTTTCCACATTTATAGCACTTCTTCTCATCACTCTTGCAATCTCGAATGTGATGACCAGACTCACCACACCTGTAGCATCTGATAGGAGCCTTAGAATCTCCCCCACTAGGCCTTTTCCAACCGCCTGATCTCTGGTTATCTCTACCATATGGCTTGCCACGGTCCATATGTTGCTTCCCTCTTTTATCAACAGCTCCACGAGAGTGAGACGACCGATTCTTGGTAATATCTTCTTCCAAGATTCTGCTACAATCCACCAGATCAGAAAATCTACGAATACGCTGGTACCTGATTCCCTGCTTAATCTCATCTCGGAGACCATTCTCAAATTTGATACATTTAGAGAATTCTCCAGCCTCATCATTGTTGTAGTGTGCATAATACTTTGCCAGCTCAGTGAACTTAGTAGCATACTCACTAACAGTCAGATTGCCCTGCTTAAGCTCCAAAAATTCAATTTCCTTTCTTCCCCGAACATCTTCAGGAAAGTACCTCCTCAGAAAAGCCCTTCTGAAGTTAGCCCAAGTCAGTGCCTCTCCATCCTGAACCATTTCAGTCCTTGTGGCAACCCACCAGTCGTCGGCCTCTTCTGCCAACATATGCGTACCATATCTGACTTTCAGATCTTCAGCACAATCGATCACACGGAAAATCCTTTCGATTTCCTTCAGCCACTTCTGAGCACCTTCGGGGTCATGTGTACCTTTGAACAACGGAGGATTGTTCCTCTGGAAATTTCCCAATTGCCTATCAGCACCAATCACGCCTCCAGTTGGGTTTCCAGCAAGTACACCAGCTAACATCCCCAAAGCCTCAGCTAGTGCAGCATCATTTCGTCCATTACCTCTTCCAGCCATATTCCTGAGAATTAAAACATACTCCACATCAGAATACAGTATCGACAGTGTTACCTTGCACTAGTCGCATACGAAAAGGAATGACTGACTCAAGACTCTGGTCACAACGACCGACTATGCTCTGATACCACTATTGTAACACCCTCTAAAACCCCGCATATAATTTTCGCAAATATTAAAAATCATAAACTCAGAGTACATGTAATAATCGAGGAATGCTACAATTCTCTTTTAATAAAATAAATTCCTGTCATGCATAATTTTAGTGGTAACTCATACATGTCTACACAGCGGAATAATTTATTTAATAAAATCAAATGTTATAATATTTTCCAAAATCATCAGGGATTAACACCTGGAAAAGTCAACGTCATATTATAACAATTAAAAGAAAATAAACGAGTCTGACTAAAGCAGCTCGACAACCAAACGTTCCCGGAGTTACAACTATCAGAGCATGACCCGGACATACTAAAACGAAACTAAACTAGACACGATAAGCCTTCGCCAAGCACCTGAGCGAAGCTCCTCAATCTGAAATATTCAACAGTAAGGGTGAGCTTCTCAAATATACATTTGGTTATACATTTATAACAATCAATTCACGAAAATCATAAGCATCACCCAATAATTAGCATATTTCATAGTTTACAAAACCTCTACAATTCATATATCCATGACATATTGCCTTTCATATTTGCAAATATTCATCAAACATCATCAACCATTTATCAATCATACGTGCATACAAACAATCAAATATAACATTGGAAAAATCATCCATTCATGTTATATTCGAGTAATGCAACACACCCATGCATGTGGTACCACTTCACCGCCCCATTAAATCGTGGGTCACGGATAACTCACCGTTCCATTATATCGCGGACACGGCTACCACCTCAACGTTCCATTATATCGCGGACACGTATATTGGCCACCATGTTAATTCCACACAATGGGAATTAACAAATGCAACATGATATGTAAGTATGTAACACTCAGCATACTATGAACATCAATCAACATATCATGCACATCAACAATATCAAACATAACATGATAGGAATAGCATGTAACCACTCAGCATACTATTAAACATCAATCATATCAAGTTATATCATAATTCATGCTTGATAACATCATCTAAAAGCATGACAATAAGATCCACATAGTGTTGGTATCATAACATACAATCGTTATTCGATACACACATCAATCAACACTAGGAATTCAATAAACACATATTCAAAACATGTCAAACACTGCACATCAAAACCGGATCAATTCGTACTTAACAACATGCATGGAAAACATAGTTTAAAAACCAACACAGGAGGTTTAACACGGGTGCCCGTGTAAAACAACACTGCCCGTGTGGAAATGTGTCCAGAAAACACGTTTTTTTGACAAAACAGGGGATCAACACGGGCGCCCGTGTAAATCAACACGGCCCGTGTTGAATTGTGCCCAGAAAACCCATTTTTATGCCAACACAGTGAATCAACACGGGCGCCCGTGTTAATCAACACGCCCGTGTTGAATTATGGCCAGAAAACACATTTTCATCAGCATACAGTGAATCAACACGGGTGCCCGCGTAAATCAACGCGCCCGTGTTGATGAGTGCGAACCCAATTTTTCTGTTTTTGCAGCAGCTCATATACCCATTTTTTTGCACGAAAATACCTCTCTACGGCGGTGCAATATAGTACAAAGGCATCCAATCCATCATAGGAACCTAAAGTCTCTAATTGATTCATAAAATCGGGAACTTAAACCTTTTCTAACAAAGTTCAATCCTAAGGTTATCGATCCCTAGAAACATCTAACAATTGGGATTTCCTACGATTACCCGAATCAACCGTACATAAACCCATAAACAAATATAAATCGAGTATAAACCCCCCTTACCTTATCAATTAGCAGCTTTGAGTTCCTGAGCGATGTTCTTCGTTCTCCGTTCTTCAGAGCTCTATTTTCCCAAATTCCAACTTCTGTTCTTACGTGAAAACCAAAAATGAGAAAATGGCCTAAGTCCCAAACATAACTTTATTTCTCTGCACCCCCACTCTTTACTAACAACATCTAAGCCCAATAACATAAAAATCCCAATATTCCTTATTTCTTTTATTTTCCTCAAATACTCCAAAATAAATAATTCTTTTTATGTTATTAATTCTAATAAAATAAATTCCCAAATTCAAATAAATCAATTAATTGAAAACGGGGTGTTACAGGCACGATAAATGGAACCTGAAGCCATAAACCAACTCGCCTAGGCCTGGTGAGCATCATGGTGCCTTTATTTTGGTCCAATTTTACCTGTACCAAAAGATCCCAAAACGAGACAAAAAACCCTAACAATGGCATATCTCTATAGGGTTAGCAAAAACATAATTAACTGTTACCAATAGCTTGCAAATGCTTCCAGGATTCAGAATATATACATGATTCATGCTACAAATGCCTAAACAATGATATTCGATTTCAAGAATATGTCAAGTTCGTGGACCACTTACAACGAGTTTTAGTGCACGAAAAGGCTTGCTTTTGATTGCTATGGCTTCCTTGAATGCCCAGGAAGCGAATGAGATGGCTTGAGAGTCTTGATATTGCTTGGGAGTACGAAAATAGATCACCACTTTTTCTTGATTTTTTGAAGTTTTTTCTTCAACCTACACGCCTCCAAACCTTGTTCTTTTGGTCTGCATTTGTCCAATATATATCAATGACTGAATTAGGTTTACAAATGTGCATCCAATCTTTTTCAATTATGGTCTTTGATCATATTTGATTCCCATGAAGATCTTTCCAAAATAAGGCAAAAAACAATCTTTTTATGCACAACCATGTCTTGCACGATTTGATTCCCTTGCTAGCTGTATAAGAGACCTGGAATATGCACAAAATCTTAAGGTTTGAATGATTTGGATATTTCCAGGATTTATTTTGATTTAATTTGACTTAATTGAAATAAAAAATCAAAATAAATGGCACAAATAAAATAAAGGCAAGTGGGAAGAGTTAGGCTCGTGGACCATGTTACAAACTCAAAACAAGTGCAAAAAGTTGGGCCCATTTGACAAAAATTTCAATTTGAGGCACTTTTAACTTTTGACAATTTTGCAAAAAAGGTCAACTTCACCAATGCATAACTTCTTCAATTTTGACTCTATGAAGGTGTTCTTGGACTTTTTAGAAAGCTTGAGATGTTCTGTAAGAAACCCTTTTGGTATCATCTCAATTAAGTCTTCCATGTTCATGTATGAAGATTTGACAAAAAAGGTGTTTTTGTTGATTTTTCAAAATGACCTATAATGTCCAAATTCATAACTTCTTGTGAGTGCATATTTTGAACTTGGGAGATGAAGATTAATTGTAGGGAATTGCATCCTCTTCAAAATGAGCTTTTGATGGGTCATTTATCATAAATTATGATAAAGTTATGCTTGGTCAAAGTTGAGTTGACTTTTCCTATAAAACCCTAATTTAGCAACTTTTGGGTTTTGATGAATTGTGAGCAATCCTTGAGGAATCATGATCAATCCTTTATCAAATGATGAATAATACTTCAAAATAAGGATGTTGACCAAAAATCTTGAAGTTTGACTGTATGTGGGCCACAATTGACTTTTGCCCCAGCACAATCGATTTTCAGGCCTTTGAGCAATTGACTGAGCAAACTTTCTCTGCAAGGCTTGAAATTTGACATGGATGATATTGAGAACATTTTAGGACAATGGTGAGCACTTGAGACCCTTTGGACTCAAGTATCTTAATGCAACATGAAACCCTAATTTGAGGTAGACTGCCTTTTGAGAGAGTTTGTCTGGTCAACTCTTGGACTTCCTTGAGCAATTTGAGGACCTCACTTGAAATGTATTGAGAAATATGGGAGGGAAAATATTTGGGTACAATAGCAGCCCCTGTTCAATCTTCTTAAGCCTGAGGATGTAGATTGGCTTGCTTGCCTTTCGTGATCCGAAGGTGGAAGATGATTGAACACTAGAGTGCCCAGAAATTTGCACTCGCATGAAATGGTACTTGTCTTGTGATGTCGAGAATGGGCTTATAGATGCCATTTGGAGGTTGATGACGGAGGATGGGCTTAAAGATGCCATCCGAAAGAGTGTCGATCGCATAAGAGATTCCTTAGAGAGAGCTTGCATACTTATTGTTGAGGAAGATTTCGCTGGGGAATATTGTTCTCTGTCTTGAGAAAAGTTGAATTTTAGGAGCTTCAGTCGTCCGTTATTCTACTGAGGAATCGTCTCTTCGTAAAAGAGGTGAAAATGAACTACTATCTGGTCTTGATCCAGGCTTCATAGTGATAAGATCGACTGCTATCTGGTCGTAATCCAGGCTTTACAGTGACTTACTGGGGAGATGAGATTAAACTTGTTATCCGATCATAATCTAGGATTCGCAATTTCTCAATTCTTATATGGTCGTAATCCAGGCTTCAGAAGGAATTCAGTTGTTATCCGGTCGCATCCGGGCCTTAACTTGAATTTAGGGCACACTAATATCCGGTCGACTCCGGGCTTCTTAGTAATTGTCCAGGTAAAATTGCTATTTGGTCGAAATCCAAGCTTCACAATGTCTTGTACCGCTATCTGGTTGTAATCTAGGCTTCACGATGTTTCATACCATTATCTGGTCGAATCCAGGCTTCATGGTGTCCTGTACTGCTATCTGGTCGAATCCAGGCTTCACAATACCTCACTTCTTATCTGGTCGAAATCCAGGCTTCAGAAGAAATCAAGTGGTTATCCAATCACATCCGGGCTTCCTTTTGATTTTAAGGTCTATTGATATCCGGTCGACTCCGACTTCATAGTAATTGACTGGGTGAACTACTATTTGGTCGAAATCCAAGCTTCGTAGCGTCCCTTACTATTATCTG
Organism: Vicia faba; assembly: GCA_948472305.1. Classification (NCBI taxonomy): domain Eukaryota; kingdom Viridiplantae; phylum Streptophyta; class Magnoliopsida; order Fabales; family Fabaceae; genus Vicia; species Vicia faba. Next base: position 1,577,624,006 of record OX451736.1, on the reverse strand, counting down.
GTTGTAATCCCAGGATTCAGTGTTCTTTACCGCTCTCTGGTCGTAATCCAGGCTTCATAATGTATTATACCGCTATCTGGTCGTAATCCAGGCCTCACGATGTCTTATACCATTATCCGGTCGAATCCAGGCTTCATGGTGTTCGGGGAGATCAAGATATTATTCGGTCGAATCCGGGCTTCATAACTTGCATTAAAGATATACCACTATCTGGTTGACTCCAGGCTTCGTAGTATTCTTGGCTACTATCTGGTCATAATCCAGGCTTCACAATGTCTTCTACCATAATCTGGTCGAGTCCAGGCTTCATGGTGTCTTGTATTGCTATCTGGTCGTAATCCAGGCTTCACAATATCTCATACCATTATCTGGTCGAATCCAGGCTTCATGGTATTTGGAGAAATCAAGATATTATCCGGTCGAACCCGGGCTTCATAACTTGCATTAAAGATATACTACTATCTGGTCGACTCCAGGCTTCTTAGTATTCTTGGCTGCTATCTGGTCGTAATCCAGGCTTCACAACATCCTCTACCATTATCTGGTCGAATCCAGGCTTCGTGGTGTCTTGTATTGCTATCTGGTCGTAATCCATGCTTCACAATAACTTGCTAAGCTGTTATCCGGTCGATTTCTGGGCTTCACGGCTTGTGTTTATAATATACCACTATCTGGTCGATTCCAGGCTTCATGGTGCCTTTGTATTGCTATTTGGTCATAATCCAGACTTCACAACAACTTGCTGGGGATTAAACTATTATCCAGTTGAATCCGGGCTTCATAGCTTGTTTAAAAGATACCACTATCTGGTCGAGTCCAGGCTTTGCGGTATTCTGATACTGTTATCTGGTCGTTCTCCGGGCTTCATAATATGATGGGGAAATCAAGATACTATCCGGTTGGATCCGGGCTTCATAGCTTGAGCTTTGAGAATTTGATTGTATTTTTTCCTGAAAGGTAAAGGGTTAGTCATATATAATGTCATGATGTATGAAATGTATTGAGCAATGATGTTCTCAAAATAAATGAGACTGTGCTGTATGATGCGTATGCGCATGCCATGATGTATGGATATGCAATGTTTTTATGATGTTCTCTAGGTGGGGAAAATAAATCCCGAACTGCTACTGGAGAGTATAAAGAGTTTCGCTCGCTGGGGATAACGATCGAAGATGACTTGAGAATAAATTGGCGGTAGAATAACTCTGCTGGAGAATAAATTGGTGAGAAAATGACTTTGTGGGGAAGAGATACTCTGTCAGAAGGTCCGCTGATTTGGAGAAATAACCTTGGCTGTGGATGAATTACCGTTTCTGGCGATGATGAACTCTGTCGGGGATAAAGTTTTTGTTGGTGGAAGAAATAAACTCCACTGGGGATAATATTCTAGTGCTGGTGATAGATGAACTCTGCTTGGGGATAATTAACACCAATGTTTTTAGATACCTTTTAATCTGTGGGGAGTGTATGCATTTTTAGTCATATTCTCCAGCTGGGTCTATCCCTATACCTGGTGAATAGAGCAACTGTAAGGTTTGGACATTTCTTATTTGCCCCTGTTTCTGGAATTACGAGTAATCATCTTTTGTTTCGCATGTAAATATTTATGAGCAACAATTATTTTCAAATACATATATCAAAAATGAATCATTGGACGTTCTTGCAACACAACAGGAAAAGAAAAATAATTTTGAAATTTGTTGTAAAATGAATTGTATTGATTTTGAAGTTAGCCTATGATAGGAGTTTTGTACAAGAGGCTGACGTCCTAGTAAGAGAACACTTCCGGATGATGGAAATTATACAATTTTGAAAAACAAAGAAAAACAGCTACGTGAACAATCCCATTGGGTTCCAACTCTACTATTGGCGTTATATCTTCGAGCGTCTCATCACTTTGCTACTTGGTTGAAGGTAGATCAGATTGATTGGTGTCTGTTGTACCCCAAAAGTTCCCCTCTCATTTTATCAGGATTTCCCCTCACAAGACTCTTTAAACTCCAGACAGGATTAGGGTTTTACTCTGCTCAAGACATCTCCTTGCACTGATGACCTGAAATTAGGGTTTGAGTTTGCACATGGATTTTTGGACTTCCAATGCTCCAAGTGACTTTCATGCTCCATGTTGGACTTATAAGATTGCCTCTACCAAGTTTCAGGCCTTGAATCAAATTTTTGCCCAGTCAATTGGACAGTTGACCTAGAAATCAACTGTATTGGGGAAAAAGTCAATTGTGGCCAATTTACAGTCAAACCTCACAATTTTTGACCCACATCAACATTATAGACTCATATGAACCATTTGATCAAGTTTGGACCACAACTCCTCAAGAAATTTGATCAGATCATCAAAAGGGCAAAATGGTCATTTTTAGGGTTTTGACTGTAAAAGGGCAATTTCTGATTTTTTACCTAGCCAATGGCAAATTGGGTTCAAGCATGGACTCAAGGACTCAATGGCATCATCTTGACCTATTCATAAGGTTCAAAAGATCTCAAATGCATTGGATTGACAGATAAATTTTTCAGTCAACTGATCAAAATTTGACTGTACACTGAAAAGTCAAACTTTGACTTTTTGGTCAAAATCAAGTGCCAAGGGTAATTTTTCATCAAGATGAGTCAAAACATGAAACTTTTTCATCAAGAAACCTAATTTTGCAAATTAGGGTTTAGAATTGAAAAAATTTCATAACTTAGAATTTTTCTAAGTTGTGAAATTTTCTTATTTTTTCCCAACTTTGCCTAACATTTTCACCATGATGCAATTGGATTCAAACAAAACTTCCAACATGAAAGTTGTATTTATACACAAAATATACAACTTTAATTCACAAAGTTTTCTCAAAAGAAGCTTGGATCTCAAGTTATGATTTTTGGAACAAGGGTCCATGAAACTTTTAACTTAGTGAAATTTTGCCCTAGTTTAGGCAGGATTTTGACCTATCTTCATGACCATTTTTCACATATTTCCACTTGGAATATCAAATTGAATTTCAAAGATGTGTTGTAGAGAATGTTGCAAGATTTCCAAAATGTCCAAGAACTCTCCAAAATCATTTGTGGTTAGGGAGAATCGAAGGCTTGAAGTTGGCAAAAACTCACTTTTGATCCATGGCATGTTCATATTGATACAAGTTGCAAACTCTAATCAGCCTTGTTTGTACTTGATTACAGGTCCCAACACCCTTCCATACTCAATAATTAAATGCAAATCCATTGGTATAAGGCTTTGTTTTGGTCATTATAGGATTATACATTAGATTAATCCAAAAATAGTAAAAGGTAACTTTGCCATTTTTGTCAAAAATCTTGCTTTATGTCAAATAGAATCCTTGAGCCTTGAACAGGATCTTGTACAACAAATCAAATCCAAAAAACTTGGGGCCAAGCTTGCACAATGTATACAGGGTTAGATCTAGCTTGTACATGCCTGCTCTTTGTCACTTCTCATTTTGCTTCATAACCAAGAAACTTGTCAAATATCACACAACTTGCACATCCGTAAAAACCAACTTTTGCAAGCATTTGAGACAAGTTTCACACATCCCCTTTAGCCAGAAACACGAGCCTTTAAGTCCTCAAACCTTCCATAGCACAAAATCACCTTCCATTTGCAAAAATAGGGCACTCCCTGCAGTTTGACTTCCATAGCAAAAACCCCTCGTGCGTTTTGCCTCAAACTGGTTCAAACACATTCCACATAACCTATCCAAGCTATCCCAACCCATAGACACTGACTGTAACTCCATTAGTAAGGTTTACCATTTTTGATTTCAGCTTGTGTAGGTTGAGTTCTACAGGCTTGTTCAAGCACATTCAAGACAAGCTAGGCAATGAGGAAGGTCAGGGGAAGTTCAAGCAAGCTCCCAAACATCTCAGGCCTCACTGAAAAGTTCCACATTGCCATACACGAAGTCAACTGAAACAGGTTTTTGTCAACTTCCTATCTCTCTATTTAGGAATCATTAGGCTTAGGTTTGTGAATAAAAAATGTAGTATTCATAGCCATGAAGCTGTACATATGCTTAGTTTTCATTTAAGTTAATCGTGTTAAGAGAATTTGATCCATGAACTTCCTGAAAAAATTAGGTTAGAATTTAGGGCCAGAGAAATTCTCTCTGGTCTTTGAGAGTTAGAATGAGTTCTTTACATAGTTGGATTCGTCTTGAAAAATGCTACAACTTTGATGTTATGAATTTTTGCATTAGAGCACGTATGCAGGATCTGGAATTTTGTACAGGGCGCGCGCATTTTTTGAACAAGAGGTTGAAGATGAAGTCAGTGGGATGGGCTTGGTTCTGGCCTTGTTTTTGACACCCCCTCATTACTGACTGCACCCCCTGGCCCATTTCTTTATATTTTTATATTTTTTGTATTTATTTTCATTTATGATTTTATTTTATTATTTTCTAAACATAAAAAAATACCAAAAATATTTTTATAAATTTTCACATTTATTTTTGTATTTTATTTTATTTTTCTAACATGAAAATAATTATCAAATAGTATATATTTTTATTTTACTTAATGAGAATTTGGAAATAAAACATAAAAAATATTATACCTTTATTTTTTTTATCATTTATACTTAAATAATATTTTTTTAAATATATTTTTATTTTGTATATATTTTACTTTATTTTATCATATATGAATAAAACAATTAATATATATTTACTTTCTTAAAAGAAACTAGGGTTTCTACCCTCATTAAAAATAATAATTTTCCCTTTAATATATTTTATTTGTTGATACTTGAATACATTTTTATTTTTTTTTGTACATAAATAAATAATATATTTAATATGTATTTACTTTCTTAAAATAAAATTAGGGTTTTTACCCTTAACAAAAAAAATATAATCTTTTATTTCCTTTATATATACATTAAATATTTTCACATCCATAAAAAATAAATAAAAAAACATCTTTTTGCATATTCATAATATTTTGTATATTAATTTAATTGATCATTTAAATAATTATCCATTTATTTAGTTGTACCATTTATTCAATTTGGATGTAATAGTAAATATTAGGGTTTTAATTTCTTGCAAAATAATCCCCATTCAAAAATTGTATCCCCCTTCCCATATCAAATGTTGTAATAATGTAGATTTATTTTACGCGTTTATGCTTTCAATTATGCCATGATTAGAGATTAGGGTTTGTATGCAAAAATCCAAAATCAAACAAATAGCTTGACTAACACAAAGACAAAAAGCATGTAAATCGATAACACAATGCACACTTGCACCCCTAGGGTTTCACCCACTTGTTGCCTTTAAAATGACCATGTTATGCATGTTGAGTATCTTGGCAAAACAAAAACAAAACAAAAGATCATAGTCCCTCGATGATGCTATCTTGTTTTCCTATACAAAAATGATCTAGTCCCTCAAAATTGCTAAAGATACTTAGCACAATTGCTATCATGGTCCATATGATGACCCGCGCATGTCCCATTTAACATCAAAATACAAGGTTGTTTACCAAATGCAATGGTAAAACAACACTGTCAAAAGGGTTAAAAACATATAGGAAAGATCTTTGAGTAAAATAGGGTAGACAACTCTTAGTTACTTGATCAAAACTTGCAAAACATCCTTGCTATTTTCAAACACACCTCACAACACAATTTCAAAACATTTCCTAAATCAAACTTTCAAAACATTGAAATATATTTTCAAAAGACAAATACACCTTTGTATACATTCGAACAAGAATCATTACAAAGGTTTCCACAACGATGGCTTCTTTTCAAAACATTTTCAAAACCACACACAAAGCACCATTTCAAACAATTGGAAAAGCAAAGCAAGTGATCTAAACAAGTAACTAAGAGCCCATGGATAACCATGGATGAAAAGGGTGCTTGCACCTTCCCTTTTCATAATCTACCCCCCGAACCCAAGAAAACTTCTCAAAGGTCTTTCCTGTGCTTTTTGACCTTTCCTTTGGATAAAATAAAAAGTCGGTGGCGACTCTTGCTAAACCGAAACATTTGCGAACACAAACGCAAAACCTCAAGTCAGTTCTCCCACCATATCACAGAACTGGCGACTCTGTTGGGGACAATTTTAAAAGTGGAGTAACCTTAGGGTTTAGATCACCTTTACATGCTTACTTTGTTTGCTTTGATTGCTTTACAATTGGTTCTATTGTTTGGGCTTGAAATCCTCTACCCGGATTTGGGAAACATTCATATGTAAATAGCAATACGTTGTGGAAATTGTGCAGGGTATACCGACATGGTTGAAGCAATAGCTATATTAGTGCGACATATTTATGGGTACCGGTAGCCTTTGAGTCAATCAAAGAGAATACGGGGCCACTGAGTGATGTCATGAAGCACTAATGAACTCTTAGAACCTTTACTTGACCATCTTGGCCTTTTTAGGGGTAGTGAGATGACCGGATTTGGTGCAGTCCGAAGTTGGTAGATACTCGATACTACACTCATTGAGGGTTATTTTATTGGAATATTTTAGTCGCCAGTTAAGTGGCTAAACTGAAACAATGAACACAGAAAATAATCCAGTGATATTGAGCTCCTTAGAACCCGGTTACTATTTATAGGACAGGTTGAGCCAACTAACTTCAAGAGGGTACTTACCTATGAAACCCCATGCAAGCCTGAAACTAGGAACTTGTGTGATTTGCTTGTAGATATACTTGTGCATACATCATGAACATCATGAAACATCATATGCATCCACTAACCATTTCAAGGGTTTGGATCTTCGTCTTTGTTCCTGTTTTGTAGGTCATGGAATCACTCCGCAGAAAAACTATTCAGGTCAACCTTGTGAGAATCCCTCCTCAACTCAAGGAGCTTACTTCCAAGATTCCAGAGAATTCTCCCTTCAGTGAAAGACATGGCAGACTTCTCAACTTGGTCAACTCCAACATTGAAGAAGACACGGTGAAAGTTCTCTTCCAGTTCTTTGACCCCCTACACCATTGCTTTACATTTCCTGATTACCAACTAGTACCTACTTTGGAGGAATTTTCTCAACTCCTGAGGATTCCTATTCTCCATCAACTACCTACAACGGTACAGAAAGAGAACCAAAGCCTGAAGATGTTGCTCAAGCCTTACACTTGTAACCATCTGATATCAAAGGTCATTGGGAAACCAGAAGTGGTGTCAAGGGTTTCTTGGCAAAGTTTCTGTTTGAGAAGGCACAAGACTTCTGGAATTCTCTAGATCTGCAACCTTTTGAGGAGATTATAACACTTCTCATTTATGGGTTGGTCTTGTTCCCAAACCCTGATCAAGTTATAGATGTGAATGCTGTCAAGATTTTCATATCTTGGAATCCTATGCCTACATTGCTTGGGGATATCCTCCATTCATTTCACACACGAACAATGAGGAAAAGAGGTGTTCTCATGTGATGTACTCCTCTTCCAGCAAGGTGGTTTATTTCTCACCTTCCCCAGTCAGTCTTGAAGAATGAGCAAGGCTTGAGGTGGTCACAACAGTTGATGACTCTTACACATTCTGATGTTCATTGGTGTTCTCGGTCCAGAGAAAATGTCATCATCATTGATCGTTGTGGGGAATTCCCTAATGTTCCATTACTTGGAATTAGGGGAGGCATTACCTACAACCCCTGTTTAGCTCTGAGACAATTTGGGTATGCTCGAAGGGATGTCCCTCATGATATGCTGATTCCAGACTTGGTTTTTGACTTCGACAATGACGCTTAAGGACTTCGACAAAGGTTTATCCGAGCTTGGAGGATGCCCAACAAAGTGGACAGTAAGACACTGGGACACAAAAATTCCATCCCCCTTGAGCCTTACCTCAAGTAGGTACGAATCCGCACCCAGGATCTTATGATGCCTTACCCCTACATTCTGCCTATGATCAAAGAGCCTGTTATGGAAGGAGAGGTTCTATACACCCTCCTACATCCTGACATGCCAACATCATTGGAGGATTTGCAAAAGAGTTGGATACAGCTCAAGGAGGAACGAAATACTTTTGAAGCCAACTTCTACGCCAGTGAGAAGAAGGTTTTGGAACTTACCCGTCGACTCCAGGAAGAGCAGACTCTCAACACTTACATCGCACCAAAGAGGATGCACAACGTCTTTTTACATTAAGAATTTTTTGTAATATTTTTGCCCATGGGGCATTTATGTACTAACAATTTCTTCTTATTAATATGACGTGCATTCTTTTTTTTTGTTTACAACAAATTTGAATTTCTGAATCCTTGATTGCATTACATGAATACACATCATTCATCATATGCATAAACAAGTCTTCACACCAGGTTTCCTTATCTCTCTGCTGTTTATTTTAGCAAGATGGATATAGAGCAGACGATCAAAGATCTACAAGCACAAAATTCGCAATTCCAACAACTCCTCATGACCTTGGCAAAGGGTCAAGAGGACCTTAAAGCACTGTTAGAGAAAGAAAAGGAAAAAGAAAAGAAGAAAAAGAAAAGAGCAAGAGTAGCTACTTTGGGGAGAAGGTTTGAGAACCAGGCTAGAAGGGTCCTAGATTTCCCCTCGACGTATGATGAAGGGGTTGGTAAAGGAAAGGGAGTTGCAATGCCCTCCGAGTCTGAAGCTGAAGAGGAAGAAGAAGAGGAGGAGGAAGATTACTCTGAGCAGCAGTACCCTCCTGCAGGCGATAAGTATAAGAATCTGGAAGATCGGCTGGCAGACATGGAGGTACAAAGAGTACCTGGGATGGATTTCGAAGAACTAGGGTTGGTTGTTGGGATTGTCATTCCCCCTAAATTCAAAGTGCCTACATTTTCTAAATACGACGATTTGTCCTGTCCGAAGATGCATCTGCGGTCTTACGTCAGAAAGATCCAACCTCACTCTTCTGATAAGGATCCGTGGGTCCACTTTTTTCAAGATAGTTTGTCGGGTACGCAATTGGACTGGTTCTATCAGCTTGAAAGATCTGATGTACATAACTGGGAGGATTTGGATGCTGCTGTCTACCGACAATACCAATATAATGCAGATTTAGCACATACTCGTACTCAATTACAGAGTATGGGTATAGTCTCTAATGAAGGCTTTAAGGAGTATGCCCAGAAGTGGCGAGATTTGGCTGGAAGGGTGCAGCCACCATTGTCTGAAAGAGAGCTGGTTGATATGTTTTTGGGGACCCTGTCAGGTCCATTCTTTAATCACTTGATCAGGAGCTCATCTGTAGGGTTCACTGAGCCAATTCTGACGGGTGAAAGGGTCGAAGCTGGCATTAAGAGCGGTAAAATTCAGAAGGATGCATCTGCTTCCGCCACTATCAAGAAGACCTTTCCAGCCAAGAAAGAAGTTTCTGCTGTTTACACCCAGAGAAATTAAGGAAGAATTGAGCGCCAACCAGCGGTGGGGGCTGTGATGATCCAGAACTCCTCAGGCGATCAACCTCGAAGCAGTCAACCCAGAGCTAACCAAACCAGGGTGGAAAGGCCTGCACAGTAATTCACCCGGATCAATATGACACCTTCTCAGGTTCTCCCTCATCTGTTAAAGTTAAACCTTACAAACTTGAAAGAGGCACCGAAGAACCCAAATACCTCTTCTCCCTATTACCATTCAAATGCAAAATGTGCATATCATTTGGGCAGTGTGGGGCACGACACCAACAACTGTTGGGGCCTTAAAAACAAGATCCAAGATTTAATAGATGCCAAGGAGGTGGAGTTTGATGCCCCCGAAAAACCTAATGTGATATCCACTCCTATGCCAAAACATGGTCATAATGTCCATGCTATTGTAGAATATCTTCATGTTACTGCTGTTGATGACTTAATGACTCTGTTGACAATGATCAAGATGAATCTGTTGAAAGCCGGGATTTTCCCAGGCTGTGAAAAAGATTGTTACCTTTGTTCGACCTTGCAATCCGACTGTCTGCTATTGAAGTCTGGCATCCAACGCCTGATGGATACTCAAGAAATCCTCTTCAAGAAAACTCTTGTTACTCCAATCAATGATGTTGCTATAATCACCATTTCCGACAATCTTTCCAAGGTCTCCAAAGGACCTGTTAAGATTACACCCGATCCAAAGTGTGTACCTCTGAAGATTACTATGCCGGGGCCTATCCCATACAAGTCCAATAAGACAATACCATGGAATTATGGAGGAGAGATCTTCTATCACGGCGTTAAGCAGATTGAATCAGTGAAAGAGAATTCCGATGAAGAAACTCCTGATATAGGAAATATTGCAGGGACAAGTAAGATCACTCGTAGCGGAAGAATCTTCTCTCCGGAGATTTCTCCTCCAAGGGCAATCTTCGGACCCTCAAGTGCTCATGTGCCAGTCAAGATATCTGTATGAAGTCCAGTTATTGAAGAAATTGTTACTCCCGAAGCTATACCCTCTACTGTTACTGCTGATAAAGGTAAGGGGATCCAAGAAGTGCCCGTCAGGACGAGGGCTCAGACTTTGGTTGTCCCTGAGACCACCCAAAAGGAAATGGAGGAGATTTTAAAGATAATTAAGAAAAGCGACTATGATGTCGTAGAGCAGCTGGGGCAAACCCTTTCAAAAATCTTTATGCTAGCTCTATTGCTCTGCTCTGAGGCTCATGCCAAAGCCTTGATCAAATTCCTGAAGACGGTGCACGTGCCTCAAGAAACTTCTACGGATCAATTTCAAGAGTGTGTAGCTAGCCTTACAGCCGACAATGGTCTTGGCTTCTCTGATGCCGATCTAACATCTAAGGGAAGAAAGCATAATGATGCGCTGCATGTCTCGGTAGAGTGCAGAGGGACCACTCTTGCTCACGTTCTGGTTGATACTGGGTCATCTTCAAATGTCCTACCAAAGAAAGCATTAGACAGACTAGACTGTGAAGGTTTGACCTTAAATCCCAATAATATCATTGTTAGAGCCTTCGACGGTTCTAAGCGGATGGTTCACGAAGAAGTGGACATCCCAATTAAGATGGGAACAGAAATTTTCAACTCTACATTTTATGTGATGGACATCCGTCCTTCATATTCATGTTTGTTGGGAAGGCCATGGATCCACAACGCTGGGGCAATCACTTCTTCTTTACACCAGATGCTCAAATACCCCGCCAGGGTAAAATCATAACAGTTCATGGTGAGGAGGAGTATATGATAAGCCACCTTAACTCTTTCCGCTATGTGGAGTTAGATGGTGAATTCATAGAAACACCTTTCCAACACTTTGAAGAGGTTTCTCCTGAAGTTGTGGTAGCCAAGACATTGACTGCTGTGCCCATCATTACCAAACCTGTGTCCCGGATGTCATCCCTTAAATATGCGGAGGCTGTGATCAAGGAAGGAGGAAGCACAATATGGGGTCAACTGCCAGATTTTCCTATCAAGACAAATAAGTTCAGTTTGGGTTTCACTGCTGCTGGTCAGAAGGCTGTGCTTCGCTCCCGGGCTGGAGGACCGCCATTGAAAATCACTCATCATGAGTTCATGCTTTAGAGGATGATGAAGAAGGAAACAATTTTGAAGATTGGATCTTTCCAACCATTGACGGAGGACTGAACAACTGGGAGGCGAAAGACTTCGTTCCCATTACTTTCATCAATCAGTAATTTATCTTTTGAACATTTTCTGTTGGTCTGTAATAACTTTTAAATAATTCGTACGCTTTTTGCCTCATGCCTTACTCGGGGCATATAGGTCCATTTGTAAGGGTTTTGATTCTTCATTTTCATATGCCATTTTTAATGAATCATGGACGTTTTCATATATAAACTTTGTGCTCATTTTCTTTCTTTTTACATTTTATTTTGTTTAAAGGTGGCTATCCCTTACACACACCCACACTCATAAAATGCAGGTACCCATCCACTCCGGATTCCATGGGTAACAATTCTGCTATGGCCTTCAGTGACTCTGAAGATCTGGTCAATCATGCCGAATACGAAGGTGATGAAGACTGTGAAGTGCCTGGAGAGTTGGCTAGAATTTTGCAACAGGAAGAAAGGGCTATTCTACCCCATGAAGAGTTGTTAGAGACTATCAATTTGGGAACAGAGGAAGACTGAAAAGAGGTTAAAGTGGGTGCCAACCTAGAGCCAAGTGTCAAAGAGCGCTTAGTTCAACTGTTGAATGAATATGTTGAGATCTTCGCCTGGTCCTACGAAGACATGCCGGGACTGGATACAGATATTGTGGTTCACCGTCTCCCTACAAGAGAAGACAGCCCACCAATCAAATAGAAAGTCCGCCGAATGAGGCCCGACATGTCCGAAAAGATCAAAGCTGAAGTGATGAAGCAGTTCAATGCTGGCTTTCTTGCTGTTACTTCTTATCCCCAATGGGTTGCTAACATTGGCTCGTGCCTAAGAAGGACGACAAAGTCAGAATGTGTGTGGACTATAGAGATTTAAATAAGGCTAGCCCTAAAGATGACTTTCCACTACCGCACATTGACATCTTGGTCGACAATACAACTCAGCATAAGGTATTCTCTTTCATGGATGGATTTTCAGGGTACAACCAGATCAAAATGGCCCCCGAAGACATGGAGAAGACTACTTTTGTTACGCAGTGGGGTACCTTCTGCTATAAAGTGATGCCATTCGGACTGAAGAATGCCGGGGCAACCTATCAGCGAGCCATGGTAGCTTTGTTTCATGACATGATACATCATGAGATTGAAGTCTACGTAGACAACATGATAGCCCGTTCACAAACAGAAGAAGAACACCTCGACCATCTGCAAAAGTTGTTTGTCAGATTGAAGGAATATAAACTCAAACTGAACCCTAGCAAGTGCACTTTCAGAGTCAGGTCCGGTAAACTTTTGGGATTCATCTTCAGTAACAAAGGCATCGAGGTTGATCCCACCAAAGTCAAAGCAATACAAGAAATTCCTGCCCCTCGTACTGAGAAGGAGGTCAGAGGTTTCTTGGGACACCTAAACTACATTGCAAGGTTCATCTCTCACCTAACATCTACCCGTGAACCAATCTTCAAGCTATTGAAGAAAGATCAGGTGGTTAAATGGAATGATGACTGTCATGTTGCTTTCGATAAGATCAAGGAGTATTTGATGGAACCTCCTATCTTGATGCCACCCGTCGAAGGAAGGCCTTTAATCATGTATCTGACTGTCTTAGATAATTCAATGGGGTGCGTACTGGGCCAACATGACGAGTCTGGCCGAAAAGAGCATGCCATTTATTACCTTAGCAAAAAGTTTACCGACTGTGAGACCCGATACTCACTGCTCGAGAAAACTTGCTGCACTTTGGTATGGGTTGCTCGCCGGCTAAGGCAGTATATGTTGACACATACCACTTTACTGATTTCTAAGATGGATCCAATCAAGTACATCTTCGAAAAGCCTGCTTTATCCGGAAGAATCACTAGATGGCAGATGATCCTCACCGAATATGATATACAATACACAACCCAAAAGCCATAAAGGGGAGTATGCTAGCCGATCATCTGGCCCATCAAGCTGTCGAAGATTACCAATCCATGAGGTTCGACTTTCCCGACAAGGATATCATGACTTTGAGCAACATTGAAGAAAATAGACCGTATGACGGACCTGAACAGGGATCCTGATGGACTCTGTACTTTGATGGTGCCTCCAACACACTTGGGAATAGTATCGGCGCGGTACTTATCTCTCCAGAAGGTTGCCATACACCTTTCACTGCTAGACTCTACTTCAGCTGCACCAACAACATGGCCGAGTATGAAGCTTGTATATTTGGTCTCAAGGCTGCTATTGACTTGGGAATCAAATCTTTGATTGTATTTGGTGACTCAACTTTGGTTATCAGTCAAATCAAAGGAGAGTGGGATACTAAGCACCCTAACCTCATCCCTTACAAAGAACATATCTTGACATTGTTCCCACATTTCAAGCAGATCACCTTCGAGCACTTCCCGCGAGAAGAGAATCAGTTGGCATATGCGTTAGCTACAATGTCATCCATGTTTAAACTTAATTGGGATAATGAGGCACCTCAAATCACCATTGAGCGAATGGATGAACCCACACATTGTCACAAGATTAATACTGAAGAAGTGGTGGACCGACCTTGGTTTCATGACGTCAAAAGGTATCTCGAAGTACAAGAATATCTTGAAGGAGCTTCAGTCAACGATAAAAAGTTCTTAAGAAGGTTCGCTGCCAAGTTCTTTCTAAGCAATGGTATCCTATACAAGCGCAATCTTGATTGTGTCCTACTCCGTTGTGTGGACAAAGTTGAAGCTGAGCAGATCATGGCTGAACTGCATAATGGCACCTTTGGCACCCACTCAAGCGGTCATACGATGGCTAAGAAGATTCTACGGGCAGGCTACTACTGGTTTACCATGGAATCTGATTGTCATCAATATTCCCGTACTTGTCACAAATGCCAAATCTATGCTGACAAGGTACATATTCCTCCAGTTCCTCTCAATGTCTTAACAACTCCTTGGCCATTCGCGATGTGGGGAATCGACATGATTGGAGAGATCAAGCCTACAACATCTAATGGACACCGTTTCATCCTGGTGGCCATCGATTACTTTACCAAGTTGGTCGAAGCAGCTTCCTTCGCCTCCATTACAAAGAATGTAGTTGCCTGCTTCATCAAGCATAACCTCATATGTCGGTATGGTATCCCCGACAGGATCATCACGAACAACGGTACAAACCTGAACAACACTATGATCACCGCTCTGTGCGAGCGGTTCAAGATTCAACATCACAATTCATCTCCCTATCGGCCAAAGATGAACGGTGTTGTTGAAGTTGCAAACAAAAATATCAAGAAGATCATTCAAAAGATGACAGTCACCTACAAGGACTGGCATGAGATGTTACCGTTTGCTCTTCACGGGTACCGTACCACGACACGCACTTCAACTGGGGCAACCCCCTTTTCTTTGGTATATGGCATGGAAGCTGTTTTACCTATGGAAGTTCAGATTCCTTCTTTGAGAATCATGCAAGATGCTGGTTTGAGTGAAGACGATTGGATTCAGACCCGACTTGATCAACTTAACTTGATTGACGAAAAGCGACTTACTGCTGTTTGCCATGGTCAGGCGTATTAGAAACGTATGATCAAGGCCTTCAACAAGAAAGTCAAGAGACAAGTATATCAAGTCGGAGATCTTGTAATCAAGCGGATCATCTTGCTGCAAAGTGATCCCAGGGGAAAATGGACTCCTACTTACGAAGGACCATTTGTGATCAAAAAAATATTTTCTGGTGGAGCAATGATTCTGACCACCATGGACGGCGATGACCTGCCACACCCTGCGAACGCAGACATAGTCAAAAGATACTACGCATAAACGAACCGACAAGTTGAAAACCCGAAAGGACGACTTGGGCAAAAATGGGCATCCCGGTGAATCGAAAACCCGAAAGGGCGGTTCAGGCAAAAATTAGGGATAAATAAAAAATCTGTACACCCAAAAAGTTGAAAACCTGAAAGGGCGACTTTGGCAAAAAAAGGGTTTCCCAGTGGATCGAAAACCCGAAAGGGCGATTTAGGCAAAAGTTAGGGAATTAAAGCGTATGACTATGTCTCGTCGGATCACTTTAAGGACAATCTTTTCACAAACAAGCCCCAAGCTTATGATCAATCCAGTCATCTGCGGACGAGGCAACAAATGAACAAGATACTCATAGTTGCGAAGGCT
This sequence comes from Vicia faba, assembly GCA_948472305.1. Classification (NCBI taxonomy): domain Eukaryota; kingdom Viridiplantae; phylum Streptophyta; class Magnoliopsida; order Fabales; family Fabaceae; genus Vicia; species Vicia faba. The sequence continues at coordinate 1,577,608,368 of OX451736.1, read as the reverse complement.
ATAGCAGAATGGGAACCCCATGGAATTGTTACATATAGCCATCTTTCTTTATATAAATTTTTTCTCAATTTTATGACAAAATTCTCTTACTAGGATGTCTGTCTCCTTTGTACAAAATACTTACACAAAGTTAATATAAAGATACTTCAAAGTGAAAAAATTTGTTTGCCTTTTCTTTCTTTTTACACTTGTTTTTTATTTGAAAACGTCCAATGATTTATTAAATGAGCATATGCATTTGAATATAATCACTGCTTACAAATGAAACGAAATGAGAAAGGATAATTACTGATAGGTTGAAAGTATAGGAAAATGTCTTTAGGCTATTCCAGAGGAAATTCCCTGCAGTACATCATCCAGATCCTCAACAGAGTTGAAGTTTTGAGATACATATCCCCAGCGGAGTTAAGTTTCAAAATCCTCATCAGAACTAAGTTTCCAAACTCCCGATCCCCAGCGGAGCCAGAAAACTTTGAACTGCAAACCCTCGGCGAAGATAAAACTTTCTTCCCCAATGGAGTCCAAAACTTTAACCCTTAAACCCCGGTGGAGTACCATCCAATTTCCTCCATAAATCCTCAGTAGATTGGCATACAACCCAAACTTTTGAAAATTCTTCCACAGAATAAGAATTATCCCCACATAGTTATTTCCCAGCAGATCGAAGATTCTCGATCTCATTTCTCCAGTTGAAGCCTCCCAGGTTTTGATTCCCCAGTAGAGATCGTCAGGGTTTTCCTTATTCCCCACAAGTCACCAAGGATTTTCTATCCCCAACAGCGGTCAAGGATTTATTTTCCCCGACAACAGTCAAAGATTTCATTATCTCCAACTATCGAGGATTTATTTTCCTCAGCAAGACAGCTAACCAGCTTACATGCGCATCCATTACATTCATATATCATAAACATTGACAGAACACATTTTATTGCATCATACATGTCATGCAACATAACTTTGTGTTTTAGCTAATATTTTACCCTTTTCAGGATAAGGTTAAAAGCTACCTTTAACAAATGTTCAAAGATTTCAGATACAGTACGAATACACTCCAAGACATGGAAGTCATTCTGCTACTCATTCAAGTCTCTTATTTCAGATACAGTACGGATACACCCCAGACACGACGGTCATTCTATTACTCATTCAGAATTTCAAGTCAAGATACAGTACAGATACACCCCAGACACGAGGATCATTCTACTACTCATTTAGACTTCAGCAATCGGATACCGACTAGATACGCTCCAGACACGGAAGCCACTCTATTTCTCATTCAGATTCAACTATCAACTTCAGGTTCAGATGCACTCCAGACACGAAAGTCATTCTGTCACTTGTCCGGATCCCAGTTACAGTACGGATACACTCCAACACGGAAGTCATTCTGCTACTCATACAAGATCTCAACTTCAGATACAGTCCAGATACGCTCCATACACGGTAGCCATTCTGTCACTCATTCAAACCTATTCCCCAGCCCAGAGATACTCCAGACACGGATGTCTTTCTGTCGCCTATTCAGATTTCAGATTTCGGATACAATACAGATATACTCCAGACACGGCAGTCATTCTGATATTCATTCAAGAATAAAATACAATTACAACTCGGATACGCTCCAGACACGAACACCATTCCCTTGCTCATACAGATCCAATCTCCAGTTACAACTCGGATACTCTCCAGACACGGACGCCATTCCCTTGCTCATACGGATACCAATCTGGTGTTCATTCTCCTGATTTTCAACAAACAAGTCTTAGATGGCATCTTTAAGCCCATCTCCATCAAGATTCTACCATCTCCAAATGGCATCTTTAAGCCCATTCCCTCAAGCACATTTTGACGAGTGCAAATTTACGGGCACTCTAGTGTCCAATCATCTTTTACCTTCGAGTCACGAAAGGCAAACTCGCCAATCTAACTCTTCAGGTTCAAGAAGATTGAACAGGGTCAGCTGTTGTACCCCAAAATTTTCCCTCTCATTTTATCAGGATTTCCCCTCACAAGACTCTTTGAACTCTAGACAGGATTAGGGTTTTACTCTGCTCAAGACATCTCCTTGCACTGATGACCTGAAATTAGGGTTTGAGTTTGCACAGGTATTTTTGGACTTCCAATTCTCCAAGTTACTATCATGCTCCATGTTGGACTTATAAGATTGCCTCTACCAAGTTTCAGGCCTTGAATCAAATTTTTGCCCAGTCAATTGGACAGTTGACCTAGAAATCAACTGTATTGGGGAAAAAGTCAACTGTGGCCAATTTACAGTCAAACCTCACAATTTTTGACCCAAATCAACATTATAGACTCATATGAACCATTTGACCAAGTTTGGACCACAACTCCTCAAGAAATTTGATTAGATCATCAAAAGGGCAAAATGGTCATTTTTAGGGTTTTGACTGTATAAGGGCAATTTCTGATTTTTCACCTAGCCAATGGCAAATTGGGTTCAAGCATGGACTCAATGACTCAATGGCATCATCTTTACCTATTCACAAGGTTCAAAAGATCTCAAATGCATTGGATTGACAGATGAATTTTTTAGTCAACTAATCAAAATTTGACTGTACACTGAAAAGTCAAACTTTGACTTTTTGGTCAAAATAAAGTGCCAAGGGTAATTTTTCATAAAGATGAGTCAAAACATGAAACTTGTTCATCAAGAAACCTTATTTTGCAAATTAGGGTTTAGAATTGAAAAAATTTCATAACTTAGAATTTTCTAAGTTATGAAATTTTCTTATTTTTTCCCAACTTTGCCCAACATTTTCACCATGATGCAATTGGATTCAAACAAAACTTCCAACATGAAATTTGTAGTCCTCCACAAAATCTACAACTTTGATTCACAAATTTTTCTCAAAAGAAGCTTGGATCTCAAGTTATGATTTTTGGAACAAGGGTCCATGAAACTTTTAACTTAGTGAAATTTTGCCCTAGTTTAGGCATGATTTTGACCTATCTTCATGGCCATTTTTCACATAGTTCCACTTGGAATCTCAAATTTAATTTCAAAGATGTATTCTAGATCATGTTGCAAGCTTTCCAAAATGTCCAATAACTCTCCAAAATCATTTGTGGTTAGGGAGAATCGAAGGCTTGAAGTTGGCAAAAACTCACTTTTGATCCATGGCATGTTCATATTGATACAAGTTGCAAACTCTAATCAGCCTTGTTTGTACTTGATTACAGGTCCCAAAACCCTTCCATAGTCAATAATTAAATGCAAATCCATTGGTCTAAGGCTTTGTTTTGGTCATTAGATGATTATACATTAGATTAATCCAAAAATAGTAAAAGGCAACTTTGCCATTTTTGTCAAAAATCTTGCTTTATGTCAAATAGAATCCTTGAGCCTTGAACATGATCTTGTACAGCAAATAAAATCCAAAAAACTTGGGGCCAAGCTTGCACAATGTATGCAGGGTTAGAGCTAGCCTGTATAGGCCTGCTCTTTGTCACTTTTCATTTTGCTTCATAACCAAGAAACTTGTCAAATATCACACAACTTGCACATCTGTAAAAACCAACTTTTGCAAGCATTTGAGACAAGTTTCACACATCCCCTTGAGCCAGAAACACGAGCCTTTGAGTCCTCAAACCTTGCATAGCACAAAATCACCTTCCATTTGCAAAAACAGGGCACTCCCTGCAGTTTGACTTCCATAGAAAAAACCCCTCGTGCGTTTTGCCTCAAACTAGTTCAAACACATTCCACATAACCTATCCAAGCTATCCCAACCCTTAGAAACTGACTGTAACTCCATTTGTAAGGTTTACCATTTTTGATTTCAGCTTGTGCAGGTTGAGTTCTACAGGCTTGTTCAAGCACATTCAAGACAAGCTAGGCATTGGGGAAGGTCAGGGGAAGTTCAAGCAAGCTCCCAAACATCTCAGGCCTCACTGAAAAGTTCCACATTGCCATACACGAAGTCAACTGAAACAGGTTTTTGTCAACTTCCTATCTCTCTATTTAGGAATCATTAGGCTTAGGTTTGTGAATAAAAAATGTAGTATTCATAGCCATGAAGCTGTACATATGCTCAATTTTCATTTAAGTTAATCGTGTTAAGAGAACTTGATCCATGAACTTTCTGAAAAAATTAGGTTAGAATTTAGGGCCAGAGAAATTCTCTCTGGTCTTTGAGAGTTAGAATGAGTTCTTTACATGGTTGGATTCATCTTGAAAAATGCTACAACTTTGATGTTATGAATTTTTGCATTAGAGCACGTATGCAGGATCTGGCATTTTGTACAGGGCGCGCACATTTTTTGAACAAGAGGTTGAAGATGAAGTCAGTGGGCTGGGCTTGGTTCTGGCCTTGTTTTTGACACCCCCTCATTAATGATTGCACCCGCTGACCCATTTCTTCATATTTTTATATTTTTTGTATTTATTTTCATTTCTGATTTTATTTTATTATTTTTTAAACATAAAAAAATGCCAAAAATATTTTTATAAATTTTCACATTTATTTTTGTATTTTATTTTATTTTTCTAACATGAAAATAATTATCAAATAATATATATTTTTATTTTACTTAATGAGAATTTGGAAATAAAACATAAAAAATATTATACCTTTATTTTTTTTTATCATTTATACTTAAATAATATTTTTTTAAATATATTTTTATTTTGTATATATTTTACTTTATTTTATCATACATGAATAAAACAATTAATATATATTTACTTTCTTAAAAGAAACTAGGGTTTCTACCCTCATTAAAAATAATAATTTTCCCTTTAATATATTTTATTTGTTGATACTTGAATACATTTTTTTTGTGTACATAAATAAATAATATATTTAATATGTATTTACTTTCTTAAAATAAAATTAGGGTTTTTACCCTTAACAAAAAAAAAATAATCTTTTTATTTCCTATATATATACATTAAATATTTTCATATCCATAAAAAATAAATAAATAAACATCTTTTTGCATATTCATAATATTTTGTATATTTATTTAATTGATCATTTAAATAATTGTCCATTTATTTAGTTGTACCATTTATTCAATTTGGATGTAATAGTAAATATTAGGGTTTTAATTTCTTGCAAAATAATCCCCATTCAAAAATTGTATTCCCCTTCCCATATCATATATTGTAATAGTGTAGATTTATTTTACGCGTTTATGCTTTCAATTATGCCATGATTAGAGATTAGGGTTTGTATGCAAAAATCCAAAATCAAACAAATAGCTTAACTAATACAAAGACAAAAAGCATGTAAATCGACAACATAATGCACACTTGCACCCCTAGGGTTTCATCCACTTGTTGCCTTTAAAATGGGCATGTTATGCATGTTGAGTATCTTGGCAAAACAAAAACAAAACAAAAGATCATATTCCCCTGATGACGCTATCTTGTTTTCTTATACAAAAATGATCTAGTCCCTCAAAATTGCTAAAGATACTTAGCACAATTGCTATCATGGTCCATAGGATGACCCGCGCCTGTCCCGTTTAACATCCAAATACAAGGTTGTTTACCAAATGCAATGGTAAAACAACGCTGTCAAAAGGGTTAAAAACGTATAGGAAAGATCTTTGAGTAAAATAGGGTAGACAACTCTTAGTTACTTGATCAAAACTTGCAAAACATCCTTGCTATTTTCAAACACACCTCACAGCACAATTTCAAAACATTTCCTAAATCAAACTTTCAAAACATTGAAATATCTTTTCAAAAGACAAATACACCTTTGTATACATTCGTACAAGAATCATTACAAAGGTTGCCACAACGATGGCTTCTTTTTAAAACATTTTCAAAACCACACACAAAGCACCATTTCAAACAATTGGAAAAGCAAAGCAAGTGATCTAAATAAGTAACTAAGAGCCCATGGATAACCATGGATGAAAAGGGTGCTTGCACCTTCCCTTTTCATAATCTACCCCCCGAACCCAAGAAAACATCTCAAAGGTCTTTCCTGTGCTTTTTGACCTTTCCTTTGGATAAAATAAAAAGTCGGTGGCGACTCTTGCTAAACCAAAACATTTGCGAACACAAACACAAAACCTCAAGTCAGTTCTCCCACCGTATCACAGTGTCGTCTGAGCTTGATAGTCGATACTGAAGTCTGGTTGTAAGATGATCCAATGAGACCTAGTGTTACGCTTTAATCCCTAATTTTTACCTGGACCTCCCTTTCGGGTTTTCAATCCACCGGGATACCCTTTTTTTGCCCAAGCCGCCTTTTCAGGTTTTCGACTTACCGGATGTACAATTTTTTTTCTTCATTTTCATCCCTTATTTTTGCCCAAACCCTTTTGGTTCACCGGGAAGCCCCTTATTTTTTCCTAGGCCAGTCAACCTAGCGGGTCTTTGATTATGCGTAGTATTTTTTCACTATGTATGCATTGACAGGGTGAGGAAGGTCGTCACCATCCATGGTGGTTAGAATCATAGCTCCTCTTGAGAAAATGTTCTTAAACACAAATGGCCCTTCGTACGTAGGTGTCCATTTGCCCCTGGGATCACCTTGTGGCAGTATGATGCGTTTGATCACCAGATCCCTGACTCGATACTCCTGTCGTCTGACTTTTTTGTTAAATGCCTTGATCATCTGCTTTTGATATGTTTGACCATGACAAATAGCAGTAAGTCTCTTCTCGTCGATTAGATTCAGCTGATCAAGCTGGGTCTGGATCCAATCGTCCTTGCTTAAACCTGCATCCTTCATAATCCAGAGAGAAGGTATCTGGACTTCAATGGGTAGGACTGCCTCCATGCCATATACCAGAGAGTAGGGTGTTGCCCCTGTTAATGTCCGCGCTAAGGTGCGGTATCCATGAAGAGCGAATGGTAACATCTCATGCCAGTCTTTGTAGGTCACTGTCATCTTCTGCACAATCTTCTTGATATTCTTATTAGCTGCTTCAACAACCCCATTCATCTTCGCCCGGTAAGGAGAAGAGTTGTGATGCTGTATCTTGAACTGTTTGCAGAGTTCGGTGATCATTGTATTGTTGATATTTTTACCATTGTCCATAATGATCCTCTCTGGTACACCATATCAACAGATCAGATTGTGTCGGATAAACCGCGCTACGACATTCTTGGTTACTGTAGCAAAAGAAGCTGCCTCAACCCACTTCGTGAAATAATCAATAGCTACCAGAATGAAACAATGCCCGTTGGACGCAGTAGGTCTGATCTCGCCAATCATATCGATGCCCCACATTGCGAAAGGCCAAGGAGCTGTCAAGACGTTCAGAGGAACTAGAGGTACATGCACCTTATCAACATAGACTTGGCACTTATGACAGGTCCGAGAATGCTGATAACAATCGGCTTCCATAGTAGACCAATAATATCCCGCCCGTAGTATTTTCTTCGCCATGGTATGTTCGCTGGAATGAGTTCCGAAAGTACCTTCATGTAACTTTGCCATAATCCTTTCTGCCTCGCTCTTGTCCATACATCGCAGTAAGGTTGAGTCATGGTTACGCTTGTACATGATACCGTTACTGATGAAGAACTTCGCATCGAACCTCCTCAAGAACTTCTTATCATTAACAGATGCACCCTCGGGGTACTCTTGAGCCTCAAGATACCTCTTTACTTCGTGAAACCAGGGTTTATCTGCTACCTCTTCAGTCTCAATATCACAGCAATGTGCGGGTTCGTCCAACCTCTCAATGGTAATCCGGGGAGCTTCATTGTCCCACCTGACTTTGAACATAGAAGACATGGTAGCTAGCGCGCCCGCTAATTGATTCTCCTCTCTTGGAAAGTGTTCAAAGGTTATCTCCTCAAAATGCGGAAGCAACGTCAGTACATACCCCTTGTAAGGGATAAGATTTTGGTGTTTCGTATCCCACTCGCCTTTGTTCTGACTGATCACTAGAGCGGAATCTCCGAATACACTCAAGAACTTAATCCTCAGGTCAATAGCTGCTCGAAGACCCATGATGCATGCTTCATACTCCGCCATATTGTAGGTGCAGTTAAAACATAATCGGGTGGTGAATAGAGTATGACAACCTTCAGGAGATATGATCACATCGCCAACGCCATTACCCAACACGTTTGAAGCTCCGTCAAAATACATAGACCGTCGGGATCCCTCCTCGGGTCCTTCATCCGGTCCAGGTTCTTCACGGTCGGTCACCAACATGATGTTCTCATCCGGGAACTCGAAATTCATGGATTGGTAATCATCTACGGCCTGATGCGCCAATTGATCTGCCAACACACTCCCCTTGATTGCTTTTTGGGTTGTGTATTGGATGTCGTACTCAGTTAGGATCATCTGCCATCTTGTTATTCTTCCAGATAAGGCAGGCTTTTCGAAGATATACTTGATGGGGTCTGTTATACGGTGGGAGAACTGACTTGAGGTTTTGTGTTTGTTTTCGCAAATGTTTCGGTTTAGCAAGAGTCGCCACCGACTTTTTATTTTATCCTAAGGAAAGGTTAAAAAGCACCAAAAAAAAACCTTTGAGATGTTTTCTTGGGTTCGGGGAGTAGATTATAGAAAGGGAAGGTATTAGCACCCTTTCTATCCATGGTTATCCATGGGATCTTAGTTACTTTCTTAGATCACTTGCCTTTGCTTTTCAATTGTTTGAAATGGTGCTTTGTGTGTGTGGTTTTGAAAATGTTTTGAAAAAGATGCCTTGTCTAGGCAGCCCTTGTAACAATTCTTTACTCGAATGTTTTACAAAAGGTGTTTGTCTTTTTGAAAAGATGTTTCAAGGTTTTGAAAGTTGTTTTGGAGTTGTGTTGTGATGTGTATTTTGAAAAAGGCAAGGATTGTTTTGCAAGTTTGGTCAAGTAACCAAGAGCTATCTACCCTAAATTTCTCAAAGATCTTTCCTATGTTTTAACCCTTTTAACAGTATTGTTCCACCATTGTATTTGGTGGACAATCTTGTGTTAGGATGTTAACGGGACGGGCGCGGGTCATCGTTTAGACCATGAATGCAATAGTGCCAAGTGTCTTTGGCAATTTTTCCTTTAAGGGACTTGATCATTTTTTAGGCAACTTGAGAAAGCGTCATCGAGGGACTATGATCATTTGATTTGTTTTTGTTTTGCCAAAGACACTCAACATGCGACATGGCCCATTTTTGAAGGCAACAAGTGGAGTATCCCTAGGGGTGCAAGTGTGCATTGTGTTGTCCATTTTCATGCTTTTTTTTGTCTTTGTATTAGTCAAGCTATTTGTTATTTGATTTGCATACAAACCCTAGGTCTATCATGGCATAATTTGAAAGCTTTTAAATGCGGAAATTTAAAGTCCTAAATTATTACAACATGATTATAGGGATGGGGGTACAAATGTTTGAATGGGGGGATATTTGACAAGAAATTAAATCTAAACTATTACATCCATATCGAATATACAAATTATTTAATTGTACAATATAAAGTAAATACAATAAATATGCAAAATGTATTATGCACAAAAATGATTTTTTATGTATGTGAAAGTGTTTTTCAATATGAAATATAAACAAAAAAACAAAAAGGTCAAATTTTGAATATTTTTATGGTTTAGGGCAAAACCCTAGTTTTTTTTAAATAAATAGTATTTATTTATTAATTATATACAATATTTATATATATTAATTTATACAAAAAATAAAAAAAAGAAGTATATTGTAAAAAAAAGTATTTTTTAGTGTCATATATTAATAAAAATAAAAATGTATTATTTCTATATTTTTGTCCTAAATATCTAATAAAATATACAAGTATTTATATATTATATATTAAATATACTAAATATATACAAGAATAAAATATTAATTATTTACAAAAATGTATATTTTTAGAAAATGTTTTCAAAATGTAAACAAAAAATGATAACTAAAAAAAATACATTTTTGTATTATTTTCTAGGGTTTTAAATAAAAAGTATATATATTTATTTACATGTATATGTTAAATAAAATAAATAAATGCCAAATAAATGCAAAAAAGGGTGGAAAAATATTTTTGGAGTTTTTTATATTTGAGCAAAAAATAATAAGTCAGAACAAAAAAAGAAAAATGCAAAATGACAATTATTTCACACAATGGGCCAAGGGGGTGCAAAATGGAAAAAGAGTGTGCAAAGAGCAAAACCAACTCAGGCCCAACCCAAGTCAACCTTCTTCAACCTCCAGCTTTGTTTGAACAAGCAAAAACGCGCGTTTCCTAACTCCTGATTCCTGAACTTTCATGCAAAACTCATAACACCAATAATGTAGAGCATCAAGAGACGAATTCAGACATATAAAATACTTGACCTAACTCTAAGAAAAGAGGGAGAATTTCTTCATCCCCAATTTCTGACCTAATTTTTCTTCAATGTTCATGGCCAAAATTCTCACAGCATACTCAATATAAATGAAAAGTAAATACATGGATGGCTTCAGGGCTATGAGTAGAGCATGTTTCATTCACAAACCTAAGCCTAACTCTTCCTAGATTGAGAGATAGAAGTTCATGTTTTTACCTGTTTCAGCTTGAGTCGTGTACAACAATGTGGCCAACTTCAATGGAGTTTGAGCTTTTGTACAGCTTGCCTGAAGTCCAAGGATGCTTCTCCAACACCTAGCTTGCTTTGATACTCTCTGAATCGTGCTATGGAAGTTCACCTGCAAAACTGAAAAGTGAAAATGGCAAGTGATGTTAGGGGTGTTACAGTTTGTATCTAGGGCTTGGGATAGTTCCAATGGATGATATAGAATGTATTTGAACTGGTTTTAGCCAAGGTGCACGAGTGGAATGGATTGTGGAAGTCAAACTGCAACAGATGCCCTGTTTTGCAGAAAAACTGTGATTTTCTGTATGAGGAGGGATGAGGGGTGGTTTGGTCGTGCTTTAGGCTTGCTTAGAGGTATGAAAGATGTTTGCAAAGTTTGTGTTTGGCTGTGTTGACAGGAATGAGAGTTGGAGAGTTTTTGCAAGCTTTCTTCAAATGTAAGCAAGGATAATGTAAGTGTCTATGCAGGCCTGTACCACCCTCTATGTATGCTGCATATCTTGCTCTTGGTAACACAAATTTGTGGACTCTATCTGGCCTCAAAGATTTGGCTTGTACTTCTTGAATTTTGAATTTGACATAAAGCACTACTTTTCAAAAATGGCAAATGTGTTTTTTCTATTTAAAGGATAATTTTATGTGTAATGACCAAATGCACAAAACAATGCTTGAACACAATGGTTAGGCATTTAATTATGGAGTGCAAACTTGGTTTAGAGGCCTGAAAGCAAGTACCAAGCATGCTGATTTGAAAATGGAACTTGTATGAACATGCATTTGGTTATGAACAAAAGTGAATTTTGCCCAACTTTGCAAATTCGATTCTCCCTAACCACAAGGGTGTTTGAGAAGTTCTTGGACAATTTGGAAAGCTTGGAATGTGTACTACAATCCATCTTTGTAAAGCAAATTGAAACTTGTTGTACCCCAAAATTTGCCCTCCCATTTTCTCAACTTTTCTCATCACAAAGCCCTTGGAACTCAAGATCCAGTTAGGGTTTCATCTGCTCAAGACTTCTCCTTGCACTGTTGACCCAAATTAGGGTTTGTGTTTGCACAAAGATGTTTTGACCAAAATTGCCTAAGATGACTTTCATGCTTCATATTGGACTCCCAAGTTTATCCATACCAAGTTTCAAGTCTTGATTCCAAATTTTGCCCAGTCAATTGGACAGTTGACCTAGAAATCAGCTGTATTGGGGAAAAAGTCAACTGTGGCCAATTAACAGTCAAATCTCATGAAAATTGACCCACATGAACCTTATGAACTCACATGGACCATTTGATCAAGTTTGGATCACAATTCCACAAGAAATTTGATCAGATCACCAAAAGGGCAAAATGGTCATTTTTAGGGTTTTGACTGCACAAAGGCAATTTTGGACTGTTTGACCTAGCCAATGGCAAACCAAGCTCACATATGGACTCAAGGACTCCATGGAATTATCTTGACATGCTCAACAAGTTCAAAAGATCCCAAATGCACAAGATTGACAGTTGAATTTCCCAGTCAATTGATCAATTTTGACTGTATACTGAAAAGTCAAACTTTGACTTTTTGGTCAAAGTCAAGTGTCAAGATTCATTTTTCATCAAAACATGCCAAATCATGAAACTTGTTCATCAAGAAATCAAGAATTGCAAATTAGGGTTTGAAATGAAGATTTTTCATAACTTAGAATTTTTCTAAGTTATGAAAAACCCTAATTTTTTCCTAACTTTGTCCCACTTTCTCACCAAGATTCATTTGGATTCAAGCAAAAGTCAAAACATGAAAGTTGTAGTCTATTGCATAATCTACAACTTTGATTCACAAAGTTTTCCCAAAATAAGCTTGTATCTCAAGTTACAATTTTTGGAACAAGGGTACCAAACCATTCTTAACTTAGAGAAAATTTGACCTATTTTAGGCAGGATTTTTGCCTAACTTCAAGACCATTTTTCACATACTTCCACTTGGAATTTCAATTTTCATTTCAAAGATGGATTGTGTTGTACCCCAAAATTTTCCCTCCCATATTCTTCAAGAAATTGCCAAGTCAAGCTTCAAAATTCCCCAAGGGTTGCACAGTGCAAGGGCCTTCTAAACAGTCAAAATTATGGTTTTTGTTCTGATCAAGAAAATGAAGTTTTCAAGGGCCCAATCAAGTCTCACATGCCTATAAATATGGTCAAGCACCCTCATACAAAGTTTCAAGACATTCAGCACAAAATTGCACAGTCAAAACCCTAAATTGCACTACAGTCAACTGTAGGGGCAAAATGGTCATTTGACAGTCAAAAGTTCAAATTTTTGGTCAACATCTCATTTTGAAGCCACAAACATCATTTGATAAATGCTTGATCATGATTCTCAAAGCTTGGCTCAAAAATCATCAAGATGCAAAAGTTTCCTTATTTGGACAGTTGAAAAAGTCAACTGTAAATTGACCAGGGCATAACTTTCACATGGATTATCAGAAAAATTCCATCCAAAGCTCATTTTTAAGAGAAAGAAATTTCCTACAACTCATCTTCATACTTCAAGTCCAAGAAATTCTCTCACAAAAAGTTATCAATTTCAACATTATAGGTCATTTTCAAAAGTCAACAAAAAGGGACTTTAAGTCAAAAGCCATAAATTGACATTGGTAAATCAAAATGACATGGGACCAAAGGCATTGGTTAAAGGACTCAAAGAACTTTCCAAAATGTCCAAGAACATGAGCAAATCTTAAAAATTGAGCAAGTTATGCGTTGTGGAAGTTGGGAAATGTTTGGATATTTTGAAAAGTCAACATTGATTCAAATGACCTAAAATTGCTAATGGGCCTATTTTTCTTCCACAATTCATTATCCCAAGCATGCACACGACCATTTGGCCCAAAGGGAAGTTTTTCTCTATTTTTATTTATTTATTTGGATTTTTTATTATTAATAATTCATTTAACCAAATAAAATACATGAAAAATATAAAACCAATGAAATAAAATCTTTTTGTGCATGAAATATACTCAATAATTCGTGCATGATCAGATATGGAAGAATTGGAATTGATTGGATATGATTTGTACAAAAAGTGTATGAAAAAGATTGAAAAACTAATGCTTGAAAATCAAATCTTCCAAACCATGAATGCAAAAGATTTTGATCAAATTTCTTGACCTAATTCATTCATACTTATACAAGGAAGAAAGACCTAATGCAAGGAACCACTCAGCTGCGCAAAAACCCCATAATAAAACTCAAGCTTTTTTGCAAAAAAACTCAATTATGAAAACCTATTTGCAGGTCGTTTCAAGCCAAAAGAATCATCCCATCACCTTCCTGAAGCTTCAAGGAAGGATTTCCAATCAAAATCATTCACTCTAACACCCTAAATTGGTAACACGACCTCACCCTGTACCGAAATTTTTTGAAACTCTTGCATCTCAATTCATGCGCATTTAGCAATTTTTAGTATATGATTTGTGTTCCTTGTAAGATTCTAATGCTAACCATGTGATTTGATTGTGTTTTTGAGCATTGTACACGATTCCACCATGTGAGCATATTAGGGTTTATGGAGCTCTGAATTGGGGGTTTTTGAATACCACAAAATTGGACCACCACGATGCCATGACCGTGCTCAGCACATTTGGACGAAGAGAAGGCCACCCTGGCGCTCAATTTATGAGGCCTTATGGCCTATTCGCTATTTTCTAATATAGCATCTATGGCAACGTTTGAAAACCGTTGCTAATTTGTTCTTGTTTCAGGAAAAAAAATAAGCCAAGGAAGAGGATGACTAGGTGGCTATCCATGATTGGGGCGTTTAAATTTTCGCGCGCAGAAAGCACTAATGAATTATCTTGTATTATAATATTTGCTTGTTATGTGATATACAGAAAACGCGCTTGGCTTGGTTGGCAATGCTTGCAAGTGGTAAACCACAGGACCTGGGTTCGAGCCCCAGGTCCCCACCCCCTTTCATATTTTTCTTCAATTAATAATTGCATGCAGATTCAACCTAAAGGAGCACCATGCGTCCATCACATCTGGCCATCCACGTGCCCAAGGAGATTAATCAGAAGGTCACAATCTGAAGCGTACCATAAGCCCTAGTCAAAGGTCCCACACGTGGCATGGAAAAGTCAGCGAGGCCATGCTGATTTGGGCTCAAAGTTGACGGGCTTAACCTCCATATTAAGGGGCAGACCCCCTAGGTTTGCAAGATTTATATTTTTCTTTATTGTTTTTTTTATTATGATTTATACTTTCTTTTAATTATTGTTTATTAATTAATTTCATATTTTCATAATATATAAAAAACATCAAAAAATCAGAAAAGCCAAGAAAAATAATAAATATTTTTATTTTAAGTACTTTTGTAAATAAATTGCATATAATTAAATTTAGTTATTAAATTAGGGTTAATTATAATATTTTCATAATAAAAATCTAAAAATATAGAATTAGGGTCTTAATTAAATTTTTATTCCTTTTTCTTTTTCTCCCATAATAATTAAATAATTAAATAATTAAATATTTATTTTTATAAATAAATTGCATGTAAATTAATTAGGGTTAATTTTAGGTTAGAATTTAATCTTCTTTTTTAATAAATTAAAAAACAAATAGAATTAGGGTTAGCATTTAATCTCAATTAATTCTTTTTTTCCTATTAAACATAAATACCAAAAAATACCAAAAAAACAATTTCTTTCTTTTTATTAATTAATTAATTCCATCACTTAATTTAATTTTGCAAAAAGGGTCCAACGCCCTCGTTTCTAATTTAAACTTAATTCGCATATTTATTTTTATTCTTTATAATTTTGATGTATCTCTCCCAAGGCCATGTAATCTTTATCTTTCGCATTTTTTTTATTCTTTATTTTTCTGTCAAATCGGGTTCGAGAAATTTTGGCGATGTGGACCCGCGCCTTTTGTAATAGCTTAGAATCTTTTACTTTCTCGCAATATTTTAACTGTTAATCAAGGCATGAAAGAATGTATGGACAAAAATAAAAACAAACGCTAGATCACCAATAACATGACAAAAATACAAAAATATCTGAAAACGACACACAAATCACACACCACCCCTAGGGTACGCCTCACTGTTGCCTTGCCTCTCGAAAGGTGATCGTCGAGTAGAGGATGTCTTAGTAAGTCCTCATGATCCGGGAACCTGGCATGAGGGTAGCTTCTAAGGTGTCTTCCTATTGCTCCGGTGATCACCATGTCCCGAACCTCGAATTGACCCGAACACCTCCAACGGTGGTGCTACCTACCTCTCAATGGTGGGATGACACTACTTTAAAGGACATCTACACAGACGAATTCCTTAGGGTAGGTAGACGACTCTAGATACTTGCTCTAAATTTCAAAACAAAACAAAAATACTTTTCACACCAACACATTTTCAAAAAGCTTTCGAAAGCATTTTTTCAAACACTCTTGAGGACCGATACAAGAGTCGAACTGGAATTTTCAAAGAAACTTTTTAAAACCCACATTGAAAAGAAAACAAACCATTTTTGAAAACACAATGAGCAAGTATCTAAGAGCCCATGGATAACCATGGATAGAAAGGGTGCTAACACCTTCCCTTTCTATAATCTACCTCCCGAACTGAGAGCAATCTCTATAAAGGAATTTTTCTGTGCTTTTGTCCTTTCCATTTGGAGAAAAATAAAAGACGGTGGCGACTCTTGCTTCCGCGACATTTCGCGAACCAGCGTTAAACAGTCAGTTCCAGATCCACCGATCACAGAACTGGCGACTCTGTTGGGGAATTATTATAAAGTGAGGTGTACCTTAGGACTAAGATCACTGTGTTTTAAATTGCTTTCCTTGTGTGCTTTAAATTGTGGGTTGCTTGGGAGTTCTATAGATCCTAACCCGGATCTAGGGGATACCTTCTTAGAAAGTAGCCACAAGGCTGTGAGGGAACTGTGCGGGGTATACCGACATGGTTGAAACAGTCTGCTACGTTGATGTGGCACTTTGGTGTGTACCGGTAACCCTTGAGTTCAGTCAAGGAGAGTACGGGGCCTCCGCATGGTGTCATGAAGCATCAACAGACCTTAGGAACCTTAATTGAACTATCTTGGCCTCTTTAGGGTAGTGAGATAACTGACTTTGGTGCAGTCCGAGGTTGGTTGATACTCGATGCTACACTCAATTAAGGGTTGCTTTCCTGGAATATTTCGGTCGCCAGTTCAGTGGCTAAACCGAAACGATGAACAATGAAAGCAATCCAGTGATATTGGGACCCTTAGAACCCGGTTACTTCTAATAGGACAGGTTGAACCCACCAACTTCAAGAGGGTAATACCCAGACCCCATGCTGGCCTGAACTCTAAGGGTTTCTCTTGTGTGACTTGTGTGCCTTCCAACTTGACTACTTGCATGCTTGCTATCTGACACTTGAGTTTCTTGCAGGTTTTGTTTATAGTCCTTAACTGGGACTCATAACAGGGTTTACCGAGTGTTTTGCAGGTTTTATTTGGTCCTTAATTGGGACTCATGACAGGTTTTACTTGAGTTTCTTGCAGGTTTTGGTTTGCAGTCCTTAATTGGGACTCGTAACAGGGTTTACCTACATTACCCCAGGCATCATGACATCATACCATTGCATACATCCTAACCCATTTCAAGGATCTCAAGGGGCTGTGATGCAGGTCATGATAAATCAAACATCTAGCAAGAGGCAAAGAGGATTTATTTTCCTCTAGCCCAGGTCGTCAGGGGCTATGACCCACTTGATATGGTGAGCTCTGACTCTTGAAGAAGGTTCCCCTAAACAAGGCTGATTGGAAATCACAACCAGACATGATGACTTAAGTCAGAGGCTATGACCCACTGGATATGGTGAGCCTTTGACCCTTGAAGAAGGACTCTCAGCAAACATGAAGTTCCCTCAATCAAGCGACCTAGTTCCAACAATTTTTGTTTACCCCGCGAGATCCTTGAAAACATTGCATATATATCATACATATCATTGCATTACAGGTACCCTAGTTGCAGGTCACTTACCCTTGTTCGCTGTTTATTTCAGCAATGGCTCCCCAACAAGATAACCAGGACCTTCACACTCAAGAGACTCAGTTCAAGGAGATCTTCCTAAGCCTATCCAAGGGGCAGGAAGAGTTGAGGACACTCCTCATGGGGAATCTGATCAGAAAGAGTCCTGAAGATGACAAGGACGAACAGCTGAAACGTCTACAAGCTGAGGTAGACACATTGAAAACCCAGATGCTGGGGCAAAGGGCCCTCATTCAAGGTTTAGCTCAGGAGCAAGGAGAGCTGAGAGCCATGATCAGCCAACTTCCTCAAGGCATGAAGCAACCATCCCAAATCAGGGACCAGGTCATAGAACAGCTTCCAAGAAGGCAAAGGTCGGGTCCAATGAATAGACCTCTCCGAGTTGCTAATACTTCTCAGGGCCAACAACGACCTCGTCAAGAACAGCGGGTCGATTAGAACAGGTCGGACGAGCCTAAGAGACAATTCACCTACATTAACATGTCATGGTCACGAGTTTTGCAGCACATGTTAAGGATGAACCTGATTGCGGTGATCAACCCTCCTGCAAATCCAAAGACTTCCTCTCCAAACTACAACCCAGAAGCAAGGTGCGCTTACCATTCTGGTAGCCCGGGGCACGATACTGAGGACTGTTGGGCACTAAAGTACAAGATTCAGAATATGATCGATGCTAAAGAGATCGAGTTCGAGCCCGCCGAGACTCCCAATGTGATCATTGCTCCCTTGCCAAAACATGGCTAGGATTGAGAAATTTTTGTTCATTAGAATCTTTCAAGTTGTAATTTTCTTTTGATTGTTCAAGCATTCCATTCATATCAAACGTTGTTATTTCATTAATGCATCGCATATGTCTATTTTGAAACAATATATTCGTATTCACTAAATGCAAATTATTTTCATATTTTTTCTGATGATCGACTCTCAATAATTCTAAGCCTCTTGAGGGAGGATGACGAAAACGATACCATAATCTACAGTATGCTTTTGAATAGACCCCGCTGATGAGGTACATGCATTGTTTCAATCCCTAAACACTGGAGTTATAAGGATGATAATCCCTCGTCAACCCCTCTGAGCCAAAGAAGTAGGAGTTTTTCTTTTCGAAATTTAAAACCCTTAATCATAACCTGGGGCAGGGTAGTCTTCTCAGTTGATCCAAGTGCACAACGAATGGCACCAAAGAAGTCCTTACAAAACGAAGAAAGACAGTGATGGTTCCGAATAATCAATAAAGAAAGGCAGACATTATCTTTCAAAATAAAAAAAAAACCCATTAAGTCAAAACCCATGAAGGAGACTTACAAAACTGGGGCATCCCGCTGACTGTAATTCCAAAAAAGGAAACAGTTCAGGCAAAAAAAGAAAGGGATAACAAAAAAATCAGACAAGAAGGAGGTCTTACCAACCCTCAACAAGAAAGGAATGACTGCCTATTCAAAATAAGTTATCACCATCCGAATCATCACTGGAAAATCAGAGCAAAGACTCAAACAAGGTCTAACGTATGATCAACTGAGTTTAGGTTTGGAGAACATCACGAAGAGCGGGTGGGTACAAATAAAATTTGAGCCTTTATCCTTTGTTTCTTAAACCATGAACCAGGCCACGTTATAACCCTTAAAAGTCCTAGCTGAAGCATGGTTTAGTTCGAAGGCATACTGTTACGAAAGGTATCCTGACTCCTTAAGGCTTGCGGTAAAATAACGAGTTGACATCACGATCGACAAAGTTCACTTGTTTTTTATGAAAAATGCATTTTTCAAAATATTCAAGACATACATAATCTATGCATTTTTTGAAATAACATTGCTTGCACATATGACTATTTGTTTGAACAGCAAAGAAATTCGCACGAAGAATATCTTATGGGCAAAAGTACTCCCAACAAAGGGGCAGGCATAATCATTGTTCATCATCTGGGGCAGTTAAGTCAAGATTCGAAGAATCTCTCAAAGGCCAAACAGCCTGGGGCAAATCTCCGCCTGAGTTGTTTGGGGCACTCCAGCAACGAATCTTGCCTGATCAAATACCTTCTGGCATGGCAACATAATACTACCAATAGTGACAACTCCCCGAACGTGGACATAGTCGAAAAAATACTACGCAAAATCAAAGACCCGCTAGGTTGACACACCTAGGAAAAAATTAGGGCTTCCCGGCAAACCAAAAGGGTTCGGGCAAAATGAAGGGATAAAATAAAAATAATCTGTACACCCGGCAAGTCGAAAACCTGAAAAGGCGGCTTGGGCAAAAATGGGTATCCCGGTGGACTGAAAACCCGAAAGGGCGGTCCAGGAAAAAGTTAGGGATCAAAAGCGTACGACTATGTCCCGGCATCTTGTCACTTGCCTATCAGAAGAAGGTTTGTCCATCAATCACTATCAGGACCTCACAGGTCTTCCTCTCCCACCTCAGAAACAGGGGCAATAAAGAGTTGTCTAAGCAATCTGATTGTTCTGTCCTCCAAGGTATCAAGATAGGTTCCGTGCAATCTGATTGTTCTGTCCTCCAAGGTATCAAGATAGGTTCCGTGGAAGAACATAACCAATACAGTTTAATGCTTCCCCAAGAGAGTCCAAACTAGTTCCCCAGGAAAGTTGGAATCATCTCCCCAAGCAGTAAGCTTATCCCCAGTAGATTCTGGAAGCTTATCCTCGCAGAGCACGAACACGTCGCCCGGCTTTATTCAAAGAGTTATTTCCCTACCAGGATATAACTGGGTTATCCTCAGCCAAAAGCCACGGAAAGATCGTCCTCGGTAAAGTATTCCTATCCCCAGCGGAGTCTGTTAAAACTTCCAACATAACAACAGTATCCCTAGCAAGTTATCAACCTCAGCAAAGTACCTCTCTTTCCCCACAGAGTTACCTCCCCGCAGAGTAATCTATTCGCCAAGTTTATTCCCCAACGGAGTCATCTTCTCCTACCGGTATTCTTGCAACCATCATCCCCAGCAGAGACGAAGAACTTTACTCTTCAGACATCAGCCCAGGATTTAACTTCCCGGCACCCGTCAAGGATTTACTTTCCCAAGACGAAGATACATTCATAAACATCACATTTTCATACATCATGATACATGCATATACGCATCATGTCATACAATCTCATTTATGTCGTTGCTTGATCCATATCATGCACTGCATATGACTGACCTTTATCTTTCAGGAAAGATACAGTTAAATGATCAGCTATGTCAGGGTAGACAAATATAGTCAAAAGAGACCAATCCAGTCAGAGAAGACAAATTCAGTCAAAGTAGACAAATATAGTCAAAAGAGACCAATCCAGTCAGAGAAGACAAATTCAGTCAAAGTAGACAAATCCAGTCAAAAGAAGACAAGTCCAGTTAAAATTACTTCCACTCGTCGTCATAGACACCCGTCGTTATAGACACCCGTCGTCATAGACACTCGTCGCTATAGACACTCGTCGTCATAGACACCCGTCGTCATAGACACTCGTCATCATAGACACCCGTCGTCATAGACACTCGTCGCTATAGACACTCGTCGTCATAGACACCCGTCATCATAGACACTCGTCGTTATAGACACTCGTCGTTATAGACACCCGTCGTCATAGACACTCGTCGCTATAGACACTCGTCGTCATAGACACCCGTCGTCATAGACACTCGTCGTTATAGACACTCGTCGTTATAGACACTCGTCGTCATAGACACTCGTCGTCATAGACACTCGTCGTCATAGACACTCGTCGTTATAGACACTCGTCGTTATAGACACTCGTCGTTATAGACACTCGTCGTTATAGACACTCGTCGTTATAGACACCCGTCGTTATAGACACTCGTCGTTATAGACACTCGTCGTTATAGACACTCGTCGTTATAGACACCCGTCGTTATAGACACTCGTCGTTATAGACACTCGTCGTTATAGACACTCGTCGTTATAGACACTCGTCGTTATAGACACTCGTCGTTATAGACACTCGTCGTCATAGACACTCGTCGTTATAGACACTCGTCGTTATAGACACTCGTCGTTATAGACACTCGTCGATAAAGACCGCCCGTCCATGGAAATAACCTGTCAGTAGAGACAACTCACCAACCTTACTAATTCCAGACTCGATTCATGTATCTTGCCAGGGTGTATCTGTTGAATCATATTTCAAGACCTAGACCGGTTCAGTTAATCGACTCCAAAGATTTCTTATCCAGTCCAAGGCCTTCTCTAGTCCAGCTAAATCGACCCCAAACAGATTTTTCTGATGAAGACTCAGTGGAAGTTATCCAAGGTTCTCTCAATGTTTGCTGTTGAGGTGGTAATCGCCTATGGTTCTCTCCCCAATGTTGTGGAGATGATAATTCCATCCCAGGTTTTTCTCAAACGTCCGCTTTTGAGATTATAATTTCCTATGGTTCTCTCCCCA
This sequence comes from Vicia faba, assembly GCA_948472305.1. Lineage (NCBI taxonomy): Eukaryota > Viridiplantae > Streptophyta > Magnoliopsida > Fabales > Fabaceae > Vicia > Vicia faba. The sequence continues at coordinate 1,577,586,445 of OX451736.1, read as the reverse complement.
ATGTTGTGGAGATGATAATTCCATTCCAGGTTTTTCTCAAACGTCCACTTTTGAGATTATAATTTCCTATGGTTCTCTCCCCAACGGTGCGGAGATGATAATTCTATCCCAGGTTTTTCTCAAACGTCCGCTTTTGAGATTATAATTTCCTATGGTTCTCTCCCCAACGGTGCGGAGATGATAATTCCATCCCAGGTTTTTCTCAAACGTCCGCTTTTGAGATTATAATTTCCTATGGTTCTCTCCCCAACGGTGCGGAGACGATAATTCCACTCCAGGTTTTTCTCAAACGTCTGCTTTTGAGATTATAATTTCCTATGGTTCTCTCCCCAACGGTGCGGAGATGATAATTCCATCCCAGGTTTTTCTCAAACGTCCGCTTTTGAGATTATAATTTCCTATGGTTCTCTCCCCAACGGTGCAGAGATGATAATTCCATCCCAGGTTTTTCTTAAACGTCCGCTTTTGAGATTATAATTTCCTATGGTTCTCTCCCCAACGGTGCGGAGACGATAATTCCACTCCAGGTTTTTCTCAAACGTCCGCTTTTGAGATTATAATTTCCTATGGTTCTCTCCCCGAGATGGTAATTCCCACCAAGATTCTCTCAACAATTGCTGTTGAAGTTAAAGTCACCCAAGGTTCTCTCACCGTTCCCGTTGAGGTAGTAACCATCCCTGGTTCATTCATCATCTTGTGAAACTCCAGATCCAGCTCCTGTAACCAGCCAGGACACATCTATACCAAGCATCTGAAAACCAACTCCTGCAACATGTCAGGTACTCTTTTTTCTTTTGCAGGTACGCAAGCTCTCGCTAAGGAATCTCTTACGCGATCAACATCCAGATGGCATCTATAAGCCCTTCCATATTCCATCACCTCTTAGCATGGCATCTATAAGCCCATCATCCTATCTATCAATCTCCAAATGGCATCTGTAAGCCCATTCCCATCATCACACTGCTACTATGTGAACGCAAATTTCTGGGCACTCTAGTCTTCAATCATCTTCTACCCTCGGATTACGAAAGGCACGTCAGCCAATCTGCATCCTCAGGACTAATAAGATTGAACAGGGGCAACTGTTGTACCCCAAAATTTGCCCTCCCATATTCTTCAAGAAATTGCGAAGTCAAGCTTCAAAATTCCCCAAGGGTTGCACAGTGCAAGGGCCTTCTAAACAGTCAAAATTAGGGTTTTTGTTCTGATCAAGAAAATGAAGTTTTCAAGGGCCCAATCAAGTCTCACATGCCTATAAATATGGTCAAGCACCCTCATACAAAGTTTCAAGATATTCAGCACAAAATTGCACAGTCAAAACCCTAAATTGCACTACAGTCAACTATAGGGGCAAAATGGTCATTTGACAGTCAAAAGTTCAAATTTTTGGTCAACATCTCATTTTGAAGCCACAAACATCATTTGATCAATGCTTGATCATGATTCTCAAAGCTTGGCTCAAAAATCATCAAGATGCAAAAGTTTCCTTATTTGGACAGCTGAAAAAGTCAACTGTAAATTGACCAGGGCATAACTTTCACATGGATTATCATAAAAATTCCATCCAAAGCTCATTTTTAAGAGAAAGACATTTCCTACAACTCATCTTCATACTTCAAGTCCAAGAAATTCTCTCACAAAAAGTTATCAATTTCAACATTATAGGTCATTTTCAAAAGTCAACAAAAAGGGACTTTAAGTCAAAGGCCATAACTTGACATTGGTAAATCAAAATGACATGGGACCAAAGGCATTGGTTAAAGGACTCAAAGAACTTTCCAAAATGTCCAAGAACATGATCAAATCTTAAAAATTGAGCAAGTTATGCCTTGTGGAAGTTGGGAAATTTTTGGATATTTTGAAAAGTCAACATTGATTCAAATGACCTAAAATTGCTAATGGGCCTATTTTTCTTCCACAATTCATTATCCCAAGCATGCACACGACCATTTGGCCCAAAGGGAAGATTTTCTCTATTTTTATTTATTTATTTGGATTTTTTATTATTAATAATTCATTTAACCAAATAAAATACATGAAAAATATAAAACCAATGAAATAAAATCTTTTTGTGCATGAAATATACTCAATAATTCGTGCATGATCAGATATGGAAAAATTGGAATTGATTGGATATGATTTGTACAAAAAGTGTATGAAAAAGATTGAAAAACTAATGCTTGAAAATCAAATCTTCCAAACCATGAATGCAAAAGATTTTGATCAAATTTCTTGACCTAATTCATTCATACTTATACAAGGAAGCAAGACCTAATGCAAGGAACCACTCAGCTGCACAAAAACCCCATAATAAAACTCAAGCTTTTTTGCAAAAAAACTCAATTCTGAAAACCTATTTGCAGGTCGTTTCAAGCCAAAAGAATCACCCCATCACCTTCCTGAAGCTTCAAGGAAGGATTTCCAATCAAAATCATTCACTCTAACACCCTAAATTGGTAACACGACCTCACCCTGTACCGAAATTTTTTGAAACTCTTGCATCTCAATTCATGCGCATTTAGCAATTTTTAGTATATGATTTGTGTTCCTTGTAAGATTCTAATGCTAACCATGTGATTTGATTGTGTTTTTGAGCATTGTACACGATTCCACCATGTGAGCATATTAGGGTTTATGGAGCTCTGAATTGGGGGTTTTTGAATACCACAAAATTGGACCACCACTATGCCATGACCGTGCTCAGCACATTTGGACGAAGAGAAGGCCACCCTCGCGCTCAATTTATGAGGCCTTATGGCCTATTCGCTATTTTCTAATATAGCATCTATGGCAACGTTTGAAAACCGTTGCTAATTTGTTCTTGTTTCAGGAAAAAAATAAGCCAAGGAAGAGGATGACTAGGTGGCTATCCATGATTGGGGCGTTTAAATTTTCGCGCGCAGAAAGCACTAATGAATTATCTTGTATTATAATATTTGCTTGTTATGTGATATACAGAAAACGCGCTTGGCTTGGTTGGCAATGCTTGCAAGTGGTAAACCATAGGACCTGGGTTCGAGCCCCAGGTCCCCACCCCCTTTCATATTTTTCTTCAATTAATAATTGCATGCAGATTCAACCTAAAGGAGCACCATGCGTCCATCACATCTGGCCATCCACGTGCCCAAGGAGATTAATCAGAAGGTCACAATCTGAAGCGTACCATAAGCCCTAGTCAAAGGTCCCACACGTGGCATGGAAAAGTCAGCGAGGCCATGCTGATTTGGGCTCAAAGTTGATGGGCTTAACCTCCATATTAAGGGGCAGACCCCCTAGGTTTGCAATATTTATATTTTTCTTTATTGTTTTTTTTATATTATGATTTATACTTTCTTTTAATTATTGTTTATTAATTAATTTCATATTTTCATAATATATAAAAAACATCAAAAAAATCAGAAAAGCCAAGAAAAATAATAAATATTTTTATTTTAAGTACTTTTGTAAATAAATTGCATATAATTAAATTTAGTTATTAAATTAGGGTTAATTATAATATTTTCATAATAAAAATCTAAAAATATAGAATTAGGGTCTTAATTAAATTTTTATTCCTTTTTCTTTTTCTCCCATAATAATTAAATAATTAAATAATTAAATATTTATTTTTATAAATAAATTGCATGTAAATTAATTAGGGTTAATTTTAGGTTAGAATTTAATCTTCTTTTTTAATAAATTAAAAAACAAATAGAATTAGGGTTAGCATTTAATCTCAATTAATTCTTTTTTTCCTATTAAACATAAATACCAAAAAATACCAAAAAAACAATTTCTTTCTTTTTATTAATTAATTAATTCCATCACTTAATTTAATTTTGCAAAAAGGGTCCAACGCCCTCGTTTCTAATTTAAACTTAATTCGCATATTTATTTTTATTCTTTATAATTTTGATGTATCTCTCCCAAGGCCATGTAATCTTTATCTTTCGCATTTTTTTATTCTTTATTTTTCTGTCAAATCGGGTTCGAGAAATTTTGGCGATGTGGACCCGCGCCTTTTGTAATAGCTTAGAATCTTTTACTTTCTCGCAATATTTTAACTGTTAATCAAGGCATGAAAGAATGTATGGACAAAAATAAAAACAAACGCTAGATCACCAATAACATGACAAAAAGACAAAAATATCTGAAAACGACACACAAATCACACACCACCCCTAGGGTACGCCTCACTGTTGCCTTGCCTCTCGAAAGGTGATCGTCGAGTAGAGGATGTCTTAGTAAGTCCTCATGATCCGGGAACCTGGCATGAGGGTAGCTTCTAAGGTGTCTTCCTATTGCTCCGGTGATCACCATGTCCCGAACCTCGAATTGACCCGAACACCTCCAACGGTGGTGCTACCTACCTCTCAATGGTGGGATGACACTACTTTAAAGGACATCTACACAGACGAATTCCTTAGGGTAGGTAGACGACTCTAGATACTTGCTCTAAATTTCAAAACAAAACAAAAATACTTTTCACACCAACACATTTTCAAAAAGCTTTCGAAAGCATTTTTTCAAACACTCTTGAGGACCGATACAAGAGTCGAACTGGAATTTTCAAAGAAAATTTTTAAAACCCACATTGAAAAGCAAACAAACCATTTTTGAAAACACAATGAGCAAGTATCTAAGAGCCCATGGATAACCATGGATAGAAAGGGTGCTAACACCTTCCCTTTCTATAATCTACCTCCCGAACCGAGAGCAATCTCTATAAAGGAATTTTTCTGTGCTTTTGTCCTTTCCATTTGGAGAAAATAAAAGACGGTGGCGACTCTTGCTTCCGCGACATTTCGCGAACCAGCGTTAAACAGTCAGTTCCAGATCCACCGATCACAGATTGTAGTACACATTCCAAGCTTTCCAAGATGTCCAAGAACTCATCAAACAACCTCAGGGTTAAGGAGAATCAAATTTGGCAAGTTGGGAAAAACTCACTTTTGATTTGGCCAATTTACATGTCCATAACTTGTGCATTTTCAAACTCAGCATGTGCAAGCTACTTTGCAGGCCTCTAATCCCATTTTTACTCAATAATTCAATGCTAAACCATTGTGCCAAGATGTTGTTCTATGCATTTGGACATTACATGGAGAATTAATCCTTATTTGGAAAAAGCAATATATCCATTTTGATAAAGTTGCACTTTATGTCAAATTTGCAATCCAAGTGGTACAGTTCAAATCTCTTTGGCACAAGTTTATGGACTAATTGCACTGATCAAGGCCAAGTTATGCAGCACATTAGGGTGGCTTGTACAAGCTAGAAACTCAACTTGGCCATTGGTTGCTTAAAGTAGAAGAAACTGGCCATAACTTAAGACATCTCTCATATCAGCTAACACATGCTTAAAAAAAACTTGTCAAACACTTTCTAAACATCCATTCTGAGCTAGAACACGAGCCAACCAAGTCCCAAACAATCTCATTCACAAAATCACCATTGAACTGCACAAAAACAGGGCCTGCTGCAGATTGAATCCCACAACTCATTTCCATCGTGCATTCTTGCTAAAACCACTTCAAACACCTTCCCTACCATCAATGCAAACTATCCAAAGCATTAGAAGTGGACTGTAACTCCTCTAATCAGTTTGGCCATTTTCATTTTCTTGTTTTGCAGTTGAAGTTCATAACACGATTCAGCTAGTTTCAAAGCAAAGTAAAGCTTGGAATAACATCCCTGGACCTCAAGGAAGCTGTACCAATCATCACCTTGCACTGAAAGTACCTCAATCATCAGATACAACTTCAACTGAACAGGTAAGTTCATGAATTCGTATCTCTCTATCCAGGCATTGTTAGCTTTAGGTTTGTGAAGAAAATATGTCACATTCATAGCCCTGAACATGCCCATGTAGTTAGTTTTCATTTATGTTACGTGTGTCATGAGAATTTGATGTCTGAACATTGATAAAAAATTAGGTTAAGATTTGGGAATGGAGAAATTCTCTCTCATTTTTTAGAGTTAGATCAAGTTTTAGGTATGTATGGATTCGTTGTTTGATGCTGAACATTTTTGATGTTGTGAGTTTTCATTAAAAAGCCAGGAACCAAGGTGTTTGAATCAGGTTACAAAACGCGCGTTTTTGGACAAAGAATGGCTGGAGGTTGAAGAAGCTCCACGTGGGCTAGGCCTGTTTGGTTATTTCTGTTTACACCACTTTTTTGCTTTCACACCCCCTAGACCCATTTGGCTTATTTTTATGATTTTTTGACTTTTTCTTTTTTGCTCTGACTTATTTATTTTTTCTTATAATATTAAAAATATAAAAAATATTTTTCTCACCATTTTTTAATTTATTAGGCATTTATTTGGTTTCTTTTAGTTTTTGTACATAAATAAATATAAGCATACTTTTATTTTAAAATACTAAAAAATAGTGCAAACACATTTTTTATTCCATTTTTATTTTATTTTATCTTCTGAAAATATTTTTTATAAAATATTCTTTTTTTTATAAATATTAAATATTATTATTTTGGTACATATAATATATATTTAGTAAATAATACAAATATTTATATATACATTAGTATATTTAGGTTAAAAATACAAAATATATACATTATATTTTTTATTGATATTTAAACATTAAAAAATACCTTTTGACCAATATACTTCATTTTTATTTTATTTTTGTATATAATAAATAATATTTGTACATATTGAATAATTAATACATTTTACTTAATAAAATTAGGGTTTTGCCCTAAACATAAAAAACTCCAAAAAATAATACTTTTTATTTTGTTTACTTGACACATAAAAATCCTTTTTTCCATACATATAAAAAACCTTTTTGCATCTTGCATATTTATTTTATTTCTATTTAATTTGTGCAATTAAATATCTTGTAAATAATTCCAAATTGATGTAATAGCTAGGTTTAAATTCCTTGTCAAATACCCCCATTTGAACATTTGTACCCCCCTTCCCATATTGTGTTGTAATAGCTTAGGAACTTTAATTTTCGCACTTTAATGCTTTCTAAATATACCATGTTAGAATTAGGGTTTGTATGTAAATGAAAACAACAAAATAGTTTGACCTAATTTCAAGATAATCAAGCATGAAAATGGACAACACTAATCACACTTGCACCCCTAGGGTATTCCACTTGTTGCCTTCAATAATGGGCCATATTGCATGTTAGGTCTCTTTGGGCAAAACAAACAATTCAAATGATCATAGTCCCTCGACGACGCTTTCGAAAAGTTGCCTAAAAATGATCAAGTCCCTTAAAGGAAAATTGCCCAAAGATACTTGGCACCATTGCAATTATGGTCTAAACGATGACCCGTGCCCGTCCCTTTCACATCCTAACGCAAGATTGTCCACCAAATTACATGGTGGAACAAAATTGTTAAAAGGGTTAAAACATAGCAAAAATCTTTGAGAACTTTAGGGTAGATAGCTCTTAAGTACTTGTCAACTTGCAAAGCAAAAACACTTGCCTATTTTTCAAACCACACTTCACAAACACTTTCAAAAACAAACTTTCAAAAAACCTTGAAACATCTTCTCAAAAAGACAAACACCTTTTGTAAAACATTCGAGTAAAGAATTGTTACAAGGGTAGCCTAGACAAGGCATCTTTTTTCAAAACATGTTCAAAACCACACCCAAAGCACCATTTCAAACAATTGAAAACCAAGGCAAGTTGATCTAAGCAAGTACCTAAGAGCCCATGGATAACCATGGATAGAAAGAGTGCTAATACCTTCCCTTTCTATAATCTACTCCCCGAACCCAAGAAAATATCTCAAAGGTTTTTACTGTGCTTTTTAAACCTTTCCTTAGGATAAAATAAAAAGTCGGTGGAGACTCTTGCTCAACCGAAACATTTGCGAAAACAAACGCAAAACCATAGTAAGTTCTCCCACCGTATCACAAAACTCAAAGTGGAAGCATGTTAAAAATGGCCAAGAAGTTGGACAAAAATCCTGCCTAGAATAGGTCAAAATTTTTCTAAGTTAAAAATGTTTTGCACCCTTGTTCCAAAAATCATAACTTGAGATACAAGCTTCCTTTGATAAAACTTTGTGAATTAAAGTTGTAGATTTTGCAATGAACTACAACTTTCATGTTTTTAGTTTTGTTTGAATCCATTTGTATCTTGATGAAAAAAATGGGACAAAGTTAGAAAAAAATAAGGAAGTTTCATAACTTAGAAAAATTCTAAGTTATGAAATTTTCTCATTTTAAACCCTAATTTGCAAATTTGGATTTCTTGATGAACAAGTTTCATAATTTTACATATTTGATGAAAAATGAATCTTGGCACTTGATTTTGACCAAAAAGTCAAAGTTTGACTTTTCAGTATACAGTCAAATTTTGATCAGTTGATTGAAAAATTCATCTGTCAATCCTGTGCATTTGAGATCTTTTGAACTTGTTGAATGTATCAAGACAATTCCATTGGGTCCTTGAGTCCATATGTGAACTTGGTTTGCCATTGGTTAGGTCAAACAGTCAAAAATTGCCTTTGTGCAGTCAAAACCCTAAAAATGACCATTTTGCCCTTTTGGTGATCTGATCAAATTTCTTGTGGAATTGTGATCCAAACTTTACCTAATGGTTCATATGAGTTCATTATGTTGATGTGGGTCAAAAATTATGAAGTTTGACTGTCAATTGGCCATAGTTAACTTTTTCCCCAATACAGCTGATTTCTAGGTCAACTGTCCAATTGACTGGGCAAAGATTGGAATCAAGGCTTGAAACTTGGTATGGATAAACTTGTAGGTCCAACATGAAGCATGAAAGTCACCTTGGGAATTTTAGGTCAAAATATCCTTGTGCAAACTCAAACCCTAATTTGGGTCAACAGTGCAAGGAGGAGCCTTGAGCAGAGCAAACCCTAACTTGATCTTGAGCTCCAAGAGTCTTGTGGTGAGAAAATGTTGATGAAATGAGAGGGAAAATTTTGGGGTACAACAATTGCCCCTGTTCAATCTTCTTGAACCTGAAGAGTTAGATTGGCAAGTTTGCCTTTCGCGTCTCGAAGGTAAAAGGAGATTGGACACTAGAGTGCCCGTAAATTTGCACTCGTCAAAGCATGGGTGCGGGAATGGGCTTAAAGATGCCATTTGGTGATGGGCTTAGAGATTCTATCTGGAGATGTGACAGAATCTTGTCGGGGGATGGGCTTAATGATGCCATCTGGAATGCTTTTTGAACTGTATGTCGTTGATGAGTGAGCGAGTATCAGAAAGATATCCATGTTTGGAACATCTCTGAGCTGGGGGTCTGAATAAGCAATAGATTGACATCCGTGTTGGGGAAGCGTCTGTAAACTGTTTTCAAAGGTCTTGAAATTGAATAAGCAATAGACCAGCATCCATGTTGGGAAGCGTCCGTTAACTGTTTTCAAAAGTTGAGTCTGAACAAGCGATAGATTAACATCCGTGTTTGGAGAATCCGTAAAATGTTTTCAGAAGTTGAAGAATCTGAACAAGCGATAGGTTAACACCCGTATCTGGAGAACCCGTAAACTGTTTTCAGTGGTCTGGAAGTTGAATAAGCAATAGATCAGCATCCATGTTGGGAAGCGTCCGTAAACTGTTTTCAAAAGTTGAGTCTGAACAAGCGATAAATTAACATCCGTGTTTGGAGAATCCATAAACTGTTTTCAGAAGTTGAGGCTTATTAATTTTATCCTGAAAAGGGTAAAATATTAGCTGAAACACAAAGTTATGTTGCATAAAATGTATGATGCAATATATGTTATATCAATTTTTATGATATGAATGTAATGAATGCGCATGTAAGCTGATGAGCTGTCTTGCTGAGGATAGATGAATCCTGGATAGCCGGAGACAATAGAATCTTGACTGCTGCCAGGGAAAGTGAATCCTTGCTGCTGCAGGGGAGTGCAAGAATCTTCGATTGCTGAAGATGAGACATCCTTGTTGACTGCTGACTGCTTGGGGAATGCAAGATCTTCAATTGTTGGGGGATCTTAGGACCACTACTGGGGATTGAAACTCCTTGGTGACTTGCGGGGCAAGAGAATTCTGATGATCTCTACTGGGGAGTCTAGAACCTGGTAGACTTATGCTGGAGAAGTAAGACTGAGAATCTTCAGTCTGGTGGGAAGTATCTCTGTGGGGAGAAGGTTCACTAGTCTGGTTCCACTGGGGATTGAGAGTTGGAAGTTTTAGCTCCGCTGGGGGATTGGTAGTTTTGACTTCAACTGGGGATAGGATTTTCAGATTTTTAAGGCTCCACTGGGGATACTGAAACTTAACTCTGAGGGGAATTGAGTTCTGGAAGGCTCTCTGGCTGGGGAAATCAGTTTTGAGAAAGCTTTTGTTCTGCTGAGGATCCTGAAGTTTAACTCTGTTTGGGGATTCCTTCTGAAAGGGCTTCAAGACATCTATCTGTACCTTCAACCTATCAGCAATCATCTTTCTTGATTTGTAAGGAAATGATTATGTTCAAATGCATATGCCTATTTAACAAAACATTGGACGTTTCTCAAATAAAACATAAGTGTAGAAAAGCAAAAAGAAGACAAAGCAAATTTATGTATTTGGAAAAGTATTTGTATTAACTTTCTATGAGTATCTTTGTACAAAGGAGACAAGCATCCTAGTAAGAGAATGTTGTCGTAAAATATTGAAAATTTTATACAAAAGAAAGATGGCTATGTGTAAAAATTCCATGGGATTCCTATTCTGTTATAGCCTTCACAACTCTGAATATCTTGCCCATTCACTGCTTCGTCCGCCGATGATTGGATTGATCAGAAACTCGGAGCTTGTTGATGAAGAGATTGTTTTTTAAAGTGATCCGACGAGGCATAGTCATACGCTTTAATTCCCTAACTTTTGCCTGAATCACCCTTTCGGGTTTTCGATCCACCGGGAAACCCTTTTTTGCCCAAGTCGCCCTTTCGGGTTTTCAACTTGCCGGGTGTACAGATTTTTTTTTATCCCTAATTTTTGCCTGAACCGCCCTTTCGGGTTTTCGGTTCACCGGGATGCCCATTTTTGCCCGAGCCGCCCTTTCGGGTTTTCGACTTGTCGGGTTGTTTTATGCGTAGTATCTTTTGACTATGTCTGCGTTCGCTGGGTGCGGCAAATCATCACCGTCCATGGTGGTCATAATCATTGCACCACCAGAAAATATGCTCTTGATCACAAACGGTCCTTCGTAAGTAGGAGTCCATTTGCCCATGGGATCACTTTGCGGCAAGATAATCCGCTTGATTACAAGATCTCCGACTTGGTATACTTGACGTCTGACTTTTTTGTTGAAAGCCTTGATCATCCGTTTTTGGTACGTCTGACCATGGCAAACAGCAGTGAGTCGCTTCTCGTTGATCAAATTGAGTTGATCAAGTCGGGTCTGAATCCAATCGTCTTCACTCAAACCAGAGTCCTTCATAATCCTTAAAGAAGGAATCTGAACTTCCATGGGCAGGACAACTTCCATGCCATATACCAAAGAAAATGGGGTTGCCCCTGTTGAAGTACGTGCCGTGGTACGGTATCCATGCAGAGCAAACGGTAGCATCTCATGCCAGTCCTTGTAGGTGACTGCCATTTTTTGAATGATCTTCTTGATGTTTTTGTTCGCAGCTTCAACAACACCGTTCATCTTCGGCCGATAGGGAGATGAATTGTGATGATAAATCTTGAACTGTTCGCATAGAGCAGTGATCATAGTATTGTTCAGATTAGTATCGTTGTCTGTGATGATCCTTTCGGGGACACCATACTGGCATATGAGGTTCTGCTTGATGAAGCGGGCAACCACATTTTTTGTAATAGAGGCGAAGGAAGCTGCTTCGACCCATTTGGTAAAATAGTCAATGGCGACCAGGATGAAGCGATGTCCATTGGATGCTGTGGGCTTGATCTCTCCAATCATGTCAATGCCCCACCTTGCGAATGGCCAAGGAGCTGTCAGAACGTTGAGAGGAACAGGAGGGATATGAATCTTGTCAGCATAGACTTGACATTTGTGACAAGTACGGGAATGTTGATGGCAATCAGCTTCCATGGTAGACCAGTAATAGCCTGCCCTTAGAATCTTCTTAGCCATCGTATGTCCGCTCAAGTGGGTGCCAAATGTGCCGCTGTGTATCTCAGTCATGATCAACTCTGCTTCAGCTTTGTCTACACATCAGAGTAAAACACAATCATGGCTGCGTTTGTAAAGGATGCCATTGCTTAGGAAGAACTTGGCAGCAAATCTCCTTAAGAACTTCTTGTCATTTACGGAAGCTCCTTCAGGATACTCTCTAGTCTGGAGATACCTTTTGATTTCGTGAAACCAGGGTTGTTCCACTACTTCTTCGGTATTAATATCATGACAATGCGCAGGTTCATCCATTCGCTCGATGGTGATTTGGGGAGCCTCGTTATCCCAGTTGAGTTTAAACATGGAGGACATTGTAGCCAGAGCATCTGCTAGTTGATTCTCTTCTCGCGGGAAGTGCTCGAAGGTGATCTGCTCGAAATGAGGTAGCAATGTCAAAACATGTTCTTTGTATGGGATAAGATTAGGATGTTTGGTGTCCCACTCTCCTTTGATTTGACTGATAACCAAATCCGAGTCCCCAAATACGTCTAAAGATTTGATCCCCAAGTCTATAGCAGCCTTGAGACCAAAGATGCAAGCTTCATATTCGGCCATGTTGTTAGTACAACTGAAGCAAAGTCGGGCCGTGAAAGGTGTATGGCAACCTTCCAGGGAAATGAGTACCGCACCTATACCGTTTCCAAGTGCATTTGAAGCACCATCAAAGTACAGGGTCCATCGAGATCCTTGTTCAGGTCCGTCATACGGTCCGTTACTTTCAATGTTGTCCAAAGTCATGATGTCCTCGTCCGGGAAGTCGAATCTCATGGATTGATAATCTTCGATAGCTTGATGAGCTAGATGGTCAGCTAGTACACTCCCTTTTATAGCTTTTTGGGTAGTATACTGGATGTCATACTCAGTCAGGATCATCTGCCATCTAGCGATTCTTCCAGATAAAGCAGGCTTCTCAAAGATATACTTGATAGGATCCATTTTGGAAATCAACAAAGTGGTATGAGTCAACATATACTGCCTTAGCCGGCGAGCAGCCCATACCAAAGCGCAGCAAGTTTTCTCAAGCAGTGAGTAGCGAGTCTCACAGTCAGTAAACTTTTTTCTAAGGTAATAAATGGCATGCTCTTTTCGACCAGACTCGTCATGTTGGCCCAGTACGCACCCCATTGAGTTGTCCAAAACAGTCAGATACATGATCAGCGGCCTTCCTTCGACGGGTGGCATTAGAATAGGAGGTTCTAGAAAATACTCCTTGATCTTATCAAAAGCAGCTTTGCAATCATCGTTCCATTCGACTACCTGATCTTTCTTCAACAATTTGAAAATTGGCTCACAGGTAGACGTCAGATGAGAGATGAATCTGGCAATATAGTTCAAGCGCCCCAAGAACCCTCTAACCTCCTTTTCAGTACGGGGGGCAGGCATTTCTCGTATAGCCTTTACTTTTGCTGGATCGACTTCAATGCCTTTGTTGCTGACAATAAATCCCAGAAGCTTACCAGACCTAACTCCAAAAGTGCACTTACTTGGATTCAGTCTGAGTTTGTATTCCTTCAACCGGGCAAACAACTTTTGCAAATGTTCAAGGTGTTCCTCCTCTGTTTGTGATCGAGATATCATGTCGTCTACCTAAACTTCGATCTCATGATGTATCATATCATGAAACAAAGCTACCATGGCGTATTGATAAGTTGCCCCTGCATTCTTCAGTCCGAACGACATCACCTTGTAGCATAAGGTACCCCATTGTGTAACAAAGGTTGTTTTCTCCATGTCCTCGGGGGCCATTTTAATCTGGTTGTAGCCCGAGAATCCATCCATGAAGGAAAAAACCTTGTGCTGAGCCGTGTTGTCAATCAAGATGTCAATATGGGGTAGCGGAAAATCATCTTTAGGGCTGGCCCTATTCAAATCCCGGTAGTCCACACACATTCTGACCTTGCCGTCTTTTTTAGGTACTGGCACGATGTTAGCAACCCATTGTGGATAGGATGTAACAGCCAGAAAGCCAGTGTTGAATTGCTTCATTACTTCCGCTTTAATCTTCTCAGACATGTCGGGCCATATTTGGCGGACTTTTTGCTTGATCGGTGGACAATCCTCTCTTGTAGGGAGACGGTGAACCACGACGTCTGTGTCTAACCCTGGCATGTCTTCATAAGACCAGGCAAAGATTTCAACGTATTCATTCAACAGTTGTATTAAGCGCTCCTTGACACTTGGTTCCAGATTGGCACCCACTTGTACTTCCTTCCGGTCTTCCTCTGTTCCTAAGTTGACAGTTTCCAACAACTCTTCATGAGGCAAGATGGCCTTTTCCTCTTGCTGTAGAAGTCTGGCTAGCTCTCCCGGTACTTCACAATCTTCGTCGTCTTCATACTCAGCCTGATTGACCAAATCTTCAGAGTTATTGAAAGATACAACAGAATAGTCACCCATAGAATCCATAGTGGATGGGTACCTGCATTTGTGAGTGTGGGTGTGTGTAAGGGATAGCCATCCTTAAACAAACAAAAATGCAAAAAGGGAAGAAAATGAACACAACAGTTTATAAATGAAAAACGTCCAATGAATCATTAAACATGGCATATGGATATGAAGAGAATCAAAACCCTTACAAATGGACCTACATGCCCCGGGCAAGGCATGAGGTGAAAAATAGTGTGCAGATTGTTTTAGTAATTATTACAGACCAACAGGAAATGTTCGAAAGATAAATTACTGATTAATGAAAGTAATGGGAACAAAGTCTTTCGCCTCCCAGTTGCGCAGTCCCCCTCCGATGGTTGGGAAGATCCAATCTTCAATGTTGGCCTCTTCGTCTTCGTCTTCCAAAGCATTGATTCCATGAGGAGAAATCTTGATGGGTGTTCTTTCAATTTTTGAGCGACGCATAGCTTTTTGCCCTGCAGCGGTAAATCCTAACCCAAACTTGTATGTATTGTGAGGGAAGTCAGGCAACTGACCCCCATGTTGAGCTCTTCCCCTCCTTTATTGCAGCCTTTGTGTCTTTCAGAGATGCCATCCTGGCCACCTGCTTGGGTACCTCAGCTACTGCCTTTGCTACTGCAACCTCGGGAGCAATTTCCTCGAAGTGTTGGAACGGTGTTTCGATGAATTCGCCCTCTACTTCCACATACCTAAAGGAGTTCAGATGACTGATCATGTACTCCTCTTCACCGTGTACAGTTATGATTTTACCCTTAACAGGGTATTTCAGCATCTGATGTAGAGAAGAGGTGATTGCCCCAACATTATGTATCCATGGTCTTCCTAGCAAGCAAGAGTATGACGGACGGATGTCCATCACATAGAAGGTTGAGTGGAAAACTTCAGTACCTACCTTGATGGGAATGTCGACCTCCCCATGCACCATTCTTTTAGACCCGTCAAAGGCCCTGACAATGATATTACTTGGTTTCAGCTCCAAGCCTTCATAATCCAATCGGTCCAGAGCTTTCTTAGGCAACACGTTTAGGGAAGAACCAGTGTCGACCAAGACATGGGTGAGAGTAATTCTTCGGCATTCAACTGACACATACAATGCGTCATTGTGCTTTCTTCCTTTCGGAGTCAGGTCAGCATCAGAGAAACCCAGGCCGTTGTCTGCGGTAAGGCTGGCTACACAATCTTGGAATTGATCGGCTGAGGTTTCTTGGGGCACATGGGCTGTCTTCAAAAACCTTATCAAGGCTTTGGCATGAGCCTCCGAGCAAAGCAGCAATGCTAACATGGAAATCTTCGAGGGAGTTTGCCCCAGTTGCTCCACCACGTCATAATCACTCTTCTTAATTATTTTCAGAATCTCCTCCATTTCTTTCTTAGAGGTTTCGGGGATGACCAAGGGTTGAGCCCTCGTCCTGACGAGCTCTTATTGGATCCCTTTCCCCTTATCAGCAGAAGTAGGAGGGACAACCACAGGAGTAACAGCTTCTTCAATCAACGGAGTTTTTGCAGAAAGTTTTATCGGTGCAGGGGTAACCTTGGCAGCAGCTGAGGGTCCAAAGATTGCCTTTGGAGGGGAAATCTCTGGAGAGAAAATTCTCCCACTTTGGGTAATCTTGCTCATACCGGCAATGTTTCCAATGTCGGTAGTTTCTTCATCAGAGCTCTCTTCAGTTATCTCAACTTGTTTAACACCGTGGTAGTAGATTTCTCCACCATAATTCCATGGTATCGATTTGTCAGATTTGTAGGGGACAGGCCCATGCATGGTTATTTTCAGAGGAACAATCTTCGTAGCAGATGTAATCTTAACAGGCTTTTTAGGGACCTTGGAAAGATTGGCGGAAATGGTGATTATTGAAACATCTTTGATAGGGGTTGGAGTAGCAGGAATCTTTTCGAAAAGAATTTGTTGGCTGTCCATTAGGCCTTGGATGCCTATCTTCAGAAATGGACAGTCGATTGGTAGGGAGGAACAACAGTAGCAGTCTTCTTTACATCCTGGGAAAATCCCAGCTTTCAACAGATTCAACTTGATTGTTAGTAGTGGAGTTACCAGATCATCAACAACAGCAACATACAGATCTTCTTCAATAGCATGGACATTGCAACCATGCTTTGGCATCGGAGCGGATATTACATTTGGCTTCTCTAGAGCGTCGAACTCAACCTCTTTTGCATCTATTAAATCTTGAATTTTATGCTTAAGCGCCCAACAATCGTTGGTGTCATGCCCGACGCTGTCAGAATGATAGGCACATTTAGCATTGGGATGATAATGCGGGGAAGTTGTATTCACATTTTTTGGTGCCTCTTTGATAGTGGTGAGATTTAGCTTCAACAAATGGGGAAGAACTTGTGTGGGCGTCATATTGATGCGGGTGAACTGCCGTTGTGGCCGTTCTCCCCATTGTTGTTTAGGTCTGGACTGATTGTTACGAGGCTGATCATTTGATGAATTTTGAATCATCACGGCCCCCACAGTCGACCGGCGCTCAGTTCTTCCCGATCCTTTCTGAGAGTACACAATAACCGCTTCCTTCTTGGCCGGAAATGATTTCTTAATAGTTGTGGAGGCAGAGGCATCCCTTTGAATCTTTCCACTCTTAATACCAGCTTCCACCCGTTCGCCAGTCAGAATCAATTCAGTAAACCCTGCGGAAGAGCTCCCGATCAAATGGTTGAAGAACGGGCTAGATAGGGTCCCCAAGAACATATCAACTAGTTCCCTATCTGAAAGAGGTGGCTGCACTCTTCCGGCCAAGTCGCGCCATTTCTGGGCGTATTCTTTGAATCCCTCAGTTGAGGCCATCCCCATACTTATAACTGAGTACGGGTTGGCGCCAAGTCAGCGTTATATTGATACTGGCGATAAAAGGCAGCTGCAAAGTCTTCCCTGTTATGTACTTCTGACCTCTCAAGCTGGTAAAACCAATCTAGCTGTGTACCGGACAAGCTGTCCTGAAAGAAGTGTACCCAAAGATTTTTGTCGGATGTATGAGGTTGAATTCTTCTGACATATGACCTCAGGTGCATCTTCGGGAAAGACAACCCGTCATATTTCGCAAAAATTGGCACCTTAAACTTTGGAGGGATCACAATCCCAGCAATCAAACCCAATTCTTCAAAATCTAACCCGGGAACCCTTTCCAGCTCCATAGCTGCCAGTCTATCCTCCAGGTTTTTGTATTTGTCGTTCGTTGGTGGGTATTGCTGCTCTGAATAATCTTCATCTTCCTCAACCTCTTCCTCTTCAGCCTCGGACTCAGAAGGTAATGCAGCCCCTTTTCCTTTACTGGTCCCCTCATCAGATGTGGAGGGGAATTCAAGAACTCTCCTAGCTTCATTCTCAAACCTTCTTCCCAGTGTAGCTACCCCAACTCTTTTCTTCTTCTTTTTTCCTTTTTATTGCTCTTTATTCCCTAACAGTGCTTTAAGATCCTCCTGACCCTTTGCCAAGGTCATAAGGAGCTGTTGAAACTGCGAGTTTTGTGACTGCAGATCTTTGACCGTCTGTTCGAGATCCATCTTACTGAAATAAACAGTAGAAAGATAAGGAAACTTGGTGTGAAGACCTGTTTATGCATATGATGAATGATATGTTTATTCATGCAATGCATTGAAGGATTTATAAATTCAAAATTGTTGCAAACAAAAAGAACACACGTCATATTAATAAGAAGAACTTTTGTCAGTACATAAATGCCCCATGGGCCAAATATTACAAAAACTTCTCAAGGTAAAAAGACGTTGCGCATCCTCTTTGGTGCGATGTAAGTGTTAAGGGTCTCCTCCTCGTGAAGTCGGCGGGTAAGCTCTAAAACCTTCTTCTCACTGGCGTAGAAGCTGGCTTCAAAAGTATCCCTTTCTTCCTTGAGTTGGATCCAACTCTTCTGCATTTCCTCCCATGATGTTGGCATGTCAGGATGTAGGATGGTGTAGGGAACCTCTCCTTCCTTAACAGGCTCTTTAATCAAAGGGAGAATATGAGGGTAAGGCATCATAAGACTCTGGGCTCGGGTTCTTACCCACTTGAGATAAGGCTCAAGAGGGATGGAGTTCTTGTGCCCCAATGTCTTGCTATCTACCTTGTTAGGCATCCTCCAAGCTCTGATGAATCTTTGTCGAAGTCCTTGCACATCGTTGTCGAAGTCAAAAACTAGGTCAGGAATCAGCATGTCATGAGGGCCATCCCTCCGTGCATATCCAAATTGTCTCAAATCTAGACAAGGGTTGTAGGTAATGCCTCCCCTAATGCCAAGTAATGGAACATTAGGGAACTCACCACAACAATCGACGATGATGACATTTTCTCTGGACCGAGAACACCAATGTACATCAGAATGTGTGAGGGTCATCAACCATTGTGACCACCTTAAGCCTTGTTCATTCTTCAAAACAGATTGTGGAAGGTGAGAAATAAACCACCTTGCAAGGAGAGGAGTACAACACATGAGGACACCTCTCTTCCTCATTGTTCGTGTGTAAAATGAGTGGAGGATGTCCCCAAGCAATGTAGGTATGGGATTCCTGGATAGGAAAATCTTGACAGCATTGACATCTATAAGTTGGTCAGGATTTGGGAACAAGACCAACCCATAAACGAGGAGTGCCACAATCTCTTCAAAGGCTTGTAGATCCAAGAAGTCCCAACACTCTTGTGCCTTCTCAAACAAGAACTTTGCCAAGAAGCCCTTGACACCACTTCTAGTCTCCCAATGCCCCTTGATGTCAGATGGTTGCAAGTGTAGTACTTGAGCAACATCTTCAGGCTTTGGTTCTTTTTCTGTACCGTTGTAGGGTAGTTGATTAAGAATAGGAATTCTCAGGAGTTGAGAAAATTCCTCCAAAGTAGGCACCAATTGATAGTCGGGGAATGTGAAACAATGGTGAAGGGGGTCAAAGAACTGGAACAACACTTTCACCATGTCTTCTTCAATGTTGGTGTTGACTAGGCTGAGCAGTCTACCATGTCTTTCACTGAAGAGAGAGCTTTCTGGAATTCTGGATGTAAGCTCCTTGAGTTGAGGAGGGATTCTCACAAGGTTGACTTGGATGGTTTTCCTGCGAAGAATTTCCATGACCTACAAAACAAGAACAAAGATGAAGATCCAAACCCTTGAAATGGTTAGTGGATGCATATGATGCTTTATGATGTTCATGATGTATGCACAAACATATGTACAAGCAAGTCACATAAAACCCTAGTTTCAGGCTTGCATGAGGTTTCATAGGTAAGTACCCTCTTGAGTGTAGTTGGCTTAAAAACCTGTCCTATAAATAGTAACCGGGTTCTAAGGAGCTCAATATCATTGGATTGTTTTCCATGTTCATTGTTTTGGTTTAGCCACTTAACTAGCGACCAAAATATTCCAAGAAAACAACCCTCAATGAGTGTAGTATCGAGTATCTACCAACTTCGGACTGCACCAAAGCCGGTCATCTCACTACCCCTAATAAAAGGCCAAGATGGTCAAGTAAGGTTCTAGGTCATTAGTGCTTAGTGACATCACTCAGCGGCCCCGTACTCTCCTTGATTGAACTCAAGGGTTACCGGTACTCACAAATATGTCGCACTAATATAGCTATTGCTTCAACCGTGTCGGTATACCCCGCACAGTTTCCACAATGTATTGCTATCTATGAATGTTTCCCAAATCCGGGTGTAGGATTTCAAGCCCAAACAAGAGAACCAAAATATAAAGCAATCAAAGCAAACAATTAGTCATGCAAAAGGGTGATCTAAGCCCTAAGGTTACTCCACTTTTAAAATTTTCCCCAGCAGAGTCGCCAGTTCTGTGATACGGTGGGAGAACTGACTTGAGGTTTTGCGTTTGTTTTCGCAAATGTTTCGGTTTAGCAAGAGTCGCCACCGACTTTTTATTTATCCAAAGGAAAGGTTAAAAAGCACAGAAAAAAACCTTTGAGATGTTTTCTTGGGTTCGGGGAGTAGATTATAGAAAGGAAAGGTATTAGCACCCTTTCTATCCATGGTTATCCATGGGCTCTTAGTTACTTGCTTAGATCACTTGCCTTTGCTTTTCAATTGTTTGAAATGGTGCTTTGTGTGTGTGGTTTTGAAAATGTTTTGAAAAAGATGCCTTGTCTAGGCAACCCTTGTAACAATTCTTTACTCGAATGTTTTACAAAAGGTGTTTGTCTTTTTGAAAAGATGTTTCAAGGTTTTGAAAGTTGTTTTGGAATTGTGTTGTGATGTGTATTTTGAAAAAGGCAAGGATTGTTTTGCAAGTTTGGTCAAGTAACCAAGAGCTATCTACCCTAAATTTCTCAAAGATCTTTCCTATGTTTTAACCCTTTTAACAGTATTGTTCCACCATTGTATTTGGTGGACAATCTTGTGTTAGGATGTTAACGGGACGGGCGCGGGTCATCGTTTAGACCATGAATGCAATAGTGCCAAGTGTCTTTGGCAATTTTTCCTTTAAGGGACTTGATCATTTCTTAGGCAACTTTAGAAAGCGTCATCGAGGGACTATGATCATTTGATTTGTTTTTGTTTTTCCAAAGACACTCAACATGCGACATGGCCCATTTTTGAAGGCAACAAGTGGAATATCCCTAGGGGTGCAAGTGTGCATTGTGTTGTCCATTTTCATGCTTTTTTTGTCTTTGTATTAGTCAAGCTATTTGTTATTTGATTTGCATACAAACCCTAGGTCTATCATGGCATAATTTGAAAGCTTTTAAATGCGGAAATTTAAAGTCCTAAATTATTACAACATGATTATAGGGATGGGGGTACAAATGTTTGAATGGGGGGATATTTGACAAGAAATTAAATCTAAACTATTACATCCATATCGAATATACAAATTATTTAATTGTACAATATAAAGTAAATACAATAAATATGCAAAATGTATTATGCACAAAAATGATTTTTTTTATGTATGTGAAAGTGTTTTTCAATATGAAATATAAACAAAAAAACAAAAAGGTCAAATTTTTAATATTTTTATGGTTTAGAGCAAAACCCTAGTTTTTTTAAAAATAAATAGTATTTATTTATTAATTATATACAATATTTATATATATATATATATATATATATATATATATATATATATATATATATATATATATATATATATATATATATATATATATATATATATATATATATATATATATATATATATATATATATATATATATATATATATATATATATATATATATATATATATTAATTTATACAAAAAAAAAAAGAAGTATATTGTAAAAAAAAGTAT
This sequence comes from Vicia faba, assembly GCA_948472305.1. NCBI lineage: Eukaryota > Viridiplantae > Streptophyta > Magnoliopsida > Fabales > Fabaceae > Vicia > Vicia faba. Next base: position 1,577,564,704 of record OX451736.1, on the reverse strand, counting down.
TTTTTAGTGTCATATATTAATAAAAATAAAAATGTATTATTTCTATATTTTTGTCCTAAATATCTAATAAAATATACAAGTATTTATATATTATATATTAAATATACTAAATATATACAAGAATAAAATATTAATTATTTACAAAAATGCATATTTTTAGAAAATGTTTTCAAAATGTAAACAAAAAATGATAACTAAAAAAAATACATTTTTGTATTATTTTCTAGGGTTTTAAATAAAAAGTATATATATTTATTTACATGTATATGTTAAATAAAACAAATAAATGCCAAATAAATGCAAAAAAGGGTGGAAAAATATTTTTGGAGTTTTTTATATTTGAGCAAAAAATAATAAGTCAGAACAAAAAAAGAAAAATGTAAAATGACAATTATTTCACACAATGGGCCAATGGGGTGCAAAATGGAAAAAGAGTGTGCAAAGAGATAAACCAACTCAGGCCCAGCCCAAGTCAACCTCCTTCAACCTCCAGCTTTGTTTGAACAAGCAAAAACGCGCGTTTCCTAACTCCTGATTCCTGGACTTTCATGTAAAACTCATAACACCAATAATGTAGAGCATCAAGAGACGAATTCAGACATATAAAATACTTTACCTAACTCTAAGAAACGAGGGAGAAATTCTTCATCCCCAATTTCTGACCTAATTTTTCTTCAATGTTCATGGCCAAAATTCTCACAGCATACTCAATATAAATGAAAAGTAAATACATGGATGGCTTCAGGGCTATGAGTAGAGCATGTTTCATTCACAAACCTAAGCCTAACTCTTCCTAGATTGAGAGATAGAAGTTCATGTTTTTACCTATTTCAGCTTGAGTCGTGTACAGCAATGTGGCCAACTTCAATGGAGTTTGAGCTTTTGTACAGCTTGCCTGAAGACCAAGGATGCTTCTCCAACACCTAGCTTGCTTTGATACTCTCTGAATCGTGCTATGGAAGTTCACCTGCAAAACTGAAAAGTGAAAATGGCAAGTGATGTTAGGGGTGTTACAGTTTGTATCTAGGGCTTGGGATAGTTCCAATGGATGATATAGAATGTATTTGAACTGGTTTTAGCCAAGGTGCACGAGTGGAATGGATTGTGGAAGTCAAACTACAACAGATGCCCTGTTTTGCAGAAAAACTGTGATTTTCTGTATGAGGAGGGATGAGGGGTGGTTTGGTCGTGCTTTAGGCTTGCTTGGAGGTATGAAAGATGTTTGCAAAGTTTGTGTTTGGCTGTGTTGACAGGAATGAGAGTTGGAGAGTTTTTGCAAGCTTTCTTCAAATGTAAGCAAGGATAGTGTAAGTGTCTATGCAGGCCTGTACCATCCTCTATGTATGCTGCATATCTTGCTCTTGGTAACACAAATTTGTGGACTCTATCTGGCCTCAAAGATTTGGCTTGTACTTCTTGGATTTTGAATTTGACATAAAGCACTACTTTTCAAAAATGGCAAATGTGCTTTTTCTATTTAAGGGATAATTTTATGTGTAATGACCAAATGCACAAAACAATGCTTGAACACAATGGTTAGGCATTTAATTATGGAGTGCAAACTTGGTTTAGAGGCTTGCAAGCAAGTACCAAGCATGCTGATTTGAAAATGGAACTTGTATGAACATGCATTTGGTTATGAACAAAAGTGAATTTTGCGCAACTTTGCAAATTCGATTCTCCCTAACCACAAGGGTGTTTGAGAAGTTCTTGGACAATTTGGAAAGCTTGGAATGTGTACTACAATACATCTTTGTAAAGAAAATTGAAACTCTAAGTGGAAGCATGTGAAAAATGGCCAAGAAGTTGGACAAAAATCCTGCCTAGAATAGGTCAAAATTTTTCTAAGTTAAAAATGTTTTGCCTCCTTGTTCCAAAAATCATAACTTGAGATACAAGATTCCTTTGAGAAAACTTTGTGAATAAAAGTTGTAGATTTTTAAATGGACTACAACTTTCATGTTTTGAGTTTTGTTTGAATCCATTTGTATCTTGATGAAAAAAATGGGACAAAGTTAGAAAAAAATAAGGAAGTTTCATAACTTAGAAAAATTCTAAGTTATGAAATTTTCTCATTTTAAACCCTAATTTGCAAATTTGGATTTCTTGATGAACAAGTTTCATAATTTGACATGTCTTGATGAAAAATGAATCTTGGCACTTGATTTTGACCAAAAAGTCAAAGTTTGACTTTTCAGTATACAGTCAAATTTTGATCAGTTGACTGAAAAATTCATCTGTCAATCCTGTGCATTTGAGATCTTTTGAACTTGTTGAATGTGTCAAGACAATTCCATTGGGTCCTTGAGTCCATATGTGAACTTGTTTTGCCATTGGTTAGGTCAAACAGTCAAAAATTGCCTTTGTGCAGTCAAAACCCTACAAATGACCATTTTGCCCTTTTGGTGATCTGATCAAATTTCTTGTGGAATTGTGATCCAAACTTGACCTAATGGTTCATATGAGTTCATTATGTTGATGTGGGTCAAAAATTATGAAGTTTGACTGTCAATTGGCCATAGTTGACTTTTTCCCCAATACAGCTGATTTCTAGGTCAACTGTCCAATTGACTGGGCAAAGATTGGAATCAAGGCTTGAAACTTGGTATGAATAAACTTGTAGGTCCAACATGAAGCATGAAAGTCACCTTGGGCATTTTAGGTCAAAATATCCTTGTGCAAACTCAAACCCTAATTTGGGTCAACAGTGCAAGGAGAAGCCTTGAGCAGAGCAAACCCTAACTTGATCTTGAGCTCCAAGAGTCTTGTGGTGAGAAAATGTTGATGAAATGAGAGGGAAAATTTTGGGGTACAACAGGGTCCATATTTGATATCAATAGAGTAGTGTCAGTCAGCATATACTATCTCAGCCGGCGAGCAGCCCATGCCAAAGTGCAGCAAGTTTTCTCAAGCAACGAGTATCGGGTCTCTGTTGGCTCCCAAATTTGACACTTACTATATTTGGTCTTTTAGACCAAAAAAACTGGAATAAACCAAGACAAGAAGAATATTCGACATATGAAATAACTTAGGAGGAAAATCTAAGTTATTTTTTGAATGTTCGACCAGAACTCACCTTCAGGCCTGTTCGACTGAAGAGGACTTATGTCCTTCGACGGATAGGAAAATATATTCGCTTTGACACATGATACGAGGGATATTTGAATTTTGAATTATTGGAGGGAAAGGAAGTTTTCGCCAGCGGCTAAGAAGAAGCAACGTGGCTGAAAGCCATAGGTTGAGGGACATGCAGAAGACACTTGTCTTCATCTTAGCGCAGAATGATCCCTCGACAGTTACTTGTCTTTAGTATAAATTAGGAAACTTGTGTAGTTTTTAAGTGTGTTCAACTATTTTTGTACTAGTCACTCAAATATTATCCAAGTAACCACTGCGTGAGAAATGATAACACTGAGAAATGTACGTTGAAAACACCTCTTTTTATTAATGAAAGTCTTTTACATTACTTTAATATTATCTTGCAAAGTTATCTTTCTTACTTCTTTACCTGCATTTTCTATTTTCCTGTCCATTCTTCCAAAATCTCAAAGATTTTTCTCTGGGTCGAACATGCGTTCTTCCTGATTATTCGTCTTAAATAAAAATTAGCATATGTTCTAGGATTAATCTGATTGATCCAGTAAGTAAACCAAAAAGCACTTTCCTTTTTGGAGATCAGTAGTTGTTTACCAAAAACCACGGTAAACAAATTGGCACACCTGGTGGGACGTTGCTAGTTTTTATTAAAAATCTCGTTTATGTTATTGTGTTTTTCCTGTACGGTTATAACGTTGCATGTTATTGAGAAGTGGTAAAGTAACCAACAACCATACTGTTAGGAAGGAAAATAGCGAGAGTAGTATGGCTAACGAGCCAAATCATGGAGAAATACCTCCACCAATTACTGGAACAGTGGTTAATACCGCTGTTGAAGGGAATATCCCAACCTCCGTTGGATCAATACCAACGTTAACTACAAATCAAACTGGACCCTTACTTTCGTATGTAAGTCCAAGAGGTCCATTAGGAATGCCTCCACCAAGGGTAAACCTAGGATCCCGATCATTTGTGCCCCCAGGATTTTCGACAACCTGGATGGGTCGAGAGCAACCATATGGCATGCCAACTACTGAAATGGCTAGCCTTATGAATGCTGCTTCCACTTTTTCAGAACCTTTGGTGAATGTGACATCGCCATTACAGGGGTCTGGAGCCAGTAAGACCAAATCAAGGGGTAATTATGGAAGAGGATTTAACCGTTAATCCAAACCCCCAGATTCCTAGACTAGAAATAGAACAACTAAGGGTCGAAGTACCACGACACCCTAGAGAAATCGATCAAGGAGTTATTATGGCTAATAGAAACCAGAATGCTGACGAATTAATACAGCAAGTTCGACACCAAAACTATGGGATGGACAATAATCTAACTGCCATGGTCGAAAGGATTATGATGTAAAATGGGATGAATGTTGGTTTTCACAGACCAAACTTTACATCCCCATTGTCAGAATATATTATGCAAACAGACTTACCACCTAGGGGAAAGGTGCCAAACTTTACTAAATTTTCAGGGGATACGATAGAGTCGACTGTCGAACATGTGGCCAAATATTTGATCGAGGTCGGAGAAATAGCAAACAACGAAAGTCTTAGAATCAAATATTTCCCAAGTTCCCTAACCAAGAATGCTTTCACTTGGTTCACAACTCTCCCAGCCAATTCAATCCACAACTGGAACCAATTGGAAAGATTGCTCCATGAGCAATTCTACATGGGTCAAACCAAGATAAGTCTAAAAGAATTGGCTAGCGTAAAGAGGAGGTTTACAGAGCCAATTGATGAGTATCTAAATAGATTTCGATTACTCAAAGCCAAATGCTTTACCCAAGTGCCTGAGCATGAATTGGTCGAAATAGCAGCAGGGGGCCTGGACTATTCGATTAGGAAAAAGTTAGATACACAATACCTAAGAGATATGGGCCAACTGGCTGATAGAGTTCGACAAGTAGAACGCCTTAAAGCTGAGAAAGCTAAGGCTGCCAAAACTCATCGACGAGAGAGGGTAGCCTATGTCAAAATGGATGATAATGATCTAGAGACATCAAGTGATCCGATAGATGTTGAAGAAGGCGAAATAGACTTAACAGAGTTAAAACAAGGACCACCATATTCTTGTAAATTGTAAGTGCCATCAAATGGGAAGAATACTGTAGAGCCTGAGAAAAACAGTGACAAATTTCCTAAGAAAACCTATAGTTTCGACATATCCAAATGTGACAAAATATTTGATCTATTAGTTAAAGATGGCCAGATGATAGTGCCCCCAGGGGAAAAATTGCCTCCTTTAGAACAGAGAAAGAAAAGAGGTTTTGGTAAATACGATAATTTTTTGGGACATAAAACCTCACAATGTTTCCTTTTCAGGGATCTTGTCCAACAAGCGCTAAAGGAAGGAAGGCTGAAATTTGCTGATAAACCAGCAATGAAAATCGACACCAATCCACTACAGATGGAGGCACATTATGCCGAACCAATTGGCATTCACATGGTGGAAGTTTCTGAAGATTTCATCACAAAACCCATCTTTGGAAGTTTTACCGGGAACATCTCCAGAAAAACCATTGAAGGGGTAAGAAAGGCCACTGAAGGCCTAGATTTGAAGAAGGAAGTTGCCCAAGGGTCGAACAAGAAGGCTGTTGAAAGCCTGAAATTGATTAAACGAGTTACTGAAGACCCAAACAAAGGCAAAGGAGTTGCTGAGAGTTCCAGCAAAAGAACCACCACAGGTTCTTATTTGGCTGCTGTAAAAGGTTCGAAAGAGAATATAGAGGCCAAAATGCAGAAGATGAACCTTACTGCCAAAAGCAACATGCAGGTTAACATGGTTGAAATCTCTGGTGCCAAAGCCTCAGAAGAATCCATTCGACAAGAAGAAGTAAACAAAACTGCATTCCCAAAGGAGAATGAGGATCTGGAAGATTTTCTGCATAGGTGCCAGAAGAAGAAATCGGAAGTAATGCTATGTCCTAGATGTAGCTCCATTTTCGACAAGAAAGCTGCTGAGCACATACAAGTTATGCGGATTGTGAAAGCAAAATAGGGCCCCAATGCCCAACAAAGAATAGGTTCATAAGTCAGATTTGACCCCAGAGGGGGCGTCAACAAGGACCAACGAGTCAGGAAAGGAGGCCACCAACTTTTAGGCCTCCAACTAACGTGCCTACTGATACTTGGCTAAACACCATGGGAAGAAAGAGGCCAAATGAAGAAAGATGGCAGGCGTTCGACGTGCCAAGAGGGTCTTCTTTAGATTACAGAAAGGAGTACCATGCTTCTGCATCGAATAAAATGACCCATGTGTCGAGCAATTATAAGGGAAAAAATCCTATGTCTCGCTCACAGTGGAGAAGATTCCAAAGACTGCGAAAGGCCGAAAAAGAGGCAGCTGGACCTCATCCAGAGGTTAGCACTAATGTGCAGAGGAAACAAAGGAAGCCCCTAGAGAGAAATCTTATGCCTTGGGCAGAGGAATGTGGGTCAAATGATGAAGACGACTCCAATTCCGATGACAGTTTAGACATCACGGTGAATGTCATATCCGTGTTACCTAAAGAATACAACCGTGAGGTCGAAGTTGAAGAAATAGACCTAATGGTTGAACAAGAAATGGCTAGACACAAGCCAGTATATTACTATATAATGAACAACGGCTACGTAGAAGAACATAACGCATTTTTTGAGCCACCAATGGAGGCTATGAAGAGCCATCTAAAACTCCTGTTCATTAGAGAAAAGATAGGGGAGATAACTATAAATAAAATTCTGGTTGATTGTGGGGCAACCATCAATATTATACCAAAATTCATGCTGGAAAAGTTAGGCAAGGGAGATGCTGACATAAAGCCACATAACATGGTATTATCCAACTATGAAGGGGGCATAGGCACCACAATGGGTGTCATACAGCTAGACCTCAAAGTAGGATCAATCCTCCGACCCACCATGTTCATGGTGATTTCAGCAAAACCCAACTACAATATACTCCTAGGTCGAGAGTGGATACATGGCATTGGAGCAGTGCCATCTTCAATGAACCAAAGAGTCACAATATGGCGCCCCGACGGCATTGTGGAAAACATTGAAGCAGATCAGAGTTATTACTTAGGTGAAATCAACAGTGTCGGAAAGAATAGTTTCGACAAAAATTTGGCTCATATAGGGCCATGCAATCCACCTGAGTTTGATTTAACCCCAACTCCTAATGCCTTCTGCTCCATATACCTGCACTCCGACCAAGGCTTTCAATGGGATAGAGAAGACTTATCCAACATCTACTTTGGAGGAGTTGATGATATACGGCTAACATGCTGGGGAAGTGAGTTTGGTGATGATGACTGAGTCACAAACTCTGCAAAAAATTTCGGCATATGTAGCCGAAACTAGGATGATAACGGCCTTGGAGGCTGAAGTTAAGTACATGGCTTTCGAAGCCAATGAACAAGTCCTTTCTAAGACAGGTCCTAGAAAAGATTTCGACCCAGAACCTCCCGACTTAGGGATGAAAGACCTTCGAGATCAGAGGTTAGACGCCATCTACGACGATGAACCTCTAGGTTTCGAAAAGGACCCGTTGGCGAACAATGCCAGAATGTTGGCCCAAGATCCTCTAGAAGAGGTAAATCTAGGCGAAGGTCCCATAAAAAAGCCAACGTACATAAGCACAAAAATGGATCCAGGACTCAGGATCGAAATGATCCAGTTAGTAAAAGAGTTCAAAGATTGTTTTGCATGGGACTATGACGAGATGCCTGGTCTCGACAGAAGTTTGGTAGAATTGCAGTTGCCAATAAAGCCTGGAAAGAAGCCCGTTAAGCAGACTCCAAGACGGTTTGCGCCAGAGATTTTATCAAAAATCAAAACGGAAGTCGAAAGGCTGTTGAGATGCAAGTTCATACGAACGACCAGGTATGTCGAATGGATTGCAAATGATGTGCCTGTTATAATAAAAAATGGTACTTTAAGTGTGTGCATCGATTTCAGAGATCTGAATGCTGCAACACCCAAGGATGAATATCTAATGCCAGTGGCGGAGATGCTAGTGGATTCTGCCGCTGGTTTCGAGTATATGAGTATGCTTGATGGCTACTCTAGATATAATCAAATCTTTATTGCTGAGGAAGATGTGTCGAAAACGGCATTTCGTTGCCCTGGGGCCTTAGGCACTTATAAATGGGTAGTGATACCCTTTGGCCTAAAGAATGCAGGGGCAACGTACCAGAGATCCATGAACTCGATCTTCCATAATTTTATTGACACTTTCATGCAGATTTATATTGATGATATTGTTGTAAAATCTATTTCAGGGAAGACTCACATGGATCATCTTCGACAATCCTTTGAGAGGATGAGACGCTACGGCCTGAAGATGAATCCTCTAAAGTGTGCTTTTGGTGTCAAAGCGGGAGATTTCTTAGGTTTTATGGTCCATAAAAAGTGGATTGAGATAAACCAAAACAAGACCAACGCTATCTTGCAAGCCAAAGCACCAACTAACAAGAAGGAATTGTAATCCTTACTTGGGAAGATAAATTTCCTAAGGAGATTTATATCCAACCTCAGTGGGAAAATGAAAGCCTTTTCGCCACTACTTCGACTCAACAAAGGGGGATTTTAATGGAGGCAAGAACATCAAGAGGCCTTCGACAAAATCAAAGAGTACCTCACTAAACCACCTATTTTGGTGCCTCCGTGTCGAAGTAAAAATATGAGACTGTACATAGCTGCGTCTGATAAAACTTTAGGGAGCATGCTGGATCAAGAGGATGAACATGGTGTCAAAAGGCCCATATACTACCTCAGTAGAGTTTTAAATGATGCAGAAACTAGATATAATGAGGTTTAAAAACTATGTTTATGTCTATATTTTTCATGTACAAAACTTAAGCAATATATAAAGCCAGTTAATGTTTATGTTTCGTCTCATTTTGATGTTTTCAAATATATGTTATCAAAACCCATCTTGCACAACAGAATTGGCAAATGGGCACTTGCATTAACTGAATACTCATTAACCTTTATGCCTCTCAAGGCTATGAAAGGTCAAGTGGTAGCAGACTTTATAGTTGACCATTCAATACAAGAAACATCACTGAATTATTTGGAGATCGAACCTTGGAAACTGTACTTTGATGGCTCTAGTTATAAAGATGGAGTTGGAGTCGGAGTCCTTATTATTTCTCCAAACAAAATTCCAACAACATTTAAGTACAAAATAGATGGGGATTGCTCCAATAATGAGGCTGAATATGAAGTGTTAATCGTAGGCCTTGAAATCCTGTTGGAATTGGGGGCAACTCAGGTCGAAATAATGGGAGACTCAGAGTTAGTCCTAAAACAAATTACGAAAGAATACAAATGCATAAAATAAAATCTCATCATGTATTTCGTAATAGCCAAACGGTTGTTGAAGAACTTCGAAGTAGTTAACATTCGACACATACTCAGATTGGAAAATCAAGTAGCTAACGACTTAGCACAGATTGCATATGGGTATAAGGTGTCAAAAGATAGGCTAAAACAAGCAATCAAAGTTAGAGGGAGAGTGAATTCCACTAATTTATCTCCATTAGATTTAAGGACCACAACGTTGGGATACACTGACCATGAAAATTTTGAAATTTCATTCATAGACAATCTGACAGAACAAGATTGGAGAAAGCATGTAGTGGATTATTTACAAAATCCAACGGTCTCGACAGAACAAAAGATAAAGTATAGAGCACTAAGTTATGTGTTAATGGGAAATGAGTTATTCAAGAAAACACCTGAAGGTGTGCTTCTGAAATGCCTAAGTGAAACAGAAGCATATATAGCTCTTTCCACTACACACGCTGGGGCATGTGGAGCACACCAAGTAGGCCAAAAGATGAAATGGTTATTGTTTCGACAAGGATTATATTGGCCCACTATGTTAAAGGATTGTGTTGAGTTTGCAAAAGGATGCCAAGAATGTCAAAAACATACAGGCATTCAACATGTGCCAGCAAACGAACTTCACTCGATTGTGAAACCTTGGCCTTTTAGAGGATGGGCTTTGGATCTCATTGGAGAAATTCGACCAGCATCTTCTAAAGGTCAGAAGTATATATTGGTGGGAATTGACTATTTTACTAAGTGGATTGAAGTGATTCCTTTAGTCAATGTAGACCAGGAGAATTTCATTGAATTCATTCAAAAGTACATCATATATAGATTTGGAATTCCTGAAACAATTACTGCAGACCAAGGGTCAGTCTTTACTGGTCGAAAGATGCAAGACTTTGCTGCGGAAATGGGGTTTAAACTGTTAATGTCTACGCCTTATTATACGCAAGCTAATGGCCAGGTCGAAGCAGCAAATAAAGTAGTGATCAGTTTAATAAAGAAACACGTGGGAAAGAAACCCAGAAACTGGCACAAGATGCTAGACCAAATTCTGTGGGCATGTCGAACTTGTCTGAAGGAAGCCACAGGAACAACACCATTTCGCCTAACCTATGGTCATGATGCAGTGTTAACAGTGGAAATCCACTTGCAGGTGACTAGGATTCAAATACATCATGAGATCCCTTCTAAAGTCTATTGGAGTATGATGTTGGACGAGCTAGTGGACCTAGACGAAGAAAGGTTGAAAGCTCTGGATCTTTTGAGACTGCAGAAGAAGCGAGTTGAGAAATCCTATAATCGCAGAGTGAAGTCTAAGACGTTTCAGCCTGAAGATATAGTTTGGAAAGTAATACTCCCAATGGATCGAAGAGACAGAAATTTGGGAAAATGGTCCCCTAAGTGGGAAGGACCTTTTAGGATTGTCCAAGCATTCTCTGGTGGAGCCTATGAGATCAAAGAGTTAAGCGAAGATCAAATACTTTTGAAGGTGAATGGTAAATACCTGAAAACGTATAGACCTATGCTTCAAGAGGTAAAAATAAATAATATATAGTCACTGTTTAATAGAGAATGCCAAAATGGAAACTTAAAAATTTCATTAAAAGTGCCAAAATGGCTCTGAAATCGTTACAAACAAGTGATTACATAAATGAGGGAAACCGGATTCAAAAGGGATGATTAGATTTAATCTGGAGATACTTGATTCTTTGCAATTCTAGCCGTTGATCACATAGAGCTTTCGATTGGTGAAGGGTCTCGAGCTTAGCATCCAGAGATTGGGCTCGATCGGCATGTCTTAACCCTTCAGCCAATTCTTCTTGGCTTTTTGATTCAGTGTTCACAGCAAGAAGTTCCTCCTTCTTTTTGTAGTTGGTAGCAATTTTAGCTTCCAACTCTGCAATCTGCACCCTCAGTTGAGCATTGTCTCGATCTATCTCCTCGACCGATTTTTGTCTAGCCTTCTGGGCCTTCGACAAATCCTTTACCCTAGAAGCTGATTCAGTGGCAGCATGCCAAGCAGCAGCCACTTGACCATTGGCTTCTTCAATCTCACGATTGAGAGTTCTTTGACGGTTATAATCCGCTGATACCTGGTCAACAATGGAGAGTAAATCCAAGATTACACCGGCCACATTCGGAGGAGCAACAAGGAGATCGACAACCCTCAGGATAGTCTTCAGAAAGGAAGGAGCTGCTGGTTCCCCCTCTAAAGTTAACATCAAATCTCTTTTAAAGATTTGTGCTTTAACTTTCTGAAGAGCCTCGTCGAGAGGAGAAGTCAAAGTAGATCTTCCAGATGCAGTTGAGGCGCTGTGATCAGAGGAAATTTCTCGACCTTCTAGAATTGCAGTCAGATAACCTAACAGATTTTTCTGTTTCAGCAAGGCCAAATCCTCCTTGGTTCTGGATCCCGTCGAAGGGACACCTTCGTTGGCAGTAACAACCACGTTGGCCACTTGCTCTGGAATCATTTCAGTACCTGTAGGATTCTGGTTTCCTTCAGCAGGACCTTCCCCGTCATCAGCTCCTGGGATCCCTTCATCCTCTCTTGTTGTCACCGTCTCAGCAACAAGAATCCTTTCCTCTTCATTTTCTTGCACATCAACCAACGAAGTCCTAGTCTCTTCATGACTCCCTACAACTTCTTCTTCTTCATTAACTTCTGCTATGGTTTCGTGCCGAGGTTCAGAAGCTTGATTCACTTCGTCAGTTGAGCTCATGAAAGAGCCTTTCGCTGAAGAAGGCCTATAAGTAGGATCTCCTTCACTATTCAATAAGGTAGCAGAGCCGTCGATGGGAGTAGGAACTCGATTGAAAGTGCCAGCAGTGTCCTAAAAAATGAAAGAAGCTCGTTTCTTTTAGAATCCTCATAAATAAAAAGGAGGATTCGAGAAATAAATGATGATCTGTCGAAGCAAATACCTGGACTAAGATTTCAGCACCAGGACTGGAGTTATCACTCTCGCTAGGATTGTTCAGCCTAACAGCCACTTCCTGTTCAGTAGGATCTTGGATAATTAAAGGAGGGGGCCTCGCAGCTGTAGTCTTAATCCTAATTTTGGGACAAGGTTTGACGGCAGGAACTGGTTTCTTCAATCTTCGTCTCTGCAAAGGAACAGGAGGAGACTCCTCTTCTTCATCGCTAGAGATTTGGATCTCCTGAACCTTCCGTTTTTTGGGGGTAGGTTTCTGAGTACCCAGAAAACCAAGTCGAAGAGATCAGTACCCATGTCAGACAATCATAGAAAATAAGGGTATGGAAGAAAGTAAATACCTTGGGAGAGGGGTTGACAGTGGAATCTCCCCCTTTTGTACTCTCAGCAGTCTTCTCCGAGGTGGTTCTCTTGACAGCTAAACATAAGAAAAGAAAACTATAGTTAGCCGAGTGTCGAAAGACAAATCTGAGGCGAAGAGATAGGAAGATTAATACCTTTCTTGACCCTGTCGAGAACTAGCTTAAACGCCTCACGTAGGTGGTGGGCGAAGTCCTTCTCATCGAAGAACTCTTCGTCATAATACTGTTTCCACCACTCCTCAAAAGTAACGGAACTCAAAAAATTGAGGTTAAAGTCGAACAGGGTGAGTATAGTTCGACCGAAGTACCTACCAATATGCTTGGTAGCAGCATCTTCTGAGTAGTCTGCATTGTAAAAAAGTAGCAACTTCTCTCGAGGATAAATGGGTGAGGGAAGTGACTGAGCAATACTAAATTGTCGAGAGACAAGATTTGGTTGATAAGCGATCAAACTCAATTGATTTTTTGAGCTCTTGAATCTTAATGGCATGATCCTGGGGCGAAGAAATGATTCCCACATGCTCACGAACTCATCAGTCACGTCTTCCTCCTCATTCGAAGGATATGGTCTGGTGAACCATTCTGGACCAACTTTTCGATTGGCAAATGGAGCCATGGTCGAAACAAAGCGCTTTCGCTCCGCAAACATCATTACGAAGCTTGTGAAAGCCTCCTGAAACTGTTGGCCTTCATCAATAGGAGTTAGCAGTGCAAGCCTGGTGCCTTCGACCCTCCTGTTCAGGATTTCAGGAGCCTCTTCGTTAATCTTGTTCTTCTGAGGAAGGAAAGATTCAAAGGTGGCATTAAGCCAAAAAGGACCAGATAGCAGCAGGCTCCCCCTGTCCCCTATAACCTTAAGTTGAGTCACACCATTGCTGATGGACTCATATAGGTTGGCCAAAATCAATTCGGCCAGGCAAATGGGGTATTTATGGTGAAGCCGCGTCACGAGCGTCATCATCTTTTTCGTCACCTGAAGTGACTTAGTACAAAAAACAAAACGAGACAACCACATAGCCAAGAAGGCTATATGCTCCACCTATGACACAGTACTAGAAGTTTTGTCGTGGAAGTGGTTAATAAAGGTGGTGTAAGTGGGTTTTGTAGCAGCAAACCCAATAACATCCTCAAACAAGTCTTCAGGGTCGAAATAGTCACCAGTCGGTCGAAGACCACTGATTGAAGCTATGTCGAATAGAGTGGGGGTCATCATCCCACAAGGAAGATGAAAAGTTAAATGTGCACTATCCCAGAAATACAATGAAGATACCAGCATGAGGGGGCAGTAAGGCAATCCTGTCTTCGACATCATCACCAAGTCATAAATGCCCATCTACTTCCAGACAGAAGCTTGCGCCTTCTCCATTTTATTCAACCAGTCTGAATACTCAGAGGAGAGGTTAGGGCTTGATCGAAAGATTCGGTTCCATTTGTTCATGAACTGGAGGTTGATATCCTCTGTAGTCTGAGGATGCTGCTGGTTAGCCGAAGTAGCGTCTTCAGGATCATCCCTAGGATTCTTCGCGCAACCTATGGGTTTAAGCCTTGGGTGAGTAGGGAAGAAGGTGCGGTTCTTCAAGGGATTTTCGACGCATGAAGATAATGGACCAGACATAGCATACATGTTTCCACCGTATCTAATGGGAATGAGGAGCTGAGAATCATATTCTTCTCGCCATTCCTTCGTCATGGGTTCAGCAACATACCTATCAATCGAGGAAGAAGGAGGGTTAGTGGAAAAGACCTCTGGTGGTTTCTGGACATCATCAGTGTTTTTAGGTTGAGGATTGTTTGGTGCATTGGAGAGGAAATCCATTGTTAAGGATTTGAGAGTAAACGAAGTTGACTGTACAAAGTTGTTTGAAAGCAAGAGATTTGGAAATGCTGGAAATGGTAAAATTTCTAAATAGCAAGGCTCAGAAGTATTTATAGCCTTCAGAGAGGGATATGTCTCGTCAAGGCCATTTAATGTTCTGCAGATAGTGGGGCACATGGTGAAGGGTGAAGCAGTTACCGTGCAGACATTGGGAAACGTTTTGACATGCTTGCCTAGGTTATAGGAATATGGTCATCATGGCGAGCGTGGTAACGACAGTTAGAAAAGACATCTTGGAAAAAGTGTAATGATGGTTTTTAAAGAGCATGCAGCTGTTGGAAGACGAAAAGCACACGTCAAAACCTTGTGAACAACTAGAAAGACAGGTGTCGAATGGAAAGATCAAAGAATGGCTATTTCTTTAAGCGTCGAAACAGACATTCTTGGGGGGCAATTTGTTGGCTCCCAAATCCGACACTTACTATATTTGGTCTTTTAGACCAAAAAACTGGAATAAACCAAGACAAGAAGAATATTCGACATATGAAATAACTTAGGAGGAAAATCTAAGTTATTTTTTGAACGTTCGACCAGAACTCACATTCAGGCCTGTTCGACTGAAGAGGACTTATGTCCTTCGATAGATAGGAAAATATCTTCGCTTTGACACATGATACGAGGGATATTTGAATTTTGAATTATTGGAGGGAAAGGAAGTTTTCGCCAGCGGCTAAGAAGAAGCAACGTGGCTGAAAGCCATAGGTCGAGGGACATGCATAAGACACTTGTATTCATCTTAGCGCAGAATGATCCCTCGACGGTTACTTGTCTTTAGTATAAATTAGGAAACTTGTGTAGTTTTTAAGTGTGTTCAACTATTTTTGTACTAGTCACTCAAACATTATCCAAGTAACTGCTGCGTGAGAAAGGATAACATTGAGAAATGTACGTTGAAAACACCTCTTTTTATTAATGAAAGTCTTTTACATTACTTTAATATTATCTTGCAAAGTTATCTTTCTTACTTCTTTACCTGCATTTTCTATTTTCCTGTCCATTCTTCCAAAATCTCAAACATCTTTCTCTGGGTCGAACGTGCGTTCTTCCTGCTTATCCGTCTTAAATAAAAATTAGCATATGTTCTGGGATTAATCTGATTGATCCCGTAAGTAAAGCAAAAAGCACTTTCCTTTTTGGAGATCAGCGGTTGTTTACTAAAAACCATGGTAAACAGTCTCGCAGTCGGTAAACTTTTTGCTAAGGTAGTAAATAGCGTGCTCTTTTCGGCCAGACTCGTCATGCTGCCCCAGCACACACCCCATTGAATTGTCCAGTACAATCAAGTATAAGATCAAAGGTCTTCCTTCAACTGGAGGCATCAGAATAAGTGGCTCTTGGAGATATTCTTTGATCCTTTCGAAAGCGGCCTGACATTCATCATTCCATTTCATCGCTTGATATTTCTTCAGCAACTTGAAGATCGGCCTACAAGTAGTAGTCATATGTGAAATGAATCGGGAAATGTAATTCAGACGTCCCAAAAAACCTCTAACTTCTTTTTCTGTTCGGGGAGCTGGCATCTCCTGTATAGCCTTCACCTTCGCATGATCCACTTGAATACCTTTATCACTAACGACGAAACCCAACAGCTTACCAGACCTTACCCCGAAGGTGCACTTGTTCAGGTTTAACCTCAGTTTGTACATCTTCAACCTGTCAAACAGTTTCTGGAGATGGTCAAGGTGTTCTTCTTCAGTCTGGGACCTTGAAATCATGTCATCAACATATACCTCAATCTCACGGTGAATCATGTCGTGGAACAAAGCGACCATGGCGCGCTGATAAGTTGCCCTAGCATTCTTCAACCCAAAAGGCATTACCTTGTAACAGAAAGTGCCCCACTGCGTAATGAAGATTGTCTTCTCCATGTCCTCGGGAGCCATCTTGATTTGATTATAACCAGAAAAACCAACCATAAAGGATAAGACCTTATGCTGCACAGTGTTGTCGACCAGAACATCGATATGAGGAAGTGGGAAATCGTCTTTGGGGCTCGCCCTGTTCAGATCCCTATAATCCACACACATCCGTACCTTACCGTCTTTCTTTGGTACCGGAACAATGTTGGCAACCCACTGCGGGTAAGAAGTAACAGCTAGAAATCCGATGTCAAACTGTTTCATGACCTCAGCTTTGATTTTCTCAGACATCTCATGGCGCATACGGCGAACCTTCTGCTTTACCGGAGGACAATCTTCTTTAGTTGGCAGGCGGTGTACCATAATGTCAGTGTCTAAACCAGGCATATCTTCATAGGACCAGGCGAAGATCTCAACATAGTCGCGTAGAATCTGTATCAAACGCTACTTGACACTAGGTTCCAGATTTGCACCTATCTTGACCTCTTTCTTGTCTTCCTCCACTCCCGAATTACTGATGTGCAAAGGAGGTCTTCCAATCCGCGCGCGTCGAACAACCCTTTGAGCCTCTACAGTAAAGCCCAAACCAAACTTGTCAGTCTTGTGTGTGAAGTCAGGGAGCTGACACCAATTTGCACACCCACCTTTTTCAGTTACAACCCTGGCATCCTTGAGGGAAGCCATCTTCTTCGGAGGTTTGTCAGTAGCAACTTCAGTCGACGCCAGAGTCTGGGGGACCTCTTCAAAGTTCTGACACAGGGTTTCAATGAACTCCCCATCCATCTCCACATAGCGAAAGGAATTAAGATGACTCACCATGTACTCCTCCTTACCCTGTACTATAACAATCTTCCCTTTTACTGGATATTTCAACATCTGATGGAGCGTAGAAGTCACTGCCCCAGCCTTATGAATCCAAGGGCGACCCAACAAGCAGGAATAAGATGGTCGGATATCCATCACATAGAAATTAGAGGCGAAAGTCTGAGAACCGACTTTAATAGGGTAGTCTACCTCCCCGTGCACCATCCTTTTTGACCCATCGAAAGCTCTAACCACAATATTACTCGGCTTCAGAATCAAACCTTCACAGTCCAAACGGTCTAATGCTTTCTTTGGTAAAACATTCAATGAGGACCCAATATCCACCAGTACATGGGCCAGAGTAGTGCCCCTGCACTCGATCGAGACATGTAGAGCATCATTGTAATTTCTTCCTTTAGCAGTCAGATTCGTGTCTGAGAAACCCAACCCGTTTTCGGCAGTCAAACTAGCTACACAGTCTTTGAATTGATCAACAGAATTTTCCTGCGGCACATGCGTAGTTTTGAGGAAAGCAATTAAAGCCTTTGCGTTGGCTTCAGAACACAATAACAAGGATAACATGGAGATTTTTGACGGGGTTTGCCCCAGCTGCTCGACTACGTTGTTGTCGCTCTTCTTGATAATCTTCAGAATTTCCTCTATCTCCTGCTTAGAGGTTTCTACAATGATCTTCTTAGGCGCCTCCGTCCGGGAAGGCTCACCTGTGATTTCTTTGCCTTGAGTGTCAGATGACTCGGTGACATGGGTAGTAACTGGAGTAAGAACTGGAACAGTAGCTGATGTACTGGCAGGTGGAATGGCAACGGGCTTTTGAACAGTCGGAGGGGAAATCTCGGGAGAAAAGAGTCTTTCACTCCTGGTGACCTTGCTAGCCCCGATAATATTGCTGATATCAGCATCAACTTCTTCAATCTTTAAGTCTTGCTTAATCCCATGGTAATATACATCGGCCCTATAGTGCCAAGGGACAGCCTTATCCGAAGTGTATGGGATAGGACCAGGGACAGTAATGATTAACAGAGCGATTCTCGGAATAGATGTAATCCTAACAGGCTTTCTCGAGGAACCCTTGGAAGGATTGGCGGAAATGGTTATGATGGCAACATCTTCAACTGGAATTAACAGAATCAAAGTCTTCTCGAATAGGATCTCTTTGTTATCCATCAGGCATTGAACACCTGATCTCAATAAATGGCAACCAGCAGGCATGATTAAACATAGGTGGAAACCTTTGCCACAACCCGGAATAAACCGGCCAACAATAGATTATTCTTCACCGTCATCAACAGAGTAGAAATGTCTTCCACGTAGGTCACAAATAAATCATCACCCACAGTATTTACTCCATGACCATGCTTGGGCATAGGAGCAGTTATGACGTTAGGTTTCTATGGAGCGTCAAACTCAATCTCTTTAGCTTCAATCAAATCTTGTACTTTATTCTTCAAGGCCCAACAATTATTTGTATCATGACCTAGGCTATCGGAGTGATAGGCGCAGCGGGCGTTCGGGTTATATAGCGGAGATGTGGTGCTGGGATTCTTAGGGGCTTCCCTCAGAGTTACCAGGTTGGTCTTCAACAATTGTGGTAGAATTTGTAACAAGGTCATATTGAGCCGAGTGTACTGTCTTTGCAGCCTCTCCATTCTTTTCTGATTGTTGCATTACGGGGCAACGGTGGGTCTTGATATTACTACCGCATTCACTGCTTAACGACATTCATGTCGGTTTTGGCTCCTCGAGCTGTAAACTGCACTAGCTTATTTCTTACCGGTGAAAGGCCTCTTTTTTGTACTTGATGAAGTACCTTTCTGTATCTTACCACTTTGGATACCAACTTCTAATCTCTCCCCAGTCAGGATTAGCTCAGTAAATCCAGATGACGAACTGCTGATCAGATGATTGAAAAATGGACCAGACAACGTCCCTAGAAACATGTCAACCAACTCCCTATCAGACAAAGGGGGTTGGAATCTTCCATCAAGATCTCTCCACTTCTGAGCATAGTCCTTAAAGCCTTCGCTTGCACCCATAGACATACCCTGAATCTGAGTACGAGTGGGAGCAAGGTCGGTGTTATACTGGTACTGCCTGTAGAAAGCAGCAGCAAGGTCCTCCCAGTTTCAGACATTAGCTCCTTCCAATTGATAAAACCATTCAAGCTGAGTCCCTGACAGACTATCTTGAAAGAAATGTACCCACAAATTCCTATCAGCAGTGTACGGTTGAATTTTTCTGATGTACGAGCGGAGATGGAGTTTTGGACAGGATACTCCATCATACTTAGCAAAAACCGGGGCTTTAAATTTATGAGGGATCACCACCCCAGATGCTAGTCCCAAATATCCAAAGTCCAAACCGGGAATCTTCTGAATCTCCATAGCACTTAGACGGTCTTCAAGTTGTTTGTACCTATCCTCAGCAGGAGGGTACTGTTCATCATCAAAATCAGTATCATTATCAAAGACTACAGGACTAAGACCCTTTTCTTCCTCTTGGTTCTCCCTTCCCTTGGATGAATGAGACAGATCAGCTTCCTGTCGCAACCTATTCCCAAATCTGTGACCCATATTCAGAAGAACCACCTTCTTCTTCTTCTTCTTCTTCTTCTTCTTCTTCTTCTCCTTCAGGATGAGAGTCTTCAAATCTTCTCTCCCTTTAGCCAAGTTCAAGAACATCTCTTGGAATTGGGCATTATGTGCCTGAAGAGCTTCAATGGCTTGATCGGTAGGTATTTCAGAAGACATTTTGTGCTGAAATAAACAGCGAAGAAGATGAGAAACCTGTAATCGTACCTGTAATGATGTGCATGATAATGGAATGCGTATGAAATGATTTCAAAGACTTTGGGAGATTCAAATTTGTAAAGCAAAAATAAAACAAACTTTATTAGATTAACTTATAAAAATGTTTAACAATGCCTTCAAGGCGTTACAAAAGAAATAAACTGAAAACAAATCTAAACTAGAAAAAGCAACAATCAGAAATCCCATGGTCGCTTCCCCTTCGTGCTGACGTAGTCATTGATTGTCCTTTCATTCTCAAGTTGCCTCGTGAGCTTCAAGATCTTCCTTTCCTGCTCATGATACTTCTCCCGGTAGGTATCTCTCTCCTCCTTCAACTGAAGCCAGGATCTCTTCAATTCCCCAAGATCAGTAGGCATGTAGGGATAAAGGACTGTATAAGGAACGCCCTCTTCATTGGTAGGCTCCACAATCACTAGAAGCACAGCTTCGTAAGGCATCCTAAGCTTTTGAGCCCGAGCTCGGACCCACTTGAGGTAAGGTTTCATAGGGAGAGAAGTCTTCGGTCGCAACTCGTGAGGGTCAGACCTGTTCACCATGCCCCAGGCTCGTATAAACCTTCAGTGGTGCTCGTCAACATCCTCCTTGTAGTCAAAGGCAATATCTGTAAGAAGTAGCTCATGAGGACCGTCTCTCTGAGCACGACCAAATTGTCGCTAAGCTAAGCAAGGACTGTAGGTTATTCCTCCTCTAATTACAAGCAACGGGACATTAGGGTATCCCCCACATCGATCAATGACATCAACACTTTCCATAGCCTTAGAACTCTAAAGAATGTCCGTATGGGCAAGGGACATCATCCTGTAAGCCCAACCTAAACCTTCCTCATTCTTCAATACAGACTTGGGAAGGTGCGAAATAAAATACCTCGCCAGCAGCGGCATGCAACATATGAGGGTCCCTGTTCTTCGCACAGTACAAGTATAGAGGGTATGTAGGATATCACCCAGATGAGTAGGCACAGGATTGCGGGACAGGAAGATCTTAACTGCATTCACATCTATGAAGGAGTCTGGATTCGGGAAGAGAACCAAACCGTAGATTAGGAGAGCCAAGATGTCTTCAAAAGCTTCAAAGTCCAAATTGTCACAGAACTGCTGAGCTTGATCAATCAAAAACTTGGCTAGGAAACCTTTAACCCCGCTCCGTGTCTCCTAGTTAGATACTACATCAGCCCTTTTTAGATGTAAGGCTGAAGCAATGTCCTCTAGCCTAGAAGTCTCCTCCAAACCTGTGAAGGGTGTCTGCTCGAGTATGGATATGCCCGGTAAACAAGAAAACTCCTCCAAAGTGGGAACTAGCTGATAATCTGGGAAGGTGAAACAATGATGCACCAGATCGAAGAACTGGAAAAGCACGCTCATCATCTGCTCATCTAATTTTAAGGTGATCAAGCTAAGGAGCTGACCATGTCTTCTAACGAATGAAGAAGTATCAGGAACTTTTGAGACTAACTCTCTGAGTTGAGCAGGTATTTGCACGAAGTTAACTCGAATGGTGTTTCTGCACATGGAAGCCATAATATGCAAAACATAACAAAGATAAATCCCCTCGGTCTTTGAAATGGTTAGCGTAATGAAGTATGCATGCTATGTTATAATGCATGATGTCATGATAAAAAAACACAACCGATATAGCAGATAACATACATGGTAAAGGTCAACAAGTCACACAAGAGCCCTTAAGTTTCAGGCTTGCATGGGGTCTAGGTACTACCCTCTTGAAGTTCAGTTGGTTTCAACCTGTCCTAATAATAGTAACCGCGTTCTAGAGGTTCTCAATATCACTGACCATCCTCCATCGGTCATGGTTTCAGCTTACACAATCTTTTCTTGCGGCCGGAAATATCTCGAGAGTATGGTCTCAATGAGTGTAGCATCGAGTATCAACCGGTTCTCAGCTTTACACCGAGGTCGGCTATCTCACTACTTCCTATGGCCAAGTTGGTCAATTATAGGTTCTAAGGTCAGTTGATGCTTAACGACACACATAGCATCCCTGTATTCTCCTTGTTTCTCCATAAGGGATACCGATACCAACCAATGTGCCACATCAATGTAGCTACTGCTTCAGCCGTATCGGTCTACGTCGTACAGTTCCCTCACAGTTTATTGCTACTTACCTAAAAGGTGTTCCCCAGATCCGGGTTAGGATCTATTGTAACTCCCAATATAAATCCCTCAAAAGTAAAGCAAACAAATCAAACAAGAGAAGCAGTTTATGATGAACTAATCCTAAGGTATACCTCACTTATTAACTCCCTAACAGAGTCTCCAGTTCTGTGATACGGTGGAAGAACCAGACAGTTTTAGGAAAATGATGGTTTGCATTTTGCATTTGTGTTTGCAAAATGTCGCGGTAAGCAAGAGTCGCCACCGACTTTTATTTTATCCAATTGGAAAGGAAAAAAAGCATATAAAAATTCCTTTTTTGAGATTTTGAGTACGGGGGGTAGATTATAGAAAGGGAAGGTATTAGCACCCTTTCTATCTGTGGTTTTCCACGGGCTCTTAGGTACTTGATCATCATTTTAAAATTGCTTCCGTGTTTGTGTGTTTTGAAAAGTTTTTATTTTACTTCGATTTAACCCTTGCTTCTGTCTTCAAAAGTGTTAGGAAGTGTTTTTTAAAAACTTTGTTTGAAATAGAGTGTAAGTGTGGAAAAGTTTGATTTTGAGCAAGTACCTACTAGCATCTACCTACTCAAAAAAAGAATGTTTCTGTTCTTGTTTCCTTTAGACAATATTATCCCACTATTAATGAGTAGGTAGCACCATCGTTGGAGTTGTAAGGTTCAATTCGAAAGGGACGTACGATCACTAAAGCAATGTTAGGATATCTTAGTAATAACTTTAATGTCTTAAGATCATATTCGAGGCAACCTTTCCGAGGCAACATTTCCGAACGGGACATTTGATCTTTGTTTAGACAAAAGAGCGACCACTAAAATACCCTATACTTAATGATCGTTTACCGAAGGCAACCAAAGTGGGAGTATACCCTAGGAGTGCGCATGTGCGAGTGATTCAATTTCAAGTTATTATCTTTGCACATTTAGGGTTTGCTAACTATTTTAAAATTAACATACATTCTTGTCATGCAACCCTATTATCATACATCTAACAGTTAATGTTTGCGGAAATTAAAATGCGGAAAACAAAGCTACGCTATTACAAGGCTTCGGGTGGGAGATTAATTACATATCCAAAAACCCATAAAACAATAAATAAACGAAAAAAGTCCTAATTAATCTATTACATCCCATGAGCAGTTACATTAATATTGCAAAAATAAATAAACGTGCGACGAATAGAGAACGAAAGGAAATTAGGGTTTTGACCCCGTCTAACCTAATTAAAAGAAAAGTTATTTTTGTTGTTTTGATTATTTTAAGAAAATAAGGTTTTAAATTAAATACGTACAAACCTAATTACTAATTAATTTAAATCAAGAAAATTAATCACATTTTGACCTATTTTTGTATTTTGGTTATTTTGAGAAAATAAAATAAAAACTAAATTAAACAAAACCCTAATTTCCTAATTGATTTTAATTTATTTAGAAAGAAAATTAAAGTTACCTAAAAAATTAAATTAACTAATTAAATTAATTTTGGTAAAAAATAAAAAAAAACTAAATCTAATTTGATGAAATTGATTTTATGCATGTTTTTATAAAAAGAATTAATTTTTATGTTAGTAAAATAATTTAAATGAATTAAATAAAGAAAATATAAAAAGGAAAAGAAAAAGAAAATGGGCCTGGTAAACAACAGTTTTGAGGGGTGCCATTAGCAGCTTTTGGGCCCAAGATCCATTGGCCCACGTTGACTCTCCTGGTTCCAATGTTTGCATGTTGACTGGGATGCATGATTGACCCTCACGTGATGGCCTTCAAATCTGGCCTTCTGGAGATCTAATGATTGAATCCTGAGGGTATATGGTGGTTTTCACGCCTGTGTACACGCCTGATCATACAAGTAAAAATAATATGAAATACATGGGGGACCTGGGATTCGAACCCAGGTCTTATGGCCTTTTCATTTGCCTCAATACCAACTGAGTCAAGCGCGCTTGTTGTACACCAAACAACAATTAATCAATATATTAAAAACAAACAAAATAAAAATTATCCGCGCGCAAATTCAAATGAAGAAATCATGGCTTGCCATGGCATCGTCTCTAACCTCTCTCCGTTGCTAAAAGTCTAATGACTTTTACCTACGAACCAGAAGCGTAGGTACAAACCAACGATTTTCCAAAATCAACCACATGCACGATAAATGGAACCTGAAGCCATAAACCAACTCGCCTTGCCCTGGTGAGCATCATGGTGCCTTTATTTTAGGCCAATTTTACCTGTACCAAAAGATCCCAAAACGAGACAAAAAACCCTAACAATGGCATATCTCTATAGGGTTAGCAAAAACGCAATTAACTGTTACCAATAGCTTGCAAATTCTTCCAGGATTCAGAATATATACATGATTCATGCTACAAATGCCTAAACAATGATATTCGATTTCAAGAATATGTCAAGTTCGTGGATCACTTACAACGAGTTTTAATGCACGAAAAGGCTTGCTTTTGATTGCTATGGCTTCCTTGAATGCCCAGGAAGCGAATGAGATGGCTTGGGAGTCTTGAAACTGCTTGGGAGTATGAAACCAGATCACCACTTTTTCTTGATTTTTTTAAGTTTGTTCTTCAAGCTACACGCCTCTAAACCTTGTTCTTTTGGTCTGCATTTGTCCAATATATATCAATGACTGAATTAGGTTTACAAATGTGCATCCAATCTTTTTCAATTATGGTCTTTGATCATGATTTTATTCCCATGAAGATCTTTCCAAAAAAAGCCAAAAAATAATCTTTTTATGCACAACCATGCCTTGCATGATTTGATTCCCTTGCTAGCTGTATAAGAGACCTGAAATATGCATAAAATCTTAAGATTTGAATGATTTGGATATTGCCATGATTTATTTTGATTTAATTTGATTTAATTAAAATAAAAAATCAAAATAAATGGCACAAATAAAATAAAGGCAAGTGGGAAGAGTTAGGGCTCGTGGACCATGTTACAAACTCAAAACATGTGCAAAAAGTTGGGCCCATTTGACAAAAATTGCAATTTGAGGTACTTTTGACTTTTGACAATTTTGCAAAAAAGGTCAACTTCACCAATGCATAACTTCTTCAATTATGACTCTATGAAGGTGTTCTTGGACTTTTTAGAAATCTTGAGATGTGCTATAAGCAACCCTTTTGGTATCATCTCCATTGAGTCTTCCATGTTCATGTATGAAGCTTTGACACAAAAGGTGTTTTTGTTGACTTTTCAAAATGACCTATAATGTCCAAATTCATAACTTCTTGTGAGTGCATATTTTGAACTTGGGAGCTGAAGATGAATTGTAGGGCATTGCATCCTATTCAAAATTAGATTTGGATGGGTCATTTCTCATAAAGTATGAGAAAGTTATGCTTGGTCAAAGTTGAGTTGACCTTTCCTGCAAAACCCTAATTTAGCAACTTTTGGGTTTTGATGAATTGTGAGCAATCCTTGAGGAATCATGACCAATCCTTGATCAAATTATGAATAATACTTCAAAAAAAGGATGTTGACCAAAAATCTTGAAGTTTCACTGTATGTGGGCCACAATTGACTTTTGCCCTAACATAGTCGATTTTCAGGCCTTTGAGCAATTGACTGAGCAAACTTTCTCTACAAGGCTTGAAACTTGACATGGATGATCTTGAGAACATTTTAGGACAACGGTGAGCATTTGAGACCCTTTGGACTCAAGTATCTTGATGCAACATGAAACCCTAAGTTGAGGTAGACTGCCTTAGGAGAGAGTTTGTTTGGTCAACTCTTGGACTTCCTTGAGCAATTTGAGGATCTCACTTGAAATGTATTAAGAAATATGGGAGGGAAAATTTTGGGGTACAATAATAGAAATCATAAATAAAGAAAATAATATAAAAAATCTAAAAGAAAAGAGAATATGGGTCTGAATGAAGTAAATCAGGGGGGTGTTGGCAGCATAAATGATCCCAGGCCAAAGATGAGTTTGCTGATCTGGTGCGTTGCAGCTCCACAGGGTATACCGTGAGTGCTCAGATTTGGTTCAATGGATCTGGATTTGTAGAGATCAGAAGGTGATGACTTGAGAGTGCACCATAAGGATGATGGAGAGCAGCGTGTGGGATCTGATGCGTCCGGTGTTTGCAACTTCTAAGGATCCATCGTGGGGAGGCATTTTGGACCGTTAGATCTAGATCTGATGACACTGAGGCAAGGGAGTATGGTTTGACCTGAAAAAATACTTACATAGAATTGCAACTGTCAAATAGGGTGGTGACAATTGTCACCACCGACTTAGGAACTAAATTAAAAACTTAAACAAAAATAAATTAACTAATAATCAATTCTAACAAACAAAGTAGAATTTCTCTTCATCTGATCTCTCGTTCTCTCTTCAAGCTTTGTTCGTCGGAAATCGCCTCATGGCGGCGCTATCGGCGGATCGTGGCGTCTTTGCTCCGATCTTAAATTTTCTTGCATATTTTTCTTTTTATCGTTCTCCTCTTCTCTAATCTGGAACTTGATTTTGTAGTGAATCAAAGATATAGCCTAGATCTTGGAAAGGGTTTCTGAAAACCCTAGCTCAAAGCGAACAAAAATCAACGGAAATGGGGAGATTCGAGGGCGGATTCGCAATCTGAGATGAAATATAAACCTTTTGGACCGGTACAATTGAAGTTTGGGAGAGATTTTAGAGATCTCCGGTGGCAGTCAATGAGTTCTCTTCCTCTTTTTCTATGATTTTGTAATAACAATGGTTAGTCTCTCTTTCTCTCTCAGCCTTATGACCATACCTCTCTGGATTTCTGAAGGGTTTGTGTAGAGAAAATGATGAATAGCCTTTTTTAGGGCTTGAGCTTGATAGCTTGTTGCAGTTTTTCTTTTGTATAAACCATTTTTCTGTGAATGATTGTCGTGCATTTCTGAAGGATTTGTGTGGAAAATGATGAAGTTCAGATCTAGGGTTTGGCTTGTTGCTACTGCGCAGCTTTAGGTTTTTGTGAATAGTTGATCCTCGATTTTAGTGCATTCAATGCCTTTATAGTGAGATGTAGTAGGTTTGCTGTTGTGTTGCTTTGAACTTTGATAACAGGCCTGTAACTAATTTGTATTGGGCTTGAGCATTTTCAGATATGTTACTTTTCTAATTTGTTGTATCTGTGAGTTAACAAGCTTTGCTAAACTCTGTATTGGTCTGAAATTTGTGATGTGTTATTATCTGATTATGCCATTTGTTATTGGGCTTGAATTTGTGATTCTGTTTGCACTGGGGATTTTTACTGTTGTGCATAACTGTGATGCTGGGCTGGTTTTGCATTGCTGTTTCTTGTTATGTTGGGCTAGAATTGTGATGAGCCTTTCTTCGAGTTTGTAATTCTGATTTGGATCTCTTTGATTTTGTCTTACTGTGAACCAAATTAAATTTGTGATTTGTAGTAGAGATGAAACTTGGCCCATGATTATGTACTGAAATTATGATTTGTATGAGGCCTTGAATGCTTGTGAACATGACTTGTGAAACACCCTAAAATCTGTTTCCTTAAGCAAAACCCTAATGATGAAATTTGAAAAGCACTTCTTAGAAAATACTTTTTTCTTGTTCAATATTTGTTTTCTAACCAATTTGTTTTCTTGTTTCATGTGATGTTGATGAGGAACAAATGAACTTGAAAGGCATAGAGGAGGACTTGAGGAAGAAGTCGAGGCAATGGCC
This sequence comes from Vicia faba, assembly GCA_948472305.1. Lineage (NCBI taxonomy): Eukaryota > Viridiplantae > Streptophyta > Magnoliopsida > Fabales > Fabaceae > Vicia > Vicia faba. Next base: position 1,577,536,813 of record OX451736.1, on the reverse strand, counting down.
ATGAAGAGCTTGAAGATGAAGAAGTCTTGGAGAAGAAACTTGAAGAAATGAAGAATTTAGACTTAGGAAACTCTTGATTTGTTGTAATTTACTTGAATTCTTCAATGACATCTTTGATGTAAATTTGAAACTTGGAATTTGTTTGTGTTGTAAAGATTCTTGTAAACAAACTTGAAACATTGAAATTTTCTTTGTAAGCCTTGTATGGAAATATGTAGAATTGAATGAATGTGGCACTTGAATTTCTTGTAGAAGATTTTGTGAAACTTTGTAGATTTGAAATAATTGTAATCAAGTTTATAAACTTTGAATATGCATTTAGATTTTGAACTGCTTGAAAACATATTCAATTTTCCACTTTCTTCCTAAACTCAAGAATGTCTTGAATTCTTTTGATCTTCACTTCAAAACCCTCCACCTTCCATAAGAAAACTTAGATTTTGAATTTAAGGCATTTGAAATGAGATCTACAAGTGACAAAATTGGCTATGCGGAGTACTTCTCATCATAATGTCCAGAACCTTAATTGGTGAGACAAATCTATTTGTATTTTCTTGTATGAACCACAACCAAGTATGCCTTGACTTAAGGACACAATATTTGAAAGAATTAAGCATGATATCGTATTGTGATAGATGTTGAATGATCATGATAAACGTTTTAATCGTGTAACTTGAAGAACAAGAAAATCATGTAAACCATCTTTCTAAACGTAGCACACACTTGAATAATTATCTCAAAATAAGCTTGACCAAGAGTAGGTCCTCAAGCTCAAACCTTGTGTTCTGAGTCCTGCTTTGCATGACATTACCAATATGATGCTTCAAGAAAATGGCTTAGACAAGCTTTAAATCACACAATAGGTCAAAACCTTAAATTCATGAGATGAAGGCGATAGACGAACTTCTCTTCAAATCTTTGCAAAACTCCAACTCTTGATAAACCAATAATGCAAACAAGATATCCTAGGCCATGAGAGATTAATGGGACTTGAAATATCCAATGATTAAGGTAATGAGGCTCTTCTTGAACCACTTATCAATATATTCAACTTCTAAAGCATGAGGAAGATTTGACAACCCAAATCCCTTGATCCCATCACAATGAATGCAATACAATGCAACATGATGAAACATAAGCCTAAATCAAAAGGGTAAATTTTGGGGTGCAACTCTCTCTCTCTCTCTCTCTCTCTTTAAGTACATTTCGATTGGCATTCTGAAAGACCCTTCGATTGGTGTTCTGAAGGAGCCTTTCGATTGGCATTCTGTCAAGCCCTTCGATTGGCATCATGGACAAGCATTTCGATTGGCACTATGTCAAGGCTTTCGATTGGCATTCTGAAAGACCCTTCGATTGGTATTCTGAAGGAGCCTTTCAATTGGCATTATGGACAAGAACTTCGATTGGCATTATAACAGTGTCCTTCGATTGGAATTCCAAAAAGGTCCATTCGAAGAAACACTCAAAGGGTCCATTCGAAGAAGCTTTCGAAAGAGCATTCGAAGGAGGCCATCAGCCCATTCGAAAGGGAGCATTCGAAGGCCAATTACATGTCATTCAAAATTCAAAAAGGGACAGGATCCCATGTGTTTAGCCAACGTTACAAACTCTCATTCATGGCTTTCAAACACATAATTAACGTTACAAATTCTCATAATCAAGGTCATTTAAACCTTTGTTTTCCTGTCCCCTCCACCCCCTCTATATAAAGAAATCACAAATGTTGCAAAAGGACACGAAAAATATACAAAAAAAGAGAGAACTTGGAGATACGCTGCCAAAACTCACCAGCACTTCCAGGAAGCCATACCCAATCCTTGCACAAGCCAAAACTGCCACCCAGCGAACACCTCCACCCTCAGAACTACAGATCGAAGCACCTCTGTTTGGTAAAAAAGGATCTAATCTCAAACTCATTTTTAAATTCATTTTGGTTGCATATTCATATTATTACTGCTGTTTGTGAATGATTTAATGTGCTATATATAAGCTACAGCGCAGAGATGAGATTGTGCCATTGCTTGGGCACAATCTGAGTTTCTCCTTCGAAACCCAGACCCAGATTCAGCAGGTGCGAATAAGGGGGAGATTCGAACCAGGGGGGTAAAATTCCCCCTGGACCTTTAACACGTGTTTCGTTTCTTGCAGGAAATACATTCTCAGATTCCTGTTCAGAGTTTCGAAGCTCAGCAGTTTAGCTTCGAACTGGACCCAGGATTTCTAGATCGAAGAATGAGATGTCCAGATCGAACACCCTCAGAGTGCAGCCCCTCATGCACCTTTGATCAAGACTCTTCACTGGGTCGAAAGACAGCCTGCACCTCTTTCGACCCAGGCCTCCAGAATTATATTTTTTTTCTTATTTTGCTACCTGGCCCATTTGTACTTTGTTTACTTTGTTTTTGTTTATTTCTTTTAGTTTTTTTTAATCAACATAAAAATCATAAAAAAATAAATAACTTAGAATTAGGATTTAATTTAGTTAATTATTTTAACTTATTTTCTTCAATTTTAAAATCAGTAGACTTAGGATTTATTTGAATTCAATCCTTTTCATAAAAAAAAATGCAAAAAAATATTAGGTATGTTTTAGAGTTAATTTTAATCATTTTTTTAATTAATTAAATTTGACTTAATTGAACATTTAGCATTTTCCCAAAAAATAAAATAAAACAACAAAAATATTATATGCTTAGGATTTTTAAGATTCACGCGCGTTTATTTTATTGTAACTGCTTATTATTCCCCCAATTTTGGACATATAAATAATCCCCCTCCCCGAAGCCTTATAATAGCGTAGGATTTACAATTTCCGCACTTTAAATTCCTGTATATATATTAACTGCTTAGATGTATGCTAACTAGGATTGTATGACAAGATCTAAAAATAAATGGTAGAACACCTAAAAATACAAAGATGATATAAACTGAAAATTGACACACTTGCACATGCCATTCCTAGGGTACACCTCACTTGGTTGCCTCGAACGTGATCATTAAGTATAAGATGTTTTAGAGGTCGTCCTTTTGTCCCAAGATCATAAGTTGCCTCGAAACGGTTGCCTCATAAAAATGATCTAAGACATTAGGATTACCACTAAAGCGTCCTAACGTTGCTTTAGTGACCACACGTCCCTTAAATCGAATTGACCCGAAAAAATTCAACGACGGTGCTACCTACTCCTCAATTGTGGGATAGCACTGTCTAAAGGACGTTTGCACAATTTAATTCCTTTTCGAGTAGGTAGAGGTTCTTAAGTACTTGCTCCTTAAAAACAAAACAAAACTTTTCGCACTTACACTTTCTTCCAAAACAAAACAAAGCTCTTTTTAAAACCCACAAACACAAAGAAAAAGCAAAATTTTGAAAACATAGTGAGCAAGTACCTAAGAGCCCGTGGATAACCACGGATAGAAAGGGTGCTAACACCTTCCCTTCCTACAATCTACCTCCCGAACCCGAGAAACAATCTCGAAAAGGAATTTTTCTGTGCTTTTGTCCTTTCCTTGTTGGATAAAATAAAAGACGGTGGCGACTCTTGCTTACCGCGTCACTTTGCGAAAACAAACGCAAACGCGAACCAGCATTAAAAAACAGTCAGTTCTCATTCCCACCGATCACAGTCGCCACCGACTTTTATTTTATCCAACTGGAAAGGAAAAAAGCACAAAAAAATTCCTTTTTCGAGATATTCTGAGTACTGGGGGTAGATTATAGAAAGGGAAGGTATTAGCACACTTTCTATCCATGGTTTTCCACGGGCTCTTAGGTACTTGCTCATCATTTTAAAATTGCTTGTGTGTGTTTGATTTGAAAAAAGTTTTTGTTTTACTTCGATTTAACTCTTGCTTCTGTCTTCAAGAGTGTTACGAAGTGTTTTTGAAAACTTTGTTTGAAAAGAGTGTAAGTATGGAAAATTTGTTTGTTTTGAGCAAGTACCTACTAGCATCTACCTACTCGAAAAAAGAATTGTTCTATGTTCGTTTCCTTTAGACAGCACCATCCTACTATTAATGAGTAGGTAGCGCCATCGTTGAAATTTTAAGGGTCAATTCGAAAGGGACGTACAACCACTAAAGCAATGTTAGGACGTCTTAGTAATAGCCCTAATGTCTTAAGATCAATATTCGTGGCAACAATTCTGAGGCAACCTTTCCGATGCAACTTTGATCTTTGAGACAAAAGAGCGACCACTAAAATACCCTATACTTAATGATCGTTTACCGAAGGCAACCGAAGTGGGAGTATACCCTAGGAGTGCGCATGTGCGAGTGATTCAATTTCAAGTTTATTATCTTTGCACATTTAGGGTTTGCTAACCATTTTAAAGTTTACATACATTCTTGTCATGCATCCCTATTACCATACATCTAACACTTAATATTTGTGAAATTTAAAGTGCGGAAAGTAAAGCTACGCTATTACAAGGCTTCGGGTATTAATTACATAGCCAAAAATAACCCATAAAAAATGATAAATGAACGAAAAAAAGTCCTAATTAATCTATTACATCCCATGAGCAATTACATCAATATTGTAAAAATAAATAAACGCGCGACAAATAGAGGATGAGTAAAAGTTAGGGTTTTGACCCCGTCTAACCTAATTAAAATAAAAATTTATTTTTGCGATTGTTTTTGATTATTTAGGAAAATAAAGGTTTGAATTAAATATGTACAAAATTACTAATTAAATTAAATTAAAGAAAATAATTTACATTTTGACCTATTTTTGTGTTTTGTTATTTTTTAAGGAAAAATAAAATAGACTTTAAATTAAACAAAACCCTAATTTCTAACTTGTTTCAATTTATTTACAAAAGAATTAAAGTTACCCTAAAATTAAATAAACTAATTAAATTAATTTTTTTGATAAAAAATAACCTAAATCTAATTGGATGAAAAATTATTTTTATGATTTTTTGATAAAAAGAATTAATTTTGTGTTAGTAAAAATAAATTAAATGAATTAATAAAGAAAATATAAAAAGAAAAGTAAAAGAAAATGGGCCTGAAATTAGTAATTTGGAGGGTGTGAACAGCAATTCTGGGCCCAAGATCAAAGATCCACGTTTGACTTCCTGGATTCCTTGTTATGCGTTGACTGAGATGTGTGATGGTCCTTCATGTGATGGCCTTTAGATCTGGCCATCTGGAGATCCAATGGTGGAGCCTTGAGGTCACATGGTGTACTTCATACCTACATGCGCACCTGATTATGTAAATCAAAATAATATGAAACATGGGGGGACCTGGGATTCAAACCCAGGCTCCATGGCCTTTTCCACCTGCATCAATGCCAGCTGAACTACGCACGTTTGTTGTATACAAAGGAACAAATAAATAATATATAAAAAAAACAACTTTGCTAAATTCCTGCGCTCTAAATTTCAAACGGAGCAATCATGGGCTGCCATGCTATCGTCCCTGTCCTCTCTGTGTTGGTAAAAGATTCAGTGACTTTTACCTACGGACAAATGTCCGTAGCTATAACCCCTGCATATCTCAAAATCAAACACAGGCATGATAAACAAAATCTAATGCCATGAATCGAATCGCCTTGGCCAGCTGAGCATTATGGTGCCCTTCTTGTGGACCAATTTCACCTGTACAAAAAGATCCTAAATCGAGACCAAGAACCCTAGCAATGGTGAATTCTAATATAGTCAACAAAAAAGCAATTAATTGCTACCATGAGCTTGCAAACATGTTAGGGATTCAAAATATGCTATTGAAACATGATAAAGATGCAAGGATTTGGATAATTGAATTTGGAGAATATACCAAACCGTTATGACTATGCGTCCCGTTTCTGGGCTTGGGAGGGCTGGCAAACAATTGAATCTGCTTCAGAGAAGGTCCAGGAGTGGATTAGCTGCTTCAGAGAAGGTCCAGGAGTGAATCTTCCTCTAACTAGTAATTCGAACCAACACTTTTGAGTGATTTTTTAGAATTCAGTCCTGACTTGTCACGTCTCCAAAGCTTGTTGTTTCTGGCTGCAATTGTTCACTATATACCAAGGGATGAATTAGGTTTACAAATATGATCTCAATCTTTGCCAATTATGATTTGTGATCTTGATTTGATTCACTTGAAAATATTTCCAAAATAGGCCAAAATCAATCTTTTTATGCCCACCTATGCCTTTCACGAATTTCTTCACTTGCTAGCTGCATATGGGACCTGAAATATGCACAAGATCTTGAGGTTTCAATGATTTGGATTTTTTCATGATTTGTTTTGATTTAAATGATTTAATTGAAATAAAAAATCAAAATAAATAGCAAAAATAAGATAAAGACAAATGGGAAGAGCTATGGCTCGTGGACCATTCTACCAACTCAAAACAAGTGCAAAAAGTTAGGCCCATTTAGCAAAAATTGCAATTTGAGGCATTTTTGACTTTTGGCAATTTTGCAAAAAAGGTCAACTTCACCAATGCATAACTTCCTCATTTTTGACTATTTGAAGGTGTTCTTGGACTTTTTAGAAAGCTTGAGATTCCCTCTAAGCAAAACTTTTGGTCTTATCTCAATTGAGTCTTCCATGTGCATGTATGAAGCTTTGACAAAAAAGGTGTTTTTGTTGACTTTTCAAAATGACCTATAATGTCCAAATTCATAACTTCTTGTGAGTGCATATTTTGAACTTGGGAGATGAATATGAATTGTATGGAATTGCATCCTCTTGAAAATGAGCGTTGGATGGGTCATTTCTCATAAAGTATGAGAAAGTTATGCTTGGTCAAAGTTGAGTTGACTTTTCCTATAAAATTCTAATTTAACAACTTTTAGGTTTTGATGAATTGTGAGAAATACTTGATGAATCATGATGAACCCTTGATCAAATGATGAATAATACTTAAAAATGAGGATGTTGACCAAAAATCTTGAAGTTTGACTGTATGTGGGCCATACTTGACTTTTGCCATAGCACAGTCGATTTTCTGGCATTTGAGTAATTGACTGAGCAAACTTCCTCTGCAAGGCTTGAAAATTGACATGGATGATCTTGAGAACATATTAGGACAATGGTGAGCATTTGGGATTCCTTGGACTCAAGTATCTTGATGCAATATGAAACCCTAATTTGAGGTAGACTGCCTTAGAAGAGAGCTTGTCTGATCAACCCTTGGACTTCCTTGGGCAATTTGAGGATCTTACTTGAAATGTATTGATAAATATGGGAGGGAAATTTTTGGGATACAACAGCTTCCCCTGTTCAATCTTCTTAAACCTGAGGATGTAGATTGGCTTGCTTGCCTTTCGTGATCCAAAGGTGGAAGATGATTGAACACTAGAATGCCCAAGAAATTTGCACTCGCATGAAGTGGTACTTGTCTTGTGATGTCGGGAATGGGCTTATAGATGCCATTTGGAGATTGATGACGAAAGATGGGCTTAAATATGCCATCCAAAAGAGTCTCGATCGCCTAAGAGATTCCTTAGCGAGAGCTTGTATACCTGTTGTTGAGGAAGATTCCACTGGGGAATGCTGGTCTCTGTCTTGAGAGAAAGTTGAACTTTAGGAGCTTCAGTCATCCGTTATTCTACTGGGGAATCCTCTCTTGGTCGAAAAGGAGGAAATGAACTACTATATGGTCGTGATCCAGGCTTCATAGTGATAAGACCGACTGCTATCTGGTCGTAATCCAGGCTTTACAGTGACTTACTGGGGAGATGAGATTAAACTTGCTATCCGGTCGTAATCCAGGCTTTGCAATTTCTCAATTCTTACCTGGTCGTAATCCAGGCTTCAGAAGGAATTCAGTTGTTATCCGGTCGCATCCGGGCTTTAACTTGAATTTAGGGCACACTAATATCCGGTCGACTCCGGGCTTCTTAGTAATTGTCCAGGTGCATTGATATTTGGTCGAAATCCAAGCTTCGCAATGTCTTGTACCGCTATCTGGTCGTAATCCAGGCTTCACGATGTTTCATACCATTATCTAGTCGAATCCAGGCTTCATGGTGTCCTGTACTGCTATTTGGTCGAATCCAGGCTTCACAATACCTCACTTCTTATCTGGTCGAAATCCAGGCTTCAGAAGAAATCAAGTGGTTATCCAGTCGCATCTGGGCTTCCATTTAATTTTAAGGCCTACTAATATCCTGTCAACTCCGGGCTTCATAGTAATTGGCCAGGTAAACTGCTACTTGGTCGAAATCCAAGCTTCACAGTGTCCCTTACTGTTATCTGGTCGTAATCCAGGCTTCAGTGTCTTTTACTTCTATCTGGTCGTAATCCAGGCTTCACGATGTGTTATACCATTATCCGGTTGAATCCAGGCTTTATGGTGTTCGGGGAACTCAGATATTATTCGATCGAATCCAGGCTTCATAACTTTCATTAAAGATATACCACTATCTGGTTGTAATCCAGGCTTTGCGGTGTCTTTGGATGCTATTTGGTCATAATCCCGGCTTCACAACGTCTTCTACCATTATCTGGTCGAATCCAAGCTTCATGGTGTCTTGTATAGCTATTTGGTCGTAATCCAGGCTTCACAATAACTTGTTGAGCTGTTATCCGGTCGAATCCAAGCTTCACGGCTTGTGTTTATGATATACCAATATCTGGTCAAATCTAGGCTTCATGGTGTCTTGTATTATTATCTGGTCGTAATCCAGGCTTCACTATAACTTTCCGGGGATTAAACTATTATCCGGTCGAATCCGGGCTTCATAGCTTGAATCTGAGATAAAACACTATCTGGTCATAATTCAGGCTTCGCGATATTCTGATACTGTTATCCGGTCATTCTCCGGGCTTCACAATATGATAGAGGAATCAAGATACTATCTGGTCGTACCCGGGCTTCATAGCTTGAATTTTGTGAGAATTTTGATTGTATCTTTTCCTGAAAGGTAAAAGGGTTAGTCGTATGTCATGTCATGATGTATGAAATGTATTGAGCAATGATGTTCTCAAAATAAATGAGATTGTGTTGTTAAGATGCGTATGCATATGTCATGATGTATGGATGTGTAATGTTTTTATGATGTTCTCTAGCTGGGGAAAATAAATCCAGGACTGCTGCTGGAGAATAAAAAGAGTTTCGCTCACTGGGGATAACGACCGAAGCCAAATTGAGAATATCTGGCGAGAAAATGACTCTGTGGGGAAAAGTTGCTTTGTCAGAAGATCCACTGATTTGGAGCAATAACCTCAGCTGTGGATGAATTACCATTGCTGGTGATGATAAACTCTGTCGGGGACAAAGTTTCTGCTTGTGGAAGATATAAACTCCACTGGGGATAATCTTCCATTGTTGGTGATAGATGAACTCTGCTTGGGGAGAATCTTACCGACTCACTCGCGATTGCGAACCTCAGCTGGGGAGAGTTGTGTCCTGTTCGGGAAAGCTAACATCACTGTCTTTTTCTTACTCAGCGGGGAGTGTACATATTTTTAGTCATTTTCTTCAGCTGGGTCTTTCCCTGTACCTGGTGAATAGAGCAACTGTAACACTTTGGACATTTCTTGTTTAACCCTGTTTCTGAAATTACGAGTAATCGCCTTTTGTTCCGCATGTGAGTATTTATGAGCAGCAATTATTTTCAAATGCATATATCAAAATGAACCATTAGACGTTCTTGCAAAACAGAAAAAACAGTTTTGAAACTATTGTAAAAATGAATTGTATTGATTTTTGAAGTTAGCCTGTGATAGGCGTTTTTTGTACAAGAGGCTGACGTCCTAGTAAGAGAACACCGCCGAAAGATTAATTATACAATTTGTGGAAAACAAAGAAAAACAGCTATGTGAATAATCCCACTGGGTTCTAACTCTTCTATTTCCTTTATATTTTCGAGTGTCTCATCACTTTTGCTGCTTGGTTGAAGGTAGATCAGATTGATTGGCGCCGTCAGAGCCTAATAGTCGATACCGAAGTCTGGTTGCAAGGTGATCCAATGAGACATAGTGTTACGCTTCAATCCATAATTTTTGCTTGGACCGCTGTTGTACCCCAAAATTTTCCCTCTCATTTATCAAGATTTTCCTCACAAGACTTCTTGGAATCAAGACCAATTTAGGGTTTGCTCAGCTCAAGACATCTCCTTGCATTGTTAACCTGAAATTAGGGTTTGAGTTTGCACAGGGATTTTTGGACCATCAATGCTTCACGTGACTTTCATACACCATCTTTGACCCCTAAGATTGTTCATACCAAGTTTCAAGCCTTGAATCACATTTTTGCCCAGTCAATTGGATAATTGACCTAAAAATCAACTGTATTGGGGAAAAAGTCAACCATGGCCAATTTACAGTCAAACTTCATAAATTTTGATCCACAACAAAATTTTAGACTCATATGAACCATTTGATCAAGTTTGGATCACAACTCCTCAAGAAATTTGATCAAATCATCAAAAGGGCAAAATGGTCAAAATTAGGGTTTTGACTGAGAAAAGGGAAATTTCTGATTTTTTACCTAGCCAATGACCAATTGGGTTCAAGCATGACTTCAAGGACTCAATAGCATCATCTTGACCTAATCACATAGTTCAAAGGATATCAAATGCATAGGGTTAACAGATGAATTTTGCATTCAACTGATCAAAAGTCAATTGTACACTGAAAAGTCAAACTTTGACATTTTGGTCAAAATCAAGTGCCAAGGGTCATAATTCATCAAGACATGACAAAATGTGAAACTTGTTGGCCAAGAAACCTAAAATTGCAAATTAGGGTTTTAATTTGAAATTTTTCATAACTTAGAATTTTTCAAAGTATGAAAATTTTCTTATTTTTTCCTAACTTTGCACCACTTTTTCACCATGATGCATTTGGATTCAAAGAAAACTTCCAACATGGAAGTTGTAGTCCTCCGTGAAATATACAACTTTTATTCACAAAGTTTTCCCAAAAGATGCTTGGATATCAAGTTATGATTTTGTGATTAGGGGTCCATAAACTAAATAACTTAGTGAAATTTTGCCCTAGTTTAGGCAGGTTTTTGACCTAACTTCATGGGCATTTTTCACCTAGTTCCAAGAGGTATCTCAAAATTCATTTCAAAGATGGATTGTAGAGAATGTTTCAAGCTTTCCAAAATGTCATAGAACTCTCCAAGATCATTTGTGGTTAAGGAGAATCGAAGAAGAGAAAATGGAATTTTGTTACTTTTGTCCAAGCCATTTTCACAATGCACCAAGTTGCAAATCTGATCAAGCATGCTTGTACCTTGCATTAATGGTACTAAATCCATTCTACACTCCATAATTAAATGATAATTCAGTGGATAGTGGCTTTGTTTTGGCTTTTGAAGCATTGCATAAAGAATAAATCCATAAATGGCATAAAGGGCACATTGCCATTTTCATAAAGCATGCTTTTGCAAACTTTATCAGCCTTGAGCCTTGGACTTGTTCCTTTTGTGCAAGCTTTGTCCACATATATCAGGCATGGTTTACCATCTCTTGCAGCTCACAAGATAGCCAAGTACAGGCCTTTAGCATGGTCACTTCAACTTTTCTTCAAATGCAAGCAAATTGGCAAAAGAAGTCAGAACTTGTACAACAGGAAAAGGGTGGACTTTGTATCACTCTATACATATTCAAAAACTCATCTCAAGCTAAAAACATGATTGGATAGCATCTGAAACTCTCCCAAACACAAAAACACATTTTTTCTACCCAAACTTGCAGTTTCTGCAAAACTCTTGCAAGCTTAATATTGGCTCGTGCGTTTCCCCCTTTAACACTTCAAACACCTTCCATACATCATTTCCAAACTACCCAAGCCCTTGTCCTTGTTCTGCAAGCCCTATTTCAGACATCACCATTTTCATTTTGGAAGGTTGCATCTTGACTTCTACAAGGAGTTTCAAGCATCCTCAAGACAAGCTAAGCATTGGAATAACTTGAGGGAACTTCAAGGAAGCTCACACAATCCTCAGGCCTCACTCAAAATCCCCATATTGCCATATCCAAATCCAGCTGAAGGAGGTAATTTTCAAAACTTTATCTCTCTATTTAGGCATCCTCAAGCCACGATTTGTGAAGTAAAAATGTAGTCCTTAACTTGGTGAAGCTGTACATATGCACAGTTGTCATTTATATTAACTGAGCTAAGAGAATTTGATTGTTGAACATGCTGAAAAAACTAGGTCAGAAATTAGGGGTGATTAAATTCTCTTTGATCTTTGAGAGTTAGTTTACAAATTTTATATCATTGGAATCGTGAGATGAAATGCTACATTTTTCATGTTATAAGTTTTTGATTTTATGCAAAGAATAGAGAGTTACAGGTTTAAGGCAGATACGCGCGCAAATGGAAGCTGGAGGACAGAGATGAAGTGTCCTGGGCATGGTGCGCCTTGGGCCTGCTTGTTTTGTTTTCCACCCCCCCCCCCCCCCCCCCCGACTACTATTTGCACCCCCTTTGCATATTTTGTATATTTTGCATATTTTCTCATATTTTTTATGTTTATTAATTTTAATATTTTTTCTGAACATCAAAAAATCATGAAAAATATTTTATTTATTTTTTGCATTTTATTTTATTTTTTATCTTATTTTTTGCATAAAATATTGATTTATTAGAATAAATAGAATCTATTTTCTTAAAATAAATAGTAAACACAATTAAAAATATCATACATTTTTATTTTTATTATTCATACACATAAAATATTATTTTCATACATATTTTAATTTTTAATATTTTTGTTAATAATATTATTTATTATTTCTTGTACAAAAAATGAATAAATAAATAATAGAAAACATAATTTTCTTTTAAATAAAAAAATTAGGGTTTCCCCTTTCAAAAATAATAATATTATTTTTCTTATTTTTAGGACTTAAATAATATTATTCTCTCATACATAAAACAATTACAAAACATTTTGCATAAATACATTTTATTTGCATATTTAAATAATTATGTATTTATTTATTTATTTATTGTACAATAATTCAATTGGGTTGTAATAGTATTTTAGGGTTTAATTTTGTGCAAATATCCCCATTCAAAAACTTGTATCCCCCCTCCCATAATATTTGTTGTAATAGCCTAGATTTATTTTACGCAATTTATCGCATTATATACATGTTTAGTAAAATTAGGGTTTGTATGATAAGACAAAATCAAACAAATACAAGACCTAACACAAGACAAAGAGCATGTAATATGACACACATTGCACACAAGCACTCCTTAGGGTTTCACCCACTTGGTTGCCTAAACAAAATGTCCATGGTATGCATGCAAAGTATCTTAGCAAAACAAAGCAAAACAAACAAATAAGATCATAGTCCCTCGATGACGCTATCAAAAGGTTGCCTAAAAACAAATGATCTTGGTCCCTCAAACAATCTAAGATACTTGGCAACATTTCTATCATGGTCATACGATGACCCACGCCCGTCCCGTTTAACATCCAAAGATAGGGTTGTCTACCAAAATAATGGTAGGTCAACAATGTCAAGGGAATAAAAATGTATAGGAAATACATTTGAGTAGGGTAGATAACTCCTAGTTACTTGCTCCACTTCAAAACAAATTCTTGCTATTTTCAAAAACACACAACACATTTCAAAACAACTTTCAAAATATTGAAACATTTTTCAAAAGACAAACATCTTTGTATACATTCTTACGAACGAGAATCATTACAAAGATTGCCTAAACAAAGGCCTCTTTTCAAAATACTTTCAAAATCACACCAAACACAAAGCACCATTTCAAACAATTGCAAAAGCAAAGCAAGTGATCTAAGCAAGTAACTAAGAGCCCATGGAAAACCATGGATGAAAAGGGTGCTAGCACCTTCCCTTTTCATAATCTACCACCTGAACTCAAGAAAACATCTCAAAGGTCTTTCCTGTGCCTTTTTACCTTTCCTTTTGGATAAAATAAAAGTCGGTGGCGACTCTTGCTAAACCGAAACATTCGCGACGAAAAAAAACCTCAAGTCAGTTCTCCCACCGTATCACAGAACTGGCGACTCTGCTGGGGACTATTACAAAAGTGGGGTTACCTTAGGGTTTAGATCACCTTTATTTGCTTACCATGTTTGCCTTGTTTGCTTTACACTTTGGTTCTATTGTTTGGGTTTGAATCCTCTACCCGGATTCGGGAAACAATCATAGGTAAATAGCAATACGTTGTGGAAATTGTGCGGGGTATACCGACACAGTCTAAGCAATAGCTATGTTAGTGTGACATATTTGTAGGTACCGGTATCCTTTGAGTCAATCAATGAGAATGCGGGGCCGCTGAGTGATGTCATGAAGCACTAACGAACTTCTAGAACCTTTACTTGACCAACTTGGCCTTTTAGGATGTAGTGAGATGACCGACTTTGGTGCAGTCTGAAGTTGGTAGATACTCGATACTACATTCATTGAGGGTTGGTTCCTTGGAATATTTCGGTCGCCAGTAAAGAGGCTGAATTGAAACAGTGAACAAGGAAACAATCCAGTGATATTGAGCTCCTTAGAACCCGGTTACTATTTCTAGGACAGGTTGGGCCAACTAAACTTCAAGAGGGTACTTACCTATGAAATCCCATGCAAGCCTAAACTAGGAACTTGTGTGATTTTCTTGTACATATATACTTGTGCATAACATCATGGACATCATGAACATCATATGCATCCACTAACCATTTCAAGGATTTTGGAAATTCATCTTTGTTCCTGTTTTGTAGGTTATGGATTCACTTCGCAGGAAAACCATTCAAGTGAACCTTGTAAGAATTCCTCCATAACTCAAGGAAATAGCTTCAAGGATTCCTGAGAACTCTCCATTCACCGAGAGGCATGGTCGTCTTCTCAACTTGTCACTTCCAACACAGAGGAAGACATGATGAAAGTTCTTTTCCAGTTCTTTGACCCTTTGCATCACTGCTTCACATTCCCTGACTACCAACTTGTGCCTACTTTGGAGGAATTTTCTCAACTCTTGAGGATTCCTATTCTCAATCAACTACCCTTCAACGGTACGGAAAGAGATCCAAAGCCAGAAGAGATTTCTCAAGCCCTGTACTTGCATTCATCTGATGTCACAACCCATTGGGAAACTAGAAGTGGTGTCAAAGGCTTCTTGGCAAAGTTCTTGTTTGAGAAGGCCCAAAGCTGCTGGAATTCCTTGGACTTACAAGCTTTTGAGGAGATTGTAGCTCTTCTCATCTATGGGATGGTCTTGTTCCCTAATCTTGACCAACTCATAGATGTGAGTGTTGTCAAAATCTTCATGGATCGCAGCCCGGTGCCTACATTGCTTGGAGATATCTTGCACTCTTTTCACACTCGTACAATGAGGAAAAGAGGTGTTCTCATGTGTTGCACTCCTCTACTGGCAAGATAGTTTATTTCTCATCTTCCACAATCAATCTTGAAGAACGAGCAAGGTTTGAGGTGGTCACAACGATTGATGACTCTTACACATTCAGATATTCATTGGTGTTCTCGATCCAAAGAGAATGTTATTATCGTCGACTGTTGTGGGGAATTCCATAATGTCCCTCTACTTGGAATTAGGGGAGGCATCACCTACAACTCCTGCTTGACTCTGAGACAGTTTGGTTATGCCCAAAGGGATGGCCCACATGATATGCTAGTTCAAGGTTTGGTTTTCGACTTCGACAACGACAATCAAGGACTCCGACAAAGGTTCATCCGAGCTTGGAGGATGCCAAACAAGGTAGACAGTAAGACCTTGGGACACAAGAATTCCATCCCCCTTGAGTCTTATCTCAAGTGGGTACGAACCCACGCCCAAAGTCTTATGATGCCTTACCCCTCTATTCTCCCAGTGATTATAGAGCCTGTTATGGAAGGAGAGGTTCCATACACCCTGCTACATCCTGACATGCCAACATCACTAGAAGATCTACAAAGGAGTTGGATACAGCTCAAGGGAGAACGCGATACTTTTGAAGCCCAATTTTACGCAAGCGAGAAGAAGGTTTTAGAACTCACTCGACTACTCCATGAAGAGCACACTCTCAACACCTACATTGCACCAAAGAGGATGCGCAACGTCTTTTTATCTTAGAATTTTGTACTATTTTGCCCTAGGGGCATTGATGTAAAAAAATTCTATTTTATTAATATAACGTTTGTTCCTTTTTGTTTAACTCAAATTTGAATTTTCAAATCCTTGAAAGCATTACATGAATACATATCATTCATCATATGCATAAACAGGTCTTTGCAAGAAGTTTCCTCATCCCTCTGCTGTTTATTTTAGCAAAATGGATCTTGAACAAACGGTTAAAGACTTGCAAGCTCAGAATTCACAATTCCAACAACTACTCTTGACTTTGGCCAAGGGGCAGGAGGAGCTCAACACTATGCTAGAAAAAGAAAAGGAGAAAAATAAAAAGAAGCCAGCTGGGGTGGTTCTTATGGGCAGAAGGTTCCAAGGACAAGCCAGACGGACTTTAGAATTTCCATCAACCTCTGAGGAAGGGGAGAGAAAGGGTAAAGAGATGACAATACCATCTGATTCTGAAGCATAAGAAGAGGAAGAAGAGGATTACTCTGAACAACAATATCCTCTGGCGGATGACAAATACAAAAACTTGGAAGAGCGTCTAGCTGCTATGGAAGTACAGAGAGTACCTGGGCTGGATTTCGAGGAACTAGGGTTGGTGTCTGGAATAGTAATCCCTCCTAAATTTAAAGTACCTTTGTTTGCTAAGTATGACGGGGTGTCTTGTCCCAAGATGCACCTCCGCTCATATGTCAGGAAGATGCAGCCACACTCTGCAGACAAAGACTTGTGGGTTCACTTTTTCCAGGACAGTTTGTCGGGAACATAGCTTGATTGGTTCTACCAGTTGGAGAGGTCTGATGTGCATAATTGGGAAGACTTGGCAGCCGCCTTCTATAAACAGTATCAGTACAACACCGAATTGGTACCAACCCATACTCAGCTACAGAGTATGGCTATGGTGTCCAATGAGGGCTTTAAAGACTACGCTAAAAAATGGAAGGATTTAGCCGGAAGGGTGCAACCACCTTTATCTGAAAGAGATCTAGTGGACATGTTCTTGGGGACTCTGTCAGGTCCATTCTTTAATCACCTGATTGGAAGCTCCTATGCAGGTTTCACTGAGTTGATTCTAACTGGCGAAAGGGTGGAAGCCGGTATTAGAAGCGGGAAAATTCAGAAAGACGCATCTGCCTCTACAGTTGCAAAGAAACCCTTCACTGGAAAGAAGGAAGTGTCTGCAGTCTATGCACAGAGGAATCAGGGAAGAACCGAACGGCGACCAACAGTGGGTGCCGTTATGATTCAAAAGTCTGTATCAGACCAACCAAGAAACAATCAGCCGAGAAATGATCAGCCGAGGAATAACCAGCAAAGGGTGGAAAGTCTTGTAAGGCAATTCACCAAGATAAACATGACTCCTGCTCAAGTCCTACCACATCTCCTGAAGTTGAATTTGGCCATGCTAAAAGACGCCCCTAAAAATCCCAATACTACATCTCCACACTACCATCCGAATGCCAGGTGCACTTATCATTCAAAAAGTCCAGGGCACGACACCAACAACTGTTGGGCTCTGAAGAACAAGATTCAAGATCTGATTGACGCAAAGGAAGTTGAATTTGAAGCTCCTGAAAAACCGAATGTTATCTCCGCTCCGATGCCGAGGCATGGACACAATGCCAATGCTATGGAAGAAGATCTATTTGTTTCTACCATAGATGATTTGTTAACTCCTCTCCCAACCATCAAGTGGAATTTTTTGAAAGCTAGGGTGTTCCCAGGTTGTGACCAATATTGCCATACTTGCCTGTCCTCTTTTAAAGAAAGGTATCCAACAATTGATTGATAACCAGGAAATTTTGTTTGAGAAAGCTCCTGTTTCACCCATTCCAGTTTCAGAAGTTTCAATAATAACCATATACGCCAATCCTTCCAGGGTTCCTAAAAAACCCGTTAGGATTACATCCGCTCCTATGACTACTCCTTTGAAGATAACAATACCCGGGCCAGCCCCATACAAATCAGATAAAATGGTACCATGGAACTATGGTGGAGAAATCTACTACCATGGTGTCAAACAGATTGAACAGACTACCGATGAAGAAAGCTCCGAGGAGGACAATTCTGACATCAGTAACATTGTCGAAACAAGCAAAATTACCCGCAATGGGAGAATTTTCTCTCCATAGATTACGCCTCCAAAGGCAGTCTCTAGACCCGTGGCCATTCTGAAGATTACATCTGTACCAGTGATTACACATGCAAGTGTACCCGCCAACAATGACAATATAATTCCTATCCCTACTTCCGCTGCTGAGAATAAAGGAAAGAATGTTCAAGAGGAACCTGTCCTGACGAAGGCTCAATCACTAGCTATTCCTGAGACATCCAAGAAGGAGATAGAAGAAATCTTGAGGATCATTAAGAAAAGTGATTATGATGTGGTAGAACAACTGGGGCAGACCCCCTCTAAAATCTCTATGTTAGCCCTGTTGTTGTGCTCTGACGCCCATGCTAAAGCTTTGGTAAAGTTTCTGAAGACGGCTCATGTTCTGCAAGAGACGTCCGCAGATCAATTCCAAGAGTGTGTAGCCAGTATGACAACTGACAATGGCCTGGGATTCTCTGATGCAGACTTGACCTCCAAAGGGAGAAAACATAGCGACGCACTACATGTCTCAGTGGAGTGTAGGGGAACCACCCTAGCCCATGTTTTGCTTGATACTGGATCATCCTTGAACGTCTTGCTAAAGAAAGCCTTGGATAGATTGGATTGTGAAGGCCTAACCCTAAAACCCAGCAATATAATTGTAAGAGCATTTGACGGCTCTAAGAGGATGGTCCATGGGGAGGTGGACATCCCGATCAAGGTGGGTACCCAGACATTCAATTCAACATTTTACGTGATGGACATCCGTCCTTTTTACTCTTGCCTGTTGGGACGCCCCTGGATTCACAACGCCGGTGCTGTCACCTCGACTTTGCATCAGATGCTGAAGTACCCTGTCCAAGGGAAAATCATAATTGTCTATGGTGAAGAGGAATACATGATCAGTCATCTGAATTCTTTCTGATATGTAGAATTGGATGGAGAATTCATTGAGACCCCTTTCCAATATTTTGAAGAAGTTTCTCAGGAAATAGCAGCGACCAAAGCGGTGTCCTCAACTCCTGTGATCACAAGACCTGTACCTCAGATGTATTCTCTAAAAGATGAAAAGGCATTAGTGGAAGAAGGCGGATCCACTATTTGGGGACAGCTTCCAGACTTTCCTTTCAAATCAGACAAGTTCGGCTTGGGATTCACCTCAACTACTCAGAAGGCCGTGCGCTGCGCCCGTGTCGGAGGGCCACCTGTGAAGATCAGCCATCAAGGGGTTAATGCACTAGAGGACAATGATGAAGAGGGCAGTTTGGAAGATTGGATTTTTCCTACTGTTGGCGGGGGACTGCGCAATTGGGAAGCAAAAGACTTTGTTCCGATTACTTTCATACCGCAGTAATTTATCTTTTCCATTTCTGTTGGATCTGTAATAATTCACAAACAATTCGTACTTTTTCAACCTTGTGTCTTACCCGAGGCACATAGGTCCATTTGTAAGGGTTCTTATTTCATTTTCATATGTCATTTTAACGAATCATGGACGCTTTTCATATATAAACATTTTGTGCTCATTGTCTTTCTTTTACATTTTGTTGTTTTAAGATGGCTATGCCCTTACACACACCCACACTCACAAATGCAGGTACCCTTCCACCCCGGAATCCATGGGTAACGATACTGCTATAGCCTTCAGTGACTCTGAAGATCTGATCTACCAAGCTGAATACGAAGGTGAGGAAGATTGTGAGGTACCAGGGGAATTGGCCAGACTATTACAACAAGAGGAAAGAGCAATTTTGCCTCATGAGGAGATGTTAGACACAATCAACTTGGGTACAGAGGAAGACAAGAAGGAAATTAGAATGGGTGCCAATCTAGAGCTGAGTGTCAAGGAGCGCCTAATTTAGATCTTGCATGAATATGTTGAGATCTTTGCCTCATCATACGAAGACATGTCGGGACTCGATACAGGCATTGTGGTACACCGTCTACCCACAAGAGAAGACTGTCCACCAGTTAAGCAAAAGGTCGGCTGCATGAGGCCTGACATGTCAGAGAAGATCAAAGCAGAAGTTATGAAGCAGTTCAATGCTGGATTTCTTGCTGTTACTTCCTATCCATAATGGGTTGCTAATATTGTTCCTGTGCCTAAAAAGGACGGCAAAGTGAGAATGTGCGTGGATTATAGAGATTTAAACAGGGCCAGCTCTAAAGATGACTTTCCACTTCCGCACATCGACATCCTGGTTGACAATACAGCTCAGCACAAAGTATTTTCTTTTATGGACGGATTCTCAGACTATAACCAGATCAAAATGGAACCTGAGGACATGGAGAAAACTACTTTTGTCACACAGTGGGGTACGTTCTGCTACAAAGTGATGCCATTCGGACTGAAGAATGTCGGGGCAACCTATCAACACGCCATGGTAACTTTGTTTCATGATATGATACATCATGAGATAGAGGTCTACGTAGATGACATGATAGCCCGATCACAAACTGAAGAGGAACACCTTGATCACTTGCAAAAGTTGTTTGTCATGTTAAAGGAGTACAAGCTCAGATTGAACCCAAATAAGTGTACATTCGGAGTCCGGTCTGGTAAACTCATAGTTTCATTGTCAGCAACAAAGGCATCGAGGTTGATCTTGCCAAAGTCAAAGCTATACAAGAAATGCTTGCTCCTCGCACTGAGAAGGAAGTCAGATGTTTCTTGGGACGCCTAAACTACATTGCTAGGTTCATTTCTCACCTAACATCTACTTGTGAACCAATCTTCAAGCTGTTGAAGAAAGATCCGGTAGTTCGATGGAATGATGACTTTCAGATTGCTTTCAATAAAATCAAGGAGTATTTACAAGAGCCTCCTGTCTTGATGCCACCCGTCGAGGGAAGACCGCTAATCATGTATCTGACCGTCTTGGAGAACTCAATGGGGTGCGTATTGGGGCAGCATGACGAGTCTGGCCGAAAAGAGCATGCCATTTATTACCTTAGCAAAAAGTTTACCGACTGTGAAACCAGATATTCACTGCTCGAGAAAACTTGTTGCGCTTTGGTATGGGCTGCTCGCCGGCTAAGGCAGTATATGTTGACTCATACCACTTTGCTGATATCTAAGATGGATCCGATAAAATACATCTTCGAGAAGCCTGCTTTGTCTGGAAGGATAACTAGATGGCAGATGATCCTGACAGAATACGGTATACAGTACACGACCCAAAAATCTATAAAAGGGAGTGTGCTAGCCGATTATCTGGCTCATCAAGCTGTAGAAGATTATCAATCCATGAAGTTTGACTTCCCTGACAAAGACATCATGACATTGGACAATGTTGAAGATTTCAGACCATATGACGGACCTGAACAAGGATCCTGATGGACCCTGTACTTTGATGGGGCCTCCAACGCACTTGGTAACGGTATCGGAACTGTACTTATATCTCTGGAAGGCTGCCATACTCCTTTCACTGCCAGACTTTGCTTCAACTGTACGAACAACATGGCAGAGTATGAAGCATGCATCTTTGGACTCAAGGCTGCCATAGAATTGGGAATTAAATCTTTAATTGTGTTTGGGGACTCAGCTTTGGTCATCAGTCAGATCAAAGGAGAGTGGGACACTAAGCATCCAAACCTCATCCCTTACAAAGAACCTGTCTTGACATTGCTACCACATTTCGAGCAGATTACCTTCGAACACTTCCCGCGAGAAGAAAATCAGCTAGCAGATGCTCTAGCTACAATGTCATCCATGTTTAAACTTAATTGGGATAATGAGGCTCCCCAGATCACCATTGAACGAATGGACGAACCTGCACACTGTCACGAGATTAATACCGAAGAAGTAGTGGACCAGCCTTGGTTTCATGAAGTCAAAAGGTATCTCGAGGCTCAAGAATACCCTGAAGGAGCTACAATCAATGACAAAAAGTTCTTAAGGAGATTCTCAGCTAAGTTCTTCCTAAGTAATGGCATCATGTACAAACGAAATCATGATTTTGTTCTGCTCCGTTGTGTGGGCAAGCTTGAAGCTGAAAGGATTATGGCTGAATTGCATGAAGGTACCTTTGGCACTCACTCTAGCGGGCATACGATGGCTAAGAAGATTCTAAGCGCAGGCTATTACTGGTCTACCATGGAAGCTGACTGCTATCAACACTCCCGTACTTGTCATAAATGTTAAATCTATGCAGATAAGGTACACGTGCCCTCAGTTCCTCTAAATGTCTTAACAGCTCCTTGGCCATTCACTATATGGGGAATCGACATGATTGGAGAGATCAAGCCTACATCCTCCAATGGACACCGCTTCATTCTAGTGGCCATTGATTACTTCACCAAGTGGGTTGAAGCAGCTTCCTATGCATCTGTTACTAAGAATGTTGTTGCCCGCTTCATCAAGCAGAATCTTATTTGCCGGTACGGTATCCCAGAATGGATCATTACTGACAACAGTACAAACCTTAACAATACTATGATCACCTCTTTATGCGAGCAGTTCAAGATTCAACATCACAATTCATCTCCCTATCGGCCAAAGATGAATGGTGCAGTCGAAGCTGCTAACAAAAATATCAAGAAGATCATACAGAAGATGACAGTCACCTACAAGGACTGGCATGAGATGCTACCGTTTTCTCTCCACGGGTACCGTACCACGGCTCGCACTTCAACTGGGGCAACACCCTATTCCTTGCTATATGGCATGGAGGCTGTTTTACCTATTGAGGTTCAGATCCCCTCTTTAAGAATCATGAAGGATGCATGTTTGAGTGAAGACGATTGGATCCAAACCTGACTTGATCAGTTAAACCTAATTGACGAGAAGAGACTTACTGTTGTTTGTCATGGCCAGACGTATCAAAAGCGGATGATCAAGGCTTTCAACAAGAAAGTCAGACGACAAGTGTATCAAGTCGGAGACCTAGTGATCAAGCGCATCATCTTGCCACAAAGTGATGCCAGGGGCAAATGGACTCCTACTTACGAAGGACCATTTATGATCAAGAACATATTTTCTGGTGGGGCAATGATTTTAACCACCATGGACGGTGATGACATGCCGCACCCGGCAAACACAGACATAGTCAAAAGATACTACGCGTAAGAGACCCGCTAGGTTGACACACCTAGGCAAAAAAGAGCATCCTGGTGATTCGAAAACCCGAAAGGGTGATTCAGGCAAAAATTAGGGATAAATAAAAAAAATTTGTACACCCAGCAAGTTGAAAACCCGAAAGGGCGACTTGGGCAAAAAAAGGGATTCCCGGTGGATCGAAAACCCGAAAGGGCGGTTCAGGCAAAAGTTAGGGAATTAAAGCGTATGACTATGTCTCGTCGGATCACTTTAAGGACAATATCTTCATAGACAAACCTGGAGCTTCTGATCAATCCAATCATCTTCGGACGAAGCAACGAATGGACAAGATATTCGGAGATACGAAGGCTATAGCAGAATGGGAACCCCATGGGATTTTTACACATAGCTATCTTTCTTTTTATAAATTTTTCTCATTTTTTATGACATCGTCCTCTTACTAGGATGTATGTCTCCTTTGTACAAAATACTTATTCAAAGTAAATACAAAGATATCTCTTTAAAGTGCAGAAAACCATTTGTCTTTTTCTTTTACACTTGTGTTTTATTTGCAAAAACGTCCAATGATTCATTAATGAACAAATGCATTTGAACATAATTACCGTTTACAAATAAACAGGAATGAAAAATAATAATTACTGACAGGTTGAAAGGATAGGAAAACGTCTTTCGGATATTCCAGGAAGCAATCCCTACAGTACATCATCTAGATCCCCAGCGGAACTAAAAATTTCAAACCCTTAATACCCATCAAAGTTAAAACTTCAAACTCCCAGATCCCCAGTGGAGCTGAGACCTTCAAATTCCCAGCGGAGCCAAAACTTCTAACTGTCAATCCCCAGCGGAAACCATTCATTTTTCTCCAAAATTCCCCAGCAAGTTGTCCGGAAGTCTAAGAATCAACCAAATAACAGTTAACTTTTGTCTCTCCCCAACCTAGGATGATTCCTCAGTAGAATGGCAGATAATCCAAAATCCTAGACCTACTCCCCAGCAGTAAGCCCTCTTCCCCACAAAGTTTTTATTGCTCCCAAGTGAAGTCGCCAGAATGAAGATTCTCATTCTTAATTCCTCGCAGAAGTCATCAGAGTTTCCTCTATTCTCCAGTAGAACAAGGATTCCCATTATGAAATCCCCAGGAAATTTATCAAGGATTTATTATCCCCAACAGTCGCCAAGTATTTCTCATCCTCAACAATCAAAGATTTTGAATCTCCAGCTGCGGTCAAGGATTTATTTTCCCCGGCAACAGTCAAGGATTTATTTTCCTCAGCATTACAGCGAATCAGCTTACATGCGCATACATTACATTCATATATCATAAACATTGATAAAACACATTTATTGCATCATACATTTCATGCAGCATAACTTTGTGTTTTAGCTAACATTTTACCCTTTTTAGGATAAGATTAACAACTATCTTTAACAAACATTCAAAAGATTTCAGATACAGTACGGATACGCTCCAGACAAGGATGGAATTCTGATACTGATTCAAATCTCAACTTCAGATACAGTAAAGATACACTCCAGACACGGAAGTCATTCTGTTGCTCATTCAGATTCAGATTTTAGATACAGTTCAGATACACTCCAAACACGGAAGTCATTCTGTTACTTATTCAATTTCAAGTTCTGATACACTCCAGACACAGAAGTCATTCTGTTACTTATTCAGATTCCAGTCCAGATACGCTCCAGACACGGTTGCCATTCTGTCACTTATTCTGATTTTCCCCAGCTTAGATACGCTCCAGGGACGAATGCCATTCTGTCGCTTATTCAGATTTCAGATTCAGATGCAATACAGATATACTCCAGACACGAAAGTCATTCTGTTATTCATTCAAATTCAAGTTTAGTTACTGCTCGGATATGCTCCAGACACGGCTGTTATTCCCTTGCTCATTCAGATACAAAGTTCAGATACAGCTCATATACGTTCTAGATACGGACACCATTCTGATGCTCATTCTTTCAACTTACCACAAACATTCTTGGATGGCATCTAAAATCCCATCTCCAACAAGAATTCTATCACCTCTCCAAATGGCATCTTTAAGCCCATTCCCTCAACTACTTCATAAAGTGCAAATTTATGGGCACTCTAGTGTCCAATCATCTTTTACCTTCGAGTCACGAACGACAAAACTCGCCAATATAACTCTTCAGGTTCAAGAAGATTGAATAGGGGCAGCTATTGTACCCCAAAATTTTCCCTCTCATTTATCAATATTTTCCTCCCAAGACTTCTTGGACTCAAGACCAATTTAGGGTTTGCTCAGCTCAAGACATCTCCTTGCACTGGTAACCTGAAATTAGGGTTTGAGTTTGCACAGGGATTTTTGGACCATCAATGCTTCATGTTACTTTCATACACCATCTTGGACCCCTAATATTGTTCATACCAAGTTTCAAGCCTTGAATCACATTTTTGCCCAGTCAATTGGACAGTTGACCTAAAAATCAGCTGTATTGGAGAAAAAGTCAACCATGGCCATTTTATAGTCAAACTTAATAAATTTTGATCCACAACAACATTTTAGACACATATGAACCATTTGATCAAGTTTGGATCACAACTCCTCAAGAAATTTGATCAAATCATCAAAAGGGCAAAATGGTCAAAATTAGGGTTTTGACTGAGAAAAGGGCAATTTCTGATTTTTTTTACCTAGCCAATGACCAATTGTGTTCAAGCATGACTTCAAGGAATCAATAACATCATATTGACCTAATCACATAGTTCAAAGGATCTCAAATGCATAGGGTTGACAGATGAATTTTGCAGTCAACTGATCAAAAGTCAATTGTACACTGAAAATTCAAACTTTGACTTTTTGGTCAAAATCAAGTACCAAGGGTCATAATTCATCAAGACATGACAAAATGTGAAACTTGTTGTTCAAGAAACCTAAAATTTCAAATTAGGGTTTTAATTTGAAATTTTTCATAACTTAGAATTTTTCTAAGTATGAAAAATTTCTTATTTTTTCCTAACTTTGCACCACTTTTTCACCATGATGCAATTGGATTCAAAGAAAACTTCCAACATGGAAGTTGTAGTCCTACATGAAATCTACAACTTTTCTACACAAAGTTTTCCCAAAAGATGCTTGGATCTCAAGTTATGATTTTGTGATTAGGGGTCCATAAACTAAATAACTTAGTGAAATTTTGCCCTAGTTTAGGCAGGTTTTTGACCTAACTTCATGGGCATTTTTCACATAGTTCCAAGAGGTATCTCAAAATTCATTTCAAAGATGGATTGTAGAGCATGTTGCAAGCTTTAAAAAATGTCAAGGAACTCTCCAAGATCATTTGTGGCTAAGGACAATCGAAGAAGAGAAAATGGAATTTTGTCACTTTTGTCCAAGCCATTTTCACAATGCACCAAGTTGCAAATCTGATCAAGCATGCTTGTAACTTGCATTACAGGTCCTAAATCCCTTATACACTCTATAATTAAATGCTAATTCAGTGGATAATGACTTTGTTTTGGCTTTTGAAGCATTACAAAAGAATAAGTCCATAAATGGCATAAAGGGCACATTGCCATTTTCATAAAGCATGCTTTTGCAAACTTTATCAGTCTTGAGCCTTGGACTTGTTATTTTTGTGCAAGCTTTGTCCACAGATATCAGGCATTGTTTACCATCTCTTGCAGCTCACAAGATAGCCAAGTACAGGCCTTTAGCATGGTCACTTTAACTTTTCTTCAAATGCAAGCAAATTGGCAAAAGAAGTCAGAACTTGTACAACAGGAAAAGGGTGGACTTTGTATCACTCTATACATATTCACAAACTCATCTCAAGTTAAAAACACGATTGGATAGCATCTGAAACTCTCCCAAACACAAAAACACATTTTTTCTGCCCAAACTTGCAGTTTATAGAAAACTCTTGCAAGCTTAATATTGGCTCGTGCGTTTCTCCCTTTAACACTTCAAACACCTTCCATACATCATATCCAAACTATCCAAGCCCTTGTCCTGGTTCTGTAAGCCCTATTTCAGACATCACCATTTTCATTTTGGAAGGTTGCAGCTTGACTTCTACAAGGAGTTTCAAGCATCCTCAAGGCAATCTAAGCATTGGAATAGCTTGAGGGAACTTCAAGGAAGCTCATACAATCCTCAGGCCTCACTCAAAATCCCCACATTGCCATATCCAAATCCAGCTGAAGGAGGTAATTTTCAAAACTTTATCTCTCTATTTAGGCATCCTCAAGCCACAATTTGTGAAGCAAAAATGTAGTCCTTAACTTTGTGAAGCTTAACATATGCATAGTTGTCATTTATATTAACTGAGCTAAGAGAATTTGATTGTTGAACATGCTGAAAAAACTAGGTCAAAAATTAGGGGTGATTAAATTCTCTCTGATCTTTGAGAGTTAGTTTACAAATTTTATATCATTGGAATCGTGAGATGAAATGCTACATTTTTCATGTTATAAGTTTTTAATTTTATGCAAAGAATAGAGAGTTACAGGTTTAAGGCAGATACGCGCCCAAATGGAAGCTAGAGGGCAAGGATGAAGTGTCCTGGGCCTGGCGCGCCTTGGGCCTGCTTGTTTTGTTTTCCACACCCCCTGACTACTATTTGCACCCCCTTTGCATATTTTGTATATTTTGCATATTTTCTCATATTTTTTATGTTTATTAATTTTAATATTTTTTCTGAACATCAAAAAATCATGAAAAATATTTTATTTATTTTTTGCATTTTATTTTATTTTTTATCTTATTTTTTGCATAAAATATTGATTTATTAGAATAAATAGAATCTATTTTCTTAAAATAAATAGTAAACACATTTAAAAATATCATACATTTTTATTTTTAATATTCATACACATAAAATATTATTTTCATACGTATTTTAATTTTTAATTTTTTTGTTAATAATATTATTTAATATTTCTTGTACAAAAAATGAATAAACAAATAATAGAAAACATAATTTTTTTTTAAATCAAAAAATTAGGGTTTCCCCTTTCAAAAATAATAATATTATTTTTCTTATTTTTAGGACTTAAATAATATTATTCTCTCATACATAAAACAATTACAAAACATTTTGCATAAATACATTTTATTTGCATATTTAAATAATTGTGTATTTATTTATTTATTGTTCAATAATTCAATTGGGTTGTAATAGTATTTTAGGGTTTTATTTTGTGCAAATATCCCCATTCAAAAACTTGTATCCCCCCTCCCATAATATTTGTTGTAATAGCCTAGATTTATTTTACGCAATTTATCGCATTATATACATATTTAGTAAAATTAGGGTTTGTATGATAAGACAAAATCAAACAAATACAAGACCTAACACAAGATAAAGAGCATGTAATATGACACACATTGCACACAAGCACTCCTTAGGGTTTCACCCACTTGGTTGCCTAAACAAAGTGGCCATGGTATGCATGCAAAGTATCTTAGCAAAACAAAGCAAAACAAACAAATAAGATCACAGTCCCTCGATGACGCTATCAAAAGGTTGCCTAAAAACAAATGATCTTGGTCCCTCAAACAAGCTAAGATACTTGGCAACATTGCTATCATGGTCATACGATGACCCACGCCCGTCCCGTTTAACATCCAAAGATAGGATTGTCTACCAAAACAATGGTAGGTCAACAATGTCAAGGGAATAAAAATGTATAGGAAAGACATTTGAGTAGGGTAGATAACTCCTAGTTACTTGCTCCACTTTAAAACAAATCCTTGCTATTTTCAAAAACACACAACACATTTCAAAATATTTCAAAACAACTTTCAAAATATTGAAACATTTTTCAAAAGACAAACATCTTTGTATACATTCTTACGAACGAGAATCATTACAAAGATTGCCTAAATAAAGGCCTCTTTTCAAAATACTTTCAAAATCACACCAAACACAAAGCACCATTTCAAACAATTGCAAAATCAAAGCAAGTGATCTAAGCAAGTAACTAAGAGCCCATGGAAAACCATGGATGAAAAGGGTGCTAGCACCTTCCCTTTTCATAATCTACCCCCCGAACTCAATAAAACATCTCAAAGGTCTTTCCTGTGCTTTTTTACCTTTCCTTTTGGATAAAATAAAAGTCGGTGGCGACTCTTGCTAAACCGAAACATTCGCGACGAAACAAAACTTCAAGTCAGTTCTTCCACCGTATCACAACCGCCCTTTCGAGTTTTCAGTCCACCGGGATACCCTTTTTGCCCAAGCCGCCTTTTCAGGTTTTCGACTTGCTGGGTGTACAGTTTTTTCATTTTCATCCCCTTACTTTTGCTCGAACCCTTTTGGTTCGTCGGGAAGCCCTTATTTTTTCCTAGGACAGTTAACCTAGTGGGTCTCTGATTATGCGTAGTATTTTTTCACTATGTCTGCATTGACGGGGTGAGGAAGGTCGTCACCATCCATGGTGGTTACAATCATAGCTCCTCCTGAGAAAATGTTCTTAACCATAAATGGCCCTTCGTACGTAGGGGTCCATTTGCCCCTGGGATCACCTTGTGGCGGTATGATGCGTTTGATCACCATATCCCCAACTTGATACTCTCGTTGTCTAACTTTCTTGTTAAATGCCTTTATCATCCTCTTTTGATACGTCTGACCATGACAAATAGCAGTAAGTCTCTTTTTGTCAATTAGATTCAGCTGATCAAGCCGGGTTTGGATCCAGTCATCTTCTCTCAAACTTGCATCCTTCATAATCCGGAGAGAGGGTATCTGGACTTCAATGGGTAAGACTGCCTCCATACCATACACCAAAGAGTATGGTGTTTCCCCTGTCGAAGTCCGCGCTGAGGTACGGTACCCATGGAGAGCGAATGGTAACATCTCATGCCAGTCTTTGTAGGTCACCGTCATCTTCTGCACAATCTTCTTGATGTTCTTCTTAGCCGCTTCAACAACCCCATTCATCTTTGTTCGGTAATGAGAAGAGTTGTGATGTTGTATCTTGAACTGTTTGCAGAGCTCGGTGATCATCGTATTATTGAGATTTGTACCATTGTCCATAATGATCCTCTCTGGTACACCGTATCGACAGATCAAGTTGTGTCGGATAAACCGAGCCACTACATTCTTGGTCACTGTAGCAAAGGAAGCTGCCTCGACCCACTTCGTGAAATAATCAATAGCCACCAGAATGAACTGATGCCCGTTAGACGCAGTAGGTCTGATCTCGCCAATCATATCGATGCATTAGATTGCAAAAGGCCGAGGAGCTGTCAAGACATTCAGAGGAACTGGAGGTACATGCACCTTATCAGCATAGACTTGGCGCTTATGACAGGTCTGAGAATGCTGATAACAATCGGCTTCCATAGTAGACCAATAATATCCAGTCCGTAGGATTTTCTTTGCCATGGTATGCCCACTAGAATGAGTTCCGAAAGTACCTTCATGTAACTCTGCCATAATATTTTCTGCCTCGCTTTTGTCCACACATCGTAGTAAGGTTGAGTCATGGTTACGCTTGTAAAGGATACCATTACTGATGAAGAACTTCACAGCGAATCTCCTCAGAAACTTCTTATCATTAACAGATGCACCAACAGGGTACTCCTGCGCCTCAAGATACCTCTTTACCTCGTGAAACTAGGATTTATCTGCTACCTCTTCAGTCTCAATATCCCAGCAATGTGCGGGTTCGTCCAACCTCTCAATGGTAATCTGGGGAGCCTCATTGTCCCACCTGACCTTTAACATAGAAGACATGGTAGCTAGCGCGTCCGCTAACTGATTCTCCTCTCTTGGGAAGTGTTTAAAGGTTATCTCCTCGAAATGTGGGAGCAATGTCAATACATACTCTTTGTAAGGAATAAGATTTGGTTGTTTCGTATCCCACTCGCCTTTGATCTGATTGATCACGAGAGCAGAATCTCCGAATACACTCAAGAACTTAATCCTTAGTTCAATAGCTGCTCGAAGGCCCATGATACACGCTTCATACTCCGCCATATTGTTGGTGCAGTTAAAACATAATCGGGCGGTGAATGGAGTATGACAGCCCTTAGGAGATATAATCACAGCGCCAATGCCATTACCAAATGCGTTTAAGGCTCCATCAAAATATATAGACCATCGGGATCCTTCCTCAGGTCCTTCATCTGGTCCAGGTTTCTCACAGTCGGTCACCAACATGATGTTCTCATCCGGGAACTCGAAATTCATGGAGTGGTAATCATCCATGGCCTGATGCGCCAAATGATTTGCCAACACACTTCCCTTGATTGCTTTCTGGGTTGTGCATTGGATTTCATACTCAGTTAAGATCATCTTCCATCTTGCTATTATTTCGGACAAGGCAGGCTTTTCGAAGATATACTTGATTGGATCCATCTTTGATATCAATAAGGTAGTGTGAGTCAGCATATATTGTCTCAGCCGGCGAGAAGCCCATGCCAAAGCGCAACAACTTTTCTCAAACAGTGAGTATCAGGTCTCACAGTCGGTAAACATTTTGCTAAGGTAGTAAATAGCGTGCTCTTTTCGGCCAGACTCGTCATGCTGCCCCAACACGCACCCCATCGAATTGTCGAGTACTGTTAAGTATAAGATCAAAGGTCTTCCTTCAACTGGAGGCATCAGAATAGTTGGCTCTTGGAGGTATTCCTTGATTCTTTTGAAAGCAGCCTGACATTCATCATTCCATTTTACCACTTGATCTTTCTTCAGCAGCTTGAAGATTGGCTCACAAGTAGCAGTTAGATGTGAAATGAATCGGGCAATGTAGTTCAGATTTCCCAAAAAGCCTCTGACTTCCTTTTCTGTTTGGGGAGTTGGCATCTCCTGTATAGCCTTCACCTTTGCAGGATCCACTTGGATACCTTTATCACTAACGACGAAACCCAGCAGCTTACCAGACCTCACCCCGAAGGTGCACTTGTTCGGGTTTAACCTCAGCTTGTACGTCTTCAACCTGTCAAATAGCTTCTGAAGATGGTCAAGGTGTTCTTCCTTAGTCTGGTACCTTGCAATCATGTCATCAACGTAAACCTCAATCTCATGGTGAATCATGTCGTGGAGCGAAGTGACCATGGCGCGCTGATAAGTTGCCCCAGCATTATTCAACCCGAAAGGCATTACCTTGTAGCAGAAGGTACCCCACTGTGTAACGAAGGTTGTCTTCTCCATATCCTCAAGAGCCATCTTAATCTAATTGTAACCAGAAAAACCATCCATAAAGGAGAAGACCTTATGTTGTGCGGTGTTGTCAACCAGAACATCGATATGAGGCAGAGGGAAATCATCCTTGGGGCTCGCCCTGTTCAGATCTCTATAGTCTACACACATATACGTACCTTACCATCCTTCTTCGGCACCAGAACCACGTTGGCAACCCACTGCGAGTAAGAAGTAATAGCTAGGAATTCGGCGTCAAACTGTTTCATGACCACAGCTTTGATTTTCTTAGACATCTCGAGGCGCATACGACGGACCTTCTGCTTTAATGGAGGACAGTCTTCTTTAGTTGGCAAGCGGTGAACCACGATATCAGTTTCTAAACCCGGCATATCTTCATAAGACCAAGCGAATATCTCAACATAGTCGCGTAGCATCTATATCAATCGTTGCTTGACGCTAGGTCCCAGATTCGCACCTATCTTGACCTCTTTCTTGTCTTCCTCCGTACCCAAATTCACTGATTCTACTAGCTCTTCATGCGGCTGTATAGCCCTCTCTTCCTGAAGTAACAGTCTAGCAAATTCTCCAGGCACTTCACAATCATCCTCACCTTCGTCCTCGACTTGGTTTATCGGATTTTCGAAGTCATAACAGACAGTAGCAAAGTCGTTATCAATGGGATCCAGAGTGGATGTGGACCTGTATTATGATATGTGAGTGTGTGTAAGACAATAGCTGTTTTGATAAAGTGCAAGATAGAAAAAGAAAAAAACAAGGAGCGCAAAATTTGTAATGCAAGAAACGTCCAATGCTTTATTGATGATATATGAAAATGACAAATAATAAGCCCTCACAAACAAAGCCAAAGTGCCTTGGGCAAGACACCGGGCCGTAAAGTTTTAAACTGTCTGTTACAAATCTCAAAACAAAAGTCTATTACTGTGTAATAAAAGAAACGGGCACAAAGTCCTTCGTCGTCCAGTTGTTCAAGCCACCGCTGGTAGTCGGGTAAATCCAGCTGTCGATATCTGACTCTTCTTCATCATCCTCAATTGCAATCACTCTCGGATTACTGATGTGCAGAGGAGGTCTTCCAATCCGTGCGCGCCGAACAACCCTTTGAGCCTCTACAGTAAAGCCCAAACCAAACTTGTCAGTTTTGTGTGCAAAGTCAGGGAGCTGACCCCAATTTGCACACCCACCTTTTTCAATTACAGCGCTTGCATACTTGAGGGAAGCCATCTTCATTGGAGGTTTGTCAGCAGCAATTTCAGTCGACGCCAGAGTCTAGGGGACCTCTTCAAAGTTCTGACACGGGGTTTCGATGAACTCCCCATCCATCTCCACATAGCGAAAGGAATTAAGATGACTCGCCATGTACTTCTCTTCACCTTGTACCGTAACAATCTTCCCTTTTATTGGATATTTCAACATCTGATGGAGCGTAGAAGTCACTGCCCCAGCCTTATGAATCCAAGGGCGACCCAACAAGCAAGAATAAGATGGTCGGATATCCATCACATAGAACGTAGATGCAAAAGTCTGAGAGCCAACTTTAATAGGGACGTCCACCTCCCCGTGCACCATCCTTTTCGACCCATCGAAATCTCTAACCACAATATTACTCGGCTTCAGAACCAAACCTTCACAGTCTAGACGATCTAGTGCTTTCTTTGGTAAAACATTCAATGAGGACCCAGTATCCACTAGTACATGGGCCAAAGTAGTGCCCCTGCATTCGATCGAGACGTGTAGAGCATCATTGTGATTTCTTCCTTTGGCCGTTAGATATGCGTCTGAGAAACCCAACCCGTTGTCGGCAGTTAAACTCGTTACACAGTTTTTGAATTGATCAACAGAGGTTTCCTGCGGCACATGCACAGTCTTGAGGAAAGCAATTAAAGCCTTTGCATGGGCTTCCGATCATAACAATAAGGATAACATGGAGATCTTCGACGGGGTTTACCCCAGCTGCTCGACTACATTGTAGTCGCTCTTCTTGATAATCTTCAGAATTTCCTCTATCTTCTGCTTAGAGGTTTCTACGATGATCTTCTTAGGCTCCTCCATCCGGGAAGGCCCACCTGTAACTTCTTTTCCCCGAGTGTCAGATGACTCGGCGACAAGGGTGATAATTGGAGTAAGAATTGGAACAGTAGCTAATGTACTGGTGGATGGAATGGCAACAGGCTTTTGAACAGTCGGAGGGGAAATCTCAGAAGAGAAGAGTCTTCCACTTCTGGTGACCTTGCTAGACCCGACAATATTGCTGACATCAGCATCAGCCTCTTCAATCTTCAAGTCTTGTTTGATCCCATGATAATACACATCGGCCCCATAGTGCCACGAGACAGCCTTATCCAAAGTGTATGGGATAGGACCAGGAATAGTAATGATTAATGAAGCAACTCTCGGAACGGATGTAATCCTAACAGGCTTTCTCGAGGAAGCCTTGGAAGGATTGGCGGAAATGGTTATGATGGAAACATCTTCAACAGGAATCAACGGAATCAAAGTTTTCTTGAACAAGATCTCTTTGTTATCCATCAGGCGCTGAACACCTGATTTCAGTAAATAGCAACCAGTAAGAAGGATGGAACATAGGTGGCAACCTTCACCACAGCCCGGAAATAAACTGGCCAACAATAGATTCTTCTTAACGGTCATCAACGGAGTAGAAATGTCTTCCACGGAGGTCACAAATGAATCATCGTCCACAGCATTTACTCCATTGCCATGCTTGGGCATAGGAGCAGTTATGACGTTGGGTTTCTCTGGAGCGTCAAACTCAATCTCTTTAGCTTCAATCAAATCTTGCACCTTATTCTTTAAAGCCCAGCAGTTCTTCGTATCATGACCCAGGCTATCAGAGTGATAGGCACAGCGGGCGTTCGGATTATACAGCGGAGATGTGGTGCTGGGATTCTTTGGGGCTTCCCTCAGAGTTACCAGGTTGGTTTTCAACAATTATGGTAGAATTTGAGACAAGGTCATATTAATCCGAGTGTATTGTCTTTGCGGCCTCTCCATTCTTTGCTGATTGTTACGTTGCGGGGCAATG
Organism: Vicia faba; assembly: GCA_948472305.1. Lineage (NCBI taxonomy): Eukaryota > Viridiplantae > Streptophyta > Magnoliopsida > Fabales > Fabaceae > Vicia > Vicia faba. Next base: position 1,577,501,455 of record OX451736.1, on the reverse strand, counting down.
GTGGGTCTTGATATTACTACCACATTTACTGCTTGGTGGCGTTCAGGTCGGTTTTGGCTCCTCGAGTTGTAAACTACACTAGTTTCTTTCCTGAAAGGCTTAGTTTTTGTACTCGATGAAGCACCTTTATGTATCTTGCCACTTCTGATACCAGCTTCTACTCTCTCTCCATTCAAAATCAATTCAGTGAACCCAGATGATGAACTGCCGATCAAGTGATTGAAAAACTGACCGAACAAAGTTCCAAGAAACATATCCACCAACTCCCTATCAAACAGAGGGGGTTGGAATCTTCCAGCCAGTTCTTCCACTTCTGAGCATAGTCATTAAAGCCTTCGCATGCACCCATAGACATACTCTGAAGCTGAGTACGCGTGGGAGCAAGGTCGGCGTTATACTGGTACTGCTTGTAGAAAGCAGCAGCAAGGTCCTCCCAGTTGCGGACATTAGCTCCTTCCAATTGATAAAACCATTCAATCTGAGTCCCTGACAGACTATCTTGTAAGAAATGCACCCATAGATTCCTATCAGCAGTGTAGGGTTGAATTTTTCTGACATACGAGCGGAGATGGAGTTTTGGACAGGATACTCCATCGTACTTAGCAAAACCTGGAGCTTTAAACTTGTGAGGGATCACCACCCCAGATGTTAGTCCCTAATCTCCGAACTCCAAACCCGGAACCTTATGAATCTCCATAGCACTTAGACGGTCTTCAAGTTGTTTGTACCTATCCTCAGCAGGAGGGTGTTGTTCATCATCAAAATCAGTGTCATTATCAGAGACCACAGGACTAGGACCCCTCCCTTCCTCTTGATTCTCTCCTCCTCTAGATGAATGAGACAGATCAGCTTCTTGTTGCAACCTATTCCCAAACATGTGACACATATTCAGCAGAACCACCTTCTTCTTCTTCTTCTTCTTCTTCTTCTTCTTCTTCTTCTTCTCCTTCAGGATGAGAGTCTTCAAATCATGTTGCCCTTTGGCCAAGTTCAACAACATCTCTTGGAATTGAGCATTCTGTGCTTGAAGAGCTTTAATGGCTTGATCAGTAGGCATTTCAGAAGACATTTTGTGCTGAAATAAACAGCGAAGTAGATAAGAAACCTGTAATGGTACCTGTAATGAGGTGCATGGTAATGGAATGCGTATGAAATGATTTCAAAGACTTAGGGAGATTTAAATTTGTAAACCAAGAAATGAAACAAACTTTATTAGATTAAACTTGTAAAATGTTTAACAATGCCTTCAAGGCGTTTACAAAGAAATAACTGGAAAAAAATCTAAACTAGAAACAATAAAAGATATCAGAAATCCCATGGTCGCTTCCCCTTCGTGCTGACATAATCATTGATCATCCTTTCATTCTCAAGTTTCCTTGTGAGCTTCAAGATCTTCATTTCTTGCTCATGATACTTCTCCCGGTAGGTATCCCTTTCTTCCTTCAACTGGATCTAAGATCTCTTTAATTCCTCAAGATCAGTAGGCATATAGGGATAGAGGACTATATAAGGAACACCTTCTTCATTAGTATGCTCCACAACCACTGGCAAAACAGCTTCATAAGGCATCCCCGGCTTTTGAGCATGGGTTCGAAACCACTGGAGATAAGGTTGCATAAGGAGAGAAGTCTTTGGTCCTAGCTCGTGAGGGTCAGACCTGTTCACCATGCCCCAGGCCCATATAAACCTTCGGCGATGCTCATCCACGTCCCCCTTGTAGTCAAAGACGATATCTGTAAGAAGTAGCTCATGAGGACCGTCTCTTCGAGCGCGACCAAACTATTGTAAAGCTAAGCAAGGAATGTAAGTTATTTCCCCTCTGATTCCAAGCAACGAGACATTAGGGTATTCCCCATATCGATCAATGACAGCTACTCTTTCCATATCCTTAGAACTCCAAAAAATGTATGTATGGGCAAGGGACATGATTCTGTATGCCTAACCTAACCCTTCCTCATTCTTCAATACAGACTTGGGGAGGTGCGAAATAAACCACCTCGCCAGCAGCGGCGTGCAACACATAAGGGTCCCTCTTCTTCGCATAGTACGAGTATAGAGGGCATATAGGATATCACCCAGAAGAGTAGGCACTGGATTGTGGGACAAGAAGATCTTAACTGCATTCACATCTATGAAAGAATCTGGATTCGGGAAAAGAACCAAGCCATAGATGAGGAGAGCCAAGATGTCTTCAAATGCTTGAAAGTACAAATTATCCCAGAACTGTTGAGCTTGATCAATCAGAAACTTGGCCAAGAAGCCTTTAACCCCGCTTCGTGTCTCCCAGTTGGATACTACATCAACCCTTTTTAGATGTAAGGCTGAAGCAATGTCCTCGGGTCTAGGAACCTCCTCCAAACCTGTGAAGGGTGTCTGCTCGAGGATGGATATGCCTAGTAAGTCAGAAAACTCCTCCAAAGTGGGCACTAGCTGATAATCTTGGAAGGTGAAACAATGATGCACCGGATCAAAGAACTGGAACATCACGCTCATCATCTGCTCATCCAACTTTGAAGTGACCAAGATAAGGAGATGACCATGTCTTCTAACGAGAGAAGAAGTATCAGGAACTTTTGAGACTAACTCTATGAGCTGAGAAGGTATCTGCACGAAGTTGACTCGAATGGTATTTCTGCGTATGGAAGCCATAATCTGCAAAACAGAACAAAGATAAATACCATCGGTCTTTGAAATGGTTAGTATAATGAAGTATGCATGCTATGTTATGATGCATGATGTCATGATAAAAACACACAACAGGTATAGCAGATAACAAACATGGTTTTGTACCCCAAAATTTTCCCTCTCATTTTATCAACATTTCTCATCACAAGGCTCTTGGAACTCCAGATCAAGCTAGGGTTTGCTCAGATCAAGACATCTCCTTGCACTGTTGACCTAAATTATGGTTTGAGTTTGCACAGGGATTTTTTGACTTGCAATGCCCAAAATGACTTTCATACTTCATGTTGGACTCATAAGTTTTCCCATACCAAGTTTCAAGCCTTGAATCAAATTTTTGCCCACTCAATTGGACAGTTGACCTAGAACTCAACTGTATTGGGGAAAAAGTCAACTGTGGTCAATTTACAGTCAAACCTCATGAATTTTGACCCACATCAATATTATGAACTCATATGAACCATTTGATGAAGTTTGGACCATAATTCCACAAGAAATTTGATCAGATCACCAAAAGGGCAAAATGGTCATTTTTAGGATTTTGATTGTACAAAGGCAATTTTTGACTGTTTGACCTAGCCAATGGAAAATTAAGCTCAACCATGGACTCAAGGACTCAATGGAATCTTCTTGACCTATTCAAGAAGTTCAAAAGACCTCAATTGCATGGGATTGACAGATGAATTTTTCAGTCAACTGATCAAAATTTGACTGTACACTGAAAAGTCAAACTTTGACTTTTTGGTCAAAATCAAGTGCCAAGGGTCATTTTTCATCAAGATGTGTCAAATTATGAAACTTGTTCATCAAGAAACCCAAAATTGCAAATTAGGGTTTGAAATTGAAAATTTTCATAACTTAGAAAATTTCTAAGTTATGAAATTTTCTTAATTTTTCCTAACTTTGTCCCACATTTTCACCAAGATGCAAATGGATTCAAACCAAACTTATAACATGAAAGTTGTATTCCTCCACAAATTCTACAACTTTGATTCACAAAGTTTTCTCAAAAGAAGCTTGGATCTCAAGTTATGATTTTTGGAACAAGGGTCCCTAAAACTTTTAACTTAGAGAAATTTTGCCCTAGTTTAGGCAGGATTTTAACCTATCTTCTTGGCAATTTTTCACATAGTTCCACTTGGAGCCTCAAGTTTCATTTTAAATATGGATTATATAGCATGTTGCAAGTTTTCCAAATTGACCAAGAACTCCTCAAACACATTTGTGGTTAGGGAGAATCGAATGCTTGAAGTTGGCAAAAACTCACTTTGTATCCATGGCAAATACATGTTCACTCAAGTGGAATTTTCAAACCAGCATGATTTGTACTAGTTTGCAGGCCTCTAAACCAATTCACACTCCTTAATTAAATGCAAATCCATCAGTCTAAGCATTTGTTTTGGCCATTTGGGCATTGTACACAAAACTAAGCCTTAATTAGAAAAAGGTACATTTCTATTTTGAAAAAAGGTATGCTTTATGTCAAAATATGATCTTTGAAGCATAGGGCAAAGATATCAGAAGCAAAATCAAATCCACAAATTCCAGCAACCAAGAGGATTGCGTGCAGCATATTAGATGGCTTGTACAGGCCTGTATAGAGAACTTACACATTCTTGCTTCAAAAATAAGAAATTGTCCAAACACTTGCCAACTTGAGAACCAACCATTGTTAGCTTACACAAACATTGCAAACATATTTCACACAACCCTTTGAGCCATAAACACGAATGCTTGAGCCCGAAAACCTCCCATAGCCAAAAATCACATTCTTTTGGCAAAACAGGGCAGGTGCTGCAACTTGAGTGCCACAGCTCATTTGGCTCGTGCGTTTTGCTCCTTTTTGCTTCAAACACCTTCCATTCAACTTACTCAAGCTATCCCAAACCTCCATTGCCAACTGTAACTCCATTTACAGTGTTTACCATTTTCATTTCAAGCTTGTGCAGGTTGAGTTCTAGAGGTTGATTCAGGGACATTCAAGGCAAGCTAGCTATTGGAAAAGATCAAGTGAAGTTCAGGCAAGCTACCAGACACCTCAAAACTTGTTAAGAAGCACTGTATTGCCCTACACGAATCCAACTGAAATAGGTTTTTCCTCACTTTCTATCTCTTTACATAGGAACATTTAGCTTTAGGTTTGTGAATAAAAAATGTAGTATTCATTTCTAGGAAGCCATACATATGCTCAGCTTTCATTTATATTAAGCGTGCTAGGAGAATTTCATCCATGAATATGCTGGAAAAAACTAGGTCATATTTTAGGGCCAGAGAAATTCTCTCTGGTCTTTGAGAGTTAGGATTAATGCTTTATATGGTTAGAATCGTATTAAAATTTTCTACAAGTTTGATATTGTGAGTTTTGGCAAAAGATCACGTTTCCAGGATGTTCAAGTTTGTACAACAGGCACGCGTTTTTCAAATGTGCTGGAGGAAGAAGATGAAGTGGTGGGCTGGGCTTGGCCTGCTTGCTTCTAACACCCCCATTTTCAGTTTTACACCCCCTGGCCCAATTTCTTATATTTTAATGTTTTTGCATTTTTATTTTCATTTCTGGTTTTGATTATTTATTTCCAAATATTAAAAAATGCTTAAAAATATTTTCATAATTTTTTACATTTATTTGGCATTTTATTTTAATTATTCTAACATAAAAACATTTTTATTACTTTTATAGTTTATTTAAAACTTGAAAATAATATGTAATTTATACTTTTATTTCTTATTTTTATTCACACTGAAAATATTAATAAAAATATGATTTATTTTTGTACATATTTTATTTTATTTTATATATATATATATATATATATATATATATATATATATATATATATATATATATATATATATATATATATATATATATATATATATATACTTTTATTTTATTAAATGTTTAGAATAAAAATATAAAAATATTACATTTTTACTTTTATTATTATTCACACTAAAAAATACTTTTTCAAGTATATTTTATTTTTTGTACATATTAATATATTTTTTATATAAATAATATAATATATCATTATTTTAAAGTAAATTAGGGTTTACCCTTAAATAAATAAAATCAATCTTTTTTTGTTTATTTCTTTATACTTTTTACATTGAAAATACTTTACATACATAAACAAATAAAAAACTTCTTTTTGCATAACACATTTTATTTAATATTTATTTATTTTGTTTATTTAAATATTGTACATTTAAATATTCATACATTTGAGATTCAATTTGGATGTAATAGTAATCTGGGGTTTATATTTCCTGTCAAATACCCCCATTCAAAATTGTACCCCCATCCCCATAATCATGTTGTAATAGCTTAGGATTTAAATTCTCGCACTTTACGCTTTCAATTATGCCATGATTAGAGAATTAGGGTTTGTATGCAAAAATCAAAATCAACAAATAGCTTGACCTAATCAAAGACAAAAATGCATGAAAACCAAACACAATGCACACTTGCACCCCTAGGGTTACAATCCACTTGTTGCCTTAAAAAATGGGCCATGGTATGCATGTTGAGTACTTTGGAAAAACAAAAACAAAACAAAAGATCATAGTCCCTCGATGACGCTATCTTGGTTGCCTAAACAAAATGATCAAGTCCCTCAAGAAAATTGCCAAAAATACTTGACACAATTGTTATCATGGTCTATACGATGACCCGCGCCTGTCCCGTTTAACATCCTAACACAAGGTTGTTCACCAAATACAATGGTGAAACAACACTGTTAAAAGGGTTAAAAACATAAGAAAGATCTTTGAGTAAAATAGGGTAGATAGCTCTTAGTTACTTGATCGAAGCTTGCAAAAACATCCTTGCTATTTTCAAACACACTTCACAACACAATTTCAAAACATTTCCCAAAACAAACTTTCAAACTTTGAAATCTTTTCAAAAGACAAAAACACCTTTGTATACATTCAAACAAGAATCATTACAAAGGTTGCCACAACGATGGCCTCTTTTCAAAACATCTTTCAAAACCACACACAAAGCACCATTTCAAACAATTGGAAAAGCAAAGCAAGTGATCTAAACAAGTAACTAAGAGCCCATGGATAACCATGGATGAAAAGGGTGCTTGCACCTTCCCTTTTCATAATCTACTCCCCGAACCCAAGAAAACATCTCAAAGGTCTTTCCTGTGCTTTTTGACCTTTCCTTAGGATAAAATAAAAAGTCGGTGGTAACTCTTACTAAACCGAAACATTTGCGAACACAAATGCAAAACAACCAAGTCAGTTCTCCCACCGTATCACAGAACTGGCGACTCTGCTGGGGAATACTTTAAAAGTGGAGTAACCTTAAGGTTTAGATCACCTTTACATGATTATCTTATTTGCTTTGTTTTCTTTACACTTGGTCCTATTGTTTGGGTTTGAATCCTCCACCCGGATTTGGGAAACATTCATAGGTAAATAGCAATACGTTGTGGAAACTGTGTGGGGTATACCGATATGGTTGAAGCAATAGCTATATTAGTGCGAAATATTTGTGAGTACCAGTAGCCTTTGAGTCAATCAAAGAGAATACGGGGCCGCTGAGTGATGTCATAAAGCACTAATGAACTCTTAGAACCTTACTTGACCATCTTGGCCTTTTTAGGGGTAGTGAGATGACCGGCTTTGGTGCAGTCCGAAGTTGGTAGATACTCGATACTACACTCATTGAGGATTGTTTTCTTGGAATATTTTGGTCGCCAGTTAAGTGGCTAAACCAAAACAATGAACATAGAAAATAATCCAGTGATATTGAGCTCTTTAGAACCCGGTTACTATTTATAGGACAGGTTTGAGCCAACTAACTTCAAGAGGGTACTTACCTATGAAACCTCATGCAAGCCTGAAACTAGGATCTTGTGTGAATTGTTTGTACATGTGCTTGTGCATACATCATGAACAGCATAAAGCCTCATATGCATCCACTAACCATTTCAAGGGTTTGGATCTTCATCGTTGTTCTTGTTTTGTAGGTCATGGAATCTCTTCGCAGGAAAACAATACAAGTCAACCTTGTAAGAATCCCTCCTCAACTCAAGGAGCTTACTTCCAACATTCCATAGAATTCTCCTTTCAGTGAAAGACATGGTAGACTTCTCAACTTGGTAAACTCCAACATTGAAGAGGACGTGGTGAAAGTTCTTTTCCAGTTCTTTGACCCCCTACACCACTGTTTCACATTCCCTGATTACCAACTAGTACCTACTTTGGAGGAATTTTCTCAACTCCTGAGGATTACTATTCTTCATCAACTACCCTACAACGGTACGGAAAAAGAACCAAAGCCTTAAGATGTTGCTCAAGCCTTACACTTGTAACCATCTGATATCAAAGGTCATTGGGAAACCAGAAGTGGTGTCAAGGGTTTCTTGGCAAAGTTTCTGTTTGAGAAGGCACAAGACTGCTGGAATTCTCTAGATCTACAAGAATTTGAAGAGATTGTAGCACTTCTCATCTATGAGTTGGTCTTGTTCCCAAACCCTGATCAACTTATAGATGTGAATGCTGTCAAGATTTTCATATCTCGGAATCCTGTGCCTACATTGCTTGGGGACATCCTACACTCATTTTACACATGAACAATGAGGAAAAGAGGTGTTCTCATGTGTTGTACTCCTCTTCTAGCAAGGTGGTTTATTTCCCACCTTCCCCAATCAGTTTTGAAGAATGAGCAGGGTTTAAGGTGGTCACAATGGTTAATGATCCTAACACATTCTGATGTTCATTGGTGTTCTCGGTCTAGAGAAAATATCATCATCATTGATCGTTGTGGGGAATTCCCTAATGTACCATTACTTGGCATTAGGGGAGGCATCACCTACAACCCCTGTTTAGCTCTGAGGCAGTTTGGATATGCCCGTAGGGATGTCCCTCATGATATGCTGGTTCCTGACCTAGTTTTTGACTTTGACAACAATGCGCAAGGACTTCGACAAAGGTTTATCCGAGCTTGGAGGATGCCCAACAAAGTGGATAGTAGGACATTGGGGCACAAGAATTCCATCCCCCTTGAGCCTTACCTCAAGTGGGTACGAACCCGCGCCCAGAATCTTATGATGCCATACCCTCACATTCTCTCCGTGATCAAAGAGCCTGTTATAGAAGGAGAGGTTCCATACACCCTCCTACATCCAGACATGCCGACATCATTGGAAGAATTGCAAAAGAGTTGGATACAACTCAAAGAAGAAAGGAATACTTTTGAAGCCAGCTTCTACGCCAGTGAGAAGAAGGTTTTGGAACTTACCCGCCGACTTCATGAAGAGGAGATCCTCAACACTTACATCGCACCAAAGAGGATGCGCAATGTATTTTTACATTAAGAATTTTGTAATATTTTGCCCATGGGGCATTTATGTACTAACAAATTTCTTCTTAATTAATATGATGTGTGTTCGTTTTGTTTGCAACAAATTTGAATTTCTGAATCCTTGAAGGCATTACATGAACAACATATCATTCATCATATGCATAAAACAGGTCTTCACACCAGGTTTCCTTATCTTTCTGCTGTTTATAACAACAAGATGGATTTGGAGCAGACGGTTAAAGATCTGCAAGCGCAGAATTCTCAAATTCAACAACTCCTCATGAACTTAGCAAAAGGTCAAGAGGATCTTAAAGCACTGTTGGAGAAAGATAAAGACAAAGAGAAAAAGAATAAAAGGACCGGTATGGCCACTTTGGGAAGAAGGTTTGAAAGCCAGGCTAGAAAGGTTCTCGAGTTCCCTTCGACGTCTGATGAAGGGGTTGGTAAAGGAAAAGGAGATGCGATGCCTTCTGAATCTGAAGTTGAAGAAGAAGAAGAAGAAGAAGAAGAAGAGGATGAAGATTACTCCGAACAGCAATATCCCCCGGAGGATGATAAGTATAAAAATCTTGAGGATCGGTTGGCAGCCATGGAGTTGCAAAGTATACCTGGTTTAGATTTCGAAGAACTAGGGCTGGTTGCTGGGATCGTCATTCCTCCCAAGTTCAAAGTAACCACATTTGCTAAGTAAGACGGTTTGTCCTGTCCAAAGATGCATCTGAGGTCCTACGTCAGAAAGATCCAACCTCACTCCTCTGATAAGGATCTTTGGGTCCACTTTTTTCAAGATAGTTTATCAGGCACACAATTGGACTGGTTCTATCAACTTGAGAGATCTAATGTTCATAACTGGGAAGATTTAGCTGTTGCTTTCTACCGACAATACCAATATAACGCTGATTTAGCGCCTACTCGTACTCAACTACAGAGTATGGGTATGGCTTCTAATGAGGGATTTAATGAGTATGCCCAAAAGTGGCGAGATTTGGCTGGAAGGGTGCAGCCACCTTTGTCGGATAGAGAGCTGGTTGACATGTTTTTAGGGACTCTGTCAGGACCATTCTTCAATCATTTAATCGGGAGTTTGTCTGCAGGATTCATCGAATTAATTCTGACCGGTGAGAGGGTCGAAGCTGGCATTAAAAGTGGTAAAATTCAGAAGGATGCCTCCGCTTCCGCTGCTATTAAGAAGACCTTCCCCGCCAAGAAAGAAGCTTCTGCTGTTTATTCCCAGAAAAATCAAGGAAGAATGGAGCGCCGACCAACGGTAGGAGCTGCGATGATTCAAAACTCCTCAGCTGATCAACCTCGAAGCAGTCAACCTAGAGCTAACCAGCAAAGGGTATAAAGGCCACAATGTAAGTTCACCCGAATCAATATGACACTGGCTCAATTCTTCCCTCATTTGTTAAAGCTGAACCTCACCAATTTGAAAGAAGCGCCGAAAAACCCCAATACCTCCTCTCCTTATTATCATTCCAATGCAAAATGTGCATACCACTCGGACAGTGTAGGGCATGATACCAATAATTGTTGGGCTCTTAAAAACAAGATCCAAGACCGGATAGACGCTAAGGAGGTAGAGTTTGATGCTCCTGAAAAACCTAAGGTGATATCTGTTAGAACATAGTTTGATTCTACAACCCTTGATTAGAGTTTTGATGATAACAAAATACAAAGAATAAATAAATTCAAAGATATATATATAGAACAAATATGCTTCTTAAAATTATGTTTTATATATACAGAAGTTCTGATGGAATCAACATCAGAAGATCAGTAATATATCAACATCAGAAGATCAGTAATATGTGTTACACGCTGAAGCCACCAGAATATACGTTGAAGCTTGATGACTAGAATCTGCGCATAAATAATACACTCTGACTCTGATCAAAGATCTTTACCAAGTCATCAACACTCTGAAGCGTTATCATAAGTTAAAGCAAAGAAGACTCTGAAGCGTTATTAAGTATTCAAGACATAATTAAATGCTAACGGCTCTCTTCAGACAAGATCTTCTTCAAAAGGAAAGTGCGTTATTGTCATTAAACTGGCTTTATGGACAACGTATCTCTGCCTTGCCTATATAAACAAGTCTGCTTGAGAAAAGACGTACGCATGCACTCACATAATTTGCCAAGCCTTCAAAACCACGCTTATTCAAACGCTTTAGCAAATTCAGTTTATTCCAAGCTTAAGTTGTGTAATTATCACAGTTGTGATATATTGTTTTGTTAGAAAATGTTAACACATCATTGTTCAATTATCTGTAAAAGATTTCCTTGAGATAAACCGGTATGTGGTTGTACTCAAGAAGACTTTAACAATTGTTAAAGTAACTGTTGTAATCCTTTGAAAATAGTGGATTAAGACCTCGTTGGAGAGAGGCGAAATCACCTTGACGGGTGGACTGGAGTAGTTTGAGATCAAACGAACCAGGATAAAAATAATGTGTTGTCAAAGCATTTGTTTTAAGTTTTTCAATTCAACCCCCCTTCTTGTGTTTTTCACATCTTCAATATCCTCTCCAATGCCCAAGCACGGTCATAATGTTCATGTCGTTGTGGAAGACCTTCATGTTACCATTGTTGATGACCTTTTGACTCCGTTACCAGTGATTAAAGTGAATTTGATGAAAGCCGGGATATTACCAGGTTGTGGAAAAGACTGTTACTTTTGTTCAAACATGCAAACTGACTGCCCACTGTTGAAATCAGGCATCCAACGCCTGATGGATACCCAAGAGATTCTCTTTCAAAAGACTCCTGTTGATACTATCACTCATGTTACTCCTGCTACCTTTGTTACTTCAACCAATGGCATTGCTATAATAACCATCTCCGACAATCTTCCCAAGACCTGCAAAAGGCCTGTCAAGATTACGCCTGATCCTAAGTTTGTGCCGTTGAAAATCACTATGTCGGGGCCTGTCCCGTATAAATCTAACAAGACGATACCATGGAATTATGGAGGAGAAATATTCTACCATGGTGTCAAACAGATTGAATCAGTCCAAGAGAATTCCGATGATGAAACCCCTGATATAGGGAATATTGCGGGAACGAGCAAGATAACTCACAGCGGAAGGATCTTCTCTCCAGAGATTGCTCCTCCACGGGCAGTCTTCAGACCCTCGAAAGTTTCTGTACCTGTCAAGTCATCTGTGCAAAGCCCGGTAATTGAAGAATTGGATGCTCCCGAAGCTAGACCCTCTATTGATACTACCGATAAGGGTAAGGGGATACTAGAAGCGCATGTCAGGACGAAGGCTCGGACTATGGTAATCCCCAAGACCACCCAGAAAGAGATGGAAGAAATCTTAAAGATAATCAAGAAGAGCGACTACGATGTCATGGAGCAGCTAGGGCAAACCCCTTCCAAAATCTCCATGTTGGCTTTCCTACTTTGCTCTGAGGCCCATGCCAAGGCCTTAATCAAATTTCTAAAGACGGCACACGTGCCTCAAGAAACTTCTGCTGACCAGTTTCAAGAGTGCGTGGCTAGCCTTACAGCTGAGAACGGCCTTGGTTTTTCTGATGCTGATTTGACCCCTAAGGGAAGGAAGCACAACGATGCACTACACGTATCGGTAGAGTATAGAGGGACTACACTTGACAATGTCCTAGTTAATATCGGTTCATCTTTGAATGTCCTACCGAAGAAGGCGTTAGATAGGCTAGACTGCGAAGGTTTGACTTTAAAACCCAGTAACATCATTGTTAGAGCCTTTGACGATTCTAAGCGGATGGTTCACGGAGAGGTGGAAATCCCAATCAAAGTGGGTACAGAGACCTTCAACTCTACCTTTTATGTGATGGACATTCGTCCTTCATATTCATGTTTGTTGGGAAGGTCGTGGATCCACTATGCTGGGGCAGTTACTTCCTCTTTACACCAAATGCTAAAAGTTCAGGGTAAGATTATAATGGGGCACAGTGAGGAAGAGTACATGATAAGTCACCTCAACTCCTTCCTCTATGTGGAGTTGGATGGCGAATTCATAGAAACGCCTTTCCAACACTTTGAAGAGGTGTCTCCTGAAGTCGCAGTTATGAAGACAATGACTGATGAGCATGTCATTTCCAAGTCGGTGTCCCGGATATCATCCCTCAAGGATACGGAGGCTGTAATCAGAGAAGGAAGGAGTACGGTGTGGGGGCAATTGCCATATTTTCGTCACAAGATGGACAAGTTCAGATTGGGTTTTACTACTGCTGGCCAGAAAGTTATGCCTCGCTCCCGGGCTGAGGGACCACCCTTTAAAATCACTCACCATGGAATTAATGCCTTAGAAGATGATGATGAAGAAGACAACTTTGAAGATTGGATCTTTCCAACCGTCGGAGGAGGATTAAGCAACTGGGAAGCGAAAGACTTCGTTCCCATCACTTTCATCAACCAGTAATTTATCTTTGAACAATTTCCTATTTTGGTCTGTAATAATTAAACAATTCGTACACACTCTTTTCACCTTATGCCTTACCCGGGGCATATAGGTCCATTTGTAAGGGCTTGATTTCTTCATTATCATATGCCATGTTTAATGAATCATTGGACGTTTTCATCTATAAACTGTTGTGTTCATTTTCTTTCCTTTTACATTTTGTTTTGTTTAAGGATGGCTATCCCTTACACACACCCACACTCACAAAATGTAGGTACCCATCCAGTCTGGATTCCATAGGTGACTATTTTGCTTTAGCCTTCGGTGACTCTGAAGATTTGGTCAATCATGCCGAGTACGAAGGTGATGAAGATTGTGAAGTGCCTGGAGAGTTAGCCAGACTTCTGCAACAAGAGGAAAGGACTATTCTGCCCCATGAAGAGTTGCTAGAGACCATCAACTTGGGAACAGAGGAAGACAGGAAAGAGGTAAAAGTGGGTGCCAGCCTGGAACCAAGTGTCAAAGAGCGCTTAGTACAGTTGTTGAATGAATGAAATCTCCGCCTGGTCCTATGAAGACATGGCGAGACTAGATACATATATCGTGGTTCACCGTCTCCCTACAAGAGAAGACTGTCCACCGATCAAACAAAAAGTCCGCCGAATGAGGCCTGACATGTCTGAGAAGATCAAAGCTGAGCTAATGAAGCAGTTCAATGCTGGTTTTCTGGATGTTACTTCCTATCTATAATGGGTTGCTAACATTGTGCCCGTGCCTAAGAAGGACGGAAAAGTCAGAATGTGTGTGGATTACAAAGGCTTAAACAGGGCTAGCCCTAAAGATGATTTTCCACTGCCACACATTGATATCTTGGTTGACAATACAGCTCAACACAAGGTATTTTCCTTCATGGATGGATTCTCGGGATACAACCAGATCAAAATGGCCCTCGAAGACATGGAGAAGACTACTTTTGTTACGCGGTGGGGTACCTTCTGCTATAAAGTGATTCCATTCGGACTGAAGAATTTCGGGGCAACCTATCAGCGAGCCATGGTAGCTTTGTTTCATGATATGATACATCAGGAGATCGAAGTCTATGTAAACGATATGATAGCCCATTCACAGACAAAAGAAGAACACCTCGACCATCTGCAAAAGCTGTTTGTCAGATTGAAGGAGTGTAAGCTCAGACTGAACCTAAGCAACTGCACTTTTGGAGTCAGGTCTGGTAAACTTTTGGGATTTATCGTCAGCAACAAAGGCATTGAGGTTGATCCTGCTAAAGTCAAAGCTATACAAGAAATGCCTTCCCCCCGTACTGAAAAGGAGGTTAGAGGTTTCTTGGGACGCTTAAACTATATTGCGAGGTTCATCTCTCACCTAACATCTACCTGTGAGCCAATTTTCAAGCTGTTGAAGAAAGATCAGGTAGTTGAATGGAACAATGATTGTCAAGTTGCTTTGGATAAGATCAAGGAGTATTTGTTGGAACCTCCTGTCTTGATGCCACCCGTCGAAGGAAGGCCGTTAATCATGTATCTGACTGTTTTGGATAACTCAATGGGGTGCGTACTGGGCCAACATGACGAGTCTGGCCGAAAAGAGCATGCCATTTATTACCTTAGCAAAAAGTTTACCGACTGTGAGACTCGCTACTCACTGCTCGAGAAAACTTGTTGTGCTTTGGTATGGCTGCTCGCCGGCTAAGGCAGTATATGTTGACTCATACCACTTTGCTGATTTCCAAGATGGATCCGATCAAGTACATCTTTGAGAAGCCTGCTTTATCTGGAATAATTGCTAGATGGCAAATGATCCTGACAGAGTATGATATCCAGTATACTACCCAAAAAGCTATAAAGGGGAGTGTACTAGCTGACCATCTAGCTCATCAAGCCGTCGAAGATTACCAATCTATGAGATTCGACTTCCCTGACAAGGACATCATGACATTGGACAACATTGAAGGTAACAAACCGTATGACGGACCTGAACAAGGATCCCGATGGACCCTGTACTTTGACGGTGCTTCAAATGCACTTGGTAACGGTATCGGTGCGGTACTTATTTCTCCGGAAGGTTGCCATACGCCTTTCACTGCTAGACTTTGCTTCAGCTGCACCAACAACATGGTCGAATATGAAGCTTGTATCTTTGGTCTCAAGGCTGCTATAGAATTGGGAATCAAATCTTTGGTCGTATTTGGGGACTTGGCTTTGGTTATCAGTCAAGTCAAAGGAGAGTGGGATACTAAACATCCTAATCTTATCCCATACAAAGAACATGTCCTGACATTGCTTCCTCATTTCGAGCAGATTACCTTCGAGCACTTTCCGCGAGAAGAAAATCAGCTAGCAGATGCTCTGGCTACAATGTCTTCCATGTTTAAACTCAACTGGGATAATGAGGCTCCCTAAATCACCATCAAGCGAATGGACGAACCTGCGCACTGTCATGAGATTAATACCGAAGAAGTAGTGGAACAACCCTGGTTTCATGAAATCAAAAGGTATCTCCAGACTCGAGAATACCCTGAAGGAGCTTCTGTCAATGACAAAAAGTTCTTAAGGAGATTTGCTGCCAAGTTCTTTCTGAGCAATGGTATCCTTTACAAGCTCAATCATGATTGTGTTCTACTTTATTGTGTGGAAAAAGCTGAAGTTGAGTTGATCATGACTGAAATACATAGTGGCACCTTTGGCACTCACTTGAGCGGACATACAATGGCTAAGAAGATCTAAGGGCAGGCTACTACTGGTCTACCATGGAAGCTGACTGTCCTCAATACGCTCGTACTTGTCACAAATGCCAAGTCTATGCTGACAAAGTACATATTCCTCCTGTTCCTCTCAACGTTCTAACAGCCCCTTGGACATTCGCAATGTGGGGAATCGACATGATTGGAGAGATTAAGCCCACGGCATCCAACGGACATCGCTTCATCCTGGTGGCTATTGATTACTTTACCAAATGGGTCGAAGCAGCTTCCTTCGCCTCAATTACAAAGAATGTGGTTGCCCGTTTCATCAAGCAGAATCTCATATGCCGGTATGGTATCCCCGACAGGATAATCACGGACAACGGTACAAATTTGAATAACACTGTGATCACCGCTCTGTGTGAGCAGTTCAAAATTCAACATCACAATCCATCTCCCTATCGGCCAAAGATGAACGGTGCTATTGAAGCTGCGAACAAAAATATCAAGAAGATCATTCAAAAGATGACAGTCACCTACAAGGACTGGCATGAGATGTTACCGTTTGCTCTGCACGGATATCGTACCACGACGCGTACTTCAACTGGGGCAACCCCCTTTTTTTTGGTATATGGCATGGAGGTTGTTTTACCTATGGAAGTTCAGATTCCTTCCTTGAGGATCATGAAGGATACTGGTTTGAGTGAAGACTATTGGATTCAGACCCGACTTGACCAACTTAATTTGATCGACGAGAAACGACTTATTGCTGTTTGTCATGGTCAGACGTATCAAAAACGGATGATCAAGGCTTTCAACAAGAAAGTCAGGCGTCAGGTATACCAAGTCGGAGATCTTGTAATCAAGCGGATCATCTTGTCGCAAAGTGACCCCAAGGGCAAATGGACTCCTACTTACGAAGGACCATTTATGATCAAGAACATCTTTTCTGGTGGGGCAGTGATTCTAACCACCATGGACGACGACGACTTGCCGTACCCTGCGAACGCAGACATAGTCAAAAGATACTACGCATAAAATGACCCGACAAGTTGAAAACCCGAAAGGGCAACTTGGGCAAAAATGGGCATCCCGGTTAATCGAAAACCCGAAAGGGCGGTTTAGGGAAAAATTAGGGATAAGTAAAAAAAATCTGTACACCCGGCAAGTTGAAAACCTGAAAGGGCGACTTGGGCAAAAAAAGGGTTTCCCGGTGGACTGAAAACCCGAAAGGGCGGTCCAGGGAAAAGTTAGGGAATTAAAGCGTATGATTATGTCTTGTCGGGTCACTTTAAGGATAATCTCTTAACCAACAAGCTCCAAGCTTCTGATCAATCCAATCATCGGCAAACGGAGCAACGAATGGACAAAGACACTCAGAGTTGTGAAGGCTATAGCAGAATGGGAACCCCATGGAATTGTTACACATAGCCATCTTTATTTTTGTATAAATCTTTTCTCAGTTTTATGACAACATCCTCTTACTAGAATGTCTGTCTCCTTTGTACAAAGATACTAACAAAAGTTAGTACAAAAAATACTTACAAAAGTTAATACAAAAATACTTCGAAGTGCGGAAATTTGCTTGCCTTTCTTTTCTTTTTTACACTTATGTTTTATTTGAAAACATCCAATAGTTTGTTAATTAGGCATATGCATTTGAATATAATCACTGCTTACAAATAAAACGAAATAAGAGAGGATAATTACTGATAGGTCGAAAGTATGTGAAAACGTCCTTATGCTATTCCAAAAGAAATTCCCTGCAGTACATCATCCTGCTCCTCAACGGAGCTAAAACCTTTAGGTACATATCCCCGACGGAGTTAAGTTTCAAAATTCCCATCAGAGTTAAGTCTTTAAACTCCCGATCCCCAGTGGAGCCCAAAAATCCTAAAATATATATCCCCAGCGGAGCTAGAATACTCTAAACCTTCTTCCCCAGTGAAGTCAAATTTCCAACTATCAATCCCTAACTTCCCCAGTAGGTTATCTTAAAAATATGAGAATCAACCAGATAACAGTTAATTTTTTTTGTCTTATCCCCAACTAAGACGATTCCCCATTAGATTGGCATACAACCCAAGCTCCTGACTTCCCCGGCAGAATAAACACTCTCCCCACAGAGTTATTTCCCAACAAAACGAAGATTCTAGTTCCTATTTCTCCAATTGAAGCCTCCCAGGTTTTGATTCCCCAGTAGAGGTCTTCAGAGTTTTCCTTATTTCCCAGGAAAGTCATGAAGGTTTCTCATTCCCCGCAGAAGTTATCAAAGCTCTTGTTAATCCCCACAAGTCACCAAGGATTTTCAATCCCCAACAGTGGTCCTAGGACTTCTCATTCTCAACAATCAAAGCTATTTAATCCCCAAGCAGTCAACAAGGATTTCTCATCTTCAACAATCAAAGATTTTTGGAATCCCCAGCATCGGTCAAGGATTTACTCTCTCGGGCAGCAATAAAAGATTTCATTATCTCCAGCTATCAAGGATTTATTTTCCTCAACAAGACAACTACTCAGCTTACATGCACATCCATTACATTCATATATCATAAACATTGATGAAACACATTTTATTGCATCATACATATCATGCAACATAACTTTGTGTTTTAGCTAACATTTTACCCTTTTCAAGATAAGATTAAAAAGCTATCGGTAACAACTATTCAGAGATTTCAGATATAGTATGGATACCCCCCAGACACGGCGGTCATTCTATTACTCATTCAGAATTTCAAGTCAAGATACAATATGGATACACCCCAGACACGGCGGTCATTCTACTACTCATTCAGACTTCAGCAATCCGATACTGACTAGATACGCTCCAGACACGGAAGCCACTCTATTTCTCATTCAAATTCAACTATCAACTTCAAGATACACTCCAGATACGGAAGTCATTCTTTCACTTGTCCAGATCCCAGTTACAGTACGAATACATTCCAGACACGGAAATCTATTTGTTACTCGTACAGGTCTCCACTTCAGATACAGTCTGGATACGCTCCAGACATGGTTGCCATTCTGTCACTCATTCGGAATTTATCCCCAGCACATAGATACTCCATATACAGACGTTTCTCTGTTACCCATTCAAAATACAGATACACTCCAAACACAGCGGTCATTCTGATATTCGTTCAAGAATCAAATACAGTTACAGCTTAGATACACTCCAGACACGGATGTCATTCCTTTGCTCATACAAATCCAATCTCCAGATACAACTCAGATACGTTCCAAATACGGATACCATTCTGATGTTCATTCTACTAATTTTCAACAAAAAAAATTTGGATGGCATCCCTAAGCCCATCTCCAGCAATATTCTACCATCTCCAAATGGCATCTTTAAGCCCATTCCCTCATCTACATTTTGACGAGTGCAAATTTACGGGCACTCTAGTGTCCAATCCTCTTTTACCTTCGAGTCACGAAAGGCAAACTTGTCAATCTAACTCTTCAGGTTCAAGAAGATTGAACAGGGGCAACTGTTGTACCCCAAGATTCAAGGCAAGCTAGCTATTGGAAAAGATCAAGTGAAGTTCAGGCAAGCTACCAGACACCTCAAAACTTGTTGAGAAGCACTGCATTGCCCTACACGAATCCAACTGAAACAGGTTTTCCTCACTTTCTATCTCTCTATTTAGGAACATTTAGCTTTAGGTTTGTGAATAAAAAATATAGTATTCATTGCTAGGAAGCCATACATATGCTCAGCTTTCATTTATATTAAGCGTGCTAGGAGAATTTCATCCATGAATATGCTGAAAAAACTAGGTCAGATTTTAGGGCCAGAGAAATTCTCTCGGTCTTTGAGAGTTAGGATTAATGCTTTATATGGTTAGAATCATATTAAAATTCTCTACAAGTTTGATATTGTGAGTTTTGGAAAAAGATCACATTTCCAGGATGTTCAAGTTTGTACAACAGGCGCGCGTTTTTCAAATGTGCTGGAGGAAGAAGATGAAGTGGTGGGCTGGGCTTGGCCTGCTTGCTTCTAACACCCCCATTTTCAGTTTTACACCCCCTGGCCCAATTTTTTATATTTTCATGTTTTTGCATTTTCATTTTTATTTCTGGTTTTGATTATTTATTTCCAAATATTAAAAAATGCTTAAAAATATTTTCATAATTTTTTACATTTATTTGGCATTTTATTTTAATTATTCTAACATAAAAACATTTTTATTACTTTTATAGTTTATTTAAAACTTGAAAATAATATGTAATTTATACTTTTATTTTTATTTCTTATTTTTATTTACACTGAAAATATTAATGAAAATATGATTTATTTTTGTACATATTTTATTTTATTTTACTTTTATTTATTATTCACACTAAAAAATATTAATGAAAATATTAATGAAAATATTAATGAAAAAATATTAATGAAAATATTAATGAAAATATGATATATATACTTTTATTTTATTAAATGCTTAGAATAAAAATATAAAAATATTACATTTTTACTTTTATTATTATTCACACTAAAAAATACTTTTTTCAAGTATATTTTATTTTTTGTACATATTAATATATTTTTTATATAAATAATATAATATATCATTATTTTAAAGTAAATTAGGGTTTATCCTTAAATAAATAAAATCAATCTTTTTTTTGTTTATTTCTTTATACTTTTTACATTGAAAATACTTTACATACATAAACAAATAAAAACTTCTTTTTGCATAATACATTTTATTTAATATTTATTTATTTTGTTTATTTAAATATTGTGCATTTAAATATAGATACATTTGAGATTCAATTTGGATGTAATAGTAATCTAGGGTTTATATTTCCTGTCAAATACCCCCATTCAAAATTGTACCCCCATCCCCATAATCATGTTGTAATAGCTTAGGATTTAAATTCTCGCACTTTACGCTTTCAATTATGCCATGATTAGAGAATTAGGGTTTGTATGCAAAAATCAAAATCAACAAATAGCTTGACCTAATCAAAGACAAAAATGCATGAAAACCAAACACAATGCACACTTGCACCCCTAGGGTTACAATCCACTTGTTGCCTTCAAAAATGGGCCATGGTATGCATGTCGAGTACTTTGGCAAAACAAAAACAAAACAAAAGATCATAGTCCCTCAATGACGCTATCTTGGTTGCCTAAACAAAATGATCAAGTCCCTCAAGAAAATTGCCAAAAATACTTGACACAATTGTTATCATGGTCTATACGATGACCCGCGCCTGTCCCGTTTAACTTCCTAACACAAAGTTGTTCACCAAATACAATGGTGAAACAACACTGTTAAAAGGGTTAAAAACATAAGAAAGATCTTTGAGTAAAATAGGGTAGATAGCTCTTAGTTACTTGATCAAAGCTTGCAAAAACATCCTTGCTATTTTCAAACACACTTCACAACACAATTTCAAAACATTTCCCAAAACAAACTTTCAAACTTTGAAATCTTTTCAAAAGACAAAAACACCTTTGTATACATTCAAACAAGAATCATTACAAAGGTTGCCACAACGATGGCCTCTTTTCAAAACATCTTTTAAAACCACACACAAAGCACCATTTCAAACAATTGGAAAAGCAAAGCAAGTGATCTATACAAGTAACTAAGAGCCCATGGATAACCATGGATGAAAAGGGTGCTTGCACCTTCCCTTTTCATAATCTACTCCCCGAACCCAAGAAAACATCTCAAAGGTCTTTCCTGTGCTTTTTGACCTTTCCTTAGGATAAAATAAAAATTCGGTGGCGACTCTTGCTAAACCGAAACATTTGCGAACACAAACGCAAAACCTCAAGTCAGTTCTTCCACCGTATCACACATGGTAAAGGAAAACAAGTCACACAAGAGCCCTTTAGTTTCAGGCTTGCATGGAGTCTAGGTACTACCCTCTTGAAGTTCAGTTGGTTTCAAATTGTCCTAATAATAGTAACCGGATTCTAGAGGTTCTCAATATCACTGACCATCCTCCATCGGTCATGGTTTCAGCTCACGCAATATTTTCTTCCGGCCGGAACTATCTCGAGAGTATGGTCTCAATGAGTGTAGTATCGAGTATCAACCAGTTCCCAGCTTTACACCGAGGTCGGCTATCTCACTAATTTCTAATGGCCAAGTTGGTCAATTATAGGTTCTAAGGTCAGTTGATGCTTAACGACATACATAGCAGCCCCGTATTCTCCTTGTTTCTCCACAAGGGATACCGGTACCAACCAATGTGCCACATCAATGTAGCTACTGCTTCAACCGTATCGGTCTATGCTGTACAGTTCCCTCACAATTTATTGCTACTTACCTAAAAGGTGTCCCCCAGATCCGGGTTAGGATCTATAGTAACTCCAATACAAAGCCCTCAAAAGTAAAGCAATCAAATCAAACAATAGAAGCAATATGATGAACTAATCCTAAGGTATACCCCACTTATTTTCCCCAGCAGAGTCGCCAGTTCTGTGATACGGTGGCAGAACCGGAACTGTTTGAAAAATGCTGGTTTGGGTTTTGCGTTTGTGTTTGCAAAATGTCGCGGTAAGCAAGAGTCGCCACCGACTTTTATTTTATCCAATTGGAAAGGAAAAAAGCATAGAAAAATTCCTTTTTCGAGATATTCTGAGTACGGGGGGTAGATTATAGAAAGGGAAGGTATTAGCACCCTTTCTATCCATGGTTTTCCATGGGCTCTTAGGTACTTGCTCATCATTTTAAAATTACTTGTGTGTGTTTGATTTGAAAAAAGTTTTTGTTTTACTTCGATTTAACTCTTGCTTCTGTCTTCAAGAGTGTTACGAAGTGTTTTTGAAAACTTTGTTTGAAAAGAGTGTAAGTGTGGAAAAGTTTATTTGTTTTGAGCAAGTACCTACTAGCATCTACCTACTCGAAAAAAGAATTGTTCTATATTCGTTTCCTTTAGACAGCGCCATCCTACTATTAATGAGCAGGTAGCGCCATCGTTGGAATTTTAAGGGTCAATTCGAAAGGGACGTACGATCACTAAAGCAATGTTAGGACGTTTTAGTAATAGCCCTAATGTCTTAAGATCAATATTCGAGGCAACAATTCTGAGGCAACCTTTCCGAGGCAACTTTGATCTTTGAGACAAAAGAGCGACCACTAAAATACCCTATACTTAATGATCGTTTACCGAAGGCAACCTAAGTGGGAGTATACCCTAGGAGTGCGCATGTGCGAGTGATTCAATTTCAAGTTTATTATCTTTGCACATTTAGGGTTTGCTAACCGTTTTAAAGTTTACATACAGTCTTATCATGCATCCCTATTACCATACATCTAACAGTTAATATTTGCGGAATTTAAAGTGCGGAAAGTAAAGCTACGCTATTACAAGGCTTCGGGTATTAATTACATAGCCAAAAAAAACTCGTATAAAACGATAAATGAATGGAAAAAAGTCCTAATTAATCTATTACATCCCATGAGATATTACATCAATATTGTAAAAATAAATAAACGCGCGACGAATAGAGGATGAGTAAAAGTTAGGTTTTTGACCCCGCCTAACCTAATTAAAAGAAAATTTTATTTTTGCGATTGTTTTTGATTATTTAAGAAAATAAAGGTTTGAATTAAATATGTACAAAATTACTAATTAAATTAAATTAAAGAAAATAATTTACATTTTGACCTATTTTTGTGTTTTGTTATTTTTTAAGGAAAAATAAAATAGACTTTAAATTAAACAAAACCCTAATTTCAAACTTGTTTCAATTTATTTACAAAAGAATTAAAGTTACCCTAAAATTAAATAAACTAATTAAATTAATTTTTTTGATAAAAAATAACCTAAATCTAATTGGATGAAAAATTATTTTTATGATTTTATGATAAAAAGAATTAATTTTGTGTTAGTAAAAATAAATTAAATGAATTAATAAAGAAAATATAAAAAGAAAAGTAAAAGAAAATGGACATGAAATTAGTAATTTGGAGGGTGTGAACAACAATTCTGGGCCCAAGATCAAAGGTCCACGTTTGACTTCCTGGATTCCATGCTATGCGTTGAATGAGATGTGTGATGGTCCTTCATGTGATGGCCTTTAGATCTGGCCATCTGGAGATCCAATGGTGGAGCCTTGAGGTCACATGGTGTACTTCATGCCTACATGCGCGCCTGATTATGTAAATCAAAATAATATGAAACATGGGGGGACCTGGGATTCGAACCCAGGCCCCATGGCCTTTTCCACCTGCATCAATGCCAGCTGAGCTACGCACGTTTGTTGTGTACAAAGGAACAAATAAATAATATATAAAAAAAACAACTTTGCTAAATTCCTGCGCTCTAAATTTCAAACGGAGCAATCATGGGTTGCCACGCTATCGTCCTTGTCCTCTCTCCGTTGGTAAAAGATTCAGTGACTTTTACCTATGTACAAATGTCCGTAGCTATAACCCTTGTGTGATACGGTGGGAGAACTGACTTGAGGTTTTACGTTTGTTTTCGCAAATGTTTCGGTTGAGCAAGAGTCGCCACCGACTTTTTATTTTATCCTAAGGAAAGGTCAAAAAGCACAGGAAAGACCTTTGAGATGTTTTCTTGGGTTCGGGGAGTAGATTATAGAAAGGGAAGGTATTAGCACCCTTTCTATCCATGGTTATCCATGGGCTCTTAGTTACTTGCTTAGATCACTTGCCTTTGCTTTTCAATTGTTTGAAATGGTGCTTTGTGTGTGTGGTTTTGAAAATGTTTTGAAAAAGATGCCTTATCTAGGCAACCATTGTAACAATTCTTTACTCGAATGTTTTACAAAGGTGTTTGTCTTTTTGAAAATATGTTTCAATGTTTTTTGAAAGTTTTTTTTGAAGTTGTGTTGTGATGTGTGTTTTGAAAAATGACAAGGATTGTTTTGCAAGGTTGATCAAGTAACCAAGAGCTATCTACCCTAAATTTCTCAAAGATCTTTCTCATGTTTTAACCCTTTTAACAGTGTTATTTCACCATTGTATTTGGTGAACAACCTTGTGCTAGGATGTTAATGGGACGGGCGCGTGTCATCGTATACAATCATTGAAGGCAACTTGTGAGACGCTCTAGAAATTTTGTAGGGGACAAGATCATTTTATCGAAGGCAACATCGAGGGTCATCGAGGGACTAACGATCTTTGTTTATCGAAGGGAAATTTGCTAGAGTGTCTCATACTCGAGGGACATGATTGTATTTTTTCCGAGGCAACAAGCGAGGTTACCCTAGAGGTGCAAGTGTGAATTGTGTATTGATTTTCATGCATTTGTCTTGTATTAGGTTATCTAGCGGTTGATTTTGAATCTTCGCATACAAACCCTAATTACTATACAGTATATAGAAAGCGATAAATTGCGGGAATTTAAAGTCTAAGCTATTACAAATAAGTATCCGGGGATGGGGGTACAAATGTTTACAAATGGGGATGAGTCTAATCAGGATAGTAGTGTCCAAATATTATATTTACAATCAAATCGAATCGTCACATTCTCAATGTAAAATATAGCAAGGTATAAGAATAAAAGAGAAATAAAAGTATTGTGTAATGCATATGATTATTACAAATGATGGAAATGTTAACCTAATGCATTATTAAGTATTATTATTATTTTTGTGTTTTTATTAATGTTAAATAAAAAGGGTTTTAAAGAGAAAAGTATTTAATTCAAAACAAACTAATTATTTATGTATTTTTTTAAAATGTAATAAACATTAAGAAAATTTTGTGCAAAAAGTTAATGTATTTTTACTTACCAAAAGGAATTTAGGTTATATAAGAAAAAGAAAATAAGGTAAAAAAAAAGTATTAGTTATAAACATAAGAAAAATAAAAAAAGAAATAAATGGGCTTGATGTTACATGTTTGGCCCAAACAAACAAACAAACAGATTCAGAAAAGGGGGTGCGCCAGAATTGAATGGGCTTAGGCATTTGTTCAAGGGGGCAAGCCCAAAACGCGTTACAATGTTTTTGTTGTTAGGGTTTGAATTGTATGCTCAGAAAAGGATTTGTTCATGAACGACGCCGCTCCCTTTCTTCTTCATCGTCCTCTTCGTCCTTTCTCAAACGTGAGCTTCTGACTAACTCCTTCCATGCCTGGCTACTGGACGCCACCTCCAATCTCTCCTCTCTTCACGGCTTGCTCAAGGTAATGATTCAGAAGGTATTGTTTCATTTTATCGCGTTTTAGGGTTTTGGATTCATGCATGTTATTGATTTTTGACATATTCTGATCTTTATGTGTTGTTTGTGTTTGCTTGAGGTGTTAGAAAAAAGGAAAGAGGGACAATACCTTTGTTATGCTTTTGGAGAGGAGGCGGAGAGTTTGGACAGGAGGCGTTCTCCGGTGGCCGGCGGGGAGGCTGTGATGTTGGGCTCCTGGTACTTGTATCTTTAACTTTATTTGGTTTTATGATGAATGTTGTAATCTGAAAACCCTAGAGTGTTGAGTTCCTCTCTTCTTTTCTTCTTCTGAGTGCTTGCTTTTTCCTCTTTTTGGGTACAGTTAGTTTTCAATGATGATGATATTTGAGAATGCTTGTCGTTTCTGACTCTTTCCTCTCTTGGACTTTGATTCTGATGTTGAACAATCTTGATGTCTGTTTGCTTAACTTCTGACTTACTTCCTCTCTCTTGGGCTTGGCTGACTTCCAATGATGATGATATCTGAGAATATGGTTATTGTTGTTCTTTGAGTTTTCCTATTTTTTGGATTTTTGATGATTCAATGATGAGTTTCTGAGATGCTTTTGCTTCAGTTGTTGTTTGGCTTTGGCTATGTTGTTATGATATCTGGTTTTGGCTTTGTTGGAATTTTGTTTGCTTGGTATTGAAACTGGTTTCTAAGCTTGAGGCAGGATTGAAAGGCTTATCAGTTTGCTTGCTTGTTTGAGGCAGGCTTTGATAGGCTTGCTTATGTTATGTGTTTGACAGGTTTTTTAGG
This sequence comes from Vicia faba, assembly GCA_948472305.1. Classification (NCBI taxonomy): domain Eukaryota; kingdom Viridiplantae; phylum Streptophyta; class Magnoliopsida; order Fabales; family Fabaceae; genus Vicia; species Vicia faba. Next base: position 1,577,474,444 of record OX451736.1, on the reverse strand, counting down.
CAGTCTGAAACAGGTTTGAGGCAAGCTTATGTTTGCTTGCCTGAAGGAAGGCTGAAGCAGGCTTTGTTGAAGTTTGGTAACTGGTTCTGTTAGAAACTGGCAGCTTTGACAGGTTTGAGGCAAGCCTGAGGTGGTTTGGAGCAGGCTTTAGGCAAACAGGTTGATATGCAGGTTGCTTGGTTTTTGTATGTTTTTGACAGGGCTAAAGGCAGGCTTGCAAATTTGCTTGCTTGAAGCAGGCTTGAAGCAGGCTGGAGGTTTTATGCAGGTTTGCTTCTGGTTGTAGCTTATGCAGGCAAGCTTGGTTTGCTTACTTGAAAGCAGGCTTGGAGGTTACAGGCTTGTTGTGTGTTTACAGTTGGTGGTATATTTTTCTATGTGTTCTGCCCCCCCTTAACAGTGTTGATTTGTTATATTTATCTATCTCTAAGCCTGCCTCCAAAAACCGTAAGCCTGCTACTTTTTTCTCTCTTTCTCTCTCCACAGAAAAAGCATATTTTATTGCTTAACTGTCCTTTTTATTCTGAAAAGGTTTTGGCTGGGAAATGATAAAAATTTGAAATATTGCTTGCATTTTGGTTTTGCTATGCCTCTTGTACTTTCTTCTTTTCCAGATTTTCTGCATTGCTAGTTTGATAGCTTCTTTGACAGTTTTTGACAGCTTCTGAACTTGTGACTTAGTCTTTCTTTGACAGTTTGGTTTGCCTAGTTTGGTTGACAGTTTTGTTTGTCTTTATGCATTGTGCAACTTGTTTGTTCAGTTTGCAATTTGGTTTGAAATTATGCAGCCTTGTATTTAATTAATTCCATGCTTGCAAACAAATTTTCTTTCCCTCTTTGTGAACCAGGAAGAGACATTTTCTTGCGATTTGCAGAGAGGACGAACAAACTGATTCCGGCCAACAACCTTTAATGATGAGTTTTTACTTATCTGTCTGAAAAATACTTTTCCAATTCATCTGTTATTGACTTCTCTTTTTCTGGCTTTGCAGGTGAATATTAATTGGGGCAAGGGAAGCAGCAGTAGAAGATGAATACTTCAAGCAACTTAGGATATAGATTTAATTTATTTTTAATCATTGTAATAAACGTCATTGTAACACTGTAAATAAATTTACTGTATCAAATAAACATTTGTAACAAAAATTGAAAATGAATAAAAATCTTCTTTGTCAGGTATCTCTTTTAATTCTTCTGCACTTGTTTATTTAATTACTTAAATTTCTTGAATTATAATAATTGGAAGTTATCCCAATAATTTTAACTTAGAAATTATAAATAATCAACAAACGTCCGGCGTTCCAAATAACCAAAAGCATTGTACAGTTAAACAAACAAACGTCCATACGCCTTTTACCTTACTGATTAAACCAACACTTCAATCTTTCAATCAGAAGCCTCAGCTTCTATCCCAAATGTTTAGACTTTGAAAAACAAACAGGAATCTTGAACAAGCGTCAAAACCATGTGACAGTCAAATGAAATGTTGTGGATTCAATTCCTTCTGAGAATGCGTGCGCAAACCCTAATGTTGGCTTTACTGTCAAAGAAATGTCCGTCTGATCAAACCCTGAGCCAAACTCAGCCAAATCACTAAAAACCCTAATAATCTGCTTGGACTGATTCAAAAGTTAATGGAAACCCTAATTTTGTTTGACTGATAAGAAAAGTCTGTTTGACCGATTCTTGAGCCAATCTGAAAAATCAGGAAAAGCTCGAAGTTGTGATTTCTTGTGAAAAAGAGAGAGGGCAAATTTTGGGGTACAACAGTTACCCCTGTTCAATCTTCTTGAACCTAAAGAGTTAGATTGGCAGGCTTGCCTTTCGCGACTCGAGGGTAAAAGGAGATTGGACACTAGAGTGCCCAAAAAATTTGCACTCGTCAAAGCGTAGTTTGAGGGAATGGGCTTAAATATGCCATTTGGAGATGGGCTTAAAGATGCCATCTGGAAATTGTTGGTAGGAGGATGGGCTTATAGATGTCATCTGGAGATGTGACAGAATCTTGTCGGGGGATGGGCTTAGAGATGCCATCCAAGAATGTTCGTTGAACTGTATGTCATTGGTGAGTGGGTGAGTATCAGAAAGATATCCATGTTTGGAACATCTCTGAACCGGGGATCTGAATAAGCAATGAATTGACATCCATGTTTGGAATCATCCGTAAACTGTTTTCAGTAGTTGAATCTGAACCAGCGATAGATTAACATCCGTGTTTGGAGAATCCGTAAACTGTTTTCAGAAGTCTTGAATCTGAACAAACATGAGTTGGTCGAGTAGATATTTATCCTGTCTGGTTTCAGGTATTAATCTCCAACATGAGAAAGAAAGATAGCTTTCCTGGCTCGTTATAGGTATTGATCTTCAATCCCTCGTCCACAGATGGTTTTCCTAGCTTGCTACAGGTATTGATCTGGAACTTGAAAAGGTTGATGGTAACCATCTGTTGATTGACCTTTTTCTGGAAAAGGTAAAAGGTTAGTGGTATGCAATGTCATGATGTATGAAATGCATAATGCAATATGTGTGTTTATGATATATGAATGTAATGGATGTGCGTGCAAGCTGAGTAGCTGTCTTGCTGAGGATAGATGAATCCTGGATAGCTGGAGACAATATAATCTTGACTGCTGCCGGGGAAAGTGAATCTTTGACTGCTGCAGGGGATTGCAAGAATCTTTTGATTGCTGCAGGTATTGATATGGAACTTGAAAAGGTTGGTCGGTGAGATAGTTGTCTTGGCTGGTTTCAGGTATTAATCTCTGACCTGAGAAAGAAAGATAGTCTTCCTGGCTTGTTACAGGTGTTAATCTTCAATCTCTTCACGTAGATAGTTTCCTAGATGGTTTCAGGTATTAATCTACAATCAGTCGTCCACGGATAGTTTTCCTGGCTTGCTACAGGTATTAATCTGGAACTTGAAAAGGTTGGTCAAGGAGATACTGTCCTGGCTGGTTTCAGGTATTGATCTCTAACCTGAGAAAGAAAGATAGTTTCCCTGGCTTGCTACAGGTATTAATCTTCAATCTCTTCATGTAGATAGTTTTCCTGGCTTATTTCAGGTATTAATCCATAATCAGTCGTCCACAGATATTTTCTTGGCTTGCTACAGGTATTAATCTGGAACTTGAAAAGGTTGGTCGATGAGATAGTTGTCCTGGCTGGTTTCAGGTATTAATCTCTGACCTGAGAAAGAAATATAGTTTTCCTGGCTTGTTTCAGGTATTAATCTTCAATCTCTTCATGTAGATAGTTTTTCTAGCTTGTTTCAGGTATTAATCCATAATCAGTCGTCCACAGATATTTTCCTGGCTTGCTACAGGTATTAATCTGGAACTTGAAAAGGTTGGTCGATGAGATAGTTGTCCTGGCTGGTTTCAGGTATTAATCTCTAACCTGAGAAAGAAAGATAGTTTTCCTGGCTTGCTACAGGTATTAATCTGGAACTTGAAAAGGTTGGTCAAGGAGATACTGTCATGGCTGGTTTCAGGTATTGATCTCTGACCTGAGAAAGAAAGATAGTTTTCTTGGCTTGCTACAGGTATTAATCTTCGATCTCTTCATGTAGATAGTTTTCCTGGTTGGTTTCAGGTATTAATCTACAATGAGTCGTCCACAGATAGTTTTCCTGGCTTGCTACAGGTATTAATCTGGAACTTGGAAAGGTTGGTCAAGGAGATACTGTCCTGGATGGTTTCAGGTATTGATCTCTGACTTGAGAAAGAAAGATAGTTTCCCTGGCTTGCTACAGGTATTAATCTTCAATCTCTTCATGTAGATAGTTTTCCTGGCTTGTTTCAGGTATTAATCTATAATCAGTCGTCCACAGATAGTTTCCTGGCTTGCTACAGGTATTAATCTGGAACTTGAAAAGGTTATAGAATGGCAACCGTGTCTGGAGCATATCTGGACCGTATCTTCCACCAGGTGATGAAGGAATTTTTTATGATGACCGTAAATTCCAGCAGGTGATGAAGGAAATTTTTGAACGCTCTTGAAACTTGAAATGTAATTTGTTTTGGAAAATAAATCCTTGACAAATGTTGGGGAAATAAACCCATGACTGCTGGTCTGTTAGAGAGGTGATGAACTCCTCGAGGACGCTTGAATTTCTTTTCAGAAAGATTTCGGAGAGGTTTCATCACTGCCCCTAGCACCGGATGCTTGTGATATTACCAGAAAACTTGGACTGTTCGTAACCCTTTGATGAGATTGACGTTTAAATACCCCAAGTGATGGTGACGGAGACTTGCCCCAGGTTAATCTGTAATTGAGAGATTTGTTGAAATCTTGACTGGACTGCCCCAGGTTAACTGAACTTTGAAAGATCTGTTGAAACCTTGACTGGACTGCCCCAGGTGTGCTGGATAGTGACATGTTATGCCCCCCTGTTGATAGGAGATTTTGTCAATGGAAGTGTCATCCTTTTTGAAATGATTTTGCTCACTGAGAGGGCTTTTGTTCACTGGATATTCATTGTGTGAATTTCTCCGTTGTCAAACAAATAGCCATATGCAAACAATGATATTCAAGTAATGCAACGTTTATGCTTGTCTTGAAGTTTTGAAAAAAATGCGTTTTTTAGCAGAAAACTTTTTATAAGACAAATTCAACACAAGATTTAGGCAAAGCCTTACAGGAGTCAGGATACCTTTTGTAACAGTATGCTTTCGAACTAACCCATGCTTCAATTAGGACTTTTGAAGGGTTGTAACGTGGCTTGGTTCACGGTTTAAGAAACAAAGGATAAAGGCTCAAAGTATGTTTGTACCCACCCGCTCTTCGTGATGTTCTTCAATCCTAAACTCGGTTAATTGTGCGTCACACTCTATTCGAATTTGGAACGAATTTTTTGGTGATGGTTCACACAAGTTGAATTTGTTGGGAAGGCGGTCATTTTTGCAACATTTTTCATGTTGTTTGAGGATTTGTAGTGACCTCGTTCTTTCGATTTGGTATCCCTAACTTTTGCCTGATTGTTCCTGTTTTTGAGATTACAGTCAGCGGGATACCCCGGCATTCTTAAGCCTCCTTTGTAGGTTTTGGCTCAGTGGGCTTTTCTTTTTTGAGAGATAATGACTGCCTATGTGATAGGGAACCATCATCGTCTTTTGATTCCAGAGGAATGCTTTTCTTTTTTTTTTGATGTCGTTCATTGTATTATGAACTGAGAGTTTGCGACTTCAATACGCACCTTTTTTGGATTAACTGAGAGACTACCCTGCCCCAGGTTTAAATCAAAGGTTTCAATTTGTGTTTAAAATAGAAAACTCCTACTTCTTTGGCTCGAAGGGGTTGACTAGGGATTATCTTCCTTATAACTCCAGTGTTTAGGATTTGAAATAAATGTCTGTACATCATCAGCAAGGTCTGTTCAAAAGCATACTGTATGAGATTGTGGCATTGTTTCGTCATCCTCCCTCTAAAGGCTTGTAGCTTTTTATCAAGAGTTGAACATCATAAAGAAAACACAAGAATAGTGAAAACGAGTAGATGAATTCAAGACAAACATATGCAATGCATTAATGAAACAGAGTTTGACATTAAAAGATAATTGTTTGAATAACAGAGAAATTACAACTTGAAAATTCAAATGAAACAAAGATGCTCTCAATGATTCGTCAAAGGAGCAGTGATTATGCTAGAGTCTCTGGAGGGTCGAACTCGATCTCTTTGGCATCAATCATGTCTTGGACCTTGTTATTCAAAGCCCAACAGTCGTTTGTGTCATGCCCCGGGCTACCACAATGATAAGCACATCTTGCATCCGGGTTGTAGTTTGGAGAAGAAGTCTTAGGGTTCGGATGAGGAGCCTTTAATGTAATCAGCTCTTTCTTCAACATGTGTTGTAGTTCTTGAGCTAGTGACATGTTGATCCTAGTATATTGTCTTTTAGGCGCGACCTCCCTACGCTGATGCCCCTGTCTTTGTTGAGCAAGCGCAACATTAGAGATCAAGGTTGCTCCTACGTGTTGGTCATGACGACTCTTTTGACCATACACAGCATTGGACTCTTTCTTCCCATTGTAGGGCTTTTTCTAAGCATCAGAAGGTGTAGCTCCTTGGATCTTTCCACTTTTGATGCCAGCTTCGACCCTTTCGCCGGTCAGTATTAGCTCGGTGAACCCGGCTGAGGAGCTTCCAATTAAGTGATTGAAGAGAGGCCCTGTCAAAGTTCCCATGAAGATGTCAATCAGCTCCCTGTTAGTTAAAGGAGGTTGCACCCTACCCGCCAGATCTCTCCATTTTTTAGCGTATCCTTTGAAGCTCTCGTCGGAACCCATGGTCATGTTCTGCAATTGCACACGAGTTGGTGCAAGATCAGCATTGTACTGATACTGTTTGTAAAAAGCAGCAGCTAAGTCCTACTAGGTGTGGATGCGAGAACTCTCCAATTGATAGAACCACTCGAGTTGAGTTCCTACCAGGCTTTCTTGGAAGAAATGGATCCAAAGCTTTGGATCAATTGTGTATGGTTGAATCTTGCGGACATAAGATTTTAAGTGCATCTTAGGGCAAGAGACTCCATTGTACATGGCAAAGGTAGGGACCTTGAACTTTGGCGGGATGACCAATCCAGAAACTAAACCCATGTCTCCTAAATCCAAGCCAGGTATCTGTTGAATCTCCATAGCACTGAGGCGATCCTCCAACTGTTTGTACTTGTCATCAGCGGGAGGATATTGTTCCTCGGAGTAGTCAGCTTCAACTTCATCAATCTCCAAATTGTGGTCTTCTTCAAGACTATCCCCTATGTTGGATGGAGTTGCAAGGTCTAGGGTTTTAGGTCTTCTTCTCAAGTTCAGGATGCCTGCTGCCTTCTTGGACTTCTTCTTCTTGTCTTTAAGAAGGAGAGCTTTCAGATCCTCTTGCCCTTTACCCATAGCCAGAAGCATTTGTTGGAATTGAGCGTTTTGAGCTTGGAGATCTTTCACCGTTTATTCCATGTCCATCTTACTGAAATAAATAGCAGGAAGATAAGGAGACCTGTAGGAGAAACCTGTTATGATGCAATGCATGATATGTGGATGCGATGTTTTCAAGAATCTCTCGGGGTAAACACAAGAAAATGTTAGAGGTTGAACTTTGATCAACATCTTTGATTGGAGAACCTTGTATCGGTAGATGTCTTTCCACGAGAATCAAGCTCACCATGTCAAGTGGGTCATAGCCCCTGATTCAAGTTGTTGCACTTGATCTTTGATGGCATTTGTTTAGAGGAGAAAACCTCTTGCCCCTTGGTAGACGTCTGGTTCAACGTGACCCTGCATCAAAAGACCCTCGAGATCCTTGAAATGGTTATTGAAAATGCTATGGTATGATGTTATGATGTTATGTACATGTATGCAAAAGCAAGTAAATGTATATACAGGTAATCATATTCACACAAAGCAAACAAGTCCTTAGGTTTAGGCTTGCATGGGGTTCGTAGGTAAGTACCCTCTTGAAGTTAGTTGGCTCATCCTGTCCTAAAATAGAATTCGGGTTCTAAGGAGCTCAATATCACTGGATTATTTTCTGTGTTCATTGTTTTGGTTTAGCCACTTAACTGGCGACCAAAATATTCCAAGAAAACAATCCTCAATGAGTGTAGTATCGAGTATCTACCAACTTCGGACTGCACCAAAGTCGGTCATCTCACTACCCCTAAAAAGGCTAAGATGGTCAAGTAAGGTTCTAGAGTTCGTTAGTGCTTCATGACATCGCTCAACAGCCCCATATTCTCCTTGACTACTCAAGGGCTACCGGTACTCACAAATATGTCACACTAACATAGCTACTGCTTCAACTATGTCAGTATACCCCGCACAGTTCCCTCACAGTTTATTTCTATTTACCTAAGAAGGTGCCCCCAAATCCGGGTGTAGGATTTACAGCAAACCCAAACAAGGAACCCAAAAAGTAAAGCAATCAAAGAAAACAAAGCAAGCAATGTAAAAGTGATCTAAAACCCTAAGGTAACCCCACTTTTAGACAATCCCCAGCAGAGTCGCCAGTTCTGTGATACGGTGGGAGAACTGACTTGAGGTTTTGCGTTTGTTTTCGCAAATGTTTCGGTTGAGCAAGAGTCACCAACGACTTTTTATTTTATCTTAAGGAAAGGTCAAAAAGCACAGGAAAGACCTTTGAGATGTTTTCTTGGGTTCGGGGAGTAGATTATAGAAAGGGAAGGTATTAGCACCCTTTCTATCCATGGTTATCCATGGGCTCTTAGTTACTTGCTTAGATCACTTGCCTTTGCTTTTCAATTGTTTGAAATGGTGCTTTGTGTGTGTGGTTTTGAAAATGTTTTGAAAAAGATGCCTTGTCTAGGAAACCATTATAACAATTCTTTACTCGAATGTTTTACAAAGGTGTTTGTCTTTTTGAAAAGATGTTTCAATGTTTTTTGAAAGTTTGTTTTGAAGTTGTGTTGTGATGTGTGTTTTGAAAAATGGCAAGGATTATTTTGCAAGGTTGATCAAGTAACCAAGAGCTATCTACCCTAAATTTCTCAAAGATCTTTCTCATGTTTTAACCCTTTTAACAGTGTTGTTTCACCATTGTATTTGGTGAACAACCTTGTGCTAGGATGTTAACGGGACGGGCGCGGGTCATCGTATACAATCATTGAAGGCAACTTGTGAGACGCTCTAGCAATTTTGTAGGGGACAAGATCATTTTATCGAAGGAAACATCGAGGGTCATCGAGGGACTAACGATCTTTGTTTATCGAAGGGACATTTACTAGAGTGTCTCATACTCGAGGGACATGATTGTATTTTTTCCGAGGCAACAAGCGAGGTTACCCTAGAGGTGCAAGTGTGAATTGTGTATTGATTTTCATGCATTTGTCTTGTATTAGGTTATCTAGCGGTTGATTTTGAATCTTCGCATATAAACCCTAATTACTATACAGTATATAGAAAGCGATAAATTGCGGGAATTTAAAGTCTAAGCTATTACAAATAAGTATCCGGGGATGGGGGTACAAATGTTTACAATGGGATGAGTCTTATCAGGATAGTAGTGTCCAAATATTATATTTACAACCAAATCGAATCGTCACATTCTCAATGTAAAATATAGCAAGGTATAAGAATAAAAGAGAAATAAAAGTATTGTGTAATGCATATGATTATTTACAAATGATGGAAATGTTAACCTAATGCATTATTAAGTATTATTATTATTTTTGTGTTTTTATTAATGTTAAATAAAAAGGGTTTTAAAGAGAAAAGTATTTAATTCAAAACAAACTAATTATTTAAGTATTTTTTTAAAATGTAATAAACATTAAGAAAATTTTGTGCAAAAAGTTAATGTATTTTTACTTACCAAAAGGAATTTAGGTTATATAAAAAAAAGAAAATAAGGTTAAAAAAAGTATTAGTTATAAACATAAGAACAATAAAAAAAAAAGAAATAAATGGGCTTGATGTTACATGTTTGGCCCAAACAAACAAACAAACAAATTCAGAAAAGGGGGTGCGCCAGAATTGAATGGGCTTAGGCATTTGTTTAAGGGGGCAGGCCCAAAACGCGTTACAATGTTTTTGTTGTTAGGGTTTGAATTGTTTTCTCAGAAAAGGATTTGTTCATGAACGGCGCCGCTCCCTTTCTTCTTCACCGTCCTCTTCGTCCTTTCTCAAACGTGAGCTTCTGACTAACTCCTTCCATGCCTGGCTACTGGACGCCACCTCCAATCTCTCCTTTCTTCACGGCTTGCTCAAGGTGATGATTCAGAAGGTATTGTTTCATTTTATCGCGTTTTAGGGTTTTGGATTCATGCATGTTATTGATTTTTGACATATTCTGATCTTTATGTGTTGTTTGTGTTTGCTTGAGGTGTTAGAAAAAAGGAAAGAGGGACAATACCTTTGTTCTGCTTTTGGAGAGGAGGCAGAGAGTTTGGACAGGAGGCGTTCTCCGGTGGCCGGCGGGGAGGCTGTGATGCTGGGCTCCTGGTACTTGTATCTTTAACTTTGTTTGGTTTTATGATGAATGTTGTAATCTAAAAACCCTAGAGTGCTGAGTTCCTCTCTTCTTTTCTTCTTCTGAGTGCTTGCTTTTTCCTCTTTTTGGGTACAATTAGTTTTCAATGATGATGATATCTGAGAATGCTTGTCGTTTCTGACTCTTTCCTCTCTTGGACTTTGATTCTGATGTTGAATAATCTTGATGTCTGTTTGCTTAACTTCTGACTTACTTCCTCTCTCTTGGGCTTGGCTGACTTCCAATGATGATGATATCTGAGAATGTGGTTATTGTTGTTCTTTGAGTTTTCCAATTTTTTGGATTTTTGATGATTCAATGATGAGTTTCTGAGATACTTTTGCTTCAGTTGTTGTTTGACTTTGGCTATGTTGTTATGATATCTGGTTTTGGCTTTGTTGGAATTTTGTTTGCTTGGTATTGAAACAGGTTTCTAAGCTTGAGGCAGGCTTGAAAGGCTTATCAGTTTGCTTGCTTGTTTGAGGCAAGCTTTGATAGGCTTGCTTCTGTTATGTGTTTGACAGGTTTTTTAGGTTGTCTGAAATAGGTTTGAGGCAAGATTTTGTTTGCTTTCTTGAAGGCAGGCTGAAGCAGGCTTTGTTGAAGTTTGGTAATTGGTTCTGTTAGAAACTGGCAGCTTTGACAGGTTTGAGGCAAGCCTGAGGTGGTTTGGAGCAGGCTTGAGGCAAACAGATTGATATGCAGGTTGCTTGGTTTTTGTATGTTTTTGACAGGGCTAAAGGCAGGCTTGCAAATTTGCTTGCTTGAAGCAGGCTTGAAGCAGGCTGGAGGTTTTATGCAGGTTTGCTTCTGGTTGTAGCTTATGCAGGCAAGCTTGGTTTGCTTGCTTGAAAGCAGGCTTGGAGGTTACAGGCTTGTTGTGTGTTTACAATTGGTGGTATATTTTTCTATGTGTCCTGCCCCCCCTTAACAGTGTTGATTTGTTATATTTATCTATCTCTAAGCCTGCCTCCAAAAACCGTAAGCCTGCTACTTTTTTCTCTCTTTCTCTCTCCACAGAAAAAGCATATTTTATTGCTTAACTGTCCTTTTTATTCTGAAAAGGTTTTGGCTGGGAAATGATGAAAATTTGAAATATTGCTTGCATTTTGGTCTTGCTCTGCCTCTTGTACTTTCTTCTTTTCCAGATTTTCTGCATTGCTAGTTTGATAGCTTCTTTGACAGTTTTTGACAGCTTCTGAACTTGTGACTTAGTCTTTCTTTGACAGTTTGGTTTGCCTAGTTTGGTTGACAGTTTTGTTTTCCTTTATGTATTGTGCAACTTGTTTGTTCAGTTTGCAATTTGGTTTGAAATTATGCAGCCTTGTATTTAATTAATTCCATGCTTGCAAACAAATTTTCTTTCCCTTTTTGTGAACCAAGAAGAGACAACTTCTTGCGATTTGCAGAGAGGACGAACAAACTGATTCCGGCCAACAACCTTTAATGATGAGTTTTTGCTTATCTGTCTGAAAAATACTTTTCCAATTCATCTGTTATTGACTTCTCTTTTTCTGGCTTTGCAGGTGAATATTAATTGGGGCAAGGGAAGCAGCAGTAGAAGATAAAGACTTCAAGAAACTTAGGATATAGATTTAATTTATTTTTAATCATTGTAATAAACATCATTGTAACACTGTAAATAAATTTACTGTATCAAATAAACATTTGTAACAACAATTGAAAATGAATAAAAATCTTCTTTGTCAGATATCTCCTTTAATTCTTCTGCACTTGTTTATTTAATTACTTAAATTTCTTGAATTATAATAATTGGAAGTTATCCCAATAATTTTAACTTAGAAATTATAAATAATCAACAAACGTCCGGCGTTCCAAATAACCAAAAGCATTGCACAGTTAAACAAACAAACGTCCATACACCTTTTACCTTACTGATTAAACCAACACTTCAATCTTTCAATCAGAAGCCTCAGCTTCTATCCCAGATGTTTAGACTTTGAGAAACAAACAGGAATCTTGAACAAGCGTCAAAACCATGTGACAGTCAAATGAAATGTTGTGGATTCAATTCCTTCTGAGAATGCGTGCGCAAACCCTAATGTTGGATTTACTGTCAAAGAAACGTCCGTCTGATCAAACCCTGAGCCAAACTCAACCAAATCACTAAAAACCCTAATAATCTGCTTGGACTGATTCAAAAGTTAATGGAAACCCTAATTTTGTTTGACTGATAAGAAAAGTCTGTTTTACCGATTCTTGAGCCACTCTGAAAAATCAGGAAAAGCCCGAAGCTGTGATTTCTTGTGAAAAAGAGAGAGGGCAAATTTTGGGGTACAACACCCTGCATATCTCAAAATCAAACACAGGCATGATAAACAAAATCTAATGCCATGAATCGAACCGCCTTGGCCAGCTGAGCATTATGTTGCCCTTCTTGTGGACCAATTTCACATGTACAAAAAGATACTAAATCGAGATCAAGAACCCTAGCAATGGTGAATTCTGATATAGTCAACAAAAATGAAATTAATTGCTACCATGAGCTTGCAAACATGTTAGGGATTCATAATATGCTATTGAAACATGATAAAGATGCAAGGATTTGGATAATCGAATTTGGAAAATATACCAAACCGTGATGACTATGCGTCCCGTTTCTGGGCTTGGGAGGGATGGCAAACGATTGAATCTGCTTCAGAGAAGGTCCAGGAGTGGATTAGCTGCTTCAAATTGCCTTGAATCTTCCTCTAACTAGTAATTTGGACCAACACTTTTGAGTGATTTTTTTGAGTTCAGTCCTGACTTCTCACGCCTCCAAAGCTTGTTGTTTCTGGCTGCAATTGTTCACTATATACCAAGGGATGAATTAGGTTTACAAATATGATCTCAATCTTTTCCAATTATGATTTGTGATCTTGATTTGATTCACTTGAAAATCTTTCCAAAATAGGCCAAAATCAATCTTTTTGTGCCCACCTATTCCTTGCAAGAATTGCTTCACTTGCTAGCTATATGGGACCTGAAATGTGCACAAGATCTTGAGGTTTCAATGATTTGGATTTTTTTTCATGATTTGTTTTGATTTAAATGATTTAATTGAAATAAAAAATCAAAATAAATAGCAAAAATAAGATAAATACAAATGGGAAGAGTTAGGGCTCGTGGAACATGCTACCAACTCAAAACAAGTGCAAAAAGTTAGGCCCATTAAGCAAAAATTGCAATTTGAGGCATTTTTTACTTTTGGCAATTTTGCAAAAAAGATCAACTTCACCAATGCACAACTTCCTCAATTTTGACTCTTTGAAGGTGTTCTTGGACTTTTTAGAAAGCTTGAGATGTACTATAAGCAACCCTTTTGTTCTTATCTCAATTGAGTCTTCCATGTTCATCTATGAAGCTTTGACAAAAAGGTGTTTTTGTTGACTTTTCAAAATGACCTATAATGTCCAAATTCATAACTTCTTGTGAGTGCATATTTTGAACCTGGGAGATGAAGATGAATTGTAGGGAATTTCATCCTCTTAAAAATGAGATTTGTATGGGTCATTTCTCATAAAGTATGAGAAAGTTATGCTTGGTCAAAGTTGAGTTGACTTTTCCTATAAAATCCTAATTTAGCAACTTTTGGGTTTTGATGAATTGTGAGCAATCCTTGATGAATCATGATCAACCCTTGATCAAATGATGAATAATACTTAAAAATGAGGATGTTGACCAAAAATCTTGAAGTTTGACTGTATGTGGGCCACAATTGACTTTTGTCCTAGCACAGTCGATTTTCAGGCCTTTGAGCAATTGACTGAGCAAACTTCCTCTGCAAGGCTTGAAACTTGACATGGATGATATTGAGAACATATTAGGACAATGGTGAGCATTTGGGATCCCTTGGACTCAAGTATCTTTATGTAACATGAAACCCTAATTTGAGGTAGACTGCCTTAGGAGAGAGCTTGTCTGATCAATCCTTGGACTTCCTTGAGCAATTTGAGGATCTTACTTGAAATGTATTGAGAAATATGGGAGGGCAAATTTTGGGGTACAACAACTGTAAATGTGGCACCAAATGTATCTTATCGGCATCGCGTCTCTCATTTCCCATTCTCTAACAATATTGGACCATTTATTAAAGAACAAATTTGAATCTTTCACCAACTCTCTAAAATTCTCATCTTTACCAATTTGTAGGAACACCTTTTCTCCACCCATTTGAATAACTTTTACTATGACAAAGTATATATCTTTCAATTTTTTTGTAGCGATGATATATCATCAATGTTACACATATCTACTACTTTTCCCCATCTAGCAAAAGCTTTATCAATCTTTTTCCCAGTGATATCTGTTGACAAATTATTTACATATGTGGGTTGTTTCATCTTTGACCGTTGTAACTCTATAAGTCTTCAAATGTCATGGTTACATTGCTCTCCTCCTTCTCAATCTCACATGTGTCCAATCTATCTCACTTTCTCTCATGTCATTTTTCTTTATAGTAAAAAAATATTTAAAATTGCACGTAACCATCATTTTCAAAGCATGGGAAAATGATTATTACCACTACACTCAAATCGAGAAGAATTTTCTAAAAACTAAGATTACAATTAAAGAACCATGCTCCTGTCTTTCTTCAAAGATATCATCATGTGATAATTGTTACACGTAATATATAATTAGATATATATTATAGTCAAAATACTCATTTTGGTCCCTTAATTATAGTTCATGGTTCACTTTGGTCCCTTATCTTTTTTTTTTGCCAAATTGGTCCCTTAAGTTTGAAAGCGTAACCACATTAGTTCTTCCATTAGGGAAACGTTAGTGAAATACAAAAAGCAGACTCTAGGTGATATTTGTCATGCTTGAAGTGACTTGTTGGAGGCAATGTGGCAGAGAATAAGGACATACAATCTCCCAAAGCTCAAGATAGCATATGCATGTTCGGCTTGCCCAAAACGAAAACCAAAGGAAAGAGGAAGAGGCTTGCGAAGAGGCTTGCGAAGCTTGAGAAGGTGATTTCTTTCCAGGTAACTATACTCATACTCGTTGGATATTGGTATTTAAAGATTTAGGGATTTAGGTATGTTATTCTTGTTTTGTCTTCGTAACTGAATATATGTTATGGGATTTCTGAGATTTAGGTTTAATGGATGACTTTCTGAAACTCGTAATCCACCACAGTGGTGAGTTCATTGATCCAAAGCTTAGTGTCTATGAAGGAGGCCTGGTATTTAAATTGTCAGTAGATGTTGATAGGTGGTGTTACTTTGAGTTAGTTGGTGTATTGAAAGACTTAGGTTATATGGACAATGTAGAGAAAATGTATTACAAAGACCCAAAATTTGGGATGAATGAACTAGTTGATATTAAAGGTTCCCTAGAAATTTCAGACCTATACAGAGTGCACCATATTGTTCATATTTACATTAAATATAATTTGTTTAACCTGAGTATTGTGATGGTCCTGTTAAGGAGCTTGAGAACATTGTAGATGAGATGGATGAGTTGCTTAGCAAGTTGCATGATGACATTGAAGGAAAGGTAAAGGAGACTGTTGTTAGTGTCAATGAAGTTAATGATGGATTGAATGATCCAAGTGTTATTGTGGAACAAAGTAATGTTGGATTCAATGATGCAAGTGTAGGGGTGGAAGCAATAAATGTTGAAGTGGAGCCTGATGAAATGGAGCCAAGTACTGATAGTCAGGTGCATGATGAATCCAATTCTGATGACAGTAAGGATGAGAGTTACCAGTATGATAGTGCCCTAGAAGTAGCCTTTGATGATGAATCTGATGGTTATGAGGACATTGATGAAAATTAAATTGCAGACCTGACTTTATATGACAGTAATGAAATATCAAAAGGAAAAGGAAAAGGAAAGTGCAGCAAAGATACAAAGGTATATAAGGGGAGTGACAATGACAGTGAGGATCTTCAAAGTGGTTGTGACAGTGATGACAGTAGTGGGGTTAAAAGGAATAAATACCCAATTTTCAAAGAGATAAAAGATATGGCCAATTACAAATGTCAGGGGCATTTAACAGTGTTATTGTTGAAGCTAGGGCTAAACCACTAGTAACAATGCTTGATGAGATCAGAACTTACATGATGGAGAGATGGGGAAAAATAGAATGAGGTTCCAAGAAATATCTGGTAATGATATTTTTCCCAACATTAGATAGAAGATGGACATAACAAATGCCTTCACAAACTTATGGCTTGTCAAGGCAATGCAAGGCAAGGCAATACAACTCAAGGCAGTGCAACACAAGGCAATGCAACTCAAGGCAATACAACACAAGGCAATGCAACTCAAGGCAATCCAAGGCAAGGAAAGGCAATGAAAAGCAAGGAAAGGCAAAGCAACACAAGGAATTGCAAGGCAAGGCAATGTAAGTCACTTTGGGACCAATGCAAGTCAGATTGGGATAATACAAGTTTCTGCATCTCAAACCACTGCAAGTCAGGTTGCGGCAACACAAGCATCAGTTGCACAGGGATACATGAATGTAACTCAATCTTCACAAGGAAAGGCAGTACCAAGGTAAGGCACAAAGGAGAAAGCTAGAGGAACTATAAAGCTAGAAAAACTAGGTGTGAGAAGGCCCTTTGTATCCCCAGGACCAACAATAAGACTCTCAGCAGCCAATAATGCAAATGGTCCTACCACCAGACGATCTACTTCAACCAAGAGAAGCACATCAAAGAGGACCATCTAGTTATAACTTTAGAGTTTATGTATTTTGGAACATACTTATGTAACATGCCAAACTTTTGTAACATGTCATTCTGTCAACCTTTTGGAAAATGTCTATGTAACATGTCTGTATTTTGGAACATACTTATGTAACATGCCAACTACTTATTTTCAGTTTAAGCAATCTGATGTGTTCATTTACTGATAAAATGTGCCCAAAATTATGTTGCTACAATTAACGACATGCCAAACTGAGATGCTTTGATTAATGATATACCAAACAAAATAAGTCTTATTAAACTGATAACATGTGTTAAAATTACACATAAGGTTGCACATAAATTTCCTAAACTAATAAACTGATAAAATTACACACAAAGTTGCTACATACTCCTACTCCTAATACAACTTAATGACAAATACACATAATATTACAAAACACATAATCTTCAATATTTTTTCCACTTCAACATCTTGTTCAGTTGAATTTGAAGTTCTAAAACAGCATCCCCTAATTCTTCATTTCTAACCCTCAATTTTTCGTACTGATTCTTGGTTTCATCTAAATCCTTTGTCATGCTTTCCAATCTATTACTCAATACTTGGTTTATGTCTTCTGCCAATTCCTCTGCCAATTCCTCGTGAAACCAATCGAAGAAGCCACATCCTCTTTGCAAGGATCTTTGCAAATTTTACAAATTGATCAAACTATGTTTACCATCTTCTAACATACCCAAACCAAAATTAGGGCTTACCTTGTAATTGTGACAACCCCAAAATTTCTTTCCATAATTCTTCTCAGTGGTTGTCCTACGAAGAACATCGTTGTCTCCGCAACGACAAAGTGGTGCAATTCGTGAGCTACTGTATACACATGACTCAACACTTTCAGATTGACAGAGATTCGTTGGGGAAGATGAATGCTTCGTATTCATGGAGAAATGACCGAAGATGAAGAAAGTACATAAAATTTTGAGATGGAGAACGTTAAGAAAATTTTGTGAAGGAGATTTTGCAGCAATGTGAAAAACGCATTCTGCATATAAAGAAGATGAAGAAATCTGTCAGATCACCTGCCACCTCGCAAATAAACGGACGTTGGAGGCCAATTGACAGAAGGACTAATGTGGTTGTATTTTGAAATTTAAGGGACCAATTTAACAAACAAAAAAAAGATAAAGAACCAAAGTGAACTATGACCTATAGATAAGGGACCAAAATGAGTATTTTACCTATTTTATAATATAAAAATATTTTATAAATAAAAATATTTTTATTTAAATAAAATTAATATAGCAATAGATATGTAGCTTTTTAAATATATTTTAAATATATATACTTTTATTTTCAATTTTCTGTATCTTTCACTCATATTTAACAACTAAATAACCATTCTAGTTCTACTTATTTTTCGCTCCCTTTTATTTCTTTCACGTTATTTTCTTTCACTTTAACTTTCATTTTCTTTATTTTTATTTTCTTTTTAAATAACAAAGCATAAATGGATTTTTTTCCCCCTCATTATTACAGGTCCATGTCAAACACCATGTATTGATTGGTTGGACTTCGTTTACCAATCAATTAATGTCAATCATTTAGTCAATTAGTACTATGCATGAGGAATATATATAAATTAATTAATGCAACCTTGTTGCTCCAATCAATTTTTATAATAGTTATTTGTCAACTAAATAATCATTGCTCAAGTCACGGAGGGATAGATTATGAATTGATCATGATGATCATAACGTGGCTACTTTAATATAGGTCTCAAAAAATAATTGTTCTTTCTAATTACCATATCACCAGGTCCGACTCTAGGGGTAACCTTGCCAACAAGGCTACCGCCTAGAACCTCACTTTTTCAAAATATATTATTCATTTTGTTTTGAAGTGATTATCGTTTAGAAATTTTATATATAAATTAAAAAATACGATGATATTGTTATAAAATATTATATTTTTATAAAATTAAATCTATTAATATATTAAAGTAGTGTTGAGAGTAAAAAATAAATGATACAATTGAAAAAATTATTATTATTATTATTATTATTTTAAAAAGAAAACATGACAATCATTTTGAAATAAAATTTCTTTGTTAAAATGACAGTCATTTTGAAACGGAGGGAGTATTACTTTTATTTGCATAGTATTCTCACCGTTTCAAAAATAATTGTCGTTTAAAGATTTTACACATAAATTAAGAAATACAATGATGTTATCACAATACATTACACTTTTACAAAATTAATCCTATTAATATATTGGAAGTAGTGTAAAGAGAAAAAAAAAATAATTAAAAAATAATAATCATTATTATATTAAAAAAATAAAAATAACAATTATTTTAAAATAAAATTTATTTGTTAAAACAACCGCCATTTTAAAACAGAGACGCATAAAAGATCATCCGTAAAAAATATCATATATGACTTTTGCAATTTGACGGTCACCCTGTTTTAAAGTTTGGTTAGTTATGTGTTTATATCATTAATTTAAGAATTAAATATATTTTTAGTTCTTATAAAATTGTTAAAAATAATTTTTAAATTTTTAAAAAAGTCGAGTTTTAAATTTTATAAAATTATTTTGATACGCAGTTTTAATTTCTCTACAGAAATTAAAATTGTGTGCAAAAATTATTTTATAAGGATTAAAGTTCAATTTATAAAATTCAATTTTTTTTATAAAGACTAAAAATTAAAATTAAAATATTTATAAAAGTCAATAAATTTGAAAGTAAAGTGAAAACAAGTGAGTACTACATTTCTTTTATTTATGGGTTATTATTGAGCACAACAAATAATTAAAAACATAAAAATAATTTTTATTATAAGTTAATAACATTATACCATTATAACAATTTAATAAATATTTTTGTATTTTATAAAAACATAAATAAATTGTGGACTTTTAATATTCTTATTAAATTTTTATATAGTATCTTATCTTCTTTTCTATTATTATAAAGAAAATTTTATCATCAAATAAATGAAATCTATTTAATTTAAATTATTTTTAATAAATTTATATTAGATAAATAAAAAAATTAATAAATAAAAAATTAATAATTTTACTAAATTAATATTAATTTTTATTAAAATAATCTTAAGTAATTTGTATCAGGTGTCCAAATATAAACCGGCCCTGCATATCACTGTTCCGTTTATCACTTTATTTCTCCGTTGACCTTTATATTCCAACTAAGTTTTCATCATTTCTTATTCCGTCATTTTCAATAATAACTAAACGTGTATTAAAAAAAAAAAAAATTTATTTATTATTATGAAGTTTTGTTGGCACTATTACTTTATAGTTACATTGGTGTAACTAACTAATGAAAACCAGAGCATCAATACGTCATGGGCCATGGCATCATTCTTCAAATCTAATCTTTGTTTAGGTCGACATTAGGTGCTGTCATGTTGCCTAAAGCTTCGATAAAAGATTTATCTCGTTGACTCCAAACACGCCTGAGAATGTTAAAAAAATATATTTTCCGTAATTTCCCCTGTATGCATTCCGAATCCTACATTAGGTTAGCTCAAAAAGGAAATGCTCAAAAAGGAAATGCTACCTTAGATTAGCTCAACAAAAAGTTCCTAAATTTGGAATAAATAGAAGAGAAAGTAAATTTGAAATGCTCAAAATTTTATATTACATATTTTACATTTTTTTATACAATATCACTATTAAATTATAAAAAAAAACAATAACTTATTAATATTATAAATCTCATTTTTATAATAATTAGACTCTATAATAATAAAATATATATAAAATAAATATTAATTAAATTCGGTCGGATTTAATTTTCAAAAAATTTAAAAATAATTATTCAAGTCCGACCAAATCAATTATATATTATCTCAATTAAATAATTCCTAACATTCGATCCGATATAACCTATTTGCACAAAAATGACAATAGATCGGTCGACTCCGATCTGCCGTTCAAAATTTATCTAATCCTACTTATAATTACTACAAGAACTCCTTATCCAATAAGTTAATCGAATTTTAATAATAATTTTTTTCTGACATATTTTATAGTTTTTTTTTTTATGATTACATCACTTACCATAGTTTTCTTTTTTACAAACCACCTACCATAGTTATTGATCTATGAACTTTTGTACGGTCCCAAACTCAATAATACTTAAAGTTCAATAAGGACCGGACTATCAATTAATTTATGCATTATTTTGAATCTTTATCATTCATGAGGTAATATATTGATTTAGAATTTTAGAAGTTCGGAGGAGAAGAGACGAGAGAGTTTTAAAAAAGAAAATGATAAAGTAAAAAAAAAAAAAAAGAGAAATTTAAGTGGAGAAGATTTTGGAGTTTAACTTTAACAGTAATTGTACCTGATCAGAATAGACTGTCACAGTTAATTTGAGCAGAATTTGAGTGAGATTGGGGGTACCTGCAAGACGCTCAGATGTCAAAGTGTTGGCTGAAGATTTTGATGATACAGTTCGAAACGAAGCAAGCTGGATGTTTCGTTGGAATAAGGCAAGATGTCATGGTTCGAAATGGTAGAAGCAGTGCTTCGAATGAACATATCAAAGCTCGGAGCTTCGAGTGACAGTTGTGGAGATATATTCAAAAGAAGTCTCGAAGTGGTAACGAGACTGTGTCCAAGAAATGAGTTCGAAGCGAAGAGTGCCAAAACATTTGAAATTCAAACGCAAAAGGGATGTTCGAAATTTAAAATATATGCGCTGGAGCGTTCGAAGACGCGTGGAAGCTAGAGAGGGGCAGTGCTCTGCATGTTCTGAACGTGGCAGAATCTTATAGGCAAGACCGTTATGGTCGAAGTAGTATAAATAGAAGTCTTAGCGTTAGGATTTTGTGTGTCATATCTATTGTACAAAATTCAGTAAACATTCAAAATACCACATGGCTAGGGAAACGAATGCTCGAACAATGTACGTATGATAACACCAAATATTTATGATTCAGTAAAACTCTTTATCATTTCCAGTTTATCTTATATCTTCATGTCAATATCATTCAAAAGCCTTTACATTAAAATCTTTTCATTCAAAGTCATTTACTGATTTCTTGCATTTGAAAGTCTTTCCTTCTATTTCGAGTACTTTACATTACAGAAACTCTTTTGCATTTCACGCTTTTATCTTCATGCTTTCATCATTCGAATATCTTTCCATTCAAAGTCATTTACTGATTTCTTGCATTTAAACGCTTTCTTTCTATTTTAAATCTTTTACATTTCAGAAACTCTTTTACATTACATGCTTTTATACTTCAAAGTTATTTACTTGCTTCTTGCAGTTTTATATGTCTTTACAATCGAACCTTTATTCATGCAATTTAGTTTCGCACGTCTTTACTTGATCATGTCATTAGATCTTTAATATGGTAATCGAAGTAAGTTGAACGGCCACGCAACATTCTAAATACCAACCATGAATATCAGTTCTACAATGAGAATTATCCAAACGACCAATACACCATAGGATCAATCTAGTCGATCCTGCAAGTTACCAGAGAGATTAAATAACAGTCATTAAGATTATTTGATAGTTTGGAGGACTAGCGGTTGTTTACCAGAAATCACTGTAAACAAATTGGCACGCCCGGTGGGACCGTCATTGGTCATCACGAAATTTAGAACAAAGTAAAGATTGTTGAGACTGTAACCATTGTAAAAGTACTTTCTGAGTGATAAGTTCGTTGTTTTATGAACCTTAGAAGTGGTAGAATAACCAATAGCAACCAACCCTTACCCAGAAGAAAACGTTTAAACAAGATGTCTAATCCAGACAATCAACAGGGGAAACAAAATATCCCACATGCAACAGGCACTAATATGTCTGCTTCGACAGGAACATCTAATACGATCCCTTCGAACGCACAGTCTGTTGCATCTTCTACCAGTAGTATAGCCACGAATGGAACAAGTGGCATGACGACTAACAGTTTGATCCTAGGCAATACAGGAACCATTGGTTATCCTGGGGGATTCGTCCCACCATCAGGGACACAAACCCATTTCGCCACCCCACTAACTAGACCACCCAGGTTCGATGCTAACAGACACAGAAATTCCTCTTATGGGATGCCAACATCTTTTATGGCGGGTCTGCACACTTCGACATCGAATACGTCACCACAATTAGGGTCTGGGGCAAATCAATTTATGACAAATAACCAAGGGTCAGTGGGTTATAGTGAAATTCCTATCTTAACCACAGAAAATCAGTTGGCCTTTAGGCAATTAATGGATGACAGTAACCATAATATGATAGGAGTATTAGCACAAACTATGCAGGAGATCTTTGTCCCAATAGTACAAAATGTAACTGTGAAAAACAGAGAAAACTCGGATAACATGAGTCGAATAGCAGATTTTTTCGCTCCCCCAGAAAGGCGTAGGCAGAATCAGGCGGGAGTTCGAGCAAACGTACCTATCATAGAACAAGTTGCTGATGACCCACCCTATAGACCATCCAGAGAGGGGGTTAATTTGGGGGCAAGGGCACAAAGGTTAGAAGCCCCAATGATTCAAGGCCCACAAAGGGAAATTATAAAACCAGGGGCAAGGATCGAAAGGTTAGAAGTCCCAGAGTTTCGAGAAGAACAATCTAGAGGAGTTGTCATGGTGGGTCGAAATCAAGATGCTGATGCAGTCGTTCATAGAATTCGAAATGATAACATCTTGGCAGAAAATAATTTAACCACCATGATAGAGAGAATCATGGCCCAGAATGGCCTCAATACAGGAATTAGAAGGCCAAATTATGCCTCTCCTATATTAGATTACATAATGCACACTGATTTACCAAGGGGATATAAAGTCCCTAAGTTTACAAAGTTCGCTGGAGAGACCAATGAATCAACAGTCGAACACATAGCCAGGTATCTAACTGAAGCAGGAGACATAGCAAATAATGAAGACCTTAGGATCAAATATTTCCCTAACTAAGAACGCTTTCACATGGTTCACCACTTTGCCTCCTGGGTCCATAGACACTTGGGCTCTATTGGAGAGATAATTCCATGAACAGTTCTACATGGGGCAATCTAAAATAAGTTTGGAGGAACTAGCCAGTGTCAAGAGGAAGTTTACTGAACCCATAGATGATTATCTGAATAGGTTCATACTTTTGAAATCTAGATGCTTTACAGTAGTTCCTGAACATGAGTTAGTCGAAATGGCCGTTGGCGGCCTGGATTACTCCATTCGAAAGAAATTAGATACATAATACTTGAGGGACATGACTCAGTTAGCCGATAGGGTTTGACAAGTCGAAAGGCTAAAGGCCGAAAAGGCCAGAGTTTTTAAAAATAACAAGAAAGAAAGGGTCTCCTATGTTGGAGCTGAGGAATCAGAAGATTACCCTGAGTTCGAAGAGGTCGAAATTGATATCGCCGAATTGAAATAGGCTCCACCTTACTCTTGTAAGTTATTAGTCCCCACAAAAGGGAAAGAAATTGTTGAAAATGAGAAAAGTGACAAATTCCCAAAGAAGGTTTATACCTTCGATGTAACTAAGTGTGACGAGATTTTTGATTTACTTGTCAAAGATGGCCAACTCATTGTGCCATCAAATGTCAAAATACCTCCTTTAGATCAAAGGAAGAAAAGAGGATTTTGTAAGTATCATAGTTTCCTAGGCCACAAAACCTCACAGTGTTTTCTTTTCAGGGATCTAATTCAAAATGCAATTAAGGATGGCAGACTGAAATTCGCTGACAAACCAAAAATGAAAGTAGATGAAGATCCTTTGGATGTCGCAGACACCAATTACTCCGAGCCTGTATGCATTGGAGAAATCAATATGGTGGAAGCAGGTCAAGATGACGCTCCATTAGGAGAGAAAGGCACTGAGAATGAAAACTGGGTGTTAATCGAAGTCAACAAGGGGGTCACTGAGGATGTCCACAAGCAACCAGAGGCTTCGATCGAAGCAGCACCTTTAGCTGTTGCAAAAGAAATCCAGGCTACTGAAGGCCAGGAAAATCAAAAGCAAGAGTTGACACAGGTTACTGAAGGCCTGAGGCTAAAATTGGAGAAAGTCCAGATCACAAAGCCACCCTCCCCTCAGAAAGAAATATGGGATACTTTAGGAGAGCCCAGTGGAAAGTTTGACTACTTGGTAAAGTATTCTGCCCCAGAGAGTTCGAAAATCCAAATTGAAGATATAAAACCTACAGGATAGGAAGAAGATGATATAAAGGGGGAGGATGTGGATGTAAACATGGTGAATATGGAGAGACCTCGTTCTGAAATGGAGGAGGTGGAGAGATACTTAGAAAAAGAAAAGTATAAAATGGAGGATAATTATGCTGGGGATGCCAGTCTTAAAGATTACCTCATGTTGTTCCACAAAGGAGATGCTGAAATGATACTATGCCCTAGGTGCAGCATCATCTGCAACTAGAGAATTGCTGCAAATTTCGAGAGGGTACAAAAGGCACGAACTGGCATCAACTGGCGCCAGGATAACCAGTTATTCAAGTGTTACCCTAAAGCTGGAGAAAGTTTGTTGGATTTTTTGGTTCGCTGTTACAAAGGGGAAACCAAATGCTTGGTATGCCCAAGGTGTTCTGCTGTGTACGATCAAAGTATGGCCAGAGCCTTCGAAACAATCCCTTTCGCCCCATGCTGGAACCACCAAGAGACTGGTAAGATGGGCCAACGTTTCGATAGCAAATACAATCAACGAAGGCCTGATAGTCCTCATCCCAAAGTCGCTCGAAGAGTGACGTTCAAAATTCCTGCTGAAATACCAACAGACAAATGGCTGCAAGTCAGAACTGACAAAGGCAAAGACAAATGGAGGAGCAATGAATGAAACGCACGCCACGCTGTGACATATAGAAGGCAGTTCAACATGGCGAAGAGGGAGGAAGTGAGGTTAGAAAACTACAAAGGAAGAAACCCCATGTCAAGATCTCAATGGCGAAGGCAACAGAGAATTCGAAAGGCTGAAAGGGAAGCTATGGCAAATAAAGGAGCAACTTCGATAAAAAACCAAGGAGAATCAAGCACCAACAAACCCATACCAAATAATCAAACTGAGGACAAACCCCCAGTTAGTAGGAGACTCTTCTCTGAAGCACAACCAAATGAATCGAAGGAATACACGCCAGGTCCAGAAGAAGACGAAGATATGCTAACGGACAACTTCGAATCAGAGGGGGAGTCTTCGCTCAATATCAATTGCAACGTGGTATCTGTACTTCCTTGTGAGTTTGGACAGGAAACTGAAATTGAAGAGTATGAGGAAGAAGATACCATAGATCTGATGAAGCATAGGCCTGTGTGTTACTACGTGATGGATAACAGAGCTGTCGAGGAGCAGAATGCATTCTTCGAGCGCCCAGAACCAGCTATGAAAAATCATCTGAAGCCATTATTCATTCGGGCAAAGGTTGGTGCCCATGGCGTAAATAAGGTTTTGGTGGATGGGGGCGCTGCAGTTAACTTAATACCCCATTTCATGCTGAAAAAGTTAGAAATACGCGAAGGAGACATCAAACCACACAACATGGTTCTGTCCAATTATGAAGGGAAAGTAGGCAAAACATTGGGGGTGGTTCAGTTGGACTTGACGATAGGGTCAAGCTGTAGGCCCACCATGTTCATGGTGATCGAAGCCAAAGCCAACTACAACTTGTTGTTGGGAAGAGAGTGGATCCATGGCGTAGGAGCAGTTCCTTCGTCAATGCATCAGAGGTTGGTTTTATGGAGAGAAGATGGGATTGTGGAGAACATTGAAGCGGACCAGAGTTACTTCATGACAGCAGTCAACTTAGTTGACAAGAGGAATTATGACAAACATCTGGCAAAGATTGCTCCTTTTGTCCCTAATGATGAAATCAACGAAACCAGAAACGTACACTATTATATGACCCTTCGCCATGATGGCATATATTGGGATAGAAGAATAATCAGTGAAGATGAAGGATTCGAAGGTACTTTGCAAAGACGGCCAGCAGGCTGGGAATTCGACAACCTTGCTCATGATTGAGTCCTCCTTCTTCGAAAGGATTTCGACCTATATGGCTGAGAACGAATCGAAAGCGGCCTTAGAGGCTGAAATAAATAAACTAGCTGTAAACGTGAACGAAATGCATGGGGATGGCTCGAAAGGCTCACCCTTTGAAGAACACGAAATAGATCAAAGGCTGGACGCCATCTATGATAAAGAACCCTTAGGCTTCGAGAGGGACCCCATAGACTCAGGTGCCAAAATGTTGGCGCAGTATCCACTCGAAGAAGTGAATTTAGGAGATGAGAACACAAAGAGAATAACCTACATAAGTGCAAAACTTAACCCAGGCCTCAAATAGGAAGTGGTCGAAGTCCTCAAGAAAAACAAAGATTGCTTTGCGCGGGATTATGACGAAATGCCTGGTTTAAAGAGGGAGTTAGTGGAACACAGACTTCCAATCAAGGATGGCAAGAAGCCCGTCAAGCAAACTCCTAGAAGATTCGCACCAGCGGTTCTCACAAAGATCAAAGCTGAGATCGAAAGGTTGCTGCGCTGCAGATTCATCAGAACCACAAGGTATGTCGAATGGTTAGCAAATATAGTGCCTGTTATTAAAAAAAATGGCTCTCTAAGAATTTGCATAGATTTTAGGGATTTAAATACTGCAACCCCTAAAGATGAGTACTCCATGCCTATGGCAGAAATGTTAGTAGACTCTGCTGCAGGATTCGAATATTTAAGTATGTTAGATGGATACTCTGGGTACAATCATATTTTTATTGCTGAAGAAGATGTTGCAAAGACAGCATTTCATTGCCCTGGAGCCTTAGGCACCTATGAATGGGTATTGATGCCTTTTGGTTTAAAGAATGCTGGGGCAACTTATCAAAGGGCAATGAATTCGATTTTCCATGATTTCATTGAAACCTTTATGCAGGTGTATATTGATGATATAGTTATCAAATATATATATGCAGAAACCCATTTGCATCATTTGAGCCAATCATTCGAACGAATGAGAAAACATGGCTTAAAGATGAACCCCCTTAAATGTGCATTTTTTGTGCAGGCTGGAGATTTCCTTGGCTTTGTGGTTCATAAAAAAGGAATCGAGATCAACCAAAATAAAACCAAAGCCATAATGGATACGAAAGCACCTACGTCAAAAAGGGAGTTGCAATCTTTGCTAGGGAAGATTAACTTTCTCAGAAGGTTCATTTCGAATCTGAGTGGAAGAACCCAAGCTTTCTCTCCGTTGCTTCGTTTGAAGCAAGGCCAAGCCTTCGAGTGGAACGAAGCCCATCAGGAGGCATTTGACAAGATAAAAAGATATCTCTCTCAGCCTCCCATCTTGTCTCCACCTTCATGGGGAAAGCCCATGAGATTGTACATATCTGCCTCTGAAGTTAGTATAGGTAGTATGTTAGCACAAGAAGATAGCAATGGCATCGAAAGAGCCATATACTATTTAAGTAGGGTATTGAATGATGCAGAGACTAGATATAGCAATATAGAAAAGTTATGTCTCTGTTTGTACTTTTCTTGTATGAAACTTAAGTATTATATAAAGCCTGTTGATGTTTATGTCTCATCTCATTTCAATGTTATTAAATACATGCTTTCGAAACCAATAATGCATAGCAGAGTTGGTAAATGGGCTTTAGCCTTAACAGAATATTCTTTGACTTTCATGCCTTTAAAAGCTGTGAAAGGCCAAGTGATTTCTAATTTCATTGTGGACCATTCACTGGTCGAAAAGACTGTCATGGGTTACGTTGAAATGCAACCTTAGAAATTATACTTTGATGGTTCGACCCACAGGAATGGTAGTGGTGTTGGAGTTCTTATAATTTCTCCTGAAGGAATTCCAACAAAATTCAAGTATAAATTAGATGGTCCTCGTTGCTCGAACAACGAAGCTGAGTACGAAGCGCTTATTGTTGGACTTGAAGCTTTGTTGGAATTGGGGGCAACTAAAGTTGAAATTAAAGGAGACTCAGAGTTAGTGGTCAAGCAAATAACAAAGGAGTACAAATGCATAAAGGAAAATCTGATGATATACTTCGTCATAGTTAACAGGCTACTTAGGAAATTCGAATACATGGATATTCGACATATACCAAGAATAGAAAATCAAGAAGCAAATGACTTAGCACAGTTGGCTTCAGGTTATAAAGTTTCTGCCAAAAACTTTGAGGATTTGGTCGAATTAAGAGGTAGAGTTATGGCTACTAGATTCATACCATCAGATCTAGAGAGTATAAAATTAGGGTATGCTGAGAAACAGGGATTCGAAGTACTAGCCATAGACACCTTATCAGATGCAGATTGCCGAAGTCCACTTGTAAGTTATTTAACAAATCCAACATTGAATGTTGATAGGAAGATAAAATATAGAGCATTATCATATGTCCTCATGGGAAATGAATTGTTCAAAAAGACCCAAGAAGGCGTATTATTGAAATGCCTAGGAGAAAGTGAGGCATACTTAGCATTGTCAGAAGTCCACAATGGGGCATGTGGGGCACATCAAGCAGGTCATAAAATGAAATGGTTGTTATTTCGATATGGCATGTATTGGCCCAGCATGCTCAAAGATTGTATAGACTTTGCTAAAGGGTGTGAAGAATGCCAGAAACATGCAGGGATTCAACATGCCCCTGCAAGTGAGTTGCATTCAATCATTAAACCATGGCCCTTAAGAGGATGGGCATTGGATTTAATAGGAGAAATAAATCCTACTTCGTCTAAAGGACATAAATATATCTTGGTAGGAATAGATTGTTTCACCAAGTGGATAGAAGCAATACCATTAGTAGCTGCTGACCAAGAGGCTATTATTGAGTTCATACAGAAACAAATTATCTATAGGTTCAGATTGCCAGAGAGCATAACCACAGACCAAGGTTCTGTGTTTACTGGAAGGAAGATGCAAGAGTTTGCTCAAGAGATGGGGTTTAGATTACTGACATCAACACCATATTATGCTCAAGAAAATGGTCAGGTCGAAGCAGCTAATAAAGTGATAATAGGGTTAATCAAGAAACATATTGGTAAAAAGCCAAGGAACTGGCACAAAACTTTGGACCAAATACTATGGGCCTGTAGAACATCTCCTAAAGAAGCTACTAACACCATGCCTTTCCAACTAACATTTGGTCATGATGCAGTTCTGCCAGTAGAAATTCATCTACAATCAGTTCGAATTCAAATACAAAACGAAATCCCATATGCATTATATTGGGAGATAATGATGAATGAGTTAGTTGAGTTAGATGAAGTTAGATTGCATGCATTGGAAATCCTGATGAGACAAAAGGAAAGGGTAGCCAGGGCATATAACAAAAGGGTGAAAGGAAAAGCATTCACTATTAATGACTTAGTCTGGAAAGTCATATTGCCCATGGACAAGAAAAATAAAACGTTAGGTAAATGGTCACCTCATTGGGAAGGACCTTTTCGAATAATAAAGATATTTTCAAACAATGCATATGAAATCGAAGAGTTGGTTGATGATAAGCGAATCCTAAAGGTTAATGGGAAATATTTAAAGAAATATAAGCCACACCTGCAGGAGATTCGAATAATAACAACGTAATCAAAACATCATAAAGGAATGCCAAAATGGTAATATGGGATTGCCAAAATGGCGTTGTTCGGATATTACAGACCAAAACCAAATTTCAAAACTAATTAAAACTGAGATTTAAAAATAGGCATTATTCCTCAATCTATTAAAGGTACTCCGAAAGGACTCAAGCCTTTGTTGAGTGAAACGCCTTGCTCCTTCTAGGGTAGCTACTTCTCCTTTAAGTTGCTCTGCTGCCTCCATTTCTGCAAGTCCTTTGTTGAGGAGCTCTTCGAACTGATCACCAGCAGTATTGGTTTCGTAGGCCAATTGTTGTTGTTGAGCCTCCTTAACCTTTTGTTGAAGTTCGTGAATTTGCCTTTCCCAGAGAAGAATAGACTCAGCTCGAGCTTCATAGTCAGTTTTTGCTTGCTTTATGTGCATGGCTTGATCTTCAGCTTCTTTAGAGAGCTTCGAAGCATGCTCATAAGCAGCGTCCATGGCAGTTCGTTTCTCTTGGACCTTTCTGGTAGCAAATTCATCTTGGAGAAGACACCCAGTCACGTTGTCTTACAGAGATTGAAGATCGAATAAGATGGTGCTGACTGGCAAAGAGCAGGTGGCGAGGTTAACTTGCGTGAGTAGCTCCTTCATGGTATAGCAAGCTGTACTATCTTGTTTGAGCACTTCGAACAAGTCCACATCAAGGATTGTTCTCCTAATTCTGTTAAGGAGTACAACTCTATCATCTGAGGGCAATGGATTGCTAGTCGAACTAGTACCAGCCCTAGCAAGAGGAATATCCCTTTGAGCTAGTTTCGCCTTCATGTACCCAATTGGGTCATTTTGTCTTAGGAGAGCTAGATCCTCTTCGGTCATTTGAGATTGAGACGATTTGGGAAGTTCCATGCGCAAGGGAGTCACATCCATTTCGACTTCCATAGGCTTATTGGTCTCTTCACCATCACCTTCACTCGTTTCCTGCTCATTGCCTTCTTCATTATCAACCAGATCCACCACTTCGATATCATCGTTCTCACTGCTATTGGCATCTGACTCTGTTCCAGCAGTTGAACCATTGTGGGCATCTTCTTCCTCAGACCCTTCCTCTGCAGATTCTTCGTTTCCTTGATCAGAATCAGCCTTCTCTTCTTCAGCATGAATGTCCTTTGGATTCTCTTGAAGGGTTTTAAGAGGGGACTTTTGAAGAGAAGTTTTTTGTAAAGTCTCTGCAGATTCATGAAGCGTTGCTTCATTCGTTTCTTTCAAGGGAGGAGAAGTACTCTGGTCATCTTGCTGCTCTGAAGCCCCAGTCAGAACCGCCATGTTAGAGGATCCTTTGTTTTGCACCAGGTTACTGGAGTCCCCATGAGGAGAAGAGTTGATGGGAGCATCAGTCTTTGATGGAGAAGTCGAAGTGGTAAGTGTTGGGTTCAAAATGTCCTACAGAGACAAAGGATGTTAAGATCACGCACCAAGGTAATGAATAACTAATTTTTGTTAAAAATTCAAATTCGATTTACCTGTGGATTCTCAGAAGAGAGGTTGCTATCTATATGTTCCAACATTACGTTGGAGGTCGAAGGTGGATTTTTGGATTTAGTTGAGGGAGCAGCATCTCTGGAATCGAGTCCAGAAATGCCAGTTGGTCCAGCGCCTTTGGAAGTTTCTTTCTTCTGCTTCTTCTTTGAAGCAGTTGGTGAATTCCCTCCAGCAGTGGGATTCTTCCCAGTAGTGTTGGTTTTTCTTTTCTTTGGAGTAGTTGGTGGGAGTTTGTTAGTCTGAAAAGATTTAAACATGAGTTAGATCCAAATCATGCAATTCAGTTTATTTGAAACATCAGGGCTGATTGATTACCTGTGGAGTTGGAGCAGTTGTTATTATTGGTGTTGTTGTTGTTACAGTAGTTGTTGTTGGTTTGGATAGAGTCACATCATCAATGGTTTCGACAGATGTTTGGGAGGCACTTCCCTCTTTAGACTTCGAAGCAGCGGTCTTTATCCTGATGGATGAAAATCGAAACAGTTAAGGTAAAAGTTAAAAATGTAGAAAGTGAGAAACATTTGGGATTTTCCCAAGCATTCGCACCTGCGCCTTGATCAGATTTAATCGACATGGCAGAAAGGTCATAGCGAAGATGTCCTGGGAAATCGTGGAGCCAATGACGAGCCCATGTCACAGTCTCAGATGGCTTTGGTTTCTTTTGAAGATATTTGAACATTTCTTTGCAAGTGAACCACCAAGGGTATGGAGGAAACCAAGCCAGAGCCAGTTCTGAGGTAGGCAATCTAGGGAATTTAGGTGGATGCATTTCGAATGCCAACCTATACCTATCCTCAGGTGACAACCCTGAAGGAAGTTTGAGCTTAGAAATTTTTTCTTTAAATTTTTCCTTCAAGGTCTCAGCCGCTTGATGCACAGTGGATTCCAAGTGTGTGGGATCATAAGTGGTTTCGAAATAATTTTGAAAAGCCCTAATCTCTTTGGCGTGAATGAACATACCTTTCTTGGAGTGTACCTGCACATCGAATGCATCAGTTAGTTTCTGTTGAGTAGAGAGGGTATCGAACATATAAGATTGGTAGAACTTTGTCCACCATTCCAGAAAACCCTTTGCTGTGAAGTGTGTGGGCTCAAAAGGTATTAGTTCAAAGTGGGCGAAGCCTTGATATTGTTCTTGTTGTAGTTTGGCTTCTCTTGCTTTGAAGGTTCGACCAGAAGTGATGGCAGTTTCTGTTTGGAACAGAGGTTCAGGGATTAGTTGGCACATGCCAAATTGTCTAGAAACGAAGTTGGGTTGATAGGCAAAAAGGAAGATTTGATTCTTGGAAGGAGTGATTCGCGAGGAGATTAATCTGGGAAGCAGAAAGGCTCTCCAAATATCTTGAATTTCTTTGCTTTTAACTGCTTCTGAGAGAGCCATGGTGAACCATGATGGTCCATGAGTCCTTGAAGCAAAGGGCGCCATGGTCTCTTCAAATTTGTGTCTCTTGGAGAAAATCATGATATAGTTTGAGAAGAGAACTTTGAAGTCATCTTTATCATCATTTGGGGTAAGTTTTCGCAGCCTCGTACCTTCAATGATTCTATCCGCTATCTCCGGGTCTTGTTCAACAATAGTGTTAGCAGTTGATAGTGAGGGTTCAAACATGACATTAAGCCATAACTGGAGTAACCAGAAGGGGCCAGCTAGAAGGATGTTTTTGGGAGTGTGGGATTTCAAACTCGAAATGGCTGATCTTAAGCTTTCGTAAAGATCAACAAGTAACAGTTCGCTTAAACACACCCTTCTATTCTCATGTAAGTCTCTAGCTAGAGGGATGAACCTGCTGGCTACATGTAAGGACCTGCTGCAGAATACATACCTTGATAACCATAAGGTGAGGAAAGAAATGTGTTCCACATCTGACACACTATCTCCTTCAGTGTGGTAGTGGCTAATGAACTTTGAAAAGCTGGCTAATTTGACTTCAAAGTCAATAATACTGGAGTGCTCTTCATTGTCAGGAATGTAGGTTTCTCCTACTGGTGACAAACCAGTAATGGCTGCTATATCGAAAAATGTGGGTGTAATCATTCCCCCAGGGAGATGAAAGGTGTTGTAGGTGCTGTCCCAGAAATATAAGGATGCAAATGATAATGGATGACTATAGGTGAAGCCTGGTTTCGATAACTTAATCAAATTGTAAATTCCTAATTCCTCCCATTGCTGGGATTTCTTGGCTTCTACTTTGGTAAACCAATTTTGGTAAGCTGTGTCAGAGGTAGGGCAGGATCGGAACGGTTTGAAGTTGCTTTTCACATAGTCTAGCACAAAGGGGTCTTTTGGGGGAATGATTGGAGTTTCCACGGTTGTCGAATCAGAAGACTCGACTGTCTTAGGGATATCCATTTTATTAAACAAAGGCTTAAAGTTATAACAAACAGGGAAGATTTTTCTAGTATCTTTTAAGATTTCAAAGACTGTAAGAGGACCCATTAGAGCAAACCTCTTTCCAGCAGCATTAGTTGGAATTAGTACCTGAGATGCGTAGAGCATTTCCTTCTCTTTGTAGATCATTTGGGGGATAAGCACATATTGACCTTGATAAGTACCAACCTTGCTTTCCATTATTGTTCCTGTGTTCTTTCCTTTCTTTTTGGAAGTTTTCTTCAGTTGGGATGATGTTGTAGAAGACATTGTTGATGATTGTTGGAAGTTTTTAGGGTTTCAGTGAGAAGAGAGGAAGAAAAGATTCAGAATGTGGAAAGAAAAAATAAAAGACTAAGTTGATGGGTTTTTATAGTGTGGAAGTTTAAACATTCACTAAGTAAGACTAGGATACGTGGGAGTCGTGGGTTGGATTGAGAAGGAGGTGGCGTAAAAGTTGATATTGGTAATAGGCGTGATTAATAATAATCATTGTTTTATAACTGCACCATGCTGTGAAATATTGATTCAAGACGGTTAAGGAATCCAAAAGGCGTCGTGATTGACGTGACTGGAGTCATACACAATAAATGTTACGATTACTCAAAGGTCACATCAAAATCTTGCATATATATTTAAAATAAGTGTTTCTCAAAGGATCGAATTACATATTTTAAAGGGGCATTTTGTTGGCTGAAGATTTTGATGATACAGTTCGAAACGAAGCAAGCTGGATGTTTTGTTGGAATAAGGCAAGATGTCATGGTTCAAAATGGTAGAAGCAGTGCTTCGAATGAACATATCAAAGATCGGAGCTTCGAGTGACAGTTGTGGAGATATATTCAAAAGAAGTCTCGAAGTGGTAACGAGACTGTGCCCAAGAAATGAGTTCGAAGCGAAGAGTGCCAAAAAATTTGAAATTCAAACGCAAGCGGGATGTTCGAAATTTAAAATATATGCGCTGGAGCGTTCGAAGACGCGTGGAAGCTAGAGAGGGGCAGTGCTCTGCATGTTCTGAACGTGGCAGAATCTTATAGGCAAGACCGTTATGGTCGAAGTAGTATAAATAGAAGTCTTAGCGTTAGGATTTTGTGTGTCATATCTAGTGTATAAAATTCAGTAAACATTCAAAATACCACATGGCTAGGGAAACGAATGCTCGAACAATGTACGTATGATAACACCAAATATTTATGATTCAGTAAAACTCTTTATCATTTCCAGTTTATCTTCTATCTTCATGTCAATATCATTCAAAAGCCTTTACATTAAAATCTTTTCATTCAAAGTCATTTACTGATTTCTTGCATTTGAAAGTCTTTCCTTCTATTTCGAGTACTTTACATTACAAAAACTCTTTTGCATTTCACACTTTTATCTTCATGCTTTCATCATTCGAATATCTTTCCATTCAAAGTCATTTACTGATTTCTTGCATTTAAATGCTTTATTTCTATTTTGAATCTTTTACATTTCAGAAACTCTTTTACATTACATGCTTTTATACTTCAAAGTTATTTACTTGTTTCTTGCAGTTTTACATGTCTTTACAATCGAACCTTTATTCATGCAATTTAGTTTCGCACGTCTTTACTTGATCATGTCATTAGATCTTTAATATGGTAATCGAAGTAAGTTGAACGCCCACGCAACATTCTAAATACCAACCATGAATATCAGTTCTACAATGAGAATTATCCAAACGACCAATACACCATAGGATCAATCTAGTCGATCCTGCAAGTTACCAGAGAGATTAAATAACAGTCATTAAGATTATTTGATAGTTTGGAGGACTAGCGGTTGTTTACCAGAAATCACTGTAAACACAAAGTAAATTGCGGAATGAGCAAGCAAGCGTGAGAGTAAGAAAATGTTGAATATCTGACCTTCTCGAAAGAGAGGGTATTTATAGCCCCCAGCGCTGGGTCAAAGTCTCTACATTGGGCTGGTCAAGCAGGCCTAACATAGAGACTGACATGTTCTACGTGAGTAGTGGGGACCTGCACGTGGACCCCTACCTGAATGACGTCCTCCGCAAGGTCAGGAGGATATGGATGTGATCTTTCCAAGGCCACGAAGACTTCGTGCTATCTGGAGACGTGGGTAGTCAGCCCTACGAGGAGGATGCTCGGGAGAAGCATCTGCCCGTCGTGGGTAATCCCCGCCATACGCGAGGTCGAGTGAGGGGATCATTCTTGGTCGATGAGCTAGTCGAGGTGTCCTCGAAGCCTTCATAGTCGGAGGTGACCCTCCTTAGTCTACTCGGGGTGTTTGTCCCCGTGTGGTGAAGTTGTCTCCTCGTGGGGAAAAGGTGGTAATTGCCTGCCGCATTCGAGGGTAGAACCGATCAATGATGCAGGTTGACACACTTGGATTGGGCCTCACTGGGAGTTGGCCAAGGGCAGACCCAGTCCAGAGGCATATGGCATCCTCAATCTTTTTGTCGATGGTTTCTTCCCCACCAGATGGGTCACGCGGAAAGGGAATGACATCCTGGACGAAGACGGCGAACCAACGTTCGAGGCGCGTCCGATCAATACAAAGGCGCTCGTCGAGTGTCAATCTTACGGGAAGGCCATGGATGTCTTAGGTTTTTTGCATACTTTTACTATATTACTTGCCTTCTTTTGTTTCTTCGACAATGCTGACCCTGACACACTTTCTTTGTTTTTGCAGGTCACATGGCGGAGCGCCGCGAGAGATTGCTGAAGCTGACTCAGGAGAAAAAGATCCATAAGAGATTGGTGAAACCTCATCAAGCTACACGCATGGGTTCAGCCTCTGAGCCGTCCAGGGAAGGATCTAGTGGGTCCTCGGATTCTCGTGACGCCGAGCGCCAAGTTGTGTTGTTTAGCAAGAAGCGGAGTCGTCCAAAAGGTGGACATGCTGATGTAACTGACGGAGGGGCGGCTTCCCGAGCCTTCAGCCTACCACCCTGCTTCATGGAGAAAGACTTCTTCGAGGGTTTCCCCTTGACCGTGTCTGATAATGAGTCTGACATCATCAGGCGACTCGATAAGGAAGATTGAAGGAAGCACCTTGCTGGCAGCATGGTCGGGGTGGTGAAGATGGCAGAAATGGTTGTTGTTCTGGCGGGCGAAGGTTCTGAATCATTCAATCGGGTCAAGAAACTAGAGTCGGAGAAGGCCACTTTTGTGACGAAGACCCGCAAGCTGAAGGCCGCTCTTGAATGAAGCGAGGAAATGTTTCGTGAGCAGGCCGACATGCTGGCGTGGGAGAAGGAGAGAGCCAAGAAATCCATCGAGGACAAAGACTGCCTCCAGCTTGATAAGGAACGGTTGGAGAGTGATAACCAACGACTGCAGAAGGAGGTTGCGGATCTGAAGGCTGCTATGATGCCCGCGGAGGGTGAACCTGAGGGGGTAGCCGATTTACGCACGCGTGCCAACTTCATTACTCGGATTCAACTCCTAGAGTCGGACTATGTTGACGCCTTGGCTGACGACTTTGAATCTGCCGTGAAACAGCTTTCTGAGCTAAACTTGGGGTTAAACACTAAAGGAACCGGGGTTCTGTCCCAGGTGATTAATAGCCGGGTGGTTCCTCCTCCCGACTCTCTCGAGGTTGAAGTGTGTACTCTGGGGAGCGATTAACATTTCTATTTTTTCATCTTATTTATATTTGGGCATGCGTGCCCATAATCTTTGTAATATTCAGACATCTTTGACCCAAGTGGTCGCCATTAATAATTATTTCGCTTTGTTTTGATGTCTATCTTTGCTATTGCCAGCTTATTGTTATTTATGTTTGTCGTTGTTTTTGACTTAGTTATTTCATGAATACTTGTATATCATGTATGGAAGTGTATGCTCGACAATTGGAATGGTCGTTATAAATTTTTCATGAAGTTCGTGTTTTCCACGTGGAGATGTGTGCTCGACCCAAATATTTGTTTAATACATGTTGAAATGTGTCGAGGGCATGGAGTAGGGATCCGCGGGATGCGCGTATGATCGCGGTCGAGATCCTACGCTCATGGCGTGAACTGCCCATCGCGAGCTGGGTGTTTTTCCATGTTGGGGTACTTCGACAACAGAGCTCGATCGAGGTGTCCCTGTCGGGCTAGGATGTTACTTGTCAAAATGAATAACATCTTGCCTTTTGTTAGTTTAGAGGTCGCGTCGGTACCTCGACGCGCCTACGTGGTCGAGCTTTTCCCTTTGTCGGCTGAAGAGGAATATTCGACGGTAAAAGTCCTCAGCAGGTGAGGCACTTAGCTATAATATTGTTTTAGCTTCGCAGCATTCCAGGGTTGAGGTAGTGGTTCTCTGTTCAATTGCTCGAGGTAATATGCTCTGGTTCTCGTAACTCCTTGGACGCGGTAAGCCCCCTCCCAGTTTATGGCCAGCTTACCTTCGCGGGAATCCTTCTGGTTTCTTTGCAAGACTAGGCTGCCGACCTTAAATTTGCGCTTTATGACTTTGTTGTCATGGCGTAGGGCTACTTTTTGTTTTAGCGTGGCCTCGCGAAGAGCTTCTCCTGATCAGATTTCTTCGACCAGGTCGAGCTCATCTCTGAGTGTCTCGTTGTTCATCTCCTTGTCGAGGGGCATTTAAGTTTTCCTAGATGGCTCCATGATTTCTACCGGGATGACGGCCTCAGTGCTGTAGGTCAGTTGGAATGGTGTCTCGGCAGTCGTCGAATGGGGTATTGTTCGATAATCCCATAGGATGTTGTGCAGCTCTTCGACCCATCCCCTCTTAGCTTCGCCCATCCTGCGTCTGAGTCCTTGCAGGATGACTCTATTTGCAGCCTCGTCTTGCCCGTTAGTTTGTGGGTGTTCGACCGAGGTGAAATGATGCTTGGTGCCGAGCCTGGCGATGAAGTTTTGGAAATTTTGATTGATGAACTGTGTCCCATTGTCGGTGACGAGTGCTCGTAGTATTCCGAACCGGGCAAGTATGTTTTGCTTGTAGAAACGGAGGATGTTGTGCGACGTGATTTTAGCCAGAGCTTCGGCCTCTACTCATTTTGTGAAGTAGTCAACGACTACAATAAGGAACTTGTTTTGATAGGTTCCTTGCACGAAAGGTCCGAGGATATCCATTCCCCACCACGCGAATGGCCACGGGGAGGATAATGTTCTGAGCTCGTTTGGGGGTGCGAGGTGCATGTCTGCGTGCCTCTGGTACTTGTCACATTTCTTGACATGCTCCTTGGCGTCCTGTTGCATGGTCAGTCAATAGTACCCTGCTCGCAGTGCCTTTCGTGCTAGGGATCTTCCGCCCATGTGCTGGGCGTTGATTCCCTCATGGATTTCCCGCAGTATCTCAGGGATTGCAGACTCTTCGACACATTTAAGGAGTGGGATGGAGAATCCCCGGCGGTAAAGTTTGTTTTCAAGAACCACATACGAGCATGCTTGTCGTTTGGTAATGGCTGCCTCCCTTTGGTCTAGGGGAAGTTCCCCTTTTGTCAGAAAGTTGAACACCGAGGTCATCTAGAATGAGCTATCCCCAATGGCGTTCACTTCGAGTAGAGTCGTGGACCTTTCAATTCTCGGGCGAGACAGGGATTCTTGTATGACTGACTTGTTTCTGCCCTTCTTTTTCGTGCTTGCAAGCTTTGAAAGTATATCGGCTCGTGTGTTCTGTTCGCGTGGTACATGTGTGATTTCTGCTCGATCGAACTTTTTCATATGTTCTTTGACCAATTTCAAATATTTAATGAGGTTTTTGTTCTTAGCCTGGTATCCCCCTTGAACTTGAGACGCAACAAGTTGGGAATCAATGAAAATTTGTATCTCTCGAGCACTCAAATCCTCGACCAGTCTTAGACCTGCGAGCAGAGCCTCGTATTCTTCCTGATTGTTTGAGGTCATAAAGGAGAGAGTGCGAGATTGTTCGATCACGACGCCTTCCTCATTTTCGAGAAGGATTCATGCTCCATTCCCAGTCGAGCTGGACGCTCCATCCACAAAGATGGTCCACTTGTGCTCCTTCCCTGTGTGGGGGTTGTGAGCGATCATCTGCGCGATGAAGTCGGCCAGAGCTTGGGCCTTTAGGGCCTTCCTGCTTTCGTAATGGATGTCGAATTCCGAAAGCTCCAAGGACCACTTTAACATTCGACCTGCCATGTCTGGTCGGCCTAAGAGTTGTCTCACGGGATGGTCTGTTCGTACGACGATCGTGTGTGTGAGGAAATTGTGTCTGAGCCTTCTCGCCACGTTGACAAGGGCCAAATCCACCTTCTCGATCTGTTGGTATCTGACCTTGGATCCTTGAAGCGCTTTTCTCGTGAAATACACGAGTTTTTGACCGTCAAGAGTCTCACGAATGTGGGCCACACCAACAGCCTCGACTGAGAGGGCCAGATACAGGAATAAGGTCTCCCCGCCTAGTGGTCGTGACAGTGCATGTGACTATGAAAGGCTCTTCTTGAGCTGGAGGAGGGCTCGCTTGCATTCCTCGGTCCACTCAAAAGCTGCTTCTTTGTGCAAGAGTTTGAAAAATGGAAGGGCGTGTTGAGCGGATTTCACAACAAAACGGGAGAGCGAGGCGAGCATACCATTCAAGACTTGTATGGATTTTTTTGAATTAGGTGTAGGGAGGT
This sequence comes from Vicia faba, assembly GCA_948472305.1. Classification (NCBI taxonomy): domain Eukaryota; kingdom Viridiplantae; phylum Streptophyta; class Magnoliopsida; order Fabales; family Fabaceae; genus Vicia; species Vicia faba. The sequence goes on along the minus strand of OX451736.1, from coordinate 1,577,433,779 downwards.
CGGATAACACCCGACATTTTTCGGGGTTGGCTTCGATTCCTCGTTATGTTAGGTAAAAACTGAGGAACTTGCCTGCCTTAACCTCGAAGGTGCAGTTCTCGGGGTTGAACCTCATTCTACATTGCCTTGCTTGGACAAAGACTTTTCTGAGATGCACAACATGGTCGGTGTCTACTCAAGATTTGATGATCATGTCGTCCATGTATACCTCGAGCATATCTCCGATCTCGTTGCGGAAGAATTTATTCATCATCCATTGGTATGTTACCCCTGCATTTTTCAGACCGAAGGGCATTACGTTGTAGTAATAATTGCCTGAGCTGGTCATGAAGGCAGTGCAGTGTTTGTCGATCATTGTCATTGGGATTTGGTTATATCCCGAATAGGCGTCCATGAAAGATAAAATTTCATAGATGGTCGAGTTGTCGACCAGCATGTCAACATTAGGCAAAGGGAATGCATCTTAGGGGAATGCACGGTTAAGATCGGTATAGTCAACACACATACACCATTTTCCATTATTCTTTTTAACAAGTACAACATTTGACAGCCAGGTTGAATACCGGGCTTCAGAAACAAAATTTGCCTCTATGAGGTCTTTTACAACTTTTTCAGCAGCCTCTGTTTTCTCGGGGGACTACCTACGCCTATGTTGTACTACTGTCCTAGCGGCTGGATCAATGGCGAGTTGGTGACAAGCGACCTCGGGGTCGAGACCGAGCATCTCCACAATGCTCCACGCGAACAGATCTGCATTCTCCCTCAAGCAAGCCTTGATCTGCTTCCTCTCCAGGTCAGGGAGTCCAGTGCCGATCTTCACCCCTTTGTTCGGGTCTTCACCGAGAGGAACGAGCTCGAAGTCCCCATTCGGAATTTGTCGGAGGAGCCCCTGCTCCCCGTTGGGTGTTTTGTCTTGGTCGAAGCGGGTGTCCAACGAGATTGAGTCGACCTTTAGAGGAGCACTCTGTAATTTTTCCTTGATGGGCTGTGGCTCTGGTCGTGCTGTTGCAGCTCTCTTGGTCGGCCGTTCCCCAGTATGGACCGTGCTTTGTCCCTTGGCTGCCGCATTGAAGCATCTTTGGGCAACTGCTAGGTCACCTTGGATGGTGGCGACGCATGCCCTTTTTGTTTAAAACTTCATGTTCAGATGGACGGTGGAGGGTACCACGGTCAACTCTTCCAGTGTCGGTCTCCCTAGGATGTAGTTGTAGAGAGACGGACAGTCGATGACTAGGAAGTGCACCTTGACTTGCCTGGTGGTGGTATCTTCACTGAAGGTGACCATGAGCTCCACATACCCCCATGGCTTGGAGGTCAAGCCGTTAAAGCCCTGTAGGTCGGACCCCACGTATGGTGAAAGGTAAGAGTTGTCGAGCTGCAAGGTTCTAAAGAGTTGGTTGTACATCACATCGACGAAACTTCCCTCGTCGACCAAGACGCGATGAACATCAAAGTTAGCCATTCTCGCCCTGATCAGAAGAGGGATGGCTGAATTGGTGGCCCCACCGGGCAACTCCTCGAGGTAAAAGGTAATTGGATCCGATCTTCCCTTAACCCTCTTGAAAGTCATCGTTTGCGGGGGGGCCGCGTCGACCAGCTCGTCCAACTTCCTCTTCGCTGAATTTATAGTTATGTCATTAAAACCTCCACCATTTATGACCATGGTGGAGGGGAAGCTTTCCCATCTGCTGTGCATGGACAGAGGATTTTCCATATGTTCGGGGACGTAGAAGTCCTCCGATCTCGTAACGGAGAGTGCGGTCTGGATGGGGACCGAGTCATCAGATGGTCGGGCATCCTCCTCTATCTCCTTTGTTTCGCGGGAATCTCAATGGGGGGCGTCGCCGCACTGATATTTCTTGAGTCTTCCCCCTTTTATGAGGGTCTCAATAGCATCCTTAAGATGGACACAATCTTCAGACAAGTTTCCATTGCTTCGATGATATTGGCAGTATTTGCTCCAATCTGTCCCGGGCTTAGCAGGAGCAAGGAGAGGACACTTGACGTCACCGTCCTTGAAATCTGTGTTCGCACACTCCGCCAAAATGCACTCGCGGGAAGTCATTAGCAGAGTGTACTCAGTAAACCTCCCCGAGGGTCCTCTTTGCTCACGAGGGTCTCGGGGTTTGTCATCCCTCCTCTTATTGCTAGTTCGTCGAGGAGGGCCGGAGTCTTGTTGTCGCGGATTGCTGGTTGATCCATGATTCCTGGGGTCTCGGGCTCTATTGGCCGCTTCCCTCTCCTCGTAGTCCATGTATGCTCTGGATTTCTCGAGGAGGGTATCAAATGTTCGGGGTGGTTCAATGCCAACGACCTTTCTGAATTCCGTGTCCGGGAGGAGTCCCCTCTCGAGAAGGTATCTCTTCATATGATCGGTGCATGGGACCTGGATGGCCTCCCGGTTGAACCAACCAATAAATTCCCTCAGGGTCTTATTGTGTCTCTGGATGATAGCCTCGAAGGCTGCTTCAGTCTTTGGGTGTCGACATGAAGCAATAAACAAACTGATGAATTAGTTCTTTAAAATTTGCCAGGAGGTGATTGACCCCAGGGCGATACTCTTGTACCAATCCATCGCAGGTTTCCTCAAAGTCGTGGGGAACAACTGACATTTGATTGGTCCCCCGACATTGTGATAATGCAGCATTTCCTCGAACCCGTCTATATGGTCGACTGGGTCAGCAATACTGTCGTACTCCTTCAAATGCGGAGGCTTCTCCATGCCCGTGGGGATGGGTGCCTTTATGATGGCTTATGACAAGGGACCGTGGGGGTCGTCTTTGTCACTTCTGTCTGGAGAGCGAGAAGGAGATATGTTGTAGTGGTGGTTATGATGGTGGCCCTGGTCGCGCAGAGCATTTCTCCGGCAGTATGGTCGCTCGGTATTTCCCCTGATATTTTCTCCAGAGGGTCTTTGCTCTTGACGCGAGGGGATGTGATCACGTCTCCCCGTGTCAACGGGCTGATCCCTCTCCAATGCGGGGCATCGTCCGATTGGTCGGGGAGAGGGACTTCGAGAGGCGTCCAGCCTACGTCTCTGTGGGGGAGATTGGGGATGTTCCTCTACTTGGCGAGAAGGAGGAGAATGGGTCCTCCTATATCTTCTGGGGGCTCTCCGAGCATCTTCAAGTTCCCTCAATCTCTCTCCTTGAGAGAACATCAGATAATTTGTTTGGTTTATCGCCGTGAACAGTGCTCTGGTCGTGGCGTCTGCTCCGGTAGGAACGGGGACCTCCTTGAACTGGTTGGGTTAGTAGTTCTGAGGAGGTGGCTGATCGTCTTCAAGTTGTCGAGATATTAACAATGACGAGGCAGTTTCTCTGTCTCTATAGTCTGAAGGACAGGGCATATTAATGATGGGGGCCGTGTTATGGCCAGCAGTATCAGCATTGTCGATGCCAGCATTATTGTTAGCGACGTTGTTGTTAACGTCAGTGATGCAGACGTTTATGTTGTTTTTGCTGTTTGATCAGCCATGACAGTCGGAAGAGTGATTTAGCTTTAGTCTTGAGTAAACGGAAGACGGGGAAGAAAGTTTCCCACAAACAGCGCCACTGATCGTACCAGATCAGAATGGACTGTCACAGCTAGCTCGAGCAGTGGTTGAGTGAGATGGGGGGGGGGGGGGGGTACCTGCAAGACACTCTGATGCCTAAGTAAGTTGCAGAATGAGCAAGCAAGCATGAGATTCAGAAAGTGTTGAATACCTGACCCTCTCGAAAGAGAGGGTATTTATAGCCCTCAGCGCTGGGCCAAGGTCTCTCTCTACATTGGGCTGGTCAAGTAGGCCCAACATAGAGACTTCTAGGTCCTATGTGAGTAGTGGGGACCCGCACATGGTCCCCTACATGGATGACATCCTCTGTAAGGTCAGGAGGATATGAATGCGATCTTTCCGGGGCCACGAAGACTCCGTGATATCCGGAGACGTGGGTAGTCAGCCCTACGAGGAGGATGCTTGGGAGGAGAAGCTGCCCGTCATGGATGATCCCCGCCATACGCGAGGTCGAGTGAGGGGACCAGTCTTGGTCGACGAGCTAGTCGAGGTGTCCTCGAAGCCTTCATGGTCGGAGGTGACCATCTTTAGTCTACTCGGGGCTTTAGTCTACTCGGGGTGTTTGTCCCCGTGTGGTGAGGTTGTCTCCTTGTGGGGAAAAGGTGGTAGTTACTCACCACATTCGAGGGTAGAACCGGCTAGTGGTGCAGGTTGACACACTTGGATTGGGCCTCACTAGGAGTTGGGCCAAGGGCAGGCCTAGTACATAACAAATAGTTTGAGAGAACTCAAAATATATTGGAGGAAAAGTTTGGACAGTATTAGAAGGCTAATACAATTGATCTTATTGGGATTAGAAGAATCTTCAGTGGTCTGTAACACTTGAGTTTCAACGGTTTTTGGAGAAAAGAGGGGTATACCTGCAAGATACTCTGATGCCAAAGTAAGGTTCAGAGTGAAAAGAGAGCAAGTATAAAATTGATGAGAATCAATAGAATCTCTGACCCTCTAGTGAAAAGGGTATTTATAGTGCCCTCAACGCTGGGCCAAGGTCTCTGTCATGGGCTGGATTCTTTGGCCCACAATGGATGACTACTAGGATCCAACATGGGTAGGGAAGACCAACATGTGGTCCCCGTCCTGGGTCAACAACCCCCTGATCTTCGGATGGTGGAAGACTCGTTCTTCATGGAGGACAGAACGGATCTGTAGGATACGGAGAGCAATTGGCCACGTGTCCTCAGAGGGGCACATGGAGAAGACACTCCCTAACAATCATGACAATTTAGGATATCACGTTGGGCCTTTCTTGATGTAGTGTTGGATTGGGTCGTTCCTGACGATGGGCCAACCATAGGCCCAATCCATAACAAGAGCCCTCAAATTGTTGCTCCTAGACCAAGGATATATGACTTAGAGTTAGTTCACGTGTCGAGGTGGAATGGTTTCGAGTGCGGCCAACCGTCATCTGGGCAGGCAACCATAAGAGTGTGTGCTTGTAAATTTACTTTGAGTTTCTCGGGGATACATTCTCGGTGGAATTTTCTCGGAATGACTTGTTGTTATTGCTCTACAAAGTGGGTTGCCAACTTCTTGAGGTTGTGCTCGAGGAGAGCTTACTCGAATTCGTTGAGCGAGGTCGACGATGTTGAATTGTCTCCTCTTGCTGTCTATGATCGACTGTAATCAGATACTGGTTTTCTTCGTGTGGGCGTGCTCGCGATAGACATCAATAGGTTGTCGCTCATGTGAACGACAAACGGGACGCGCAATGTTGGAGTCTTGGGGTACGTGCTCGACCATTGGAATTTAGGGAGTTGTTGTATGAGCTCAACGCGTGGGAATATGTAACACCGAGTCTTGGGAGAGAAAATGTCAGACCGCTTTGCGTGCCACATGTGATGGCTAATTAATGCATAATTATAGCCTATGATAGCTAGGGCCTAAGAAATAATGACCTGCTGCGTGTTCCCCTATGTGGTGGGGTTGGCTATAAAAGAGTGATGAGAGGATCATTTGAAACATTACAACTTTTCGCTCTCTTCCTCATCCCCACTGCTCTTGCATTTGTTGTCGTCGTTGCATTATCAACATCATCGCTACCGTCGTCTACTCCTTCCCTTCCAAGTAACTGCTCTGTCCCTATTCTAGTTTTAGGGTTTTCTTGTTAGAAATTCTGGTGACCATGAATCCTTTTAGAAATTTATCAATGAATGTATGAGTTTTCTGGCGAGTTTCATGAGGTTTCCGATGAGTGCATGAATTTTGCATCAAGTCAAATGAGTTTTTTGATGACGCTCATGAGTTTCCCGATAAGGACTCATGGACTTCCGTTGGGCTTTGTGATGTGATATTTTTCCCCGCAAGGAAGGGAAATTCATGCTCACAATCATGTCGCGGAGATTCTCGCGTGAATAGTTGTGTCTTATATCGAGGATAGGATTCTCGCGTTCATATGCTCACCGATAAAGGTCTTGGATGAGGAGAATCCTCGAGCCTTTCCTCGCCCTTTCACTTGATTTGCGATGGAATGGTGGATTTGATTTTTACCGTAAAATTCAGTGTTTTCCCCAGCTTTTCAGGTAAAATGGCCCAACCAACTGTTGAAGTAAATCCTCCTAACGTGATGCTCAAAGTAATTTGGATTGGGTGGGGCATGAGGCCTTAGAGATCACCTCGAGATTTTCCCTTGACTCTTCTGATGCATTCAACATTGTCGAGGACCAAGAAGGAGGGGCTGATGCATCTTGGACTCCCTTGCACCCTAAACTAACCATTCGTATTTGCTCATTGTTCCTAGGGTTGTGTTTCCCGATGTACGAATTTTATTTTAAAGAGGCAAGAATTCTCTTACCCTTCAGTGGTCTCCAGGCGGGGATCTTTAAGTGGTTGGAGTTGGCCTCCTCCCAGCTTCATCCAAATGCTCTCGCATTTGCACGGGTATTCAAGCTCGTGTGTGGTTATCTCGAGATCGATGCCACACTACCCTTTTTTTTCAGTTTTTCATCTGCAGAGGCAGTCCGTCAACACATGACAGAATTGTGTGTCCTTCAAGCAGCCGAGGAAGTTATTCAGAATGTACATGGAATATGTTTGCTCCTTTAAGGACAAATATTACATTGTGAAGTCCCTTTCAGAGATAACTGTGAGCTCCTTGTATGATAACATGGTCGAGCTGGAGAATGGCAGGAGGGTGACAAGGTTTCGAGCCAAGTTCCCTCTCAAATTGAAGAAGAATCATTTCAACAAGGAGACTGAAGCATATATTGTGAAGCCCAATGAGTTGGGAATTGAGGATCAACTTGCTTATGGGAAGCTCATGGAATTTGTTGAGGTTTTCTCCCCTGCTGAGTACGTGAATAAGGACGGGGGTTTCATTTTGACAGTGAACGGGGAGCCCTACCTTGCTTCTCGGATGATTAATATGAAGGCACTCCTCGAGTGTGACTCTGACGAAGAAGCTTTAAAGATTTTAGGTAGCGAGTCTGTTCGTAACTGGTGCGTGCTTATGTTTCCTTGTTATTTTAACCATGTTTCTTTATTTGTTGTAGGTCAGATGTCGAGCCTCCATGAGTGCATGGTTAAGATAGTGGCCAACAAAGGTGCTAAGAAAATATCGAAAAGTCATGTCGAGAAAATTCAAGAATAGGCGAGGACCGATAACACCCTAGTTGGTTCAAATTCTTCGCCTTAGGGGAGTTAATCTCCTCAAGAAAATCCTTCCAAAAGTTCACGCAGAGAGGACACCGAGCACGTCGATCTCACTAGTGGGTCAGTCAGGGAGACGTTTATGTTGCCCCCTATTATCTTCACCTAGGGCTCTTCAGTGCAGATAACTCTCTGGCCATCCATGAGGTGGAGTCGAAGTCCATCCTGGCTGTGGACAAGGTGGCCAGGAGAAAAGTGCTAACTAAGAATGCAGTTTATGTGATGAGGGTTCTGGAGACCGCTATGACCCTCAATGACACAGAGACTTGTTCATTGAAAGATTTGAAGAAGGAACATGCCTGAAATGTAACTCTGGGAGCGGAGGTGACCATACTAGAGAATAATCTTTTCCACCAAAGGAGAAGTACCAAATTTAGACTGGGCTCTACGAGGATATAACTAATTTGAAAAAGGGGCTGAACAGGGTGACCTTGGAGAACAAAAGTCTCAAGGCCAAAGTGACCTAGTTGGAAGAAGCTGCAGCGCCTACCGAGAAGAAGACCGATGAGGATAATATCCTGATGACCCATGCTTAGTTGATTGTCCATATCCGGTTGCTCGAACATGATTTCTTGGATACCCTCAGATGGGTTTCAATAGTATGGTGGAGTAAGTCTAGCTCGTCATACCCGGGGTTCGACTTGTCACCGATGGGATTAGGCCTTTCCACTAGGTAGTTGACAGTCAGATAATCGCCCCAGAGGGTTTTGGTGTCGGAGAGGGGGTCCCTATATGATGAAGAGGAAGACATTTGATTCTTTGTATTTGAATGGCCTGCGGGCCATATATCTGTTCGGCCTGCGTGCCTATATTTTATTTTTGCAATACTTAGATATTGGACTTTTCCCATTTTTTGTAATATTTTAACAATGTAGGCCTTCGTGGTGGGTTCTTTTAATTTCGTCGGTTGTATACTTTCATGTTTGCTTTCTAAGTACTTAATTTCCTCGTTATTTATGTTTGCAACATATAATTTGTCTAGGTGTGGGAATTCTTGCTCAACATGATTAACGCTCGACAGCTTAGGGAACATGTCGAGGACATGGAGTTAGGTTCCGATTGATAACATGACTAAGATCGTGGCCAAGGTCCTGATCTCGTGGCGTGAACTTTCCCATCATGAGCTAGGTGTTCTGCCTCATCGGTACTGCAACGAAGGATCTCGATCAAGGTATCCTCGTCGGGCTTAGGTAATGCTCGTCTAATGAGTGGGAGCCCGCCTTTTAGTTTCAGGTTTGGGATGTTGTGTTCATACTGTAACACACTTCCTTGGTCGGGTGTGTGCTCTTTCCTATTGAACAGGGTAGGCCGACTGTTAGGCCTAAACGTAGCATTGATAGGACTAACTGTAATATTGCTTTAGCTTTTTTGTGTTCCATGATCGAGTAAGTTGTTCCTCATTTAAGTTTTCGAGGTAATAAGTGATGTTATCCATTTTCGCTCAGACACGATAAGAGCTTTTCCAGTTCGCGACGAGTTTTCCCTCACACGAGTTTTTTTATTTCTCCGCAGGACTAGACTGCCGACTTGAAACTCACATTTTATGACTTTGGCATCGTGACACAAAGTTATCTTTTGTTTTAATATGGCCTTGCAGAGAGCTGCCCCAGATCGAATTTCTTCGACCAGATCGGCTTCTTCTCTTAATGCCTCTTCGTTCATCTCCTTGTCGAGGGGAGATTCGGTTCGCCTAGATGGCTCTCTGATTTCCACTAGGATTACCTCCTCGGTTTTGTAGGCTAGTCGAAGGGAGTTTACCCCCGTGGTTGAGTGTGGTGTCGTTGTGTAGGCCTAGAGTACGTTGTGTAGCTCTTGGACTCACCTTTTTTTGGCATCACCCAATCGTCATTTTAGTTCTCGTAGAATCACTCTATTCACGGCCTCAACCTGCCCGTTTGTTTAAGTGTGCTCGATAGATGTGAAGTGTTGCTCGGTGCCTAGTTTGGTGACAAAGTCTTGGAAGTTTCTGTTAGTAAACTGCGTTCTGCTGTCGGTGACGAGCGCTTGAGGTTTTCCAAACCGAGAAATCACGTTCCTCTTCTAGAAACCCAATATGTTTTGTGTCGTGATTTTGGCGAGGGCTTCAGCCTCTATCCACTTTGTGAAGTAGTCGACAACAACAATCAAATACTTATTCTGGCATGATTCCACAGTGAATAGACCGAGGATGTCCATTCCCCCCATACGAAGGGCCACGGGGACGATAAAGTCTTAAGTTTGTTGGGAAGTGCCAAATGCATATTTGAATGTGTTGTAACCAGTTTTAAATTGAGAGTCGCCACCCTTAATTTCTATCCTAAGGAAGAGAATATGACGAATAACCCTAATTTGGTCAGAGATTCTAAGTTGTTGGTCTCGTTTTTAGATGAAGGGAAGGTGTTAGGCACCCCTCATATACCTTGTTCACAAGGATACTAGGGTTTATAATTACATCTTAGTAAATAGGGTATTAATTTTTTATTAGGGGAACTCGCCACGACTTTAGTCATATGCCTACGTATTCTCTTAGGAGAAATCAGAGTCTCGATTCGTAGTTCGCAGTTCATTGGTATTTTTTTATGGATTACGAAGATGTTTTAAATTTCCCTTGTGCTAAGTCTAGGTGTGTGAATAGCGGAGTTATTAGACGAAGTTCACAGTTGATTTAAAAGCATCCTCACAATCCTTTTTAAAATTTGTTTTAAATTAATCAAGTTATTAAGAAAGGATTTGGTGTTGGTTATGTATTTTTTAAATGTATTAATATATAAAAAATCTTTTTATTGCATGGCAAAAATAATTTTAATGCAATAAAAATATTTGGATGAATTAGAAAAAAATATTTGAATTTTCTAATAATAAAAATAATTATAGAATTTATAAATATATTATAAAAATAATAATTATAAATAACAAAAATAATAAAAGAAATTTAATCAAAAAAATGCAGGGGGTGTAGATCATTTGGATTAAGTAAATCAGGGGGTGTGGAAAGCAGGGCCCTGAATTCAGATGTTGAATTCAGGCCCAAACACATAAGGGGCGTAGATCTGTGTATAGTAGCGAAAATAGGGGGTTTGGTTTACCAAGGGGCCCAAGTTCAGATATTGATCTGGACCCAATAGCGCTTGAGGGTGAGAATTAAGTTGGCCTAGCAAAACAAAAAAACAAGGGGTGTGAATATCATGGGCTTAGGCCCAAAACAATATAGGATCCGTTAGGAAAAGTGTTGGAGGGATCACGAGACTGTGGTGGTTGTGCACTTACGGAGCGTTGGATTGTAATCAAAAGGTTGTGATGGGAAGCGCATGTTAAGGTTTATGGACATGGAAACAACAAAATTAAGGAATGTTTATAAAAGAAAATCATTGGGATGAGAGCCCATTTTTTCTTTCTCTTCCTCTCTCTATAATGAACCATAAACCCTTTGTAATTTCTAGATAGAGAGGCTCTGCCTTCTCTCTAGAACTCTGCCGCGCAGGAAATTGCACCGTCGTTGGTCACCACTGCAAGCCACCACCAACCACCTCTTCTTCCTAGTTTTTCGGTTGACATTCAACCGAAAATTTCATATATTCATACCCCCACCATGGATCTTCATCTGCATTCTATGAACCCTAAGAACCCTAAAGGTTCTTGATGAACCCTAAGCAATCCAAAACCTAGAACACATAACAACGATGAACCCTAACCTTAACCGGAAGAACCCTAACCTCAAACCTAAGAACCTTAACCCTAACCTAACCCTAGAAACCCCAGAAACCCCCAAATTAAACCCCAATCACACATTTTAACACCAAATCGTCATGCAATTAAACCCTAAGAGCTAAGTATTTCAGGCTTACCTCTCCTTGTGATTATGGTCGTATAATTTTTCCTTTCTGGTTCTCTACTTCTTCTTCTAATCTTCTTCTCCTATCTTTCTGTTTGGAAGGTACAAAGGTGGATGAAAGTGTAGCGGCAGCGACTTAAGGATGAGAGTGACGCGATTTGCAGGTCTCGGGGTTTCAGATATTGAAACCCTAAGTCTTTCTCCTTTTTCTTTAATCTCTTTCAACTCGTTCGTCTCAATATCTTCTCCTTTTCTTAAAATTTTTAGGGTTCTATTTATAGTCTTATTTAGAGATAGGTTAGGAAATTAATCTGTAATGGTCGTTACTTTTGTAATTGATTTAGGAATTAGGAAGATTTAGATTTGTTTGTAAAAAATATTGATTTATGAGATTTGATTTAGTGATTTAATTTATTGTAATTGATTCTGTATTAAGATATTTGGACAGATTGTTATGTAAAGATATGATTGAAATTGATTTGATTTGTTTTAGCTATGTATTCATTACTTCTTGTTTAGATCTGAACAATAGGTGTTTGTGGGCTTGGGCTACTTAGTGATGAAGGGTTTAGAAAGAATATGGCGTCGTTGGGAGTTTGGGTGGTAAACCCTAGCTTTGGTTTGGTTGACTCTAGTCAACGTTTCAGGCAATAAAATAAATAATATATTTACTTGATAAATAATAATAGTATTGATAATAATAACGTTATTAATAAATTGATAATTAATAAAGACTTAATTATGGAAATTTCTAAATAAATAAATAATTAACGTTGACTCCAGTCAAAAGTCTTAGCACGATGGGGTTTCAAAAAAGAATATGGGCCATCAATTCAATGGACCTATCCAATAAAAACTGAAGCAACAAGCTCTTTAAAAAAATGTACATCCCCCTCCTTAAAGCTTATGAAACAAACTTTGATGAACCATCATATTTTGATGGCCCAAACTACCACACCCCTATATTGTAACAACATACCCCCTTTTTGATTATAAGCACAAACCGAATGGTCCATCAGATTTTGATGGCCTAGGTTGAAATAATACACCCCCTCTATTCATTTAAAACCCCATGATGAAAAATAATCTATATAAAACAATGGTAAAATTAGTTTATAGTAAAGAATAATTTAGTTAAAAATTAATACGGAAAATTTGGGGTATGACAACATGGCATTGGCATTTATCGTATTTTTTGAAATGCTCTTTTGCATCGTGTTGCATGGTAGGCCAGTAGTATCCTGCTCATAGGGCTTTCCGTGCTAGGGATCTTTCTCCCAGGTGTTGGCCATTGATTCCTTCGTGGATTTCCCGTAGGATGTGGGGGACTTTGGCCTCCTCGACACTTCAAGAGTGGGATGGAGAATCCTTGTCTGTGGAGCTTGTCTTTGATTAAGACGTTGGAGCAAAATCTTTGTTTAGTTACGTTGGCTTCTTTCTGATAGGAAGGTATTTCCCCTGTGGCGAGGTAACAGTACACCAGAGTCATCCAGTAGTCGTTGTACCCGATGATGTTTACATTGAGCATTATGGAAGGTTTTTCTATGCTTGGGTGATAGAGGGTCTCTTGGATGATAGACTTGTTTCCACCCTTTTTCCTTGTGCTCACGAGTTTCGAACGGATATCCGTTCATGTGTTGTACTCGCGAGGAACGTGCTTGACTTCTGCAGAAGTAATCTTTTTCATTTTTTTTTCTTTAACTAGAGTTAAGTACTCGAGGAGGTTGTCATTCTTGGCTTGATACTCTCCTCGTACCTGAGAGGCGACGAGTTGAAATTCGTTGAAGATATTTACTTCCTGTGCGCCTAAGTTCTCGGCCAGGTGTAGCCTGCGAGGAAGGCCTCATATTCAACTTGGTTGTTTGAAGTTGGAAAGGATAAGGTGAGGGAGACTTTGATTAGGATGCCTTCATCATTTTTGAGAATGATGCCTTCACCGCTTCTTATCGAATTAGATGCTCCGTCCACGAAGATAGTCCACTTGTGGGCTCCGCTCGTCAGGGAGGCGGGTGTGGTAATTTATGCTACAAAGTCTACCAGGACTTGTTCTTTAAGGGCCTTCTTCTCTCATATTGGATATTTAACTCCGAAAGTTATAACGATCATTTAAGCATTCTACCGACCATGTTTGGACGACTGAGTAATTACTTCACGGGTTAGTCAGTTCATACCACGTCTGTGTGGGCTAGAAAGTAGTGTCTTAGCCTCCTCACCACATTGATGAGTTCTAAGGAAACATTCTCGATCTAGTGGTATCTTATTTCTGGGCCTTGTAGAGCTTTGCTCGTGAAGTATATTGGTTTATATCTGTCGGGGGTCTCACAGATGAGGGTTCCACTGACGGCTTCGGTTGAGACGACCAAATAAAGGTACAAAGTCTCTCTGACTTCTGGTCGCGAGAGGACTGGTGGTTGAGAAAGAGCTTGTTTGAGGTGGAAGAGGGCCTCAAACCCTTGGGTTCTTGATAAGTGCCATAAATATGGTATTTGATCACCTTGAATAATTGCACTTATTAACTTGGTTTACCATTTTCTACCGTCAAATTTCCAATTTGATAATAGAATTGACTATGGAAAGGATAATTTGAAGCTAGTGTTGTTGCTCTTGAAATCTATGTTATTGTGCAGGGATTCCATGCTTAGACCAAGAATGGAACACAAAGCAAGAGAGAAAATAATCTACAACCTCGCCCAGTGAACTAATGGCGAGGACCAGGCGAGAAGAAACAAAAACTTTCCAGAGAAAAAATATTCATGCTTGCAAAGCGAAGCTCAAGTAAAGCCATCTCACCCAACGAAGCTCCAGCGAGCATTAGGTGAAGCAAGACAAAAAAATTCTAGATAAAAAGGTCTTTATTCTCGCCTAACGAGGAAGCAATGAAGAAACTCGCTGAATGAGCCTAATACTTGTCGGTCGAGAGAAGGCGGTTTATTGGATAAGTTGGCAGAAACATCAAATTGAAGAAACCTGGCTCGCCAGGCAAAATCAGTAGGACAAAAACACTATAAAATGGAATTAGTTATAACAATAAAGGGAGATACTTAATCATAGACAATTTTGGAGAGAGGGAAGCATAACAACAACATGAAAGGGTGACTCTTGGAGAATAGAAGCTGGATACACATTAATCATCAGGAAATCACAATTGATGCATAGTCATCTTCATTCTTCTCATTTTTACCAAGCTACCATGAGAAGTTAAATCCCTTTCAAGTTGGGATTGGACATAGTTCACTGTAACAATACCTATGTTCATTGATCACGGTGTTATACATAATCTATTTATGAATCAATATCAATGTTACCTTTATTTCACTATTTAACTTTATAGATTGAAATTGATATTGAGAAATACAGTTTGAATCTTGGTCTAAGATAACCATATGTTAGATTCCAAATGGTAGACATAGGTTTAGGTTTAACATTCACCACAAGTATCGATTCTTAATGCTACCTTATTATTTAATAGGCTGAGAAATCATCGATTAAAAAATAAGGTCGAACTCTCATCATAAGCTTAGACATGGACTCTGTGTGTTAGGGATACATGATGATATTGATGGATATATAGGTTTTATATAACTTATCAGTAACCTACGTATTTAATCTATGGATAAAATCCAATCCCAGCAAACTCTCATCTCTTTAAAACTTTATTTGTCAATTACCTGTTTTACATTCTGTAACTTGAAACTATCAAACATCTTGCAAACTTCTGTTTAAAATCATATTAACACTACTACAAAAAACACATTTAACCTCAGACACAAAATACATTTAACCCCAACTAAATAAGCGAGGTAATGAGGAACGTCATGAACAATTTCCACTTAACACTTCATTGTTTTAATAATCGAGGGGTAAATTTAAATTCACATGGGTTCAAAACCTAGCAACTGCCCTATTATTATTTTCAAAACTAGCGTATCTTACCTTTCAGTTTATCTAAAATCGAGGGGTAAGATTAATATCTTTTTAAAAAAAACACGTTACATTTTTTTACCCAGAGTATTAATACATTAGTTTGTTTACAAAGTACATTATATACCCATAGTATTACATTGTTTACACAAAAAATCAAAGTAAAAATCAAATTCCCTGAAGATCTAGATTTTAGATCTTCGAATTATTGAGTTTTGGAGAAGATCAAGTTTTGGGTGCAAGATTATTCACTATGGATTTTGCCCGCATTTGTTTCTGATGTAAAACAAAAAAAGGGTAAGATAATTAAAATTAATATTCAAATATATGATATTCTCCTCAAATAAATATTTAAGAAAACAAACCTTAAACCCAAATAATTTTCTGCTCTTATAATCCATCTGTGATCGGTGGATCTGGAACTGACTGTTTTAAAGCTGGTTCACGAAATGTCGCGGTAAGCAAGAGTCGCCACCGTCTTTTATTTTCTCCAAATGGAAAGGACAAAAGCACAGAAAAATTCCTTTAAAGAGATTGCTCTCGGTTCGGGAGGTAGGTTATAGAAAGGGAAGGTGTTAGCACCCTTTCTATCCATGGTTATCCATGGGCTCTTAGGTACTTGCTCAATGTGTTTTCAAAAAGGTTTGTTTGCTTTTCAATGTGGGTTTCAAAAATATTCTTTGAAAAGTTTCAGTTCAACTCGTACGTCAGAGTGTTTGAAAGATTCGCTTTGAAAGCTTTTGAAAATGTGTTGGTGTGAAAAGAGTTTTGTTTTGTTTGAAATTAGAGCAAGTATCCTTGAGAACCTACCTACCCTAAGGAATTTGTCTGTGTAAATGTCCTTTAAAGTAGTGCCATCCTACCATTGAGAGGTAGGTAGCACCACCGTTGGAGGTGTTCGGGTCAATTCGAGTTTGTAGGGACATGGTGATCACCAGAGCAATGGGAAGACACCTTAGAAGCTACCCTCATGCCAGGTTCCCGGATCATGAGGACTTACTAAGACATCCTCTACTCGACGATCACCTTTCAAGGCAAGGCAACAGTGAGGCGTACCCTAGGGGTGGTGTGTGCGATTCGTGTGTCCTTTTCATTCGTATTTGTCTTGTCATGCATTGGTGATCTAATGATTCGATTTTATTTTTGGGCATTCATTCTTTCATGTTATTGTTTAACAGTTAAAAGTGCGGGAATTTAAAGTGCGGAAAAGATAAAAGTCCTACGCTATTACAAAGGGCGAGGGTCTACAACGCCGAATTAATCCAGACCCGTTTTAAAATAAATTGCAGAAAAGAAATGTCTAATAGCTATTACATGGCTTTGGTACAAGTACATTATATTCACAAAAGAAATAAATGAAACGCGCGAAAAAGAAAATAATCAAATGCGAGGGCGTTGAACCCTTTAAAGGAATTAAAATAATTAAGTTATCTAAAATTAAAATTAAATGAAAAATGGTATTTTTGGGGTTTTTTAGATTTAAAAGAAAAAAGAAAAATTAATTAAAATTAAAATGCTAAACCCTAGTTCTAATGTTTTTTAAGTTTATTATGAAAATATTGACTTTTAACCTAATTTAACTCTAAATTAATTTATGTACAATTAATTATAAAATAGAATAAATTAATAATTATATTAAAAAAAAGAAAATTTAAGAGGAATGAACATTGTTAATTAATCTATGTTTTTGTTTTGATTTTTATTAAAAGGATTTAAAGTTGAAAACTTAATTACAACTAAACATTTTACATGTTATTATTTATACAAAAAAAACAATATTTAAAATAAAATAATTATTAAAATTTTTGACTTTTCTGATTTTTTTGAATGTTTTTTATGTTTTGTAGAAAAATAAACTAATTATGTTTAAACAAATAAATAAAATAGCAAAATCAAACAAGAAGAAAAATAGAAAAATAAATGCAAACCAGGGGGGGGGGGGGGGTAGCCCCAAATTGGAGGTGAGGCCTAGTAAATCAGGCCCATTTGCTTGAAGTCCATTGACTTTTGGAATTCTGTATCAGCGCATTGACTTTTGATCATGGTACACCTTGATTCTGAGCCCTTGGATGATTGTCTGGGACACGTATGCGCTTGGATCAGGATGGCATATGGTGCACCTGGATATTAGCAAAGCATGGAATTCTATTTTGAAAAATAATATGGAATTGTGTAGACCTGGGACTTGAACCCAGGTCATTGAGGTTAACGCATTGATACTTGTCCACTGAGCCACTTTGAATTCATTTAATATATATTAATCAACAAACATTATAAAAGAAAAAGGTTAGTGCTATTTGAACTGCGCGCGAGATTTGAACTGGCCTGTCCCTGGATGACACGACATCATCATCTTCATCCCTGTAAAAAGAAAACACATTGGCCACGGTTTTTCATGCGTGGTCTGAAGCTAGCTTTCAAAAAATAGCGATTAGGTCCACAAGCTTCATAAATTGTTCGCGAGGTGTGCTTCTTCTTCGTCTCTAAACGCTGAGTTCAACCATGGTCTTCAGGAACTCTAATTTTTCCTCTATGCAAAATCCCCAATTTCAGAAACCTGAAACCCTAGAATTCTCGCATGGCAAGTTCATGTATATGGCACAACAATGCAATTAAACCTAACAGTTAGCTCTAGAAACTCATAAGGAACATAAATCCACAAAGAAAAAGTGCAAAGGATGCTTAAAGAATGATGCACGATTTCAATAATTTTTCTGTACAGTTTGAGTACGATCCACCAATTCCTTACGCTTTTGTTGTTGTTTGTGATTGAGATTCGTTCAGGAGTGCCTCAGGATGCTAATGGGAAAAGAATTAAGGCTTGAAAGATCCTTTTACTTTGATTTCAGATTTGTCTTTTTATGTCAAAATTTCAAAATGCCAAAGCTTGTTTGGGCGCAGCTTATGATCTCTTAGGCCTAGGGTTTGACTCAGTGATGATCATGGAATGGAATTGGCTTGCTCTTTTGCCTTAATTCATGCTTGTGAAGGAATTAGTCTTAGGGTTTTCACTCTTAACCATTTTTCCTCCTTTTTAGCCAAAACCTAGACCTAGTGTGCAAATGAACCCTAGCCTGATTTCTTGAGTTGGTTCATGATACATAGAAATTGTCCAAGTTCACATGACACTATTCCATTGGTTTTTAAATTTTATTTGAATTTTCAAAGAATTAAAATGAATTAAATCATCAAAAATTAAATAAAATAAAAAAATCAATATTTGGTCTTGAAATTAACCATGGGACACGTGTGTGGCATGACAAGGATGAACCAAGTGGAAAAAATGGGGCCCTTTTGTCAAAAATTGGATTTTCAAGGATAGTTGACTTTTGCCATTTCTCAAAAATTTCCCAACTTCTACAAGGCATAACTTGCTCAATTTTTAAGCTTTTCACATGTTCTTGGACATTTTGGAAAGGTCTTTGAGTCCTTTAACCAATGCCTTTGGTCCCATGTCATTTTGATTTACCAATCTCAAGTTATGGCCTTTGACTTAAAGTCCCTTTTTGTTGACTTTTGAAAATGACCTATAATGTTGAAATTGATAACTTTTTGTGAGAGCATTTCTTGGACTTGAAGTATGAAGATGAGTTGTAGGAAATGTCTTTCTCTTCAAAATGAGCTTTGGATGGAATTTTTCTGATAATCCATGTGAAAGTTATGCCCTGGTCAATTTCAGTTGACTTTTTCAGCTGTCCAAATATAGCAACTTTTGCATCTTTGATGATTTCTGAGCCAAACTTTGAGAATCATGATCAAGCATTGATCAAATGATGTTTGTGGCTTCAAAATGATATGTTGACCAAAAATTTGAACTTTTGACTGCCAAATGACCATTTTGCCCCTACAGTTGACTGTAGTGCAATTTAGGGTTTTGACTGTGCAATCTTGAGCTGAATGCCTTGAAACTTGATATGAGGATGCTTGACTATGTTTGTAAGCATATGAGACTTGATTGGGCCTTTGAAAACTTTCAATTCTTGATCAGAACACAAACCCTAATTTTGACTGTGTGGGAGACTGTTGCACTGCACAACCCTTGGGGAATTTTCTAGCTTGGCTTGGCAATTTCTTAAGGAATATGGGAGGGCAAATTTTGGGGTATAACAGTTGCCCATGTTCAATCTTCTTAGACCTGAGGATGCCGATTGGCTGACGTGCCTTTCGTAATCCGAGGGTAAAAGATGATTGGACACTAGAGTGCCCGGAAATTTGCGCTCACATGTTAGCAATGATGAGGGAATGGGCTTATAGATGCCATCTGGATGTTTGATTGCGTAAGAGGTTCCTTAGCGAGAACCTGCACACCTGCAAAACAGAAAATGAGTACCTGACACGTTGCAGGAGCTGATGCTTATATGTGTCCTGACCAGTTACAGGAGCTGAGTCTGGAGCTTCAAACGGTGATGAAAGAACCAGGGATGATTACTTCCTTAGCATGAATGGTAAGAGAGTCTTGGGTGACTTTAACTTCAACAGCGCTCGTTGAGATAAATCTGGGGTGTCTTCTACTGGGATAAGAATCAGGGAGATCTTAGGGTCGATCTGACTGAACCAGAGAGGCCTTTGACTGGGTAAGAATCAGGAAAATCTTAAGGTTGATTTAACTGAACCGGTCTAGGTCTTGAAATGTCTTCAACTGGATAAGCATCAGGAAAATCTTGGGACGATTTAACTGAACCAGAGAAGGCCTTTGACTGGATAAGCATCAGGAAAATCTTGGGACGACTTAACTGAACCGGTCTAGGTCTTGAAATGTCTTCAACTGGATGAGCATCAGGAAAATCTTGGGACGATTTAACTGAACCAGAGAAGGCCTTTGACTGGATAAGCATCAGGAAAATCTTAGGATGATTTAACTGAACCGGTCTAGGTCTTGAAATGTCTTCAACTGGATGAGCATCAGGAAAATCTTGGGACGATTTAACTGAACCAGAGAAGGCCTTTGACTGGATAAGCATCAGGAAAATCTTAGGATGATTTAACTGAACCGGTCTAGGTCTTGAAATGTCTTCAACTGGGATAAGCATCAGGGAGATCTTAGGGTCGATCTGACTGAACCAGAGAAGGCCTTTGACTGGATAAGCATCAGGAAAATCTTGGGACGATTTAACTGAACCGGTCTAGGTCTTGAAATGTCTTCAACTGGGATAAGCATCAGGGAGATCTTAGGGTCGATCTGACTGAACCAGAGAAGGCCTTTGACTGGATAAGCATCAGGAAAATCTTGGGACGATTTAACCGAACCGGTCTAGGTCTTGAAATGTCTTCAACTGGATAAGCATCAGGGAGATCTTAGGGTCGATCTGACTGAACCAGAGAAGGCCTTGGACTGGATAAGCATCAGGAAAATCTTGGGACGATTTAACCGAACCGGTCTAGGTCTTGAAATGTCTTCAACTGGATAAGCATCAGGGAGATCTTAGGGTCGATCTGACTGAACCAGAGAAGGCCTTTGACTGGATAAGCATCAGGAAAATCTTGGGACGATTTAACTGAACCGGTCTAGGTCTTGAAACGTAGCTTGAGAACTTAACTGGATCTTTCCTGAAAGATACAAGTCAGTCATATGCAATGTATGATATGGATCAAGCAATGATGTTCTCAACATAAATGAGATTTGTATGATGCAGTGCGTTATGCATGCTATAATGATGTATGTGGTGTTTTATGTATGTTTTCGTCTAGGAAGGTAAATCCTTGACGGGTGCCGGGAAGTCGTATCCTGGGCTGATGTCGAGGAATAGATTTTACTTCCGCTGGGGATGATAATAGTTGCAAGGATACCGGTAGGAGATGATGACTCCGTTGCGGAATAAACTTGGCGAGTGGAAGATTCTGCGGGGAGAAAAGATACTCTAGCGATCATGCTGGAAAGCAATACTCTGTGGGAAGAGTGATGCCTTGCTGAATGTTGATAGTAACTCTGTTGGGGATACCGTCGTTGTATTGGAAGTGTGAATAGACTTCGCTGGGGATAGGAAAGAACTACGTTGACGACGACCTTCCCTTGGCTTTTGGCTGAGGATAACCCAGTTATATCCTGTTGAGGAAATAACTCTTTAAATCAAGCCGGACGACGCGTTCGTGTCCTGTGAAGGATAAGCTTCCAGAATTTACTGGGGATAAGCTTACTGCTTGGGGAGATGAATTCCATCTTTCCTGGGGAACTTGGATGGGACTCTCCTGGGGAAATTTTGATAGTTTTGATATGCTGGGGACGTGATTCCTTTGAATGTTGATGTATGCCGCCGGGGAACAATCTTTAGACCAAGACTGCCGGGGATGCTTGTTAAGAATATATACTACTGGGGGATATTGGGATCTACTGGAGGATACCCAATTTCCCTGGGACTTGTTAACTTTGTTTGGGGAAGAATGCACTGACTTGTTGTCTCACTCTCTGGGGAATTTAAGATGCCTGGT
Source organism: Vicia faba (assembly GCA_948472305.1). Classification (NCBI taxonomy): domain Eukaryota; kingdom Viridiplantae; phylum Streptophyta; class Magnoliopsida; order Fabales; family Fabaceae; genus Vicia; species Vicia faba. The sequence continues at coordinate 1,577,412,417 of OX451736.1, read as the reverse complement.
TAGGTTCTTTAGCTGAACCTACTTTGGTACCTTGGAGGATAGAACAATTAGACTGCTCAGACAACTCTTCATTGCCCCTGTTTCTAGTGTCACCTGCAATTAATTCTTTGTTTCGTATGCAAATATTTATGAGCTAGCAAGTTATTGTCAATGCATATATCACAAATTGAACCTTGGACGTTCTTCGCAAAACAAAACAGAAAAAGAAAAACAGTTGGCACGTTTAACTGAAAAGTATATTTGTATTGATTTTGAATAGCCTGTGAATAGGCGTTTTGTGTACAAGAGGCTGACATCCTAGTAAGAGAAACGTCGCCGAGCAAAAGAGTTTATACAAGTTTTGTACAAAAGAAAATAAAACAGCTGTGTGAAAGATGAATGATCCACTGGGTTTCAACTCTGCTATTGCCTTTATAACTCTGAGCGTCTCATCACTTGATGACCTTGGTTGAGGGTGAAGCTGACTGATCGATGCCGTCTGAACTTGATGTAGGTACCAGATTCTGGATGCAAAGTGATCCAATGAGACATAGTATTACGCTTTTACCCCTAATTTTTGCCTGGACTGCCCTTTCGGGTTTTCAGTCCACCGGGATACCCATTTTTGCCCAAGCCGCCTTTTCAGGTTTTCGACTTGCCGGGTGTACAGATTTTTTCATTTTCATCCCTTCATTTTGCCCGAACCCTTTTGGTTCGACGGGAAGCCCTAATTTTTGCCTAGACATGTCAGCCTAGCGGGTCTTTTTCACGCGTAGTATTTTTTAACTATGTCTGCATTGGCGGGGTGAGGAAGGTCGTCACCATCCATGTTGGTTAATATCATTGCTCCTCCTGAGAACACATGCTTAACCACAAATGGCCCTTCGTACGTAGGGGTCCATTTGCCCCTTGGATCACTCTGAGGAAGGATGATTCGCTTGATCACCAGATCCCCGACTTGATATTCCTGTGGTCTGACCTTTTTGTTAAATGCCCTGATCATTCGTTTCTGATACGTCTGACCATGGCAGATAGCAGCAAGTCTCTTTTCGTCAATAAGGTTGAGCTGATCAAGTCGTGTCTGGATCCAATCATCTTCGTTCAGATTTGCATCCTTCATTATCCGGAGAGAAGGAATTTGTACTTCGATTGGCAAGACTGCCTCCATGCCATAAACCAGAGAGAAAGGAGTTGCCCCGGTTGATGTCCTAGCTTAGGTACGATACCCATGCAGAGCGAACGGTAACATCTCGTGCCAATCTTTGTAAGTTACTGTCATCTTCTGCACGATCTTCTTGATATTTTTATTAGCTGCTTCTACAGCCCCATTCATCTTCGGTCTGTAAGGAGAAGAATTGTGGTGCTGTATCTTGAACTGTTCGCAGAGTTCAGCGATCATCTTATTGTTCAGATTGGTACCGTTATCTGTAATAATCCGCTCAGGGACACCGTACCGACAGATCAGATTGTGCCGAATGAACCGTGCCACAACGGTCTTGGTTACCGTAGCATAGGATGCTGCCTCAACCCACTTCGTAAAATAATCAATTGCCACTAGGATGAAGCGATGTCCATTAGATGCCGTAGGTTTAATCTCACCGATCATGTCTATGCCCCACATTGCAAATGGCCAAGGCGCAGTCAGAACATTCAGGGGAACCGGAGGAACATGCACCTTGTCTGCGTAGATCTGGCATTTATGGCATGTCCTAGAATGTTGGTAGCAATCAGCTTCCATGGTGGACCAGTAATACCCTGCTCGTAGGATCTTCTTTGCCATGGTATGTCCGCTGGAGTGTGTACCAAAGGTCCCTTCATGTAGCTCTTCCATGATTCTATCTGCTTCAGTCTTATCTACACAACGCAGTAGGGTTGAATCCTGGTTTCGCTTGTACAAGATGCCGTTGCTAAGAAAGAACTTGGCTGCAAACCTCCTCAGGAATTTCTTATCATTGACAGATGCTCCTTCAGGGTATTCCTGTGCTTCCAGATATCTCTTCACTTCGTGGTACCAGGGCTTCTCAGTTACCAATTCAGTTTCGATATCACAACAGTATGCCGGTTCGTCCAGTTTCCAGATGATGATCCGGGGAGCTTCATTATCCCATTTAACCTTGAACATTGAAGACATTGTAGCTAACGCGTCCGCCAGCTGATTCTCTTCTCTTGGAAAGTGCTCAAATGTGATCTCTGTGAAGTGGGGGATCAGGGCCAACACACATTCTCTGTAGGGAATCAAGTTTGGGTGTTTCGTATCCCACTCTCCTTTGATCTGATTGATTACAAGAGCGGAATCTCCGAAGACACTCAGAAATTTGATCCTCAGGTCGATCGCAGCTTGAAGACCCATAATACACGCTTCATACTCCGCCATGTTGTTGGTACAGTTGAAACACAGCCGGGCGGTGAGTGGAGTATGAGTACCTTGTGGAGATACAATTATGGCGCCGATACCATTTCCCAAAGCATTGGAGGCTCCGTCAAAGTGCATAGACCATCGGGATCCTGGTTCAGGTCCTTCATCCGGTCCAGGTATTTCACAGTCAGTTACTATCATAATGCTTTCATCTGGAAACTCGAAGTTCATTGATTGATAGTCATCCACAGCTTGATGTGCTAAGTGGCCTGCCAATACACTTCCCTTGATGGCTTTTTGGGTCGTATACTGAATGTCGTATTCCGTCAAGATCATCTGCCATCTTGCAATTCTCCCAGACAGAGCAGGCTTTTCGAATATGTACTTTATAGGATCCATTTTTGAGATCAACAAGGTAGTGTGAGTCAGCATATACTGTCTCAGCCGGCGAGCAGCCCATACCAAAGCGCAGCAAGTTTTCTCAAGCAGTGAGTATCGGGTCTCACAGTCGGTAAACTTTTTGCTAAGGTAATAAATGGCATGCTCTTTTCGGCCAGACTCGTCATGCTGCCCCAGCACACACCCCATTGCATTATCAAGCACTGTCAGGTAAAGTATCAAAGGTCTCCCTTCAACTGGTGGCATAAGGATGGGTGGTTCTTGGAGATATTCTTTGATTCTGTCAAAAGCAGCCTGACATTCATCATTCCAACGTACTACCTGATCTTTCTTCAGCAGCTTGAAGATTGGTTCACAGGTAGCAGTTAAGTGTGAGATGAACCGAGCAATGTAATTCAGACGTCCTAGAAAGCCTCTGACTTCCTTCTCTGTCTTAGGAACTGGCATCTCTTGAATGGCTTTGACCTTAGCAGGGTCCACTTGAATTCCTTTATCACTGACCACAAAGCCTAGCAACTTTCCAGATCTTACCCCGAAGGTGCACTTGTTCGGGTTCAACCTCAGCTTGTATAGTTTCAAACGGTCAAACAGTTTCTGCAGATGATCAAGGTGTTCTTCCTCAGTCTGGGACCTAGCGATCATGTCGTCAACATACACTTCTATCTCATGATGGATCATGTCATGAAATAAAGCAACCATGGCACGTTGGTAGGTTGCCCCAGCATTCTTTAGTCCAAAAGGCATGACTTTGTAGCAGAAGGTGCCCCACTGAGTAACAAATGTAGTCTTTTCCATGTCTTCCGGAGCCATCTTGATCTGATTATAGCCTGAAAAACCATCCATGAAAGAGAACACCTTGTGTTGAGCCGTATTATCAACAAGAACATCAATGTGAGGTAAGGGGAAGTCATCCTTGGGGCTGGCCCTGTTCAGATCCCTGTAATCGACACACATCCTGACCTTGCCGTCCTTCTTAGGTACCGGCACCACATTAGCAACTCACTGAGGGTACGACGTCACTGCAAGAAACCCGGCATCAAACTGCTTCATCACCTCGGCTTTAATCTTCTCAGACATCTCTGGACGCATACGACGGACCTTTTGCTTAACCGGAAGGCAATCTTCTTTAGTTGGTAAGTGATGGACCACAATGTCGGTATCTAATCCGGGCATATCTTCGTAGGACCAGGCAAAGATCTCCTTATAGTCATGCAGCATCTGAGTCAACCGTTGCTTCACGCTGAGTTCTAGGTTGGCACCAATCTTCACCTCTTTCTTGTCTTCCTCAGTACCCAAGTTTATTATTTCCACTGGCTCTTCATGGGGTTGAATTGCCCTCTCCTCCTGTTGTAACAGTCTTGCAAGTTCACCAGGCACTTCGCAATCATCTTCACCTTCGTCTTCGGCTAAGTTGATCGGATTTTCGAAGTCATAACTGGCAGTAGCAGAGTCGTTACCAGTGAGATCCAGAGTGGATTGAAACCTGTATGAGTGAGTGTGTGTGTAAATACAGCTGTTTTGCAATATGTAAAGAAAGGAAAGAAAAGGAGCGCAAAATTCGAAATGTGAAAAACGTCCAATGCTTTTATTCATGATATATGACGGTGACAAACAAAAGCCCTCATAAATAAAACCACGGTGCCCCGGGTAAGACACCGGGCCATATAGTCTCAAATTATTGTTTATTACAAATCAAAAAAACAAAGAAATTCATTACTGGGGAACAAAAGTTATGGGTGTAAAATCTTTAGCAGTCCAATTGGTCAATCCACCGTCGGCCGTCGGGTAGATCCAGCTATCGAACTCTGACTCTTCCACTTTGTCTTCCTCTCCAATAGCATTCACTCCAGAGTGAGTGATGAGCACCGGAGGTCTTCCAATTCTTGCCTTGCGCACCGCTTTCTGAGCTTCTGTGGTGAAACCCAGCCCAAACTTGTTAGTCTTAGGAGTAAGATCAGGGAGCTTGCCCCAGTTTGCACATTCACCTTTTTCGATCACAGCCCGGGCGTCCTTTAAGGAGGCCATCTTCATAGGAGAAACCTCTTCATCTTCTGCTGCTGCCAAGGTTTGTGGTACTTCCTCAAAATGTTGAAAGGGGGTTTCAATGAACTCCCCATCCATTTCTACATATCTGAAGGAGTTGAGGTGGCTGACCATGTATTCCTCCTCCCCTTGCACTGTTACGATCTTCCCCCTGACCGGGTACTTGAGCTTCTGATGTAATGTGGAGGTCACAGCTCCAGCCTTGTGGATCCATGGGCGACCCAGCAAACAAGAATAGGATGGATGGATATCCATCACATAGAATTTTGAATCAAATACTTGTGACCCAACCCTGATTGGGATGTCCACTTCACCATGCACCATTCTTTTGGACCCGTCAAAGGCCCGGACAACAATGTTACTTGGTTTGAGCTCTAGACCCTCACAATCCAGCCTATCCAGAGCCTTCTTGGGCAGCATGTTTAATGAAGAACCTGTGTCAACCAGCACATGAGCAAGAGTAGTGCCCCTGCATTCAATGGAGACATGCAGGGCATCATTATGGTTCTTCCCTTTTGCCGTCAGATCGGCATCAGAGAAACCCAGGCCATTATCAGCGGTTAGGTTGGCCACACAGTCGGTGAACTGGTCAGCAGTCGTCTCTTGGGGTACGTGGGCAGTCTTTAAGAAAGCAATCAGAGCCTTTGCATGGGCCTCTGAACACAGCAGCAATGACAACATGGAGATTTTAGAGGGGGTGTGCCCCAGCTGTTCTACAACGTTGAAGTCACTTTTCTTTATTATCTTGAGGATTTCTTCCATTTCCTGCTTGGAAGCTTCAACAATGGTCTTTGGTGCCTCCGTCCTGGCAGGCATATCAGCAGCAATTCCCTTGCCCCGAGTATCAGATGACTCAGTAGCAGGGGTGGATACTTGGTCAGGGGAAACAGGCACCCTGGCAGGTGTGAAGATCAAAGGCCTGTGAATTGCCGGAGGAGCAATGTCTGGCGAGAACAGTCTTCCACTACGAGTGACCTTAGCAGGCCCGGTGATGTTGGAGACACCAGTATCAATGTTGCACTCTTGTTTCACACCCAGAACATAAACATCCGCCCCATAGTGCCATGGGACAGCCTTATCAGATGTGTAAGGTATAGGCCCTGGAACAGTAATGGTGATGGGAACATTCTTGTGAACTGACAAAATTTGTATAGGCTTCTTTGAAGGAGCCTCGGAATAGTTGTTGAAGATGGTAACGATCGACACTTCTTCAACAGGAGCAGCAGGAACAATAGTCTTTTCGAACAAAATCTCTCTACTATCTATCAGGTTTTGGATGCCTGACTTCAACAGAGAACAACCAGCAGGGGAAGCAACACATAGAGGGCAACTTTCGCCACATCCCGGAAATAAACCGGCTAGCAACAGATTCCTCTTGACCATCAGCAACGGAGTAGCAACATCATCCACCGAAGCTACATACAAATTCTCCTCAACAACATTCACTCCATGCTGGGGCATGGGAGCAGTTACAACATTCGGCCTCTCGGGCGCCTCAAACTGTATTTCCTTTGCATCAATGAGGTCTTGAACTTTGTTCCTTAGGGCCCAACAATCATCTGTGTTATGCCCCGGGCTATCAGAGTGATAAGCACAGCGAGCATTTGGATTGAACTTGGGGGATGCAGTATTGGGAAACTTTGGAGCCTCCTTGACAGTCACTAAATTGGTGGATAGCAACTGTGGCAGGATCTGTGATAAGGTCATGCTTAACCGGGTAAACTCTCTCCGGGGTCTTTCAAACTTTTGAGGATTAGTTGGCCGAGGAGCGGCAACAGGTTTGGCAATCATTACCGCACTGACAGATTGGCGGTGTTCAGGTCGCTCTGTTCTCCGGGAGCTATATACAGCACCAGCCTCCTTTTTGAAGGGCTTCTTCTCAGTACTGGAGGAGGCAACTTTCTGTATCTTCCCCGATTTTATACCAGCCTCGATCCTTTCACCAGTCAGGATCAGATCAGTAAACCCAGCAGAGGAATTACCAATGAGATGATTGAAAAATGGACCAGATAGGGTCCCCAAGAACATATCTACCAGCTCCCGATCCGTCAATGGTGGCTGCACCCTGCCAGCCAGGTCTCTCCATTTCTGAGCGTACTCCTTAAAACCTTCACCCGACCCTAGCGACATACCCTGGAGTTGGGTACGCGTAGGAGCGAGGTCGGCATTATACTGATACTGCTTGTAAAAAGCAGTGGCCAGATCCTCCCAGTTACGAATGCTGATTCCATCCAGCTGATAGAACCAGTCGAGGTGAGTCCCTGAAAGACTCTCCTGGAAGAAGTGGATCCAAAGGTTCTTGTCTGCTGTGTAAGGCTGGATCTTCCTTACATAAGAACGGAGATGCATCTTGGGACAGGAAGCCCCATCATACTTCACGAAGGCAGGTGTTTTGAACTTGTGGGGGATCACCACCCCAGTAGATAACCCCAAGTCTCCGAAATCCAATCCAGGCACCCGCTGAACTTCCACAGCCTTTAATCTGTCTTCCAGCTGTTTGTACCGGTCTTCAGTAGGAGGGTACTGTTCGTCGTTGAAGTCTGTTTCAGTATCAGAGCCCACAGGAGTAGTGACCTCCCTTTCTTGGTGACTACCTTCCGTCACAGATGGAGGAGTCCTTTCAGCTTCAACCAAAGTGTTCCCGAGTCTGCGCCCAGTGTTAAATAGCACAGTCCTCCTCTTCTTCTTAGTCTTCTTCAGAAGCATGGTCTTCAACTCTTGTTGACCCTGAGCCAAGCCCTTGATCAACTCCTGAAATTGGGCGTTTTGCGCCTGAAACTGGACGTTCTGCGCCTGAAGAGCCTTGATAGATGCCTCGGTTGATGATTCAGGATTCATGATGCTGAAATAAACAGCGAAGAACGGTAAACAACCTGAAAAGAAGAGTACCTATGATGCACATGATGAATGATATGTGTTTATGCAATGCATTCAAGGGTTCGAAAATTCAAATTTGTTGTAGACCAAAAGGAACACGCGTTATTATTAAGAAAATCATTGTTTAATACATCAAAGCCTCATGGGCAAAAGTACAAAAAGATCAAATCACATCCAAAATATGTTGCGCATCTTCTTTGGAGCTATGTAAGTGTTGAGATTCCTTTCCTCGTGCAACAGGCGGGTGAGCTCCAAGACCTTCTTTTCACTGGCATGCAAACTAGTCTCAAGAGAATTCCGCTCTTCCTTAAGCTGGATCCAGCTCTTCTGCATCTCTTCCCAGGATGTGGGCATATCAGGGTGCTGAATAACATGAGACATCTCTCCTTCCAAGGCAGGCTCTTTGATTACTGGAAGCATGTGAGGATAAGGCATTACTAACTTCTGAGAGCGGGCTCGTACCCATTTGAGGTAAGGCTCCAAAGGGATGGAGTTCCTGTGCCCCAGTGTCTTGCTGTCTATCCTACTAGGCATCCTCCAAGCTCTGATAAACCTCTGGCGAAGTCCTTGAGTATCGTTGTCGAAGTCAAAAACTATGTCAGGAATCAACATGTCATGAGGACCATCCCTCCGAGCATAACCAAATTGTCTCCAAGCCAGGCATGGACTATAAGTAATCCCCCTCTGATTCCAAGTAAAGGAACATTAGGATACTCCCCGCAACGATCAATGATAGTGACATCTTCTCTGGACCTAGGGCACCAATGTATATCTGCATGTGTAAGAGTCATCAACCGTTGTGACCATCTCAAACCCCGCTCGTTCTTCAGGACTGATTGTGGAAGGTGCGAAATAAACCACTTTCCCAGGAGAGGAGTGCAACACATAAGGACACCTCTTTTTCTCATGGTTCGAGTGTAACATGAGTGAAGGAGGTCCCCCAGCAACGTAGGTATAGGATTCCTGGACATAAAGATCTGGACAGCATTGATATCAACGAGCTGGTCTGGGTTAGGGAACAACACCAAACCATAAACAAGGAGGGCCACAACCTCTTCAAAAGCTTGCAAGTCAAGGGAGTTCCAACAATCATAGGCCTTTTCAAACAGAAACCTGGCTAAGAACCCTTTGATACCACCTCTAACTTCCCAATGTCCCTTGAGGTCAGATGACCGTAGGTGCAAGGCTTTAGCAATCTCTTCAAGCTTAGGTTCCTTTTCTGTACCGTTGAAGGGTAGCTGATCAAGGATAGGGATCTTCAGGAGTCGGGAGAACTCCTCCAATGTAGGTACCAACTGATAGTCCAAGAGGGTGAAACAGTGATGCAGAGGGTCAAAAAATTGGAACAGAACCTTTATCATATCTTCCTCAATGTTGGTGTTGACCAAGCTGATGAGACTTCCATGCCTTTTACTGAACGAAGAGTTCTCGGGAATCCTGGATATAAGCTCCTTAAGCTGAGGAGGGATCCTTACAAGACTGATTGGAATTGTATTTCTACGAACAGTTTCCATGTCCTCTAAAACAAGAACAAAGATGAAAATTCGAACCCCTGAAATGGTTAGTTAATGCATATGATGCTGGATGATGTCATGATGCTATGATTAAACACACCACAGATATTTACAAAGACAAACATGTAAGGCACACAAGGCACACAAGACAGGCCCTTAAGGTTTAAGGCCAGCATGGGGTCTAGGTAGTACCCTCTTGAAGTTGGTGGGTTCAACCTGTCCTAATCAAAGTAACCGGGTTCTAAGGTTCCCAATATCACGGGATTGCTTTCATTGTTCATCGTTTCGATTTAGCCACTGAACTGGCGACCGAAATATTCCAGGAAAGCAACCCTCAATTGAGTGTAGTATCGAGTATCAACCAACCTCGGACTGCACCAAAGTCAGTTATCTCACTACCCTAAAGAGGCCAAGATAGTTCAATTAAGGTTCCTAAGGTCTGTTGATGCTTCATGACACCACATGGAGGCCCCGTACTCTCCTTGACTGACTCAAGGGTTACCGGTACACACCAAAGTGCCACATCAACGTAGCAGACTGTTTCAACCATGTCGGTATACCCCGCACAGTTCCCTCACAGCCTTGTTGCTACTTTCTAAAAAGGTATCCCCCAGATCCGGGTTAGGATCTATAGAACTCCCAAGCAACCCACAATTTTAAAGCATACAAGGAAAACAATTGAAAACACAGTTATGAACTAGCCCTAAGGTACACCTCACTTTAAGTCTTAAATTCCCCAGCAGAGTCGCCAGTTCTGTGATCGGTGGATCTGGAACTGACTGTTTTAAAGCTGGTTCGCGAAATGTCGCGGTAAGCAAGAGTCGCCACCGTCTTTTATTTTCTCCAAATGGAAAGGACAAAAGCACAGAAAAATTCCTTTAAAGAGATTGCTCTCGGTTCGGGAGGTAGGTTATAGAAAGGGAAGGTGTTAGCACCCTTTCTATCCATGGTTATCCATGGGCTCTTAGGTACTTGCTCAATGTGTTTTCAAAAAGGTTTGTTTGCTTTTCAATGTGGGTTTCAAAAATATTCTTTGAAAAGTTTCAGTTCAACTCGTACGTCAGAGTGTTTGAAAGATTCGCTTTGAAAGCTTTTGAAAATGTGTTGGTGTGAAAAGAGTTTTGTTTTGTTTGAAATTAGAGCAAGTATCCTTGAGAACCTACCTACCCTAAGGAATTTGTCTGTGTAAATGTCCTTTAAAGTAGTGCCATCCTACCATTGAGAGGTAGGTAGCACCACCGTTGGAGGTGTTCGGGTCAATTCGAGTTTGTAGGGACATGGTGATCACCAGAGCAATGGGAAGACACCTTAGAAGCTACCCTCATGCCAGGTTCCCGGATCATGAGGACTTACTAAGACATCCTCTACTCGACGATCACCTTTCGAGGCAAGGCAACAGTGAGGCGTACCCTAGGGGTGGTGTGTGCGATTCGTGTGTCCTTTTCATTCGTATTTGTCTTGTCATGCATTGGTGATCTAATGATTCGATTTTATTTTTGGGCATTCATTCTTTCATGTTATTGTTTAACAGTTAAAAGTGCGGGAATTTAAAGTGCGGAAAAGATAAAAGTCCTACGCTATTACAAAGGGCGAGGGTCTACAACGCCGAATTAATCCAGACCCGTTTTAAAATAAATTGCAGAAAAGAAATGTCTAATAGCTATTACATGGCTTTGGTACAAGTACATTATATTCACAAAAGAAATAAATGAAACGCGCGAAAAAGAAAATAATCAAATGCGAGGGCGTTGAACCCTTTAAAGGAATTAAAATAATTAAGTTATCTAAAATTAAAATTAAATGAAAAATGGTATTTTTGGGGTTTTTTAGATTTAAAAGAAAAAAGAAAAATTAATTAAAATTAAAATGCTAAACCCTAGTTCTAATGTTTTTTAAGTTTATTATGAAAATATTGACTTTTAACCTAATTTAACTCTAAATTAATTTATGTACAATTAATTATAAAATAGAATAAATTAATAATTATATTAAAAAAAAGAAAATTTAAGAGGAATGAACATTGTTAATTAATCTATGTTTTTGTTTTGATTTTTATTAAAAGGATTTAAAGTTGAAAACTTAATTACAACTAAACATTTTACATGTTATTATTTATACAAAAAAAACAATATTTAAAATAAAATAATTATTAAAATTTTTGACTTTTCTGATTTTTTTGAATGTTTTTTATGTTTTGTAGAAAAATAAACTAATTATGTTTAAACAAATAAATAAAATAGCAAAATCAAACAAGAAGAAAAATAGAAAAATAAATGCAAACCAGGGGGGGGGGGGGGGGGTAGCCCCAAATTGGAGGTGAGGCCTAGTAAATCAGGCCCATTTGCTTGAAGTCCATTGACTTTTGGAATTCTGTATCAGCGCATTGACTTTTGATCATGGTACACCTTGATTCTGAGCCCTTGGATGATTGTCTGGGACACGTATGCGCTTGGATCAGGATGGCATATGGTGCACCTGGATATTAGCAAAGCATGGAATTCTATTTTGAAAAATAATATGGAATTGTGTAGACCTGGGACTTGAACCCAGGTCATTGAGGTTAACGCATTGATACTTGTCCACTGAGCCACTTTGAATTCATTTAATATATATTAATCAACAAACATTATAAAAGAAAAAGGTTAGTGCTATTTAAACTGCGCGCGAGATTTGAACTGGCCTGTCCCTGGATGACACGACATCATCATCTTCATCCCTGTAAAAAGAAAACACATTGGCCACGGTTTTTCATGCGTGGTCTGAAGCTAGCTTTCAAAAAATAGCGATTAGGTCCACAAGCTTCATAAATTGTTTGCGAGGTGTGCTTCTTCTTCGTCTCTAAACGCTGAGTTCAACCATGGTCTTCAGGAACTCTAATTTTTCCTCTATGCAAAATCCCCAATTTCAGAAACCTGAAACCCTAGAATTCTCGCATGGCAAGTTCATGTATATGGCACAACAATGCAATTAAACCTAACAGTTAGCTCTAGAAACTCATAAGGAACATAAATCCACAAAGAAAAAGTGCAAAGGATGCTTAAAGAATGATGCACGATTTCAATAATTTTTCTGTACAGTTTGAGTACGATCCACCAATTCCTTACGCTTTTGTTGTTGTTTGTGATTGAGATTCGTCCAGGAGTGCCTCAGGATGCTAATGGGAAAAGAATTAAGGCTTGAAAGATCCTTTTACTTTGATTTCAGATTTGTCTTTTTATGTCAAAATTTCAAAATGCCAAAGCTTGTTTGGGCGCAGCTTATGATCTCTTAGGCCTAGGGTTTGACTCAGTGATGATCATGGAATGGAATTGGCTTGCTCTTTTGCCTTAATTCATGCTTGTGAAGGAATTAGTCTTAGGGTTTTCACTCTTAACCATTTTTCCTCCTTTTTAGCCAAAACCTAGACCTAGTGTGCAAATGAACCCTAGCCTGATTTCTTGAGTTGGTTCATGATACATAGAAATTGTCCAAGTTCACATGACACTATTCCATTGGTTTTTAAATTTTATTTGAATTTTCAAAGAATTAAAATGAATTAAATCATCAAAAATTAAATAAAATAAAAAAATCAATATTTGGTCTTGAAATTAACCATGGGACACGTGTGTGGCATGACAAGGATGAACCAAGTGGAAAAAATGGGGCCCTTTTGTCAAAAATTGGATTTTCAAGGATAGTTGACTTTTGCCATTTCTCAAAAATTTCCCAACTTCTACAAGGCATAACTTGCTCAATTTTTAAGCTTTTCACATGTTCTTGGACATTTTGGAAAGGTCTTTGAGTCCTTTAACCAATGCCTTTGGTCCCATGTCATTTTGATTTACCAATCTCAAGTTATGGCCTTTGACTTAAAGTCCCTTTTTGTTGACTTTTGAAAATGACCTATAATGTTGAAATTGATAACTTTTTGTGAGAGCATTTCTTGGACTTGAAGTATGAAGATGAGTTGTAGGAAATGTCTTTCTCTTCAAAATGAGCTTTGGATGGAATTTTTCTGATAATCCATGTGAAAGTTATGCCCTGGTCAATTTCAGTTGACTTTTTCAGCTGTCCAAATATAGCAACTTTTGCATCTTTGATGATTTCTGAGCCAAACTTTGAGAATCATGATCAAGCATTGATCAAATGATGTTTGTGGCTTCAAAATGATATGTTGACCAAAAATTTGAACTTTTGACTGCCAAATGACCATTTTGCCCCTACAGTTGACTGTAGTGCAATTTAGGGTTTTGACTGTGCAATCTTGAGCTGAATGCCTTGAAACTTGATATGAGGATGCTTGACTATGTTTGTAAGCATATGAGACTTGATTGGGCCTTTGAAAACTTTCAATTCTTGATCAGAACACAAACCCTAATTTTGACTGTGTGGGAGACTGTTGCACTGCACAACCCTTGGGGAATTTTCTAGCTTGGCTTGGCAATTTCTTAAGGAATATGGGAGGGCAAATTTTGGGGTATAACACCATCATAGAGAACTTTTCCAAGTGTCTTTAGGTTTCAAGCGCTTTGTGTTTCATTTAGGTTAGAAATGTTAATATTTAACATACTTTTATAATGGGTGTCTCTTAGGTTTCACACAGATCACTAATGGCAACATCTTGAATGTTGATACTCATTAAATGGACGACAAATATTTGTTTAAGGTCGGTGAATATCTTAAAAAAATGCTTAACTATCCCCTCAGTTAAGATAAAAATCGAGGTAAAATGTATACATTTGCATATACCCCCTCGTTTCCAATAAAAACCAAGGTGAATAAGATTTTATATTTTTATATTACGTAATTATTTACACATAATATTAAATTAAATTGTTTAGAAGAAATCTTTACTCTTATTACTGAATATTTTCGTTGATATCTAGATTTAGTTGTATACCCTTGTTTCCCTTAAAAACTCCATAACATATCCAACTTCTAATAAGTTAGTTATTTCAACAATGATAATTTTTATTTTCTAAACTTGTAATCCATCCTAAAATATTTTTTATAATAGAAACTCATGAAATGGACGATGATATATATTTCCTCTCTTTGGGACAACTACATATAAGTTAGTATTATGGTAAAATATGTTTAACGAATATTTTTATAGTAAAATATAATTATTTTATACCTTGGTTTTAGTAAAAAACCGTGGTAAAATATGTTAACCATAAAACCGAGGTAAATAATCTTTTTTTTTTTATAAAAAAATTACATTGTTTAAATAGAATATTAAACAAATCCTGATTCATTGTCATTGTAATTCCAGATTTTGTTGCATATCTTGTATGCATCTAACTTCTACTATTTTCAAAGGTTAAGTTTCCTCTTTGTGTAACTTGAAGCAATAATGATTTTATGCACTTAAAATCTATCAACTGAGTACTTTTCAAAGGTTGAGCTCACTTCTTTAACTGAGGGTTGTTCCAAAAATACAACAACAACAACATCAACACCATTATCTGAGATAGATTGCAAGGAAAGAAAAAAATGTTTTGTTCAAGGATAGAATGATATTGAAGATTTTTTCGGTCTTGCAATTCATCCCAAAGAATGATGCGTACGAGTTTGGGGCGACAACATATAATTAGGATTAGGGTAAAATCTATTTAACAATTGTTTTTTAGTAAAGTATGATTATTTTATCTCTTGGTTATTAAAGAAACTAAAGGGATAAATCATTTAGTTATTAAAGAAACAGAGTCGCCACTAAACTCTATTTATCCCGAAGGAAAGGAAGATATCGAGAGAACCCCAAAGAAATGGATAATATGGTATTGCGACCAAGAGAAAGGGTAAAGAAGTCGGTTACGCAAGGGGAAGGTATTAGAACTCCACGCGTCTGTGGTACTCCACAGGATCCACTTTTGTTTGCTCTAATCTAAGGGTGTGTAAAAATATATATCTAAAGCTTAATGCTAAAAATGAATGCACGCGAAAGAAAACACGAGGAAAAGAAGGAATATTTACAAAGTTTTGCTCACCTAGGCCCCACAACCTAGTGCCTACGTACTCCCTAGTGCAATGGGAAAGTCAGAGCATCGTAGTTTGGCTCACATGTTTCGATTTGTTGTGTGTTTTTTCCTTAAAAAGGGATTTTGAAAGAAAAGCCAAGCGGAAAAATGAAGTTTAAATTAGTTGATGTTTTTTACCTTGAAAAAGGGTTTTTGTAGTATTAGAGTGTTTTTATGAGTTTAAAAGAAAAAAAAAGATTTTTAGTTTTAATGTGAATGTAAAAGAGAAAGAAAAAGGTCTAAGGGAGACTAAAAAAGTACGCCTAGATTTTCATGCATGGTTTTCAATCTAAGGTCTATCTCAATTCGCTTCCTAAGATTGAATCGAGAAATCCTATGAGAGAATGTAATCATGCAATGGAAAGTAAATACATAAAGCTTGAGGAGTATCAACTCACTAAAGTAGCACACGCCTAACTGAGGTATCATGTTACCAAGGAAGGAAAGGGAGAGAGATCACGCCTAACCATGATATCGTGTCATCGAGGTAGGATAATGGAGAAGGGGTACCTAACCATGATATCGGGTAATCAAGGTAGCATAAAGGGAGAATTAACCAAGATATCGAATCATCGAGGCAAGTAAGAATAGGGGAATAGGTAGTTCTTAACCATGATAGCATGTCATCGTGGCAAGATGAATAAGGGATGTCAACTCTTAACTAAGATATCACGTTATCTAGGCAAGAGAAGAATGAGAGTGAATCGTCATAAGTGACTAAACACCTAACAAAGATATCATGCTATCAAGGCAAAAGATAGAAGACAATAATGAGATCACATTGGAGCATCAATATGCACAGCACACGAGCTAATGGAAAAGCGTGAGGGTTGATTACAAACTCTTTTCCACTTGACCGACTCGATACAAGAATAGCACGATTCGTAGCATCGACGTACGACGCGAGCTACGAGTGATCTATAAACTAGAAATTGTGGGGGTCGATTGTGTACCCTTTTACACTTGCCTTCTTTGAGGACTTATCAATGGGGAATGGGAATAGGATGCCTTCATTGAGGTCTTTGGCACAAATGTAAACACATAGAATGGTAAACAAACAAGCACAAGTAGGAATTTCCTGCTACAGGTCTTTTAGAACAGTATTGCAAGGACTCCAAAAACATGCATCTCTATACCTACTTCTTGTGGAAAAGAATGTAAAAGAAGACGTAGAATATAAATAGAATCAGAAAGTATAAAACAGATATCAATCTGTGGCAAAGCGCAATAATTCAATAAGAAATCCGGAGAACTTCGCGAGCTGCTCCACCAACAAAGAAAAGAATGTAAGAAATCTGGTATAACAAGATAAGCATTGAAGCTTCCATGTGAAAATAAATCACATGCATCCAAATTTTCATGTAATAGCCCTACTCAAGGTACAAAACTATACAAGCATAAACAATCTGCAAAATCTCATGGTGTGAGAAATCCCCATTAGAAGCTTGCACAAATCCACAAAACGAGTTATAAAATAACAAGGAAATGCAAACTCAACTCAAGTATCAAATCATTACTCAAAAATAACAATGAATTGCCAAGAAATCAAATGCAAACAAGCTTCAGAACATGGAAATACTCACAAAAATAATGGTGCAAAATAAGAACAAAAAACTAAAAGAAAAAGTATTTTTTACTAGTTTTTTATATGAGGAAAATTCTATCAAAAACTAAAGAATTAATTTCTACAATCAACTAAGAAAATCTAACAAGTTTTATTGATTTTGTAATTTTTATCATAAAAAGGTATAGAAAAAAATTAAGAGAAGGTCCTAAATCTAACAAGAAAATAAAAGGATCAGGGGGGGTGTTAAGCTGGACCAGAGGCAGTATGGTCAACAGTGGGGCCTGGGCGCAAGGCCCATTCACTAATGTCCATAAGTTGTTTTTTGTTCACAGAATAAGAAGCTATTAAAAACCATTAGGCTCAGGCAAAGGGTTTGGCCCAGAGATCATGACCCAATCCAATTTCCATTTTTTTTTGCATTTATAATAGTTATATCTATTGAATTAAAAGAAGAAAATAAAATACAATTTAAAAGAAAAGAAAAAAAATAAAAGAGGAATAAGGTTATAGGTCGTGGCAATTAAACTTCCTCCACGAGACTTCTTCTTCTTCTTCCTTCTTTGATCCGCGGAAAATTTTTTTTTCCCGGTGCCATATGCAGTCGTCTCAATACCATAACCACACTGATATCTTCATCCTCTATATCACCTTCTTCCACCACTTCTGTGCCTTTCTTCTTCACCTCTTCCACTCATACCTCTATTGTGATCTCCGTTTCCAACTGTCCAACCTTCTTCTCCAACGGAATCTAATTCTCCATTGCATTCACTTTCGTTCGTCCGCCACCGTGCATAACAGTGCCTCATGGCCTTACTCTCTTCGTCCTTCTCCTTATCTCATTTCCACTTTGTTCAACATCACCTTCATCATCTACCAGAGAACTCCTATGGCTTTTTGATGTGACAATGTTAATCCAGAAAACCAGAGGTAATACTCCCTTAGTTGCTCCTGATTTATCTTTCTTTTGTGTCTTCTTTCTTTTCATTTTCACTGTGTTCTGTTGATGCTCTCTTTGCATTGTTGTTCTTGCTGCGTGAAGAGTTATTGTTGTGTTGGTGAAGAAACACTAATGAAGAAACGTGAAGACGCAATGGTTCACATCGTGCGGTCTTTGTGTTGATGCTTGTGTTGATGCTGCAGTTACGATAAAAAAGATGATAGACAAAGTTCTTTGCAGGTTCTTGATGTGTTACCTTTTGATGATTGAAGAAGATGAAAGGTGTGATGGAAAATAGAGCGTGAATGCAGAGAGATTTGAGAGAGTTTTTCTGGTGATTCTCCAAAAAGTGAAGAATGAAAAGATTTATGAGGTAATTTCTGTTTTATGGTTCAGTTAGATGTATGAAAAGTTTGTTACGTGAAATGAATCAACACCTTTAATTTGAATTTTTGTAAGAGATTTGGATGGCTAGGATTGAAAAATGAGGCTTGGTTAGAAAGTTTTACTGAGTTTTCTTTTGTACTGATCTGGTAAAACTCTTTCTTCTGATTTTCTATTATAATATGTTGAGCTGGAAATATTTGTTTTCTGATAATTACATGAGTTGGCAACTTCTGACTTAATCCTCTGATCTTTTCCTGCTGATCTTTTTTATATTATTTCCACATGTTGCTGATTTTATTCTGCGGACTGTTTTGTGATTGGTTTTGGCTCTGAAATTTTGTTTGAACTTTGAAGCTTCTAAATGAATTTTTTATCCCTCTTTTTCCCTTTAATATTTTCTGTTATAAGCAGGGCTGCAGTTTATTGTTAAACCCATAAGGCAAGTTTAATTCAGTTTTGGATAGTAGTGCAATTTCGCTCCAAGTTTTGACATAGAGACGTTTGAGTTCTGTTTGAACTATCTGTGGATATGGTTTTTTTCTCTGTTGGACTGGATGTTATTAATGCGAAAGGTAGTTATAGGTGTAATGCAACTGGTTTGTGACTATTGTTTGTTATGTGTAGGGCAGGTTTATAATAAATGTGGTTTCATCATGAAATCTGAGGCATGAAGATGTAAGGAAGTTTGGCCACAGTAACTCGAAGGTCATGGCATGAAGCATGGTGAATACTAGACTATGAAGGTTACTTGAATATTGAAAAAGGAACCAAAGGTTAAGCATGGAGATGAAAAATGAAGATGAAGATGTAGGCATGGAGATGATTCATGGAGTTTAGCTTAGGTTTGGGTTTTGAGTTATAAGAATACTAACATGGACATTTTGTTGTAAAATTTGAATAATGATGAATGATGTAGAATTTGAATGATGAATGTATGATGAGTTTGCACTTTTGAATGATGTTGAACAACGTTTGAATGACACAACCTTGATGAATAATTGTGATGAACTTGAAATGAAATGGATAATGATGTATGCCTTGTAATCCATTTTAAAACCAAGATGCTTGGATTTAATGGTGGTGATGTTAAATAAAACTTGTGATGGCCATTGAATTAAATTATTTATGCGGTTTCATGAAACTTGAACTTTTGAATAAGGCCTTGAATGATTAATGAACAAATGGTGATGAACTTTGATACCACTATGCTAAACAAGCACATAGATAGCGCTTTTTTTGACCATAGACAGCGTTTTAAAAAGCTGCCTAAACCAGCGCTGCTATAAGTAAATGCAGCGTTTTGGATTAATGTAAAAGTGCTGCTATATGTCCCTGTAAAAGCGCTTTCTTATGCACCCCTTTAGCAGCGCTTTCTCTTTTGAGGCGCTTTCTTATGTATCCCTTTAGCAGCGCTTTCTCTTTAGACAACGCTTTTGGTTATCTTTTACGCATCGCTTTAGACAACGCTTTTCTTTAAAAGCACTATCTTTTCCCCACTTTAGGCAACGCTTTCCCATTTTAGGCAACGCTTTTTCCCCACTTTAGACAACGCTTTCTCATTAAGCGCTATCTAATGTTCACAATTTTTTTAAAATATTAGACTTATTTTCACTTACAAAAAGCATTGTCTAATATCTACAATAAATTCTCACTATATTTTCACCATATTTTGTACCAAGTTTTCACCATATTTTGCACCAGATTTGGTAGCTTCAATCCAATATAAATGCACCAAATTTGCATATACAAAAAATCTATATATATATATATATATATATATATATATATATATATATATATATATATATATATATAATTGATGATATATACAACAACAACTTAATTAATGATACAACTTGAAAATTCTAAAATTTTAAATTGATGTTTAATCTACATATTACTATCTTCGAGAGTTTCTAAAAGAACAACAACAATGAACTTGTTAGCTTTATCTTCTACATATGCACCTATAACTTGAAACAAAACCAAAAGATCGAAATTCATACCATCATAAAACAAAACTTTATTCAAATTTATACTTAAAACTCGAAAGTTATACTCAAAATTCTCATCAATGAAAGATAGACAATATACCTTATAAAATTCTCAACTCCATAATGAATTGACACCATTCCTCCATAAGTTCATCCAATTGATCTTTTGAGTAATGAGCACAATTGAATTCGTCAAAGTACTACGTAATAATATAACATAGTATGTGATTTAGTTAACACACTATGCCATTTTATGAGTAATATTAAAATAATTCATAAGTTAGAAATCCATATCATTGATGGAATCTCTATTCGATCAAAAAGAAGCGTTTCTTTCATAAAACTCAATATGAAATAACCGCAATCTATACCATTACATTGACGAGGACACTACACATAGAAAGAAAATACGAATATATATATATATATATATATATATATATATATATATATATATATATATATATATATATATATATATATATATATATATATATATATATATATATATATATATATATATATATATATATATATATATATATATATATATATATATATATATATATATATATATATATATATCAGGCTATACCCCTTAACTTGTTTTATCAAGTATTATCACTAATATAATCAAAATTGTGAAAATATACATGCACTCTGGTCCATGCAATGTTGTTGGCTCTACTCTTTGGTACTTGAATACCTCTTTCTGATCTAAAAGCTCGTAAAATGCTATAATAAAATATAAACGACTATTTAGAAAAATATCACATAGATAAATAAATATACACACGAATATTTAGAACAATCTCACTTATGTATCAATCATCTTCTTCAAATATGGGTATGTTGTCCAATCATTGTATGACAAATCCAGATAGTATACAATTTATGCTAAAGGATTAATCGCAAGCAACAACCAATGTCCACTGTAAGATTAAACAAATGTTAGATGGAAAGTTTCTACACAATGTCAAAAAACGAAAAATTATAATAGATAAAGTTAGGATGAAAATCTATCCCGTGGCCAGTATTATATGGTAAAAAGAACAACTTTTCTGTATTTTTGCTAGACACAAATAAACCGATTACATATGATATGACATCATCTGGTTTTGTTAGGATTAACCCTGCATTGACGGTGTTGGGAGCTAAGAAAGCGAATCTTTCTTCCAATCCACGCGAGCGAATCACTTTGTCATACAAAAACCTTAAATAAAAACATCATTAAAATTAGACTATATTCGTTGAAATGAGTAAATAAATTGTTCATTTAATTAAACAAAGTTGATCGGAGTATACCTGATGTATGTATCGATAACACCGAAGCCTAAAGTCAAATGTTGAAAAATTTGATCCATATCTTCTCTACCTACTGTTTCCATGTATTTATAACCAAAAATGTCTGCCGACATAGGTATAAGACGTGTACCACCAATTGAAATATCTGTTATTCCTATATATGTCCGAAGGCACGACCTATACTGAGAAGTAGGTCTTTTGCTAGCCACAGTCTTCTTACCCCTACTGACTTGTTCAATCTCTCTAGCATGCATCTAAATATCATATAATTAGTTAGGTGAAGTATAAGATCATTCTATGCATAAATATCATATAATTGTGTTATACCTCTTTTTTTGATGTAACTAACTCGGTTTGGCGCATCATCCCCTTATCTTTTGATTTGGGTTTTGTAGGAGTCTAACATTACCATGTAAAAAAAATGTACGTAAAATGCTCGTAAAAATTTGAATACTCAAAGGTTCATAATGGTTTTAAGCATACCTCATCATCTACGCGAATGAGGCTTGACGGCCATGCAAGATACGCACTTACTACCTCTCCCACCAATGTTGCATCTGAAACATCGTCTGGTATTGGTAATAACGCACCCCTCTAAAGAAATATCAATTGATACCTTCAAATATCCAGCAGGGAGAGGTTTATGGTGAAGTACTTCTCCCAAAGTATTATGCACTTTCCCCTTGCCAACCATCCGATAAGTCGGTGACGATAAATAGAGTTGACAGGATGAAATACCCTAAAACCAATAATAAATATGACATTGTTAATATATATATATATATATATATATATATATATATATATATATATATGTCAATTAAATAAATTACACTAATTTTTACACTAATTTAATTTCATAATGATATATATAATTACCTCGGAAATATTCGGTTGAATATTACAATTGACACTAGCTTTGTCACTAGTATCTTTAAAACCTGAAGCTTCTCTTTCTGATTGATCTCTTTCTCTTTCCTTTCTCAATTCACGAACTTCAGCTTCTAATGCTAGCAACTTTGCTTGCAGTTCTTTATTGCTAGGAGATTTTGTCTTCGGATTTGTTCTTTTTCAAGGATGTTGGAGTGACCCCATGTCCCATACCCCTCACCCGATCAGAATACTCACGAACATCTAATGCTCGACTGAGTATGCTCCTGCAATCATTATAGTCATATGGAGATATATACTGAGATAGATTCTCCTGAAATTCATATGAATATCGAAAAAGCATGAATATTATATGTTAATAAACTTTTGATTTAATTAAACAATTAATGTTATACTTACACATTTCTCAAAAATTTGTTGAACCTCTTATTTAACAACTCCATCCTTACCCACATGGGCAACCTTCCACAAAATATGTTCCAGAACAGATGTTTCGGAACTATTCTCCTTTTTTAACTACACATTAAGACAAAAAATAAGATCAATTATAACTCATGATGAACAAGTATATCATTGCCATTTATAGATACTTACTATTTTTTGTTGTAAGCGTGCATATCCTGTACTCCATTTTCTGTATGGATATGCGGGACCTGATGCTCGTTGGCGATTTACGACACTCGTATTCTGAAATTTTTTGGTTCTTCGTTTGTCTTTAAAAGTGTCTCATTCTTCCGGTGAAATCAAGTCTGCATATATACTTGGACGCTCGACATCAACAAATTTTTTTTGGTATCTCTTAGATACTTGTTTGATAAAAAAGATCTAAACCCTCTATGTCTTTTTCTGGCCAATTGAAGATGATAAGCTCTTCTGGTATCACCAATGTTGAAAGACCTCTACGAAAAACATACAAAGAGTGTGTTAGTATAAGTAATTTAAAGATATAATCGTAATAAAAAACAAATAACATCATATATGGTACCTGTATCTCACTCCAGATTTTGTCTTTAGCGGTATCCAACTGCTCGTTTCTCCAATTATCACAAGTAATTGGAACTTCTCTCCTTATAAGTGAGTCAATGTAACTTCACAATTTAGAACCGTTAGGTTCAATTAGTTGCTCATTTGAATTCCAATGCACATCATATTTTATTCCTCTATATCTATCATGAATTATTTTCTTCATTATAGTTATTCCTCTTCTAATTTCCCTTTCCTCTGCATTAACATATTTCTTTCCATCATTAATAGAATCATCATGTGAGTGATCCTCGTTACTAGCCATCTAACTTGTAATAAATAAAAACATAAGTATCTAATGACAAATATATAATTTCAAATATCTAATTCCATAATCAATTGAGTATATAAAATGACAAATATATAAGTTTATTGAATGACAGAATATATAACATTTTACTATATTACCTCTTTCTTTATCATCTCTTTCATTTCTTGGTTGGATTATGAATTAATTGTCTCTTAAGAACGCGGACGGATGGATTGATCCAAATTCCCTCATTATGATCCTTTCTGATATATGATTCATCCGCTATAATATTCTCATCTCAATCGCTTCTAATATACGACTCATTCTCAACATCAATATCACCTTAATATACACTTTTATCATCAATCACTTTGTTAGATAAAATCATTATAGACCATTTCGTACTCTTCGGGTTAGTGACGTAGAACACTTGTTTAGCTTGAGAGGCTAGAATAAAAGGCACATCTTTGTACCTCATCCTATTAAGACCCACTTGCAAAAATCCTGACTTATCCATTAGTATGCAACTATTATGTACCCACTTGCAACCAAAGATAGGAGTCTGAAACTTCTCGTAATCAAACACCCAAATGCGATCGATAACCCCAAAATATAACAGATTTTCATATTTGGGGTTTAAGTCCTTCATACTTGAAATGTGCATTGCTTCGTCTAGCACAGTGGCACCACTATTTTGCATAGTACTTTTATCATCTTGTTCTTTGGTATAAAATGTGTATCCATTAATTGCGTATGCGCTATGAGAAAACACATGCAAACTTGGACCACATGCCAAACATCTCAACCTTTATATTATTTAAGCGGGATCTGAATAAAACTTTGAATAAATATGATCCTTAAACCATTGTATAAAACTTTGATTGTGCTCTCGTAATATCCAATTTTCATTTCTATTCTGATTCTCACCTCGGAGTACATCCTTGTGCATTTTAACATACGGCTCAACCTCATTGTTATTATGTAGAACATACAATGCACTTGATCCTGTTCATCCCTAGATATTGTCATAATTTTATTTCCAATTAATTTTTTACCTTCTTTTTTTCGAAAATATGAGATTTGGGGAGTTCAATGGATTGCACATTGGACAAATATTCAGTACAAAACTCAACCGCTTCTTCAACAATGTATTGTTCAACAATACAACTCTTTGGACGACTTCTGTTTTTCACGTATCCTTTTAATATTTTCATATACGTTCAACATGGTACATTCATCTCATATAAGTTGGTCCACATAACTGTGTCTCTTTTACAAGATGAACAACTAGATGTACCATTATGTCAAAAAATGAGGGAGGGAAAAAATTTCAAGCTCACACAAAGTAATAACTATTTATTTTTGCAATGTCGGTAACATCTCAGGATCGATCACCTTACTACAAATTAACCTGAAGAAAAAACACAATTTAGTTATTGCGCTTCTTACTTTTTCTGGAAAAATAGAACGTATACCTATTGGTAGAAACTTTTCCATTATGACATGGCAATCATGTGTCTTTAAACTCTTTAACTTGAGGTCTTTCATAGACACACGTCTTCTAATATCTGAAGAGTATCCTTCAGAAACTTTAACTTCACTTAGAAACTTACACAATAGTTTTTTCTCCTTTCTAGATAGAGTATGTGCAGAAGGTGGTAGATATGTTCGTCTTCCTTTCTTCACGGGTCCTAATTCAGTTCTTATTCCCATCTTTACCATGTCCTCCCTTGCTTTAAGGCCATCCTTCGACTTTCCTTTTATATTGAGTAACGTACCAATAATTCTTTCATCTGCATGCCAAGTCAAGTGTCTTGCATCAGTTTCATTACGAAACATGCGTCTAAATCTCAGAATTATAGGAAAATACCATAAGACTTTTGTTGGAGACAATTTTTTCTTATATCGAGATAATCGCATTTAGGGAAGTCATTTGACGATGCATATTCATTTCAAAACAAAATGTAATCATTTGGACAAGCATGTATCTTATCATAGCTCAGGCCAAAAGAGCACAACATTTTTATGGCCTCGTAGGTTCGATTAGGAAGAACATTATCCTTCGGAAGAATGTCTCTCATAATGGCTAATAACTCTGTGAAACTTTTATCCAACCATCCATTGCCCGCCTTTAAGTTGTACAACTTTAATACCACATACAATCTTGTGAATTTAGTGTAACCTTTATATAACGGTTTCTCTACATCGCTTACCAACCTCTCAAACATTTTGGGATAATCCTGAAGATCTTCTTCAAGTGCTTCTGCAATCTCTTCGACTCGATCACAATCGTATGTATCTGTGCCAATGTCGTCTGAAGCATATGTCATACTATCATGCGGTTCAACATTCTCGTTACTTTTCTCACCATGAAATATCCAACATGTGTAACTTTGATCAATTTCACGCCTCAATAAATGCGATTGCAACCCAACTGCGTTAACCCGACCCACAAAACAACAACTTAAGCAAGGACATTTCATTCGATTTGCGTCTTCGGCGTGTTCAACGGCAAACTTAACGAATTCCAATACCATATTCTCGTACTCTTTGGACAATCGATTGGAAGACATCCATTTTTTATCCATGGTCTTACTATTAAGTAAGCTAAACAAAAACAATACTAAAAAAATAGACAGACACTAAAAAGCTTAATACCAATTAGGAATATTCATAGAAAATCATAGGAAAAGCTTAATACCTGTAAAGAAGTCAGCAACTTCCGAAACTACACAGCGTAATATTCTTGGAAACACTCAGAAAATCCACTCTTCACAAGTAACCTATATAAATGATCAATTAATTCTATTATAATAAAAAAAATCTATAGAATAAGAATTACATTAGAATATAAATACTATAACTACTCTTTTTAATATATAATAATATAATGATAATATAATAATAATAATAATATAATAATATAATAATATTATATTATTATATTATTATTAATTATTTCAAAAAAATCAAAATTTAATTTCTAAAAATGTATATTAATTATTTAGAAACTAATATTTAGAAATAACTCTAAAATTTATCATATTTTTTAAAATTATTTAAAAAAAAGGTAAATCATAAATTAATTTAGTTTGACGCATGTAAGAACCGGGGTATCTTGTATTTTTTTTAACATATATTTTACTAATAAAACAATATTAAATAATCACTAATTTTTATACACCATGCATCAACAATATATATATATATATATATATATATATATATATATATATATATATATATATATATATATATATATATATATATATATATATATATATATATATATATATATATATACATATATATATATATATATACATATATATATATATATATATATATATATATATATATATATATATATATATATATATATATATATATTATCACTAATATTTATACACCATCAAGAATATATATTATCGTTTCTATTCTATATTATTATTTCAACTTTACATTATCATCAAATAATCACTTATATTATCAACTTTACACCATCAACTATATGAGTTCTTTCAATTTCAATTTCAACTCTATGTGAAGTGCTTTCAATGTCAACACTATAAGTGTTATTACGACAACCTCACAAACTAAAATTTATAGCTCGATTAATTGTATAGGAACTTATTTTCTCTCAATCAATACATGCAATACTCATTGTGATATTTACACAAATACCTTACATGCAAAACTCATTGTGATATTTTCACAAACACCTTACATGCAAAAACCACATGCCACACAAAACACAATATAATACAACATTATCAACACTAAATCAACACTATTAACTAAACCAAATGCAACATTATATATCAACATTATCAAATATATCAAAAAGCATACTTAGAGGAGAAGAGAATCTTGGTTGTGAATGAAAGAAAGGATGAAACAGTCTTGAATGGAAGAAGGATGAGAAGCTTGAATAATATGGAACAAATAGAATCGATTTTTGTTTAGAATCAAATGAAAAAAATGGAACTTAAGCACTGCGTGAGAGGGTTCGTACTGTGTTGGGCGTGAGAACAGGGTTCATGAGAATGGGGTTCTGGAAATAATAATGTTTCTGTGTGTTGGGCATGTTTTTTTTTATAACAGGACTTTAGACAACGCTTTTTAAAAGCTTTGCGTAAGCCCACCCTTAGCAAACGCTTCCAGTAAAAAGCACTGTGTAATCGCCCCTTTTAGGCAACGCTTCTATAAAGTGCTGCGTAAGCCCAACCTTTAGCCAATGCTTTTAAAAAGTGCTTTGTAAGCCCACCCTTTAGGCAGCGCTTTTCCAAAGCGCTACAGTACCCACCCCATTTAGAAGCGTTTATTCAAAGCGCTTTCTAAAACCCCAATTAGCAGCGCTTTATCAAACCACTTTTATCCCCTTAGGCAGCGCTTTTTTAGAAAGCGATGTCTAAGGTATTCGACCAAATTCCCATGTTTTTAAATAGACTTTTATCAGCACTTTTGATAAGAAGCGGTGCCTAAGGTGTGTTGTCTAATCTTATTTGTGGCGTAGTGTACTTGAATTTCAATAAATGAATCATGAATATATGCTTGCACTTAAAATCCTGAATTTGATGACATGAAATTGTAGGATTTGAATGATGAATGGTGAATGATGTTTTTGAATTTTGAAGCCTTGAATAATGAATTTTTGGACTTGAGTAACTAGACTTGAAACTTGCATGATGTATTCCTTTCAAACATTGTAACTTGTATCAAAGTAAATGTTGATCCAATTTTGAACTTGAATGAATACCTCAAACTAATATTCTATTCTCAATGAAGCCCTATATTCAATTTCAATTTTCCAATCTTAACAAAACTTGCATGACAAGCAACAAGTATGTGAAAGAATAATGATGCCTTTATTACAATGAATCCACAAACTCATTTCTTGTACCATGAATTGTATTTGCAATCCAATCCACACTATATCTTGACTTGATGATGTAAGTCTAAGAGTGCCTAAGAGGGGGGGGGGGGTGAATTAGGTATATAAAAATTTATTCGGTTTTATGAGAATACTTGTAGTAATTTGTGGTTAAGTGTTTGAAGGTTTTTGACTATATCTTATCTTTTCTTGATTATGGTGATGAAAATGATAAAAGCAGAAAAGTAAAGAACACGGCGATATATGCTGGTTCCCTTCACAATCCGAGAGTACTCCAGTCCCCTTTCCAACACGAAAGAGATTTCACTATAGTTTATAATGATTGTACAGCCTATGCTTACTATCTAACCTATAGGGTGACCAAAGGTTCTTAACACCTTTAAGGTTAAACAAACACTAATGTGAATGAAGAACAATCCTCTTCAAATCATAACACTTACTTCCAACAATCCTGGATAGTAAGGGAATACTTTCTTTTTGTAATACAATGATTTATTTGAAAGAGATGGAGAGCACTATCAATCTTTGATTGATCTTCTTCTTCAAGAAAGAAACAATTCTCAAGCAATGATTATAAATGTTCACAATGAATGTATGAAACTTGTAATGATTTCTTAATGAAAATGTATATGGCAAGTTTCACAAAATTTATGATTTGTAAGAACACTTGAAAGTTTGTAAGAATATGCAAATTTGAATGATGAAAATTGTTAATTGAAGAAGGTTATTTGAATTTGAAAATCTGCACAATTTATAATGTCACAAATACCTCTTCATTCATGCCATTTGATATGAAAAGATGCAATGCAATCATGAAAGAATACCATTTGAATTATGTTCAAAAAACAAAAGAAAATCTGTACTGGTTCGCTGGGAACCGGTTCCGACCCAGGCAGAACCCGGTTCTTAGTGAACGTTATAACCCAGAATTCAAAAATAACACGCAGGAACCGGTTCCCCTATAGGTACAACCTGATTCCTGGTACAAATTCCAGGGAAGTGATTTTTGAACAAGTTTGGAACCCGGTTCCCTGTTAGGTAGGAACCGGTTCCTGAAAGTTTATTTTCAAAAAATCCTTTTGAAAAAGATCTCAAACATAGTTTTTCTTATTGTTAAAAATGTGGGATATGTATATGATTATGAATGCATATTTGTGAACATCTATATTTAAGTTTAAGAATTATTTATACCTTTTGACATTTGTTGTTTCTTTAATAATTCTTCTTCTAATCTTCAAGACTTGTAACAAGGTTTTATATGATATTGATAAACTTTTTGCACATCCTTTGAATGTTGATATCCATGTTGTCTTCATCAAAACCAATGCTTTAAACATGACTTGAGAAGCTTGCAATTACATTCTCCCCCTTTTTGATGATGACAACCAAGTCTTGAAAACAATTCTTGAAATGTTTATGTTGTTTTATGTAGCAAAAATGTTAAGCAAATGCAAGGCTCCCCCTAAATTGTATGCTCCCCCTAAGTCCATGATTCTTTGAATTTTGGAGTGAGTTTTATGATAGTTATTTTGGCCTGCAATTTCTTTGAAACAAAACAACACATATGCATATTCTTCTCCCCCTTTGTTAACATCAAAAAGGATGGGGAAAAAGAGTGAAACAAATTCATTTAAAAAACACAAACAATTTTAAACACAACCACACACTAAAACACGAACATAACGAATTGTACGATACAACATATAACAACGAAACATAAGAAACCTAAACATAAATTTTTTGAATAAAAAATTAAGACGTGCACCTTATGAGAAACATTTAGAGATCACCTTCATCCAAAATACCAAGTTCTCTTCGGATTTTGAAGAATGGTTCTCGAGCAAGCGATTTTGTGAAGATATCTGCGAGTTGGTTATGAGTATCCACAAAAGTGACTTCGACATCTCCTTGAAGTACATGATCACGGAGAAAATGATGTTGAATATCTATATGTTTGGTTCTTGAATGCATGACCAGATTCTTTGTAATATTGATAGAACTTGTATTGTCGCATCGAAGAGGAATGCATCCGAGATCAAGTCCGTAATCAGAGTTGTTGCTTGAGCCAAAGAATTTGTGCACAACAACTACCCGTTGCTATGTATTCTGCTTCGGCCGTGCTAAGAGCAACACATGCTTGCTTTTTACAAGCCCATGATACTAATGCATTTCCAATAATGTGACAAGTACCACTTGTGCTTTTACGATCAGTTTTACAACCTGAATAATCCGCGTCAGAATAACCAATTAAAGTGCAAATACTACCTTTAGGATACCATAAGCCGACATTGGTTGTTACTTTGAGATACTTCATGATCCTTTTAACTGCCATGAGGTGTGATTCCTTTGGATTTGCTTGAAAGCGAGCCCAAAGACAAACACTAAACATTATGTCAGGACGGCTTGCCGTCAAATACAATAAGGAACCAATCATACCTCGGTATTTTGTAATATCAATTGGAGTACCAGATTCATCTTGATCAACATATGTACCGGAGCCCATTGGAGTATTCATTGCTTTACAATTGTCCATATCAAACTTTTTCAATAATTCTTTGCAATACTTAGATTGGTTGATGAAGATTCCATCTTTTAGTTGCTTGATTTGTAGTCCAAGAAAGTAGTTCATCTTTCCCATCATAGACATCTCGAATTCTCCTTGCATCATCAATGAGAATTCCTCACACATTTCTTTGTTAGTCGATCCAAAAATGATATCATCAACATAGACTTGAACCAATAAAGTGTTACTTTTGATTTTTCTTAATAAACAAAGTTTTATCAACCTTACCCTTTTCGAAACCTTTTTCACACAAAAAATTGCTAAGTCTATCATACCATGCTCTTGGTGCTTGCTTTAAGCCATAAAGGGCCTTTCTCAACTTAAAGACATGTGTAGGATGTTTGAAGTCTTCAAATCCCGGAGGTTGTTTGACATAGACTTCTTCATTGATGTATCCATTCAAGAATGCGCTTTTGACGTCCATTTGAAAAAGCTGAAAATTTAATGAACAAGCATAAGCAAGTAAAATACGTATAGCTTCTAACCTTGCAACCAGAGCAAATGTTTCTTCAAAGTCGATTCCTTCCTCTTGATTGTAGCCTTGGGCAACCAACCTTGCTTTGTTTCGAACAACTAGACCATTCTCATCAAGTTTGTTCTTAAACACCCATCAGGTACCTATGATGTGTTTACCACTTGGTCTAGGAACAAGTTCCCAAACTTGATTTCTCTCGAATTGATTTAATTCTTCTTGCATAGCAATAATCCATTGATAATCTCCTAAGGCTTCATCAACTTTGGTAGGTTCAATTTGAGAAACAAACGCCATGTTTAAGCAAGCATCTTTTAGATTTAATCTTGTTGATACTCCTTGGCTAATGTCACCAATAATTTTGTCAATAGGATGGTCTCTATGAGTTCTCCATTATTTTTGTAGATCATTGATGTTTGAATCTTGTTGTACAATGTCTTCTTGATTTTCCGGTGATTTCACAACTTGATCATTTGAAAGTTCTTCCGGGAGTAAATCTATAGGATCATCATTATCACACACAACTACTTCCTCTTTAGAGGTGTTAGTTTCATCAAAAGATACATGCATAGATTCTTCAATAGTTAAAGTTCTTTTATTATAAATTCTATATGCTTTACTAGAAAGAGAATAACCAAGAAATATACCTTCGTCGGATTTCTCGTCAAACTTACCGAGATTGTCTTTGTCATTGTTAAGAACAAAACACTTGCATCCAAAAATGTGGAAGTGAACAATATTTGGCTTTCTTCCTTTGAAGAGTTCATATGGAGTCTTCTTTATTATAGGTCTAATGATAACTCGATTTCCAACATAACATGCCGTACTAACCGCATCCGCCCAAAAATATTTAGGAAGATTTGCATCACTAAGCATTGTTCTTGCAAGTTCCACTAGAAACCTATTCTTTCTTTCAACTACTCCATTTTGTTGTGGAGTTCTAGGTGCTGAAAAATTATGAGAGATACCATGTTCTTCACAAAATTATTCAAATTGTGCATTTTGGAATTCTCCACCATGATCACTTCTTATGGATACAATCTTTAGTGATTTTTCATTTTGGATTTTCTTAGCATACTTCTTAAAAGCTTTAAAGGCATCACTTTTCTGCACAAGAAACAAAGTCCAAGAATATCTAGAAAAATCATCAACAATAACCAAAGCGAATACATTACCTCCGAAGCTTTTTGTTCTTGATGGACCAAAGAGATCCATGTGTAACAATTGTAGTGGCCTTGTAGTAGACACCACATTCTTAGATTTGAAAGATGATTTTGTTTGTTTCCCTTTTTGACAAGCATCACAAAGTCTATCTTTGACAAATTTTCTCTTAGGCAAACCAATGACAAGATCACGCTTGATTAGTTTATTCAAGTGTTCCATATGAATATGAGCAATCCTTTTGTGCCAAAGCCATGAATCATCATTGTTTGCCATGAGACATTTTACCTTCAAGGATGGATCATCAAGGGAAATCATAAATATATTATTAATTCTTTTACCTTTGAGTTTTACCTCATTGGTTGCATCATCCATAATAAGGCATTCTTCTTTGTTGAATTTGATCTTGAACCCTCTATCGCAAAGTTGACTTATGCTAAGAAGGTTGTGCTTTAATCCTTCAACATAGAGAACATACTCAATTTGAATGGATAGAGGTGTGCCAACTATTCCAACGCCAAGTATCTTTCCTTTGGTGTTGTCTCCATAGGTGACATACCCTTTGGCTTTATGTACTAGATATGAAAATTGGTGTACATCTCCTGTCATATGCTTTGAACACCCACTATCAAGATACCAAACATTTGATGTGGATTTCAAGCATACCTACAAAAACAAATTATTTCTTGTTAGGTACCCAAGTTGCCTTGGGTCCTTCATAGTTAGTTCCCTTTTTCACCCATGCATAATGTCCACTAGCCATACTGAAATTTCTAATATAGCATGCATTGGGTGTGTGTCCAATAATACCACAGTAAAAACAGTTTGAAACAAATTTGCTCTTGTATCTAGGAATTTGTTTTCTTTTAGATACATTAGCTTTTTTCTTTTGATGATTATGAATAACTTGCTTCTTTTCTACTTTCTTGGGATTGGAACTATTACTAGCCTTTACAAAAACAGTGGGATTGTTACTTGGTTTCTTAGTATTCACATAACCAAGACCTCTTTTATCATTTGGATAACGTTGTTGGCTTAGTAATCCTTCCAATCCTATTTTTCCTTTTTCATATCGTTCAATGACTCTTTTCAATTGAACAATTTGAAAGACATTTGATTCACACTTGGAGCATGCAAAGTTTTCCTTTTCTTTAATAAAATTTTGTTTTTGAAGATCAAAATCTTTAGTCATGGTGTCAATTTTTTCTAGACAAATTAGAAGTTCTTTTTCTTGTTTTGACACCTTTTTGTATAAACTTTTGCATTATTTCAAGAGTTCATCAATTGCACCTTGAACATCATCATCAAAAAGATTAAATTCATTACTAACCTCTTCTTCATCGTCGGAGTGATGTGAAGCCATCAATGCTAGATTTGCACTTTTGTCACTATCCGAATCGGATGAAGAACTTATCTCATTATCTTCCCATGCAACATAAGCCCTTTTGTTCTTGAACTCATTTTTGCCTTTGAATCCATTTTTCTTGGAGAGTTTTGGACAATCCGGCTTTATGTGACCTTGCTTTCCACATTCATAGCATGTGACATCTTGTGTTGATGTGGAGGCTTCTTTATCTTTATGCTTATAAAATTTCTTTCTTTTGACAAAGTTAGCATTATGAAGATTATTTTTATGACCAAAATATTTTCCTAACCTTTTTACAAGAAGCAAGAAGTTTTCATCTTCCTCCGATGCATCTTTATCTTGACTTTCTTTTGAATCAACTTTCAAAACAATGCCTTTGGATTTCTTCTCATGATTCTCATGTTTTTCAAGCCTTCCAAGTTCCGTCTCATATTCTTGAAGCTTTCCGAAAAGTGTTGCGGAAGTCATAGTTGCTAGGCTTTTCTTTTCGGATATTGCCTTCACTTTTGGTTGCCATTACCTAGTTAAAGACCTAAGCACTTTAAGATTTAATTCATCGTTAGTTAAAGTCTTACCGAGTGCCTTCAAATGGTTTGTCAAGTGAACGAATCTTTTTTGCAAGTCAAGGATGGATTCTCCGGGCAGCATTCTGAATAATTCATATTCTTGACTCAAAGTGTTCAATCTAGACCTTTTGACTTCGGCGGTTCCTTCATGAGTTTCTACAAGAGTATCCCAAATTTCCTTTGCCGTTGTACATGCCGATACTCGGAAAAATTCATCCATACTAAGAGCACTTTGGAGAATATTGATTGCCTTTTTGTCAAAGAGAACTTTTTTCTTGTCATCGTCATCCCATGATGCTTTAGGCTTTGATGACCCAACACCATTGACAACACACACCGGAGTAAATGGACCATTCTCAACAGCATTCCATATTTCTTCTCCTTGCGCTTCAAGATGAGCCTTCATGCGAATTTTCCAAAAGTCAAATTATTCACCACAAAACAATGGAGGCTTGTTGTTACTACCACCATCTTTGAAAACCGGATTTTGATTTGCGGAAGCCATTATGGATCTTTAGGAACAAGTTACCTATAACTTGCTCTGATAGCAATTGTAAGTCTAAGAGTGCCTAAGGGGGGGGGGGGGGTGAATTAGGTATATAAAAATTTATTCGGTTTTATGAGAATACTTGTAGTAATTTGTGGTTAAGTGTTTGAAGGTTTTTGACTATATCTTATCTTTTCTTGATTATGGTGATGAAAATGATAAAAGCAGAAAAGTAAAGAACACGGCGATATATGCTGGTTCCCTTCACAATCCGAGAGTACTCCAGTCCCCTTTCCAACACGAAAGAGATTTCACTATAGTTTAGAATGATTGTACAGCCTATGCTTACTATCTAACCTATAGGGTGACCAAAGGTTCTTAACACCTTTAAGGTCAAACAAACACAAATGTGAATGAAGAACAATCCTCTTCAAATCACAACACTTACTTCCAACAATCCTGGATAGTAAGGGAATACTTTTTTTTTGTAATACAATGATTTATTTGAAAGAGATGGAGAGCACTATCAATCTTTGATTGATCTTCTTCTTCAAGAAAGAAACAATTCTCAAGCAATGATTATAAATGTTCACAATGAATGTATGAAACTTGTAATGATTTCTTAATGAAAATGTATATGGCAAGTTTCACAAAATTTATGATTTGTAAGAACACTTGAAAGTTTGTAAGAATATGCAAATTTGAATGATGAAAATTGTTAATTGAAGAAGGTTATTTGAATTTGAAAATCTGCACAATTTATAATGTCACAAATACCTCTTCATTCATGCCATTTGATATGAAAAGATGCAATGCAATCATGAAAGAATACCATTTGAATTATGTTCAAAAAACAAAAGAAAATCTGTACTGGTTCGCTGGGAACCGGTTCCGACCCAGGCAGAACCCGGTTCTTAGTGAACGTTATAACCCAGAATTCAAAAATAACACGCAGGAACCGGTTCCCCTATAGGTACAACCCGGTTCCTGGTACAAATTCCAGGGAAGTGATTTTTGAACAAGTTTGGAACCCAGTTCCCTGTTAGGTAGGAACCGGTTCCTGAAAGTTTATTTTCAAAAAATCCTTTTGAAAAAGATCTCAAACATAGTTTTTCTTATTGTTAAAAATGTGGGATATGTATATGATTATGAATGCATATTTGTGAACATCTATATTCAAGTTTAAGAATTATTTATACCTTTTGACATTTGTTGTTTCTTTAATAATTCTTCTTCTAATCTTCAAGACTTGTAACAAGGTTTTATATGATATTGATAAACTTTTTGCACATCCTTTGAATGTTGATATCCATGTTGTCTTCATCAAAACCAATGCTTTAAACATGACTTGAGAAGCTTGCAATTACAGATGAGCAACAAGATAGCCAATACCTTGAATCCTTTAATGAAGGTAGGACTTGAATCACAATAGAATACCTTGACATGAAACCCAATGAACCTCAGTTGATGAACATCAACAAGCTAAAATATGATGAGTAATAAACCATCCTCTTCTTGTCTTAGGCGTACACTAATGAAGAAGGTAGCTTGAGGTGGTGAAAGGAACCAAAAATAGCTCATAAGATCCTCACTTAAACCCTTGGTGAAACCATAAGGATTTTTCCCTTGAGGAAGATGATAACTTTGTAGCTTGATGCAAAATAAGTTCTCAGTGATTATGAACACAAAACCCTAGTTCCACAAACCATGATTGATAAAGGAACCAATTGATTTAAACTTGAGTAAGGTCCTTAAAGCATAATGAAACCCTAATTCTTCAATATTCTTAATCCCCTTCCAAGTTATGTTGTTTTTGAATGTATGTAATATTAAATAACCTAATGGAAGGTATGTACATGATGATGCATAAGCCAGATGATCCTTTTAAAAGGGTAGGACAAATTTGGGCATGACAGTCATGAATTATTTTTTGGCGTAATTGCAACTTTGGTCCCCTTATTTAACCTTTTTATTTTTATTTTGATCCCCCCACTTTTAAAATCACTATTTTAGTCCATTTTTCAATTTTTGTGTTTGAATTTAGTCCCCAATTCAATTTGGTGCTTATTTGCACGTGGTGCAATTTTAGTTGAGTTGGCATATAATATTGTATCCACGTCATTTTTTAATTTTTATTATATTATTTTATTGATTGAGTGTTATGGTTAAAGCCAAAATTTTAAAAATGGTCCCAACAAGATTTGAATCCAATACCTTTGGCTTTAGAAAATGGCACCCAACCATTAAGCTGTGGATGTTTCTTTGTTAAAAACTTGAAACAAATATATGTAATATATGAAAAAATGCTAGGTATATTATAAAAGATGGGTGTGAGGTAATTTCTAAGTGGGATAACATACCTTTTAGTTGAGAACATACCTTTATATTATATTTTCTGTTTACTGAAGCAACTTGAAAATAAGGAGAGAGAAAAAAAGATACGAAAAAAATTTGATATAGGTATAATTGTAAATTAAAAAATAAAGCATTAACATTTTCGTAAATCATTCGATAAGGTTTACATAAGAGGTTGTTGAAAAGGTAAAATGCTTCTATAACTCAAAGCAACATGTTGATTTGATAATATTCCATGCAAAGTATTTCTTACCATTTTAATACATACATTTCATCTATCCTTGTATTCTTGCATAGTTGAGCCAACATGTGAAGCATCAACTCTATGGAACGGTTCACCAAAACTGAGAGTTCCATACCACTATTATTAAACTCAAAGAAAAATAAATGTGGAGAATCCTTCTTTCTGTTTGTTTTCAAGAAGTTTTTGTTTTATTTATAATATCAAGTACACATCAATAGCATTCATGAATATTGTTATTTAGATTTTGTTGGATCTCATATATATTTAAGTGTTGCATGTATACTGCAATTATGTGGTAAATATATGTTTGCATGAGCATTGTTGTTGATATAATATATAATAGGCAGCTGTAGGTAATATATTTTAAATGGTTCTTACAAATGCAAGTAGCAGTAAGTAATATAAAACATTAATATTTTATCATTTACAATTATACCTATATCAAATTTTTTTCTCCCTATTTTCAAGTTGCTTCAGTAAATAGAAAGTATAACATAAATGAATGTTCTCAACTAAAAGGTATGTTCTCCCACTTAGAGATTACCTCACACCAATCTTTTATAATATACCTAGAATTGTTTCATGTATTACATATATTTGTTTCAAGTTTTTAACAAATAAACATTGACAGCTTAGTGGTTGGGCAACTCTTTCTAAAGTCAAGGGTCTAGGGTTCAAATCTTATTTTGACCATTTTTTAAAATTTTGGATTTAACCATAACACAATCAATAAAATTCCAATAATTTTAAATAAAAAAAATAAAAAAATGATGTGGATAAAATATTATATACCAACTCAACTAAAATTGCGCCACGTCACTGCAAATAAGTACCGAATTGAATGGGGGGACTAAATTCAAACACAAAAATTGAAAAAGAGACTAAAATAGTGATTTTAAAAGTGGGGGGATCAAAATCAAGAGGGGACCAAAGTTTCAATTAAGCCTTGTTTTTTTACCTCGCTTATATTAAAAACAAAGGGAATATGTGGTTTTTATTTTTAAAAACAATAAAACATGGCGCGCCTTGGCATTATAACTCGGTTTTTTTGTGGCTGAGGTGAAAGCTTCGTCATGAAATATATCATTTATAGTTGTGTAAGTATTGAACGATATTAATGTCACACCAATCCTTATGGATACGATAAACAAAATACATACTTTTAATATTGAACATCAAAATAGTGTCGTTGCCAGGAACTAGTGTTTGAATATTGAAGCATAACAATAGTTTCTATCATTTTAAGATTTGTGCATTTGTTAATACTATATATATATATATATATATATATATATATATATATATATATATATATATATATATATATATATATATATATATATATATATATATATATCCATTATGTTGCTCACATTTGATGGTTAGATTGTGAAATATGTTTATGCAAGATAGAACATCGGCAGATCAATTGCTCTTTGATCAAGAGATCGAAAGAACTACCTAAAGAAACAATAGCAAAACCAGGAAATACAAACAACTAGCCAAGCAAAAGAAGCAACAAAAGGAAACTTCTAATTTGTTTTCTTCGACATCTCCAAAACCAGAAATAATGATTGAACATGGAGAGAACAATAACAATCCCAACAATAATAACAACCTCAACAACAACAATCGAGGTAAAATAGTAAAATCTAATTATTTTCCTTTCTCGATTTTAGTAAAAAACTGAGGTAAAATAGGTTAACCCCTCGGTAAATAATCTTTAAAGAAAACATAACATTATTTATAAAAACAAATCCCGATTCATCATTGTTATGATTCTAGATTTTCTTGCATATCTTGTATGCATCCAAATTCTACTATTTTCAAAGGTTGAGCTCCTTTCTTTGTGTAACTTGACAAAATAGGTATGAAAAGACAATAGATAAGATCTACGAACAACCTACGATCCTAAGGAGAGAGATATCTATCAGTGATATGCTTGAGGAATGAGGCCTACAGACGATCTACAAGAAGAGCAAGATCTACGGACGATCTACAATCTTAAGATAGTGAGACCTATGGGTGGTCTATTAGAGAGCAAGTTCTACGGACGTTCTATAATATTAAAAGAGTGAGGCTTACGAGTGGTCTATAGGAGAGCAAAACCTATAGACGATCTATAATCCTAAAGAAGTGAGACCTACGGGCGATATGCTAGGAGAGTTAGGTCTATAAGAAGACTGTGATACGGTGGGAGAACTGACTTGGTGTTTCATGTTTTGTGTTCGCAAATGTTTCGGTTTAGCAAGAGTCGCCACCGACTTTTTATTTTATCCTAAGGAAAGGTCAAAAAGCACAGGAAAGACCTTTGAGATGTTTTCTTGGGTTCGGGGAGTAGATTATGAAAAGGGAAGGTGCAAGCACCATTTTCATCCATGGTTATCCATGGGCTCTTAGTTACTTGTTTAGATCATTTGCTTTGCTTTTCAGTTGTTCAAATGGTGCTTTGTGCATGGTTTTGAAAGATGTTTCGAAAAGAGGCCATCGTTGTGGCAACCTTTGTAATGATTCTTGCTTGAATGTATACAAATGTGTTTTTGTCTTTTGAAAAGATTTCAATGTTTTTTTGAAAGTTTGTTTTGAAATTGTATTGTGAAGTGTGTTTGAAAATAGCTAGGATGTTTTGCAAGCTTTTGACCAAGTAACTAAGAGTTGTCTACCCTATTTTACTCAAAGATCTTTCTTATGTTTTTAACCCTTTTAACAGTGTTGTTTCACCATTGCATTTGGTGAGCAACCTTGTTAAAAGGGTTAAAAACATAAGAAAGATCTTTGAGTAAAATAGGGTAGACAACTCTTAGTTACTTGGTCAAAAGCTTGCAAAACACCCTTGCTATTTTCAAACACACTTCACAATACAATTTCAAAACAAACTTTCAAAAAAACGTTGAAATATTTTTCAAAAGACAAAAACACCTTTGTATACATTCAAGCAAGAATCATTACAAAGGTTGCCACAACGATGGCCTCTTTTCGAAACATCTCACAAAACCACGCACAAAGCACCATTTCAAACAATTGAAAAGTAAAGCAAGTGATCTAAACAAGTAACTAAGAGCCCATGGATAACCATGGATGAAAAGGGTGCTTGCACCTTCCCTTTTCATAATCTACTCCCCGAACCCAAGAAAACATCTCAAAGGTCTTTCCTGTGCTTTTTGACCTTTCCTTAGGATAAAATAAAAATTCAGTGGCGACTCTTTCTAAACCGAAACATTTGCGAACACAAAACGCGAAACACCAAGTCAGTTCTCCCACTGTATCACAGAACTGGCGACTCTGCTGGGGAATTAAAACCTGGGAGGCTTCAAATGGAGAAACAGGAACTAGAATCTTCGTTCTGTTGGGAAATAACTTTGTGGGGAGAGTGTTTATTCTGCTTGGGAAATCAGGAGCTTGGGTTGTATGTCAATCTACTGGGGATTCCTGGTTGGGGATAAGACAAAGAGTTAACTGTTATCTGATTAATTCTCAAACTTTTATGATAACCTGCTGGGGAAGTTGGGGAAAGCTGAATAGTTCCCGCTGGGGATTAATAGTTGGAAATTTGACTCTGTTGGGGAAGAAGGTTTAGAGTATTCTAGCTCCGCTAGGGATATGTATTTCAGGGTCTTCGGGCTCCACTGGGGATCGGGAGTTTGGAGACTTAACTCTAACAGGAATTTTGAAACTTAACTCCGCTGGGGATAT
Organism: Vicia faba; assembly: GCA_948472305.1. Classification (NCBI taxonomy): domain Eukaryota; kingdom Viridiplantae; phylum Streptophyta; class Magnoliopsida; order Fabales; family Fabaceae; genus Vicia; species Vicia faba. Next base: position 1,577,371,095 of record OX451736.1, on the reverse strand, counting down.
ATACTTCATGGTTTTAGCTTTGTTGAGGATCTGAATGACATACTGCAGGGGATTTCTTCTGGAATAGCCTAAAAACGTCTTCCTGCACTTTCAACCTACCAGTAACTATCCTTTCTCATTTTGTTTTATTTGTAAGCAGTGATTATATTCAAATGCATATGCCTATTTAACAAACCATTGGACGTTTTCAAATAAAACATAAGTGTAAAAAGAAAAGAAAGGCAATCAAATTTCTTCACTTTGAAGTATTCTTGTATTAACCTTTGTAAGTATTTTTGTACAAAGAAGACAGACATCCTAGTAAGAGAATGTTGTCGTAAAATTCAGAAATTTTTTATACAAAAGAAAGATGGCTATGTGTAACAATTCCATGGGGTTCCCATTCTGCTATAGCCTTCACAACTCTGAATGTCTTATCCATTCGTTGCTTCGTCCGTAGATGATAGGATTGATCGGAAGCTTGGAGCTTGGTCATGAAGAGATTGCTCTTAAAGTGATCCGACGAGACATAGTCATACGCTTTAATTCCCTAACTTTTGCCTGGACCGCCCTTTCGGGTTTTCAATCCACCGAGAAACCTTTTTTTCCCAAGTCGCCCTTTCGGGTTTTCAACTTGCCGGGTGTACAGATTTTTTAATTATCCCTAATTTTTGCCTGAACCGCCCTTTCTGGTTTTCGATTCACCGGGATGCCCATTTTTGCCCAAGTCGCCCTTTTGGGTTTTCAACTTGTCGGGTCGTTTATACGTAGTATCTTTTGACTATGTCTGCATTCGCAGGGTGCGGCAAGTCGTCACCGTCCATGGTGGTCAGAATCATTGCCCCACTAGAAAAGATGTTCTTGATCATAAATGTTCCTTCGTAAGTAGGAGTCCACTTGCCACTGGGATCACTTTGCGGCAAGATGATCCGCTTGATTACTAGATCTCCGACTTGATATACCTGATGCCTGACTTTCTTGTTGAAAGCCTTGATCATCCATTTTTGATACGTCTGACCATGACAAACAGCAGTAAGTCGCTTCTCATTGATCAAATTAAGTTGATCAAGCCGGGTCTGAATCCAATCGTCTTCACTCAAACCAGTATCCTTCATAATCCTTAAGGAAGGAATCTGAACTTCCATAGGTAAAACAGCTTCCATGCCATATACCAAAGAAAAGAGGGTTGCCTCTGTTGAAGTACGCGTCGTGGTACGATATCCGTGCAGAGCAAACGGTAACATCTCATGCCAGTCCTTGTAGTTGACTGCCATCTTTTGAATGATCTTCTTGATATTCTTGTTCGCGACTTCAACAACACCGTTCATCTTTGGCCGATAGGGAGATGAATTGTGATGTTGAATCTTGAATTGCTCGCACAGAGCGGTGATCACAGTGTTGTTCAAATTTGTACCGTTGTCCATGATGATCCTGTCGGGGATACCATACCGGCATATGAGATTCTTCTTGATGAAGCGGGCAACCACATTCTTGGTAACGGAGGCGAAGGAAGCTGCTTCGACCCACTTGGTAAAGTAATCAATAGCCACCAGGATGAAGCGATGTCCATTGGATGTTGTAGGCTTGATCTCTCCAATCATGTCGATTCCCCACATTGCGAATGACCAAGGGGCTGTTAGAACATTGAGAGGAACAAGAGGAATATGTACCTTGTCAGCATAGACTTGGCATTTGTGACAAGTACGGGAATCTTGATGACAATCAGCTTCCATGGTAGACCAGTAGTAGCCTACCCTTAGAATCTTCTTAGCCATCATATGTCCGCTCAAGTGGGTGCCAAAGGTGTCACTATGTATTTCGATCATGATCAACTCTGCTTCAACCCTGTCCACACAACAAAGTAGAACATAATCATGGCTGCGCTTATAAAGGATACCATTGCTCAGTAAGAACTTGGCAGCAAATCTCCTTAAGAACTTTTTGTCATTGACTGAAGCTCCTTAAGGGTATTCTCTAGTTGGAGATACCTTTTGATTTCATGAAACCAGGGTTGTTCCACTACTTCTTCGGTGTTAATCTCATGACAGTGCACAGGTTCGTCCATTCGTTCGATGGTGATTTGGGGAGCCTCATTATCCCAGTTGAGTTTAAACATGGAAGACATTGTAGCCAGAGCATCCGCTAAATGATTTTCTTCTCGCGGGAAGTGCTCAAAGGTAATCTGTTCGAAATGAGGCAACAATGTCAGGACATGTTCTTTGTATGGGATAAGATTAGGATGTCTAGTGTCCCATTCTCCTTTGATTTAACTGATAACCAAAGCTAAGTCCCCAAATACGACCAAGGATTTGATTCCCAAGTCTATAGAAGCCTTGAGACCAAATATACAAGCTTCATATTCAGCCATGTTGTTGGTACAGCTGAAGCAAAGTCGGGCAGTGAAGGGTGTATGGCAACCTTCCGGAGAAATGAGTACTGCATCGATACCGTTGCCAAGTGCATTTGAAGCACCATTAAAGTACAGGGTCCATCAGGATCCTTGTTCAGGTTCGTCATATGGTCCGTTACCTTCAATGTTGTCCAACGTCATGATGTCCTCGTCAGGGAAGTCGAATCTCATAGATTGGTAATCTTCGACGACTTGATGAGCTAGGTGGTCAGCTAGTACACTCCCCTTTATAGCTTTTTGGGTCGTGTACTGGAATTATACTCAGTCAAGATCATTTGCCATCTAGTGATTCTTCCTGTTAAAGCAGGCTTCTCGAAGATGTACTTGATCAGATTCATCTTGGAAATCAGCAAAGTGGTATGAGTCAACATATACTGCCTTAGCCGGCGAGCAGCCCATACCAAAGCGCAGCAAGTTTTCTCGAACTGTGAGTAGCGAGTCTCACAGTCGGTAAACTTTTTGCTAAGGTAATAAATGGCATGCTCTTTTCGGCCAGACTCGTCATGTTGGCCCAATACGCACCTCATTGAGTTATCCAAAACTGTTAGATACATGATTAACGGCCTTCCTTCGACGGGTGGAATCAAAATAGGAGGCTCCAGCAAATACTCCTTGATCTTATCAAAAGCAACTTGACAATCGTTGTTCCATTCAACCACCTGATCTTTCTTCAATAGCTTGAAGATTGGCTCACAGGTAGATGTTAGGTGAGAGATGAACCTCGCAATATAGTTTAAGCGTCCCAAGAAACCTCTAACCTCCTTTTCAGTGCGGGGGGCAGGCATTTCTTGTATAGCTTTGACTTTAGCAGGATCAACCTTAATGCCCTTGTTGCTGACGATAAATCCCAAAAGTTTACCAGACCTGAATCCAAAAGTGCACTTGCTTGGGATCAGCCTGAGCTTATACTCCTTCAATATGACAAAAGGCTTTTGCAGATGGTCAAGGTGTTCTTCTTCTGTCTGTGAACGGGCTATCATGTCGTCTACGTAGACTTCAATCTCATGATGTATCATGTCATGAAACAAAGCTACCATGGCACGTTGATAGGTTGCCCCGACATTCTTCAGTCCAAATGGCATCACTTTATAGCAGAAGGTACCCCACTGCATAACAAAAATAGTCTTCTCCATGTCTTCGGGGGACATTTTGATCTGGTTGTATCCCGAGAATCCATCCATGAAGGAAAATACCTTGTGTTGAGTTGTGTTGTCAACCAAGATGTCGATGTGTGGTAGTGGAAAATGATCCTTAGGGATAGCCCTGTTTAAGTCCCGATAGTCCACACACATTCTGACTTTGCCGTCTTTCTTAGGCATGGGCACAATGTTAGCAACCAATTATGGATAGGAAGTAACATCCAGAAAGCCAGCATTGAATTGCTTCATCACCTCAACTTTGATCTTTTCAGACATGTCGGGCCTCATTCGACGAACCTTATGTTTGATCGGTGGACAGTCTTCTCTTGTAAGGAGACGGTGAACCACGATATCTATATCTAGTCCCGACATGTCTTCATAGGACCAGGCGAAGATTTCGATATATTCATTCAACAACTGCACTAAGCGCTCCTTGACACTTGGTTCCAGGTTGGCACCCACTTTTACCTCTTTCTTGTCTTCCTCTGTTCCCAAGTTGATGGTCTCTAGCAACTCTTCATGGGGCAGAATAGCCCTTTCCTCTTATTGTAGAAGTTTAGCTAACTCTCCAAGCACTTCACAGTCTTCATCACCTTCGTACTCGGCATGATTGACCAAATCTTCAGAGTCACCGAAGGCTAAAGCAAAATAGTCACCCATGGAATCCGGAATGGAACGGTACCTGCATTTTGTGAGTGTGGGTGTGTGTAAGGGATAGCCATCCTTAAACAAAACAAAATGTAAAAGGAAAGAAAATGAACACAACAATTTATAGATGAAAACGTCCAATGATTCACTTAAAAATGGCATATGCTAATGAAGAAATCAAGCCCTTACAAATGGACCTATATGCCCCGGGTAAGGCATAAGGTGAAAATAATGTACGAATTGTTTAATTATTACATACCAAAATAGGAAATTGTTCAAAGATAAATTACTGGTTGATGAAAGTGATGGGAACGAAGTCTTTCGCTTCCCAGTTGCTTAATCCTCCTTCGACGGTTGGAAAGATCCAATCTTCAAAGTTGTCTTCTTCATCAACATCTTCTAAGGCATTAATTCCATGGTGAGTGATTTTTACGGGCGGTCCTCCAGCCCGGGAGTGACGCACAGCTTTCTGGCCAGCAGCAGTAAAACCTAGTCTGAACTTGTCCGTCTTGTGAGGAAAATCAGGCAGTTGCCCCCACACTGTACTCCTTCCTTCTTTGATTATAGCCTCCGCATCTCTGAGGCTTGCCATCCTAGACACAAGCTTGGAAACGACATGCACATCAATCATTGTCTTTGCAACTGCGACTTCTGGAGAAACCTCTTCAAAATGTTGGAAAGGCGTTTCTATGAATTCGCCATCCAACTCCACATAGCGGAAGGAGTTGAGGTGACTTATCATCTACTCTTCCTCACCGTGCACCATTATAATATTACCCTGAACTGGATACTTTAGCATTTGGTGTAAAGAGGAAGTGACTTCCCCAACATTGTGGATCCACGACCTTCCCAACAAGCAAGAATATGAAGGACGGATGTCCATCACATAAAAGGTAGAGTTGAAAATCTCTGTGCCCACCTTGATTGGAATGTCCACTTCTCCATGGACCATCCTCTTAGAACCGTCGAAGGCTCTAACAATGATGTTACTTGGTTTTAGGGTCAAACCTTCGCAGTCCAATCGGTCCAACGCCTTTTTCGGTAGCACATTCAAAGATGAACCGGTATCCACCAGGACATGGGCAAGTGTGGTTCCCCTGCATTCTACTAAGACATGCAGCGCGTCGTTGTGCTTCCTTCCCTTAGGGGTCAAATCAGCATCGGAAAAACCAAGACCATTATCAGTAGTAAGGCTAACCATGCACTCTTGAAACTGGTCAGCCGAAGTTTCTTAAGGCACGTGTGCCGTCTTTATAAATTTGATTAAGGCCTTAGCATGAGCCTCAGAGCAGAGTAGGACAGCCAGCATGGAGATTTTGGAAGGGGTCTGCCCTATCTGCTCCACGACATCGTAGTCGCTCTTCTTGATTATTTTTAAGATTTCTTCCATCTCTTTCTGGGTGGTTTTGGGGATTACCACAGTCTGAGCCTTCGTCCTAACAGGCGCTTCTAGTATCCCCTTACCTTTGGTAGTAACATCAGAGGGTCTAACTTCAAGAGCATCAAATTCTTCAATTACCAGGCTTTGCACAGATGGCTTGACAGGCATAAAAACTCTCGAGGGTTCGAAGACTGCTCGTGGAGGAGCAATCTCCGAAGAGAATATCCTTCCGCTGCGAGTTATCTTTCTCGTTCCCGCAATATTCCCTATATCGGGGGTTTCATCATCAGAATTCTCTGGGACTGATTCAATCTGTTTGATACCATGATAGAAGATTTCTCCTCCGTAGTTCCATGGTATCATCTTGTTATATTTATACGGGACAGGCCCCGACATGGTGATTTTCAACGGTACAAACTTAGGATCAGGTGTGATCTTAACAGGACATTTGCAGGTCTTGGAAAGATCATCGAAGATGGTTATTATAGCAATGTCATTGGTCGGAGTATCAAAGGTAGCAGGAGTAACATGAGTGGTGGTATCAACAAGAGTCTTTTGAAAAAGAATCTCTTGGGTATCCATCAGGCGTTGGATGCCTGATTTCAATAGTGGGCAGTCAGCTTGCAAGTTTGAACAGAAATAACAGTCTTTTCCACAGCCTGGGAATATCCCGACTCTCATCAAATTCACTTTAGTCACTGGTAACGGGGTCAAAAGGCCATCAATAGTGGTAACATGAAGATCTTCCATAACAACATGGACGTTATGACCGTGCTTCGGCATAAGAGCAGATATCACGTTGGGTTTTTCGGGAGCATCAAACTCTACCTCCTTGGTGTCTATTAGGTCTTGGATCTTGTTTTTAAGAGCCCAACAATTGTTGGTATCATGCCCTACACTGTCCGAGTGGTATGCACATTTTGCATTGGAGTGATAATAAGGAGAAGAGGTATTGGGGTTTTTCGGCGCTTCTTTTAAGTTGGTGAGATTCAGCTTTAACAGATGAGGGAGTACTTGAGTCGGTGTCATGTTGATTCAGGTGAATTGCCGTTGTGGCCTTTCTACCCTTTGCTGATTAGCTCTTAGTTGATTGCTGTGAGGTTGATCATTTGAAGAGTTTTGGATCATCACAGCCCCCACCGTTGGTCGGCGCTCCGCTCTTCCTTGATTTCTTTGATTGTGAACATCATAAACTTCCTTTTTAGCTGGGAAGGTCTTCTTAATAGTAGTGGAAGCAGAGGCATCTTTCTGAATTTTACCACTTTTAATGCCAGCCTCGACCCTTTCACTGGTCAAAATTAATTCGGTGAATCCTGCAGAGGAACTCCCGATTAAATGATTGAAGAAAGGGCCAGACAGGGTCCCTAAAAACATGTCAACCAGCTCTCTATCCGACAAAGGTGGCTGCACCCTTCCAGCCAAGTCCCGCCACTTCTGGGCATACTCTTTAAATCCCTCATTAGAGGCCATACCCATACTCTGTAGCTGAGTACGAGTAGGCGCTAAATCTGCATTGTATTGGTATTATCGGTAGAAAGCAGCAGCTAAATCTTCCCAGTTGTGAACCTCAGACCTCTCAAGTTGATAGAGCAAGTCCAGTTGTGTACCTGACAAGCTATCTTGAAAGAAGTGGACCCAAAGATCTTTATCAGAAGAGTGGGGTTGGATCTTTCTGACGTAGGATCTCAGATGCATCTTCGGACACGACAAACCGTCATACTTAGAAAACGTAGGAACTTTGAACTTGGGAGGAATGACGATTCCAGCGACCAACCCTAGTTCTTCAAAATCTAAACCAGGTTCCCTTTGCAACTCCATGGCTGCTAACCAATCCTCAAGATTTTTATACTTATCATCCGCAGGGGGATATTGTTGTTCGGAGTAATCTTCATCCTCTTCCTCTTCTTCCTCTTCAACTTCAGATTCAGAAGGCATCGCAACTCCTTTTCCTTTACCAACCCCTTCATCAGACGTTGAGGGGAACTCGAGAACCTTTCTGGCTTGGTTTTCAAACCTTCTTCCAATAGTGGCCATACCAGTCCTTTTCTTCTTTTTCTCTTTATCTTTCTCCAACAGTACTTTAAGGTCCTCTTGACCCTTTGCTAAGGTCATGAGGAGTTGCTGGAATTGCGAATTCTGTGCTTGCAGATCCTTAACCGTCTGCTCCAAATCCATCTTGCTGAAATAAACAGAAGAAAGATAAGGAAACCTGGTGTGAAGACCTGTTTATGCATATAATGAATGATATGTTATTCATGTAATGCATTCAAGGATTCAGAAATTCAAATTTGTTGCAAACAAAAAGAACACATGTCATATTAAGAAATTTGTTAGTACATAAATGCCCCATGGGCAAAATATTACAAAATTCTCAATGTAAAAAGACATTGCGCATCCTCTTTGGTGCGATGTAAGTGTTGAGAGTCTCCTCTTCATGAAGTCGGTGAGTAAGCTCCAAAACGTTCTTCTCACTGGCATAGAAGCTGGCTTCAAAAGTATTCCGTTCTTCTTTGAGTTGGATCCAACTCTTTTGTAATTCTTCCAATGATGTTGGCATGTCTGGATGTAGGATGGTGTATGGAACCTCTCCTTCCACAACAGGCTCTTTGATCACTGGGAGAATGTGAGGGTATGGCATCATAAGATTTTGGGCGCGAATTCGTACCCACTTGAGATAAGGCTCAAGAGGGATGTAATTCTTGTGCCCCAGTGTCTTACTATCCACTTTGTTGGGCATCCTCAATGCTCTGATAAACCTTTGTCGAAGTCCTTGAGCGTCGCTGTCGAAGTTAAAAACCAAGTCAGGAATCAACATATCATGAGGACCATCCATCCGAGCATATCCAAACTGTCTTAGAGATAAACAGGGGTTGTAGGTGATGCCTCCCATAATGCCAAGTAGTGGGACATTAGGGAACTCTCGACAACGATCAATGATGATGACATTTTCTCTGGACCAAGAACACCAATGAACATCAGAACGTGTGAGGGTCATCAATCGTTGTGACCACCTTAAACCCTGCTCATTCTTAAAAACTGATTGAGGAAGGTGAGAAATAAACCACCTTGCTAGAAGAGGAGTACAACACATGAGAACACCCTTTTTCCTCATTGTTCGTGTGTAAAATGAGTGTAGGATGTCCCTAAGCAATGTAGGCACAGGATTCCGAGATATGAAAATCTTGACAACATTCACATCTATAAGTTGATCAGGGTTTGGGAACAAGACCAACCCATAGATGAGGAGTGCCACAATCTCTTCAAAAGCTTGTAGATCTAGAGAATTCCAGCAGTCTTGTGCCTTCTCAAACAGAAACTTTGCCAAGAAACCCTTGACACCACTTCTGGTTTCCCAATGACCTTTGATATCAGATGGTTGCAAGAGTAAGGCTTGAGCAACATCTTCAGGCTTTGGTTCTTTTTCCGTACCGTTGTAGGGTATTTGATGAAGAATAGGAATTCTCAAGAGTTGAGAAAATTCCTCCAAAATAGGTACTAATTGGTAATCAGGGAATGTGAAACAGTGGTGTAGGGGGTCAAAGAACTGGAAGAGAACTTTCACCATGTCTTCTTCAATGTTGGAGTTGACCAAGTTGAGAAGTCTACCATGTCTTTCATTGAAGAGAGAATTCTCTGGAATCTTGGAAGTAAGCTCCTTGAGTTGAGGAGGGATTCTCACAAGGTTGTCTTGGATTATTTTCCTGCGAAGAGATTCCATGACCTACAAAACAAGAACAAAGATGAAGATCCAAACCCTTGAAATGGTTAGTGGATGCATATGATGATTTATGATGTTCATGATGTATGCACAAGCACATGTACAAACAAGTCACACAAGACCCTAGTTCAAGGCTTGCATGAGGTTTCATAGGTAAGTACCCTCTTGAAGTTAGTTGGCTCAACCTGTCCTATAAATAATAACCGGGTTCTAAGGAGCTCAATATCACTGGATTATTTTCTATGTTCATTGTTTTGGTTTAGCCACTTAACTGGTGACCAAAATATTCCAAGAAAACAACCCTCAATGAGTGTAGTATCGAGTATCTACCAGCTTCGGACTGCACCAAAGCCGGTCATCTCACTACCCCTAATAAGGCCAAGATGGTCAAGTAAGGTTTTAAGAGTTCATTAGTGCTTCATGACATCACTCAGCGGCCCCGTATTCTCTTTGATTGACTCAAAGGCTACAGGTACTCACAAATATGTCACACTAATATAGATATTGCTTCAACCATGTCGGTATACCCCGCACAGTTTCCACAACGTATTGCTATTTACCTATGAATGTTTCCCAAAAATCCGGGTGGAGGATTTAAACCCAAACAAGAGAACCAAATGTAAAGCAATCAAAGCAATCAAGATAATAATGCAAAGGTGATATAAACCCTAAGGTTGCTCCATTTTTAAAGTTTTCCCCAGCAGAGTCGCCAGTTCTGTGATATGGTGGGAGAACTGACTTGGTGTTTCGCGTTTTGTGTTCGCAAGTGTTTCGGTTTAGCAAGAGTCGCCACCAAATTTTTATTTTATCCTAAGGAAAGGTCAAAAAGCACAGGAAAGACCTTTGAGATGTTTTCTTGGGTTCGGGGAGTAGATTTTGAAAAGGGAAGGTGCAAGCACCATTTTCATCCATGGTTATCCATGGGCTCTTAGTTACTTGTTTAGATCACTTTCTTTGCATTTCAATTGTTTGAAATGGTGCTTTGTGCGTGGTTTTGAAAGATGTTTCGAAAAGAGGCCATCGTTGTGGCAACCTTTGTAATGATTCTTGCTTGAATGTATACAAAGGTGTTTTTGTCTTTTGAAAAGATTTCAATGTTTTTTTGAAAGTTTGTTTTGAAATTGTATTGTGAAGTGTGTTTGAAAATAGCAAGGATGTTTTACAAGCTTTTGACCAAGTAACTAAGATTTGTCTACCCTATTTTACTCAAAGATCTTTCTTATGTTTTTAACCCTTTTAACAGTGTTGTTTCACCATTGCATTTGGTGAGCAACCTTGTGTTAGGATGTTAAACGGGACAGGCGCAAGTCATCATATAGACCATGATAGCAATTGTGTTAGGTATCTTTGGCAATTTTCTTGAGGGACTTGATCATTTTTGTTTAGGCAACCAAGACAGCGTCATCGAGGGACTATGATCTTTTGTTTTGTTTTTGTTTTGCCAAAGTACTCAACATGCATACCATGGCCCATTTTTGAAGGCAACAAGTGGATTTTAACCCTAGGGGTGCAAGTGTGCATTGTGTTTGATTTTTATGCATTTTTGTCTTTGATTAGGTCAAACTATTTGTTAATTTGGATTTTTGCATACAAACCCTAATTCTTTAATCATGGCATAATTGAAAGCGTAAAAGTGCGAGAATTTAAATTCTAAGCTATTACAACATGATTATGGGGATGGGGGTACAATTTTGAGTGAGGGGATATTTGGCAAGAAATTATAAACCCTAATTTACTATTACATCCATATTGAATTCTTTGTGCAAATAAATAAATGGGCAATATTTAATTAAACAAGATAAATAAATATTAAATAAAATTTGTTATGCAAAAAAGAATTTTTATTTGTTCATGTATGCAAAAGTATTTTTTAATGTAAAAGAGTATAAAGAAATAAAAGATTAATTTTATTTGTTTTTAGGGTAAAACCCTAATTTCTTTAAATAAATATAATATATTATTTATGTACAAAAATATATTAATATGTGTAAAAAATGAAATATATCTAAAAAAGGTATTTATTAGTATAAATAATAATAAAAATAAAAATATAATATTTTTGTATTTTTATTCTAAGTATTTAATAAAATAAAAGTATATATGTTTATTATGTGTATATTAATCAAATTAAATATGTACAAAATAAAATAAAATATGTACAAAATAAAATATATTCAAGAAAATATTTTTAATATAAATAAAAGTAAAGAACAAAAAATAAAAGTATAAATGTAAATATTTTACAAGTCTTAATAATATAAAAGAATATTTAAATACTTTTAATGTTAGAAAAAATTAGAATAAAATGCCAAATAAATTAAAAAAATTATGAAAATATTTTTTGAGCATTTATTATATTTGGAAATAAAATAACAAAGTCAGAAAAGAAAACAAAAATTCAAAAATGCAAAAATATAAGAAATTGGGCCAGGGGGTGTGAAACTGAAAAGAGAGGTGTTTAGAAGCAAAACTGGCCAGGCCCAGCCCAAGCCTTCATCTTCAACCTCCAGCAATTGTCAAACGCGCGCGCGCCTGGTTCAAACTTGGATATCCTGGAAACGTGATCTTTTGCCAAAACTCACAACATTAAACTTGTAGAGAATTTCAATATGATTCTAACCATATAAAGCATTAATCCTAACTCTCAAAGACCAGAGAGAATTTCTCTGGCCCTAATATCTGACCTAGTTTTTTCCAGCATGTTCATGGATGAAATTCTCCTAGCACACTTAATATAAATTAAAGCTGAGCATATGTATGGCTTCCTAGCAATGAACACTACATTTTTTATTCATAAACCTAAAGCTAAATGTTCCTAAATAGAGAGATAGAAAGTGGTGAAAAACCTGTTTCAGTTGGATTCGTGTAGGGCAATGCAGTGCTTCTCAAAAAGTTCTGAGGTGTCTGGCAGCTTGCCTGAACTTCACTTGATCTTTTCCAATAGCTAGCTTGCCTTGAATGTCCTTGAATCATCCTCTACAACTCAACCTGCATAAGCTTGAAATGAAAATGGTGAACACTGTAAATGGAGTTACAGTTGGCAATGGAGGTTTGGGATAGCTTGAATGAGTTGAATGGAAGGTGTTTGAAGCAAAAAGGGGAAAAACGCACGAGCCAAATGAGATGGAGAACTCAAGTTACAGCACCTGCCCTGTTTTGCCAAAGAAGAGTGATTTCTGGATATGGGATGTTTTGAGGCTTAAGTGCTCGTGTTTCTTGCTCAAAGGGTTGTGTGAAATATGTTTGTAATGTTTGTGTAAGCTAACAATGGCTGGTTTTCAAGTTGGGAGGATTTTGACAAGTTTCTTCTTTGTGAAGCAAGAATGTGTAAGTTGGTATCACAGGCATGTACCAGCCATATAACATGCTGCATAAAATCCTCTTGATACTTGCAATTTGTGGATTTGATTTGGCTTCTGAGATCTTGGCCCTATGCTTCAAAGATCATGTTTTGACATAAAGCATACCTTTTCCAAAATGGAAATGTACCTTTTTCTAATTAAGGCATAGTTTTGTGTGCAATGTCCAAATGGCCAAGATAATGCATTAGCTCAGTGGATTTGCATTTAATTAAGGAGTGTAAAATGTTTTAGAAGCCTGCAAACTAGTACAAAACATGCTGGTTTGAAAATGCCACTTGAGTGAACATGAATTTGCCATGGATACAAAGTGAGTTTTTGCCAACTTCATGCATTCGATTCTCCCTAACCACAAATGTGTTTAAGGAGTTCTTGGACAATTTGGAAAGATTGCAACATGCTCTATAATCCATCTTTGAAATGAAACTTGATACTCCAAGTGGAACTATGTGATAAATGGCCAAGAAGATGGGTCAAAATCCTGCCTAAACTAGGGCAAAATTTCTCTAAGTTAAAAGTTTTAGGGACCCTTGTTCCAAAAATCATAACTTGAGATCCAAGCTTCTTTTGAGAAAACTTTGTGCATAAAAGTTGTAGACTTTGTGGAGTAATACAACTTTCATGTTGTAAGTTTTGTTTGAATCCATTTGCATCTTGGTGAAAATGTGGGACAAAGTTAGGAAAAATTAAGAAAATTTCATAACTTAGAAAAACTTCTAAGTTATGAAAATTTTCAATTTCAAACCCTAATTTGAAATTTTGGGTTTCTTGGTGAACAAGTTTCATAATTTGACACATCTTGATGAAAAATGACCCTTGGCATTTGATTTTTAACCAAAAAGTCAAAGTTTGACTTTTCAGTGTACAGCCAAATTTTGATCAGTTGACTGAAAAATTCATCTGTCAATCCCATGCATTTGAGATCTTTTGAACTTTTTGAATAGGTCAAGATGATGTCATTGAGTCCTTGAATCCATGGTTGAGATTAATTTGCCATTGGCTAGGTCAAACAATCAAAAATTGCCTTTGTATAGTCAAAACCCTAAAAATGGCCATTTTGCCCTTTTGGTGATCTGATCAAATTTCTTATGGAATTGTGATCCAAACTTGATCAAATGGTTCATATGAGTTCATAATGTTGATGTGGGTCAAAATTCATGAAGTTTGACTGTAAATTGGCCACAGTTGACTTTTTCCCCAATACAGTTGATTTTTAGGTCAACTGTCCAATTGACTGGGCAAAAAATTGATTCAAAGCTTGAAACTTGGTATGGACAAACTTATGAGTCCAATATGAAGTATGAAAGTCACTTTGGGCATTGTAAGTCAAAAAATACCTGTGCAAACTCAAACCCTAATTTTGGTCAACAATGCAAGGAGGTATCTTGAGCAGAGCAAACCCTGGCTTGATCTTGAGTTCCAAGAGCCTTGTGATGAGAAATGTTGATGAAATGAGAGGGAAAATTTTAAGGTACAACAAAGACCTATATGGAAAGTTATCTCTACGGACGATCTACAATCTTAAAAAGTGAGACCTACGGGGGATCTACTAGGAGAGTTAGGCCTACGAATGACCTATAAGGAAATCTAGATCTACGGGTTATCTAAAATCCTAAGGTAAGACCTACGAGCGATCTACCAGAAACTAGGTCTACGGGTGACCTACGAGGAAATCTAGATCTACGGGCAATCTAAAATCCTAAGGTAATACCTACAAGCGATCTACCAGAAAACTAGGCCTACAGGCGACCTACGAGGAAATCTAGATCTATCAACGATCTAAAATCCTAAAGTAAGACCTACGAGCGATCTAACAGAAACCTAAGCCTACGGGCGACCTACGAGGAATTATAGATCTACGTGTGATCTAAAATCCTAAGGTAAGACCTACAGGCAATCAACCAGAAAACAAGGCCTACGGGTGACCTACGAGGAAATCTAGATCTACGGACGATCTAAAATCTTGAGGTAAGAAATATGAGGGATCTACCAGAAAGCTAGGCCTACGAGAGACCTACGAGGAAATATAGATCTACGGGCGATCTAAAATCCTAAGGTAAGACTTACAAGTGATCTACCATAAAATTAGGCCTACGGGCGATCTACGAGGAAATCTAGATCTACGGGCGATCTAAAATCCTAAGATAAGACCTATGAGCGATCTACCAGAAAGGTAGGCCTACAGGAAAACCAACGAGGAAATCAAGATCTACAGGCGATCTAAAATCTTAAGGTAACACCTACAGGTGATCTACCCGAAAACAAGGCCTACAAGCGACCTACAAGGAAATTTAGATCTACGGGCGATCTAAAATCTTAAGGTAAGACCTATGGTCTATCTACTAGAAAGCTAGGCCTACGGGTGACTTACAAGGAAATAAAGATCTATAGGTGATCTAAAATCCTAAGGTAAGACCTACAAGCGATCTACCAAAAAACAAGGCCTATGGGTGACATACGAGGAAATCTAGATCTATGGGCGATCTAAAATATTAAGGTAAGACATACGAGTGATCTACTAGAAATCTAGGCCTATGAGAGATCTATGAGGAAATATAGATCTACAGGCGATCTAAAATCCTAAGCTAAGACCTGCGGGTGATCTACCAAAAAATTAGGCCTACGGGCGACCTACGAGGAAATCTAGATCTACGAGCAATCTAAAATCCTAAGGTAAGACTAGCGATTGATCCACCAGAAAGCTAGGCCTACAGGCGACCTACAAGTAAATCTAGATCTACGGGAGATCTAAAATCCTAAGGTAAGACCTACATGTGATGTACCCAAAAACAAGGCCCATGAGCGACCTACGAGGAAATCTTGATTTAGGGGTAATCTAAAATCCTAAGGTAAGACCTACGAGCGATCTACCAGAAATATAGGTCTACGGGCGACCTACGAGGAAATCTAGATCTACGGGCGATCTAAAATCTTAAGGTAATACCTACTAACAATCTACCAGAAAACTAGGCCAACAGGTGACCTATGAGAAAATCTAGATCTACGGGCGATCTAAAATCCTAAGGTAAGACCTAAGAGCGATCTACAAGAAAGCTAAGCCTGCGGGCGACCTGCATGGAAAGCTAGATCTAAAGGCGACCTAAAATCCTAAGATAAGACCTACAAACGATCTACCAAAAAACTAGGCCTACGTGCGACCTACGAGGAAATCTAGATCTCCGGGAGATCTAAAATCCTATGGGTAAGACCTATGAGCGATCTACTACAAAGCTATGCCTATCAGTGACCTACGAGGAAATCTAGATCTACGAGCGATTTAAAATCCTAAGGTAAGATTACGGGCGATCGACCAGAAAGCTTGGCCTACAGGCGACCTACGAGGAAATTTAGATCTACGGGCGATCTAAAATCCTTAAGTAAGACCTACAGGCAATCTACCAGAAAACAAGGCCTACGAGGAAATCTAGATCTATGAGCGATCTTAAATCCTAAAGTAAGACCTATGAGCGATCTACCAAAAATCTAGGGCTACGGGCGACCTACGTGGAAATCTAGTTTTACGGGCGATCTAAACTCCTAAGGTAAGACCTACGAGCGATCTACCATAAAACTGGGACTATGGGAGACCTACGAGGAAATATAGATTTACGGGTGATCTAAAATCCTAAGGTAAGACCTACAAGCAATCTACTAGAAAGCTAAGCCTATGGGAGACCTAAGAGGAAATATAGATCTACGGGCGGTCTAAAATCATAAGGTACGTAACACCTACAAGTGATCTACAAGAAAACTAGGCCTATGGGTGACCTACGAGAAAATCTAGATCTACAGGAGATCTAAAATCCTAAGCTAAGACCTACGAGCGATCTACTTGAAAGCTAGGCCTACAGGCAACCTACGAGGAAATCTAGATCTATGGGTGATCTAAAATCTTAAGGTATGACTTATGAGCGATCTACCAGAAAACTAGGCCTATTGACGGCCTACGAGGAAATTTAGATCTACGGACGATTGATCAGTGCATTTTAATACACATTCTTCTATGTTTGTACTTAAGCATTTCTATGTTTTTCTTTATTTATTTTTATGTTTTATAATGTTTTTCTAATTTAGTTTATTTTTTACTTAATTTGATTTTTGTATTTAATTTTCAGCATTGGCAGCTTTCATTGAAAAATTTATAACTGGAGCTACAAGAATCAGATCGAGGTATTCTAATACTCGTTGGAAATTCAAGAGAAAGAACTACAACTTTCTTGTTAGAGCCATAAGCTAATTCAGAATGTTGTAGACTTGAATAATTCGTTGAAGTTGCAGCTTTAGAATAATTTTTTTTGGGTCTCTTTAGTGAATTTTTTTTGTAATAACGAGGTATTGAATTTTTTCCCGCAAATAACCATATTTCTGAGAAAATTACGCAAATAACCATGTTTCAGAAAACCCCACAAGGGAGGAGCCATCTCAATTGGCACCTACATCTTATTTCAAAGGGGAGGCGCCATCTCACTTGGTGCCTAGGTGTTAAAGTTGTGCCCTAAGCCAAGTGAGATGGCGCCTTAGTGCAATGGGCATGCGATTTTTCGCGTTTTTTATTTTAAATATGGTACGTTACATAAACGATATAGGATCACAAAAATTCGACTTTTTATTTACACAATATAATTACACAAAACGATTACATAAGAAAATACAAAATAACTAGTGGTCCCTCGGAACTCGGTAACGGCCCACGGTTCCGCATCCCTATCCTCGCCTTTCCCGTGCTGGGTTTCGTCACATTTTCTGTTGTGGCAGGGTCGATGGCCCAGCAAAGTCAATGCATTCTGGATCCATGAAATCGGTCAGATCTCCATATCTAGAAGATCCGCTTTGGTACAGTAGGTTACTCATACCCTCAAAGTTTGGTCGTGTTGGTGGTGGGCGGGGTTCCATGGTTGGTCTATAGCACTGGTCGTCTGAGTACAGGGGTAGAAAGGAAATGAATCTCGGGGTGTTTGGTATTGGGAATGTTGGGTGCTTTGGGGATGTGTTGGTTTATGGTAAGTTGGATTGGTTGGTTCATAATCTTCAGAAAATCCCAGATCAGGGCTTAGGTTAGATGTTGAGGGGACCATATTGGGATATGTAGAAGACTGGAATTGTGTGTGAGGCATACGAGTGTATTGGTATTGTGATTGAAATTATGGTTGGGTGTGGGGCATATGGGGGTATTGGTATTGAAGTGGTGATTGTGGTTTGTTGTGGGGCATGCGGGTGCAATCATATTGTGGTGGTGATTGTGGTTGGGTGTTTGTGGTTCTGTTTTGTCGGGGAGGTTGGTGGAAGGTTGATATGTGTTGGGTTTGTTGTTAGGGAAATGAGGGTTGTGCCCATTGTGTTTGTGGGTCAACCAAATACCTTAGATGAGGCACGTGCATTTCTGGGGTACTAACCGATATGTACCAAGCTAAATATTGATCCGTGTGTCACATATTATCATGGTTGAGGAAAACTGGGAATTGTAAGACATGTCAGTGATGCCTCTTCCACATATTACACCATTTTGGATCAAAATCTTTCCAGTTGGTAAGACCCCATTGGGCGTCGACCCTATTGAGATGCCACGAGGACAAACAAGTTGGATCACATGGTATCTCTTGATGCATTCCAAACTGCATCTTGACACGGTCACTGTGGTGTATCTCCACAACATTGGACCGTATGATTGTAGTCTTTGCGCTCCAAATTGCTGCATCCTCGGGGTTTGGTTCATGGTCCTAACCCAAATATGGTCTCCAGGAAAACTGCGGATAAAATTAAATCAACTTATTGAAAATGTAATAAATAAATAATTTAAAAGTAGAAAAGTTTAAAGGTATGATGTACATCATCCGGGCCAAGGTGATCCAATAGATTGCGATATAGAGCGACATTGAATCTTGGATTCTTGCCGTAACCCATACCCCTCACGCAGTACCTAAAGGAATTGAAAAATATTTTATTTTTATCATATATTTGGTGAAGAGATGAATAATAATAAATGATATAAGTTATTGACTTATTTTGTTGCGTACGGGAAAATGAATGCGTTGTTGTTGACGGGGTTTAGGGACTCCATTCTCCACCAACCCCAGGCTTGAAGTAAAAAAGCACAGCCATAAAAGGTACCTTCTTCCTTGATTGCATTTTTACACAAGGAACTGTATAGATGGTCTAAAACAGCAGAACCCCAAATATACTTTATAGTTTTTTCAAAGTCTCTAAGTAAATTTAAATACATGAAATTTACACTATTCCTCGTACTTTCAGGAAATAAAAAGGTTCCAAAAAGTATCATTATATAATTTCTAGCTTTTATTACCTTAGCTAACTCGGAGGAATGTTCGTTCAATTCCAGAGTCGCATAATGATTTTTGAGCTCAGTAAGTAGTATACCCTGGCCTCTCGCACCACCACCTTCGACCATATCCCTGCCCAACAATTCTTCGCACAAAGAATTGGGCTGCTGAACCGACCTGTTAACCGCCTTACCGTCGACAGGGAGACCCAATAACATGTACACATCCTCTAGTGTGATAGTACATTCACCTATTGGTAGATGAAATGTGTGGGTCTCTGGTCTCTACCTTTCCAACATTGCAAGTATGAAATTTAAATCAATCATGCAGTTAGAGATATTTATAACATTTCTGAAACCTGCGTATTCGAGATAGGGTACAATCAATGGGTTGGGAGCAAGGTAGTTATGTGACCGGATTCTGAACCTTTTGGTATCCTAAGTTAAGAATGTAAAAAGTGTAAGAGTACATAAGATGTATAAAGCATTAATAGAAGTATGAAAAATGTATAAGTATACAAGATACTTACAAATGCTGCAATGTTGTCCCTTGTGCCTCTGTGAGAATCGCCCGTTGTGAGAAGAGCCATTGTTGAAATTGTTTGAGATTATGAAACAGTTTGTAGCAAAGAGTGAGATGATTGTGGATGCAATAGAAGTATGTGAGGCTCTGTATTTATAGGCAAAATTTTATCACAGAGTAAGTGAGGTGGTTGGTGGGTGCATGCATGCATGATAAGTGTCACTCTTGCAGTGTAGGTGTAGGCTAGGTGGCAGCCTTGGGGAAGGCATCTCTGCATGCATGTAATACGATTGGACGTGTAGGGAGGCGCCATTGGACTTGGCGAATGAGTATAAAAATGAAAGGTGTTACCATCCCTGTTGGCGAATTAGAGGTGGCATGGGTTGCAGTGTAGGTGCAGGCTAGGTGACAGCCTTGGGGAAGACATCTCTGCATGCATGTAATACGATTAGATGTGTAGGGAGGCGCTATTGGACTTGGCGAATGAGTACAAAAATGAAAGGTGTCACCATACCTATTGGCGAATTAGAGATGGCATGGGTTGCAGTGTAGGTGCAGGCTAGGTGGCAGCCTCAGGAAAGGTATCTCTGCATGCATGTAATACGATTGGACGTGTAGGGAGGCGCCATTGGACTTGGCGAATGAGTATAAAAATGAAATGTGTCGCCATCCCTGTTGGAGAATTAGAAGTGGCATGGGTTGCAGTATAGGTGCAGGTTAGGTGACAGCCTTAGGGAAGGCATCTCTGCATGCATGTAATACGATTGGACGTGTAGGGAGGCGCCATTGGACTTGGAGAATAAGTACAAAAATGAAAGGTGTCGCCATCTCTGTTGGCGAATTAGAGGTGGCATGGGTTGCAGTGTAGGTGCAGGCTAGGTGGCAGCCTTGGGGAAGGCATCTCTGCATGCATGTAATACAATTGGACATCCCAGTTGGCGAATTAGAGGTTGCTTACTGTTATTTTATTCAAATTCAGTACAACCTATTTAATACTACATTTATCAAAACACTTCTACACTCAATCACTCAAACACTCGAACATTCAAAAAGTCAAACAATCAAACACTTAAACCTTCAAACATTCAAACCTTCAAACCTTCTGTTGTACCCCAAAATTTTCCCTCTCATTTTATCAAGATTTTCCTCACAAGACTCTTTGGACTCCAGACTGGATTAGGGTTTGCTCTGCTCCAGACATCTCCTTGCACTGTTAACTTGAAATTAGGGTTTGAGTTTGCACAAGGATTTTTGGACTTCCAATGCCTAATATGACTTTCATACTTCACGTTGGACTTATAATATTTCCCATACCAAGTTTCAAGCCTTGAATCAAATTTTTGCCCAGTCAATTGGACAATTGACCTATAAATCAACTATATTGGGGAAAAAGTCATCTGTGACCAATTTACAGTCAAACCTCATAATTTTTGATCCACACCAATATTATAGACTCATATGAACCATTTGATCAAGTTTGGACCACAACTCCTCAAGAAATTTGATCAGATCATCAAAAGGGCAAAATGGTCATTTTTAGGGTTTTGACTGTATAAGGGCAATTTCTGATTTTTCACCTATCCAATAGCAAATTTGGTTCAAGCATGGATTCAAGGACTCAATGGAATCATCTTGATCTAATCACAAGATTCAAAAGATCTCAATTGCATTGGATTGACAGATGAATTTTCCAGTCAGCTGATCAAAAATCAACTGTACACTGAAAAGTCAAACTTTGACTTTTTTGTCAAAATAAAGTGCCAAGGGTCATTTTTCATCAAGATGTGTCAAAACATGAAACTTGTTCACCAAGAAACCTAATTTTGAAAATTAGGGCTTAAAATGGAAAATTTTCATAACTTAGAAATTTTCTAAGTTATGAAAATCTCTTATTTTTCCCCAACTTTTCCTAACTTTTTCACCATGATGCAATTGGATTCAAACAAAACCTCCAACATGAAAGTTGTAGTCCTCCACAAAATATACAACTTTGATTCACAAAGTTTTCCCAAAAGATGCTTGGATCTTAAGTTATGATTTTGTGAACAAGGGTCGATGAAACTTTTAACTTAGTGAAATTTTGCCCTAGTTTAGGCAGGATTTTGACCTATCTTCATGGCAGTTTTTCACATAGTTCCAATTGTAATTTCAAAATTCATTTCAAAGATGGATTGTAAAGAATGTTACAAGCTTTCCAAAATATACAAGAACTCTCCAAAATCATTTATGGTTAGGGAGAATCGAAGAAAAGAAAATGGCCATTTCTCACTTTTGTCCATGGCATTTTTCATGTTGCTACAAGTTGCAAATTCTGTCCAAACATGTTTGTACTTGTTTAAAGGTCCTTAAACAATTACACACTCAAAAATTGAATGCAAAATCAATGTATTAAGGCTTTGTTCTGAGCTTTAGAAGATTACACAAAGGATTAATCCATTTTTGGCAAAAGGCAACAATACCATTTACATAAAGCACAACTTTTGCATTTTTGTTTGTATTGAGCATTGCACTTAATCTTTTGTAGCAAACCACATCCACAAAGATAGGTAAAAGTATACCAACTATGTTCAGACCCTAAGCTAGATTGTACAAGCCTTTGCATTGTCAAAATCACCTTTTGCTTCAAAACCAAGTCATGGTGCCAAAAGTCCATAACTTTGCAATATGATAAAACCAAAGCTGGTGAACATTTGAACCAACTTGAACACATTATAATAAGCCAAAAACACTAGCTAGTAACCTCTCAAACACCCTTGTACACCAAAAACCCCATTTTCTGCCAAAACAGGGCAGGATCTGCAAATCATAAGCCAAATCACAATCTACTCGTGCGTTTTGCTTGCAACCAGTACCAACACACTCCATACAACATACCTAAGCTATCCCAACCATTCCCAAGTCACTGTAAATCCATTTACACACTTCACCATTTTCAAATTCTGACTTTGCAGGTTGAGTTCTACAAACATATTCAAGTTATTTCAAAGCAGACTAAGCATTGGGAAAGCTCAAAGGAACTTCAAGCAAGCTCACAAGTATCTCAGGCCTCACTCACAACTCCTACATTGCCATACTCGAGCTTGACTGAAACAGGTAAAGCTCAAACTTCTATCTCTCTATTTATGAATCATTAGGCTTAGATTTGTGAATAAAAAATGTAGTCCTCATTGCCCTTGAGCTGTACATATGCATATAATTCATTTAAGTTAACTGAGCTGGGAGAATTTGAATGATGAACTTTCTGAAAAAAATAGGTTAGAAATTAGGGCCAGAGAAATTCTCTCTGGTCTTTGAGAGTTAGATTAAGTTTTTTATATGGTTAGAATCGTATGATCATGCTCTATAACTTTCATGTTGCAAGTTTTTGTTTTTAAGCACAAATGCAGGAGATACGAGTTTGAACCATTGGCGCGCGTTTTTCTGTTTCACAAGGTCAGGGACGAAGATGAATGTGGGCTGGGCTTGACTTTGCCTTGCTTTTTGCACCCCTTGGCTTGCTGTTTACACCCCTTGACCCATTTAAATTATTTTTGTATATTTTTGTATTTCTTTTTCATTTCTGACTTTTATTATTAATTTTTTTAATATAAAAAATTACCAAAAATATTTTCTTAAATTTTCATATTTTATTTTATTATTTTTATTATTTTTTAAACATAGAAATAGTTATTAAATAATATATACTTTTATTTTCTTAAAATAAATTCATAAATAATACAAAAAATATTATATATTTTTATTTTTATTATTTTTACACTTAAATAATATTTTCCCACACATTTTAATTTTTTAAACACTTTTGTATATATTTTATTTTATTTTCTTGAACATAAATAAAATGAATAAATAATATAATATACATATATTTTCTTAAAACAAAAACTAGGGTTTCCACCCTCAATAAAAATAATCATTATTAGTTTTTCTTTTTTTGATACATTAAATAATTTATTTTACATACATAAAATAAAAATACAAAAAAAACAATTTTGCATATTTATAATATATTGCATATTTAAATAATTGTCAATTTATTATTTGTACATTGAATTCAATTTGGTTGTAATAGTTGAATTATAACTTTATTTCTTGCAAATATTCCCCTATTCAAACTTGTATCCCCCTCCCCATAGCAATGTTGTAATAGTTGTAGATTTACTTTTACGCACTTTATAGCTTTCAAATATGCCATGATAGAAAGATTAGGGTTTGTATGATAACCAAAATCAAAACAAATAGCATGACTAATACATGACAAAAATGCATGAAAAATGACAACACAATACACACAAGCACCCCTAGGGTTTCATCCACTTGTTGCCTTAAAAATGGCCATGGTATGCACACTAGGTGTCTTGGAAAAACAAAAACAAAACAAAAAGATCATAGTCTCTCGATGACGCTATCTTGGTTGCCTAAACAAAAATGATCTAGTCCCTCAAAAAACTTGCTAAGATACTTGGCAATATTGTTATCATGGTCATACGATGACCCACGCCTGTCCCGTTTAACATCCAAACACAAGGTTGTTTACCAAATACAATGGTAAAACAACAATGTCAAAGGGTTAAAAATGTGTAGGAAAGATCTTTGAGTAGGGTAGACAACTCCTAGTTACTTGATCTCTTGCAAACATCCTTGCTAATTTCAAAATACACAATTTCAAAACATTTCCCAAAACAAACTTTCAAACATTGAAATATCTTTTCAAAAGACAAACACCTTTGTATATATTCAAACAAGAATCATTACAAAGGTTTCCTAGACAAAGGCCTCTTTTTCAAAATATTTTTCAAAACCGCACACAAAAGCACCATTTCAAACAATTGAAAAGCAAAAGCAAGTGATCTAAATAAGTAACTAAGAGCCAATGGAAAACCATGGATGAAAAGGGTGCTAGCACCTTCCCTTTTCATAATCTACCCCCCGAACCCAAGAAAACATATCAAAGGTCTTTCCTGTGGTTTTTGACCTTTCCTTTGGATAAAATAAAAAGTTGGTGGCGACTCTTGCTAAACCGAAACATTTGCGAACACAAACGCAAAACCTCAAGTCAGTTCTCCCACCGTATCAAAGAACTGGCGACTCTGCTGGGGAATTTTCTAAAAGTGGGGTTACCTTAGGGTTTAGATCACCTTTACATGCTTACCTTGTTTGCTTTGTTTGATTTACATTTGGTTCTATTGTTTGGGTTTGAAATCCTCTACCCGGATTTGGGAAACATTCATAGGTAAATAACAATATGTTGTGGAAACTATGCAGGGTATATCGACATGGTTGAAGCAATAACTATATTAGTGCGACATATTTGTGGGTACCGGTAGCCTTTGAGTCAATCAAAGAGAATACGGGGCCGCTGAGTGATGTCATGAAGCACTAATGGACTTTTAGAACCTTTACTTGACCATCTTGGCCTTTTTAGGGGTAGTGAGATGACCGACTTTGGTGCAGTCCGAAGTTGGTAGATATTCGATACTACACTCATTGAGGGTTGTTTTCTTGGAATATTTCGGTCGCCAGTAAAGTGGCTAAACTGAAACAATGAACACATAAAATCATCTAGTGATATTGAGCTCCTTAGAACCCGGTTACTATTTATAGGACAGGTTGAGCCAACTAAACTTCAAGAGGGTACTTACCTATGAAACCCCATGCAAGCCTGAAACTAGGAACTTGTGTGATTTGCTTGTACGTATACCTGTGCATACATCATGAACATCATGAAGCATCATATGCATCCACTAACCATTTCAAGGATTTTGGATCTTCATCTTTGTTCCTATTTTGTAGGTTATGGAATCACTCCGCAGGAAAACAATCCAAGTCAACCTTGTGAGAATTCCTCCTCAACTCAAGGAGCTTACTTCCAAGATTCCAGAGTATTCTCCATTCACTGAAAGTCATGGTCAACTTCTCAACTCCAAAATTGAAGAAGATATGGTGAAAGTTCTCTTCCAGTTCTTTGACCCCCTACACCACTGCTTCACATTTCCTGATTACCAACTAGTACCTACTTTGGAGGAATTTTCTCAACTCTTGAGGATTCCTATTCTCCATCAACTACCCTACAACGGTACGGAAAGAGATCCAAAGCCTGAAGATGTTGCTCAAGCCTTACACTTGCAACCATCTGATATCATAGGTCATTGGGAAACCAGAAGTGGTGTCAAGGGTTTCTTGGTAAAGTTTCTGTTTGAGAAGGCACAAGACTGCTGGAATTCTCTAGATCTACAAGCTTTAGAGGAGATTATTGCACTTCTCATCTATGGGTTGGTCTTGTTCCCAAACCCTGATCAGCTTATAGATGTGAATGCCGTCAAGATTTTCATATCTCGGAATCCTGTGCCTACATTACTTGGGGACATCCTACACTCATTTCACACACGAACAATGAGGAAAAGAGGTGTTCTCATATGCTGTACTCCTCTTCCAGCAAGGTGGTTTATTTCTCACCTTCCCCAATCAGTCTTGAAGAATGAGCAAGGCTTGAGGTGGTCACAACGATTGATGACTCTTACACATTCAGATGTTCATTAGTGCTCTCGGTCCAGAGAAAATGTTATCATCATTGATCATTGTGGGGTATTCCCTAATGTCCCACTACTTGGCATTAGGGGAGGCATCACCTACAACCCCTGTTTGGCTCTGAGACAGTTTGGGTATTCCAGAAGGGATGGCCCACATGACATGTTGATTCCAGACTTGGTTTTTGACTTTGACAACGACGCTCAAGGACTTCGACAAAAGTTTATCCGAGCTTGGAGGATGCCCAACAAGGAAGACAATAAGACATTGGGACACAATAATTCCATCCCCCTTGAGCCTTACCTCAAGTGGGTATGAACCCGCACCCAAAGTCTTATGATGCCTTACCCCTATATTCTCCCTATGATCAAAGAGCCAATTATGGAAGGCGAGGTTCCATACACCCTCCTACATCCTGACATGCCAACATCATTGGAAGATTTACAAAGGAGTTGGATACAACTCAAGGGAGAGCGTGATACGTTTGAAGCCCAATTCTACGCCAGTGAGAAGAAGGTTTTGGAACTTACTCGTCAACTTCACGAATAACAGACTCTCAACACCTACATCGCACCAAAGAGGATGCGCAACGTCTTTTTACATTAGAATTTTGTTTTATTTTTCCCTTGGGGCATTTATGTACTAACAATTCTATCTTATTAATATGACATGTGTTCCTTTTGTTTAAAACAAATTTGAATTTCTGAATCCTTGAATGAATTACATGAATACATTTCATTCATCATATGCATAAACAGGTCTTCACGCCAGGTTTCTATATCTCTCTGCTGTTTATTTCAGCAAGATGGATATAGAGCAGACGATCAAAGATTTGCAGGCGCAGAATTCACAGTTCCAACAACTACTTATGACCTTGGCAAAGGGTCAGGAGGATCTTAAAGCTCTGTTAGAGAAGGAAAAGGAGAAAAAGAAAAAGAAAAGAGTTGGTGTGGCTACTTTGGGTAGAAGATTTGAAGGTCAAACTAGAAGGGTCCTGGATTTCCCCTCAACATCTGATGAAGGGGTAGGAAAAGGAAAGGGAGCTGCAGTACCATCTGAGTATGAGGAAGAAGAAGAAGATGAGGAGGATAAAGACTATTCTGAACAGTAGTACCCTCCTGCAGATGACAAGTACAAGAATCTGGAAGACCGTCTGGCAGCCATGGAGGTACAAAGGGTGCCTGGGTTGGATTTCGAAGAGTTAGGGTTGGTTTCTGGGATTGTCATTCCCCCCAAGTTCAAAGTGCCTATTTTTGCCAAGTACGATGGGTTGTCTTGCCCAAAGATGCACCTACGGTCTTACGTCAGAAAAATCCAACCTCATTCTTCTGACAAGGACCTGTGGGTCCACTTTTTTTAGGATAATTTGTCGGGGACGCAATTAGATTGGTTCTACCAGCTTAAGAGGTCTGATGTGCATAATTGGGAGGATTTGGCTGCTGCCTTCTACAGACAATATCAATATAATACGGACTTAGCACCAACCCGTACTCAATTACAGAGTATGGGCATGGTCTCTAATGAAGGCTTTAAGGAGTATGCCCAGAAATGGAGAGACTTAGTGGGGCGAGTGCAACCACCTCTATCTGAGAGGGAGCTAGTTGATATGTTCTTGGGGACTCTGTCAGGTCCATTCTTCAATCACCTGATAGGAAGTTTGTCTGCGGGGTTCACCGAGTTAATTCTGACTGGTGAGAGAGTTGAAGCCGAAATCAAGAGTGGTAAAATTCAGAAAGATACATTTACTTCCGCTGCCATCAAGAAGCCTTTTCCAGCAAAGAAAGAAGTATCAGCTGTCTACTCTCAAAGAAGTCAAGGAAGAGTTTAGCACCGACCAACGGTGGGGGCCGTAATGATTCAGAAGTCTGCAGATGATCAGCCCAGAAACAATCAACCTAGAACCAACCAACAAAGAGTGGAAAGGCCTGCACGGCAATTCACCCGGATAAACATGACGCCTGCTCAGGTTCTACCCCATATCTTGAAATTAAACCTTACAACCTTAAGAGAGGCCCCGAAGAATCCGATTACTTCTTTTCCACACTACCATCCCAACGCCAAGTGTGCTTATCATTCAGATAGCGTGGGGCACGACACCAACAATTGTTGGGCCCTCAGGAATAAGATTCAGGATTTAATAGATGCTAAGGAAGTGGAATTCGACGCCCCTGAAAAGCCGAATGTGATCTCTGCTCCAATGCCAAAGCATGGCCACAATGCCCATGCTATTGAAGAAGATCTTTTTGTTGCTACTGTTGATGATTTGATGACTCTGTTACCAATAATCAACCTAAATTTGTTGAAGGCTGGGATTTTCCCAGGATGTGAAAAAGATTGCTGCCTTTGTTCATCCTTACCAACCGACTGTCCGTTGTTGAAGTTAGACATCCAACGCCTAATGGATAATCAAGAAATCCTTTTTGAGAAGGCTCCTGTTACACCGACTCCTATGAATGATGTTTCTATAATTACCATATCCGCCAATCTTTCCAAGGTCTCCAAAAGACCTGTTAAGATTACATCCGATCCAAAGATTATACCTCTAAAGATAACCATGCCGGGGCCTATCCCATACAAGTCCAACAAATCAATACCGTGGAACTATGGGGGAGAGATCTTCTACCACGACATTAAATAGATTGAATCAGCTGAAGAAAGTTCTGATGAAGAGACTCCTGACATTGGAAATATTGCTGGAGCGAGTAAAATCACCCGCATCGGAAGAATTTTCTCTCTGGAGATTGCTCCTCCAAGGGAAGTCTTCGAACCCTAAAATGCTCCTAAGGTTACTCCTGCGCCGATCAACATATCTGTGAGAACTCCAGTTATTAAAGAAGTCGTGACTCTTGTGGTTGTAACCTTTGCTGTTGCTGCTGATAAAGGGAAGGGATCCAAGAAACGCCCGTCAGGACGAGGGCTCAGCCTTTGGTCATCCCTGAGACCACTCAAAAAGAAATGGAGGAGATTTTGAAAATAATTAAGAAAAACGACTATGATGTTGTGGAACAATTGGGGAAAACCCCCTCAAAGATCTCTATGCTTGCCTTGCTGCTTTGCTCCGAAGCTCATGCCAAAGCTTTGATCAGATTCTTGAAGACGGCCCACGTGCCTCAGGAAACCTCCGCGGACCAGTTCCAGGAATGTGTAGCCAGCCTAACAGCAGACAATGGTCTTGGGTTCTCCGATGCTGATTTAACATCTAAAGGGAGAAAGCATAATGATGCTCTGCATGTCCCGGTGGAATGCAGAGGGACTACTCTAGCTCACGTTATGGTTGATACTGGGTCGTCTTTAAATGTCTTGCCGAAGAAAGCATTGGACAGATTGGACTGTGAAGGTTTAACCCTGAAGCCCAGCAATATCATTGTCAGAGCCTTTGATGGTTATAAAAGGATGGTCCACGGGGAGGTGGACATCCCGATTAAAGTGGGAACAGAAACTTTCAACTCCACATTTTATGTGATGGACATCCGTCCCTCCTATTCTTGCTTGTTGGGAAGACCCTGGATTCATAATGCTGGGGCCGTCACTTCTTCTTTACACCAAATGCTCAAGTACCCAGTCCAGGGGAAAATTATAACAGTTCATGGCGAGGAGGAGTACATGATAAGCCATCTAAATTCATTCCGCTATGTTGAATTGGATGATGAATTCTTTGAGACCCCCTTTCAGCACTTTGAAGAGGTTTCTCCTAAGATTGCAGCAACCAAGACGGTGTCTTCTGTACCCATGATTACCAAACTTGTGCCTCGGATGTCATCCCTCAAAGATGCAAAGGCTGTGATTAAAGAAGGAGGAAGCATAATCTAGGGACAGCTTCCCGAATTTCCTTTCAAATCTGATAAATTCGGCTTGGGTTTCACTTCGGCTAGTCAGAAGGATGTGCGACGCGCCCGGGCTAGAGGACCACCAGTAAAGATCACCCATCAAGGAGTCAGTGCTTTGGAGGATAGTGAAGAGGAGAGCAACTTCGAAGATTGGATTTTCCCTACTGTTGAAGGAGGACTATGCAACTGGGAAGCAAAGGACTTTATTCCCATTACTTTCATAAATCAGTAATTTATCTTTCAAACATTTCTGTTGTTCTGTAATAATTCTTAAACAATTCGTACACTTTTTGCCTTGTGCCTTACCCGAGGCACATAGGTCCATTTGTAAGGGTTTGATTTTTCATCTTCATATGCCATTTTAATGAATCATGGATGTTTTCACATATAAACTTTTGTGTTCATTTTCTTTCTTTTTACATTTTATTTGTTTAAAGGTGGCTATCCCTTACACACACCCACACTCACAAATGCAGGTACCCTTCCATTCTAGATTCCATGGGTAACAATTCTGCTATGGCCTTCAGTGATTATGAAGATCTGGTCAATCATGCCGAATATGAAGGTGATGAAGACTGTGAAGTACCAGGAGAATTGGCTAGACTGCTACAACAGGAAGAAAGGGCTATTCTTCCCCATGAGGAGCTGTTAGAGATAATCAATTTGGGTTCTGACGAAGACAGGAAAGAAGTCAGAGTGGGTGCCAACCTAGAGCCAAGTGTCAAAGAGATCTTAGTTCAGCTGTTGAATGAATATGTTGAGTTCTTTGCCTGGTCTTATGAAGACATGCCGGGACTCGATACAGATATTGTGGTTCACCGTCTCCCTACAAGAGAAGACTGCCCACCAATTAAACAGAAAGTCCGCCGAATGAGGCCCGATATGTCTGAAAAGATCAAAGCTGAAGTGATGAAGCAGTTCAATGATGGATTTCTTGCTGTTACATCCTATCCACAATGGGTTGTTAACATTGTGCCCGTGCCTAAGAAGGACGGCAAAGTGAGAATGTGCATGGATTACAGAGACTTAAACAGGGCTAGCCCTAAAGATGACTTTCCACTACCGCACATTGACATCTTGGTTGACAATACAACTCAGCACAAGGTATTTTCTTTCATGGATGGATTTTCAGGGTATAACCAGATCAAAATGGCCCCTGAAGACATAGAAAAACTACTTTTGTTACACAGTGGGGTACCTTCTGCTATAAAGTGATTCCATTCGGACTGAAGAATGCCGGGGCAACCTATCAGCGCGCCATGGTAGCTTTGTTTCATGATATGATACATCATGAGATTGAAGTCTACGTAGACGACATGATAGCCCGTTCACAAACAGAAGAAGAACACCTCGACCATTTGCAAAAGCTGTTTGTCAGGTTGAAGGAGTACAAGCTCAGACTGAACCATAACAAGTGCACTTTCTGAGTCAGGTCCGTTAAACTCTTGGGATTCATCGTCAACAACAAAGGCATCGAGGTTGATCCTGCCAAAGTCAAAGCCATACAAGAAATGCCTGCCCCTCGCACTGAGAAGGAGGTCAGAGGTTTCTTGTGACGCCTAAACTACATTGCAAGGTTCATTTCTCACCTAACATATACCTGTGAGCCAATCTTCAAGCTGTTGAAGAAAGATCAGGTGGTTAAATGGAATGATGACTGTCAAGTTTCTTTCGATAAAATCAAGGAGTATTTGCTAAAACCTCATATCTTGATGCCCCCCGTCGAAGGAAGACCGCTAATCATGTATCTTTCTGTTTTGGATAATTCAATGGGGTGCGTACTGGGCCAACATGACGAGTCTGGCCGAAAAGAGCATGCCATTTATTACCTTAGCAAAAAGTTTACCGACTGTGAGACCCGATACTCACTGCTCGAGAAAACTTGCTGCCCTTTGGTATGGGCTGCTCGCCGGCTAAGGCAGTATATGTTGACTCATACCACTCTACTGATATCTAAGATGGATCCGATCAAGTACATCTTTGAGAAGCCTGCTTTATCTGGAAGAATAGCTAGATGGCAAATGATCCTGACTGAGTACGATATCTAGTACACGACCCAAAAAGCTATAAAGGGGAGTGTACTGGCTGACCATCTAGCTCATCAAGCTGTCGAAGATTACCAATCCATGAAGTTTGACTTCCCCGACGAAGACATTATGACCTTGGACAACATCGAAGATAACAAACCGTATGACGAACTTGAACAAGGATCCCGATGGACCCTGTACATTGATGGTGCCTCCAATGCACTTGGTAACGGTATCGGTGATGTACTTATCTCTCCAGAAGGTTTCTATACACCTTTCACTTCCAGACTCTACTTCAGCTGCACCAACAATGTGGCTGAGTATGAAGCTTGTATCTTTGGTCTCAAGGCTGCAATAGACCTGGGAATCAAATCTTTGGTTGTGTTTGGAGACTCAGCTTTGGTCATCAGTCAAATCAAAGGAGAGTGGGACACTAAACATCCCAACCTCGTCCCTTACAAAGAACATGTCCTGACATTGTTACCTCATTTTAAGCAGATTATCTTCGAACACTTCCCACGAGAAGAGAACCAGCTAGCAGATGCTCTAGCTACAATTTCATCCATGTTTAAACTTAACTGGGATAATGAGGCTCCCTAAATCACCATCGAGCGAATGGATGAACCTGTACATTTTCACGAGATTAATACCGAAGAAGCAGTGGACCGAAGTTGGTTTCACGAAGTCAAAAGGTATCTCGAGGCGCAACAATACCCTGAAGGAGCTTCAGTCAACGACAAAAAGTTCTTGAGGAGATTCTCTGCCAAGTTCTTCCTGAGCAATGGTATCTTATACAACCGCAATCATGATTGCCTTCTGCTCCATTGTGTGGACAAGGTTGAAGCTGAACAGATCATGGATGAACTGCACAATGGTACCTTTGGCACTCACTCAAGCGGACATACGGTGGCCAAGAAGATTCTACGGGCAGGCTATTACTGGTCTACCATGGAAGCTGATTGTCATCAACATTCTAGGACCTGCCATAAATGCCAAATCTATGCGGATAAGGTACACATACCTCCAGTTCCTCTCAATGTCTTAACAGCTCCTTGGCCGTTCGCGATGTGGGGAATCGACATTATTGGAGAGATCAAGCCTACAGCATCCAATGGACACCACTTCATTCTGGTGGCCATTGATTACTTCACCAAGTGGGTCGAAGCAACTTCCTTCGCATCTGTCACAAAGAATGTTGTTGCCCGGTTCATCAAGTAGAACCTCATTTGCCGGTACGATATCCCCGATAGGATCATCACCGACAACGGTACAAACCTGAACAATACTATGATCACCGCCTTGTGCGAGCAGTTCCAGATTCAACATCACAATTCATCTCCCTATCGGCGAAAGATGAACGGTGCTATTGAAGCTGCGAACAAAAATATCAAGAAGATCATACAAAAGATGACAGTCAGCTACAAGGACTGGCATAAGATGTTACCGTTTGCTCTGCACGGGTACCGTACCATGGCACGTACATCAACTGAGGCAACACCCTATTCTTTGGTATACGGCATGGAAGTTGTTTTGCCTATCGAGGTTCAGATTCCCTCCTTGAGAATCATGAAGGATGCTGGTTTGAGTGAAGACAATTGGATTCAGACCCGGCTTGATCAACTTAACTTGATTGATGAAAAACGACTTTCTGTTGTTTGTCATGGTCAGACGTATAAAAAACGGATGATCCAAGGCTTTCAACTAGAAAGTCAGGCGCCAGGTATATCAAGTCGGAGATCTTGTAATCAAGTGGATCATCTTGCCGCAAAGTGATCCCAGGGGAAAATGGACTCCTACCTACGAAGGACCATTTATGACCAAAAACATCTTTTCTAGTGGGGCAATGATCCTGACCACCATGGACGGCGATGACCTGCCACACCCAGCGAATGCAGACATAGTTAAAAGATACTACGCATAAACGACCCGGCAAGTTGAAAACCCGAAAGGGCGACTTAGGCAAAAATGGGCATCCCGGTGAATCGAAAACCCGAAAGGGCGGTTCAGGAAAAAATTAGGGATAAACAAAAAAATCTGTACACCCGACAAGTTGAAAACCCGAAAGGGCGTCTTGGGCAAAAAAGGGTTTCCCGGTGGATCGAAAACTCGAAAGGACGGTCCAGGAAAAAGTTAGGGAATTAAAGTGTATGACTATGTCTCGTCGAATCACTTTAAGGGCAATCTCTTCACAGACAAGCTCCAGGCTTCTGATCAACTCAGTCATCTTCGGGCGAAGTAACGAATGGATAGGATATTCAGAGTTACGAAGGCTATAGCAGAATGGGTACCCCATGGATTTTTTTACACATAGCCATCTTTCTTTGTATAAAATTTTCTCATTTTTATGATAACATTCTCTTACTAGGATGTCTGTCTCCTTTGTACAAAATACTTACACAAAGTTAATACAAAGATACTTCAAAGTGCAGAAAACTATTTTGTCTTTTCCTTTTTCACTTGTGTTTTATTTGAAAACATCCAATGATTTATTAAATGAGCATATGCATTTGAATATAATCACCTTTTTACAAATAAACGAAATGGGAAAGAATAATTAACTGATAGGTTGAAAGTATAAGAAGATGTCTTTAGGCCATTCCAGGAGAAATCCCCCGCATTACATCATCTAGGTCCCTAATGGAGCTAAAACCTTGAAATAACATATCCCCAGCGGAGTTAAAATCCCCATCAGAGCTAACTTTTCAAACTCCCAATCCCCAGCGGAACCAAAAACTTTGAGCTATAGATTCTCAACAAAGATGAAACTTTCTTCCCCAACGGAGTCCAAAACTTTAACCTTTAACCACAGCGGAAACCATCCAGTTTCCTCCAATTCCCCAGAGAGTTGTCTTAAAACCAGATGATTCCCCTGCAAGTTATCTTAGAACTTGATAACTTCCCAGCAAACTGCTGTGAAGCCTGACAGCTAACCAGACAACAGCTTCGGATAATTCCCCAGTAGATTGGAATACAACCCAAACTCTTGAACTCTCTCCATAATAGGAATGAGATTTTTCCCCAGAGTCTTGAACTTACTCTCCAGCAGGATAGCTTACTCTCCAGCAGTATTGCTACTTCCCATAGTTTTTCACTCCCCAACAGATTGAAGATTCTTATTTCCCCAGTGAAGTTGCCAGAGCCTTCTTTACTCTCAGCATGAATTTGTCAGAATTTTTAATCCCCTAGCAGATCGAAGATTCTCATTCTCAGTTCCCCGCAGAAGCCATCAGAGTCTTCCTTATTCTCCAGCAGATCAAGGTTTTCCTTTGTTTGATCCCTGGTAGAGATTGCCAGAGTTTTCCCTATTCCCCAGCCGAGTAAGGATTCCCATTGTGTAATCTCCAACCATAGTCATCAAAGTCCTCTGGATTCCCCAAGCAGGTTTCTCAAGCGGCACTCGACATGAAGGATCCCTATATCCCCAGGAAAATCATAAAGGATTTTCACATCCCCACAGAAGTTGTCAAAGTTTTGATAATCCCCGCGAGTTGCCAAGGATTTTCTATCCCCAGCAACAGTCAAGGATTTATTTTCCCCGACAACAGTCAAAGATTTTATTATCTCCAGCTATCAAGGATTTATTTTCCTCAGCAAGACATCAAATCAGCTTACATGCGCATACATTACATTCATATATCATAAACATTGATAAAACACATCTTATTGCATCATACATTTCATGTAAACATAACTTTGTGTTTCAGCTAACATTTTACCCTTTTTAGGATAAAATTAACAGCTATCTGTAACGAATGATCAAAGTTCAAATACATCTTAGAGATGCTCCAGACATGGATGCTATTCTATTGCTTATTCAAATCAATGATTCTTGTTCCAGTTCAAATTATGAAGCCCGGACTCGATCGAATAATATCTTGATCATACTGAAGCTCGGAGATCGACCGGAAAAATAGTTGAATCCCCAGCAAATTACTATAAAGCCTGGAATCGACCAGATAGCAGTATAAAGCACCATGAAGCCTGGAATCGACTAGATTATGGTACACCTTAATTTTAAGCTATGAAGCTCGGGTTCGACCGGATAGTATCTTGATCTCTACAAAACACCTTGAAGCCTGGATTTTGACCAGATAACAGTAAGGTACATTGTGAAACTTGGATTTCGACCAAAAAAGCAGTTTACTCGGCCGATTACTTTGAAGCCCGGATTCAACAAGATATTAGTAGGCCCCAAAATCAAAGGGAAGCTCGGAGGCGACCAGATAACCATTTGATTTTCTTCTGAAGCCTGGATTTTTCGAAATAGGAAGTAAGGTATCGTGAAGCCTGGATTTCGACTAGATAACAATACAAGACTGTGAAGCCTAGATTTTGAGCAGATAACAGTTTAAGATACTGTGAAGCTTGGATTTTGACCATATAGCAGTTTACTTGGCTAATTACTAAGAAGCACGGAGTCGACCGAATATTAGTGTGCCTTAAATTCAAGTTGATGCCCGGAGGCGACCGGATAACAACTTAATTCCTTCTAAAGCCTGAAGTACGACCAGATAAGAATTGAGAAATTGTGAAGCCTGGAGAACGACCAGATAGCAAGTTTAATCTCATCCCCCTAGTAAGTCACTGTAAAGCCTGGAGCACGACCAAATAGCAGTTCATTTTCACCTCTTCAACCAAGAGATGATTCCCCAGTAGAATAACGGACGACTGAAGCTCCTAAAATTCTATTTCTACCACGACAGAGACCAGCATTCCCCGGCGTAGTCCTCCTCAACAATAGGTATACAGGATTTCAAAAAGGAATCTCTTATGCGATCAACAATTTTGGATGGCATCTTTAAGCCCATCTCTGCCAAGATTCTATCACCTCTCCAAATGGCATCTTTAAGCCCATTCCCTCAACTACATTTTGACGAGTGAAAATTTACGGGCACTCTAGTGTCCAATCATCTTTTACTTTCGAGTCACGAAAGGAAAACCCACCAATCTAACTCTTCAGGTTCAAGAAGATTGAACAGGGGCAGCTGTTGTACCCCAAAATTTTCCCTCTCATTTTATCAAGATTTTCCTCACAAGACTCTTTGGACTCCAGACAGGATTAGGGTTTGCTCTGCTCCAGACATCTCCTTGCACTGTTAACTTGAAATTAGGGTTTGAGTTTGCACAAGGATTTTTGGACCTCCAATGCCTAATATGACTTTCATACTTCATGTTGGACTTATAATATTTCCCATACCAAGTTTCAAGCCTTGAATCAAATTTTTGCCCAGTCAATTGGATAGTTGACCTAGAAATTACCTATATTGGGGAAAAGGTCAACTGTGAACAATTTACAGTCAAACCTCATAATTTTTGATCCACATAAACATTGTAGACTCATATGAACCATTTGATCAAGTTTGGACCACAACTCCTTAAGAAATTTGATCAGATCATCAAAAGGGCAAAATGGTCATTTTTAGGGTTTTGACTATATAAGAGCAATTTCTGATTTTTCACCTAGCCAATAGCAAATTGGGTTCAAGCATGGATTCAAGGACTCAATCGCATCATCTTGACCTAATCACAAGGTTCAAAAGATCTCAATTGCATTGGATTGACAGATAAATTTTCTAGTCAACTGATCAAAAATCTACTATACACTGAAAAGTCAAACTTTGACTTTTTGGTCAAAATCAAGTGCCAAGGATCATTTTTCATCAAGATGTGTCAAAATATGAAACCTGTTCACCAAGAAACCTAATTTTGAAAATTAGGGTGTAAAATGGAAAATTTTCATAAATTAGAAATTTTCTAAGTTATGAAAATTTCTTATTTTTTCCCAACGTTTCCCAACTTTTTCACCATGATGCAATTGGATTCAAACAAAAACTCCAACATGAAAGTTGTAGTCCTCCACAAAATCTAAAACTTTTATTCACAAAGTTTTCCCAAAATATGCTTGGATCTCAAGTTATGATTTTGTGAACAAGGGTCCATGAAACTTTTAACTTAGTGAATTTTTTCCCTAGTTTAGGCAGGATTTTGACCTATCTTTATGGACGTTTTTCACCTAGTTCCAATTGGAATTTCAAAATGCATTTCAAAGATGGATTGTAGAGCATGTTACTAGCTTTCCAAAATGTCCAATAACTCTCCAAAATCATTTATGGTTAGGGAGAATCGAAGAAAAGAAAATGGTCATTTCTCACTTTTGTCCATGGCATTTTTCATGTTGCAACAAGTTGCAAATTCTGTCCCAACATGTTTGTACTTGTTTACAGGTCCTTAAAACCTTCCACACTCAAAAATTTAATGCAAAATCAATGGATTAAGGTTTTGTTCTGAGCTTTAGAAGATTATACAAAGGATTAATCCATTTTTGGCAAAAATGCAACAATGCCATTTACATAAAGCACAACTTTTGCATTTTTGTTTGTCTTGAGAATTGCACTTAATCTTTTGTAGCAAACCACATACACAAAGATAGGGAAAAGTATACCAACTATGTGCATACCCTAAGCTATATTGTACATGCCTTTGCATTGTCAAAATCACCTTTTACTTCAAAACCAAGTCATGGTGCCAAAAGTCCATAACTTTGCAATCTGATAAAACCAAAGCTGGTGAACATTTGAACCAACTTGAACACATTATACTAAGCCAAAAACACTAGCTAGCAACCTCTCAAACACCCTTGTACACCAAAAACCATGTTTTATGCCAAAATAGGGCAGGATCTGCAAATCATAATCCAAATCACAATCTACTCGTGCGTTTTTCTTGCAACCAGTTCCAACACACTCCATACAACATACCTAAGCTATCCCAACCATTCCCAAGTCACTGTAACTCCATTTACACACTTCACCATTTTCAAATTCTGACTTTGCAGGTTGAGTTCTACAAGCATATTCAAGTTATTTCAAAGCAGACTAAGCATTGGGAAAGCTCAAAGGAACTTCAAGCAAGCTCACAAGTATCTCAGGCCTCACTCACAACCCCTACATTGCCATACTCGAGCTTGACTGAAACAGGTAAAGCTCAAACTTCTATCTCTCTATTTAGGAATCATTAGGCTTAGGTTTGTGAATAAAAAATGTAGTCATCATTGCCCTTGAGCTGTACATATGCATATAATTCATTTAAGTTAACTGAGCTGGGAGAATTTGAATGATGAACTTTCTAAAAAAACTAGGTTAGAAATTAGGGCCAGAGAAATTCTCTCTGGTCTTTGAGAGTTAGATTAATTTTTTTATATGGTTAGAATCGTATGATCATGCTCTATAACTTTCATGTTGCAAGTTTTTGTTTTTAAGCACAAATGCAGGAGATACGAGTTTGAACCATTGGCGCGCGTTTTTCTGTTTCACAAGGTTAGGGACGAAGATGAATGTGGGCTGGGCTTGACTTTTGCCTTGCTTTTTGCACCCCTTGGCTTGCTGTTTACACCCCCTTGGCCCATTTAAATTATTTTTGTATATTTTTCTATTTCTTTTTCATTTCTGACTTTTATTATTATTATTTTTTTAAATATAAAAAATTACCAAAAATATTTTCTTAAATTTTCACATTTTATTTTATTATTTTTATTATTTTTTAGAGATAGAAATAGTTATTAAATAATATATACTTTTATTTTCTTAAAATAAATTCATAAATAATACAAAAAATATTATATATTTTTATTTTTATTATTTTTACACTTAAATAATATTTTCCCACACATTTTAATTTTTTAAACACTTTTGTATATATTTTATTTTATTTTCTTGAACATAAATAAAATGAATAAATAATATAATATACATATATTTTCTTAAAACAAAAACTAGGGTTTCCACACTTAATAAAAATAATCATTATTTTGTTTTCTTTTTTTGATACATTAAATAATTTATTTTACATACATAAAATAAAAATACAAAAAAAACAATTTTGCATATTTATAATATATTGCATATTTAAATAATTGTCAATTTATTATTTGTACATTGAATTCAATTTGGTTGTAATAGTTGAATTAGGACTTTATTTCTTGCAAATATTCCCCTATTCAAACTTGTATCCCCCTCCCCATATCAATGTTGTAATAGTTGTAGATTTACTTTTACGCATTTTATAGCTTTCAAATATGCCATGATAGAAAAATTAGGGTTTGTATGATAACCAAAATCAAAACAAATAGCATGACTAATACAAGACAAAAATGCATGAAAAATGACAACACAATACACACAAGCACCCCTAGGGTTTCATCCACTTGTTGCCTTAAAAATGGCCATGGTATGCATGCTAGGTGTCTTGGTAAAACAAAAACAAAACAAAAAGATCATAGTCCCTCAATGACGCTATCTTGGTTGCCTAAACAAAAATGATCTAGTCCCTCAAAAAAGTTGCTAAGATACTTGGCAATATTATTATCATGGTCATACGATGACCCACGCCAGTCCTGTTTAACATCCAAACACAAGGTTTTTTACCAAATACAATGGTAAAACAACAATGTCAAAGGGTTAAAAATATGTAGGAAAGATCTTTGAGTAGGGTAGACAACTCCTAGTTACATGATCTCTTGCAAACATCCTTGCTAATTTCAAAATACACAATTTCAAAACATTTCCCAAAACAAACTTTCAAACATTGAAATATCTTTTCAAAAGACAAACACCTTTGTATATATTCAAACAAGAATCATTACAAAGGTTGCCTAGACAAAGGCCTCTTTTTCAAAATATTTTTCAAAACCGCACACAAAAGCACCATTTCAAACAATTGAAAAGCAAAAGCAAGTGATCTAAACAAGTAACTAAGAGCCCATGGAAAACCATGGATGAAAAGGGTGCTAGCACCTTCCCTTTTCATAATCTACCCCCCGAACCCAAGAAAACATCTCAAAGGTCTTTCCTGTGCTTTTTGACCTTTCCTTTGGATAAAATAAAAAGTCGGTGGTGACTCTTGCTAAACCGAAACATTTGCGAACACAAACGCAAAACCTCAAGTAAGTTCTCCCACCGTATCACACCTTCAAACAGTCAAACAAAATGTCCTCTGCACCATAATATGTGATCAGTGCACATTTCAACGGTGAGACATACATCTGTCCCACCTATGGGTTTTTGTTTAGAGACACCGAGAACATTTGATTTTGTTTAAACAGGAAAGCCGATTTCTTGTATTTCAAAAAACGATTGGAGGCCAAACTTGGAAGAGGTCCCGTGACACAAATATTTTATCAGAATCCAATTTATTTTGGTAACAAGCAAATAATATTTTATAAGGTTAAGGTTCAAGATGACGAGGACCTTCTGAATATGTTTTCCAGTCATGAGTATTCTAAGTACGACTCTATTGAGTTGTACATTATGCTGTGAGAGCCTCAGATGTCACAAGTGTTTGATCCTCTCGAGACCGAACAAGAAGAAGTAGATGTCATTGACGAAGAAGAAGATGACGAGTTAGAGTTTAACGACATGGTCAACGATGATTCTGAAGACGATGGGATATCTGGCATACCTTCGAACGAGATCTACACACCACCTCCACACATGGCAAACTTCAACATGGGCAGAGATGAACCGTCATCTGATTTATTTTTCAATCTATATATGCAATTAGATGAAAACTTAAAAGAGAAAGAAAAATTTCTTAATAGATAAGAATGTATTCGAGCCATAGAAAAGTTTCACATGCTCAACTCAGTTGATTTTAAGGTAGATCGTGTAAATCCAGAAAGGTATAAGATCAAGTGTATCCACCCAAATTATATGTTCAAGATCACTGCATCATACAGATTAATAGTTGATTGTTGGGTTATAGGTTCTATGTTCACCTACACGTGTGTCAATTCTACTCAATCATAGGATCATCAGAAACTAAATTATGATCTCATATGTCAAGAAATCCTACCCATCGTCATCAACGATCCATCAATGAAGGTGAAAACCATAATCTCTCACATCACTACGATATTTAACTATACTCCGTCATACCAAAAACGTGGTTAGCAAAGACCAAAGCGATTGAAAAGGTATATGGAAACTGGGAGGAGTCATACAAAGAACTTCCTCGCTACCTGAATGCACTTCAGACTTATTCTCCAGGTACTGTTTAGATTATGGAAACACTGACGGTGTACGCCCTAGATGGTAGTCAAATCACCGGAAATGGAATATTCAGTCGAGTGTTTTTGGCTTTTCAACCTTGCATCACATGGTTTGTGTCATTCAAACCAATTATTCAAGTTGATGGGACTTGGTTGTATGGGAAATACAAAGGCACACTACTGATGGTAGTTGCACAAGATGACAACAACAACATTTTCATAATTGCCTTTGTCGTAGTCGAGGGAGAGACTGGTGGTGCTTGGAGCTTCTTTCTCAAGAATCTTTGAACACACGTGGCTCCTCAATTAGATCTCTGTTTGATCTCTGATAGGCATGCATCTTTGAGAGTGCATACAATAATCCTACAAACGGTTGGCATGACCCTCCTTCTACGCATGTCTATTGCATTAGACATATCGTCCAAAATTTAACGAGGGAGATCAAAGAAAAATCTCTTAGGAAAGAGGTTATGAATGCGGGATATGCATTGACACAACCTACATTCAAATATTATCGCAACGAGACCCGATTGTCAAATTCGGACGCTGGTAGGTGGATCGATAACATTCTGGTTAAGAAATGGACTAGGTCATATGACAATGGACAACGATGGGGCCACATGACAACAAATCTGATTGAATCCATGAACGGGGTATTCAAAGGCATACGAAACCTCCCAGTAACTTCTTTGGTTAAATCAACATATTTTAGGATGGCTTCGTTGTTTGCCAAAATAGGTGAAATGTGAAATGCTGTGTTGCAATCGGGACAACTATGGAGTGAAAGCTGCATGAAGTATATTAAGGCAGAAAGTGCCAAAGCCAACACCCATCTGGTTATACGGTTCGACTAACACGACCACAACTTCATTTTCAAAGAGACAATCGACCATAACGAGGGGCTCCCAAGACAAGAGTATAGGGTTATACTACCTTCTCGTTGGTGCGATCGTGGCAATTTTCAAGCCTTTCGTATGCCTTGCTCTCACGTCATTGATGCATATGCCTATGCTCATAAAGATGCAATACAACTTCTGTCTCCCATTTACAAGTCTAAAACCTTGCTCAACATATACAACAACAACTTCCCTTTGGTAGCAAAACCTGATTATTGGCATGCATACGACGGCGAAATAGTATGGCACAATGACCAAATGCGAAGGAATGAAAAGGGTCGTCCCAAAAGTAAGCGCATCACAACTGAAATGGACTCCTTGACAAGCTGCAAAGAAAGTGTGGTTTATGTCGTCAGGTCGGACACAATCACAAAAATTGTCCGACTCGGGCTACTAGCTCAACCACATAAAAATTGTATTATGAAACATCTTTAATTTTTTAAGTTATAAACATAACGGTTTTTCATTAAGAGAATTTGTTACAACAAACCTTGTGCGAACAATAAATAAAACACGATAAACCATCTACGAAATTACAACTGTTAAAACAATTTCATCTGACCCATGCATCATCAATATTACATCGCTGTTTGTTTTGACTTCCTCCAACAAAAAATTAGGTCTTCCTGTCGCAAGTGAGGTGGTTGTTCTTCTTCACTGGATCCTTCTAATTTTTTCCCCATCTTCGATGTCTCCCTCTAGCCATCGCATCAACTCTCTCTTCAGACGATCCATGGAGTGAATGTGCTAGAATTTCATTTTCATCGGAGGTTTGGTAGCCGAGAAAATAACGTAACCATCTCTGGTAAAAATCATGGGCGATGTCATGACACAAATAACAGAGAAAAAAATAAGAAGATAGTGCGAGAAATTATGAAGAATGACGGATAAACGAAGAAATTATTTATAAAAATGCATTTTGCCCTAGGAGCCAAGTGAGATGGCGCCTCCCTTCACTTTTAGAGTGCATGCGCCATCTCACTTGGCTAAAATAGAGTGCATGCGCCAAGTGAGATGGCGCCTAGGGAAAATGGGCAAATGCATGCGCCGTCTCACTTGGCTCCTCCCTTGTGGAGTTTTCTGAACCATGGTTATTTGTGTAATTTTCTCCGAAATATGGTTATTTGTGAAATTTTTTTAACACATGTTTATTACAAAAAAAATTCCTTTTTAGTGGGTCTGGGTTATGTTTTTCACCCGGTTCGTTTTGTAAGTGGAAACCCTTATTTTATAGGCTTGCAGCCGCTAGAGATGGGGACACAATATTCACGAAAAAAAAATATTTTACTTTGTACGCTTGCTATGGAGAACTAATTCCCGAAGGCAATCTTGTTGCTTACGGGTTCCATTACTTTGAGGTTATT
The DNA here is from genome assembly GCA_948472305.1 of Vicia faba. Taxonomy (NCBI): domain Eukaryota; kingdom Viridiplantae; phylum Streptophyta; class Magnoliopsida; order Fabales; family Fabaceae; genus Vicia; species Vicia faba. The sequence continues at coordinate 1,577,326,977 of OX451736.1, read as the reverse complement.
CTAATACCAATTTAAATTTGGTTTCTATTTAGTCCTTCTCTATGAGATCATTTGCTTAATTTGTTTGCAATTATTTGCTTAGTTCAATTGTTGTTCATATGATAGAATTGATTAAATTCAATTGTATGCATGTTCCTAAATTTAATTGTGTGTTATCGTTTGCTTAATTCCCTAACTCGTCATATTCTTAACTGTTTTCTTAATCTGGTAACATAAACATAATTCATATGATTTTGATAAGCGCTTGTCTGATTGATCTCATAATCGAATAGGATCGAAAATGTTTAGGGATTGGTGTTATCATAACCGATGATAAGTCAGAACCTGAATCAGTAGGATTAACCATTTTAGCTTATTGAATAATCACTTATTTTAATTTGTTTTTATAAGTCGAACCTAAAACCAACCCCCGCCCCACTTTTATTCTTATTAGTTAATAATAATACAAGAATCCTTGCAATACGATACTCGAGTTTTCGTTATCGTAACTACATTTAAAATTTACTCATTTTTGATCCGTGCATGACAGTGGATCAAATTTGGGTTATAAGATTAATCTGAGGTTAGTTATGGAGACTTGAGAAAAGTTTGCAAGATCGGTATCGTCTTAACACCGTAAGTCTCCTGCCTATAGAAATTAATTTTAATAATTATTACAACATAACCTTGAATTCTTATTCTCTAACTGCTCTTGAGTAGTTTATCTTAGCAGTCAGCACCATCTCACACATGCTCTATGTATGGAAGTCGGTGAATATAAGTGAGTGATCAAGGTTTTTATTTGAAAAAAATAGGGAATGTACCTTTTAAGTTTGGTAACCCTCACCTGATCACTTAACCCAACAGTTGTGGAACCTACAAAATTTGATTATTAGACTTGTTGTTGGTTGGTTCATAGGTTTCTGGTTCTGAACTTAATAAGGTGGATTACGGTCTGATCCCCCACAACTATAATTGGGTAAGCAAAGGGTTATACCACTCATATACCAGAACCCCGTGCAAAAAGTGTCAGAGTCACTAAGTGGTCGCCTTACTATGAGTGTATGGAGATAACGGGCTTAATGTGATTGCGCCAGAATGAAAGAGAGCAAAAAGGAGGATGAGTAAGTTAGGCTTTGGCATAATAGCATGATTCGAATTAGGTTGTATATTCATAAGGCTTATGACTGCACAATTGCGAAGTAGTGTTCCTACGATATCCTTAGTGTGCAAGATTAGTACCTATCGATGCAGTCTTAACCAAAGAAGAGTTTGTAGCCTAGAATGAGTAACTGATGCTGCTGTTGTATTTCTTGAGTTTTTATTTTATTTTATTTTGCTTGGAGTGCAAAAGTTCAAGTATGAGGTAATTTGATCAGTGCATTTTGATGCATATTCTTCCATGTTTGTACTTAAGCATTTCTATGTTTTTATTTATTTATTTTTATGTTTTATAATATTTTTATAATTTAGTTTATTTTTTGTTTAATTTGATTTTCGTATTTAATTTTAAGTATTGACAACTTTCATTGAAAAAATCATAATTGGAGCTACAAGAATTGGATCGAGGTATTCTAATATGTGTTGGAAAGCTAAGAGAAAGAGCTACAACTTTCATCTTGGATCCAGAAGCTAACTTGGAATGTAGCAGGCTTGAATAATCCGTTGAAGTTGCAGCATTAGAATAATTTTTTGGGTCTTTTTAGTGGGTTTGGGTTATGTTTTTGACCCAGTTAGTTTTGTAAGTGGAAACCATTATTTTATTTTATAAGGCTTGCAGCCGCTAGAGAGGGGGACACAATATTCACGAAAAAAATATTTTGCTTTGTACGCTTGCTATGGAGAACTAATTCCCGAAGGTAATCCTGCTGCTTACGGGTTACATTACTTTGTGATTATTCTAATGCCAATTTAGGTTCGATTTATGTTTTATCCTTCTCTATGAAATCATTTGCTTAATTTGATTGCGATTGTTTTCTTAATCCAATTGTTGTTCATAGTATATAATTGATTAAATTCGATTGTATGCATGTTCTTAAAAGTAATTGAGTGTTATCGTTTGCTTAATTCGCTAACTCGTATTATTCTTAACGGTTTGCTTAATCCGGTAACATGAACATAATTCGTATGATTTTGATAAGCGCTTGTCTGATTGATGTCATAATCGAATATGATCAAAACCGTTTAGGGATTGGTGTTATCATAACTGGTGATAAGTCAGAACCCGAATCAGTAGGATTGGTCGTTTTAGCTTATTGAATAATAACTTATTTTAATCTGTTTTTATAAGTCGACCCTAAAACCAACCCCCCTTATTTGATTCTTATTAGTTAATAATAATACAAGAATCCTCGTGATACGGTCCTCGAGTTTTCGTTACCGTAACTACATTTAAAATTTACTCGTTTTTGATCCGTGCGCGACAGTGGATCAACGATCTAAAATCCTATGGTAAGACCTATGAGCGGTCTACTACAAAGTTAGGCCTACAGGTGACCTACGAGGAAATATAGATCTACGGGCGATCTAAAATCATAAGGTAAGACTTACGAGAGATCTATAAGAAAACTAGTGCTACGGGCGACCTACATGGAAATCTAAATCTATGGGCGATCTAAAATCCTAAGGTAAGACCTACGGGTGGTCTACCATAAAGCTAGGCCTACAGGTGACCTACGAGGAAATCTAGATCTATGGGAGATCTAAAATCCTAAGGTAAGATCTACGAGCGATCTACCAGAAACGTTGGTCTATGGGCGACCAACGAGGAAATCTAGATCTACGGACTATCTAAAATCCTAAGGTAAGACCTATGGGAGATCTACCAGAAAACTAGGCCTACGAGTGATCTACGAGGAAATCTAGATCTAAGGGCGATCTAAAATCCTAAGGTAAGAACTACGAGCGATCTACCCGAAAGCTAGGATTATGGGCGACCTACAAGGAAATATAGATCTACAGGCGATATAAAACCAAAAGGTAAGACCTATGGGTGATCTACCAGAAATCTAGCCTACGGGCGACCTACGAGGATATCTAGATCTACGAGCGATCTAACATCCTAAGGTAAGACCTACGAGTGATCTACCCAAAATCTAGGCCTACGGGCGACCTACGAGGAAATCTAGATCTATGGGAAATCTAAAATCCTAAGGTAAGACCTACCGGCGATCTACTAGAAAACTAGGTCTACGAGCGACCTACGAGGAAATCTAGATCTACGGGCGATATAAAATCCTAAGGTAAGACCTACGAGCGGTCTACTAGAACGCTAGGCCTACACGCAACTTACGAGGAAATCTAGATCTACATGCGATCTAAAATGTTAAGGTAACACCTACGGGCGATATACTAGAAAACTAGGCCTAAGGGCGACCTATGAGGAAATCTAGATCTACATGCGATCTAAAATCCTAAGGTAAGACCTACGGGCGATTTACCAGAAAGTTAGGCCTTTGGGCGACCTACAAAGAAATCTAGATCTATGGGAGATCTGATAGAAGCTAGACCTACGGGCGACCTACAAGGAAATCTAGATCTATGGGCGATCTAAAATCCTAAGGTAATACCTACAGGCGATCTACCAGAAAACTAGGCCTACGGGCGACGTACAATTCTAAGGAGGTGAGAATATCGATTACGACATAATGACTAGAGGTATGGGAAGGACCGAATGTATTGATTTTATTGGGATTAGAGGAACAAATAATGTTGTACCCCAAAATTTTCCCTCCCATTTTACTCAAGACATGCTCATTTAGGTCCTCAATTGCTCAAGGATGACCAAGAATTGGCGAGACAAATTCTCCTCCTAAGCAATGGACTTCCAACTAGGGTTTCACTTATCACAAATAATTTTGGGCTGGAAAGGATTCAAGTAATTTCCATGGTCCCTAATTTGTTCTCAATAATGTCCATGCCAAGTTTCATTCCTTGCACTACAAGCTTGCTCAGTCAATTGCTCAAATGCTTGGAAATCAACTGTACTAGGTCAAAAATCAACTGTGACCAATATACAATCAAACTTCAAATTTTTTTGTCAACATCAACATTTTGAAGTGATATCCATCATTTTATAAAGGTTTGATCATGATTCCCCAAGGAATGCTCTCAAATCATCAAGAGTCCAAAAATGCAAAATTAGGGTATCCTAAGAAAAGTCAACAAAACTTTGACCAGGCATAATTTTCACATTCTTCATCCATTTTTCCCCAAACAAAGCTCATTGTGAAGTAAATTAAATTCCCTGTAACTTTTCTTTTTTCCTCAAGTTCAAAAAATGCATCATTGGAATGATATGAGCCAATACATTACAGATCTTTTTAAAGTCAACAAAAAGACACTTTTTATCAAGGAAATTTATATCAAGATAAATCCTCGAAATGCAAAAATGGTAAAATTAGAGATTGTAGGAGACATCTTGGGATTTCCAAAAAGTCCAATATCATCTTCAAAGGATGAAAATTGAGCAAGTTATGGTTTGCATGAGTTGGGAAAATTTGTGAAAATGCATAAAGTTAACTTAGGACAAAATCACTTTTTTAAGTTAATGGACCTAATTTTTAGAGCCCAAACATGTTCAAGATATATCTAAGAACCTATAAACTCATCCATGCATGATCTTGCTTTTTACTTTATTTATTTTGTATTTTTATTCAAATAAATTCAAAATAAATTAAATAAATACATGGTTAATGCATAAAACATGTAAGGCTTGAGATTTGATCATGTTGGAGGCCCAAAGAGCTCGTGGATAGCTGGAAAAAATGCATGAAATAGATTGGATCAAATATAGAAAGTTTTATGCAAGATTGAAATCATATATTTTCATCATAATGTACAAATATTTGTACCATGTTTGTTAACTTAATTTTTCCCTCATATATACACAACAATTCAGAAGTGGAAAAAACAAGCACAACTGCCTCCAAACCCTAAGAAAAATTCAAAAAAATTTCAAAGAGAAAGTGAAATTCGTATCACACGATCTAGCTTCCCCTGATCCATTCAAAAGGTTTCATCGTCACCCTGAGGATCCCAGGAGTACATACCATCCCTTCTCGACGCTTAAAGCATCCTAAAACAAGCAGACCTCGTCGCTCCGATAGGTTAATATTCTCACGCTCTAATCTTTCAATTCATGCAATTTAAATGGATTTGATGCATAGATCCATGTTGGTATTGTTATTTAGGTTTGTTTTAACGTATTGCATGTAAGATTTAAGGCAGGAATCGAAAAACACCATTGCTAGGGCAGCCTGTGACATTTTGGTGGTATCTCCAAGTACAAGCACTTTCAGTCTAAACCAATGCCATGGTTGGATTCGCAGCATGCAATTTAGGGGGGTAGGCTCGATATGTGGTTTCGAATCTCACTATTTTGCAGGTTAGGGTTTTGAAGTGGCCGAAGAAGAAGGTGGTCAACCAACGTGGGTGGTGGTTTGACCCCTCCGAAGCTTGCGTGTCAAAATCTGTCATTATGATTGGCTCATTCAAATTATGGGGGACCCAATACAGCGCGCGTGTACACCTCAGCATTTCATGATGTTTCACATACATTTCCATTTAGTTGTTTGTATTAACGATTGACAGGTTAGATGAGGGGTACGACAAGCGTGTATACTTGAAAGAGACCAGAGTTCGATACCCAGGTCTAGAATTTTACTTTTCTTTAACATTTACATTGCAAATCCAGTGTTCACAGGCTATACACACGCACCATATGCCATCATATCCACACCATCAGATCTCATTTGACCTGGATCCAGCATTCTATGCGCACAACCCATGATACACCTCCTGAAGGCCACCATAGGGGATCACACAACATAGTCTGGGCTCCCTAATTTGTGCCTAACAAAGTTTAGATTCATACCCCCTCTTTGTTGGATAACATCAGGCCCACCCAATCCTTTTTTTGTTTTGATTTAATCATTTCTTTTTAATCTTTTTTATTATTTTAATCATAAAATCAGAAAAAACACATAAAAATTTAGATTTAGGTTTTTTTTTATTTTCATAAATTAACTTAATTAATTATTTTTATTTTATTTCATAAATTAAAAACAATTAGAATTAGGTTAAAATTTTAAATATTTCTTGAACAAAAATGACAAAAATATTAGGTTTGTTTTAGAATTAATTTTAATTAATAATTTTATTTTCTAAATTAATTAGATTTAATCAAATTTAATATTTTCCCTAAATAAACAAAAACAACAAAAAGAGTTTCTTTTACTTAGAACATTCTAGTGTTTTAAATGTCCTTTCTAATTCGCGTTCGTTTAGTATTCTCGCATTATCATTTTCTTATTAATGTGTCTGCTTATGGGCTGTAATAGAATAACTAGGACATTTACTGCTTTTTACTTTCCCCATTTTTCTTAGACTTGTAATTTTCCCCCTCTCCGAAGCCATGTAATAGTTAGGTTTTAAATTCCGCACTTTAAATTTCTGTACATATATTAACTACTTAGATGTATGGTAATAGGATTGCATGGTAAGAAATTTAAAACAAAAACGTTAGTAAACCTAACACAAATATAAATAACTGAAACACAACGCACTCACACATGGGCGCCTCTAGAGTATTCTCACTTCGGTTTCCTTTGGATTAAAATAGTCACAACTCTCGAAACGTGAGAGATTTTAGTGGCTACCCTCTGGTTTAAAGATCACAAAAATGACCTCTCGATGTGGCCTCGGTATGATCTTAAAACCCTAGGGTAGTTACTAAAGCATCTTGCTCAGTTGCCTTTGTGACTGTATCGATGATCCTTCAAATGTCCCTCAAACATCCGATGATGGGGCTACCTACTCACTAATAGTAGGATAGAACTGTCTAAAGGAAAAGAGGAAAAGAACAAACCCTTTCGAGTAAAGTTGATAGTTCATAGATGTTTGCTCAAAAATAATTTTACACATACATAAACATTTTCAAAACACTTTGTATACGTTCTCAACAATACGAGAAAATTACAAAGTTCTCCGCACTAATGTGTCTTTTCAAAATACTTTTTCAAACACACAAAACACAAGGTATTTTCAAATGAGCTAGCATCTAAGAGCCCGTAGATAACTACGGATGCAAAGGGTGCTAACACCTCCCTTTTCCATAATCTACCCCCCTTACTCATAAACAATCTCGAAAGGTCTTTTTATGTTCTTTTCACCATTTACTTTGTTGGATAAAAGAAAAGTCGGTGGCCACTCTTGCTTACCGCAACATTTGCGAATACAAATGAAAAACCAGTATAACAGTCGGTTCTGCCACCGTATTACAAAACTAACGACTCTGCTGGGGAGATATAAAAGCTGGGTTACCTTAGAATTAGATCATTTTAAATTTGCTTTCCTTGTGTGTTTTGTATGCTTTATTTTTAAAGGGTTTGATGGGGTTACTATTAAATATCCTATACCCGAATCTGGGGCACTTTTAGGTAAGCAACAATAGATCATGGAGACTGTACGACATAGACCAATATGGTTGAATTGATGGCTGCGTTAGTATGACACATTTGTTGGTACCGGTATCGCTTGTGCTAAACCGAGGAGAATACGGGGTCGCTGTGTGGTGTCATAAATCACTAATTGACCTTAGAATCTTAGTTGAACAAACTTGGCCATTGGAAAAGTAGTGAGGTAGCCAGCCTCGGTATAAAGCTGAGGATTGGTTGATACTCGATACTACACTCATTGAGATTGGACTTTCGGAATATTTCGGCCACGAGAAAAGATCTCCTGAGCTGAAACAATGCTTGATAAAGAAAGATCGGTGATATTGAGACTCCTTAGGACCCAGTTACTTTTCTACGACAGGTTGAGCCTACTAAACTTCAAGAGGGTATTTACCTATAAACCTCATGCAAGCCTAAACCTAAGGTCTTGTGTGTTTTGCTTGTGTGTGATTAAATTGTTCAAATATAACATAATGCATCATGTAATACGCTGGGAAAACTGACTTGGGTGTTTTGCGTTTTATCACAATTATTGCAGATAACAAGAGTCGCCACCGACTTTTCTTTTATACAATAAAGGAAAGGGTGAAAAGAATAGGAAAAACCTTTTGAGAATTTTCTTGAGTTCGGAGGGTAGGTTATGAAAAGGGAAGGTGTTAGCACCCTTTTCATCTATAGTTATCTACGGGCTCTTAGTTGCTTCCTAGCTCACTTTTGAAATTGCTTTGTTTGAAATGCGTTTGTGATGGGTTTTGAAAGTATTTTTGAAAAGTTTCTTCGTTTAGGCAAACTTTGTAATGATTCTCGTCTCTAGAAGAATGCATACAAAGTATTGGACTTTTGAATGTATCTCATGTTTTTGAAAGTGTTTGGTGTGTTTGAAAAGATGTTTGTTTTAGAGATGGATTGCGAGCAAGCAACTAAGAATATTCTACCTACTCAAAAGTCTTTTGTTCATTTCTCTCTTCCTTTGATATTGTTATCTCACCATTGACTGGTAAATAAACCTATCTTTGGATGTGAAGGGACAGGCGTGGGTCATCGTATAGTCATAAGATGCAATGTTATGAGATACCTTAGCATTTTTTTCTTAAGGGACTAAGATCATTTGTAAGGCAACATTCGAAGCATCATCGAGGGACTATGATCTTGTATTTTTGGTTGTTTTTGCTAAGGTGTCTCACATGTATAACATGACCATTTTCTCAAGGCAACAAGTGGAGTTAATCCTAGAGATGCAAAGTGTGCAAGTGTGTATTTTTCATGCATTGTTTTGTCATGGATAAGGGTTTTTCTAAATATTGATTTTATCTTTCCATACAAACCCTAATTTACTAGCATTTATATAGAAGCGATAAATTGCGGAAAGTAAATTTCTATGCTATTACATCATTAGGGGATGGGGTATACAAATTTTCAAATGGGGATTGCAAGAAATTAAACCCTAATTGTCTATTACAACCATATTGAATTTGTACAAGGAATGAATAAATATAATGCACAAGTATAAATGAATAAAGAATGGATTTTTGTTAAGAAAGATAGTTTTGACCTAATTAACTAAAAGAAAATGATTAATTAAAATAAGAAAATTAAATCTAAGTTAATTAAAAAAAGAAATTAATTTATTTAAAGAAACAAGTTTTTTTAGAGTCTTTTGTGAAAAGGTTTTAATTAAATTAAACTAGTATGAAAAAATTAAGTAATTAAAAAATCCTAAGTTTCTAAATTAATTTTAATTAAAAAATAAAATAAATTAAACCTAAGTCTAATTATTAGTAAACAAAGTTTGTAAGAAAAATGCTTTTTGATGTTTTTTGATCTTGAATAAAAATAACGCAAATATATAGTATAAATAAATAAAATTATTTTTTGTCTTTTTGTTACTAAAATAAAATGTTATATTAATATTAATAATAATAAAAAATAAAAAAAAATAAAATAAAATAGTCAGGGGGGTGAAAGTTTGATTTGGGGAGTTTAGAAGTAAAACCAATTTATTTTGGGTCAAAAACTTATTTTTAATAATCAGAAATAAAAATGATAAACAAAAGGTTGGGCTGTGTGTTTATAAGTGAAACAGGGGGGTTAGCCAGAGTAAAAAGGAAAAGCCAAGTGATGAGGGCCCAAGCGTGCTTGGGTGAAACAAAAAGGAAGAAAACAAATGAAAATTTTAGGAAAAATGGCAACACTGGGGTTCACGCCCTTTACATAATACGCGTGCTGCCTTGCCATTGGGCTGACTATACATCATTTAACCTAAACAAAACCATAAATATATTACAAAATACTTTCATGGCCTGAACTTCATCTTCAACCATACGCCAGTCAGACCACCTGTATCTCATTCATTTCTCAACCAAAATGGAAAATGCAAACATGAAAGTTGTGTAAAATCTCATCACGGTTTTAAAAATATAACTCATTAAAACTATAAGTCAAATATGAATGAGAATTTTCCTGGCCCTAATCTGAACCCTAATACTTCAAGAAATTTCAATCTCAAAAGTCTCTAAGCTCAGGCAATATAAATGAAAACTATGGACATGGCTAGTTTCAGGGCAATGATGTCTACATTTTGTCTTTGAAAATGCAAGCCTTACAATGTCTAAATGAAGAGATGAAAGTTCAGAAAAATACCTCAAAAACTGGAAATTGTGAAATGAGTTTGAGCTTGTTTCAAGTGATGGTTGTTGTATCCCAAAATTTTCCCTCCCATATTTCTCAAAACATTTCAAGAAAAATTCACAAGTCCAACCCGGCGCGTCATATTCATGTGTTCTTTCACTAAGATATCTCTGATAACGTATTCTCAAATTCAGGTTCGGCTCAAGAGTCAATTCTTTAAAGAAGGTATCCGAATGTGTGAGTTTTCTTGAAGAAATATGGTGAAAAAGTGTGCTGAAAGTGCAGTTTTTACGCGCTAAACAATTATAACTTGAAGATCGTGACTCGTTTTGAACCCGTTTCGATGGCCAAAATTCCGTCTTGACATTATCTACGTTTTCATCTCTCACGACTGGAAGCCAATTTCGATCAGAAGGTCTTCAAAAATGTGGATTTATCAAGTATTTTCATACAGAAAATTTGTGACAGAAGTTTATTTGCGTAATGTTCAGAAAATCATAACTTGGTCGATTTTCATCGTATCGAGCTGGTTCCAGTGCCAAAATTTCACAAATTGAGTTGGCTACATTTTCACAGAAGGTATTGAGTTCAAATGGTATTCAAAAGGCCTTCGTTTTTTGCTCAGAGTGCGTGACACGCTGAAAATCTTGAATGCTGAATATTATTTCATCTGGGCCGAAACTTCGAAAATTCATAACTCGGTCAATTTTTATCGGATTGGGCTCATATTTTTACACAAGGTCACTGACTCATAGATCTACAACTTTGCTTCAAAAGTCGAGACCGGATTATGCTCCGATCAATACCAGTTTTTTATTGAAGAACATGTCAGAGTCGACACTAGAGCCTAAAATAAGTTTGTCTGAGCTGAAACTTCAAAAATTCATAACTAATTCACCGTTTATCCGGTTGAGCCTATTTTCAGACAGGAGTTAGTTCTCGATATCGGCTACATTTTGTTTTCACATTTCAACTTCAAGAATTGCACTTAGGTCCCTGCGATTTAGTCTGGAAAGTGACGAACTCAAGTGAACATTGGAGGACCAATTGCACATTCAAAGCCCATTTTCTTTACCCTAATTTCCATTATATAATCACATTCTTTTCACACAAACCAGAAGAAAGAGAAAAACCTTGCCACAACACTGTCAGAATATCAAATTCTTTCAAGAACTCTAAAACCTTGAAATCCTTATTACAAATCTCTCTCTCACTACAAACAAGTCATCTCAGTTACAAACTACCATCTCACTACTTCTTCAGTAAGGGTAAGGTTGGATTGATCTCCATAATCAAAAGGACATAAAAGCATTCATGTCACTACTTTTCCAGTAAGGGTAAGGTTGATTTGATCTCCATGATCAAAAGGGTATAATCATTCATACATGCCATATTGACCTAAACATTAAATTTTTTCATATATTGACTTTATTTGTATTTTATGATATATAGTAATTTATTTAATGTGTTCATGAGATTCAACACTGCAGATTTAGACAGGATCCCATGCAGGTTAATTAAGGAACGTTGAGGACAAAACACAAATAGCCAAAAGCCAAAAGCCAAATGGTAAAAACAGAACAACTTACACATGACACCAATACATGGCGAGACAAACATCCTGAGAAGGTTAAGAAACGTTGAGGCCAGAACACAAATGGCCAAAAGCCAGAACACAAATGGCCAAAAGCCAAAACACAAATGGCCAAAACAAAACAGTTTACACATGACGCCAACAGCTGTTTCACCCCTCCAATCAAGCTCGTATATTCACAAACTCTCTCTCTATTGTTGTTATTTTCCTTTAATTAATTAATCATTATTCTTTTTATTAATCACTAACCAATTAACATTTTTTCCTAATAAAATCAAAAACACAAAAAATATTTTATTTATTAAAATTAACTTCATCACTTTTATTTTTGTAAATAAATTAATTTAATCAATTTAGCTTTAATTAGATTTAACTTTTAATATTTTTTTGCGATATTTAAAATCAATTTAGAATATTAGGTTTTTTTTAGCATTAATTCAATTTATTTTATTTCTTTAAAAACTCAAAAATCCAAAAATATTTTCATTATTTAATTTAATTTAATTGTTCATTTAATTTAATTCCATTTAATTCAAAAATAAACAAAAATCCTTTCTTTAATAAAAAAAGGGTCAAAACCCAAAAAACTCGCATCCGATTTAATTTCCCGCACGCGATCCATTTTATCATATTATTGTATCTGTTTCTCAGAATGTAATAGCTCTTAATTAGGACTTTAATTATTTATCGCTTTATTTTTACTTTCCGCATTTTATTTCAAGCGTTGTTTTTGGTGATGTAAATACCCGACGCCTTGTAATAGTTTAGATTTAATTTCCGCAATTTAAATTCCACAACTATTAACTGCTAGATGTATGTTAACTAGGCTATGCATGACAAGACTTATATTAAAATAAAATCAATCATAGCTCACCATAACATGTACAAAGATAACATAACTGAAACCTGATACAATCGCACATGCCACTCCTAGGGTACGCCTCACTTGGTTGTCTCGACGTGGTCATTGAGTATAGGGTGTTTTAGAGGTCACCCTCCTGTCTAAAGATCAAAGTTGCCTCGGAACGGTTGCCTCGATAAAAAACGATCTAAGACATTAGGGTTACCGTTAAGGCGTCCTACTATTGCTTTGGTGACCACATGTCCCTATAATCGAATTGACCCGAAACTCCAATGACGGTGCTACCTACTTCTCAATAGTGGGATAGTACTGTCTAAAGGACATTTACACAACTTAATTTCTTTTGAGTAGATAGAGGTTCTCAGGTACTTGCTCTTTCAAAACAAAAATACTTTTCGCACTTACACTTTTCAAAACAAAAGTTTTCAAACAACACTTCATACGCTCTTGAGGACAGATACAAGAGTTAAATCGAAGTTTTCAAACAAAACTTTTTCAAAAACCCACAAACACAAGAAAAGCAAAACTTTTTGAAAACATAGTGAGCAAGTACCTAAGAGCCCGTGGATAACCACGGATAAAAAAGGTGCTAACACCTTCCCTTTCTATAATCTACCTCCCGAACCCAAGAAATATCTCGAAAAGGAATTTTGCTGTGCTTTTGTCCTTTCCTTATTGGAGAAAATAAAAGACGGTGGCGACTCTTGCTTACCGCGACATTTTGCGAAACGCAAACGCGAACCAGCATTTCAAAACAGTCAGTTCTATTTCCACCGATCACAGAACTGGCGACTCTGCTGGGGACTTTATAAGTGAGGTGTACCTTAGGATTAGATCATTCTATGTTTTCAATTGTATGCCTTGTTTGCTTTAATATTGTAGGCTTGTATCGGAGTTTCATAGATCGTAACCCGGATCTGGGGATACCCTTTAGAAGTAGCAACAAACTGTGAGGGAACTGTGCGGGGTATACCGACATGGTTAAAGCAGTTGCTACGTTGATGTGGCACTTTGGTGAGTACCGGTAACCCTTGAGTCAAGTCAAGGAGAGTACGGGGCCGCCGCGTGGTGTCGTGAAGCAACAACTGAACTTAGGAACCTTACTTGACCATCCTGGCCTCTTTAGGGGTAGTGAGATGACCGACTTTGGTGCAGTCCGAAGTTGGTAGATACTCGATACTACACTCATTGAGGGTTGTTTTTTTGGAATATTTTGGTCGCCAGTTAAGGGGCTAAATCAAAACAATGAACATAAAAAACAACCCAATGATATTGAGCTCCTTAGAACCCGGTTACTATTCTAGGACAGGTTTTGAGCCAACCAACTTCAAGAGGGTAACGCCTAAACTCCATGCCAGCCTAAACTTAAGGCTCTTTTGTGTGACTTGTGTGCCTTCAAACTTGAACTACTTTCACATTTTTGTTATCTGACAACAGGGGTTCCTTGCAGGTTTTGTTTACAGTCTTTAATCTAGACTTATAACAGGGCTTACTTACACCTCACACCTTTGCATCCACGTACATAACATCATACGCATCATAACATCATACCATAGCATTTCCTTAACCATTTCAAGGATCTCAAGGGTTTGTGATGCAGGTCATGATGAACCAAATGTCTAGCAAGGGGCAAAGGGGATTTATTTTCCTCTAGCCAAGGTTGTTTGGAGATCAAAACAGGGTAACTTGAGTCAGGGGCTATGACCCACTCGATATGGTGAGCCTGACTCTTGAAGAAGGACTCTTAATAACATGAAGTTTCTTCAATCAAGATGCAAACTTCAAATTCTAACGGTTTTGTGTTTACCCCGCGAGATCCTTGAAAACATTGCATACATATATCATACATATCATTGCATAGCAGGTCACCCTTTACAGGTCTCTCATATTCTCGCTGTTTATTTCAACAATGGCTCTCCAACAAGACAACCAAGATCTTCATACTCAAGAGACTCAGTTCAGGGAAATCTTCCTAAACCTATCCAAGGGGCAGGAAGAGTTGAGAACATTCCTCATGGGGAATTTGGTCAAGAAAAGTCCTAAAGACAATAAGGACGAACGGCTGAAACACCTGCAAGCTGAGGTAGATGCAATGAGAACCCAGATGCTGGGGCAGATGGCCCTTATCCAAGGCTTAGCTCGGGAGCAAGAAGAGTTGAGAACCATGTTCAACCAGCTTCATCAAGACAGATACAACAGTATGAAGCAAATAGTCAAGACTGAGGATAAAGTCATTAATCAACTTCCGAGAAGTCAAAGGTTTGGTTTGATGAAGAATAGACCTCTCCAAGTTGCTACTACCTCACAGGTCCAACAAAGACCTTGCCAAGGACAATGGTCTGATCATAGTAAGCCAAACATGCCCAGGAGGCAATTTACCAAGCTCAACATGCCGCTGTCTCAAGCTTTACAACACCTGTTAAGATTGAATCCGGTGACGTTAAGGGACCCTCCTAAGAATCCCAACACAGCCTCCCCAAAGCACAATCTTGATGCAAGGTGCGCATACCATTCCAATAGCTCGGGGCATCATACTGATGGTTGTTGGACATTGAAAAACAAAATTCAAGACCTGATTGATGAAGGAGCTCTGGAATTCACACGGGATGGTCAGGCTGAGTTCTTCTACCAATCCTCCAAAATTCACAATTTGAAGTGACAAGTCCTGAGCCGAGAAGAATTTTTTGTTCATTAGAATTTTCAATTTGTAGTTTTCTTTTGATTGTTCAAACAATTATTGTCATGGCAAACTTTTTTATTTCATTAATGCATCGCGTATGTCTGTTTTGAATCAATCCATTCGTATTCACTATATTCAAATTGCTTTCATTTTTGATGTTCAACTCTCGATTAAAAAGAATTCTAAACCTTTTGAGGGAGGATGACGAAAATGATACCACGATCTTTACAGTATGCTTTTGAACAGACCCCGCTGATGAGGTACAGGCATTGTTTCAAATCCTAAATAGTGGAGTAATAAGGAAGATAATCCCTAGTCAACCCCTTTGAGCCAAAGAAGTTGGAGTTTTTCTTTTCGCAAAACATTAAAACCCTTAATTATAACCTGGGGCATGGTAGTTTTCTCAGTTGATCCAGGTGCCCAATGAATGGCATCAAAGGAGTCCTTTCAAAGCAAGAGACAATGATGGTTCCATACAATCGTCAAGACAGTCAGTTGTTATCTTTAAAAAAAAACAAAGCCCAATAAGTCAAAACCTATGAAGGAGACTTACAAAAACTGGGGCATCCCGGTGGACTGAAAACCCAAGAGAAACAGTTCAGGCAAAAAACAGGGATAACGAAATCAAAAAGAAAGAGGTCCTTCAAACCCACAACAAAAAAGAAATGACTGCCTGTTCAAAATAAATTGTCAGCATCCGAACCATCACTGGAATATCAGAGCAAAGACTCAAACAAGGTCTAACGCGCGATTAGCTGAGTTTAGGATCGAAGAACATCACGAAGAGCGGGTGGGTACAAATAAAAATTTGAGCCTTTATCCTTTGTTTCTTAAACCGTGAACCAGGCCACGTTATAACCCTTAAAAGTCCTAGCTGAAGCATGGGTTAGTTCGAAAGCATACTGTTACGAAAGGTATCCTGACTCCTGTAGGACTTGCTGAAAATCCTGAGTTGACATCACATTTTACAAAAATTCACTTGGTTTACTGAAAACTGCATTTTCAAAAACTTCAAGACAGACATAAGCTTTGCATTCTTAAAATAACATTGTTTGCATATGACTATTTATTCAAACAACAGAGAAATTCGCACGACGGATATCTAGTGAACAAAAATCTTCCCAAGGATCACATCAAGTGGGAAAACACTTCCAACCAAGGGGCAGACATGATCATTGTCTATCATCTGGGGCAGTCAAGTCAAGATTTAAGGAATCTCTCAAAATGCCAAATAGCCAGGGGCAAATCTCCATCTGAGTCACTTGGGGCATTGGACATGAATTCCAACAACGAATCTTGCACAATCAAACATCTTCTGGTAGTATGGCAACACAACACTACTGACGGTGACAACTCCCTACACTCTGAGAGCATGGACATGGTCAAAAAATACTACGCATAATCAAAGACCCGCTAGGTCGACTGGCCTAGGAAAAAATAATGGCTTCCCGGCGAACCAAAAGGGTTCGAGCAAAAATAAGGGATGAAAATGAAAAAATTTGTACACCCGACAAGTCGAAAAGCTGAAAAGGCGGCTTGGGCAAAAAAGGGTATCCCGATGGACTGAAAACCCGAAGGGGCGGTCCAGGCAAAAATTAGGGATCAAAGCGTACAACTATGTCCCGTCATCTCGTCACTTGCCTACCAGAAGAAGATTTGTCAATCGGCAGTTATCAAGCACCTCATAGGCCTTCTTCTCCCGCAGAAACTGGGGCAATAGGAATCGTCCGAATTGTACAAGCTGCTATGTCCTCCAGGTACCAAGGTATGTTCAGTTGAAGAATGTAACCAAGATATCTCCACTCCCCGCAGAGTAAGACAAGATTCAGCAATACCCTCTCCCAAGCAGAGTTGGTCTCCCATCAATCCTAAAAAAGCATGGTATCCCCAGCAAGTCAGCGACACTCTCCCCAAGCAGAGTTAGGCTACTGTCAGCCCTAAGGAAGTTGGGTATCCCCAGAAGATCTCAATATTCCCTAGCAGAGTATACAGATAATCCTCAGCAAGCATCCCCGGCAGTCTTAATATTCCTCGACAGAAATATAATATTGTTCCCCGGCGGAATACATGATACCCCCCAGTGGAGCCATATCCTCAAAAGTTTCCCCATGAGAGTTGAACCATCTCCCCAGTAGATTCTGGAAGCTTGTCCCCTGCAGAGTACAAATATCTCTCCTCGACCATGTTCAAAGGTTATTCCCCACCAGAGCCTAACTGGGTTATCCTCATCAAATTACAACGGAAAGATCGTCCTCAGCGAAGTTCTTTCTATCCCCAGCGGAGTTCATCAAATTCCCCAACAGAGCTTATCAACGGAATCCCCAGCGGAGTTATCGTTAAATTCTCAGCGAAGAATCTCTTCCCACAGAGTAATTCCCCACAGAGTAATCTCTTCACCAGGTTTATTCCCCAACGGAGTCATCTTCTCCTACAGGTTTATTTCTGCAACCATCTTCGTGCAGCATCCCCAGTGGAAACAAAGAATTCAACCATACTCTTCAACCTCAACCCAAGATTTAACAAACTCCCTAGCATTTGTCAAGGATTTATTTTCCCAGACGAAAATACATTCATAAACATTTCAGATTTCATACCTCCTATTTACATACATGATAAAGTGCATACGACACGATCTCATTTATTTTTGAGAACATCATGACATCATGCATTTCATACATCATGACATTGCATACAGCTAACGTTTTTCCTTTTCAGGAAGAGGTCAATCAAAAGATGGCTACCATCAACCTTTCCAAGTCCCAGATTAATACCTGTAACAAGCCAAGAAAAGCATCTGTGGACGACTAATTCCAGATTAATACCTGTAACAAGCCAGGAAAATTCTGTGGACGACTGATCGTAGGTTAATACCTGAAACCAGACAGGACAATTATCTACTTGACCATCATGAAGTAACCCTACACCGGTTCCTTCTCTTTCAGATGAAGTTTTACACGGACTCATCATCAGGAAACCCTACACCGGTTCCTTCTCAATTTCAGATGAAGTTTTACACGGACTCATCATCAGGAAACCCTACACCGGTTCCTTCTCAACTTCAGATGTAGTTTTACACAGACTCATCATCAGGAAACCCTACACCGGTTCCTTCTCAACTTCAGATGAAGTTTTACACGAACTCATCATCAGGAAACCCTACACCGGTTCCTTCTCAACTTCAGATGTAGTTTTACACTGACTCATCATTAGGAAACCCTACACCGATTCCTTCTCAACTTCAGATGTAGTTTTACACTGACTCATCATCAGGAAACCCTACACCGGTTCCTCCTCAACTTCAGATGTAGTTTTACACGGACTCATCATAAAGTAACCCTACACAGGTTCCTTCCCTCCAAGATGAAGTTTTACACAGACTCATTATCTGGCGACCCTACACCGGCTCCTTCTCGTTCCAAGATGCAGTTTCACACGAACTCATTGTCAAAGTAACCTTACCCAGGTTCCTCCTTACAATTTCCCGATGTAGTTTTATCCAAACTCCTTGCAAAGCAACCCTATACAGGTTCCTTCCTTCCAAGATGCAGTTTCACACGGACTCATCATCAGTCAACCCTACACAGGTTTCCTTCCTTCCAAGATGCAGTTTCACACAGACTCATCATCAGTTAACCCTACACAGGTTTCCTTCCTTCCAAGATGCAATTTCACACGGACTCATCATTAGTCAACCCTACACAGGTTTCCTTCCTTCCAAGATGCAGTTTCACACGGACTCATCATCAGTCAACCCTACACAGGTTTCCTTCCTTCCAAAATGCAGTTTTACACGGACTCATCATAAGAAAACCCTACACAGGTTCCTTCTTTCAACTTACAAGATCACAATTCAACAAACAATCTCCAGATGGCATCTGTAAGCCCATCCTCCTACCAACAATCTCCAAATGGCATCCGTAAGCCCATTCCCGACATTACAATGCTGATACTACACCATGCGAGTGCAAATTTTTGGGCACTCTAGTATTCAATTATCTTCAACCTTTGGATCACGAAAGGCTCGAAAGCCAATCTATATCCTCAGGTTTAAGAAAATTGAACAGGGGCAACTGTAGTACCCCAAAATTTGCCCTCCCATATTTCTCAAAACATTTCAAGAAAATATCACAAGTCCAACCCGACGCGTCATATTCAGGTGTTCTTTCACCAAGATATCTCTGATAACATATTCTCAAATTCAGGTTCGGCTCAAGAGTCAATTCTTTAAAGAAGGTATCCGAATGTGTGAGTTTTCTTGAAGAAATATGGTGAAAAAGTGTGCTGAAAGTACAGTTTTTACATGCTAAAAAATTCATAACTTGAAGATCGTGGCTCGTTTTGAACCCGTTCCGGTGGCCAAAATTTCGTCTTGACATTGTCTACGTTTTCATCTCTCACGGTTGGAAGCCAATTTCGATCAGAAGGTCTTCAAAAATGTGGATTTATCAAGTATTTTCATACATTAAATTTGTGACAGAAGTTTATTTGTGTCATGTTCAGAAAATCATAACTTGGTCGATTTTCATCGTATCGAGCTGTTTCGGCGCCAAAATTTCACAAATTGAGTTGGATACACTTTCACAGAAGGTATTGAGTTCAAACGGTATTCAAAAGGCCTTCGTTTTTTGCTCAGAGTGCGTAACACGCTGAAAATCCTGAATGTTGAATATTATTTCATCTGGGCCGAAACTTCGAAAATTCATAACTCGGTCAATTTTTATCGGATTGGGCTCATATTTTTACACAAGGTCACTAACTCATAGATATACAACTTTGAATCAAAAGTCGAGACCGGATTATGCTCCGATCAATACCAGTTTTTTATTGAAGAACGTGTCAGAGTCGACACTGGAGCCCAAAATAAGTTTGTCTGAGCTGAAATTTCAAAAATTCATAACTAATTCACCGTTTATCTGATTGAGCCTATTTTCGGACAGGAGTTAGTTCTCGATATCGGCTACATTTTGTTTTCACATTTCAACTTCAAAAATTGCACTTAAGTCCCTGCGATTTAGCCTAGAAAGTGACGAACTCAGGTGAACATTGGAGGCCCAATTGCACATTCAAAGCCCATTTTCTTTACCCTAATTTCCATTATATAATCACATTCTTTTCACATAAACCAGAAGAAAGAGAAAAACCTTGCCACAACACTGTCAGAATATCAAATTCTTTCATGAACCCTAAAACCTTGAAATCCTTATTACAAATCTCTCTCTCACTACAAACAAGTCATCCCAGTTACAAACCAACATCTCACAACTTCTTCAGTAAGAGTAAGGCTGGCTTGATCTCCATGATCAAAAGGGCATACAAACATTCATGTCACTACTTTTCCAGTAAGGGTAAGGTTGATTTGATCTCCATGATCAAAAGGGTATAATCATTCATACATGCCATATTGTGCCTAAACATTAAATTTCTTCATATATTGACTTTATTTGTATTTTATGATATATATTAATTTATTTAATGTGTTCATGAGATTCAACACTGTAGGTTTAGACAAGATCCCATGCAGGTTCATTAAGGAACGTTGAGGCCAAAACACAAATGGCCAAAAGCCAAAAGCCAAATGGTCAAAACAGAACAGCTTACACATGACACCAATACATGGCAAGACAGACATCCTGAGAAGGTTAAGGAACGTTGAGGCCAGAACACAAATGGCCAAAAGCCAGAACACAAATGGCCAAAAGCCAAAACACAAATGGCCAAAACAAAACAGTTTACACATGACGCCAACAGCTGTTTCACCCCTCCAATCAAGCTCGTATACTCCTAAACTCTCTCTCTATTTTTGTTATTTTCCTTTAATTAATTAATCGTTATTTTTTTTATAATCACTAACCAATTAACATTTTTTCCTAATAAAATCAAAAACACAAAAAATATTTTATTTATTAAAATTAACTTCATCACTTTTATTTTTGTAAATAAATTAATTTAATCAATTTAGCTTTAATTAGATTTAACTTTTAATATTTTTTTGCGATATTTAAAATCAATTTAGAATATTAGGTTTTTTTTAGCATTAATTCAATTTATTTTATTTCTTTAAAAACTCAAAAATCCAAAAATATTTTCATTATTTAATTTAATTTAATTGTTCATTTAATTTAATTCCATTTAATTCAAAAATAAACAAAAATCCTTTCTTTAATAAAAAAAGGGTCAAAACCCAAAAAACTCGCATCCGATTTAATTTCCCGCATGCGATCCATTTTATCATATTATTGTATCTGTTTCTCGGAATGTAATAGCTCTTAATTAGGACTTTAATTATTTATCGCTTTATTTTTACTTTCCGCATTTTATTTCAAGGGTTGTTTTTGGCGATGTAAATACCCGACGCCTTGTAATAGTTTAGATTTAATTTCCGCAATTTAAATTCTGCAACTATTAACTGCTAGATGTATGTTAACTAGGCTATGCATGACAAGACTTATCTTAAAATAAAATCAATCGTAGCTCACCATAACATGTAAAAAGATAACATAACTGAAACCTGATACACTCGCACATGCCACTCCTAGGATACGCCTCACTTGGTTGTCTCGACATGGTCATTGAGTATAGGGTGTTTTAGAGGTCGCCCTCATGTCTAAAGATCAAAGTTGCCTCGGAACGGTTGCCTCGATAAAAAACGATCTAAGACATTAGGGTTACCGCTAAGGTGTCCTACTATTGCTTTGGTGACCACATGTCCCTATAATCGAATTGACCCGAAACTCCAACGACGGTGCTACCTACTTCTCAATAGTGGGATAGTACTATCTAAAGGACATTTACACAACTTAATTTCTTTTGAGTAGGTAGAGGTTCTCAGGTACTTGCTCTTTCAAAACAAAAATACTTTTCGCACTTACACTTTTCAAAACAAAAGTTTTCAAACAACACTTCATACGCTCTTGAGGACAGATACAAGAGTTAAATCGAAGTTTTCAAACAAAACTTTTTCAAAAACCCATAAACACAAGAAAAGCAAAACTTTTTGAAAACATAGTGAGCAAGTACCTAAGAGCCCGTGGATAACCACGGATAGAAAGGGTGCTAACACCTTCCCTTTCTATAATCTACCTCCGGAACCCGAGAAACATCTCGAAAAGGAATTTTGCTGTGCTTTTGTCCTTTCCTTGTTGGAGAAAATAAAAGACGGTGGCGACTCTTGCTTACCGCGACATTTTGCGAAACGCAAACGCGAACCAGCATTTCAAAACAGTCAGTTCTATTTCCACCGATCACAGAACTGGCGACTCTGCTGGGGACTTTATAAGTGAGGTGTACCTTAGGATTAGATCATTCTTTGTTTTCAGTTGTATGCCTTGTTTGCTTTAATATTGTAGGCTTGTATCGGAGTTTCATAGATCCTAACCCGGATCTGGGGATACCCTTTAGAAGTAGCAACAAACTGTGAGGGAACTGTGCGGGGTATACCGACATGGTTAAAGCAGTTGCTACGTTGATGTGGCACTTTGGTGAGTACCGGTAACCCTTGAGTCAAGTCAAGGAGAGTACGGGGCCGCCGCGTGGTGTCGTGAAGCATCAACTGACCTTAGGAACCTTACTTGACCATCCTGGCCTCTTTAGGGGTAGTGAGATGACCGACTTTGGTGCAGTCCGAAGTTGGTAGATACTCGATACTACACTCATTGAGGGTTGTTTTCTTGGAATATTTTGGTCGCCAATTAAGGGGCTAAATCAAAACAATGAACATAGAGAACAACCCAATGATATTGAGCTCCTTAGAACCCGGTTACTATTCTAGGACAGGTTTTGAGCCAACCAACTTCAAGAGGGTAACGCCTAAACTCCATGCCAGCCTAAACTTAAGGCTCTTTTGTGTGACTTGTGTGCCTTCAAACTTGAACTACTTGCACATTTTTGTTGTCTGACAACAGGGGTTCCTTGCAGGTTTTGTTTACAGTCTTTAATCTAGACTTATAACAAGGCTTACTTACACCTCACACCTTTGCATCCACGTACATAACATCATACGCATCATAACATCATACCATAGCATTTCCTTAACCATTTCAAGGATCTCAAGGGTTTGTGATGCAGGTCATGATGAACCAAATGTCTAGCAAGGGGCAAAGGGGATTTATTTTCCTCTAGCCAAAGTTGTTTGGAGATCAAAACAGGGTAACTTGAGTCAGGGGCTATGACCCAATCGATATGGTGAGCCTGACTCTTGAAGAAGGACTCTTAATAACATGAAGTTTCTTCAATCAAGCTGCAAACTTCAAATCCTAACGGTTTCTTGTTTACCCCACGAGATCCTTGAAAACATTGCATACATATATCATACATATCATTGCATAGCAGGTCACCCTTTACATGTCTCTCATATTCTCGCTGTTTATTTCAGCAATGGCTCTCCAACAAGACAACCAAGATCTTCATACTCAAGAGACTCAGTTAAGGGAAATCTTCCTAAACCTATCCAAGGGGAAGGAAGAGTTGAGAACACTCCTCATGGGGAATTTGGTCAAGAAAAGTCCTGAAGACAATAAGGACGAACGGCTGAAACACCTGCAAGCTGAGGTAGATGCAATGAGAACCCAGATGCTGGGGCAGATGGCCCTTATCCAAGGCTTAGCTCGGGAGCAAGAAGAGTTGAGAACCATGATCAACCAGCTTCATCAAGACAGATACAACAGTATGAAGCAAATAGTCAAGACTGAGGATAAAGTCATTAATCAACTTCCGAGAAGTCAAAGGTTTGGTTTGATGAAGAATAGACCTCTCAAAGTTGCTACTACCTCACAGGTCCAACAAAGACCTTGCCAAGGACAATGGTCTGATCAGAGTAAGCCAAACATGCCCAGGAGGCAATTTACCAAGCTCAACATGCCGCTGTCTCAAGCTTTACAACACCTGTTAAGATTGAATCCGGTGACGTTAAGGGACCCTCCTAAGAATCCCAACACAGCCTCCCCAAAGCACAATCTTGATGCAAGGTGTGCATACCATTCCAATAGCCCGGGGCATGATACTGATGGTTATTGGACATTGAAAAACAAAATTCAAGACCTGATTGACGAAGGAGCTCTGGAATTCACACGGGATGGTCAGGCTGAGTTCTTCTACCAATCCTCCAAGGTTCACCATTTGAAGTGACAAGTCCTGAGCCGAGAAGACTTTTTTGTTCATTAGAATTTTCAATTTGTAGTTTTCTTTTGATTGTTCAAACAATTATTGTCATGGCAAACTTTTTTATTTCATTAAGGCATCGCGTATGTCTGTTTTGAATCAATCCATTCGTATTCACTATATTCAAATTGCTTTCATTTTTGATGTTCAACTCTCGATTAAAAAAATTCTAAACCTTTTGAGGGAGGATGACGAAAATGATACCACGATCTTTACAGTATGCTTTTGAACAGACCCCGCTGATGAGGTACAGACATTGTTTCAAATCCTAAACAGTGGAGTAATAAGGAAGATAATCCCTAGTCAACCCCTTTGAGCCAAAGAAGTTGGAGTTTTTCTTTTCGCAAAAAATTAAAACCCTTAATTATAACCTGGGGCATGGTAGTTTTCTCAGTTGATCCAGGTGCCCAATGAATGGCATCAAAGGAGTCCTTTCAAAGCAAGAGACAATGATGATTTCATACAATCGTCAAGACAGTCAGTCGTTATCTTTCAAAAAAAACAAAGCACAATAAGTCAAAACCTATGAAGGAGACTTACAAAAACTGGGGCATCCCGGTGGACTGAAAACCCAAGAGAAACAGTTCAGGCAAAAAACAGGGATAACAAAATCAAAAAGAAAGAGGTCCTGCAAACCCTCAACAAAAAAGAAATGACTGCCTGTTCAAAATAAACTGTCAGCATCCGAACCATCACTGGAATATCAGAGCAAAGACTCAAACAAGGTCTAACACACGATTAGATGAGTTTAGGATCGAAGAACATCACGAAGAGCGGGTGGGTACAAATAAAAATTTGAGCCTTTATCCTTTGTTTCTTAAGCCGTGAACCAGGCCACGTTATAACCCTTAAAATACTTGCTGAAGCATGGGTTAGTTCGAAAGCATACTGTTACGAAAGGTATCCTGACTCCTGTAGGACTTGCTGAAAATCCTGAGTTGACATAACATTTTACAAAAATTCACTTGCTTTACTGAAAACTGCATTTTCAAAAACTTCAAGACAGACATAAGCTTTGCATTCTTAAAATAACATTGTTTGCATATGACTATTTGTTCAAACAGTAGAGAAATTCGCACGACGAATATCTAGTGAACAAAAATCTTCCCAAGGATCACATCAAGTGGGAAAACACTTCCAACCAAGGGGCAGACATGATCATTGTCTATCATCTGGGGTAGTCAAGTCAAGATTTAAGGAATCTCTCAAAATGCCAAATAGCCAGGGGAAAATCTCCATCTGAGTCACTTGGGGCATTGGACATGAAATCCAGCAACGAATCTTGCATGATCAAACATCTTCTGGTAGTATGGCAACACAACACTACTGACGGTGACAACTCCCTACACTCTGAGAGCGTGGACATGGTCAAAAAAATACTACGCATAATCAAAGACCCGCTAGGTCGACTGGCCTAGGCAAAAATAAGGGCTTCCCGGCGAACCAAAAGGGTTCGGGCAAAAATAAGGGATGAAAATGAAAAAATTTGTACACCCGGCAAGTCGAAAACCTGAAAAGGCGGCTTGGGCAAAAAAGGGTATCCCGATGGACTGAAAACTCGAAGGGGTGGTCCAGGCAAAAATTAGGGATCAAAGCGTACAACTATGTCCCGTCATCTCGTCACTTTCCTACCAGAAGAAGATTTGTCAATCGGCAGTTATCAAGCACCTCATAGGCATTCTTCTCCCACAGAAACTAGGGCAATAGGAATCGTCCGAATTGTACAAGCTGCTCTGTCCTCCAGGTACCAAGGTATGTTCAGCTGAAGAATGTAACCAAGATATCTCCACTCCCCGCAGAGTAAGACAAGATTCAGCAATACCCTCTCCCAAGAAGAGTTGGTCTCCCATCAATCCTAAAAAAGCATGGTATCCCCAGCAAGTCAGCGACACTCTCCCCAAGCAGAGTTAGGCTACTGTCAGCCCTAAGGAAGTTGGGTATCCCCATAAGATCTCAATATTCCCTATCAGAGTATACAAATAATCCTCAGCAAGCATCCCCGACAGTCTTAATATTCCTCGACAGAAATATAAGATTGTTCCCCGGCGGAATACAGGATACCCCCTAGTGGAGCCATATCCTCAAAAGTTTCCCCAGGAGAGTTGAACCATCTCCCCAGTAGATTCTGGAAGCTTGTCCCCTGCAGAGTACAAATATCTCTCCTCGACCATGTTCAAAGGTTATTCCCCACCAGAGCCTAATTGGGTTATCCTCATCAAATTTCATCAGTTGACCAAATTTCAATTATAAATCAATTGATCTTGAGAAGTGTTTTGAACCATGCAATTAGGTAAATGTGATGAATTTGAATCCTTAACATCATGTCTCAAATCAATGAGTCATGTATTTGGTTAAAAGTCAAAAATCAAGCCTTCTAAATCAAAACCCTAATTTTAACCATTTTCCCCATTTGGTGATCTGATCAAATTTATTGAGGAATTGTAATCCAATATTGACAAAATGGTTCATATGAATTCAAAATATTGACATGGATAAAAAATAATGAAGTTTGACTGTAAGTTGGCCACAATTGACTTTTTACCCAATACAACTGAGTTTAGGTCATTTGATTAATTGACTGAGCAAACTTGAACTGCAAGACTTGAAATTTGACATGAGAATTCTTGAAGGTCCAAAATGATACATGAAAGTAATATGGGGCATTAAAATTCCATTTGTCCTTGTCCAAACTCCAACCCTAGTTTGAGTCATCAGTGTTGAGTAAGTGTCTTGAGCTGACCAGTCCTTGTGCAATTTTGAGCAATTGGAGATCTTGTGAGAAATTTCTTGAGAAATGAGAGGGAAAATTTTGGGGTACAACAGCTACCCCTGTTCAATCTTATTAATCCTGAAGAGTTAGATTGGCAGATCCGCCATTCGTGTCCTGAAGGCGAAAGATGATTGAACACTAGAGTGCCCATAAATTTGCACTTGATGATATAGTTGATTGTATCATGAATGGGCTTAATGATGCCATTTGGAATGTCTGTTGGTGGAGACTAGAAGAAGTATCAGAAAAAATCTTTGGTCTATTTATGCTGAAACTGTAGATGTCTTTTGCCTGACTTTAATTGGGAGAGATAAATCTGATCCAGAAGAGGACTTGACTGATGATTGATTTCTTCCTGCAAGGAAGGGTAGTTAGTTATATGCAGATGTATGCATTGTGTAATGATGTTCTCAAAATAAATGAGATTATGCTATATGAATTTGTTATGTATGTGACATGATATATGAATGTGAAACATTAAAGTGCATATTTGTCTGGAAAATAAATCCTTGACAAATTGCTGGGAAGTTTTAGGAAATTAATTCCGGACCGCTGCTGGAGATGAAGAGTATGTGTATCTTCAAACTTTGTTCAAAGTGTCTCTCGCTGGGAATTTCTGATTTTTAAGGAGAACTCCGTTGGGGAATAATGATTTTGGCTCTTGGCTTTGAGGAAACTCCGCGGAGAGTGTTGATTTTCTGCTTGGGGAATAGAGTTCAGGAGTTACTGCTCTATTGGGGAGTTATTTAGAGGAAGAAAGTTTAGTTGTTATCTAGTCGGATTCCAGGCTTCACAACAACTTACTGGGGGTAATAATGTTAACTGTTATTTATTCATGTTCCAGGCTTCACAGCGTCTTTATGGGGAATATGAAAGCTAACTCTTATCTAGTTGGGTCCAAGTTTCAACAATTCGAATTGTTAGCTAGTCAGGTCCAAGATTTGCGGTAATTGGATAAGTTAAATTATTTATCTGGTCGCGTCCAGGCTTTAGTAACTTGAAATTGAGATCAACTGTTATCTGGTCGGGTCCAGAATTTACAGTAACTCAAACTGTTATCTGGTCGAGTCCCGGTTTCAGTAATGATTGGAGAAAGTTAAACTGCTATCTGGTCGGGTCCAGGCTTTAGTAACTTAAAATTGAGATTATTTGTTATCTGGCCAGGTCCAGGCTTTGTAGTAACTTACTTGGATAGGAATAAAGTTGAACTATTATCTGGTCGGATTCCAGGCTTTGCAGTAACTCGTTTGAAGTTGAACTAGTATATGGTCGGATCTAGGCTTCATAGTAACTAGTTAGGATAGTAATGAATCCGTTGGGGATTGAGGGGCTTTGTCCGTTGACCTGTAATAGTCTGAGAAGAAAACTCAAACCGGGGAACTTGCAGTTTGTTGGGGAAATAAACCCTGTTAAGAAGAAAATTTAACGACCTACTTGGTGAAATGAATTCTTTAGGAAGAACTTCAACATGCTTCTTCTTTTAAAACCAAACTCAACTGGGGAGAGAATTTTCCAGAGATTGAAACTCTGGCTGGGGATTTCATGAATCCAAATTTGTGGGGATAATTTTGATTGAAGTAACTCTGTGGGGATAATCTAAAATCCTTAAGGAAATGCTTGTTACAATTTTTATGTATACATTTTGTTAACAATTTAATCATGTTCATATGCATATGTTCATTCAATTTTAGTCATTGGACGCTTTTGCACTCAAAACAGAAAGAAAAAAGGTTTTCACTTCAAAGTATATTTGTTTTGATGTTTGCCTATAAATAGACGTTTTTTGTACAAGGAGACAGATATCCTAGTAAGAGGAAATCGTTGAAAGAAATTAAAAGTGTACAAAGTGGAAGAAAAAATAATAGTCATGTGGAAGTGATCTCATTGTGTTCCAACTCTGCTATTTCCCCTACGTCTTCGAACATCATCCCTTGCCATTGAAAGAAATTGATTGAATTGATCTTGTACCATTGAATTTGGACCTTGGTAATAAACTAGCTGTAGGGATACAACGGGACATAGTCATACGCTTTAATCCTTAACTTTTACCTGGACCGCTGTGATCGGTGGGAATGAGAACTGACTGTTTTTGAATGCTGGTTCGCGTTTTGCGTTTGTTTTTGCAAAATGCTGCGGTAAGCAAGAGTCGCCACCGTCTTTTATTTTATCCAACAAGGAAAGGACAAAAGCACAGAAAAATTCCTTTTTTGAGATGTTTCTCGGGTTCGGGAGGTAGATTATAGAAAGGGAAGGTGTAAGCACCCTTTCTATCTGTGGTTATCCACGGGCTCTTAGGTACTTGCTCATTATGTTTTCAAAAGTTTGCTTTTCTTTGTGTTTGTGGGTTTGAAAAGAGTTTTTGTTTTGAAGAGAGTGTAAGTGTGAAAAGTTTTTGTTTTATTTTAAAAGGAGAAAGTACTTAAGAACCACCTACCTACTCAAAAAGGAATTAAACTGTACAAGTGTCCTTTAGACAATGCTATCCCACTATTGAGGAGTAGGTAGCACCGTCGTTGGAGCTTTCGGGTCAATTCGATTAAGGGACGTGTGGTCACTAAAGCAATGTTAGGACGCCTTAGCGGTAACCCTAATATCCTAGATCATTTTCCGAGGCAACCGTTTCAAGGCAACTATGATCTTTGGATAAAAGGGCGACCTCTAAAACTTCCTATACTCAATGACCACATTCGAGGCAACCAAGTGAGGTATACCCTAAGAGTAGCATGTGCGAGTGTGTTAATTCGGTTAATTTTATCTGTACATGTCATGGGTGAGCTATTGTTGATTTTAAGTTAAAGATTGATCTTGTCATGCATTGCCTATTTATCAAACATCTAATAGTTAATATTGTGCGTAAATTAAATTGCAGGAAATTAAATCTAAGCTATTACAAGGCGTCGGGTATTTACATCGCCAAAAACAAACCCTTTAATTTAAATTGCGGAAAGTAAATAAAAGCGATAAATAAATAAAGTCCTAATTAAAAAATTATTACATACCGGAAGCAATTACAATATTGGATAAAAATAAGACGCGTGCGAGAAAATTAAATCGACGTATTTTTTGGGTTTTGACCCTTTTTTATTTAATGAAGAGATTTTTGCTTATTTTTTGCATTTAATTAAATTAAACCTAAACTAATTATTAATTAATTAAAAAAAGATATTTTTGGATTTTTTTATATTTAAGGAAATAAAAAATGGTTAAAAGTTATTAAAAACCCTAATTCTAAATTGATTTTAATTTATTGCAAAAATATTAATGTTAAACCTATTTAAAACTAAATAAATTAATTATTGTTTATTTACAAAAAATAAAATAATGAAATTAGTTTTAATAAATAAAAATATTATATTTTGTTTTCTGATTTTATTAGGCAAAATAATTTGGTTAGTATAATAATAATAATTAATAAAAACAAATAAATAAAAAGGTGAAATATGAAAAGAAATAACCAAATATGGGAGGTGCTGGGCCCAAATTGGGTGTGAAATCAGCAATTTCCAGGCCCAAACGTAAGCAGCCTTGTTGACTTTTTTGATTACCCATGCGCATGCTGACTTGGACACATGGTAGTCCTTCATTCTTGGCCACTGGATTAGATCTGAAGCCACTTAGACAATATCTGGATGAGGGCGTATGATGCATTACAAAGCCTGAAACGCATGCAATGGCCTGGAGAAAAATAAGACAAATATATTGGGGGACCTGGGATTCGAACCCAGGTCCCATTGGTTTTCCACTCACCTGCTTGCCAACTCAACTAGCGCATGCTTTTGTTATTAGAATAAGCAACAAATATTATATGTAAAATAACGCACTAAGACTGGAATAAAAAAAATAAGCGCCAATAATTTGAACTGGCCAATTAAGATGGGACACGTCTTCGTCTTCTTCAACGAAGACTGCAATTTTTCCTGCGGATTTTATTCTGCAACAAAATTCGTGGCATCATCCTATAATGAGCTACAGACCATATAAATGCCAATGGAGACCATCACTGCATTCGTCTCTCTTCCCTGATCATCTCTATACCCATTATTAGTCTCAATTTTTCCTGTAACTCAAACGCCTAAAAACAACACAAGAAAACCCTAGGTTCGGGCATTACAATACAGGCTATGAAAATCAAATTGGATAATGCAGACATGTTAGAAATTTTATGTTAAGCACGATTGTACAAAAAAATGGCAAAAAGATGCAACAAAACAGATTTACGATGCCATGTTCAGAGCCATGTTCTTGATGACTTACAGGGCATTTCAGGCAATAAGAGGGCTTGCTTCTTATTGCTATAGCTTCATGGGGTTGCAAGCAAGAGAGCTATGTGGAGATTTGGCTTTGAATCGTGCTCTAAGGTGGATTTTAGATTCCAAGTTTTCAAGCTTTTTCTCAAATTCTGTCTGGCCGTTTCTTATAGTTTTAGCTCGTGTTCTTAATGTGTATGGATTGTGTGTACATAAGGGAATGAATTAGGTTAATCTTTGGGCCTTGAATCCATGTGCATTGAAGATGGAGGATATGATTTGATCACCATTGATAAGGTTTCCAAAAATTTTTCAAATCCAAGATTTTGTGCATGTTTTGACTTGGCACGAGTTTGATTGAGTGTATCATGATATTTGCAAGTTGTGATGATCACAAAGATATCATTCCATCAATTTTTAGTTTTTATTTGAATTAATATTGATTTAAAATGAATTAAATCAATAAAAATTAAATAAAATAGAAAAATAAATGAATGGCCATGAAATTGAAGATGAGACATGTGTGTGGTGTGATAAGACCAAATCAAGTGGAAAAAAGTGGGTCCTTTTGTCAAAAATTGGAGTTTGGAGGATAGTTGACTTTTGGCACTTTTGGAAAAATGCCCAACTTCAACAATGCATAACTTCTTCAATTTTGAACTTTTGGAAGTGTTTTTGGACTTTTTAAAAACCTTGAGATGTACTATAACCAACACTTTTGGTCTCATCTCATTTTTATATTCCATGCTCCAGTTATAAGCTTTGTAAAAAAAGGTGTTTTTGTTGACTTTCAAAAATGACCTATAATGTCCAAATTTGTAACTTTTTGTGAGTGCATTTCTTGATCTTGGGGTGTGAATATGGATTGTGGGAAATTGCATCCTCTTAAAAATGAGCTTTTGATGGGTCATTTATCATAACGTATGAGAAAGTTATGCTTGGTCAAAGTTGAGTTGACTTTTCCTATAAAACCCTAATTTAGCAACTTTTGAATCTTGATGAATCTTGAGCAATCCTTGATGAATCATGATCAACCCTTGATCAAATGATGAATTATCCTTAAAAATGAGAATGTTGACAAAAAATCTTGAGGTTTGACTGTATTTAGGTCACAGTTGACTTTTGCCCTAGCATAGTCGATTTTTGGGCCTCTTGAGCAATTGACTGACCAAACTTTCTCTGCAAGGCTTGAAATTTGACATGGATGAACTTGAGAATATGTTAGGACATTATGGAGAATTTGAGACCATTTGGATGTGAGTACCTTGATGCAACACAAAATCCTAATTTTGAATTGACTGCCTTAGGAGGTGATTTGACTGTCCAACTCTTGAGCCATCTTGAGCCACTTGAAGATTATTCTTGACATGTCCTGAGAAATATGGGAGGGAAAATTTTGGGGTACAACAGTTTCCCCTGTTCAATCTTCTTAAACCTGAGGATATAGATTGACGTTCGGGCCTTTCGTGATCCGAAGGTGGAAGATGATTGAAAGAGTGCCCAGAAATTTGCACTCGCATGAAGTAATATTTGTCTTGTGATGTTGGGAATGGGCTTACAGATGACATTTGGAGATTGATGATGGGAGATAGGCTTAAAGATGCCATCCGAAGGAGTGTCGATCGCGTAAGAGATTCCTTAGCGAGAGCTTGTATACTCGTCGTTGGGGGGAGGTTCCGCTGGGGAATGATGTTCTTCATCTTAGGAGAAATAGAACTATAGGAGCTTCGGTCGTCCGTTATCCTACTAGGGAATCATCTCTGTTGAAGAGGTGAGAGTGAACTACTATCTGGTCGTAACCCAGGCTTCATAGTGATAAGACCGACTGCTATTTGGTCGTAATCCAGGCTTTACAGTGATTTAACGGGGAGATGAGATTAAACTTGATATCTGGTTGTAATCCAGGCTTTGCAATACCTCACTTCTTATCTGGTCGAAATCCAGGCTTCAGAACAAATCAAGTGGTTATCCGGTTGCATCCGGGCTTCAACTTGAATTTAGGGCACACTAATATTCGCCCGACTCCGGGATTCTTAGTAACTGTCCCTGTAAACTTCTATTTGGTCGGAATCCAAGCTTCACAGTGTCTTGTACCGCTATCTGGTCGTAATCCAGGCTTCACAATGTGTTATACCATTATCTGGTCGAATATAGGCTTCATGGTGTCACCTACTGCTATCTGGTCGAATCCAATCTTCACAATACCTTATTTCTTATCTGGTCGAAATCCAGGCTTCAGAATAAATTAAGTGGTTATCCGATCGCATCCGGTCTTCCCTTTGACGGTTCGATTTACTAATATCCGGTCGAATCCGGGCTTCACAGTAACTGGCTGGGTAAACTGCTATTCGGTCGTAACCCGAGCTCCACAGTGTCCCTTAACACTATCTGGTCGTAATCCAGGCTTCACGATGTATCATACCACTATCTGGTCGAAATCCAGGCTTCGTAGTACTCTTGGTTGCTATCTGGTCGTAATCCAGTCTTCACAACATCTTCTACCATTATCTGGTCGTAATCCAGGCTTCATGGTCTTGTATTGCTTTCTGGTCGTAATCCAGGCTTCACAATAACTTGCTGAGCTATTATCCGGTCGTGATCCGGGCTTCACGGCTTGTGTTTATGATATACCACTATCTAGTCGAATCTAGGCTTCATGGTGCTTACTGAGCTGCTATCCGGTCGTAATCCGGGCTTCATGGCTTACTGGGGAATAAACTATTATCCAGTCGTTCTCCGGGCTTCATAGCTTACTTTTGAGAGATATCACTATCTAGTCATAATCCAGGCTTCGCGGTAGTCTGATATTGTTATCCGGTCTTAATCTGGGCTTCACAATATGCTGTAGAAATCAAGATACTATCCTGGTCGTACCCGGGCTTCATAACTTGAATTTTGATTGTATCTTTCCTGAATGGTAAAGGTTAGCTGTATGTAATGCATGATATGTATCAGGCAATGATGTTCTCAAAATAAATGAGATTGTATAGTATGATGCGTATATGCATGTAGCATGATTTATGGACATGTAATGTTTTAGCTGGGGAAAATAAATCTCGGAGCTGCTAGAGAATAAAGTTGAATGCTTCGCTTCCGCCAGGGATGGTGAACGAAGATGATTGTGAGGATAAACTTGCAGGAGAAAAGACTCTGTTGGGCAATGAACTGATGAAGAGATTACTCTGAGGGGAATTACTCTGTGGGGAAGGGATATTCTGCTGAAGATTTTAACGATAAACTCTGCTGGGGATTCCGCTAATACACTCTGTTGGGGATTTCAATGATGAACTCCGTTGGGGATGGATTACCGTTGCTGGTGATGTTGTATCTGTTGAGGATTGAACTCCTGCTTGGGGAAAGGAAAGAACTTCGTTGGGGATGATCTTTCAGTTGCAAATTACTGAGGATAACCCAGTTAGATTCCTGTGGGGATAACCCTCTGAATTTGGCTAGGGAGATTTATTTGCGCTCTGCAGGGGATAAGCTTCCAGAATCTACTGGGGAAGATGATTCAACTCTGTTGGGAAAACTTTTTTAGACTGCGCTGGGGAAATGACTCCACTGGGGGTATCTTGTATTCTGCCGGGGAACATTCTTATACTCCATTGAGGAATATTAAGACTACCGGGGGTATTCTTATACTTGCTGGAGAATATTCTTATACTCCGCTAGGGAATATTAAGACC
The DNA here is from genome assembly GCA_948472305.1 of Vicia faba. Lineage (NCBI taxonomy): Eukaryota > Viridiplantae > Streptophyta > Magnoliopsida > Fabales > Fabaceae > Vicia > Vicia faba. Next base: position 1,577,291,918 of record OX451736.1, on the reverse strand, counting down.
TTCTGGGGATACCCAACCTTTTTAGGGATGATGGTAAGCTAAATATGCTTGGGGAGAATATTGCTGATTCGTTCATAGTTGCAAGTCTCAGCTGAGAGAGCTACTATTACTGTCTTACTCTGCAGGGAGTGAAAGTATCTTAGCCATATTCTTCAATTGAATCTACCTTAGTACTTGGTGGACAAAGCAATGACACAGCTTGGACATTTCTTATGCCCCTTGCTTCTGATATTACCCGTAATTTATCTTTTGTTTCACATGTAAGTATTTATGAGCAGCTATTAATGTCAAATGCATATATCAAAAATGAACATTGGACGTTCTTTGCAAAACAAAACAGATAAAGGAAAAATAATTTGAAATTTGTCTGAAAGTGAATTTGTATTAATTTTGAAGTTTGGCCTGAAAATAGGCGTTTTTGTACAAGAGGCTGACGTCCTAGTAAGAGAACTCCGCCGAACAAATAGAATTTATACAATTTGTGAAAAGGAAACAAAACAGCTATGTGAATAATCCCACTGGGTTCCAACTTCGCTACCGCCTTTATATCTTCAAGCATCTCATCACTTTGCTGCTTAGTTGAAGATGAATTTGATTGATTAGTGATGTCCGAGCTTGATAGTCGATACCTAAATCTGGATGCGAGGTGATCCAATGAGACATAGTGTTACGCTTTAATCCCTAACTTTTGCCTGGACCGCCCTTTCGGGTTTTCAGTCCACCAGGATACCCATTTTTGCCCAAGCCGCCTTTTCAGGTTTTCGACTTGCCGGGTGTACAAATTTTTTTCATTTTCATCCCTTATTTTTGCCCTAACCCTTTTGGTTCGCTGGGAAGCCCTTATTTTTGCCTAGGCCAGTCAACCTAGCGGGTCTTTGATTATGCGTAGTATCTTTTCACTATGTCTACATTGACGGGGTGAGGAAGGTCGTTACCATCCATGGTGGTTAAAATCATAGCTCCTCCTGAGAAAATGTTCTTAACCACAAACGGCCCTTCGTAAGTAGGGGTCCATTTTCCCCTGGGATCACCTTGAGGTAAGATAATGCGCTTGATTACCAGATCCCCAACTTGATACTCTTGTTGTCTAACTTTCTTGTTAAATGCCTTGATCATCCATTTTTGGTACGTCTGACCATGACAAATAGCAGTAAGTCTTTTTTCGTCAATTAGGTTTAGCTGATCAAGCCGGGTCTGAATCCAGTCATCTTCACTCAAACCTGCATCCTTCATGATCCGGAGAGAGGGTATCTAAACTTCAATAGGAAAGACCGCCTCCATGCCATAAACCAATGAATAGGGTGTTGCCCCTGTTGACGTCCGTGCTGAGGTACGGTACCCATGAAGAGCAAATGGTAACATCTCGTGCCAATCTTTGTTTGTCACTGTCATCTTCTGCACAATCTTCTTAATGTTCTTATTTGCTGCTTCGACAGCCCCATTCATCTTCGGTCAGTAGGGAGAAGAGTTATAATGATGTACCTTGAATTGCTCGCAGAGCTCGGTGATCATCTTGTTGTTAAGATTGGTACCGTTGTCTGTAATGATCCTCTCTGGTACACCGTATCGACAAATCAGATTATGCCGAATAAACCGTGCCACGACGTTCTTGGTTACAGTAGAAATGGAAGTTGCTTCAACCCACTTCATAAAGTAATCAATTGCTACCAGGATGAAACGATGCCCATTGGATGCCGTAGGTCTGATCTCGCCGATCATATCAATGCCCCACATTGCAAAAGGCCAAGGTGTCGTCAAGACATTCAGAGGAACTGGAGATATGTGCACCTTATCAGCATAAACCTGGAACTCGTGACATGTTCGAGAATGCTGATAATAGTCGGCTTCCATTGTGGACCAGTAATATCCTGCCCTTAGGATTTTCTTTGCCATGGTATGTCCACTGGAATGAGTTCCAAAAGTACCTTCATACAGCTCTTCCATGATCCTTTCTGCTTCAATCTTATCCACACAACGCAACAAGGTTGAATTATGGTTACGCTTGTAAAGGATGTCATTGCTGATGAAGAACTTTGATGCGAACCTTCTCAGAAAATTCTTGTCATTAATAGATGCACCCTCGGGGTATTCCTGATCTTCAAGGTACCTTTTTACTTAATGAAACCATGGTTTTTCTGTTACCTCTTCAGTCTCAAGATCACAACAATGCGCCGGTTCATCCAATCTTTCAATAATAATCCGGGGAGCTTCGTTGTCCCAATTTACTTTGAACATAGAAGACATCGTAGCTAGCGCGTCCGCCAACTGATTCTCCTCTCTAGGGAAGTGTTCAAAGGTTATCTCCTCAAAATGGGGAAGCAATGTCAACACGTGCTCCTTGTAAGGAATAAGATTAGGGTGTTTCATATCCCACTCGCCTTTGATCTGACTGATCACGAGAGCGGAATCTCCGAAGACACTCAAAAACTTAATCCTTAGGTAAATTGCAGCTCGAAGACCCATGATGCACGCTTTATGTTGAAACATAGGCGGGCAGTAAACGGAGTATGAGAGCCTTTAGGAGATATGATCACGGCGCCAATGCCATTACCCAAAGAGTTCTAAGCTCCATCAAAGTACATAGACCATCGGGATCCTTCCTCGGGTCCTTCATTCAGTCCGGGTGTCTCACAATCAGTTATCAACATGATATTCTCGTCCGGAAATTCAAAGTTCATAGACTGGTAATCATGCACTGCCTGATGTGCCAAATGGTCTGCCAATAAACTTCCCTTGATTGCTTTTTGAGTTGTGTACTGGATGTCATACTCAGTCAGGATCATCTGCCACCTTGCTATTCTTCCGGACAAGGCAGGCTTTTCGAAGATATACTTGATTGGATCCATCTTTGAAATCAACAAAGTGGTGTGAGTCAACATATACTGTCTCAGCCGGCGAGCATCCCATGCCAAAGTGCAGCAAGTTTTCTCGAGCAGTGAGTATCGGGTCTCACAGTCGGTAAACTTTTTGCTAAGGTAATAAATAGCATGCTCTTTTCGGCCAGACTCGTCATGCTGACCCAACACACACCTTATTGAGTTATCGAGCACAGTCAAGTATAAGATCAGAGGTCTTCCTTCAACTGGTGGCATTAGGATAGGCGGCTCTTGGAGATACTCTTTGATTCTTTCGAAAGCGGCTTGGCATTCATCATTCCAACGTACCACTTGATCTTTCTTCAGTAGCTTGAAGATTGGCTCACAAGTAGCAGTTAGGTGCGAGATGAATCGGGCAATGTAGCTTAGTCGTCCCAGAAAGCCTCTGACCTCTTTCTCTGTTCTGGGAGCTGGCATCTCTTGTATAGCTTTCACCTTGGCAAGGTCCACTTGAATACCATTGTCACTTACGACCAAACCAAGTAGCTTACCAGATCTCACCCCGAAGGTGCACTTGTTCGGGTTCAACCTCAGCTTGTACAACTTTAACCTGTCAAACAGCTTCTGTAGATGGTCAAGGTGCTCCTCCTCAGTCTGGGACCTGGAAATCATATCGTCGACGTATACTTCAATCTCATGATGGAGCATGTCATGAAACAAAGCAACCATGGCATGCTGATATGTTGCCCCAGCGTTTTTCAACCCAAAAGGCATGACCTTGTAGCAAAAGGTACCCTACTGAGTAACAAAGGTCGTCTTCTCCATGTCTTCGGGATCTATTTTAATCTGGTTATAACTAGAGAAACCATCCATAAAGGAGAAGACCTTGTGCTGAGCAGTATTGTCAACCAGGATATCGATATGAGGTAGAGGGAAGTCATCCTTGGGGCTTGCCCTATTCAGATCCCTGTAGTCAACACACATTCGAACCTTCCCATCCATCTTCGGCACAGGAACCACATTGGCGACCCACTGAGGGTAAGAAGTCACTGCTAGAAAACCGGCGTCAAATTGTTTCATAACTTCAGCCTTGATTTTCTCAGACATCTCTGGGCGCATTCGGCGAACCTTCTATTTTACGGGAGGACAATCTTCCTTGGTAGGCAGGCGATGAACCACAATATCAGTATCCAAACTAGGCATATCTTTGTAAGACCAGGCAAAGATCTCGACGTAGTCACGCAACATCTGAATCAACCATTGTTTCACACTAGGCTCCAGATTGGCACCAATCTTGACTTCCTTCTTATCTGTCTCAGTACCCAGATTCACCGATTCTACTGGCTCTTCATGTGGCTGAATGGCCCTCTCTTCTTGGAGCAACAGTCTTGCAAGTTCACCAGGCACTTCACAATCATCTTCACCTTCGTCTTCGGCTAAGTTGATCGGATTTTCAAAGTCACAACTGGCAGTAGCAGAATCGTTACCAGTGAGATCCAGAGTGGATGTGGACCTGTATATGTGAGTGTGTGTAAATAGTTGTTTTGCAATATATAATAAAGAAAAACAAGGAGCGCAAAATTTGAAATGCAAAAAACGTCCAATGCTTTTATTAATGATATATGAAAATGACACACAAAAGCCCTCACAAATGAAGCCACGGTGCCCCGGGTAAGGCACCGGGCCATAAAGTTTAAAACATTGTCTATTATAAATTCAAAACAAAAGTTTCATTACTGAGTGATCACAGAAACGGGCATGGAATCCTTCGATGTCCAATTTCTTAATCCACCGCTGGCTGGCAGGTAGATCCAACTGTCGATATCAAACTCTTCATCATCGTCATCCCTGATAGCATTTACCCCTGCCTCTTGTTTAGGCTTCTCTGGTGCTCCGAACTCGATCTCTTTCGTATCAATCAAGTCTTGGACCTTATTCTTCAAAGCCCAACAATCATCCGTATTATGCCCCGGGCTATCAGAGTGAAAAGCACAGCGGGAATTAGGATTATACTTTGGTGACGTTGTATTTGAATTCTTTGGGGGTTCCCTTAGAGTCACTAGATTAGTCTTCAGCAACTGTGGCAGAATCTGAGATAAGGTCATGCTGAGACGAGTGAATTGCCTCTTAGGTCTCTCGTCCTTTTGTTGATTGTTGTACTGAGGAGCACCAGCAGGTTTTGAAATAACAACCGCATTGACAGCTTGGCGGTGTTTAGGTTTATTCTGTCTTCTTGCACTGTAAACAACACTGGACTCTTTCTTAAACGGCTTCTTCTCGGTGCTTGATGAAGCACCCTTCTGTATCTTCCCAGCTTTAATACCAGCCTTAATCCTCTCACCAGTCAAAATAAGATCTGTAAACCCAGATGAAGAGCTTCCAATCAGATGGTTAAAGAAAGGACCGAACAGGGTCCCCAAAAACATGTCAACAAACTCACAATCAGCCAAAGGTGGTTGCACCCTTCCGACAAGGTCTCTCCACTTCTGAGCATAATCTTTGAATCCTTCACCCGTTCCCATTGACATACCCTGGAGTTGGGTACGCGTATGAGCAAGGTCGGAGTTGTACTGATACTGCCTATAGAATGCAGTAGCCAACTCTTCTCAACTGCGGATACTGGCTCCGTCCAACTGATAGAAGCACTCAAGCTGAGACCCTGAGAGACTGTCTTGAAAGAAATGGATCCATAAGTTCTTGTCAGCAGTGTAAGGTTGGATCTTCCTCACATATAACTGGAGGTGCAGCTTCGGACAGGAAACTCTGTCATACTTGGCGAAGGCTGGTGCCTTGAATTTATGGGGGATCACCACCCCAGATGATAGACCTAGGTCTCCAAAGTTCAGACCGGGCACCTTCTGAATTTCCATAGCGCTCAAACAGTCTTCCAACTGTTTGTACTTATCCTCAACAAGAGGATACTGTTCTTCATCGTAGTCCGTCTCGTTGTCAGAGACCACAGGGCTAAGAGCCCTCCTTTCTTGTGGATTATCTTTCCCTCCAGATGAGGTGGTCATATCAACTTCATCCTGTAGCCTGTTTCCGAACCTAGGACCAGTGTTGAACAGGAGTGTCCTCTTCTTCTTCTTCTTCTTCTTCTTCTTCTACTTCAAAATTAAGGTCTTCAGGTCCTGCTGACCCTTAGCTAGGCTCATGAACAACTCTTGAAATTGGGCATTCTGGGCCTGGAGGGCCTTGATAGCTTGCTCAGTTGAAGGTTTAGTAGACATGATGATTGCTGAAATAAACAGCGAAGAAGATAAGAGACCTGTAAAAGGGTACCTGTTTATGAAGTGCATGTGATGAAATGCGTATGATCATGATTTCAAAGACAATTGAGATTCAAATTTGTAAACAAGAAAAGAAACACACTTTATTAGATTTAAACTTCAAAACTTCAATTGTTCAACAAACTGCCCTTGAGGCATTACAAGAATGGAAATACTAAAAAGTAAACAAAAACAAGAAAGGAAATCATCAAAGTCCCATCAATGCTCCCATGGTCTCTTCTTCTCAGTGCGGATATAATCATTCAGGATTTGCTCGTTCTCCAGTTGCCTAGTCAGCTTCTAGATCTTCTGCTCTTGTTCATTGAACTTCTCTCGGTAAGAATCCCGTTCATCCCTCAACTGCATCCAAGACCTCTTTAGTGCCCCAATGTCGGTGGGCATATAAGGATGGAGAATGGTTGGAAGAACCCCTTATTCATTAGCAACTTCAAGAGTGACAGGCCGGACAGCTTCATATGGCATACCTAGCTTCTGGGCACGAATGCGGACCCATCTAAGATATGGCTCCATTGGCAGAGAAGTCTTTGGACCCAACTCATGTGGATCTAATTGGTGAACTCTATCCTAAGCCCTTATGAATCTGCGACGCTGCTCATCGCTATCCCCTTGAAAATCAAAGATGATATGAGGCATCAACATCTCACGAGGCCCTTCTCTTCTGGCTCTTCCAAACTGAAGGAGAGCTAAGCATGGGTTGTAAGAAATTCCTCCATGGGTTCCTATCAAGGGAACTTTAGGATACTCCCCGCAGCGATCAATGACAGTCACCTCATCCATACCTTTGAGAGTCCAAATAATGTCATTATGAGAGAGAGACATCACCCTATAAGCCCAGCCCATTCCTTCTTTGTTCTTTAGCACTGACTTGAGGAGGTGCGAAATAAACCACTTCGACAATAAAGGAGCACAATACATCAAGGTTCCCCGCTTTCGGGCAATACGGGCATAGAGCTGATGAAGAATGTCACCCAAGAGAGTGGGTACAGGATTCTGAGAGATGAAGATCTTTATGGCATTCACATTAACAAAAGTGTCAGGATTCAGAAACAGTACTAAGCCATAAATCAAAAGATCTAGAATATCCTCGAATGCCTTAAAGTCTAGGCTATCCCAGAAGTAGTTAGCCTTGCCAACCAAGAATTTAGTCAGAAATCCTTTAGCTCCCCTTCTAGTCTCCCAATTATCCATTATCTCTTCTTTGGTCAAATGAAGGGCTGCAACAATTTCTTCAGGCCTAAGAGTCTTCTCCCAACCAGTAAACGGAGTCTGCTCCAAAACAGAGATACCGAGCAGCTCAAAGAACTCTTCTAGGGTAGGAACCAGCTGATAGTCTTGAAAAGTGAAGCAATGGTACAGCGGATCATAAAACTGGACCAGGACACTCATCATCTGTTCCTCTAATTTGGAGGTGACCAAACTGAGAAGAGAACCATGCCTCCTGATGAAGGAAGTAGTGTCAGGCATCTTGGCAACCAACTCTTTAAGCAAGGTAGGGACTTGGACAAAGTTGATCTGGATAGTATTCTTACGCATGGGCATCATGATGACCTATAAAACAGAGCAAAGATGAAACCCTCTTGTCTTTGAAATAGGTTAATCCTTATGAAAGATGTATGCAATGGTATGATGTCATGATGTCATGATAAAGGCACACCACAAGTATCCACAAAAAGCAAACATGGTAAAGGCACACAAGTCACACTGAGAGCCCTTAGATTTCAGGCTGGTATGGAGCTTAGGTACTACCCTCTTTCAGTTCAGTTGGTTTAAACCTGTCCTAAAAATAGTAACCGTGTTCTAGAGGATCTCAATATCACTGACTACCCTCAATCGGTCATAATTCCAGTTTAGCAACCTATTCCTGCGGCCTAAATCATCGCGAGAGTTTAGTCTCAATGAGTGTAGCATACTGCTACTGTTCTATGGCCAAGTTGGTCAATTTAAGGTTCTAAGGTCAGTTGGTGCTTAATGACCCCTTAGAAGACCCATATTCTCCTCGTTCCAACACAAAGGATATCGGTACAGACTAAAGTGTCACACCAACGTAGCTACTGCTTCATCCTTATCAGTCTACGCCGTACAGATCCCTCACAGTTTATTGCTACTTATCTAAAGGGTATCCCCAGATCCGGGTTAGGATCTATAGAACTCCGATACAAGCCCACAAATTTAAAGCATACAAATCATACAATTGAAAACATAATGATCTAATCCTAAGGTACACCTCACTTATAGATCATCCCCAGCAGAGTCTCCAGTTCAGTGATCGGTGGGAATGAGAACTGACTTTTTTTGAATGTTGGTTCGCGTTTTGCGTTTGTTTTCGCAAAATGTCGCGGTAAGCAAGAGTCGCCACAGTCTTTTATTTTATCCAACAAGGAAAGCACAAAAGCACAGAAAAATTCCTTTTTATGAGATGTTTCTCGGGTTCGGGAGGTAGATTATAGAAAGGGAAGGTGTTAGCACCCTTTCTATCCGTTGTTATCCGCGGGCTCTTAGGTACTTGCTCATTATGTTTTCAAAAGTTTTCTTTTCTTTGTGTTTGTGGGTTTGAAAAGAGTTTTTGTTTTGAAGAGAGTGTAAGTGTGAAAATTTTTTCTTTTGTTTTAAAATGAGCAAGTACTTAAGAACCATCTACTTACTCAAAAAGGAATTAAACTGTACAAGTGTCCTTTAGACAATGCTATCCTACTATTGAGGAGTAGGTAGCACCGTCGTTGAAGCTTTCGGGTCAATTCGATTAAGGGACGTGTGGTCACTAAAGCAATGTTAGGACGCCTTAGCGGTAACCCTAATATCCTAGATCATTTTTCCAAGGCAACCGTTTCGAGGCAACTATGATCTTTGGACAAAAGGGCGACCTCTAAAACTTCCTATACTCAATGACCACATTCGAGGCAACCAAGCGAGGTGTACCCTAAGAGTGGCATGTGCGAGTGTGTTAATTCGGTTAATTTTATCTGTACATGTCATGGGTGAGCTATTGTTGATTTTAAGTTAAAGATTGATCTTGTCATGCATTGCCTATTTATCAAACATCTAATAGTTAATATTGTGCGGAAATTAAATCTAAGCTATTACAAGGCGTCGGGTATTTACATCGCCAAAAACAAACCCTTTAATTTAAATTGCGGAAAGTAAATAAAAGCGATAAATAAATAAAGTCTTAATTAAAAAATTATTACATACCGGAAGCAATTACAATATTGGATAAAAATAGGACGCGTGCGAGAAAATTAAATCGGTGTATTTTTTGGGTTTTGACCCTTTTTTATTTAAAGAAGAGATTTTTGCTTATTTTTTGCATTTAATTAAATTAAACCTAAACTAATTATTAATTAATTAAAAAAGATATTTTTGGATTTTTTTATATTTAAGGAAATAAAAAATGGTTAAAAGTTATTAAAAGCCCTAATTCTAAATTGATTTTAATTTATTGCAAAAATATTAATGTTAAACCTATTTAAAACTAAATAAATTAATTATTGTTTATTTACAAAAAATAAAATAATGAAATTAGTTTTAATAAATAAAAATATTATATTTTGTTTTCTGATTTTATTAGGCAAAATAATTTGGTTAGAGTAATAATAATAATAATTAATAAAAACAAATAAATAAAAAGGTGAAATATGAAAAAGAAATAACCAAATATGGGAGGTGCTGGGCCCAAATTGGGTGTGAAATCAGCAATTTCCAGGCCCAAACGTAAGCAGCCTTGTTGAATTTTTTGATTACCCGCGCGCATGCTGACTTGGACATATGGTAGTCCTTCATTCCTGGCCACTGGATTAGATCTGAAGCCACTTGGACAATATCTGGATGAGGGCGTATGATGCACTGCAAAGCCTAAAACGCATGCAATGGCCTGGAGAAAAATAAGACAAATATATTGGGGGACCTGGGATTCGAACCCAGGTCCCATTGGTTTTCCACTCACCTGCTTGCCAACTCAACTAGCACATGCTTTTGTTATTAGAATAAGCAACAAATATTATATGTAAAACAACGCACTAAGCCTGGAATAAAAAAAATAAGCGCCAATAATTTGAGCTGGCCAATTAAGCAGGGACACGTCTTCGTCTTCTTCAACGAAGACTGCAATTTTTCCTACGGATTTTATTCCGCAACAAAATCCGTGGCATCATCCTATAATGAGCTACAGGCCATATAAATGCCAATGGAGACCATCATTGCCTTCGTCACTCTTCCCTGATCATCTCTATACCCATCATTAGTCTCAATTTTTCCTGTAACTCAAACGCCTAAAAACAACACAAGAAAACCCTAGGTTCGGGCATTACAATACAGGCTATGAAAATCAAATTGAATAATGCAGACATGTTAGAAATTTTATGTTAAGCACGATTGTACAAAAAAAATGGCAAAAAGATGCAACAGAACAGATTTACGATGCCATGTTCAGAGCCATGTTCGTGATGACTTACAGGGCGTTTCAGGCAATGAGAGGGCTTGGTTCTGATTGCTACAGCTTCAGGGGGTTGCAAGCAAGAGAGCTATGTGGAGATTTGGCTTTGAATCGTGCTCTAAGGTGGATTTCAGATTCCAAGTTTTCAAGCTTTTTCTCAAGTTCTGTCTGGCTGTTTCTTACAGTTTTAGCCCGTGTTCTTAATGTGTGGCTTGTGTGTACATAAGGGAATGAATTAGGTTAATCTTTGGGCCTTGAATCCATGTGCATTGAAGATGGAGGATATGATTTGATCACCATTGATAAGGTTTCCAAAAATGCCTCAAATCCAAGATTTTGTGCATGTTTTGACTTGGCACGAGTTTGATTGAGTGTATCATGATATTTGCAAGCTGTAATGATCACAAAGATATCATTCCATCAATTTTTAGATTTTATTTGAATTAATATTGATTTAAAATGAATTAAATCAATACAAATTAAATAAAATAGAAAAATAAATGAATGGCCATGAAATTGAAGATGGGACACGTGTGTGATGTGATAAGACCAAATCAAGATGAAAAAAGTGGGCCATTTTGTCAAAAATTGGAGTTTGGAGGATAGTTGACTTTTGAGACTTTTGGAAAAATGCCCAACTTCAACAATGCATAACTTCTTCAATTTTGAACTTTTGGAAGTGTTGTTGGACTTTTTATAAACCTTGAGATGTCCTCTAACCAAACCATTTGGTATCATCTCATTTTGATATTCCATTCTCAAGTTATAAGCTTTGGAGAAAAAGGTGTTTTTGTTGACTTTCAAAAATGACCTATAATATCCAAATTTGTAACTTTTTGTGAGTGCATTTATTGATCTTGGGGTGTGAAGATGGATTGTAGGAAATTGAATCCTATTCAAAATTAGCTTTGGATGGGTCATTTATCATAAAGTATGAGAAAGTTATGCTTGGTCAAAGGTGAGTTGACTTTTCCTGCAAAACCCTAATTTAGCAACTTTTGAATCTTGATGAATCTTGAGCAATCCTTGATGAATCATGATCAACCCTTGATCAAATGATGAATTATCCTTAAAAATGAGAATGTTGACAAAAAATCTTGAGGTTTGACTGTATTTAGGTCACAGTTGACTTTTGCCCTAACATAGTCGATTTTTGGGCCTCTTGAGCAATTGACTGACCAAACTTTCTCTGCAAGGCTTGAAATTTGACATGGATGAACTTGAGAACATGTTAGGACATTAGGGAGCATTTAATACCATTTGGATGTGAGGGCCTTGATGCAACACAAAACCCTAATTTTGAATTGACTGCCTTAGGAGGTGATTTGACTGTCCAACTCTTGAGCCATCTTGAGCCACTTGAAGATTATTCTTGACATGTCTTGAGAAATATGGGAGGGAAAATTTTGGGGTACAACAACCGCCCTCTCAGGTTTTCATCCCACCAGGATACCCATTTTTGCTCAAGCCTCCCTTTCCGGTATTCGACTTACCAGGTGTACAATCTTTTGTATGTATCCCTAATTTTTTCCTGAACCTCTTTGGCGCTAGGATGCTCTTATTTTTGCCTAGGTATGTCAACCTAGCGGGTCGTTTTATGCATAGTATTTTTAACTATGTTCACGTTCATAGGATATGGGAAATCTTCACCATCCATAGTAGTCAGCATCATGGCTCCACTAGAGAAAACTTTCTTTACAACAAATGGTCCTTTGTAAGTTGGAGTCCATTTGCACCTGGGGTCGCCTTGGGGCAAAATGATGCGATTTTTTACCAAGTCACAAGTATGATATACTCGAGGCTTGATCTTTTTGTTGAAATCCTTGATCATACTTTTTTTGATACATTTAAACATGACAAACAACAACCAGTCTCTTCTCATCAATCAAGTTTAGCTGATACACCCTAGTCTGCACCCATTCGTCTTCGCCTAGATCTGCCTCTTTCATAATCCTTAGGGAAGGAATTTGAACTTCTATAGGAAAGACGACTTCCATGCCATAGACCAAGGAGAAAGGAGTTTCCCCAGTTGACGTCCGAGCTTAAGTACGGTAGCCATGGAGAACAAATGATAACATCTCATGCCAGTATTTATATGTCACCGCCATCTTTTGCACAATCTTCTTGATATTTTTATTGGCAGCCTCTACCGCGCCATTCATCTTGGGTCTGTACGGAGAAGAATTATGATGCTTGATTTCAAACTGAGTACAAAGTTCTGTAATCATAGCATTTTTGAGGTTGGTACAATTGTTAGTGATGATCCTTTCAGGGATACCATAACGACTGATGAGGTTATGCTTGATAAACCTGGCTACAACGTTCTTAGTAACTGATGCATATGAGGCAACTTCGACCCACTTGGTAAAGTAATCAATGGCAACAAGGATGAAACAGTGTCTGTTGGAAGCAATAGGTTTGACCTCTCTGATCATGTCAATGCCCCACATTGCAAAAGGTCATGAAGCGGTCATGACATTCAGAGGAATCGGGGGTACATGGACATTGCTAGGATAAATTTGACACTTCTGACAAACCCTTGTGTGATGATGACAATCAGTTTCCATTATGGACTAATATTAATCAGCCCTCGGGATTTTCTTGCCCATAGTGTGCCCACTAGAATGAGTCCCAAAGATTCCATCATGCATGTCTTCCATAATTTCCTCTACCTCCTTCTTATCCATACATCGGAGTAGAGTAGAATCATGATTTCGCTTATACAGGATTCCATTGCTTAGGAAAGATTTGGTTGAGAATCTTCGCAATAATTTCTTATCATTGATGGAAGCTCCTTCAAGATACTCTTGTACTTCAAGATATCTCCTTACTTCATGGTACCATGGTTTCTCTTCATCAGTGTCAAGCTCATAGCATTGTGCAGGTTCGTCAAATCTTTCGATTGTAATTACGGGAGCTTCCTTGTCCTATTTGACTTTGAACATGGAAGACATTGTTGCCAAGGCGTCAGCCAACTGATTTTCTTCTCTAGGGAAATGTTCAAAGGTGATCTCCTCGAAGCATGGTATTAGGGTTAACACAAGCTCCTTGTAAGGAATAAGGTTAGGATACTTAGTGTCCCATTCTCCTTTGACTTGACTGATCACTAGAGTAGAATCTCCGAATACTTTTAAGAAATTGATCCTTAAGTCAATGGCAGCCTTTAAATCTAAGATGCATGCTTCGTACTCAGCCATGTTGTTCATACAATCGAAGCACAATCTAGCAGTGAAAGGAGTATGGCAACCCTTAGGAGAAATAATCACATCACCAATTCCATTTCCCAAAGCTTTGGAAGCCCCATCGAAAACCATAGTCCATCGGGATCCTTATTCAGGTCCGTCATAGGGTCCAGGTTCTTCACAGTCAATTACTAGCATAATGTTCTCATCCGGGAAGTCAAAGTTCATAGACTGGTAATCATTAACAGCTTGATGAGCCAAATGATCTGCCAGTACACCTCCTTTGATGGCCTTTTGTGTGGTATACTGGATGTCATATTCAGTCAGAATCATTTTCCATCTAGCTATTCGTCCGGAGAGAGCTGGCTTCTCGAAGATGTACTTGATAGGGTCCATCTTAGAAAATTAATAAAGTGGTGTGAGTCAACATATACTGTCTTAGACGGGGAGCAGCCCATGCCAGAGTGCAACAAGTTTTTTCGAGCAGTGAATATCTGGTTTCACAGTTGATAAACTTTTTGCTCAGGTAGTATATTGCATGCTCTTTTCGGCCAGACTCATCATGTTGTCCTAACACACACCCCATGGAATTCTCTAATACAGTCAAGTACATGATCAAGGGTCTTCTTTCAATTGGAGGTATCAAGATAGGAGGTTCTTGTAAATATTCTTTGATCTTGTCAAAAGCAGCTTGGCAGTCGTCGTTCCATTTGATTACTTGATCTTTCTTCAAGAGTTTGAATATTGGCTCACAAGTAGCAATTAAGTGAGATATGAAGCGAGCAATGTAGTTAAGTCGACCCAATAAGCCTTTGACTTCCTTCTCAAAATATGGAACTGACATTTCTTGAATGGCTTTGACCTTTACAGGATCCACTTCAATACCTCTGTCGCTGACAACAAAACCTAGGAGCTTTCAAGATCTTACCCCGAAGGCGCACTTGTTAGGATTTAGCCTTAGCTTGTACTTCTTTAACCTCTCAAACAACTTGCGTAGGTGACCAAGGTGCTCTTCTTCAATTTGTGACCTTGCAATCATATCATCTACATATACCTCTATTTCATGATGGATCATATCGTGAAATAAATCTACCATAGCTCTTTGATATGTTTCCCCTACATTCTTCAATACGAATGACATGACTTTGTAACAAAAGGTGCCCCATTGTGTAACAAAGGTGGTCTTATCCATGTCTTCGAGAGCCATCTTGATTTGGTTGTAGCCATAAAATCCATCCATAAAGGAGAAGACTTTATCTTGAGCGGTGTTGTCAACCAAGACGTTGATATGAGGTAGAGGGAAATCATCTTTGGGGCTTGCCCTATTTAAATCCCTATAGTCTATACACATACGAACCTTCCCATATTTCTTAGGTACGGGGACCATGTTTGCAACCCATTGAGGATAAGATGTCACAGCCAAAAATCCTGCATCAAACTGCTTCATTACCTCAGCCTTTTAACTTTTCAGACATGCTTGGCCGCATACGACAAACTTTTTGTTTGACAGGAGGGCAATCTTCCTTTGTCGGTAGACGATGAACTGCAATGTCACTATCCAACCCTGGAATGTCTTCATACGACCAGGCAAATACTTCAACATAGTTATGTAACATCTGAACTAACCTGCTCTTAATACCGTCTTTTAAGTTGGCGCCGATCTTGGCCTCTTTCTTGTCTGTCTCAGTACCTAAGTTGATAACTTTGAATGGCTCTTCATGAGGTTGAATAACTTTCTCCTCTTGTATTAGAAGTCCGGCTAGTTCCCCTGGTATTTTATAATCTTCCTCGCCTTCATCTTCCATTTGGTTAATTGGATGTTCGAAGTCATAACTGGCAATAGTAGAGTCGTTGGAAATGAGATCCGGAGTGGATGAGGATCTGCAAGTGTGTGCGTGTGTGTGCGTGTGTGTGCATGTAAGATACATGGCTATTTGAAAAAAATGCAAATAAAGAAAAATAAAGACAATGAGCATAAAAATTGAATGCAAAGGTCCAATGTTTTCCGTTAAATGATAATATGATAAATGAACATGAACAAAAACCTTTAACAAATGAACCATGGTGCCCCGGGCAAGGCACATGGATTAAAAGTCACTGTTTGTAATTTAAAATTACAGACAAAAGTTCTTGAATTGACAGAAATAAGTAAACAATAATTACTACGCAATGAAGGAGATGGGAGTGAAATCCTTTGCATTCCAGTTGTTGAGCTTTCCTCCGACAGTAGGGTAGATCCATTATTCAAAAGTGAATTCGTCATCATAGTCTTCCACGGCGTTTAATTCATAATTTCCAATATGGAGAGGTGGTTTTCCCACACGAGCGCGCCATACCTCTTTTTGAGCTTTGATGGTGAAACCCAACCCAAATTTGTCTGCTTTAAATGGAATGTCGAGAAGTTATCCCTAAATAGTACAACTTCCATCTTTGACCACGGCACGGGCATCTTTAAGTGAAACCATTCTTGGTACAACTTCATCATCTTTTGATATGTCGGAGGAGATTTTGGTGGCGGCAACCATATGAGGAACAACTTCGAAAGCTTGGCACGGAGTTTCTATGAACTCACCATCCATTTCCACATACTTGAAGGAATTGAGGCGGCTTACCATAAATTCTTCTTCGCCACAAATAGTAACGATCTTCCCTTTGATTGGATACTTTAATTTTTGATGAAGGGTGGATGTTATTTCCCCTGCCCCATGGATCCAAGGGCGCCCAAGCAAACAAGAGTAGGCAGGACGTATGTCCATTATATAAAAAGTGGAGTTGAAAATTTGTGATCCCACCTTAATAGGGATATCCACCTCTCCATGCACCATCCTTATAGACCTATAAAAAGCCCTTACAACTATATCACTTGGTTTCAACACCAGTCCTTCACAATCTAGTCGGTCAAAGGCACCTTTGGGTAGAACATTTAGAGAGGAATCAATATCAATCAGGACATGATCTAGGGTAGTTCCCTTGCACTCAATTGAGACATGCAAGGCCTTGTTATGATTCCTTCCAACCGGTGTCAAGTTAGCGTCAGAGAAACCTAATCCATTGTCAGTCGTTAAACTCACCATACAATTCTCGAACTGGCCAACTGTAGTCTCTTGAGGCACATGATCTTTCTTCAAGAACTTGATTAAAGCTTGGGCATGAGCATCAAAATAGAGCAGTAATGACAACATGGATATTTTGGAGGGGGTTTTCCCCAATTGTTCGACTATTTTAAAGCCACTCTTCTTTATAATTTTCAGGATTTCCTCCATCTCTCGAGTGGAGGGCTCTTCAGCATCAACATCTTTGGCAGGTGCGTCTATCTCAGCAGGCTCACTTACTTTTTCTTTGTCTCTAGTGTTGGCATAAGGCTTGTTGTTGGTTATGTTAACAAGAGTTATTATGGTAGTCGGAGGTGAGATGACAGGGGAGAAGACCCTCCCTGTTCTTGTTACCTTACTAGAACCTGCAATATTTGTAACATCGTTGGTCTTGTCTTCATTGATCCATGAATCTTGATTTATTCCATGATAGTAAACTTCGGCACCATAGTTCCATGGAACTGCTTTGTTAGAGGAGTAAGGAATCGTCCCAGGGGCAGTGATTATTAAAGGAGAAATTGTTGATTTATTTGAAATCCTAATAAGACCCTTTGAGGAGATCCTAATAGGCTTGTTGGAGATTGTTATTATGGAAAGGTCTTCATCTTTGTTGGTCAAACACTTGATGGTAGGAGCTTCTTCAAACAAGATCTCGTGACTATCTATCAGGCGTTGAACACCTTCTTTCAGCCACTTGCATCCATTTATTTGTTCAGCACAACAATCACAGTCTTTTAAATAGCCAGGGAACACCCCAACTCTCAGCAAAGTTTCCTTCACAATAGTCAATGGAGTAGTCAAATCCTCAACGGAGGAAATAAAAGTAGTGTCATCAATCACATTGACACCTTTGCCATGGTTCGACATTAGTGCAGTTATCACATTTGGAGTTATAGGTGGATCAAACTCAATAGTCTTGTTGTCTATCAGGTCTTGAATCTTATTCTTTAGAGCACAATATTGATCAGTTTCATGCCCAGGGCTGTTGGAATGATACACGCATTTGGCATTTGGATTTTACTTCGGTGATGTAATATTTGGATTTGTTGGTGGATCACGCAATGTTACTAAGTTGGCCTTCAACAGATGTTGCAAGGCTTGGGACAATGACATGTTAATCCTTGTGAATTGTCTTCGGGGAACTTCAGATTGTTGATGGTTGGATGATTGTCTTTGAGTAGATGGAGGGTTGGAGATCAAAACAGCATTAACAGATGGACGGTGATCCTTCTTGGTATGGGCGCTTTACCCATAAATAGCATTGGCTTCTTTCTTGCCAGTAAAGGGTTTCTTTATGGTGCTTGATATAGAAGCAGATGCCATGGGAATTTTTCCACTCTTGATTCCACTCTCGACCCTTTCACCAGTCAGAATTAACTCAGTGAAACCCGAAGATGAGCTACCAATCAGCATGTTGAAATATGGTCTTGTTAGTGTTCCCATGAACATGTCCACCATCTCTCTATAAGTCAGTGGTGGTTGAACTCTACCAGCAAGATCCCTCAATTTTTACGTGTACTCTTTAAATCCTTCATTAGTACCCATTGTCATTCCTTGAAGTTGAACTCTTGTTAGTGCTAAATACGCGTTGTACTGATATTGATGATAAAAAGCAGTGGCCAGATCTTCCCATGTGTGAATGCGGGAATCCTCCAATTGGTAAAACCATTCTAACTGAGTCCCAGCCATACTCTCTTGGAAGAAATGGACCCAGAGCTTCTTGTCAACAGTATTTGGTTGTATCTTGCGGACATAAGACCTCATATGAAGTTTTGGGCATGAAACCTCGTCATACTTAGCAAAGACTGGTATTTTTAACTTAGGGGGAATGACGACCCCAGGTACTAAGCCTAAATCACCAAAATCCAAACCAGGTACGACTTGAATTTTAACAACTTTTAGTCTATCCTCTAACTGCTTGTATTTATCCTCGGCCGGTGGATGTTGTTCATCAAAGTAATCTTCTTCCTCAGGAGCTAATCATTTGCACCCCCAACACGGGTGCTCCTTGCCTCTTCCACCTGGTTCTCGTCTTCTTCGGATGACTCTTTAACTATCTACACCTGATGGATTGGGCCTTTAAACCTTTTCCCCATGTTGATGAGGGCCTTTTTCTTAGTCTTCTTTTTGGTTTCTAGCAGTGTCATCAGCTCTTGTTGTCCCTTGGCTAGGGTCAGCAAGGTCTCTTGGAACTGGGAATTATGTGCTTGCAAATCCTCCACGGGCTCCTTGATATCCATCTTACTGAAATAAACAGTAGAACGATGAGGAAACCTGTTGTGGAAAGCTTGCTTATGTTATGATGCATGAAATGCGTATGCAAATGATTTCAAGGACTTAGAAGATTTAAATTTGTTAGGAGAAAAAGGAACAAACATTAATTGCATTAATAAATTCAGATTGATTACAATCATGCCTCTTGGGCTTACAATGGAGGAATCAAATACAAAATAAACTCCTAAAACAAACAAACAAAAAGAATCAAGCTTCCCATGAGCACATCCTCTTTGGTGCAACGTAGGTGTTCAGACTTCATTCTTCATGAAGCTATCTCGTGAGCTCCAAAACCTTCCTCTCGCTTGTGTAGAATTCAGTTTCGAAGGTGTCTCTCTCCCCTTTGAGATGAATCTAAGCTCTTCGTAAATATTCAAGCGAAGTAGGCATATCAGGATGAAGGACAGTATATATAACATCTCCCTTGGCAACAGGCTCCATGATGATAGGTAGGATGGCTTCATAAGGCATCATGAGGTTTTTAGCCCGAGATCGCACCCACTTAAGATAAGGCTCCAAAGGAATGGAGTTTTTATGCCCCAAAGTCTTGCTATCAATTTTTTTTACCATGCCCCAAACTCGTATGAATCTTTGACGATAACCTTGGACATCACTCTCATAGTCAAATGCAAGTCCTTGGACAAGTGAATCATGAGGACCATCCCTCCTAGCATATCCAAATTGTCGCAAAGCCAAGATAGGGTTACAAGTGATGCCTCCACTAATTCCAAGGAGAGGGACATTAGGGAATTCCCCATAATGTTCAATGATGATATTATATTCCAAAGATCAAGAACACCAATGAATATCCGAATGCATAAGTGACATCAATCTTTTAGACCATCGCATACCTTGCTCATTCTTCACAACAGATCGAGGTAGGTGCAAAATAAACCACCTAGCCAACATAGGAGTGCAACACATAATAATTCCACTTCTCTTCATGGTACGAGAGTGAAGAGAATGCAAGATACCCCAAGTAAAGTAGGCACCGGATTGCGAGATAGAAATTTTTTGACTGTGTTCACATCTATGAGTTGGTCAGGATTGGGAAACAGTACCATCCCATAGATGATAAGAGGCAAAACTTCTTCAAAGGCTTGTATATACAGAGCACCCTAAAAATCTTGAGCCTTCTCTAACAAAAACTTGGCTAGAAACCCTTTGACACCACTTCTTGTTTCCCAATTGGCCACAATGTTAGATCGTTGTAAATATAGAGCTCGAGCAATCTCTTCAGGTCTTGGGTCTCTTTTCATACCATTGAAGGGTAGTTGATCAAGAAATAAGGATTCCCAAGAGTTTAGAATATTCTTCCATAGTGGCCACAAGTTGGTAATCAGGAAAGGTAAAGCAATGGTGTTTAGGGTCAAAGAATTGGAAAAGCACATGTACCATATCTTCTTCAAAGTTGATGGTAACCAAGTTGATGAGACGACCTTACTTCTTGGTGAATAGAGAATCACTGGGAACCCTTGATGCTAATTCTTTCAGTTGAGGAGGCACTCTCACAAGGTTGATTCAGATGGTATTTCTTTGTGCGGAAGCCATATCCTACAAAACAGTACAAAGATAAATTCCAAAGTCCTTGAAATAGTTAGTGCAAATGCAATGGTAAGATGTCATGAAGTTATGTGCAAATAAACATATACAAGAAAAGCAAACAAGTCATTAGGTTTAGGCTTGCATAGAGTTCATAGGTAAGTACCCTCTTGAAGTTTAGTTGGTTCAACCTATCCTAGAAAGTAATTGGCTTCTAGGGATCTCAATATCATTGATCCTTCTCCATTGGGCATTATTTCAGCGCAAGCCTCTTTATTGGCGACTGAAATATCCCAAGAGGCAGATCTCAATGAGTGTATTATCGAGTATCAAGCAACTTCGGACTGCACCAAATTCGGCTATCTCACTACTTCCTAATGGACAAGTTGTTCAATTAAAGGTTCTAAGGTTCGTTAGTGCTTCATGACATCACTCAACGGCCCCGTATTCTCCTTAATTATCCATAAGGAATACCGGTACCCACAAATATGTCACACTAACATAGCTATTGTTTCAACCATATTGGTCTACACCGTACAGTCTCCACAATTTTGCTATTTACATAATGGTGTTCCTAGATCCGGGTAGGGACCAATACAAACCCAAACAAGGACCCATAAATGTAAAGCAAACAAATCAAACAAATGAAAGCAATTAAATGTTATATAACTATAAGTTAACCCCACTTTCATTTCCCCAGTAGAGTCTCCAATTCTATAATACGGTGGGAGAACTGACTTAGGTGTTTTGTAATTTATCGCAAATGTTGTGGATAGCAAGAGTCGCCACCGACTTTTCTTTTATCCAACAAAGGAAATGGTGAAAATAATATGAAAGACATTTTGAGAATTTTCTAGAGTTTAGGGGGTAGGTTATGAAAAGGGAAGGTGTTAGCACCCTTTTCATCCGTAGTTATCTATGGACTCTTAGATTATTTCTAGCTCACTTTTGAAATTGCTTTGTTTGAAATGTGTTTGTGATGGGATTTGAAATTATTTTTGAAAAGTTCCTTCGTTTAGGAAAACTTTGTAATGATTCTTGTCTCTATAAGAATGCATACAAAGTGTTGGAATTTTTGAAAATATTTCATGTTTTAGAATGTGTTTGGTGTGTTTGAAAGGATTTTTGTTTTGGAGATGGATTGCGAGCAAGTAACTAAGAACATTCTACCTACTCAAAAGTTTTTTGTTCATTTCTCTCTTGCTTTGATATTGTTATCTCACCATTGATTGGTAAGTAACCCTATCTTTGGATGTGATGGAACAGGTGTAGGTCATCGTATAGTCATAAGATGCAATGTTGTGAGATACCTTAGCATTTTTTTCTTAATGGACTAAGATCATTTGTAAGGCAACATTCGAAGCGTCATCGAGGGACTATGAGCTTATATTTTTTGGTTGTGTTTGTTAAGGTGTCTCACATGCATAACATGACCATTTCTTCAAGGCAACAAGTGGAGTTAACCCTAGAGATGCAAAGTGTGCAAGTGTGTATTTTTCATGCATTGTTTTGTCTTGGATTAGGGTTTTCTAAGTATTGATTTTATCATTCTATACAAACCCTAATTTACTAGCATTTATATGAAAGCGATAAATTGCGGAAAGTAAATTTCTACGCTATTACATTATTAGGGGATGGGGTAAACAAATTTTCAAATGGAGATTTCAAGACATTAAACCCTAATTATCTATTACAACCATATTGAATTTGTACAAGAAATGAAATGAATATAATGTGCAAGTATAAATGGATAAAGAATGGATTTTTTTAAAGAAAAATAGTTTTGACCTAATTAACTAAAAGAAAATGATTAATTAAAATAATAAAATTAAATCTAAGTTAATTAAAAAAATTAATTTATTTAAAGAAACAAGTTTATTTTTTTAAAGTCTTTTGTGAAAAGGTTTTAATTAAATTAAACTAGTATGAAAAAATTAATTAATTAAAAAAATCCTAAGTTTCTCAATTAATTTTAATTAAAAAAGAAAGTAAACTAAACCTAAGTCTAGTTATTAGTAAACATAGTTTGTAAGAAAAATGATTTTTGATGTTTTTTGATCTTGAATAAAAATAACACAAATATATAGTATAAATAAATAAAAATATTTTTTTGTCATTTTGTTACTAAAATGAAATTTTATATTAATATTAATAATAAGAATAAAATGAAAAAGAAAATAAAATAAATAAAATAGTCAGGGGGGTGAATGTTTGATTTGGGGAGTTTAGAAGTAAAACCAATTTATTTTGGGCCCAAAATTTATTTTTAATAACCATAAATAAAAATGATAAATAAAAGGTTGGGCTGTATTGTTATAAGTGAAACAAGGGGTTAGCCAGAGTAAAAAGGCAAAGCCCAATGATGAGGGTCCAAGCGTGCTTGGCTGAAACAAAAAGGAAGAAAACAAATGAAAATGTTAGGAAAAATGGCAGTGCTGGAGCTCGAACCCACGCCCTTTGTATAATATGTGTGCTGCATTGCCACTGGGGTGACTATACATCCGTTAACTTAAAAAAACCATAAATATATATATTACAAAATACTTCCATGGCCTAAACTTCATCTTCAAACTCACTCCAACTAGACCACCTGTATCTCATTCATTTCTCAACTAAAATGGAAAATGCAAACATGAAAGTTATGTAAAATCTCATCACGATTTCAAAAATATAACTCATTAAAACTATAAGTCAAAGATGAATGATAATTTTGCTGGCCATAATGTGAACTCTAATTCTTCCAGAAATTTCAATCTCAAAATTCTCTAAGCTCGTGCAATATAAATGAAAACTATGGACATGGCTATTTTCAGGGTAATGATGTCTACATTTTGTGTTTGAAAATGCAAGCCTAACAATGCCTAAATAAAGAGATGAAATTTCAGAAAATACCTCAAAAATTGAAAATCGTGAAATGAGTTTGAACTTGTTTCAAGTGATGGTGATGATCAGGTTAGCTTTGGTGAACCTCTAGGAAGTTAATGCAAGAGTTGCCTTGAGCTGAGGATGGCTGAATCGTGCCGGAGAAGTCCAAGTGCAAAGCTCTATTTTTTGAAATGGAGGTTGATGATGGAGGTGTTACAATCATGTAACAGGTGCTTTGATTGTCTGTAGATGGTGTTTAGAAGCTTTTGGAAGTGAAAGGCCAAGAAACGCACGAATGGATTAGGTGTTTGGGATTTCTGGCCAGAAAATGCTACAATGGAGGTTGTTTATGCAATCCTGACTTTGAGAGGGTTTGAGGGCTTAAGAATTTGTGTATTATCTTGAAAATAGTGCATATATTTATAGGCAAAAGGTTTTGTATGCTACAACAACTCAGAATTTGAATTTCCATATCTTGGCAACTTTACTTATTTTTGAAGCAAAATAAAAAACATCTTCCCAAAGCTTGTACCATGATATTGTAGAGTGGTTGAACTTTAGATATGCTTGATTCTATCTCATAGATGTTGTGTGTGCAGAAATAACAAGTTCAATGCTCAAGGAGAATGGACTTTGTGATTAAAACCACTTTTCCAAAATGGAAGTGTGAACTTTCTTCCCAAAATGGAAAATTGATTTGGATAAAGCTTGAATCAATTAGATAATGGCTTAATTAGTTGTGTAATCCATTAATTATGGAGTGAAACACAAGTTTAAGGCCTGAAAAACAAATATTATGCAGCATAGGCTTGGGATTTGAATTCTTGTACATCACAAAATGACCTATAATTCAAGAATGAAACCCTAACTTCATTTCTTCGATTCTCTTAGCTCAAACATGATCTCAATGAGTTCTCAGACATTTTTGAAAGCTTGTAGCATCTTCTACAGCCTTTATGTTGGATATTTTTGAAAAATCCAATTGGAACTATGTGAAATTTGGCCAAGAAGTTAGGTCAAAATCCTAACTAAAATACTCAAAATTTCACTAAGTGTTTTTGTTTCAGGTACATGTCTTCATGAATTTATAACTTAAAATCCAAGATTTTTATAACTTTATTCCTTCTAAAAAGTTTTATATATCATTAAGATCTACAACATTAATGTTGTAAGTTTTTCTTGAATTATCTTGTATCATGGTGAAAATATGGCACAAAGTCATGAAAAAAGTTAACTTTCCAACACTTAGAAAAATTTCTAAGTCTTAGAATTTTGACTTTTCAAAGATAATTTTGACTCTTTTTTTTATTGATGAACAATCTTCATATTTTGTCATAACTTGATGAAATATGATTTTTGAAACTTGATTTTGATCAAAAGTCAAAGTTTGTCTTTTCAATATAATTGACTTTTTTTCATCACTTGACCAAATTTCAATTATCAATCAATTGATCTTGAGAATTGTTTTGAACCATGCAATTAGGTCAATGTGGTTAATTTGAATCCTTGACATCATGTCTCAAACCAATAAGTCATGTATTTGGTCAAAATTCAAAAATCAAGCCTTCTCAGTCAAAACCCTAATTTTGACCATTTTGCCCCTTTGGTGATCTGATCAAATTTCTTGAGGAAATGTAATCCAATATTGACCAAATGGTTCATTTGAATTCAAAATATTGATATGGATCAAAAATCATGAAGTTTGACTGTAAGTTGACCACACTTGACTTTTTACCCAATACAACTGATTTTAGGTCATCTGATCAATTGACTGAGCAAACTTGAACTGCAAGACTTGAAATTTGACATGAGCATTCTTGAAGGTACAAAATGATCCATGAAATTCATATGGGGCATTAAAATTCCATTTGTCCTTGTGCAAACTCCAACCCTAATTTGAGTCATCAGTGTTGAGGAAATGTCTTGAGCTGATCAGTCCTTGTGCAATTTTGAGCAATTGAAGATCTTGTGAGAAATTGCTTGAGAAATGAGAGGGAAAATTTTGGGGCAGAACACATCATAACATCCATTTTCATTTTACTAACCATTTCAAGGACCAAGGGAATTTATCTTTGTTCTGTTTTTCAGATCATGGCTTCCGTTCGTAGAAATACCGTCTGAATCAGCTTTGAGAAAATACCTCTCCAACTCAAAGAACTAGTATCAAGGGTTCCTGAGACTTCCTCATTCACCCAGAAATATGGTCGACTTCTCAACCTGGTTACCTCAAGCTTTGATGAGAAGATGATGGGCGTACTCTTTCAGTTCTTTGACCCTAAACACCATTGCTTAACTTTTCATGATTATCAGTTGGTACCCACCATGGAAGAGTTCTCTCAATTATTAAGTGTACCTAATCTTGATCAGATTCTTTTCACCGGTTTGGAGGAAACTCTAAATCCATAGGTCATTCCACCAGCCTTGCATCTGAAATGGTCCGACATTATATCCAACTGGGAAACAAGAAGCGGAGTCAAGGGTTTCTTAGTCAAGTTCATATTAGAAAAGGCTCAATTGTTTTAGGATGATTTAGATTTCCAAGCTTTCGAAGAAGTCCTGGGTCTTCTAATATATGGGTTAGTACTATTTCCTAATCCGGACTTACTCATAGATGTGAATACTATCAAGATTTTCCTCTCTCGTAACCATGTGCCTACTTTGCACGGAGATATCTTACATTCCCTTCACACTCGTACCATGAAGAGAAGAGGGGTTCTGACGTGTTGTGTACCATTGCTGTCAAGGTGGTTTATTTCACACCTTCTTCAATCAGTATTGAAGAACGAAAAAGGTTTGGGATGGTCGCAAAGGATAATTTAACTTTGTCACTCGAATATTCTTTAGTACTCCCGGTTTATGGGAGATGTCTCTATCATCGAGCGCTGTGGGGAATTCCCTAATGTCACACTCCTCGGTATTAGGGGAGGTATCACTTATAATCCTTCTCTGGCTCTACGACAGTTTGGTTATGCTCGAAGGGATGGTCCTCATGATATGCTTTCCAAGGCACTGTGTTCAACTACAAGGACGGTGTTCAAGGGTATCGTCAATGGTTCATACGAGCTTGGGGCATGGTAAACAAGGTTGATAGTAGGAAGTTGGGGCATAAGATTTCCATTCCTATCGAGCCTTATCTCAAACAGGTATGTTCTCTCGCACAAAACCTTATGATGCCATATACAGCCATCTTGCGAGTAATTGTGGAGCCTATCACCGAAGAAGACGTTCCTTATACATTTCTCCATCCTGACATGCCCACTGATCTTGAAGAGTTGCAGAGGTCCTGGATTCAGATGAAAGAAGAACGAGATACCTTTAGAGCTCAGTTCTATACCAGTGAGAAAAAAGTGTTGGAGCTCAAGAATCAACTTCACAAAGGAAAAAGTCTTAATGACTATCTCGGCACGAAGAGGAAGCGTCCATGGGAGACTTGATTCCTAGATTTTAAGAGTTTTTTTTTAAATTTTCAATTGTAAGCCTAAAAGGAAGTTGTAATTTGAATTCTACTAATAAAATCTTTGTTTCATTTTGGTTCACAAATTTAAATTTCCCGAAGTCCTTGAAAACATCGCATAAACATGTCATGCACATCATTACATAAGCAGGTATTTCAAGACAGGTTTTCTTATCTTTTCGTTGTTTATTGCAGCAAAAAGAAATGGCTCTTGAATAAATAGTTAAGGATCTTCAAGCACATAATGCTCAATTCTAACATATGTTCTTGGCTCTGGCTAAAGGACAAGAAGATTTAAAAGCTCTCATCATTAAGGAGAAGACAAAGAAGGCAAAGAAATCGACTGACGTCTTGAATATAGGAAGGAGGTTTAGAGGACCAGCCAAGCGAGCTATAGAATTCATAACTCCATCAAATGAGGGAGACAATCAGGAAGAGGACAATAAGAAGACAAAAGAAGAGGATAACAACCCAGGGACTGATGAAGAAGAAGCAGACTATGCAGAAGAACAATATCCTTCTACTGATGACCAGTATAAATAGTTGGAGGATCCTCTCAATACTATGGAGATTCAGAGGGTACCTGGTCTGGACTTTGAAGAGTTAGGACTTGTCTCATGAGTGGTCATCCGCCAAAAATTCAAAGTTCCTGCATTTGCAAAGTATGACGATGTTTCCTGTCCCAAACTGTATTTAAGGTCTTATGTCAGGAAGATCCAACCTCACACAGCTAACGGGAATTTATGGGTTCATTTCTTCCAGGAGAGTTTGTCAAGGACACAGTTGGAATGGTTCTATCAATTGGAAGGAACCAACATGCACAATTGGGAAGATTTGGCTACTGCTTTTTACAAGCAGTACACATACAATGCTGACCTCGCTCCAACCCGTACGCAACTTTAAAGCATGTATATGGGTTCTAGTGAGGGTTTCAAAGATTATGCCCAAAAGTGGAGAGATATTGCAGGAAGAGTCCAACCTTCTCTGTCTGATAGAGAGTTGGTAGATATGTTCTTGGGTACTTTGTCGGGTCCATTTTCAATTATCTGTTTGGAAGCTCTTCAGTCGGATTCACCAAGTTGATGTTGACGGGAGAACAAGTAGAAGCTGGCATCAAAGTGGCAAAATTCAAGGGGTTGCATCTTTAAGTGCTATGAAGAAGCCTTTTAGTGGGAAGAATGAAGTTAGTACTTCCTTTGGCAAAAGAAATCAGGGTAAATCTGAACGCCGTTCGACGGTAGGAGCTGTAATGATCTCCAACCCTGCATCAACTCAACAAAAAAATAATCAACGCAGGAAGGATGTGCCTAGAAGACAATTCACTCAACTCAACATGATCTTATCCCAGGTATTGCGGCATCTAATGAAGGCTAGCTTGGTCACTCGGAGGGAGCCTCCTCAAAATCCAAACATTACATCTCCTTGTTACAATCCAAATGCTCAGTGTGCCTACCACTCCAACAGTCCAGGGAATGATACAAATCATTGTTGGGCTTTGAAGAATAAAGTTCAGGATCTTATTGAGGCAAAGGAGATTGAATTTGACCCTCCTGAAACCCCTAATGTGATAATTTCACCAATACCCAAGCATGACCAGGGTATCAATGTTGTTGATGGTGACCTGTTTGTTTCTTCTGTTGATGAACTCGCTACTCCTCTTCCAGTGGTTAAGGAGAATCTTTTGCAAGCCAGTTTATTTCCAGGCTGTGGTAAAGATTGCTACCATTGTGTGTCTCTGCCTAATGGTTGTTTATTACTGAAAATAGGCGTTCAGCGTTTGATTAATGACCAGGAGATCCTCTTTGAGAAGAATCCTTCTACAAGAAGTTTATGTAAAGATGTGTCAATTATTACTGTAAGTGTTTGTTTGTTGGCATATTTTTTGGTAAAACCAGTTTTGTGAATGTTATGACTGATGTCATAACATTCTGGGATACAAGGTACATTCTGCAGAAAAAGAATGTCATACAGGAGCTACTCAATATGAGTGTCTATCTGATCATTAAGCAATGATCATATTAATTGCATTATACCAAAAATTAGTGAACAGGATTCTTGTTGTCACAACCAATGTTAAGACATCCTGTACTGATCTAACATTTGTGCAGATTTGTTATTTCTGAGAATTTTCAGGAATCTGTTTTATACAGTCCAGATCAGATACTCACGTGGGCATTAGGTTAACTCTGCTTAACCCTAATCTGGTTGTTAAAGACCTATGACCAAGTCTTGAGGTTAACTCTAATTAACCCTAGCTATTTTCGTGGAAACCCTAACTGAAGAATAGTTGCCTATATATTCCTCACGAAGACTGTTGGTGAAGGACACTTTTTGACAGAAGATCAATAAGGGTTTGTATAGTTGTAACTACTGTGAGCCAAGCAATTATCATTGTGATAAGTGACTTGGAGTAGGATTTGATTGTAAGGGTTGTGTATCACTCAAAGCTTTGAAGCACGAGTGTTTGTGTCACTTGATTAAAGCTTTGAAGCAAAGTCAAGTTAGGGTTGTGTATCACTCAAAGCTTTGAAGCACGAGTGTTTGTCACTTGATTAAAGCTGTGAAGCAAAATCAAGTGTGTGTACTGAAGAGTATCTTCATAATTTCATTAATCAATAGTTTAGTATCACTGCTGTGATTGAGGGGGAGTGAGCAGGAACTCAGGTTTAAGTTGAACTTAGATTGAAGTTACATTGGGTAGGTCTTAAGTGAAGGAGATAAACTGGTTGGTTTATTCCTAAATTAATATCTCTTATAGTGCATTTCCTCCCTGGCTTGGTAGCCCCCAGAGTAGGTGTTGTTACACACTGAACTGGGTAAACAATTGATTGTGTTCTTTACTACTTTTAAAATTACTGTCTTGAAGTGTGTCAGATACGGTGTCATAACATTAACTGTGACATTGAGTATCTGTTGCCAGAATTTCAATTGCCATCAGAGCAGGCACCCTGCATGTCTTACTGGATGAGATTTAGGGATATTATTTTCTGGCGCTATGGACAAAGAAGGAGGATTTGGGAACAGACCACCCATTATGGATGGATCAAATTATGACTACTGGAAACTCGTATGATTGCCTTCTTAAAATCTCTGGACAAAAAGGCTTGGAGAGCTGTTGACAAAGGATGGAACCATCCCACCATAACTGGGAAAGATAGGACAACCAGTCTGAAACCTGAGGAAGAATGGAGCAAAGAAGAAGATGAGTTAGCCCTGGGTAACTCCAAAGCATTAAATGCCTTGTTCAATGGAATTGATATAAACATATTCAGACTAGTACATCAATGTGAACTGGCCAAGGAGGTTTGGGACACTCTCAAAACTACCCATGAGGGCACATCTAAAGTAAAAATGTCAAGGCTTCAGATACTGACTACCAAATTTGAGAAACTAAGGATGATGGAAGATGAGACCATTCATGATTTTCACCTGAACATCTTGGAAATTGCCAACAGCTCAGGAGCTTTGGGAGAAAAGATGTCAGAAGAAAAGCTGGTGAGAAAGATTCTCAGATCCTTGCCTAAAAGATTTGCAATGAAGGTGACTACTATAGAGGAAGCTCAGGATATCTGCAACTTGAAGGTTGATGAACTCATTGGGTCACTTCAGACCTTTGAGATAGGGATCAGTGACAATGTCGACAAGAAAAACAAGAGCATAACACTTGTATCTAATATTGAAGATGAAAACAAGAAGGATGAAGAAGAAAATATTTCAGAAGCTATAACCATGCTTGAAAGGCAGTTCAACAAACTCATCAAGAGAATGGACCCAAAGTCAAGGTCAAATGTCAAGAAAATTCCCTCTGACATTATTAGATCTTATGACTCCAGCAGAAGACCAAAGTCTAAAGAGAAGGGAAATCAAAGCAAAGGAATCCAATTCCATGGATGTGAAGGATATGGGCACATTTGAGCTGAATGTCCTACCTTTCTTAAGAAACAAAAGAAAGGAATGTCTGTTACTTGGTCTGATTGTGACTCAGAAAGTAATTCTGAAGAAGAATCTGCCAAACTAGTTACTTCACTAACTGGTATTTGTAACTCTGATAGTGACTCTAGTGATGAGGAAGTGACATTTGAAGAACTGGCTGACTCCTACAAGAATTTATGTATCAGAAGTGCTGAAGTCCGTCAGCAAAATGAGAGACAAAAAAAACTCATAGTAAAGTTGGAGGCTGAGAAGAAGGCAAACATTGATACTATAAGTCATCTCGAAGGTGAAGTTCAAATGCTAAACTCAAAACTTGACCAGATGACCAAATCTGTCAAGATGCTGACAAATGGAACTGACAAATTAGAAGAAATCCTTCAGGTTGGACAAAATGTGGGAAACAAGTCTGGTCTAGGATTTGTGGCAGCAAAGAAATCTATTGTAGACAAGAAGAAGATCAGGCCTGATAAACAAATGTCAAAGCAGATGTCACAACATAGCACTCAACATCGAGAATAGAGAAATATGAAGAAAAAGTATCAAAGATGGATATGTCATCATTGTGGGAGGTTTGGTCACATAAATCCATTCTGCTTCAGATTATATGGATATCCTAATCAGACCCCAGTTGTCAAACCTAAGTCTAACAAGGCACCATATACTCAACAGTGGAAGAAAAAGTCTTCAGCCCTGATAGCTCACACCTCTCTTAGAGTCTCTGCAAAGGAAGACTGGAACTTTGACAGTGGATGCTCTAAACACATGACTGGAATCAAGAATCTTCTCAATAATGTTAAAACTCATACTACTAGTTATGTGACTTTTGGAGATGGTGCTAGAGGAGAAATCAAAGGAGTTGGAAACTTGGACTGCCCTGGAGTTCCAAACCTAAATGAAGTGTTGATGGTAAAAGGATTGACTGCTAATCTCATAAGTATCAGTCAATTATGTGATCTAGGATTCAAGGTCAACTTCACCAAGTCTGAATGCCTTGTAACTAATGAAAAACAAGAAGTTGTAATGAGAGGAGTCAGATCTAAAGACAATTGTTACTTATGGGAGTCTGAGAACACTAATTATTCTTCTGTGTGCTCTATTGCCAAAGAAGAAAAAGAAGTGAAACTATGGCACCAAAAACTTGGTCATTTACATCTAAGAGGAATGAAAAGGATTATATCCATGGAGGCAGTCAGAGGGATTCCAAGGCTTCAAATTGATGAAGGGAGAGTCTATGGTGAATGTCAGGTTGGAAAGCAAACTAGAATGTCACATCCAAAGACAAGACATCTGACCACCTCTAAAGTGCTAGAACTTCTACATATGGATCTGATGGGAGCAATGCAGGTGGAAAGTCTTGGTGGAAAAAGATATGCCTATGTTATTGTGGATGATTTTTCCAGATTCACCTGGATTAATTTCATTAGGGAAAAGTCTGATGTATTTGAAGTATTTAAGGAACTGGGCAAAAGAATTCAAAGAGAAAAAGAAGGATGCATTGTTAGAATCAGAAGTGATCATGGCAAAGAATTTGAAAACAGTAAGTTTGATGAGTTCTGCTCCTCAGAAGGAATTAATCATGAATTCTCTTCACCCATAACTCCTCAACAAAATGGAGTTGTGGAAAGGAAAAACAGGACTATACAGGAATCTGCCAGAGCAATGATACATGCCAAAAGACTTCCTATTCATTTTTGGGATGAAGCTATGAATACAGCCTGTTATGTCCATAACAGGGTCACCTTGAGAAAGGGAACATCATCCACCATTTATGAACTTTGGAAAGGAAGAAAGCCTACAGTGAAGTACTTCCATGTCTTTGGAAGCAAATGCTATATTCTGACAGATCGTGAACAAAGGAGAAAGATGGACCCTAAAAGTGATGAAGGAATATTCCTAGGATACTCTACCAACAGCAGAGCATATAGGATATTCAATTCCAGGACCAAAGTTATGATGGAATCTATAAATGTCATAGTTGATGATTACCATGAGGAAACAAATGTCCCATATGATGTTGAGACATTATTTGAGACTTCAACTCAAAAGGATGATGTTCCTAAAACTACTTCATCAGAGTGAATCAAAGGAAGCTAACAAAGACCCTTCCATCAGAATTCAGAAAGATCATCCTAAGGAACTCATCATAGGAGATCCTAACAGTGGAGTTATTACAAGTTCTAGAGAAACCATCATAAAGTCTTGCTTTGTATCTAAGATTGAACCAAGAAATGTTAAGGAGGCTTTAACTGATGAATGC
Source organism: Vicia faba (assembly GCA_948472305.1). Classification (NCBI taxonomy): domain Eukaryota; kingdom Viridiplantae; phylum Streptophyta; class Magnoliopsida; order Fabales; family Fabaceae; genus Vicia; species Vicia faba. Next base: position 1,577,258,784 of record OX451736.1, on the reverse strand, counting down.
TGGATTGGAGCAATACAAGATGAATTGAACCAATTCAAGCTGCATGAAGTATGGGAGTTAGTTCCTAGACCAGGAGGAACAAACATCATTTGCACAAAATGGATCTACAAGAACAAATCAGATGCTGAAGGAGTTGTCACCAGGAATAAGGCAAGACTTGTTGCTCAAGGATACACTCAAGTTGAAGGGGTTGATTTTTATGAGACTTTTTCTCCTGTAGCCAAACTGGAATCAATCAGACTCCTATTGGGAATTGCTTGTCTCCTTAAGTTCAAGCTATTTTAGATGGATGTAAAGAGTGCCTTCCTTAATGGGTACTTAAATGAGGAAGTATATGTGGAACAACCTAAAGGATTTGTGGATCCAAACTGCCCTGATCATGTCTACAAATTGAGGAAAGCTTTATATGGCCTGAAACAAGCTCCTAGAGCCTGATATGACAGGTTGACAAAATTCCTCTCTGACAAAGGATACAGGAAATGAGGCTTGGATAAAACTCTTTTTGTCAAAAATGAAGGAGGAAAGATAATGGTAGCTCAAATCTATGTTGATGACATAGTGTTTGGGGGGATGTCAGATAAAATGGTTAAACATTTTGCTGATCAGATGCAAGCTGAATTTGAAATGAGCCTCATGGGAGAATTGACCTACTTTCTTGGACTGCAAGTCACCCATATGGAAGACTCAATTTTTCTGTCTCAAAGCAAGTATGCAAAGAACATTGTGAAGAAGTTTGGAATGTAAAATGCCAGTCACAAAAGGACTCCTGCACCTACTCATTTAAAGTTGTCCAAAGATTCAAGTGGGGTTAATGTGGATCAAAGCTTGTACAGAAGCATGATAGGAAGTCTGCTATACTTAACAGCCAGCAGACCTGACATTGCTTTTGCAGTTGGAGTATGTGCAAGATACCAGGCTGAACCCAAAGTAAGTCATGTCAACCAAGTGAAAAGAATTCTGAAGTATGTGAGTGGAACTTACAACTATGGCTTGCTGTACTCTCATGGATGTGAACCAACTCTGTCCGATTACTGTGATGCTGATTGGGCTGGAAGTGCTGATGATAGAAAGAGCACCTCTGGAGGATGTTTCTTCTTGGGAAATAATCTTGTCTCTTGGTTCAGCAAGAAACATAACTGTGTGTCTCTATCTACTGCTGAAGCTGAATACATAGCAGCTGGTAGTAGCTGTTCTCAAATGATCTGGATGAAACAGATGCTTACTGAGTATAATGTCACACAAGATGTCATGACATTGTACTGTGACAATCTGAGTACTATCAACATTTCCAAGAATCCTATTCAGCATAACAGGACCAAGCATATAGACATTAGACATCACTTCATCAGAGATCTTGTGGAGGAAAAGGCGATTAAACTAGAACATGTTGCCACTGAACTACAACTGGCTGACATTTTTACCAAGGCACTTGATGCTAGTCAATTTGAAAATTTGAGGGGCAAGCTGGGTATTTGCCAACATGAAGAAATGTAGCAATTAATTTTGCTTAAAACAAGGGATGAAAGAGATATTTTAGTTAAGTCTACTCTGATTGGGCTAATCATCTGTTTCTCTATTTCTTTCCAAATTTTTTAGAAGTTGAATAGACATTCATATATCTCCCTCTTCTCGCGTTTCTGCAACAATCTCCAATCTCTCAAATGAAGATTTCACTATCGCTGTTACCTGGTTTCTAAATCTCTCAAAATGTCTCAACTATCCATGTCATCATCCTCTTCAAAGGAGACTTCTTCTTCCGCATCCTCTGATCGCGAACCTAGGGCATGAAGATGTGAAAAACACAAGAAGGGGGGTTGAATTGTTAAAACTTGAAATCAAATGCAGACAACACGTTATTTTTATCCTGGTTCGTTTGATCTCAAACTACTCCAGTCCACCCGTCAAGGTGATTTCGCCTCTCTCCAACGAGGTCTTAATCCACTATATTCAACTGAATAAAAATCTGCTATAACAATTGCTAAAGCCTTCTTGAGTCTAAACCACATACCGGTTTCTCAAGGAAATTCTCTTACAGAAAAATGAACAAATGTGTGTTGAATGTTTTCTAGAAAAATGATATATCACAACTGTGATAATACACAAAATAAAGCTTAGATGATACTAGATTGCTAGAGCTGTAGAATAATCAATTGAGAGCTTTTAGCAAAAGTGAGAACGAGCTTGATGATGATTGCTTTTGGCGTGTATATGCGTGTAAGGAACTGTAGAGCATTAGCCATTTTCTTTCTCACTGATTTGTTTAAATACTTCTTGGAAAAGATACGTTGATGCCAATAATTCCAATTCAATGCTCATTACGTTCTTTCCATTTTTAGAAGATCTTTGTCTTGGAATAAAGCCGTTGGTAATTAATCTGCCTTGAATGCAGTAACGTAAACACTTCAGAATGTTCTGCTTGATTAAGATCAGAGTGTTCTTTGGCTTTTAGCTTATTCTGATTGCTTCTGAGTGCTGATGACATTGATAAGATCCTGATCAAAGTCAGAGTGTGTTGAGCGTAGATTTTGTTCATCAGACTTCAGCGTAGCGCATGTATTGATCTTCTGATGCTGATGTTGATACTGATGTTCTGATGCTGATTCCATCACAGTTTCTTGTAAATACACAACATAATTTTAAGTAGCATCTATGTCTTATATAACACTCATAATTCATTTAATCTTGTATTTTGTTATCATCAAAACTCTAACTGAGGGTTGTAGAATCAAACTATGTTCTAACAATCTCCCCCTTTTTGATGATGACAAAAACTAAATTTTTCAATTAAAATAAAGTGATGAAAGTATCAGAGTTTAAGAATAGAGAGGAAACAGTATCAGAGCTAATCAGATAACGAGAAAAAGTTATCAGAGCTGAGAGGGTAAGAAATAAAATGTATTAGAGTAAAGATGAGAAAAACTCCCCCTGAGTTGATTATTTCCTTTTGATTCCTTGAGTATCAGAACTTTATTGAACCTTTCTTTAAGCATCAGTATTTTGCTTTATCAGAGTTCTTCAGATTCTTGTACCAGTAAGCTTTTCAGAACAAAGAACTTCAAATATATAAGAATGTTAGAATGTTTGAGACTTTTGTCTCAGTAAACTGTTATTAAAAAATATCATTCTTTCTCCCCCTTTTTGTCAGCGATCAAAAAGCATATATAACCAGAGTTAAAAAAGATTAGAGCAAAACACGTTTGTATTGAAACATAAGCAATGATAGTTAAGACCAAGTAGAAATATTACAGACAAACATGTAAACAGAATTAGGAAAACATAAGAAAAAAATCTAAGAAGAAGGAGGAAGTTGTGTGAACAGCGCTTCCAACATGCTCTTGATTTGTTCGCTGGTTTTGGTTTGCTTTTCTACCATGTTTGCAATAGATTCAATCTTGATATCCTACTTGTCCATCCATTCATTCATCAGCATGTCTGATCTCTTCAGATCCTCCAGAGTCTGCCTATCAACAGAGGAAGTTTGAGGATCTTCATATACAGTCTGCTTATCAGAGCTTTCTGTAGCTTCTTCTGCTTGACCCAAGTCTTCAGCTTGAATAACCTGTTCTTCTGCAGCTTGAACTTGAGATGTTGGACGCTTTTCAGACCAAGGATCACTGTCCAGATGCAGAACTTCTTCCTTCAGCAACTTTCTCAGAACTGGACCTTCCATTTCCTTCAGCAGATTGCTGAAGTTCTGCTGAACCTGTCCATAGCTCTGGTCTTGTAGCTTGAAGGTTTCAGCGCAAACCCATCTTCTGAACTGAGTCCAGAGATGATCTGATACAGCAGGATCAACAACTTCCAGAGTTGCTTGTTTCAAAGAAGATATCCATTTCTGCATATCTGATTCAAAGTTCATCATGCTGGAGACAACATCTGGTTGTTTCAGTTTGGGGATGGCAGTTTTCTGGTTTATTGCAGCAAGGCGTTCAAGGACTGTTAAGTCAATGACTATCTTGCTGTGGCTTTCTGTACTTTTCTTAGGTAAGGGAGTAGGAGAATCAGAAATAACGATTGGACTTGATGGGGTGTTTAGAGGAGTTGTTTCTGGTGAGGATGGTAGTTGAGGCATGTTCACAGTTGTATCACAAGGCAATTGAATGGCCAAGGGTTGTGGTTCAGGAGACTTAGAGGTTTGAGCCTCAGAGTTTTGTGTCTCAGGTTGTGGAGTTTGTGCATGTGGAGGAGATGGTGGATTATTTTCTGGTTGGGGAGAGGAAGGTTGTGGAATTTCTGGTTCTGGTATTGGAGTGAGGGGAGTTTTTGGAATGGGTGAAAGTGGAATGTCAGGTTGTGGAGAAATGGGAATTTCTGGTTGTGTATTTGGATTGTTTGTTTCAGGAGCGGAAGTATGTTGTTTAATATCAGACAGAACTTGTGCAAGTTCTAGTTCTGGAATGGTTGTAGTGTTTAGATTTTATGGTTTGGAGCGGGATCTTCTGAGGGTTAATGACTCAGAAGGGTCAAAGTCTTCAAAATCTTCAAAGGTTTTTGGTGTTGGGATATCAGATGGAATTGGAGTTAGAGTAGGAATGGATATGGAACCAGCAGTTGAATCTAACACAGATACAGAAACATGATTACCTCTTTTCTTTGGAGTCTGTTGTGATGATCCTTCTGGAGCAGCTTTTCTCTTCTTAGTCTTCTTCAGAGCAACCTCTGGTGCCTTCTGCTGAAGATCTTGAATGTTTAGATTGGGTGTTGTACCATCATCTTTGCACGCATCCAAGTATCTCAGAACTATTTGAGGCTTGGAGTCAATCTCTGAGAACATAGGGAAGTCGTCCAGAGGAATTCTTCTGCTGGAGATTTCAGCAAAAGGAGTAACGTTGGGCTCCTTCTTAATGTTCTCTATCAGCTTCATCTTCTTTATATTCTTGGCATTCAGCTGCTTGCCAACAGATGGTTCTAGGGTGCTGATCTCTTGTGCCTCTGTCAAGTGCTCAATCAGCCTATTCTCAGTCAGAATATCTGATATCAATCTGCCCAAGGGTATCTCGTCCCTTTTAGTGCGTTCATCTTCTCTGGTTTCCTTAACGCTTGTCCTCAGATGGTTGAACAGAAGATGAGCTAGATTAATCTTTACCTTCTGATTAATAAAATAGATCAGAAACTGTTGATCTATGTTTATGTAATCAGGAGAGCTTGTAGGCTTCCTGTGATTGAAACAACCCAAAATAATCTTTGCCCAAATTCTGTGCTTATCTCTCAGATCCCTTATCTTGCTGGAGGGAAGCCCCAGCGTGAAAATTTCCCTTGCTATAACAACAACATCTGAACATCTTTCAGCCATGTATATACAACGAATACCACCACCATTGTATCCAATCAGACGAGCAATCAAATCTTCAGTTATCACAATCTTCTTCCCCATGATGTAGGAAGTGACTTGGTGATTTGAGGAAGAGGCGTGAATCCAAAATTCCTTAACCAAAATAGGAAAAGTTGGACCCACCAACCTGTCAAAATATTTCTCCCATCCTTGAGCTTGAACCTCTTCTGATAAGTCAAAACCATTTTCCTTCAAACTGTTGAAATCCACAATTATCTCTGACAAAACTTCAGGGTTCTTGACTGGAGTGAGTAGTGTTCTGAGAGGAACCTCATATTGCTCAGCTGATGCATCTTTCTGGGAACCTGAAGAGATATTGCTGGAAGACGCCATTGTTCACACGAGGTTTTGAGAGAAAACAAATTGAAAGGGTTTTCTTGAGAGAGAAGAACACAAACACAGATATCAGAAATATTGCTTGAAAACGAAAGTAAGGGTAAAAGTTGTGAATGTGTGTTAGTGGTGTTTAAATAGATTTTGAAAAAGTTTTTGAAAACATAAACGCTTAAGAGAGAGAAATAAATCATGATTAATAGCATTAATTGATTGCTGATTTTAGGGGATTTTAGAAAGATACTTAAACGGTTACCAGTGACATGTGTCTCAATGCAACCAATCAGCGCTTTGCCTTTTCAGAAGCTTGAACGCGTGTTCAGCCTCAGGAAACAGCTGATGACTGGATGACACTTGTTTGCTTTGAGTGAACATCACTTCTATCCTTGAACTGAAGAGCTCAGAGCTTCATGGATAGATCTGATACAATCTGCATTTCTAAAATTCTGAAAGAGGATTGATCAGAAGTTCACCTAGAAATAAAAATAATTCTGAAGGTTAATATATAAAATTAAAACAGTTTTATTCTGGACAGAGCTTCATGCCGAGATGTTTCAGAATGAAGTCGAACCTATCTTCAGAAAGTGGTTTTGTAAAGATATCAGCCCATTGATGGTCTGTATCAATAAATTTTAAGTTTAAAATGCCTTTCTGAATATAGTCCCTAATAAAATGATGTTTTATTTCTATATGCTTAGCCCTAGAATGCAAAATTGGATTTCTACTTAAGCAAATGGCAGAAGTATTATCACAGAGTATAGGAATGTTACTCTCATAAATCTGGAAGTCCTCAAGTTGACTTTTCATCCAGAGCATTTGTGTGCTGCATCCAGCTGCTGCTATGTATTCAGCTTCTGCTGTTGATAGAGCAATGGTGGATTGTCTTTTGCTGGACTAAGAGGTCAAATTTTCTCCTAGAAACTGGCAGCTTCCAGAAGTACTTTTATGTTCAACTCTGTCTCCAGCAAAGTCAGCATCATAGTAACCTACTAAGTTGTAATCACCAGATTTTCTATAAAACAAACCCAGATTAGTAGTACCTTTCAGATACTTGAAAATTCGCTTAACAGCTGTTAAGTGAGATTCTCTAGGATCTGATTGGAATCTTGCACAAATGCATACACTGAATAAAATATCAGGCCTTGAGGCTGTCAGATAAAGAAGAGAGCCAATCATACCTCTGTAGACTTTCTGTTCTACCTTTTTTCTTACCTCTTCTCTTTCCAGAATGCACGTGGGATGCATTGGAATCTTTGATGGCTTACATTCTGAGAGATCAAATTTCTTCAGAAGTTCTCTGACATATTTGCTCTGATGAATGTAAGTTCCTTCTGGGGTTTGATTGATCTGGATGCCCAAAAAGAATTTTAGTTCCCCCATCAGGCTCATCTGAAATTCTGCCTGCATACACTTAGCAAATTCTCTTCCCAGAGAAGGTTTAGTAGATCCAAATATAATATCATCAACATAAATCTGACAGACTAAAATGTCATTCTTAACTGTTTTACAGAATAAGGTTGTGTCCACCTTCCCTCTGGTGAATTCCTTTTCTAACAGGAAGTTACTTAGTCTTTCATACCAAGCTCTGGGAGCTTGTTTCAGACCATACAATGACTTCTTTAGTTTGAAAACATATTCTGGATTTTTTGAGCTTTCAAAACCAGGGGGTTGGTGCACATATACCTCTTCTTCTATATAGCCATTTAAGAATGCACTTTTGACATCCATCTGATACAGAGTGATGCCTCTATTAACAGTAAAAGAAATTAAAAGTCTGATAGATTCTAACCTGGCGACTGGAGCAAAGGTTTCTGTATAGTCTATCCCCTCTTGCTAACTATAACCTTGTGCTACCAATTGTGCCTTGTTTCTGACAACTTCACCTTGTTCATTCAGCTTGTTTCTGAACACCCATTTTGTTCCAATGACGTTGAATCCTTTTGGTTTAGGAACCAGATCCCATACGTCATTCCTGGTGAATTGATTCAGCTCCTCTTACATTGCTAGAATCCAGTCATTGTCCAGAAGTGCTTCATCAATTGAGGATGGTTCAATCAGAGAAACAAGTCCCATGAGGGATTCTTCAGAGTTTCTGAAGCTGGCTCTTGTTCTGATTGGATCTTCCTTTCTTCCCAAGATTGTTTCTTCAGGGTGATCCATGCTGCTTCTGGATGGTCTTTTCTGAGGTGGATCAACAGAAGATGCTGGATTGCTTGCAGTGCCTCTTTCTGATGTTGAGGGAGTGTCTCTGTTAAGAGCTTCTGATGAATTGTCTTCGGTACCTGTGAATTCAACTTCCATACCTGCAAGTAATTCATTCTGCTTTGACTTTTAAGAGTCAAGCTTGTCATCAAAACGAACACTGATTGATTCTTCCACAATCTGTGTTTCTGTATTGTATACTCTGTACCCTCTTGAGCGTTTAGAGTATCCTAACATAATACACTTATGTGCTTTAGAGTCAAACTTGTTCAAATAATTCTTAGTATTTAAAATAAAACAAGTACATCCAAATGGATGAAAATATGAAATGTTGGGCTTTCTATTCTTCCACAATTCATATGGAGTCTTTTCCAGAATATGTCTTATAGAGATTCTATTCTGAATGTAGCACGCTGTGTTTATTGCCTCTGCCCAGAAGATCTTAGCAACGTTAGTCTCGTTGATCATGGTTCTGGCCATTTCTTGCAATGTTCTGTTCTTTCGTTCTACAACTCCATTTTGCTGGGGAGTTCTAGGACAAGAGAAATCATGCAGAATGCCTTTGTCATTAAAAAATGATTCAAAATCTTTGTTTTCAAACTCTCCACCATGATCACTTCTGACTTTGACGATTCTAAGATCCTTTTCATTCTGAACTTGGTTACAGAAGGTAACAGACACAGAGTGTGACTCGTCCTTGTGTCTTAAGAACTTTACCCATGTCCATCTGCTATAGTCATCTACGATTACTAACCCATACTTCTTGCCACTGACTGAAGCAGTTTTAACTGGTCCAAATAAGTCAATGTGCAGAAGTTCTAATGGCTTAGAGGGTAGAAACAACGTTTTTAGATTTGAAAGCAGGTTTTGCAAACTTGCCTTTCTGACATGCTTCACACAGAGCATCTGAATTGAACTTCAGGTTAGGAAGTCCTCTGACCAGATTGAGTTTGTTAATCTGAGATATTCTTCTCATACTAACATGCCCCAATCTTCTGTGCTAGATCCATTGCTCGTTGTTAACAGACAGAATACACTTTACATTCTGACTTTTCAGTTCAGAAAGTTTGATTTTGTAAATGTTGTTTCTCCTCTTTCCATTAAACAGGATAGTCCCATCTTTCTGACTAACAGCTTTACATGAATTTTGATTAAAGATTATATCATAACCGTTATCACTTAATTGACTTATGGATAACAGGTTATGCATTAATCCATATACTAATAAAACATTACTTATAGAGGGAAGATTTCCGTTACCTACTGTTCCAGAGCCAATGATCTTTCCCCTCTGATTGCCTCCAAAGCCTACGTGGCCTCCAGGCTAAAGTTCCAGGCTTTGGAACATATGCCTTCTTCCCATCATGTGTCGTGAGAAGCCAGAGTCTAGGTACCATGACTGGTGTTTCTGCTTTGCTGCTAAAGATATTTGCAACATGTATTATTTTATCCTTAGGTACCCATATTTTCTTGGGTCCTGATTTGTTAGTTTTACCAAAACTCTGATTGAATTTTGGTTTGACAGAAAAATTACTACTGGTATATTTAATGTTGTGTGTGTGCCCATATACAAAGTGTGAATTAAGAGGAGTTCATTTAATAACTAAATCCATGGCATTCTTTGGTGTAGGTACCTTACCTTGGTATCCTATTCCTTTTCTGCCATTTCTGCTAACTCCATAGATCATTGAAGCCATCTTGCTTCTATCTATGCTTTTAGCTAGAAACTTCTGAAAGCTATGATCATACTCCTTGATGATCTCATCAGCACTACTAGGAGTTTCAGGAATTGTTTCCTTCTGAGAGTTTTGAAATAGATTTTCTAATTTTGAAAGTTTATTTTTCAACTCAGAATTCTCCAATTTGAGACTCTCAGTTTTATCAGAGTCAGAAGCAAGATCCCTTTTCAGGTTTCTGAATTTGACTCTGATTTGCTGATATCGTTCCAGAATCTCATTGAGGCTTTCAGCTAGTTCAGCCTTAGTAAAATTAATAGCAAAGTCAGGAAATACCTCTTATGTGTCTGAATCAGAGTCTGATTCAGAGGCTTCACTATCTTCTGATATGTTCGCCATGAGAGCTATGTTTGCTCTCTCATCATCTAATTCTGAGTTAGCTTCAGATGTGTCAGAGTCATCCCATGTAGCCATGAGACTTTTCTTCTTTTCCTTGCCAAACTTTCTTCTGGGCTTTTCCTTCTGAAGCTTTGGGCATTCACTCTTGTAGTGTCCTTGCTCATTACACTCATAATAGATGATGTCTTTGTTGTTTGGCTTTCTGCTTCCTGAAGAGCCTTCAGATCTTCTGTGTCCAGAGGAGGATTCTGATCTTCTGTATCTGGAGGAGGATTCGTTCTGGTTCTCAGATCTTCTGGGATTCCTGAACTTTCTTTGCCTCTGCTTTCACAGTTGGTTCACCCTTCTGGAGAGGAGAGACAGTTCATCTTTTTCTGATGAGGACCCATCAGAAGTTTCTTCAACAGCCTGCAAAACCTTGGAGTCAGATTTTCTGTTAGATTTTAAAGCTAAAGGCTTACCTTGCTTTTGAGGTTCATCAGCTTCTAGCTCTATCTCGTGACTTCTGAGGGAGCTGACAAGTTCCTCCAGAGAGATTTTGTTGAGATCCTTAGCTAGCTTCAGCACTGTGACCATTGGCCTCCACTGTTTTGGCAAGCTTCTGATGATCTTCTTTACATGATCAGCAGTAGAATACCCTTTGTCCAAAACTTTGAGACCAACAACCAGAATCTGAAATCTTGAGAACATTGTTTCAATAGATTCACTTTCTTCCATCTTGAATGCCTCATACTTCTGAATGAGCGCAAGAGCTTTAGTTTCTTTCACTTGAAGGTTGCCGTCATGCGTCATTCTGAGAGAGTCAAACATGTTCTTTGCAGTGTCTCTGTTTGATATTTTTTCATATTTAGAGTAAGAGATAGCACTGAGAAGAATAGTTCTGGCCTTGTGATGATTCTTGAAGTCACGCTTTTGTTAATCAGACATTGCTTTCCTGTCAATCTTCTGGCCACTTGCATTCACTGGGTGCGTGTATCCATCTTTCACCATATCCCACAGATCAACATCATGGGCTAGAAAGAAGCTTTCAATTTTGTCTTTCCAGTAATCAAAGTTCTCTCCATCAAAGACTGGAGGTTTGCCACTGAATCAGTCTCTTTCTTCATTGTTGTCATTGCTGATGTTGTGATGTGTTCCTGCCATAGTGTTTTTCAACGCTGGATCTTGTACTGACACTGTTAGGTGTTATGAACTCAGAACCAGGCGCTCTGATGCCAATTGAAGATGTGAAAAACACAAGAAGGGGGGTTGAATTGTTAAAACTTGAAATCAAATGCAGTCAACACGTTATTTTTATCCTGGTTCGTTTGATCTCAAACTACTCCAGTCCACCCGTAAAGGTGATTTCGCCTCTCTCCAACGAGGTCTTAATCCACTATATTCAACTGAATACAAATATTCTTTAACAACTGCTAAAGCCTTCTTGAGTCTAAACCACAGACCGGTTTCTCAAGGAAATTCTCTTACAGAAAAATGAACAAATGTGTGTTGAATGTTTTCTAGAAAAACGATATATCACAACTGTGATAATACACAAAATAAAGCTTAGATGATACTAGATTGCTAGAGCTGTAGAATAATCAATTGAGAGCTTTTAGCAAAAGTGAGAACGAGCTTGATGATGATTGCTTTTGGCGTGTATATGTGTGTAAGGCACTGTAGAGCATTAGCCATTTTCTTTCTCACTGATTTGTTTAAATACTTCTTGGAAAAGATACGTTGATGCCAATAATTCCATTTCAATGCTCATTACGTTCTTTCCATTTTGATAAGATCTTTGTCTTGGAATAAAGCCGTTGGTAATTAATCTGCCTTGAATGCAGTAACGTAAACACTTCAGAATGTTCTGCTTGATTAAGATCAGAGTGTTCTTTGGCTTTTAGCTTATTCTAATTGCTTCTGAGTGCTGATGACATTGAAAAGATCCTGATCAGAGTCAGAGTGTGTTGAGCGCAAATTCTGTTCATCAGACTTCAGCGTAGCGCATGTATTGATCTTCTAATGCTGATGTTGATACTGATGTTCTGATGCTGATTCCATCAGAGTTTCCTGTAAATACACAACATAATTTTAAGTAGCATCTATGTCTTATATAACACTCATAATTCATTTAATCTTGTATTTTGTTATCATCAAAACTCTAACTAAGGGTTGTAGAATCAAACTATGTTCTAACAGGGCAATCACAAACTGCATGGATTCTGATGTTCTGGAGATAACTCCTCTTCGTGAACTGGAAGCTGACCCCACTAAGGTCAAGAAGCTGCGAACCAGACATGCAAGAAGATCACAAGCCTCTCCATCTGGTAAATCTTCTCAACCATCATCTTCTGTTCCTCCAGAAATAGCAAATAGGGAAGGTTTTGTTTATGTTCATCAAGCTATTGCTAGACTAGTCACTAGGATTCTAAATGAGAATCACTCTGTACCTGGCATTTCTGTACCTTTGAACCAAGAATCTGCTAGTCCAAATGTTGAAATGAATCCAGATGTCACTCAGAATGTTGAGACACCTGATGACAACACTAGGAAATCTCCTGAAAATCATGATGATCAACAGAACCCTACTGACAAGGATGTTGAACCCCCGGTTATTGATGTTGATGAAGAATACTCTGACAATGATTTAATTGCAAATATCAACCCTAGCATAGCTAGAAGGATGATGAACAGAAAAGGAAAGCAGGATGCTGCCAAAAGCCTCTCCAAAGAGAAGGCTACTGAAGTTGTTCACAAGAAAACCAGGTCTGAGAACTAGACTGGAGTAGAAGCTGAGAAGGATCAGAAAGTTGGATTGTCAAAAGATAAGGGGAAGGTGAAAACTAGAGTACCTGTTGGTAGTCTCTCAAAACCTTTGAAACAACCAATAGCCAAGAAAAGGAAGGACCCTGAACCCTCTGAATCTGATGAGGAATCAGAATTTGAGTTTGATGTTGAGAGCCATGTTCCAGACATTCCTCTCAGAAAGAAACTCTCTTCGAGCAAAATGCCTAAAGTCCCTGAAGTTGCCATTGACAACATCTCCTTTCACCATCCAGAAAATGCAAATAGGTGGAAGTATGTATTTCTGAAAAGGATTGCCTTGGAAAGAGAGCTGAACAACAGTGCCATTGAATGTAAGGAGATCATGGATCTAATCAAGAATGTTGGTCTAATGAAAACTGTGATAAAGTTTACCAACTGCTATGACATTCTTGTCAAAGAATTCATAGTAAATTTATCTGATGGGTGTGCTGATGGAAAGTCAGCTGATTTTAAGAGTGTGTATGTGAGAGGAAGGAAGGTAAATTTCTCTCCCTCTGAAATAAACAAATTCCTAGGAAGACCTGATGATGCTTGCCCTGAGCTTGAAGTTACTGACAACCAAGTTTGTCAAACCATCACTACAAATCAAGTCAAAAGCTGACCCTTAAAAGGGAAGCTGAATGCAAGCAAGCTGAGCATGAAGTTTGCCATTCTGCACAAAATTGGTGCAGCTAACTGGGTTCCCACCAACCATAAATCAACCATCTCCACAGGCTTGGGAAGATTTATTTATGCTGTTGGAACCAGGACAAACTTTGACTATAGAAAATATATCTTTGATCAAACATTGAAACATGCTGGTAGCTGTGCTATTAAAGGCCCCATTGCCTTTCCCTCTCTCCTGTTGGTATAGTCATTGCTCAGTATCCTGATATTCTAGTTGAAAAAGATACTGTATGCAAAAGAGCCCCTGCTCTTGGTTTGCACTATAAGCTGTTTCAGAGAACACATGTCCCTGACATTGTTATGACATCTGCTGAGACATCAACTATCAAATCTCATTCCAAGAAAACTGATGTTATAGCAGTGCTGAAGGAAACCTGCAAAGAGCTTGATACAAGGAAAATGACTCTTGAGGACCTGATTGCTAGACTAGAACAGGAGGAGAATGAAGGAAAAAGAAGGGAAGAGGATGCTGATGAAGACCAGCATAATGCTGAAGATAGTGCCTCCTCGGAAGATGACAATGCTTAAAGATCAGGGTTGTTGAAAAGTTTGCTGCTGCTACCAAATGACTTTTTATTTTTCTCTGTGTTTTTATTATTCCTTTTGGATGACTGTATAACTTAAAATTACAAAGTATCTTTGGCCTCTTTATGGCTAAAAAGGGGGAGAAGATTTTGTGATAATTTTGGTAGAATTAGACTTGGTAGATGTTATTAAAAAATTCTGCTGCTTTCTAATCTCTGATTGTTTAGGGGTTTTAGCCAAAAATTTGTCAAAGGGGGAGTTTGTAAGTGTTTGGTTGTTGGCATATTTTTTGGTAAAACCAGTTTTGTGAATGTCATGACTGATGTCATAACATTCTGGGATACAAGGTACATTCTGCAGAAAAAGAATGTCATACAGGAGCTACTCAATATGAGTGTCTAGTTGATCATTAAGCAATGATCATATTAATCGCATTCTACCAAAAATCAGTGAACATGATTCTTGTTGTCACAACCAATGTTAAGACATCCTGTACTGATCTAACATTTGTGCAGATTTGTTATTTTTGAGAATTTTCAAGAATCTGTTTTATACAGTCCAGATTAGATACTCACATGGACATTAGGTTAACTCTGCTTAACCCTAATCTGGTTGTTAAAGACCTATGACCAAGTCTTGAGGTTAACTCTAATTAACCCTAGCTATTTTCGTGGAAACCCTAACTGAGGAATAGCTGCCTATATATTCCTCACGAAGACTGTTGGTCTAGGACACTTTTTGACAGAAGATCAATAAGGGTTTGTATAGTTGTAACTACTGTGAGCCAAGCAATTATCATTGTGATAAGTGACTTGGAGTAGGATTTGATTGTAAGGGTTGTGTATCACTCAAAGCTTTGAAGCACGAGTGTTTGTGTCACTTGATTAAAGCTTTGAAGCAAAGTCAAGTTAGGGTTGTGTATCACTCAAAGCTTTGAAGCACGAGTGTTTGTCACTTGATTAAAGCTGTGAAGCAAAATCAAGTGTGTGTACTGAAGAGTATCTTCATAATTTCATTAATCAATAGTTTAGTATCACTGCTGTGATTGAGGGGGAGTGAGCAGGAACTCAGGTTTAAGTTGAACTTAGATTGAAGTTACATTGGGTAGGTCTTAAGTGAAGGAGATAAACTGGTTGGTTTATTCCTAAATTAATATCTCTTATAGTGCATTTCCTCCCTGGCTTGGTAGCCCCCAGAGTAGGTGTTGTTACACACTGAACTGGGTAAACAATTGATTGTGTTCTTTACTGCTTTTAAAATTACTGTCTTGAAGTGTGTCAGATACGGTGTCATAACATTAACTGTGACATTGAGTATCTGTTGCCAGAATTTTAATTACCATTTCCAACGATTCTCCCAGGGTCTCCTCTAAAGGTCCTGTCAGGATTACATCCACTACTAAGGTTGCTCCTTTTATTATTACCGCTCCTGGGCCAATACCATATTCCTCCGACAAGGTTGTTCCTTGGAACTATGAAGCTGACGTTTATTACCATGGCGTCAAGTAAGACCTATCAGCTATCAAGAATCAAGCTACTGAAGATACTGATCCTAACATTGACAACATTGTTAAGACCAGTAAGATCACTAGAAGCGGAAGTATTTTCTCTCCTGAAATCTATCCAAATACTGTTGCCACTCCTTTTGTTATTCCTGCTAATACTATTGATAATATTCATATTGTTACTCCTATTGTTACTCCTGTTGTTATTCCTGCTGCTGAGTCAACTGAGACTCGAGGAAAAGAAGTTTTGAATGAACCTGCCTGGACGGAGGCACCCAAAGAAGCCATTCCTGAAGCCTCCAAACAAGAAATGAAGGAAATACTGAAGATTATACAGAAAATTGACTATAATGTTGTGGAACAATTGGGGCATACCCCCTTGAAAATTTCAATGTTGGCCTTGTTATTATGCTCCGAAGCCCATGCTAAGGCTTTGGTGAAGTTCATGAAGTATGCCCATGTGCCACAAGAGACTTTTGCCGACCAATTTGAGAACTGTATTTCTAGTCTGACTGCCGATAATGGACTCAGTTTCTCCGATGCTGATTTAACGTCCAAAGGAAGAAAGCATAATGATGCCCTGCATATCTCTATTAAGTGCAGGGGCACTACCCTGGCTCATGTTCTAGTTGATGCAGGTTCATCACTAAATGTTCTACCCAAGGGTGCTTTGGACAGATGGATTGTGAAGGAATTACGTTGAAGCCCAGTAATATTGTGGTGAGGGCTTTTGATGGCTCCAAGATAATGGTACACGGGGAGGTGGACATTCCTATTAAAGTTGGTTCTCCAACTTTTGAATCTACTTTCTATGTGATGGACATTCGCCCGTCTTACTCTTGCTTACTAGGATGCCCTTGGAATCACGGGGCCAACGCTGTCACTTCCACTTTGCATCAGATGTTAAAGTATCTGGTTAATGGAAAGATTGTTACAGTCTGTGGTGAAGAAGATTATATGGTGAGCCATTTGAACTCATTCAGATATGTCGAGATGGACCGCTGTTGTACCCCAAATTTTGACCTAAGACGTCATCTCCTATCCGCATCTTTACATTACATTTGTTTTGATCCATCGATTTTAAATTTCATGACTTTTTCGGGCCAAGAGCTATTTATGCTGAACATTGAATCATTTAATCGATTCGTGCAAAAATGATGTTTATTAATTATCTATTATCTAAAACTTGAATAATTGAAATTCATTTTTTGATTATTATTTAGTTTAAAGATGTAGGGATAATAAAATGAACATCAGAGAAGAGGCGCATTAATTGTGCGGACGTTTTATTTATTTACTCATTATTTTTAAATTTAAGTAACTAGAATTTATTCTTAGTTATTCTATAATTTAAAGGTTATGAATAATATAAATAAGCATTTGAGGAAATTCATTGGTCAATAACGACTGTTTAATCGTTCGTCGTTCTAGATTAAATAATTGAAATCCTATTTTTAATTATTATAATTTAGTTGAGAATGATGGATTAAATAATCGAAGGTATTAGTTGGTCAATGATAATTATTATTTATCTGTTTATTATTTTGAATGTAGGTAATTGGAGATTTGTTTTCAATTATTATTCGTTTGGATAAAATAATAAACGATAAATAAATAAAGAAGAAGAATTAATAGACAAATAGTTTCTTTTATTCATTTTTTTTGGTACAAGTTATTTTGTAAATATTGTATATATTGCAATAAATTACAACAATGAATTGTCAAAATTAAAATGAAATAAACTAGTCTATCTTAATTCTAAAGTTTCCAATCCAATGCGTATCCGCTCATTTAATTTTACCTGCACAATTAAAAGAAAAGAATTAGAATTCAAATAAATAATTAAATGCAGAAAATAAATTTTAATGTTCATCATTAAATGTAATGGCCGGAATCAGTTATTTTATTTTTTGCAAATCACGGGATTACTCCCGGTTCACAAAAAAAGGAAAAGGATTTCAAAACATATGCATAAATTGTTTTCCAAAAAACTGCATACTTAAGCTAACCACATTAGTTTTAATCCCAAATATAATTTCAAAGCATACAACATACAGCATAAGCAACAGTATGTAGTAACCATATGCAAGCATGCCCTTCTAACGTGGCCTACATCAAGAAGCAGACAACATGTGATTTAAAAAAACAATATGCAGTTTGACTATTCTTGCAAGCAAAAAATTTCCTTTTTCTTTCATCATTTTCCAGCCACTGCATTTTCAGAAATAGACAGCTTATCACACTTTTGTCAAAGCCATTCTGAGAGAGAAAAAGAGAGGGAGAAGTGTGGGATTTGCAGGCTTAGCTTAGGCAGAAAGAGATATACAAAACAAACTAAGAAATATAGCCAGTAAGAATAATAGCACAGAAGAAGAATAAAGGCAAACTGAGTGGACAGCAGTGCAGAATGCTCAGGGAGATCCCAAGAGATTTGTTTCAAAGTTCCTGGCCTGTAGCGCAAGAGAAGAGAGGAGAACTGTTATATTACAACAAAGAGAAACAAAGGATTATCTACACAAAACAGCATAAGAGAAAACCAAATATACAAGTCAAAAAACACATAACCAAAAACCATTTTTCATAACCTCAAACCATTTTCAAAAAACCTGTAGAACAATCATTCAAAATAGCCATCACCAAACCAACAAAAACCTGCAATGGCCTCACATCAGTAAAAGCTTTGCCCCTGTCCAACCTACCCGAAAACCAGTTCACCATGTCAAAACCTGCATGATCACTGAGAAAACTATTTTCCAAACCATACAAAACATTACCAACTGATTGAGCCCCCTATAGCCAATATCACTATCCCACTGTCAACACCACCCATCATCATAAACAACCAATGCCTTAACATGCTGTCAAAAAAAGGAAAACCATAAAAACATGGCTCAATCCTCATACCAGTAAAAAACGATATCCCTACTGTAAAGGCCTACACACAAAAACCTGTCAAAACCTTTTACAAGTTCAAGCTATACCATTCTCGTAAATCCAGCATATCCAAGTTTTCAAACCCATTCCCTAGCCTCAGAAATTTCATTCATCATAGGCGATAAACCCACCATTAGGCAACAGCATTCAAGAAGAAGAGAGAGTTATCATCCAATTCCACAAAATATCCAAAGCAACATTTCAAGGCAAATCGGTGAGGCCCTCAGTGTACACATCACTGGGCAACAAGCAAACACAGTAGCATTCAAGCAAAAGGAAGGAAATCGCGAATACCGTTCACCACCGTGCGCGCCTGCTGTCTCCCTGCTGTCCGGCCTCCATCACCCCAAGCCCTCCTCCTTCTCCATCTAGGTAACGCCTTCTTCATTCTCATTCCTTAAAATGCCATTCAAATCAACATGGAAAGTAAAAATGGAGAACTAGTCATAATCAACTAAGAAACCTCAGAGTCAACTAAGAAAATTGTAAAATCAACAACGAATCTGCAAAGCTTATACGCGAATTGAATCAACATTAACGGTAACGAAAACGTTTTGGTCATTACCGTCTCCGCTCGAAGCCGCCGCGTCAACAATGGAGGGAAGAGAGACTTGGTGTGGGTGGCCGGAACATGGAAGCATCGGCGTTGGAGGCGAAGAAGCAAAGAAGCTGCGCGAGAGAGAGATGAAGATCGTGAAGAGGCGCCGTTCTGCCTTAAACCAAACCCTAAATCCCTTTATCAAACAAACACAACCCTAATCTCAATTTAATCCCTTAAACCCACGACCCAACCCCATTTCCTCCCAACCGCTCCATTTCCCCTCACCCAGCCCATTCTATTTGTTTTACTTGAGCCCATTTATATTTGCTAATTCATACCCCATCCTTATTTACTCTTAGTTTAATTTTGTTCTTTTCCTTAACTCATTTAATTTGGATTAATTAGTTTTCTTAGAACTAACATGTAATTTTAAGTAGATAATTTTAATATTTTATCCAAATCTCATTTAATCTAAGTTTAGGTTATTTTAATAACTTTAGTCTTCCTTGTTTTAATTAAATATTTGATTTATAAGTTTTGTTTAATTTGATAAATATTTAATATCTCTAAAAAACATGTAAAAATGAAAACTAAAAGGCATTTTATTTTATTCCCCTCATTTTGATTAAACACCAATATACAAAAAGACATAAAAAATAGAAATATATAAAAACATTAAAAACATTTCTATTAATTCTCATTACCTTTCATCATTAAAAATGCGTAAAAAAGTGAAAACCAATTAAACTTTTTCTTTTCGCCTATTAAACAAAAATCATATAAAAATGCATGTTCACATTTAATTGTTGTGTATCATTTTCTGTCAATTATTTCATTGTACTTGTTTGCTCTGTTTTCACCAATCCAAAGGGAATTGTCTATTTTTTTGTTGACTTCATGTCCTCAAAAACGATCGAGCGAATACTCTCATTTCATTGAAACTTAGGATAATTTTTCCAAATATCCGATTTCTCCAAAACTCACACCTTTTAAGTCAAAACCTCAACGTTAGGTTGTCGTATTTTCAAAAACCCGTCCGTATCCCTTTTTCGGCCAAAACGATTTATTTTCAAATCAAGCGATCAATTTTAAATAAAACAGATATTTCAAAAGGTTCCTATAGAGTACTATAGATGCATTGGGTGCTAATACCTTCCCATTGTATAACCAACCCCCGAACCACAAGATCTCTTTTCAAAAACACTTTGCATTTGTATTTTTAGTTACATTGCATATTTAGGGTTTTATTTCGCTCTTTTCCCTTTTCCTTTGGAAACAATAAAGCGCGGTGGCGACTCTTGCTTTTGCGAGTCAAGTTAATCAATAGCTTGATCTCCGATTTTCACCGCTACAGAATTGGCGACTCTGCTGGGGAGAGATTGACCTCTTGCTGGTCCATCCCTAAGTGGGTTAGGCCTAACTTGGCTTATCTGTTTTACTATTATTTGATTTGTTTGATTATGTGTTTAAATTGGGGTGTTTGGGTTTTTTGAAGGACAAATCCTATACCCGGATTAAGTAACACTTAAGGAATAGGACGGGCGGTATAGTCATGTTAACTTTGAGGGAGTAATCCCGAAGAAGGAGGCATGAGATCCCCCACTCAATGGAAGGCCCTCTTGAACTTAATATTTGTTTACCGAGTAATCGGGAAGACATTATTATTTTCGACCTAGGAGCCCGAGAAGTTGAGGACCGTAGAACCCTAACCCATCTTGGCCTTTTTAGGTGTAGCGCGGAGACTATCACGGAGTAATTCGGAAGTAGTTGTTACGCGATGCTACGCTCGGACGAGTTTCTCTTGAGAATATTGCTAATTATTGAGTAATCAAGACGCTGGTAATATCCGAAAGAGGGATGCAGACTCTGGGAACTCTTAGAACCTTGTCTTACAGGTGTGATCGAAACATTAGTACATACCTTTGGGTGGGCTTTACCCTCGACTCCATGCTGAACTTTGAACCTTTAAACCCCATGTTTGCAAATTTGTGTGTGACTGTCGCATTATCATTCATTCATGCATTCATCAACATCTTTGTAAAAACTCGTTTTTCAAGGAACTTTGGAATGATTTTTGCAAACGTCTAGGGTACTATGGAATTTGGAAGGAGAAATACTCGAAGCTTTAGCTTCAAGGAGCCCGAGATTGAAGAATTGAAGAGTTTGATTTCGAAGATAGAGAGTCCGACAGATTTTCAGAAGAAATATGGGTCCATCGTACCGCTCATGAAGCGCAAGATGAAGAAAGGCATCCTCAACACTCTGGTTCAGTTCTATGATCCCTTGTATCGATGTTTCACCTTCCCGGATTATCAGTTGATGCCTACCTTAGAGGAGTACTCCTATATCCTTGGTTTGCCGATCGTCGACCGTGTTCCTTTTTCTGGGTTAGAAGAGGAGCCTAAATCTCATGAGATAGCAGTCATCACCCATCTGAAGAAGTCAGAGATAGAGGAGAATATGACTACGAAAGGAGGAATCCGGGGTTTGCCGGCTCAGTTTCTGTTGAAGAAAGCTCGTCATTTTGCTGATACAAAGGATACCGTTGCCTTCGAGGACGTGTTTGCTTTACTCGCGTATGGTCTTTTCTTATTCCCTAACATTGATAAATTTGTGGATGTCAATGCCATCAGGGTTTTCCTGATTGGAAATCCGGTCCCTACGCTGCTAGGAGATGCATATTACTCCATCCACCTGCGAAACTCTCGTCAAGGAGGAATGATTATTTGTTGCGTGCCGTTGCTATATCAGTGGTACGTCTCGCATTTACCTGGGTCCGATGCTTTCTGGGATCTCGAGAAAGAACCGCGTTGGGCGCCAAAGATTATGGCTCTCACTCATTTCGACATTGACTGGTACAATCGAGCTTACCATGACGTAGAGATCATTGACAGCTGTGGTGCTTTTCCCAATGTACCTCTTCTTGGTACGAAGGGTGGAATCAACTACAACCCTGTTCTAGCGCGCCGTCAGTTCGGGTACCCAATGAGAGATAAGCCGAACAGTATCCATGTGAGTGGTTTCTTCCTTCAAGAAGGACAAGATCATCAGACTGCTAAGAGAGAGATTGAAGGAGCTTGGCGCCATATCCACAAGAAAGGGAGAGATATGCTGGGACATAGAGGTGCCGTTTCTTTGGAACCTTACCTGCAGTGGGTCCGTGCTAGGGCTAATGCTCTCAAGATGCCGTATAAACTTGAGAAACCTTTGTTCCCTGCCATCGCACCATCATCAGTTGCTATCCCAATCGCAGATGTAGGAGAATATCAAGGGAACCTGGCTAGGATGAAGTCCGAGAGGGATGCTTGGAAGGAAAAGTACCATATGTCCGAGTACGAGAATCGAGTCCTGACTCGACAGCTGAAAGAGAAGAAGGAGTTGTTGCTTATTCAAGACGGCCGATTCGTTGACCACGATGAGAAGCTTCGCCAGAAGGATGCCTTGTTGAAGAAATACGCGAGTGAAAGGAAGAGGAAAAGGGAATGTTCAGTAAACTTGGCTCTCGTTCCTAATCCACAAGAAGAAATCATCGATCGACTGATAGCGGAAAAGAAAGATTTGGAAGACTTTTATGAAGAAAAGATCAAGAAGCTCCGACTACAGCTGGTGTTTGGTCCGTCATCTGAGGACTCTGAGTGAACTTTAGCTTTAGTTTATTTTATTGATGTCATTTTGTAAAACTATGTAAAAGGGCTTCATGCTCCGAAGTTGTAATTTATTGTTTTCTTAAGGGCTTCATGCTCCGAAGTTGTAACTTATGGTCTTATTTCGGGCTTCATGCTCCAAGTTGTAATTTACTGCTTCATGTTTTAAAATGTAATTTATCACTTTATTATGGTTTTCAGGTTGTAAGTTGTAATTTATTGCTTTCATTAGTGGATTTGTTATTCCAAGGTTGTAATTTACTATTCTAAATTGTAAGTTGTAATTTATCGCTTTCGATTAACGGATTGAGTTTTTGTTGTTCCAAATTCCTTTACCATTGATGAATGCAAAGTCACTAAAAGTTCCTTGAAAAACTTTTAAAATGAGTCATCATTTGCATCACCATCATGCATCATTTCACATTCCACATCACATGTTTTCTAGAGTCTCATTCTTGTTCTTTTTCCACCGAAGGTTGCCAAGCTGTCTCACCAACACGACACTCGGGCCAGTCGTCAGAAAAGAATGGAAGATTTGGAACAGGAAAATCAAGAGCTTCATGGGGAAGTTGCTACGCTTCGTGCCGAGATGGGAAAGTTAACAGCGTTGGTGGAAAGTTTGGTGGCTGTTCAGAATCAGCCACCAACTACGACTGCCGAGATTCAGACTTCAACTCCAGTGGTTTCCGAGATTGTTATCGCTCCTGCCTCCGCAACTCAAATCAACTCTCCGATCCAGCATCAGATGCCGAAAGGTTTTCCTTGGGGAATGCCTTACAACTTTATGCCGGAAGGGTGTCAGCCTACCGCCCAACCTATATTTCAGCCTGCATTGTCTCTTCCACAACCAGAGACGACTGCACTGCCGCCAGTAATTCCATCTGTAACACCCTTTCCGCAACCAGTCATGACGACCGTTGCTCCTGTGGTCCACTCAGTGCCATACTTGAACGAACCAGTTTATCCTGCCGAACCTGCTGAAAGTATGGGCCTTTTTGATAGAATGGAGGAATTTCAGGATCAGTTCCAGGAAATGCAGAAAGAGCTTAGAGCCTTGAAGGGGAAGGAGCTGTTTGGGAAGAGCACACATGATCTTTGCCTGGTTCCGAATGTCAAGATTCCGGCGAAGTTCAAAACACCAGACTTTGAAAGATACAAGGGGGATTCGTGTCCTAGAAGCCATTTGACGATGTACGTGAGGAAGATGTCCACGTATTCTGATAATCATGATTTACTGATTCATTATTTTCAAGATAGTTTGACGGGTGCTGCCTTGAAGTGGTATATGGGATTGGACAGCATTCGAATCCGCAATTTTAACGATCTCAGTGAAGCCTTTGTCCATCAGTACAAGTATAATGTTGACATGGCGCCGGACAGGGATCAACTCCGGGCAATGTCGCAAAGAGACCGAGAATCTTTTAAGGAGTACGCCCAGAGGTGGCGTGAAATTGCTGCTCAGATCCATCCACCTCTGGAGGAGAAGGAGATGACTAAGATATTTTTGAAGACCTTGGGATCCTTTTACTATGAGAGGATGATAGCCAGCGCGCCCAGTGACTTTACCGAGATGGTGAGCATGGGTATGCGATTAGAGGAAGGAATTCGTGAAGGACGTTTGATTAAAGAGGGGAGTACGTCCAGCAGTGTGAAGAAGTTCGGAGGTGTTTTCCCGAAGAGGAAAGAGCAAGATGTTAGTGCTTTGTTTCCAGGTAGGCCTAGGAGAGGCTACTCTCACGTCGCGGCAGTCACTCCGGCTGTCCGCCCGGCTTTGGTAGCCCCATCTCATCAGATTCCGCCACCTCAACAACGACCTTTTCAACAGCAGCCTCGACAACAGGCCTATCCGCTCAACCATCAGAACCGTTCGCCCAGAAAGCCGCAGTTTGATGCCATTCCTATGACGTATACTGAATTGTTTCCCGCTCTCATTAGAAAGAATCTCATCACAACAAAACCACCTCCTGTCGCACCGAACAGTGCTTCCCCGTGGTATAAGGCGGATCAATTCTGTGAATATCATCAAGGGTCACCGGGACACAACCTTGAGAATTGCTTTGCGTTGAAGGCGGATGTGCAGAGATTAATTAAGCATGGCATCTTGTCTTTTAAGGATGTGAATCCAAATGTCAGAGATAACCCTTTGCCCCGACATGGGGCAGCTTCTGTGAATATGGTGGAGGGTTGCCCGGGGAAGTTCCGAGTTTTCCAAGTCGAGCACATCAGAGAATCATTGATCAGGTTACACCAAAGTTTGAGAAGACTTGCCTTTGTTAGGCACCAACATGACTATGACGTTTGCCAGTTTTGTTCAAGAGAAGAGGATTGTCCTATTGTGAAGGAGGACATTCAGAAGTTGCTAGATCAGAGAATTATTACTATTACCTATGACCGAAATCCTGAAGATGAAGTGAATGTGATAACCCCACAGTTTAATTTACCAGAATCAGTAGAGATTGCTTACAACAGCCAGACTGCGTCTGCTGATCCTTTGATTATTTATCCACCTGGCCCTGTGCCTTATAGCTCAGACCAAGCCGTGCCGTACAAGTATAACGCCACCATGATCGAGAATGGGGTAGAGGTCCCCATACCAACTAGACCGTCTTTCGTTAATATTGCCGATGTAAGTAGAGTGACAAGAAGTGGGCGTGTTTTTGCCGCGGTACCGACAAGAAGACCAGAAGTTCAAGTAAGGAGGCCCATGCCGGCGGAGATCCCTGTAAGAAATGAACCAAGGGTTGAGGTAGGTCGATCCAGTGGACCTATCCCTCACCCTGAAGAAGATGAAATCTTAAAGCTTATCAAAAGAAGCGAGTATAAAATTGTGGACCAGCTTCTGCAAACACCTTCCAAGATTTCCTTGCTTGCCTTATTGAGAGATTCTGGGGCACACAGAGAAGCCTTGATGAAAGTGTTGGACCAGGCGTTCGTAGACCATGATGTGACAGTTGATCAGTTTGACGGGATTGTGGGGAATATAACCTCGTGTAACAACTTGGGTTTCAGTGATGAAGAACTCCCGGAGGAGGGGAGAAACCATAATATGGCTCTGCACATTTCAGTAAGTTGTGGGAACGATACCTTATCAAGCGTGTTAGTGGATACCGGCTCGTCATTGAATGTGATGCCCAAGACCACGTTGTCTCGACTTTCATATCCAGGTGCTCCTATGAGGCCTAGCGGGGTAATTGTTAAAGCCTTTGACGGTTCCAGGAAGACGGTTATCGGTGAAGTGGATCTTCCCATAGTGATTGGTCCCCATACTTTTCAAATCACTTTCCAAGTGATGGACATACGTGCTGCTTATAGTTGCTTATTGGGCCGTCCCTGGATCCATGATGCCGGGGCAGTCACCTCCACGCTCCATCAGAGATTAAAATTTGTGAGGCATGGGAAACTAGTGATGATTGGGGGAGAGCAGGCCATGGTGGTAAGTCATTTATCATCGTTTTCTTTTATTGATGCTGACGAGGACGTCGGGACCCAGTTTCAGGGCCTATCTGTTGCTAAGGATACCGTGAAGAAGCAGGGGGCATCCATCTCTTCTTTTGAGGATGCACGGCGAGTAGTGGAGAGTGGTTCGGCCGAAGGATGGGGCCAGGTGTTGACGTTACCCGAGAACAAGTCTGGGGAAGGTTTGGGTTTTCATCCAATAGCTGCAAGGGTCAAGAAAGAGGTGGTCGTTCGTCCAATTCAAGAGGTCTTTCGGAGTGCAGGGTTTGTACATCCTGAGGTGGATGCTGTCATGGATGATGATTCCGAGGAGGATTTGCCCGTGTTTGTGACGCCTGGATTGGCTTGCCAAAACTGGATAGCTGTTGACATTCCTGTGGTTATGCACGTTTCCGAGTAATGTTTTGTTCATTTTTTCTTAAAAAAATCGCTCTGCCCAAGGCGAAACGTATTTGGTGTCGGGCTATGAAAAAAATAACTCCTTTTGCTCTGCCCAAGGCAAAAGAGAAATGTCTGGGCTTGTCGTTTCAAGTATTTCCTCTTTAATGAATAAAAATGTTATTTTGTCCACTGCTGTTTTTTTTTTTTTTTTTTTCGGGAAATAATAATGAAAATTGATTAAGAGCATTTTGTTTTATTTGCACAAATCGATTTCTAAAATAAAGCATAATCATGTGTGCAGATTACTTCATGACTTAACCATCGAAAACAATGATCCTATGCCCTCTCCCAACTTTGAATTCCCTGTGTTCAGAGCCGAAGGAGAGGATGATGAAGAGGTTCCTGTTGAGATTTCCCGTTTGATTGAGCAAGATGAGAAGGTCATTCAACCATTTGAAGAACCTGTAGAGTTGGTCAACTTGGGTGATGAAGAGGATAGAAAGGAAGTCAAAGTCGGAGCTTTGCTTATCCCGGAGGTTAAGGAGAAGATGTTGGAGCTTCTCAGAGAGTATGTTGATGTGTTTGCGTGGTCTTACCAAGATATGCCAGGGTTGGACAACGACATTGTGGAGCATCGTTTACCGTTGAGACCTGAGTGTCCACCGATCAAACAGAAGTTGAGAAGGACTCGTCCTGACATGGCCGATAAGATTAAAGAAGAAGTTCAGAAGCAGATCAACGCAGGTTTTCTTGTGACGTCGGTCTATCCTCAGTGGTTAGCCAACATCGTGCCTGTTGCTAAGAAGGATGGTAAGGTTCGGATGTGTGTAGACTACAGAGATCTGAACAGAGCTAGTCCGAAAGATGATTTCCCATTACCTCATATTGATGTATTGGTCGACAGTACTGCCAAGTTCAAAGTCTTTTCTTTCATGGATGGTTTCTCTGGTTACAACCAAATCAAGATGGCGCCGGAAGATATGGAAAAGACCGCTTTCATTACACCGTGGGGAACTTTCTGTTATCGAGTTATGCCGTTTGGTTTGAGGAACGCTGGTGCAACGTACCAAAGGGCCATGACTGCTTTGTTCCACGACATGATGCATAAGGAGATCGAAGTGTATGTGGATGATATGATTGCCAAATCACAGACTGAAGAGGATCACCTAGAGCATTTGTTAAAGCTATTCCAGCGCCTGAGAAAGTACAAACTCCGTCTGAATCCCAATAAGTGCACTTTTGGCGTTCGTTCAGGAAGACTTTTAGGTTTCATTGTCAGTCAGAAAGGTATTGAAGTAGATCCCGATAAAGTCAAAGCTATTCGGGAAATGCCCGCACCCAAGACGGAAAAACAAGTAAGAGGATTCCTTGGGAGATTGAATTACATTTCTAGGTTCATATCTCACATGACTGCTACTTGTTGGCCAATTTTCAAGCTTCTCCGCAAGAACCAAGGATGCGTGTGGACGGAGGATTGTCAGAAAGCTTTCGATAGTATCAAGGAATATTTGCTCGAACCTCCCATTCTGATTCCTCCGGTGGAAGGAAGGCCCTTGATTATGTACTTGACCATATTAGAGGATTCCATGGGATGTGTGCTTGGTCAGCAGGACGAGACTGGAAGAAAGGAGCACGCTGTATATTATCTGAGTAAGAAATTCACAGACTGTGAGTCTCGATACTCATTGCTTGAGAAAACCTGTTGTGCTTTAGCCTGGGCTGCTCGCCGTCTGCGCCAGTATATGATTAATCACACTACTTGGTTGATCTCCAAAATGGACCCAATCAAGTATATCTTTGAGAAGCCCGCCTTATCTGGAAGGATAGCCCGTTGGCAGATGTTGTTATCTGAGTATGACATTGAGTATCACACTCAGAAAGCGATCAAAGGGAGTATTTTGGCCGATCATTTGGCTCACCAACCAATTGAAGACTATCAGTCCATCAAGTTTGACTTCCCCGATGAAGATGTTATGTACTTGAAAGCCAAAGATTGTGAAGAGCCGTTACCCGAAGAAGGACCTGATCCTGAATCCCGTTGGGGTTTAATATTTGACGGAGCTGTGAATTCCTATGGAAATGGAATTGGGGCAATCATCGTTACTCCCCGAGGTACTCATATCCCGTTCACGGCAAGACTGAAGTTTGACTGTACGAACAACATGGCGGAGTATGAAGCGTGTATTATGGGTCTCGAAGAAGCAGTGGACTTGAGGATTAAGATTCTGGATATTTATGGAGATTCGGCACTGGTGATTAATCAAATCAAAGGAGAATGGGAAACTCGTCATCCTGGTTTGATCCCGTACAGAGACTATGCTAGAAGGTTGTTAACTTTCTTCAACAAGGTGGAATTGCATCATATCCCTAGGGATGAGAATCAAATGGCGGATGCTTTGGCTACTTTGTCTTCAATGTTTCAAGTGAATGATTGGAACGACGTGCCTACAATCCGGGTTATGCGCCTCGACCGACCTGCTCATGTGTTCGCAGTAGAAGAGGTCACCGATGACAAACCTTGGTTCTATGACATCAAACGTGTCCTTCAAACTCAAGAGTACCCGCCTGGGGCATCCAACAAAGATAGGAAGACGTTGAGAAGATTAGCAAGCAGTTTCTTTCTCAATGAAGAAGTGTTGTATAAGAGGAATTACGACATGGTCTTGCTCAGATGTGTAGACAGACGTGAAGCAGACATGCTGATGCAAGAGGTGCACGAAGGGTCCTTTGGCACTCATGCCAATGGACACGCAATGGCTAGAAAGATGTTGAGAGCTGGTTACTACTGGATGACCATGGAATCTGATTGCTGCAGGTATGTGAAGAAGTGTCATAAATGCCAGATTTATGCGGACAGGATGCACGTACCGCCGACCCTCCTCAATGTTATATCTTCACCTTGGCCTTTCTCCATGTGGGGCATTGATATGATTGGGATGATTGAACCCAAAGCTTCAAATGGTCATCGTTTCATCTTGGTAGCGATTGATTATTTTACTAAGTGGGTGGAAGCCGCATCTTATGCTAATGTAACCAGACAGGTGGTAGTCAGATTTATCAAGAATCAGATTATTTGTCGGTATGGTATCCCGAGTAAGATCATCACTGACAATGGGTCGAATTTGAATAACAAGATGATGAAGGAGCTTTGTGAAGAGTTCAAAATCGAGCATCATAATTCCTCTCCTTACAGGCCGAAGATGAATGGGGCTGTTGAAGCTGCTAACAAGAATATCAAGAAGATCGTCCAGAAGATGGTGGTAACTTATAAGGACTGGCATGAAATGCTTCCGTTTGCTTTACACGGTTATCGTACTTCAGTTCGAACTTCAACATGCGTGACTCCTTTCTCCCTAGTTTATGGTATGGAAGCAGTACTCCCCGTGGAGGTTGAGATTCCATCTCTGAGAGTGTTGATGGAAGCCAAGCTTTCCGAGGCCGAATGGTGTCAAAGTAGGTACGATCAGTTGAATTTAATCGAAGAAAAGAGATTAACGGCTTTGTGTCACGGTCAGTTGTATCAGCAAAGAATGAAGAAGGCTTTTGATAAGAAGGTTCGGCCGCGCGAGTTCAGAGAAGGTGACCTCGTGCTCAAGAAGATATTATCTTTCCAACCCGATTCTAGGGGCAAATGGGCTCCGAACTATGAAGGACCGTTTGTTGTTAAGAAAGTTTTCTCCGGAGGTGCCATGATTCTCGCCAATATGGATGGCGAAGACCTCCCGCGTCCCCTGAACGCCGATGCAGTCAAGAAGTATTTCGTTTAGGCAAATTCCTGGCCAAACCAGTCTTGGCATTTGAACATATTCTGGAATTCAAAGTTGTTAGGGAGAATAGTGATCATTGTTTTGTATGACCTCTTATTTCACCTACTATTTCCCCAAACTTTTGTAAACCGTTGGAGTCGCATTGTTAACGAACTACCATCGTATTAATGAAATTTGAGCATTTACCTTTTGTGGGCAAAATTTTAATTTTATGAAAATACTTGAAACAAATTTACTTAAAACATTCTTATTTCTAAAATGTGTCGTGAATAACGAAGGGAATATTAACAGTCGTTCCGAAAATGGTCAAGCCATGAAATGCAAAACAGTACAGTAATTTACTTGCATGATGAATTTGTTTTCTTTCAAAATCGTCATTAAGTGTTGGCTGTGTACATGCTTGGTTATGGTGGTGCTAAACTTGGTGATTCCCCAGTTGTTCCAGTTAAGTGTGGTTTTAGCTACCTTTATTTGGGAGATTTTGAAGTGCGGTACACTTCGTCTTATGCCAGTGGTTTATTGGTGCTAGAAGATTGGATTTGATTGTTCGTCTCTTCAGAAGACTTGGGCCTTGTAGCGTGACATCTTCCGACGTTGCTTCGTATTCCGTCTATCTTCCATCTTTTCAAGAGTGGCCGAGCGTTTACGTTGCTGTGACACCTTATTATCTCCAAGATATCCCATCTGTCTGTTTTGTCAGCATATACATGACATTCACTTGTTCATCCACACTTGCATCATGCACACACAGTTGTATTTGTTAATGTCATTAAATTCGTACACCTTAGTTGTGTCTTTTTCAAATAACGTATTTGATCCTTCCAAATAGGGTGTCAGCTTAAGCATAAAGTGCGCTTCCTTTCTAACTCCCCAACCGAGCTAATCCTCGTGGATGATTTTTGATTCAGCTTACTTTGTCCATTTCTCGATAGGATAATTTCCCCAATCGATTTCCTTTCTCATTGGGAGGAGTCTTGTTTGACTGTTTTCTCCCTGGTTATTCCTGAATGAAGTTGTTGCCTCTTGCATAGGCTACCTCAGTGTTTTTCCCCGGTGAAATTGCGACCTAGACGGTTGGTGCATTTATTTTG
Source organism: Vicia faba (assembly GCA_948472305.1). Taxonomy (NCBI): domain Eukaryota; kingdom Viridiplantae; phylum Streptophyta; class Magnoliopsida; order Fabales; family Fabaceae; genus Vicia; species Vicia faba. Next base: position 1,577,227,528 of record OX451736.1, on the reverse strand, counting down.
CACGTTTTAAATATGTGATCTCCTCGGGAAGGATTGATTCAGGGTTCTCTTTGATGAAGAGTTTATTCTCTGCCAATATCATCGCAGTTCTCCTCTGAATTATGTCGGAAAACGACAAGCGGTAGCTCTTCACGAGCAACTTGTACGTTACTATCTTCGACAAGCGCCGAGCAGTAGTTCTTCATGAGCTACTAGTGCGTTATTTTAGCTTTCGGAAAGCGCCAAGCAGCAGTTCTTCACGAGCTACTAGTGCGTCATTTTATTCCGTTGGAAAGCACCGAGCAGCAGTTCTTCATGAGCTACTAGTGCGTCAGTTATGACTTTGTGAAAACGCCGAGCAGCAGTTCTTCATGAGCTACTAGTGCGTCATCGTCATTTTATCCTTTTTGGGAAGCGCCGAGCAGCAGTTCTTCATGAACTACTAGTGCGTCATTTACTCTTTTTTGAAAGCGACAAGCAGCAAACTCTTCATGAGTTACCAGTACGTGTTACCAGTACGTTATTATTCTTCGGAAGACAGCAAGTGGTAGCTTCTTTATTTGAGCAACTTGTTCGTTATCGGTATTTTCTTTGGACGACAGCAAGCGGCAGCTTCTTTATTTGAGCAACTTGTTCGTTATCGGTATTTTCTTTGGACGACAGCAAGCGGCGGCTTCTTTATTTGAGCAACTTGTTTGTTATCGGTATTTTCTTTGGACGCCAACAGCTGGCAATTTTCTTTATTTGAACAACCTTCGTATCTACAGTCTTATCACCTCAGCATTAATGAGTATACCTCTGAAATCTCGCAGAGAAGTCTGGTACGAATCTACACCTCCAGAAGTCGGTAACCAGTTATCAGCAATTCGATACTCCCTGTCTACCGTCGACCTTGAGTTGCGAATTCACTATTTGGATCAATAATCTGTTATGGCCTATGCAAGGTGCTCTCTTTGTTAGGGTTAGAGGTCGTATTCCCTCAGTTTTATTCGCTGTCAGGAGTCTGTCGTTTGAAGTCGATAGCTCGTTCTCCCAGTAGCGTATAACTCATGTCTTTGTGTTTTGTTGACGTTCGATTCCCTCAACATTGTCTCGTTTCACAATATCTTTCTCTGTGAGTTAGATCGTTGCATTCTTACCACCGCATGATGACGGCATCTTAGGACAAAATTTGCGTAATTGTGTATTTAAGTACCTTCAATCTCGTCGACACGAAGATTTTAATCTTCATATCTCCGGATAGAAGAAACTTAAATAGGGGCAGCTGTTGTACCCCAAATTTTGACCTAAGACGTCATCTCCTATCCGCATCTTTACATTACATTTGTTTTGATCCATCGATTTTAAATTTCATGACTTTTTCGGGCCAAGAGCTATTTATGCTGAACATTGAATCATTTAATCGATTCGTGCAAAAATGATGTTTATTAATTATCTATTATCTAAAACTTGAATAATTGAAATTCATTTTTTGATTATTATTTAGTTTAAAGATGTAGGGATAATAAAATGAACATCAGAGAAGAGGCGCATTAATTGTGCGGACGTTTTATTTATTTACTCATTATTTTTAAATTTAAGTAACTAGAATTTATTCTTAGTTATTCTATAATTTAAAGGTTATGAATAATATAAATAAGCATTTGAGGAAATTCATTGGTCAATAACGACTGTTTAATCGTTCGTCGTTCTAGATTAAATAATTGAAATCCTATTTTTAATTATTATAATTTAGTTGAGAATGATGGATTAAATAATCGAAGGTATTAGTTGGTCAATGATAATTATTATTTATCTGTTTATTATTTTGAATGTAGGTAATTGGAGATTTGTTTTCAATTATTATTCGTTTGGATAAAATAATAAACGATAAATAAATAAAGAAGAAGAATTAATAGACAAATAGTTTCTTTTATTCATTTTTTTTGGTACAAGTTATTTTGTAAATATTGTATATATTGCAATAAATTACAACAATGAATTGTCAAAATTAAAATGAAATAAACTAGTCTATCTTAATTCTAAAGTTTCCAATCCAATGCGTATCCGCTCATTTAATTTTACCTGCACAATTAAAAGAAAAGAATTAGAATTCAAATAAATAATTAAATGCAGAAAATAAATTTTAATGTTCATCATTAAATGTAATGGCCGGAATCAGTTATTTTATTTTTTGCAAATCACGGGATTACTCCCGGTTCACAAAAAAAGGAAAAGGATTTCAAAACATATGCATAAATTGTTTTCCAAAAAACTGCATACTTAAGCTAACCACATTAGTTTTAATCCCAAATATAATTTCAAAGCATACAGCATACAGCATAAGCAACAGTATGTAGTAACCATATGCAAGCATGCCCTTCTAACGTGGCCTACATCAAGAAGCAGACAACATGTGATTTAAAAAAACAATATGCAGTTTGACTATTCTTGCAAGCAAAAAATTTCCTTTTTCTTTCATCATTTTCCAGCCACTGCATTTTCAGAAATAGACAGCTTATCACACTTTTGTCAAAGCCATTCTGAGAGAGAAAAAGAGAGGGAGAAGTGTGGGATTTGCAGGCTTAGCTTAGGCAGAAAGAGATATACAAAACAAACTAAGAAATATAGCCAGTAAGAATAATAGCACAGAAGAAGAATAAAGGCAAACTGAGTGGACAGCAGTGCAGAATGCTCAGGGAGATCCCAAGAGATTTGTTTCAAAGTTCCTGGCCTGTAGCGCAAGAGAAGAGAGGAGAAATGTTATATTACAACAAAGAGAAACAAAGGATTATCTACACAAAACAGCATAAGAGAAAACCAAATATACAAGTCAAAAAACACATAACCAAAAACCATTTTTCATAACCTCAAACCATTTTCAAAAAACCTGTAGAACAATCATTCAAAATAGCCATCACCAAACCAACAAAAACCTGCAATGGCCTCACATCAGTAAAAGCTTTGCCCCTGTCCAACCTACCCGAAAACCAGTTCACCATGTCAAAACCTGCATGATCACTGAGAAAACTATTTTCCAAACCATACAAAACATTACCAACTGATTGAGCCCCCTATAGCCAATATCACTATCCCACTGTCAACACCACCCATCATCATAAACAACCAATGCCTTAACATGCTGTCAAAAAAAGGAAAACCATAAAAACATGGCTCAATCCTCATACCAGTAAAAAACGATATCCCTACTGTAAAGGCCTACACACAAAAACCTGTCAAAACCTTTTACAAGTTCAAGCTATACCATTCTCGTAAATCCAGCATATCCAAGTTTTCAAACCCATTCCCTAGCCTCAGAAATTTCATTCATCATAGGCGATAAACCCACCATTAGGCAACAGCATTCAAGAAGAAGAGAGAGTTATCATCCAATTCCACAAAATATCCAAAGCAACATTTCAAGGCAAATCGGTGAGGCCCTCAGTGTACACATCACTGGGCAACAAGCAAACACAGTAGCATTCAAGCAAAAGGAAGGAAATCGCGAATACCGTTCACCACCGTGCGCGCCTGCTGTCTCCCTGCTGTCCGGCCTCCATCACCCCAAGCCCTCCTCCTTCTCCATCTAGGTAACGCCTTCTTCATTCTCATTCCTTAAAATGCCATTCAAATCAACATGGAAAGTAAAAATGGAGAACTAGTCATAATCAACTAAGAAACCTCAGAGTCAACTAAGAAAATTGTAAAATCAACAACGAATCTGCAAAGCTTATATGCGAATTGAATCAACATTAACGGTAACGAAAACGTTTTGGTCATTACCGTCTCCGCTCGAAGCCGCCGCGTCAACAATGGAGGGAAGAGAGACTTGGTGTGGGTGGCCGGAACATGGAAGCATCGGCGTTGGAGGCGAAGAAGCAAAGAAGCTGCGCGAGAGAGAGATGAAGATCGTGAAGAGGCGCCGTTCTGCCTTAAACCAAACCCTAAATCCCTTTATCAAACAAACACAACCCTAATCTCAATTTAATCCCTTAAACCCACGACCCAACCCCATTTCCTCCCAACCGCTCCATTTCCCCTCACCCAGCCCATTCTATTTGTTTTACTTGAGCCCATTTATATTTGCTAATTCATACCCCATCCTTATTTACTCTTAGTTTAATTTTGTTCTTTTCCTTAACTCATTTAATTTGGATTAATTAGTTTTCTTAGAACTAACATGTAATTTTAAATAGATAATTTTAATATTTTATCCAAATCTCATTTAATCTAAGTTTAGGTTATTTTAATAACTTTAGTCTTCCTTGTTTTAATTAAATATTTGATTTATAAGTTTTGTTTAATTTGATAAATATTTAATATCTCTAAAAAACATGTAAAAATGAAAACTAAAAGGCATTTTATTTTATTCCCCTCATTTTGATTAAACACCAATATACAAAAAGACATAAAAAATAGAAATATATAAAAACATTAAAAACATTTCTATTAATTCTCATTACCTTTCATCATTAAAAATGCGTAAAAAAGTGAAAACCAATTAAACTTTTTCTTTTCGCCTATTAAACAAAAATCATATAAAAATGCATGTTCACATTTAATTGTTGTGTATCATTTTCTGTCAATTATTTCATTGTACTTGTTTGCTCTGTTTTCACCAATCCAAAGGGAATTGTCTATTTTTTTGTTGACTTCATGTCCTCAAAAACGATCGAGCGAATACTCTCATTTCATTGAAACTTAGGATAATTTTTCCAAATATCCGATTTCTCCAAAACTCACACCTTTTAAGTCAAAACCTCAACGTTAGGTTGTCGTATTTTCAAAAACCCGTCCGTATCCCTTTTTCGGCCAAAACGATTTATTTTCAAATCAAGCGATCAATTTTAAATAAAACAGATATTTCAAAAGGTTCCTATAGAGTACTATAGATGCATTGGGTGCTAATACCTTCCCATTGTATAACCAACCCCCGAACCACAAGATCTCTTTTCAAAAACACTTTGCATTTGTATTTTTAGTTACATTGCATATTTAGGGTTTTATTTCGCTCTTTTCCCTTTTCCTTTGGAAACAATAAAGCGCGGTGGCGACTCTTGCTTTTGCGAGTCAAGTTAATCAATAGCTTGATCTCCGATTTTCACCGCTACAACCGCGATTTCATTGAGACCCCCTATCAGAATTTTGAAGAGGTTCCTCAGACGATTGTTGTTACCAAAGCTGATACCGCTTTTCCAAAGATTACCAGACCTCCATTGAAAATGGCTTCTCTAAAAGATGCTAAGGCTTTAGTTGAAGAAGGTGGGTGTACTAGCTGGGGCCAACTACCTGACATCCCCTATAAGTCTGACAAATTTGGTTTGGGTTTCACTTCAGGAGCTCAAAAAGCTGTTCATCGTGCTCGCGCCGGAGGACCACCACTACGCATCAGCAACCATGGAGTCAATGTTATGGAAGACTCTGACAGTGACTGTGACTTGGACAATTGGATCTTCCCTACTACTAGTGATGGACTCAATAATTGGACAACTAGAGACTTTGTGCCTATTTCTTTTATCCAGGAGTAATTAGTTTTCTATTTTTTAGGATGTGTAATTTTTGAACAATTTAAACTCTAAAGCCTTGTGTCTTACCCAAGGCACAACGGTCTATTTGTGAGGGTTATCACTTCATATTCATATGTCATTAATAAATCATTGTATGTTTTGTATACAAATTTTACGCTCTCTGTCTTTCTTTATTTTTGTCAAAATAATTATGCTCTCCTACGCACATCCACATATCAAATTGCATATCCACATCCACACTGGATCCCATTGATAACGGTTCTGCTATTTCCAGTAATGACTTTGAAAATCCGATCTACCAAGCCAATGACGAAGGTGAGGAAGATTGTGAAGTACCAGGAGAACTTGGTAGACTGTTACAACAAGAGGAAAAAGCAATACAACCTCATGAAGAGTCGGTCGAGATAGTAAACTTGGGTACTGAGGAGAATAAAAAGGAAGTCATGATAGGTTCCAACTTGGAAAATGGTGTTAAAGAATGGTTAATTCAGATGTTGCATGATTACGTTGAGATCTTTGCCTGGTCATACGAAGACATGTCGGGGCTAGACATTGATATTGTGGTTCACCGTCTGCCAATGAAAGAAGACTGCTCTCCAGTAAAGCAAAAGGTTCGTTGTATGCTTCCTGAGATGTCAGAAAAGATCAAGGCTAATGTCATGAAACAATTTAACACCAGATTCTTAGCTGTTACTTCTTATCCGCAATGGGTTGCGAACGTGGTACCGATACCTAAAAAAGACGGTAAGGTGCACATATGTGTGAAGTACCAAGATTTTAATAGGGAAAACCCCAAGGATGAATTTTCGCTTCCCCATATTGATGTTTTGGTTGACAACACTGCACAGCATGAGATATTCTCCTTCATGGATGGTTTCTCTGGTTATAATCAGATCAAAATGGCACCTGAGGACATAGAGAAAACAACTTTTGTCACACAGTGGGACACTTTCTGCTACAAGGTTCACGATATGATCCATCACAAGATAGAGGTCTACGTCGAAGATATGATAGCCACGTCTCAGACTGAAGAAGAGCACCTTATCACCTGCAAAAGTTGTTTGAAAGAGTGAAGAAGTACAACTTAAGACTGAACCCGAACAAATGCACCTTTGGGGTAAGATCTAGTAAGCTCTTAGGTTTCATTGTCAGTGGCAAAGGTATTGAAGTGGACCCTACAAAGGTTAAAGCTATACAAGAAATGCAAAATCCCTGCACTGAGAAGGAGGTTAGGGGATTCTTGGGACGTCTAAACTACATTGCCAGATTCATTTCCCACCTAAAGGCTACTTGTGAGCCAATCTTCAAATTACTGAAAAAAGATCAAGTAGTTAAATGGAACGACGATTTCCAGACAACCTTTGACAGAATCAAGATATATCTTTAAGAACCTCCAATTTTGATGTTGTCAGTTGAAGAAAGACCTTTGATCATGTACTTAATAATATTAGAGAATTATATGGGGTGTGTGCTTGGGCAGCATGACGAGTCTGGTCGAAAAGAGCATGCAATATACTACATTAGCAAAAAGTTTACTGACTGTAAAACAAGATACTCACAGCTCGAGAAAAATTGTTGTGCTTTGGCATGGGCTGCTCACCTACAAAGACAGTATATGTTGACTCACACTACCTTATTGATATCTAAAATGGATCCTGTCAAATACATATTTGAGAAACCCGCTCTCTCTGGAAGAATAGCAAGATGGCAAATTGTCCTGACCGAATACGACATTCAGTACACTATGCAAAAGGAAATAAAAGGAAGTGTACTAGCTGACCACTTGGCTCATCAGGCCATAGATGACTATCAATCAATGAATTTTGATTTTGCAGATGAGAACATTATGCTAGTAACTGACTGCGAAGAACCTGGACCAGATGAAGGACCTGAAAAAGGATCCTGATGGACTATGGTATTTGACGCAGCTTCCAACGCACTCGGCAATGGAGTTGGCATTGTGATTATCTCCCTAGAAGGCTTCTATACACCCATCACCGCCAGACTATGTTTTAATTACACCAACAACATGGCCGAATATGAAGTATGCATTATGGGTATCAAGGATGCTATTGACATGAGAATCAAGTTCTTACAGGTATATGGAGACTCAGCCTTGGTGATCAGCCAAGTTGAAGGGGAATGGGACACAGAGCATCCTAATCATATCCCTTACTGCGAGCATGTGTTGAAGAGATTACCTTTGAATATATTCCACGAGAAGAAAATCAGTTAGCAGACGCGCTAGCTACCATGTCATCCATGTTTAAAGTCAGACGGTATAATGAAGCCCCTCAGATCACTATTGAAAGATTAGACGAACCTGCCCATTGTTATGAGATTGATGTTGAGGGAGTAGAAGAAAAGCCTTGGTTCCACGAAGTGAAAAGGTATCTCAAAAATCAAGAGTACCCTGAGGGAGCATCTGTCAATGACAAAAAGTTCTTAAGAAGGTTCTCTGCGAAGTTCTTCCTGAGTAACAAAATTCTCTACAAGCGCAACCATGATTCTACCTTATTGCGGTGTGGAGACAAGAGTGAGGCAAAGAAGATCATGGAAGATATGCACGAAGGGACTTTTGGAACCCATTCTAGTGGTCATACAATGGCTAAAAAGATCCTACGGGCAGGATGCTATTGGTCCAGTATGGAAACAGATTGTCATCATCATTCTCGAACTTGTCACAAATGCAAAATCTATGCTGACAAAGTACATGTGCCTCTGGTTCCGTTAAATGTCTTCACTGCTCCTTGGCCATTAACAATATGGGGTATTGATATGATTGGAGAGATTAAAACTACCGTTTCCAATGGACACCATTTCATCCTTGTCACCATTGATTACTTTATGAAGTGGGTAGAGGCAGCCTCATTTGCTTCCGTTACCAAGAACGTTATGACACAATTTATCAGGAATAATCTTATATGTCGGTATGGTATCCCAAAAAGAATTATCACAGATAATGGTACCAAACTCAATAATACTATGATCACCGAGCTCTGTACGCAATTTAAGATCCAGTATCATAACTCTTCTCCTTACCGACCGAAGATGAATGGCGTTGTGGAGGCTGCCAATAAGAATATCAAAAAGATCATACAGAAGATGACAATGACATATAAATACTGGAACGAGATGTTACCTTTTTCCCTTCATGGTTACCGTACCTCAGTACGCGCGTCAATAGGGGAAACCCCCTTTTTCTCGCGTGTACGGTATGGAAGTTGTCTTACCTATCGAAATCCAAATCCCTTCTTTAAGAATCATGAAGGATGCAGGTTTAAACGAACACAAATGGGTTCAGACTCGACTTGACCAATTGAACCTGATTAACGAGAAGAGGCTCACGGATGTTTGTCATGGTTAGATATACCATAAATGTATGATCAAAACTTTTAACAAGAAGGTCAAACGTCAGGTATATCATGTTGGTGACCTAGTAATCAAGCGCATCATCCTGCCACAAGGTGATCCCAAGGGAAAGTGGACTCCTATGCACGAAGGAACATTTGTGATCAAGAACATATTTTCTGGTGGAGCTATGATCTTGACCACTATGGACGATGAAGATCTTCCGCACCCATCAAACACGGACATAGTCAAAAGATACTACACATGAACGGAGACCCGCTAGGTTGACTAGCCTAGGAAAAAAATAAGGGCGTCCCGGAGAACCAAAAGGCTTCAGGAAAAAATTAGGGACATATATAAAAAATCTGTACACCCGGCAAGTCGAAAACCTGAAAAGGAGGCTTGGGAAAAAAGGGTATCCCGGTGGACTGAAAACCATAAAGGGTGGTCAAGGCAAAAGTTAGGGATTTAAAGTGTACAACTATGTCCTGTTGGATCACCTTACAACCAGAATTCAGTATTAAGTGTCAAATTCAAATGATATGGATGAATCCATCCAGCTTCGGCCAAGCAGCAAAGAGATGAGACCCTCAAGGTTATAAAGGCAATAGCAGAATGGGAACCCAATGGGATTATTTCACATAGATGTTTTCTCTTTGTATACCACTTTGTATAGTTTTCATTTTTAATGACGACATTCTATTAGTAGGATGTCTTTTTTCAAATTAATATAAAACTATCTCTTTGAAAGTGCAAAATTACTTGTTTTTATTTTTCTGTTTTGTTTGCAAAAAAACGTCTAGTGATTATTTTTGAGCATATGCATTTGAATGTGGTTACTGTTTACAAATACACACATAAAAACAAAAAGATAATTGCTAAGGGTTTTAATAAGCGGGAGAATGTCGAAAAGCCATGTGTAAATTCCCACAGAACACCCCTAGGGGATCATTTTCACAAAATTTATCATCAGCACAGATACATTCACCAGCAGGTATAGAGACATAGATGCCCCCCACAAAGTCACCGACATATCTTCAGCATATAGCCTAATGATTTTAGATATTCCGGTATTTCTTAAACAGATCAAGAGTTTTAATCATCTGTCCAACATCTTGGAGCATTCCTCAGCATGGTCTATAAGTTTCTTGGGTTCCCCAATAAGGTTTCATAAAACTCCCAAACGGTTTACGAAGTTTTTCTTTCCCCAAGTAGAGTTTATTTCTCTAGTTACGGAAATCCATCTCCCAGCAAATAGTGAAGAATTGCATTCTTCATCCCCAGCAGCAGTCAGGGATTTATTTTCCCCAGTTCAACGACACTACAAAGAATAACTGATACATTCACATATTGCATTCATACATCATTTTACAAGAGTCATAGCATATACGTACAAAATGCATATAGCACAATCTCATTTATTTTGAGAACATCGTTACCCAATTCATTTCATGCATCATGACATTGCATACAACTAACTCTTTACCTTTTTCAGGAAAGATCAACAGACAAATATTGTCAACAATTTTCAATAGTTCTAGATTAATTCCTGAAACTAGACAACGAAACTATCTGTGAACGGCTGATTATAGATCAATTCCTGAAACAAGACGGAGAGGCTATCTACAAGACCAAGTTAGAGATTAATTCCTAAAACCAGACATGGAAACTATCTCAACAACCAAAAAAAGCAGGTTCCAGATTGATTCTCGAAAGAAGACAGGGAAAATATCTGAGATAACAACTCAAGTTACTATAATGCCTGTATTTCGACCAGATAACAGTTTAAGTTGTTGCGAAGCCAGAATACGACCAGATAATAATTTAACTTCTTCAATTACTGCGAAGCCTAGACCCGAACAGATAGCATTTTAATTTCATCTAAAACGCTATGAAGTTAGGAATCCAACCAGATAACAGTTCAAGCTACTGTGAAGTCTGGGTTTTGGCCATATAACAATTTAAGTTGCTATGAAGCCTAAAATACAACCAGATAACAGTTTAACTTCACTTTTCTGTAAAGCCTGGAATTCGAACAGATAACAGATTAATTTAAGTATGTTGTTACGAAGCCTGGAATCTGACCAGATAGCAATTAGCTTTATCCTTTCATCTAAGTTGCTACGAAGCCTGGAATCCGACCAGATAAAAGTTTAAGTTCTTCAATTACTATGAGGTCTGGACCCAACCAGATAGCATTTTAATTTCATCTAAAACACTATGAAGCATGGAATTCGACTAGATAATAGTTCAAGCTATTGTGAAGCCTGGGTTTCGACCAGATAACAATTTAAGTTGCTGAGAAGCCTGGAATACGACCAGATAACAGTTTAACTTCACTTTTCTATAAAGCTTGGAATTTAACCAGATAACAGATTAATTTCAGTAAGTTGTTGCAAAGATTGGAATCTGACCAGATAACAATTAGCTTCATCCTTTCATCTAAGTTGCTGCGAAGCCCGGAATTTGACCAGATAACAGTTTAACATTAAGCAAGTTACTGCGAAGCCTGGAAACCGAACATATAACAGTTAATCTCATATTCTCCAGTAAGTCGCTGTGAAGGCTGGAATACAACCAGATAATAGTTAACTTTATTATCCTTTGCAAGTAACTGTGAAGCCTGGATTTCAACCAGATAACAACTAACTTTCATCTCTCCAGTCAAGAGATAACTCCCCAATAGAGTAATGGATAACTAAAGCTCCTAGGCTCTATTTCCCAAACAGAAATCAACATTCCCCAACAGAGTCCTTCTCAAACAACAAGAACAAGATTCCCCACAAAGAGACTTCACATGGCTCAGAGTAAATTGACCAAAGATATATTCTGATGTTTCCTCCAGTTCGAACTCAACATTTATTTTGGATGACATCTATAAGCCCATCTGCGACGAATCTCCATCATCTTCTCCAAATTGCATCTGTAAGCCCATTCCTGATATCACAACCAACAACGTTGCTTCATGTATATGCGAGTGCAAATTTCTGGGCACTCGAGTGTTCAATCATCTTCCACCTTCAGATTACAAAAGGCAGACAAGCCAATCTAAATCCTCAAGTTTAAAAAGATTGAACATGGGCTTACCCAGTTTCCTTTGTGACTATAACGACGACCCTTCGAATGTCCCTCAAACATCTAACAATGGGGCTACCTACTTCCTAATAGTAGGATAGCACTGTCTAAAGTAAAAGAGGAAAAGAACAAACCCTTTCAAGTAAAGTAGATAGTTCTTAGATGTTTGCTCAAAAACAATTTTACACATACACAAAACTCTTTCCAAAAACATTTTCAAAACACTTTGTAAATGTTCTAAACAATGCGAGAAACATTATAAAGTTCGCCGTACTAAGTTGTCTTTTCAAAATACTTTTTCAAACACAAAAAACACAAGGTATTTTCAAATGAGCTAGCATCTAAGAGCCTGTAGATAACTACGAATGGAAAGGGTGCTAACACCTTTCCTTTCCATAATCTACCCCCCTCACTCAGAAATAATCTCAAAAGGTCTTTTTAGGTTCTTTTCACCCCTTCCTTTATTGTATAAAAGAAAAGTCGGTGGCGACTCTTGCTTACCACAACATTTGCGAATATAAACACAAAACCAGTATAACAGTCGGTTCTACCATCGTATTACAGATAGACACAAACGAGTGTTTGAAAAAGTTGACACAAACGAGTGTTTGGAAAACTAACACAAATGAGTGTTTGGAAAACATACATAGACGAGTGTTTGTGAAGCTGACACGGACGAGTGTTTAGGAAGCTAACATAGACAAGTGTTTGGAAACTCGACATAGACGAGTGTTCAGAAAAATGACACATATGAGTATTCAGAATTCAACACGGACGAGTGTTTAGAAAACTGACACGAATGAGTGTTCAGGAATACAGGGTATTGGCACCATTAGTTGGGTATCATGATGTAATGAAGGACGTCAACTGGGGATTTTTTAGCGATATTCCTTGTGGAGATGTTATGTTGTTTTGAATGATCCAATTTTTTCGTGCAAGGTACCCGATCTGGCTTATGCTTCGTATGCATTTTTAAATTTTGTATGGTGTAATGATCCATTTTAATGGATATGCTACACGTTTGAGAATGTGATGTGATGTAGTGATAACTACATGCAATATGCAGATAAATAAACTCCGTGGGAGATAAGAACAAGCTCATTGTCTGGAAATACGAATATGGGTTAGAGTTTGGAAGGTCATGGTACCGAAGATAATTGGCAGCTTTACTGGGGATGGAATTGCTGACGAAGCGAGATTTTGAGTACGCCACTGAATTCTGAATTGTAGCTTTGCTTGGGATGAAGCGATCTGATATGACTTCTCTACATCCTCGACTGATTGGGGATGGTAAAATGGATACTGACATGCCGGGGAGTTGCATGATGAACATTACTTGGATCTCTTTGAGTGCCCCGGGTCTGCATCATACTGGGGAATTACATCTTAGACCACTTAGGGATCAGGAGATGGACACAGACATCTTCGAATGCGCTAGTTTACTTATCTGTTGGAGATTAGAGGACGACCCTATGAGGATTACACGTTGAACCACATAAAACCTCTTGAATTCCCCAAGTTTACTCTACTAGGGAATTGCACATGCACATGCGAGATCATACCAAGACTCTGAGTGCCCCAAGTTTACACTACTGATGGGGAATCATGTTGAGTATGTGTACTGAGCCGCATAAGAACCCCAGGTGCCCAAATTAACTTTACTACCGAGAAGTATACGTCAAACATCTGCAGGGAATGAGGGCGGCTTTTTGCAATGCTGGATGGGTCAAGGTGACTGTCATGATGCTTTTAGCTCGATTGCTTTGGTAGTTACCTTGCAGGACAAAACTTTCTTGAGTACCTCTGTGAGTATGGATGAGGAATGCCCCTGTTTGTAGGATCTTTGAAAGAATATATGCTGAACAGAAGACTGGAATACCTGTGCCACAAATATGGTATGAGGTGGCATGCCCCAATGTCTTGGACCATGAAATAGATTGTCTCTGATTACATATTTCTTGGAGAGATTTGTTGAACATCAATGTAATTTCCCCGTGTTGACGGAATTATGAATATATTTATCAACTTGATTACCCCTGATTACCGGTAACTTGAAGGGATTCATCGACGTGATAGCTTTATATTGGTCAAGCTTGAAGAGATTTATTGACGTGATAGCTTCATATTGGTGAATCTTGAACTCTTACTCGATGGAGTATCCACATGCTTCTTCCCTTTGGGGTAATCCAATTCTGATACTTTACTTTTTTCCAACATAGTATTACCATTGAAAATAACTGCCCCTGGTCAATGGAGTCTTGGATGACAACATACCCTTAGGATGGTTGACTTACATCCTGAAAGTAGGATAATACCCAACCGTACTTCTCAAATTGAGCCACTTCATCCTCAAACAGAAACTTGAAATAATTTGTCCCTTAGGGACAACTGAAAGTGATGCTCCACTGCTCAACAGAGACTTTCGGGCGACCAAAGCTTCCACACAAACATAAAGATCTCAAGTGATTTGCTTCTGATCATTTCTCAAACTGGCCTTCTTTTACTTAATTGAGTCACTAGAAAGTCTGCCCCAGAATAAGATCATTCTTTAAGATGATTTTCTTTTCGACAGATTTGTCCCTCAGAATAATCAAACTCTTCATCTAATGCTCATTATGCAAGCTCACTTGATGTTTAAGCACTTTCTCATATGCAAAGAATGTTTTATCTAAGAATGATAATTCTAATGCAAATCTTATGATTGTCTTGAAGTTAAATTTTTTTATTGAAAAGGCGTTGAAACATCAAATTTTTGTGTACAAGATAGTAAAAGATGGAGTGATACAAAATCGAAAGTTTTATCAAGCATCCTAGGAGTCAGGTTACCGTACTCTCGTTATAGTTTTGATTTTAAATTAACCCATGCTTCAGTTAGGACTTTTTAGGGTTGTAGCGTAGCCTGGTTCACAGTTTTAGAAAAAAGGATTTAAGGCTCAAAGTTATTTGGTGCCCACTCATTCTCCATGATGTTCTCCAGTCTTATATTCATCTAACTTGATACGAGCACTCATCTCTCAAAAGGAGTTTAAAACGGTTGAGGAATTATACAGATTCTTGGACACGACAGCCAATCAACTTTTTGTTTTTGGTATCTGATCATACAACTTTGTTCTATTGCAGAGGGTTTTTGTTTGGAAATCCCTTTTCTGCCCTTCAGGTTTTTCATTTTCTTTTTGTTTTCCCTAACTTTTTTCCGGACAAAATCTTTTGAATTTTTCTTTTTGAAGTCCAGCGGGATGCCCTAATTTTTTTTCTAAACGACTTGTTTTCATGTTTCGACTTAGCGGACTTTCTCTTTTTTTTTCTTTTTCATTTCATTCTTTTTCTTTTGAATAAATCTTGTGATCTTGGATATTTTGACTTTTCATATGGGTTGTGACGACCCCATTTCTTGGTCGATGAAGGTTAACCATTATGGTATCACGTCTGTCTAGACCTCTTGATGCAAGGAAATAACCACTGTGGTTTTGATCTTTTTCCGACCTCATAACGCGAGGGATAAGGTGTGGTGTTCCTCAGATGTTCACATCCTTTTGAGATTTGAGTACTCGATCTAATTAGATGAAAAACTACCCGACCCCAGGTTAAAAATGAGGGTTATTCTGAATAGAAAAGAAACTCATACTTCAAGGCTCAAAAGGGTTAAGGAGGATTTCACTCCCTTATATCTCCGATGTTTGGGGATTTGAAATAAGGCATGTACATTGTCAGCAGGGTTTTAACTTGAAAGCATACCATTTGAGATTCTAGGTAAATTATTCGTCATTCTCCCTTAAGAGTTGTTGCTTTATTAACAAGAGTCGAGTATCAAAAAGCATAGTAAACCAAACAAGAGTGATAATGAATGGATTAATTCAAGACAAACATATTAGATGCATTATGATTAATATTCAAAAGATGAACAAGTTTGGTATACAAGAAAGTACTTGAAGACAAACAAGAAAGATTACAAACGAGAATGCAAATGAAATTTGAAATTTCCATGTTGAGGAGAATTCTCCAGGCATGAATTATTTGAGGAGATGCTCTTTGTAGTCTTGGCACATGTCTCAGCAGGGGACTTTAGTTTATGCGTAGACGGCTTGGAGTGAATGTGATTGCTTTTAACTCAACTAGGTCTTGCACATTGTTCTTCAAAGCTCGACAGTTCTCAATTGAGTGGCCAGGTGCCCCTGAGTGGAACTCGCATCTTGCATTTGCATCGTATCCCCAAGGGAGTGATGTTGGAGGAGGAACAAACTCTCATATCTTAACCAATTGATGATGAAGTAAGAGAATAAGTAGTTCACTGTAAGGCATAGGAATTGCATTCGACTTTATTTCTGGCTTCATTTGCTTCTATTGTTTATGCTAAGAGTAATTCTATTGCTGACGCTGATTCGAGAATTGATTTCATTATGGCTCTTGATTCCTCTAACCTGGATGAGGCATAGGCAATGGCTGCAGGCGGGGGGTTTCTAGAATCTGAGTTTGTAAAGGATAGACACGAGATAGCTCCTGACCTGAAGTGAGACTTGGTAGATAAGAAGGATTGATTATTTCTGCTGCAACAGTTGGTGCGGGATTGCCTCCCTTCCTTAATAGTGTTTGTAGGACCTCTATAATAAGCCCCATTTGAGTCTTTAGTCAATTTACCTATATCCTCAACAATTCTTGCTCACATCGAAATTCATCCATGGTCACATGTCCCCCATTAGAAGAAGAGGGGGGGAGCAGTAGCACTAGAAAGATTAGCAACATTATGTCTGAATTCCTATTGTCCCTTAATAACAACATGGAGAGTCTCGAGAAGTTTATTCATTCTATCACCCATAACGTCCATGTCCCAATGGAGAGCATTCTGAATTTGTTAAAAAATATCCATAAGTCTTCGCTGATTACTTATGGTATGGTACGAATATAGGGAAGTCGTTATCGTTGATTCTAAGCTCTAAATGAAAAGAAGGGCCCCAATAAGCTCTTGTTATGAATAATGAAATGCATGTGTTGTACCCCAAAATTTTCCCTCTCACTTTATCAAGATTCTTCTCACAAGACTTCTTGGATTCAAGACCAGATTAGGGTTTGCTCTGCTCAAGACCTCTCCTTGCACTGATGACTTGAAATTAGGGTTTGAATTTGCACAGGGATTTTTGGACTTTCAATGCTCAATATGACTTTCATACTTCATTTTGGACTCCAAAGATTGCTCATACCAAGTTCCAAGCCTTGAATCAAATTTTTGCCCAGTCAATTGGACAGTTGACCTAGAAATCAGCTGTATTGGGGAAAAAGGTCAGTTGTGGCCAATTTACAGTCAAACCTCATAATATTTGATCCAAATCAACATTATAGACTCATATGAACCATTTGATCAAGTTTGGACGACAACTCCTCAAGAAATTTGATCAGATCATCAAAAGGGCAAAATGGTCATTTTTAGGGTTTTGACTGCAGAAGGGCAATTTCTGATTTTTCACCTAGCCAATGACAAATTGGGTTCAAACATGGTTTCAAGGACTCAATGGCATCATCTTGACCTAATCACAAGGTTCAAAAAATCTCAAATGCATTGGATTGACAAATGAATTTTCCAGACAACTGATCAAAAATCAACTGTACACTGAAAAGTCAAACTTTGACGTTTTGGTCAAAATCAAGTGCTAAGGGTCATTTTTCATCGAGATGTGTCAAAACATGAAACTTGTTCACCAAGAAATCTAACTTTGGAAATTAGGGTTTAAAATGGAAAATTTTCATAACTTAGAAATTTTCTAAGTTATGAAAATTTCTTATTTTTTCCCAACTTTTACAAAGTTTTTCACCATGATGCATTTGGATTCAAAGAAAACTTCCAACATGAAAGTTGTAGTCCTCCACAAACTCTACAACTCTGATGCACAAATTTTTCCCAAAAGATGCTTGGATCTCAAGATATGATTTTGTGAACAAGGGTCCATGAAACTTTTAACTTAGTGAAATTTTGCCCTAGTTTAGGCAGGATTTTGACCTATCTTCATGACAATTTTTCACCTAGTTCCAATTGGAATATAAAAATTAATTTCAAAGATGGATTGTAGAGCATGTTACAAGCTTTCCAAAATGTCCAAGAACTCTCCAAGATCATTTATGGTTAGGGAGAATCGAAAGTTTGGAAATGGCAAATTATCACTTTTGGCCAAGGCATTTTGCACATTGCCACAACTTGCAAATCTTTCCAAACCTTGCTTGTACTTGGTTTACAGGTTCTAACCCTTTATACACTCATAAATTAAATGCAAATACATTGGTTAGAGGCTTTGTTCTGAGCTTTAGAGCATTACACATTGAATTAATCCATTTTTGGCAAAAAGATAACATTGCCACTTTGATAAAGCACACTTTATGTCAAATTGTTTATCTTGAGCCATGGACCAAGCCTTTTGCTGCAAACAAAGTTCACTAATATCAGGAAAGGTGTACCAACTATCAGCAGGCTTTAAGCTAGCTTGTACAACCTTGGCATTGTCAATTCCAACTTTTGCTTCAAAAATAAGTCAACTTGCAAAAAGGTCCTAAACTCTTCAATCTGATAAGAGCAAGCTTTGAAAACATTTCAAACAACCTCAACACATTGTATCAAGCAAAATACACGATTTTTCAACTTCTCAAACACCCAAATACACCAAAACACCAAGTTCTTGCAAAAACAGGGCAAGTCCTGCAGAACCACTTCCAAAACCAATTTCACTCGTGCGTTTTGTCCCAAACCACTTCAGACACATTGCATACATCCCATCCAAGCTACCCAAGTCCCTTTCCAGCAACTGTAACTTCGTTTTCAAGCTTCACCATTTCCAATTTCTGAGTTTGCAGGTTGAGTTCTATAGGGAGATTCAAGCCATTTCAAAGTAAGCTAAGCATTGGGAAAGGTCAAGGGAACATCAAGCAAGCTCAAAAGTACTTCAGGCCTCATAAAAAGTTGCTGCATTGTCATACTCGAACTTTACTGAAACAGGTAATTTTCAAACTTCTATCTCCTTATTTAGGCATCATTAGGCTTAGGTTTGTAAAGCAAAAATGTAGTCCTTAATGTCCTTGAGCTGTACATATGCATAGAATTCATTTATGTTAACTGGGCTAGGAGAATTTGGATGTTGAAGTTGCTGAATTTTTTAGGTCAGAAATTGGGGGTGATAAAATTCTCCCTGGTTTCTTAGAGTTAGATCAAGTTTTTTATATGGTTAGAATCGTGATTGAAAATGCTATAACTTTTATGTTGTGAGTTTTTTATTTCATGCAAGAACAAGAGAGAACAATATTTGAACTATGGCGCGCGCATTTTTGTTCAGAGGTTAGGGATGAAGCTGGAACATGGGCTGGGCTTGGTTGTTCTGGCTATTTGCACCCCCATGCTTGCTTTCTGCACCCCTTGGTCCATTTGATTTATTTTTGTATATTTTTTTATTTCTTTTATATTTTCTGACTTTATTTATTTATTCCTAAATATTAAAAATCATCAAAAATATTCTCTTAATTTTTCACATTTTATTTTATTATTTTTATTATTTTTTAGACATAGAAATAGTTTAATAATAATAATATACTTTTATTTTCTTAAATAAACTTATAAATAATATAAAAATATTATACATTTTTATTCTTATACTTAAAATATTATTTTCTCACAAATATTCTTTTTTAACATTTTGTATATATTTTTATTTATTTTCTTGTACATAAATGAATAAATAATTAATATAAGCATATTTTCTTTAAAATCAAAAATTAGGGTTTTCCCCCCTTTCAAAAATAATCATTTTATTTTTCTTATTTTGAGACATAAATAATTTATTTTACATACATGAAATAAATACAAAAAAACATCCTTTGCATATTTATATTTATTTGTACATTTAAATATTTGTCTATTTTATTTATTTGTGCAATAATTCAATATGGTTGTAATAGTTTTAGGGCTTTATTTTTGAGCAATATCCCCTTATTCAAGACTTGTATCCCCCTCCCCATATCAATGTTGTAATAGTCTTAGATTTACTTTTCGCATTTTATTGCTTTTATATGCATGCTTAGTAAATTAGGGTTTGTATGATAACCAAAAATCAAAACAAATAGCATGACTAAACACAAGAAAAAAATGCATGAAAAATGACAACACATTGCACACAAGCACCCCTAGGGTTTCATCCACTTTGTTGCCTTTAAAATGGCCATGGTATGCATGCTAGGTATCTTGGCGAAATCAATGCGAAAATAAAAGATCATAGTCCCTCGATGACGCTATCTTGGTTGCCTATACAAAAATGATCTAGACCCTCAAAAAACTTGCTAAGATACTTGGCACAATTGCTATTATGGTCATACGATGACCCACACCTGTCCCGTTTAACATCCAAAGATATGGTTGTTTACCAAATACAATGGTAAAACAAAAATGTCAAAAGGGTTAAAAATATGTAGGAAAGATCTTTAAGTAGGGTAGATAACTCCTAGTTACTTGATCCATTTGCAAACATCCTTGCTAATTTCAAAAAAACACACAATTTCAAAACATTTCCCAAAACAAACTTTCAAACATTGAAACATTTTTCAAAAGAAAAACACCTTTGTATATATTCAAACAAGAATCATTACAAAGGTTGCCTAAACAAAGGTCTCTTTTCAAAATACTTTCAAAACCACACACAAAGCACCATTTCAAACAATTGAAAAGCAAAAGCAAGTGATCTAAACAAGTAACTAAGAGCCCATGGAAAACCATGGATGAAAAGGGTGCTAGCACCTTCCCTTTTCATAATCTCCCCCCCGGACCCAAGAAAACATCTCAAAGGTCTTTCCTGTGCTTTTTGACCTTTCCTTTAGATAAAATAAAAAGTCGGTGGCGACTCTTGCTAAACCGAAACATTTGCGAATACAAACGCAAAACCTCAAGTCAGTTCTCCCACCATATCACAGAACTGGCAACTCTGCTGGGGACTAAATCTAAAAAGTGGGGTTACCTTAGGGTTTATATCACCTTTACATGCTTACCTTGTTTGCTTTGATTGGTTTACATTTGGTTCTATTGTTTGGGTTTGAATCCTCTACCCGGATTTGGGAAACATTCATAGGTAAATAGCAATACATTGTGGAAACTGTGGGGGGTATACCGACATGGTCTAAGCAATAGCTAAATTAGTGCGACATATTTGTGGGTACAGGTAGCCTTTGAGTCAATCAAAGAGAATACGGGGCTGCTGAGTGATGTCATGAAGCACTAATGGACTTTTAGAACCTTTACTTGACCAACTTGGACTTTTTAGGGATAGTGAGATGACCGGCTTTGGTGCAGTCCGAAGTTGGTAGATACTCGATACTACACTCATTGAGGGTTGTTTTCTTGGAATATTTCGGTCGCCAGTAAAGTGGATAAACTGAACTAATGAACACAGAAAATAATCCAGTGATATTGAGCTCCTTAGAACCCGGTTACTATTTATAAGACAGGTTGAGCCAACTAAACTTCAAGAGGGTACTTACCTATGAAACCCCGTGCAAGCCTAAACTAGGAACTTGTGTGATTTGCTTGTACATATATACTTGTGCATAACATCATGAACATCATGAAGCATCATTTGCATCCACTAACCATTTCAAGTATTTTGGATCTTCATCTTTGTTCCTGTTTTGTAGGTTATGGAATCACTCTGTAGGAAAACTATTCAGGTCAACCTTGTGAGAATTCCTCCTCAACTCAAGGAGCTAGCTTCCAAGATTCTAGAGTATTCTTCATTCACTGAAAGACATGGTAGAATTCTCAACTTGGTTAACTCCAATACAGAGGAAGACATGGTGAAAGTTCTCTTCCAGTTCTTTGACCCCCTACACCACTGCTTCAGATTTCCTGACTACCAGCTAGTGCCTACTTTGGAGGAATTTTCTTAACTCCTAAGGATTCCTATTCTCCATCAACTACCTTTCAACGGTACGGAAAGAGATCCAAAGTCTGAAGATGTTGCTCAAGCCCTACACTTGCAACCATCTGATGTCAAAGGTTATTGGGAAACTAGAAGTGGTGTCAAGGGTTTCTTGGAAAAGTTCCTGTTTGAGAAAGCTCAAGAATGCTGGAATTCTCTAGACCTACAAGCTTTTGAGGAGATTGTAGCACTTCTCATCTATGGGTTGGTCTTGTTCCCAAACCCTGATCAGCTTATAGATGTGAATGCTGTCAAGATTTTCATATCTCAGAATCCGGTGCCTACTTTATTTGGGGACATCCTACACTCATTTCACACACGAACAATGAGGACAATAGGTGTTCTCATGTGTTGCACTCCTCTTCTAACAAGGTGTTTTATTTCTCACCTTCCCCAATCAGTCTTGAAGAATGAGCAAGGCTTAAGGTGGTCACAACAGCTGATGACTCTTACACATTCAGATGTTCATTGGTGTTCTCGATCCAGAGAAAATGTTATCATCATTGATCGTTGTGGGGAATTCCCTAATGTCCCTCTACTTGGCATTAGGGGAGGCATTACCTACAACCCCTTCTTGGCTCTGAGACAGTTTGGGTATGCCCGAAGGGATGGCCCACATGACATGCTGATTCCAGACTTGGTTTTTGACTTCGACAGTGACACTCAAGGACTTCGACAAAGGTTTATCCGAGCTTGGAGGATTCCCAACAAGGTGGACAGTAAGACCTCGGGACACAAGAATTCCATCCCCCTTGATCCTTACCTCAAGTGGGTACGAACCCACGCCCAAAGTCTTATGATGCCTTACCCCTACATTCTCCCTGTGATTAAAGAGCCTGTTATGGAAGGAGAGGTTCCATACACCCTCCTACATCCTGACATGCCAACATCATTGAAAGATTTACAAAGGAATTGGATACAACTCAAGGGAGAACGCGATACGTTTGAAGCCCAATTCTATGCCAGTGAGAAGAAGGTTTTGGAACTTACTCGTCAACTTCACGAAGAGCAGACTCTCAATACCTACATTGCACCAAAGAGGATGCACAACATCTTTTTACATTATAATTTTATATTATTTTGCCCATGGGGCATTGATGTACTAACAAATTCTATCTTATTAATATGACGTGTGTTCTTTTTGTTTAAAACAAATTTGAATTTCTGAATCCTTGAATGCATTACATGAATACATGTCATTCATCATTCGCATAAACAGGTCTTCACACCAGGTTTCCTTATCTCTCTACTGTTTATCTCAGCAAGATGGATATTGAGCAGACGATCAAAGACTTGCAAGCGCAAAATTCACAGTTCCAGTAGCTACTCATGACCTTGGCTAAGGGTCAGGAAGATCTTAAAGCTCTATTAGAGAAGGAAAAGGAGAAAAAGAAGAAGAAAAGAGTTGGTGTGGCTACTTTGGGCAGAAGGTTTGAAGGTTAAGCCAGAAGGGTCCTAGATTTCCCATCAACATCTTAAGAGGGTGAAGGAAAGGGTAAAGGAGTTGCAGTGCCTTCTGATTTTGAGGTTGAAGAAGAGGAAGATGAAGACTATTTAGAACAACAGTATCCTCCTGCAGATGAAAAATACAAGAATCTGGAAGAACGTCTGGCAGCCATGGAGATTCAGAGAGTGCATGGGTTGGACTTTGAAGAGTTGGGTTTGGTTTCTGGAATTGTCATTCCTCCCAAGTTTAAAGTACCTCTGTTTGCTAAGTATGATGAGGTGTCTTGCCCAAAGATGCACCTGCGGTCTTATGTTAGAAAGATTCAACCACATTCCTCTGACAAAGACCTATGGGTCCACTTCTTTCAGGACAGTTTGTCGGGGATGCAATTAGATTAGTTCTACCATCTAGAGAGGTCTGATGTGCACAATTGGGAGGATTTGGCTGCTGCCTTCTACCAGAAGTATCAGTATAATACGGACTTAGCACCTACCCGTACTCAATTATAGAGTATGGGCATGGTCTCAAATGAAGGCTTTAAGGAGTATGCCCAGAAATGGAGAGACTTGGAGGGACGAGTGCAACCACCTCTATCCGAGAGGGAGCTAGTTGATATGTCCTTGGGGACTCTGTCAGGTCCATTATTTAATCACCTGATAG
This sequence comes from Vicia faba, assembly GCA_948472305.1. Classification (NCBI taxonomy): domain Eukaryota; kingdom Viridiplantae; phylum Streptophyta; class Magnoliopsida; order Fabales; family Fabaceae; genus Vicia; species Vicia faba. Next base: position 1,577,203,574 of record OX451736.1, on the reverse strand, counting down.
GAAGTTTGTCTGCAGGGTTCACCGAGTTAATTCTAACTGGTGAGAGAGTTGAAGCCGGAATGAAGAGCGGTAAAATTCAAAAAGATGCATCTGCTTCCGCTGCTATCAAGAAGACTTTTACAACAAAGAAGGAAGTCTCAGTTGTCTACTCCCAAAGAGGTCAAGGAAGAGTTGAGCGCTGGCCAGCGGTGGGGGGCGTAATGATTCAGAAGTCTGCAGCTGATCAGCCCAGAAACAATCAACCCAGAACCAACCCAGCAAGGGTGGAAAGGCCTGCACGGAAATACACCCAGATAAATATGACTCCCGCTCAAGTTTTACCCCATCTCTTGAAGTTAAACCTTACAACCTTAAGAGAGGCCCCAAAGAATCCGAATACAACTTCTCCTTTTTACCACGTGAACGGCAAATGTGCTTACCATTCAGATAGCATGGGGCACGACACCAACAATTGTTGGGCCCTCAAGAATAAAATTCAGGATTTAATAGATGCTAAGGAAATGGAATTCGACGCCCCTGAAAAGCCAAACGTGATCTCTGCTCCAATGCCAAAGCATGGCCACAATGCCCATGCTGTTGAAGAGGATCTGTTTGTTGCTACTGTTGATGATTTGATTACTCTGTTACCGATAATCAAGCTGAATTTGTTGAAGGCTGGGATTTTCCCAGGTTATGAAGAAGATTGCTGCCTTTGTTCATCCTTATCAACCGACTGTCCGTTGTTGAAGTTAGGCATCCAACGCCTAATGGATAACCAAGAAATCCTTTTTGAAAAGACTCCTGTTACATCGACTCCTATCAATGATATTTCAATAATTACCATATCGGCCAATCTTTCCAAGGTCTCAAAAAGACCTGTTAAGATTACATCCAACCCGAAGATTGCACCTTTGAAGATAACTATGCCGGGGCCTATCCCGTACAAGTCTAACAAATCAATACCGTGGAACTATGGGGGAGAGATCTTCTACCACGGTATTAAACAAATTGAATCAACTGAAGAAAGTTCTGATGAAGAGACTTCCGACATTGGAAATATTGCTGGAACGAGTAAAATCACCCGCAGCGGAAGAATTTTCTCTCCGGAGATTGCTCCTCCAAGGGCAATCTTCGGACCCTCAAATGTTCCTAAGGTTACCCCTGTGTCGGTCAACATATCTGCGAGAACTCCAGTTATTGAAGAAGTTGTGACTCCTGTGGTTGTCCCCTCTGCTGCTGCTGCTGATGATAGAGGGAAAGGGATCCAAGAAATGCTCGTCAGGACGAGGGCTCAGCCATTGGTCATCCCTGAGACCTCTCAAAAAGAAATGGAAGAGATTTTGAAAATAATCAAGAAAAGTGATTATAATGTTGTGGAACAACTGGGGAAAACCCCCTCAAAGATCTCTATGTTGGCCCTGCTGCTTTATTCCGAAGCTCATGCTAAAGCTCTGATCAGATTCTTGAAGACGGCCCACGTGCCTCAGGAAACCTCCGTGGATCAGTTCCAGGAATGTGTAGTCAGCCTAACAGCAGACAATGGTCTTGGATTCTTCGATTTTGATTTAACATCTAAAGGGAGAAAGCATAATGACACTTTGCATGTCTCGGTGGAATGCAGTGGGACTACTCTAGCACATGATCTGGTTGATATTGGGTCGTCTTTAAATGTCTTGCCAAAGAAAGCATTGGATAGACTGGACTGTGAAGGCATAACCCTGAAGCCCAGCAATATCATTGTCAGAGCCTTTGATGGTTCTAAAAGGATGGTTCACGGGGAGGTGGACATCCCGATTAAAGTAGGAACGAAAACCTTCAACTCCATATTCTATGTGATGGACATCCGTCCTTCCTATTCTTTCTTGTTGGGAAGACCCTGGATTCATAATGTTGGAGCCGTCACTTCCTCTCTGCATCAAATGCTCAAGTACCCTGTCCAGGGGAAAATTATAACAGTTCATGGCGAAGAGGAGTACATGATAAGCCATCTAAATTCTTTCTGCTATGTAGAATTGGATGGTGAATTCATAGAAACACCTTTCCAACATTTGGAGGAAGTTTTTGAGGAGATTGCAGCAACCAAGACAATATCTTCTGTACCCGTGATTACCAAACCTATGCCTCGGATGTCATCCCTCAAGGATGCTAAGGCTGTGATTGAAGAAGGAGGAAGCACAATCTGGGGTCAGCTACCAGACTTTCCTTTCAAATCGGATAAATTCGGCTTGGGTTTCACTTCGGCCAGTCATAAGGTTGTGCATCGCTCCCGTTCCGGAGGGCCACCAGTGAAGATCACCTATCATGGAGTCAATGCTTTGGAGGATAGTGAAAAGGAGAGCAACTTGGAAGACTAGATTTTCCCTACTGTTGACGGAGGACTAAACAACTGGGAGGCAAAGGACTTTGTTTCAATTACTTTCATAAATCAGTAATTTATCTTTCGAACATTTTTGTTGGTTTGTAATAATTCTTAAACAATTCGTACACTTTTAGCCTTGTGCCTTACCCGAGGCACATAGGTCCATTTGTAAGGGTTTGATTTTTTCATCTTCATATGCCATTTTAATGAATCATGGACGTTTTCACAAATAAACTTTTGTGTTCATTTTCTTTCTTTTTACATTTTTATTTGTTTAAAGGTGGCTATCCCTTACACACACCCACACTCACAAATGCAGGTACCCTTCCATTCCGGATTCCATGGGTAACAATTCTGCTATGGCCTTTAGTGACTCTGAAGATCTAGTTTACCATGCCGAATACGAAGATGATGAAGATTGTGAGGTGCCGGGAGAATTGGCTAGACTGCTACAACAGGAAGAAAGGATTATTCTACCTCATGAGGAGCTGTTAGAGACAATCAACTTGGGTACTGTGGAAGACAGAAAAGAAGTCAGAGTAGGTGCCAACCTAGAGCCAAGTGTCAAAGAGCGCTTAGTTCAGCTGTTGAATGAATATGTTGAGATCTTCGCCTGGTCTTACGAAGACATGCTGGGACTCGATACAGATATTGTGGTTCACTGTCTCCCTACAAGAGATGATTGTCCACCGATTAAACAGAAAGTCCACCGCACGAGGCCCGATATGTATGAAAAGATCAAAGCTGAAGTGATGAAGGATTTAATGTTGGGTTTCTTGCTGTTACTTCCTATCCACAATGGGTTGCTAACATTGTGCCCGTGCCTAAGAAGGACGGAAAAGTGAGGATGTGCATGGATTACAGAGACTTAAACAGGGCTAGCCCTAAAGATGACTTTCCACTTCCGCACATTGACATCTTGGTTGACAATACAGCTCAGCACAAGGTGTTTTCTTTCATGGATGGATTTTCAGGTTACAACCAGATCAAAATGGCACATGAAGACATGGAGAAAACTACTTTTGTTACACAGTGGGGTACGTTCTGCTATAAAGTGATGCCATCCGGACTGAAGAATGTCGGGGCAACCTACCAGTGCGCCATGGTAGCTTTGTTTCATGATATGATACATCATGAGATTGAAGTCTACGTAGACGACATGATAGCCCGTTCACAGACAGAAGAAGAACACCTCGACCATTTGCAAAAGCTGTTTGTCAGGTTGAAGGAGTACAAGCTCAAATTAAACCCTAACAAGTGCACTTTCAGAGTCAGGTCCGGTAAACTTTTGGGTTTCATTGTCAACAACAAAGGCATCGAGGTTGATCTTGCCAAAGACAAAGCTATACAAGAAATGCCTGCCCCTCGCACTGAGAAAGAGGTCAGAGGTTTCTTGGGACGCCTAAACTACATTGCAAGGTTCATTTCTCACCTAACATCTACCTGTGAGCCAATCTTCAAGCTGTTGAAGAAAGATCAGGTGGTTAAATGGAATGATGAATGTCAAGTTGCTTTCGATAAAATCAAGGAGTATTTGCTAGAACCTCCTATCTTAATGCCTCCCGTCGAAGGAAGACCGCTAATCATGTATCTGACTGTTTTGGATAACTCAATGGGGTGCGTACTAGGCCAACATGACGAGTCTGGCCGAAAAGAGCATGCCACTTATTACCTTAGCAAAAAGTTTACCGACTGTGAGACCCGATACTCACTGCTCGAGAAAACTTGTTGCACTTTGGTATGGGCTGCTCACCGGCTAAGGCAGTATATGTTGACTTATACCACTCTACTGATATCTAAGATGGATCCAATCAAGTACATCTTCGAAAAGGTTACTTTGTCTGGAAGGATAGATAGATGGCAAATGATCCTGACTGAATATGATATACAGTACACGACCCAAAAAGCTATAAAGGGGAGTGTACTAGCTGACCATCTGGCTCATCAAGCTGTCGAAGATTATGAATCCGTGAAGTTCGACTTCCCCGACGAGGACATTATGACATTGGACAACATTGAAGATAACAGACCGTATGACGGACCTGAACAAGGATCCCGATGGACCCTGTACTTTGATGGTGCTTCTAATTCACTATGCAACAGTATCGGCGCGGTACTCATCTCTCCACAAGGTTTCCATACACCTTTCACCGCCAGACTCTGCTTTAACTGCACCAACAACATGGCCGAGTATGAAGCTTGCATTTTTGGACTTAAGGTTGCAATAGACTTGGGAATCAAATCTTTGGTTGTGTTTGGAGACTCAGCTTTGGTCATCAGTCAGATCAAATGAGAGTGGGACACTAAACATCCTAATCTCATCCCATACAAAGAACATGTCTTGACATTGCTACCTCATTTCGAGCAGATTACCTTTGAGCACTTCCCGCGAGAAGAAAATTAACTAGCAGATACTCTAGCTACAATGTCATCCATGTTTAAACTTAACTGGGATAATGAGGCTCCCCAGATCACCATTGAGCGGATGGACGAACCTGCACATTGTCACGAGATTAATACCGAAGAAGTAGTGGACCGACCTCGGTTTCACGAAGTCAAAAGGTATCTCGAGGCGCAAGAATACCCTGAAGGAGCTTCAGTCAACGACAAAAAGTTCTTGAGGAGATTCTCTGCCAAGTTCTTCCTGAGCAATGGGATCCTATACAAGCGCAATCATGATTGCATTCTGCTCCACTGTATGGACAAAATTGAAGCCGAACAGATTATGGCTGAACTGCACAACGTTACCTTTGGCACCCATTCTAGCGGACATATGATGGCTAAGAAGATCCTTCGGGCAGGCTATTACTGGTCTACTATGGAAGCTGACTGCCATCAACATTCCAGGACTTGTCACAAATGTCAAATCTATGCGGACAATGTACATATACCTCCAGTTCCTCTAAATGTCTTAACAGCTCCTTGGCCATTTGCAATGTGGGGAATCGACATGATTGGAGAGATCAATCCTACAACATCCAATGGACACTGTTTCATCCTGGTGGCCATCAATTATTTTACCAAATGGGTCGAAGCAGCATCCTTCGCATCTGTCACAAAGAATGTTGTTGCCCGCTTCATCAAGCAGAACCTCATTTGCCGGTACGGCATCCCCGACAGGATCATCACTGACAATGGTACAAACCTTAACAATATTATGATCACCGCCTTGTGTGAGCAGTTCCAGATTCAACATCATAATTCATCTCCCTATCGGCCAAAGATGAACGGTGTTGTCGAAGCTGCGAACAAAAATATCAAGAAGATCATACAAAAGATGACAGTCACCTACAAGGACTGGCATGAGATGTTACCGTTTGCTCTTTATGGGTACCATACCACGACGCGTACATCAGTTGGGGAAACACCCTATTCTTTGGTATATGGCATGGAAGTTGTTTTGCCTATCGAGGTTCAGATTCCCTCCTTGAGAATCATGAAGGATGTTGGGTTGAGTGAAGACGATTGGATTCAGACCCGGCTTGATCAACTTAACTTGATTGATGAAAAGCGACTTACTGTTGTTTGTCATGGTCAGACGTATTAAAAGCGGATGATCAAGGCTTTTAACAAGAAAGTCAGACGCCAGGTATATCAAGTCGGAGATCTAGTAATCAAGTGGATCATCTTGCCGCAAAGTGATCCCAGGGGCAAATGGACTCCTACCTAAGAAGTACCATTTGTGATCAAAAACATCTTTTCTGGTGGGGCAATGATTCTAACCACCATGGACGATGATGACTTGCCGCACCCTGCGAACGCAGACATAGTTAAAAGATACTACGCATAAATGACCAACTAGGTTGACACACCTAGGCAAAAAAAGGGGCATCCCGGTGAATCGAAAACCCGAAAGGGCGGTTCAGGCAAAAGTTAGGGATAAATAAAAAATATGTACACCCGGAAAGTTAAAAACCTGAAAGGGCGACTTGGGCAAAAAGGGTTTCCCGGTGGATCGAAAACCCGAAAGGGCAGTCCAGGAAAAAGTTAGGGAATTAAAGCGTATGACTATGTCTCGTCGGATCACTTTAAGGACAATCTCTTCACTGACAAACTCCAGGCTTCTGATCAATCCAACCATCTTCTGACGAAGCAACGAATGGACAAGATATTCAGAGTTACGAAGGCTATAGCAGAATGGGAACCCCGTGGAATTTTTACACATAGCCATCTTTTCTTTGTATAAATATTTATCATTTTTATGACAACATTCTCTTACTAGGATGTTTGTCTCCTTTGTACAAAATACTTACACAAAGTTAATAGAAAGATACTTCAAAGTGCAGAAAACTATTTGTCTTCTTCTTTTTTACACGTTTATTTTATTTTAAAACGTCCAATGATTTATTTAATGAGCATATGCATTTGAATATAATCACTGTTTATAAATAAACAAAATGGGAAAGAATAATTACTGACAGGTTGAAAGTATAGGAAAACGTCTTTAAGCTATTCCAGAAGAAATCCCCTGCAGTACTTCATCTAGATCCCCAGCGGAGCTATAATCTTGAAATACATATCCCCAGCGGAGCTAAATTTCAAAATCCCCATCAGAGTTAAAACTTCAAACTCCCAATCCCTGGCGGAGCCAAAACTCAGACCCTTAGCGAAGATGAAACCTTTTTCCCCAGCAGAGTCAAAATTTTCAACTATCAATCTACAGCAAAAACCATCCGGTTTCTCCAGATTCTCTAGCAAGTTGTCTTAAAATCTGAGAATCAACCAGATAACAGTTAACTTTTGTTCTATCCCCAACCTAGGATAATTCCCCAGTAGATTGGCATACAACCCAAACCCTTGAACTCTCTCCATAACAAGAATGCGTTGTTCCCCACAGGGTCTCCTACTACTCTCCGACAGAATAAACTTTCTCCCCGCAAAGTTATTCCTATTTCCTAGCAGACTGAAGATTCTCAATCCCCAACCACAGTCATCAAGGTTCTCGGGACTCACCAAGCAGGTTTCTCAAGCAGCACTTGGCATTATTCTTACAACAGAATGTCTATCATCTTCCAACTTCAAAGGACATGAAGATTCTCATCCCCAGAGAAGTCAGGATTTGTCTTCCTCAACAGTAGTCCAGGGTTTTGTTATCCCCAGCTGTCAAGGATTTATTTTCCTCAGTAATACAGCAAATCAGCTTACATGTGCATACATTACATTCATATATTATACATTGATAAAACACATGGCATACATCATGACATTACATAGGACTAACTCTTTACCTTTCATGGAAAGATACAACCAAATTCTCACAAGCTCTCTGGTTCAGTCAAATCAATGCTCAGATTCCTGTTCCAGTTCAAGTTATGAAGCCCGGATTCGACCGGATAATATCTTGATTTTTTTCTCTCCATCATGCTATGAAGCCCGGAGATCGACCGGAAAATAGTTGAATCCCCAGCAAATTATTGTGAATCCTGGAATCGACCAGATAACAGTATAAAGCACCATGAAGCCTGGAATTGACCAGATTATGGTATATCTTTAAATGCAAGTTATGAAGCCCGGATTCGACCAGATAGTATCTTGATTTCTACAAAACACCATGAAGCCTAGAATCGACTAGATAGTGGTACACCTTGGATTCAAGTTATGAAGCCCCGATTCAACTGGATAGCATCTTGATTTCTCCAAATACCCTGAAGCCTGGACTTGACCAGATAACAATGTAAGACACTTAAGCCTGGACTCGACCAGATAACAGTTTAAGACACTGTGAAGCTTGGAGTTTGGCCAAATAGCAGTTTACTTGGATAATTACTAAGAAGCCCAGAGTCGACCGAATATTAGTGTGCCTTAAATTCAAGTTGAAGCCCGAAGGCGACCGGATAACAACTTAATTCCTTCTAAATCCTGGAGTATGACTAGACAAGATTTGAGAAATTGTGAAGCCTGGAGAACGACCAGATAGAAAGTTGAATCTCATCCCCCCAGTAAGTCACTATGAAGCCTGGAATCGACCAGATAGCAAACGGTCTTATTTTCCTCAGCAAACACTGTAAAGCCTGGAGCACGACCAGATAGCAGTTCATTTTCACCTCTTCAACCAAGAGATGATTCCCCAGTAGAATAACAGACGACTGAAGCTCTTAAAATTCTATTTCTACCACGACTGAGACCAGCATTCCCCGACGTACTCCACCTCAACAACAGGTACACGAGCTCTCACAAAGGAATCTCTTATGCAATTCAACAAGCATTCTTGGATGGCATCTTTAAGCCCATCTCTGACAAAATTCTGTCACCTCTCCAAATGGCATCTTTAAGCCCATTCCTTCAACTATACTTTGACGAGTGCAAATTTACGGGCACTCTAGTGTCCAATCATCTTTTACCTTCGAGTCACGAACGGAAAAACTCGCCAATCTAACTCTTCAGGTTCAAGAAGATTGAACAGGGGCAGCTGTTGTACCCCAAAATTTACCCTCTCACTTTATCAAGATTCTCCTCACAAGACTTCTTGGATTCAAGACCAGATTAGGGTTTGCTCTGCTCAAGACCTCTCCTTGCACTGATGACTTGAAATTAGGGTTTGAATTTGCACAGGGATTTTTGGACTTTCAGTGATCAATATGACTTTCATACTTCATGTTGGACTCCTAAGATTGCTCATACCAAGTTCCAAGCCTTGAATCAAATTTTTGCCCAGTCAATTGGACAGTCGACCTAGAAATCAATTGTATTGGGGAAAAAGTAAACTGTGGCCAATTTACAGTCAAACCTCATAATTTTTTATCCACATCAACATTATAGACTCATATGAACCATTTTATCAAGTTTGGACCACAACTCCTCAAGTAATTTGATCAGATCATCAAAAGGGAAAAATTGTCATTTTTAGGGTTTTGACTGCAGAAGAGCAATTTCTGATTTTTCACCTAGCCAATGACAAATTGGGTTCAAACATGGTTTCAAGGACTCAATGGAATCATCTTGACCTAATCAAAAGGTTCAAAAAATCTCAAATGCAATGGATTGACAAATAAATTTTCCAGTCAACTGATCAAAAATCAACTGTACACTGAAAAGTCAAACTTTGACTTTTTGGTCAAAATCAAGTGCTAAGGGTCATTTTTCATCAATATGTGTCAAAACATGAAACTTGTTCACCAAGAAATCTAATTTTGGAAATTAGGGTTTAAAATGGAAAATTTTCATAACTTAGAAATTTTCGAAGTTATGAAAATTTCTTATTTTTCCCCAACTTTTCCCAACTTTTTCACCATGATGCAATTGGATTCAAATCAAACTTTAAACATGAAAGTTGTAGTCCTCCACAAAATCTACATCTTTGATTCACAAAGTTTTCCCAAAAGATGCTTGGATCTCAAGTTATGATTTTGTGAACAAGGGTCCATGAAACTTTTAACTTAGTGAAATTTTGCCCTAGTTTAGGCAGGATATTGACATATCTTCATGACAATTATTCACCTAGTTCTAATTGGAATCTCAAAATTCATTTTAAATATGGATTGTAAAGCATGTTACAAGCTTTCCAAAATGTCCCATAACTCTCTAAGATCATTTATGGTTAGGGAGAATCGAAAGTTTGAAAATGGCAAATTATCACTTTTGGCCAAGGCATTTTGCACATTGCCACAACTTGCAAATCTGTCCAAACTTTGCTTGTACTTGGTTTACAGGTTCTAACCCTTTCTACAATTATAAATTAAATGCAAATACATTGTTTAGAAGCTTTGTTCTGAGCTTTAGAGCATTACACATTGAATTAATCCATTTTTGGCAAAAAGATAACATTGCCACTTTGATAAAGCATGCTTTATGTCAAATTGTTTATCTTGAGCCATGGACCAAGCCTTTTGCTGCAAACAAAGTTCACTAATATCAGGAAAGGTGTACCAACTATCAGCAGGCCTCAAGCTAGCTTGTACAACCTTGGCATTGTCAATTCTAACTTTTGCTTCGAAAACAAGTCAACTTGCAAAAAGGTCCACAACTCTTCAATCTGATAAGAGCAAGCTTTGAAAACATTTCAAACAACCTCAACACATTGTAGCAAGCAGAATACATGAGTTTGTAACTTCTCAAACCCCCAAATACACCAAAACACCAAGTTCTTGCAAAAACAGGGCAAGTCCTGCAGAACCACTTCCAAAACCAATTTCACTCATGCGTTTTGTCCCAAACCACTTCAGACACATTGCATACATCCCATCCGAGCTACCCAAGTCCCTGTCCAGCAACTGTAACGTCATTTTCAAGCTTCACCATTTCCAATTTCTGAGTTTGCAGGTTGAGTTCTATAGGGAGATTCAAGCCATTTCAAAGCAAGCTAAGCATCAGGAAAGGTCAAGGGAACAACAAGCAAGCTCAAAAGTCCTTCAGGCCTCATCAAAAGTTGATGCATTTCCATACTCGAACTTGACTGAAACAGGTAATTTTCAAACTTCTATCTCCTTATTTAGACATCATTAGGCTTAGGTTTGCGAAGAAAAAATGTAGTCCTTAATGTCCTTGAGCTGTACATATGCATAGAATTCATTTATGTTAACTGAACTAGGAGAATTTAGATGTTGAAGTTGCTGAATTTTTTAGGTCAGAAATTGGGGGTGATAAAATTCTCCCTGGTTTCTTAGAGTTAGATCAAGTTTTTTATATGGTTAGAATCGTGATTGAAAATGCTATAACTTTTATGTTGTGAGTTTTTGATTTCATGCAAGAACAAAAGAGAACAGGATTTCAACTAAGGAACGCGCATTTTTGTTCAGAGGTTAGGGATGAAGCTAGAACATGGGTTGGGCTTGGTTGTTCTGGCTATTTGCACCCCCATGCTTGCTTTCTGCACCCCTTGGCCCATTTGATTTATTTTTGTATATTTTTTTATTTCTTTTATATTTTCTGACTTTATTTATTTTTTCCTAAATATTAAAAATCACCCAAAATATTCTCTTAATTTTTCACATCTTATTTTATTATTTTTATTATTTTTTAGACATAGAAATAGTTTAATAATAATAATATACTTTTATTTTTTTAAATAAACTTATAAATAATATAAAAATATTATACATTTTTATTCTTATACTTAAAATATTATTTTCTCACAAATATTATTTTTTAACATTTTGTATATATTTTTATTTATTTTCTTGTACATAAATGAATAAATAATTAATATAAGCATATTTTCTTTAAAATAAAAAATTAGGGTTTTTCACCCTTTCAAAAATAATCATTTTATTTTTCTTATTTTGAGACATAAATAATTTATTTTACATACATGAAATAAATACAAAAAAACACCCTTTGCATATTTATATTTATTTGTACATTTAAATATTTGTCTATTTTATTTATTTGTGCAATAATTCAATATGGTTGTAATAGTTTTAGGTCTTTATTTTTGAGCAATATCCCCTTATTCAAGACCTTTATCCCCCCCCCCCCCCCCCCCCATATCAATGTTGTAATAGTCTTAGATTTAATTTTCGCATTTTATTGCTTTTATATGCATGCTTAGTAAATTAGGGTTTGTATGATAACCAAAAATCAAAATAAATAGCATGACTAAACACAAGACAAAAATGCATGAAAAATGACAACACATTGCATACAAGTACCCCTAGGGTTTCATACACTTTGTTGCCTTTAAAATGGCCATGGTATGCATGCTAGGTATCTTGGCAAAATCAATGCAAAAATAAAATATCATAGTCCCTCGATGACGCTATCTTGGTTGCCTATACAAAAATGATCTAGTCCCTCAAAAAACTTGCTAAGATACTTGGCACAATGGCTATTATGGTCATACGATGACCCACGCCCGTCCCGTTTAACATCCAAAGATATGGTTGTTTACCAAATACAATGGTAAAACAACAATGTCAAAAGGGTTAAAAATGTGTAGGAAAGATCTTTAAGTAGGGTAGACAACTCCTAGTTACTTGATCAATTTGCAAACATCCTTGCTAATATAAAAAAAACACACAATTTCAAAACATTTCCCAAAACAAACTTTCAAACATTGAAACATTTTTCAAAAGACAAACACCTTTATATATATTCAAACAAGAATCATTACAAAGGTTGCCTAAACAAAGGCCTCTTTTCAAAATACTTTAAAAACCACACACAAAGCACCATTTCAAACAATTGAAAAGAAAAAGCAAGTGATCTAAAAAAGTAACTAAGAGCCCATGGAAAACCATGGATGAAAAGGGTGCTAGCATATTCCCTTTTCATAATCTACCCCCCGAACCCAAGAAAACATCTCAAAGGTCTTTCCTGTGCTTTTTGACTTTTCCTTTGGATAAAATAAAAAGTTGGTGGCGACTCTTGCTAAACCGAAACATTTGCGAATATAAACGCAAAACCTCAAGTCAATTCTCCCACCGTATCACAGCATGATATTATGAATGCATGTTTCATCTTTCATTTTTAGGGAAACTAAAAGACTTGTCTATCAATAAATATTCTTTTGGTAATAGCATTCATCTTTTTGAAATGCTCAATCAAAGGAGACTCGTCTTTGGAATTCCCTAGAAATGAAATGCATATACAAGATGATATGATGTTATGGTATGCAATGACATGGGATCAAGGCTCCATAAAATCTGGATATCCACTGTATATTCCTATGAATAAATATTGTATGATCTTATAAATAAGATGAATGTCATAAGATGAAAGGTCTGCCACCAATATCAGAATACCAAAGAACAGAGTTTCCATGACCAGTATCTGTACCTGTAAGAATGATTTCCCACCCCAGCTCATGGGTAAATTCTAATCATAACAGGGTCCCTAATGATAATCAGAGTCACAAGTTCTCCATCTGAACACCTCATCTATGCACAAAGGGCGCAAGACAAAAGGCATCGTCAAGAAAACCTTGTCTAAGTGTGGTATCTCATGCCTCCTTACACACGTCAACGGGACATGGGATTCAACATGAGTATCTGTCTAAGCTATGTGTCACAGGCATGGGTAATGGGCCTTTTATCTCCTGGAACACCCTCGCACCAAGGAAACAACACAACACAATAGCAGTATATGGAAAGCGATATAATACTATTCAAACATATGCATAAAATCATGTAAATAAAACAACAATAAATCAATAACATATAAAACACACAAATACAAGAAAACAAACGAAATCTAGGAATGACTTGCATAGGATGAACCAACAATGGTCAACCTATCCCCAGCAGAGTCGTCAGTTGTCACGCTATGAAAAAATACAGAGTTTCCACCGAACTTTATTTATCCCGAAGGAAGGGAAGATATCGAGAGAACTCCAAAGGAATGGATAAGATTGTCTTGAAACCAAGAGAAAGGGTAAGGAAGTCAGTTACATAAGGGGAAGGTGTTACCACCCCACGCGTCTGTGGTACTCTATAGGATCCACTTTTGTTTCCTCTAATCTAAGGGTGTATAAAAATCTATGTCTAAAGCTTAATGCTAAAAAGGAATGCATGCGAAAGAAAACACGGGGAAAATAAGGAATATTTACAAAGTTTTGCTCACCTAGGCCCCACAACCTAGTGCCTACGTACTCCCTCGTGCAACGGGAAAGTCAGAGCATCGTATTTCAACTCACATGTTTCGGTTTGTTTTGTGTTTTTTACCTTGAAAAAGGGTTTTGAAAGAAAAGCCAAGCGAAAAACTGAAGTTTTAATTGGTTAGTGTTTTTTACCTTGAAAAAGGGTTTTTGTAGTATTAGAGTCTTTTTCTGAGTTTAAAAGAAAAAAGAAGAGTTTTAGTTTTAATGTGAATGCAAAAGAGAAAGAAAAAGGTCTAAGGGAGACTAGAAAAGTACACATAGAGTTATCATGTATGGTTTGCAACCTAAGGTCTATCTCAATTCACTTTCTAAGATTTAATCGAGAAATCCTATGGGAGTATGTAATCATGAAAGGGAAACTAAACACAAAAAGCTTGATGAGTATCCACTCACTCAAGTAGCACACACCTAACCAAGGTATCATGTTACCAAGGAAGGAAAGGGAGAGCGATCACGCCTAACCATGATATCGTGTCATCGAGGTATGACAAGGGAGAAGGGGCGCCTAACTATGATATCGGGTAATCAAGGTAGGATAAAGGGAGGCTTAACCAAGACATCGAATCATTGAGGCAAGCAAGAATAGGGGAATAGGTAGTTCTTAACTATGATAGCATGTCATCATGGCAAGAAAAATAAGGGATGTTAACTCTTAACCAAAATATCATGTTATCTAGGAAAGATAAGAACGAGAGTGAATCGTCATAAGCGACTAAACACATAACCAAGATATCACGCTATAAAGGTAGGAGATAAAATACAATAATGAGATCACATTGGAGCGTCAACATGCAGGACACATAAGCTAATGATAAAGTGTGGGGGTTGATTGCGAACTCTTTTCCACTTGCCTTCTTTGAGGACTTATCAATGAGGAACCGAAATGGGATGCCTTCATAGAGGTCTTTGGCACAAATGTAAAGACACATAATGGTAAACAAACAAGCACAAGTAGGAATTGCCTGCTACAGGTCTTTTAAAATAGAATTGCCCGCCTAACGCAAGGACTCCCAGAACATGCATCTCTAGTCCTACTTCTCATGGCAAAGAATGTAAAAGACGATGCAGAATAAAAACAAAATCAGAAAGTACCAAACGAATATCAATCTATGGCAAAGCGTAATAAAGCAATAAGAAACCCGGAGAACTTCGCGATCTGCTCCACCAACAAAGAAAAGAATTTAAAAAATATGGTATAACAAGATAAGCATCGAAGCATCCATGTGAATATAAATCACATGCATCTGAATTTTCATGCAATAGCCCTGCACAGGATACAAAACTATACAAGCACAAACAATCCGCAAAATATCATGGTGTGAGAAATCCCCATTAGAAGCTTGAACAAATCCACAAAACGAGTTAGCAAATAACAAGGAAATGCAAACTCAACTCAAGTATCAAATCATAACTCAAAGTAACAATGAATTGCCAAGAAATCAAATGCAAACAAGCTTCGAAACATGGAAATACTCACAAAAACAACGGGGCAAAATATGAACAAAAATATAAAAGAAAAAGTATTTTTTAATAGTTTTTTACATGAGGAAAATTCTATAAAAAACTAAAGAATTAATTCCTAAAATCAACTAAGAAAATTTAACAAGTTTTATTGATTTTGTAATTTTTTATCATAAAAAGATATAGAAAAAAAAGTGAAGGTCCTAAATCTAACAAGAAAATAGAAGGATCATGGAGGTGTTAAGCTGGATCAGAGGTGGTATGGTCAACAATGGGGTCTGGGCGCAAGACCCATTCCCTAATGTCCACAAGCTATTTTTTGTTCACAGAATAAAAAGCTATAAAAAACCATTGGGCCCAGGCAAGGGGTTTGAAGTTTGGCCCAGATTTCATGACCCAATCTAATTTCCAGATTTTGTTTTGTATTTATTATAGTTATATCTATTGAGTTAAAATAATAAAAAAAATATAATTTAAAAGAAAAGAAACAAAATAAAAGAGGAATAGTGTTCGAGGTCGTGACGATTAAACTTCCACGAGACTTTTTTTTCTTCCTTCTTCGATCCACGGCAAAAAATTTTTTTCCTACGCAACTGTCTCAACCCCATAACCACACTGGCATCTTCATCCTCCATATCACCTTATTTTGTTGTTGGTGTGCCTTTCTTCTTCCCCTCTTCCGTTCATACCTCCGTCGTGAGCTCAGTTTCCATCGATCCGACCTTCTAATCCAATGCAATCTAATTCTCCATCGTGCTCACTTTTGTTTGTTCTCCACCGTGCATAACAGTTCCTCATGGCCTTAATCTCTTTTCCCTTCTACTTATCTCATTTTTGCTTCGTTCAACATCACCTTTATCTACATGAGAACTCCTGTGGCTTTTTGACATGACATCGTTAATCCAGAAAACTAGAGGTAATACTCCCTTAGTTGCTCCTTATTTATCTTTATTTTGCATCTTCTTTCTTTTTGTTTTTGTTACGTTCTGTTGATGCGCTCTTTACGTTGTTTTTATTGCTGCATGAAGAGTTGTTATTGTGTTGATGAAGAAACACTAATGAAGAAACGTGAAGACATAATGGTTCACATCATCCAGTCTTTGTATTGACGCTGAAGTTACGATAAAGATGACGATAGATGAAGTTCTTTGTAGGTTCTTGATATGTTACCTTTTGATGATTGAAGATGATGAAAGGTGTGATGGAAAATGGAGCGTGAATGTAGAGAGAGTTTAGAGAGTTTTTTCTGGTGATTCTCCAAAAGGTGAAGAATGAATAGATTGATGAGGTAATTTCTGTTTTATGGTTCAGTTAGATGTATGAAAAGTTTGTTACGTGAAAATGAATCAGCACCTTTGATTTAAATTTTTGTTATAGATTTGGATGGCTAGGATTGAAAAATAAGGCTTGGTTAGCAAGTTTTGCTGAGTTGTCTTTTGTATTGATCTGATAAAACTCTTTCTTTTGATTTTGTTATAATACGATGAGCTCTAAATATATGTTTTCTGATAATTACATGAGCTGGCAACTTTTGACTTAATCCTTTGATGTTTTCCTACACTTTTTTCTATTATTTCCACATATTGCTGATTTTATTCTGCAGGTTGTTTTGTGATTGATTTTGGCTCCGAAATTTTGTTTGAAATTTAAAGCTCCTAAATGAATTTTTTATCCCTCTTTCTCCATTATGATATTTTCTGTTATAAGGAGGTCTATAATTTATAATTTAACTCGCGGGGCAAGTTTAATTAAGTTTTGGGCAGCAGTGTGATTTTGCTCCAAGTTTTGACATGGACATTTGGGTTCTATTTGAATTGTTTCTGGATATGTTTTTTTCTCTTTTGGACCAGATGTTATTAATGTGCAAGGTAGTTATAGGTGTAATGAAACTGGTTTGTGACTACTGTTTGTTATGTGCAGGGCATGTTTGGCACAAATGTGGTTTCATCATGAAATCTGAGGCATGAAGATGTAAGGAACTTTGGCCACGGTAACTCGAAGGTGAGGACATGAAGCATGGTAAATACTAGACTATGAAGGTTACTTGAAGATTGAAAAAGGAACCAAAGGTTAAGCATGAAGATTAAAAATGAAGATGAAGATGTAGGCATGGAGATGGTTCATGGAGTTTAGCTTAGGTTTGGGTTTTGAGTTATAAGAATACTAACATGGACATTTTTGTTGTAAACTTTGAATGGTGATAAATGTTGTAGAATTTGAATGATGAATTTTCACTTTTGAATGATGTTGAACAGTGTTTGAATGACATGACCTTGATGAATAAGTGTGATGAACTTGAAATTAAATGGATAATGATGTATGCCTTGTAACTTTTTTTATCCATTTCAAAACCAAGATGCTTGGATTGAATGGTGGTGATGTTGAATAAAACTTGTGATGGCCATTGAATGAAGTTATGTATGCGGTTTGATGAAACTTGAAATTTTGAATAAGGCCTTGAATGACTAATGAACAAATGGTGATGAACTTTCATACTTGAATTCCAAGAAATGAATCATGAATATATGCTTGCACTTAAAATCCTGAATTTGATGACATGAAGTTATAGGATTCGAATGATGAACGGTAAATGATGTTTTTTAATTTTGAAGCCTTGAATAATGAATTATTGGACATTAATAAATGGACTTGAAACTTGCATGATGTATACCTTTGCAACATTGTAACATGTATAAAATAAAACATTGATTCAATCTTAGACTTGAATGAATACATCGAACTAATCTTCTATTCTCAATGAAACCCTAAATTCAATTTCAATTTCAAATCTTAACCAAAATTGAATGACAAGCAACAAGTATGTGAAAGAATAATGATGCCTTTATTACAATGAATCCACAAACTCATTTCTTGTACCATGACTTGTATTTTCAATCCAATCCACACTATATCTTGACTTGATGAGCAAAAAGATATCCAATTCCTTGAATCCTTTGATGAAGGTAGGACTTGAAGCATAATAGAATACCTTGACATGAAACCCAATGAACCTCAGTTGATGAACATCAACAAGCTCAAATATGATGAGTAACAAACCTTCCTCTTCTTGTCTTAGGTGTACACTGATGAAGAAGGTAGCTTGAGGTTATGAAAGGAACCAAAACTAGCTCATAAGATCCTCACTTAAACCCTTGGTGAAACCCTAAGGACTTTGCCCTTGAGGAAGATAACAAATTTGTAAGTTGATAAAAAATAAGTTCTCCGTGATTCTGAACACAAAACCCTAGCTCCACAAACCATGATTGATGAAGGAACCAATTTATTCAAGCTTGAGTATTGTAAGAGCCTTAAAGCATAGAGAAACCCTAATTCTTCAAGATTCTTGATCCCCTGCCAAGTTATGTTGTTAGTGAATGTATGCAATGTTAAATGACCTAATGGAAGGTATGTGTTGTACCCCAATTTCCCCCCCTAAGATCACTTCATCATACCATGTTGATTCCATTACAATAAGATCACACTAGGATTCTTGGTTCCCCTCCCTATATTTAGCTTTGCACTTTGAGTAATCACCAAGCACCTTGACTTGTGTTCTTTTTTTATCATGAATTTTTTTGGTCTTGATTTCTTCTTTTAATTAATAAAATGCGATGTTGGTTTGTCTTGCTTGTTATCCATGTAGGTAAAGGAAGTGAGATTTAACAAGTTGCCCCATGGGTTCATGAGTTTATTTCCATGCCCTAGTAAATAAAGCTTGAGAAGTTCAAGCCTCGCCATTGAAGTTGTTTTGGAGGAAATGGCATTGAAATCTTATTTTCGTTCACCATATTTCAAGATTAACAAATTTGATCCAAAAAGTACAAGGGGTTGATTGAAGAAATAGTCATGTTTGGACAAGACTTTGTTCCATTGGTCACAAATGCATATTTCTCTCAATTCTCAAGATATGGAAGTGGTTGTGGTTGCTATGAGTTATCATTATCATCCTCAAAAACTTATATTTATAAAGAATTTGTTTTGGTATAAGAAGTTTGTTCAAAATTGTCAAAGTTCCTCAAGGCATGTTTCTTAATCTAGGAGCTAGGGTTTTGAACTTCAAAGGAGTATATCTTGCTCATATTTTGGTATTTTTGAGTGATTCCAAAGACATCCTTCTCTTCAAAGGGTTATCAACAAATCACTTCAAAAGTTCCAAGGAGTTTTCATGTGGAAGAAACTTGATGAAGAAGAAAGACTACAAGTCCTCTAGATGAACCCCCATTTTCCTATGTGTGACATCAAATGATCATAACTTGGTAAATATTTATCACCTTGAGCCCATTATTTTTCCATAATGATCTTGAAGATGTGAAATTTATTCCTTCCTTTATGTGCAAAGTGAGAAAATGGATGGAAGTTTCCTTAAGGATACAAAAGATTATAGGTCATTTTAAGAAATTTTGCCAAGTTCAACAAGTCATAACTTCCTCAATTTTTGGATATTTTGAATGGTTCAAGTTTCAAAATTTCATTCAAGATATATACTTCATGCCATCTATTTTGGTCAAGAGCAAATTCCAAGTGGAAGGCTATGTTTGGATGCAACACATTATAAGTCACTTTTGAAGGAAAATTTGAAATATTTCTAAGTATGGAAAGTCAACATATTTCTCCAACTTTGACTCAACACAAATTTCAGCTCAAGCATCCATTTGATTCCATTATTTTTCCATTCCAAAGCTTGTAACCTCATCTTTCTAAAGCATCAAGAATCATGCCCTAAGACCCCTTGAGTTGAAAATGCCATTGTTTTAAAATTGCTAACTTGGAACTAAATTTCTCACCAAGTCAGAATTTTGAAATCCATAATGTGGCCTCTAATCACAAGATTTATACGCATTTTTGGTTTAAACTTGATTAACAAACTTGCCAAAAGTGTTTAACACCTCCAAACGCAAGGATTAGATGAGTTTTGGTGAAAAGAATATCACACTTCACTCGTGCATCAGGTTTGCACGAATTCCCTCCAAAATGCATCATTCACTCTTCCTTTTGATCCCATTTGCTTCTCCTATAAATACAAGAACTATCCCATTCATTTTCTCAAGCTTGGATCGCCAGAATCACCCTGCCAAACTTGTTCCATAACTCAGAATTCAGCAACTTCAAAATCCATATACAAGCCTTTTTCAATCCAATTTTTTCATCAATTCACCTTCCTTGATCTTCCTTGAAGCTAACCATATAATTACATTCAAGAATCGTATCCTATATTACTCCATAGAAGTCCAGTTTCAGAGCTCTACAACTCAACTTCAATAGGTAGATTCCTTCATCAATTCTTCAAAACTTTGATATCATTGTGATGCTCTCATTTCCCTGGTTCTAGTTGCAACACTTTATTTTTACTAGAAACATGTTTTGACCATGAAATTTCAAATCCCTTTTCAAAACTTTCTTTACAAATTGCTTGAGCTACAGTTTATATAAATTTGGCACGAGGGTGTGGTTGTCTTCGTCTTGAAGAGACGAAGCGAATGACATAGATCTGAACTTCTGATTTTACAATTAGAGAGACCTGCAATTCACGTTGGCTGGAGGTTGAAGATGACCAACGTGTCATCTTTAAACTAATGATGGCACGCCACTTGTTATTTTTGAATTCTGATTTAATAATTGATCCAGTGCTTTATTCACTAATGACCATGATATGTACAGCGCGCCAGATCCCTTGGATTTGATTACTAACGCGTTTTTAATCTCATCCAATGGTCCACATATATTTGACTTTTATTTTCTTTTCTGATTTTTATGTTTAATTATTTTAAACTTCAAAAAATCATAAAAAATTTATTTTAAGTCCAAAAAATCTGAAAAAATTATGAAAAATATTTTTGATTATTCTATTTCTGAATTTTATTTTTTCACAATTTAATTTTTTGTTTTGGTATTTTTTATAAATTTTCACTTTCTTTGAATTGATTTAAATGTTTAAAAATACTTTTATGCATTTTTAAATTCTGAAAAAAAATTATGGAATGACCCAATAATATTGTGACAAATATTGGTGACCTTATTTTTTTTCTTTCTGACTTTGCTATTTTTTTAATCATTTTTGGTTTATTTCACCCATTTTTTTAAATTTTAAAATATTTTCTGAGTTTAAAAAATTACCAACAAATTTATAAAATCATTTGAGCCCTTTTCTGATTTTTCTATGGTCTTACTTTTTATTTCTTGATTAATTTGAACATAGTTGATATTTTTCTCTTTTATTTCCATTTTTAAACATTATTTTTAAACCTTTTTGTATATAGTAAAATGTAATATTATTTTGTGACTATTTTCTGGCTGATCTTGGGTTTAATTTTTGATCATGAACTTTATTAACATCATTGGATCCATGGTGTTGAGTCTAACTCCATAAAAATGGATGCATTATTATAATAATAGTTTGATTAACTTTAATCCAAAAGTGGTTTGTATATTCTCTCCCACCCCTCTTCATCTCATCCCCTTCTTATTATACTAAATGTTGTTGGAGCATGATCTTTATATAATGTCTCAAAACAAATGGTGCAAAGATTGTTATTGACCAACCTCAAAATAGGTGCGACTTCTATATAAGTCCACTTACGATTGCTTAACATAGCGCTAAGTTTTGTCCCGATTCGAATAAATGATCATCTGTGGCCCAAACTTATGTTTGCAAGCCGAAGTATGTTAATTTGATCTCTTTGATCCAATAACCTTGAGATTCATTGTATGGAGGATTTGGTTCTACCAATGCTCTAATGGATCTACAACACCTTTGGTCAACGCGGATCACTTGAACATCATTGATCATTAAATGATACTCATAAGGATTCCATATGGATGATATACTTGACAAAAAGCAAATGCAACTTGTTGTGTGGAGGCTTTGGTTCTACCTATCCTTTATGAGTTCCAAATGCAAGTTTCAAGATGATCATCCAACTAACCACTAATCACTAATAATTGACTTTATCCTTTATTCTTTTATTATATGCCCCCTTTTATTTTTAAGCACTATTTACTTTTAGCATTTACATTTCATGCCATTTTCATCTTTGCTCATTTGATTACTTACTTTCTTTTCTTTTCATTTTTGCTCACTTGAGTTTTACTTTTATTTTTAAAACACCTAATAATCAACATAAACCCTAAAAATATTTAATGATACTTGGACTATTTGGTTACTAACCTTGGCATTATGGAGCATTGAACTTTTTGGACTTAGGATTAGAAACCTCGGCCTATGATTGGAGACCTTGTGATCTTATCTAATTATTTTGTCTGGAGCTCTTGAGGTTTACCTCAAGACATTGGGTTGTTTGTTTGTTTTGTGTGCAGGTTATTGTGATTATACCTTTTGTTTGTAATTTGGAATTCACCCGTATACAGCCGTTATTGTGCCCAATTTTTATGAAGACTTAATACACTTGAAGTTTGGTTCTCTCAAGAGGTCTAGTATTTTTGCTTGTTTGGTTTCAATCCAAATAATGGGAATTCTATCTTGACTCATAATGTCAAGAATTGGCTTCTTGTTGGTTAGTTGGTTCATATCCCTAACTTTTATCTTATGCTTTAGGATAGTCTCTTCTTCTCCTCCCATCTTCTTTAATTTCAAAAATATTCTCTCTCCTTTTGAAAACTCTTCTTGTTTTTTTTTAACTTGAACCATTTTCATAATAAACTTGGACTTAGGTCCATGCATTTTCAAAACCTTTTCATAAATAAACTTCAATCAACTTAATAATACCTTGACATTTTTGTGAGAAGACTAAAAGTCAATCAATCTCATTTCAAATCATTTTGCCACTTTGGCTTTTATCTTTAAACTTTTCTCAAAAGATTAGACTCTTATCAATCCTTGTAGTGATGCAAACAACTATACTTCTACAATATATAGTGAAGAGAGATATTTTCCACTTGGGAGTTGAGTGAGGCATTGTGGATTTTAAAATCCAAGCCATATCCTCCACTTTGAGATGATGTAAATTCTCTTTTCTCATGATTGTGGGTAGTAAGTATGTTTTCCACACGGAAAATGACGATGATGTTTTATCTCATAACATTAACCAACACATTTGTGTTTAAAAAAAATAAAAAGAGGAACTACATGTACCCTGATCCCCTATTGCACGAAAAGGTGGTACGTAGGCACTAAAGATTCGCAACAGCGACAGGTGCAAAAATCATAAAAAATATATTTCTTTTCTCACCTCCACCATCTATTTTTACACAACATTTTATAGCCAAAATATACATATTTTTCAAAGAGGTTCCTGCGGAGTATTGTAGATGTTTAGGGTGCTAATACCTTCCCTTTGCATAACCAACCCCCTTACCTTGAATCTTTCCCCCTCTTTTTTGGGTTACTCGCTCTTTTCCCATTCTTTTGGAAACAATAAAGCGCGGTGGCGATTTTTATTTTGATTTTTATAAGTCTAGTCAACCCAATGGCTTAGTCTTAAATATTTCTACCGCTACAGAAAAGTGATGACTTCACTGAGGAAAGATTGACCTCTTTCTGGTCCATCCCTAAGTGGGTTGAGCCTATCTTTGTTTATATTTGTATATGTGTTATTATTGTTTTTTGTGTTATATGTTGTATATATGTTTGTCTGGATTTTCCTGGTTTTCAGGGTGCTTGGTGATTACTCATAAGTCTTATACCCGGACTTGGGCAAACTTTAAGATAGGACGGGCGGTATAGTGATGTTAACTTTGAGGGAGTAATCCCAAAAAAGGAGGCATGAGATCCCACACTCAGTGGATACCCCTTTGACTGTAGTGTT
The DNA here is from genome assembly GCA_948472305.1 of Vicia faba. NCBI lineage: Eukaryota > Viridiplantae > Streptophyta > Magnoliopsida > Fabales > Fabaceae > Vicia > Vicia faba. Next base: position 1,577,179,480 of record OX451736.1, on the reverse strand, counting down.
GTTTACCGAGTAATCGAGAAGATGTACTGCTTTCGACTTGGGAGCCTGCTGAAGCTGAGGATCGTAGAATACCAAACCCATCTTGGCCTTTTAGGTGTAGTGCGGAAGCTATGACGGAGTAATCTGGAAATAGTTATCACGCGATACTACGCTCGAACGAGTTTTTTTTGAGAATATTACTAATTACCGAGTTAATTGGGAAGTTGGTAATATCCGATGGAAAGATGTAGACTCTGGGAACCTCTAGAACCTTGTTCGGCAGGTGATAACTTTTAGAACAAATACCTTATGGGTAGTACCTTTGACCTTATGCTCATGACGTTGAACCTATGAACCCTATATTTGTGATCTTGTGTGTGATTGCTGCATCATGCATCCATGCACTCATAAGCATCTTTGGGAGAGATCATATTTCAAGGGATTTAAAGATTGACCATTTGCGAATATCTCAGGTACTTTTTAACCATGGATTATGGAAAGAGAAGGATTGGGAAGTACAGTTTCAAGGATCTCAAGATAGATGAGTTGATTAGTCTAATTCCCGAGATCGAGTGCTCTGCAAATTTTTGGAAGAAGTATGGATCCATTATTACTCTCATGAAGCTGAAGATGAAGCAGGATATTCTCTCGACCTTGGTCCAGTTCTATGATCCGATGTATCATTGCTTTACTTTTCCCGACTATTTGTTGATGCCCATACTGGAGGAGTATTCTTATCTATTGGATTTACCTGTTACCGATCGTGTTCCTTTTACTGGTTTGGAGGTTGAGCCAAAACCACATGAGATTGCTGCTTTGATTCATATGGGGAAGTCTGAGGTGGAAGCCCATATGACTACTAAAAGAGGGATTAGAGGATTACCAGCTCAGTTCTTATTGGAGAAATCTCGTTACTTTTCCAGGATGAAGAGTACAATCGCTTTTGAGGCCATCTTTGCTCTACTTGCTTACAGGTTGTTCTTATTTCCTAATGTGGACAAGTTTGTTGACATTAATGCTATCAGGATCTTCATGATTGGAAACCCAGTTCCTACCTTGTTGGGTGATGCTTATTACTCTATTCATCTTCGGAATTCTTATAATGGGGGGGGGGGGGTGATTATCTGTTGCACACCTCTGTTGTACGGATGGTTTATGTCTCATATGCCTCAGCTTTATGCTTTTTGGGATGTCAAGAAGGAACCCCGTTGGGCTCCTAAGATCATGGCACTTACTCACTCGGATATTGATTATTATCATCGAGCTTACCAGGATATAGAGATTATTGACAGTTGTGGTAGTTTCCCCAATGTACATCTTCTTGGTACAAAGGGAGGAATTAACTATAACCCGGTTCTTGCACGAAGACAGCTTGGTTAACCGGTGAAGGATAAACCAAATAATATTCATTCGAGTAGTTTCTTTCTGAAGAAAGGAGAATACCATAGGGAAACTAGGAAGCAGATTGCAAAGGCCTGGTGTCACATTCATAATAAGAGTAAGAAGGATTTGGGACCTAGGGGTGCTGTTTCTTTGGAGCCATATCTTCAGTGGATCCAAACAAGAGCTATTCAGTTGAAGATGTCGTATTCCCGGGAAACACCTATGCCTGATCTATTTGTGAAGACAACTCCTCCCTTATTAGATGATCTATAAGAGCTGCAACTTGCTTTGGTTAGGATGCAACAAGAAAAGGACGCTTGGAAGAATAAGTGCCAAACTTTAGAGATTTCCTATAGAGCAAACTTGAAGGAGAAAGACGACTTAATTGAGATCCTTGAGAGCCGAGCGGTAGAGACTATGGAGAGGCAAGGGGGTTTATTTTCTCCTAAGCCTTAATCAGATTCTGATCACTCACTTCATGATTCAGGTGATTGGAAGGAGGTTGCCATCAGACATGCGGAAGAAAACCAGAGGTTGAAAGCTCAGATTGCCAGGCTCATGGGAAAGCGCCAGCGTATAGAGTGATCTCCATCAGTTTTACTTCTCAGGGTTCTAGATTTTATTTTCATCTTGTACTTGGGATCATTGAAACTTGCAATCCATTTTGGAGTTGTTATAATGGAATTTTCAGTATTTTCAAATGCGTTATTACTTTGATATTTGCAATATGTCCATAAATTTTAAATCCCTTGAAATATTAAATAAATAAATAAATCATGTGAATTGCATATCATGCATCATATTGCACATATTTCTTGCATTTGTTATGCATATGCAGGTATCTTACCAAGCTTATCTACTTCAATAACAAGCTGACTCACCACTACAACACTCGAGCTAATTTCAGAAAGAAGATGGACAACTTGGAACAAGAGAATTGCGAGTTGTGCGACGAAGTTTCTGCTTCGAAGGCCGGAATGGCCAATCTGACTGCTCTGATGGAAGCTCTGGTGGCTGCTCAGAATTAGCCATCGAGAGTCCAACCTCAACCAAGAAGGGAAACTACTGAAGCTCCAACTGTTCCCGTATCTGATACTCCAGTTGTTGTTCAGAATCGCATGCCTCAAGGTTATCCATGGGGTATGCCAGAGAATTTTGCACCTGAAGGTTTCAATCTTGGTCCTCAAGATACTCCGATTGTTTAGACTGTTGTCACTCCTGCACCTCCCGTGGTGCATGCTGCCCCGGATGCGCCTCCTTCGATAAATATGGTTCTGTTTGTTAATGATGATATGTGTCGTCCTTTCCCTCCAACGAGTGAAGACTTGGGTCTTTATAACAGAACGAATGATTTTCAAGAGCAGTTTGACAAGATGCAAAAAGAGATGAAGGCCCTCATGGGAAAAGAACTATTTGGATAAAATGTGAATGAGTTATGCTTGGTCTCGAATGTTAAGATACCTGCTAAGTTTAAGGTCCCGGAGTTTGAGAAGTACAATGGAAACACTTGCCCTCGTGCTCATCTGGTGATGTACGTGAGGAGAATGTCTACCCATACTGATGATTAGCGTCTGCTGATACACTTTTTTCAGGATAGTTTGACCGGTGCTGTGCTGAAGTGGTATATGAGTTTGGACAACACCAATATCCATACTTTCAATGATTTGGGAGAAGCATTAATCAAACAATACAACTAAAACGTGGACATGGCGCCTGACCGTGATCAACTCAGGGCCATGGTTCAGAAACACAGGGAATCATTCAAAGAATATGCACAGAGATGGCGTGAGGTAGCCGCCCAAGTGATTCCTCCCATGGAAGAGAAGGAGATGACTAAGATTTTCTTGAAAACGCTGGGTGCTTTCTACTACGAGAGGATGGTAGAAAGTGCGCCAAGTGACTTTACTGAAATGGTAGGAATGGGTATCCGCTTAGAAGAGGCTGTAAGAGAGGGCCGTTTGACAAAGAGTGAAAGTTCTGGAGGTGTGAAGAAACCATCTTATGGGTTTACCAAGAATAAGGAAGGGGATGCAAATGCTGTTATGCAATAAAGGAGGGTTAATGCTCCTAGAAGGAATTATCAACGTCATCAGCAAGTCTCCTCAGTTACTCCAGTTGTGGGTGCAGCTCCAACTACCGTTGCGTATCAGAGACCGTCCCAACAGTGGAATCAAGGGTATAGTCAGAGAAGGGAGAGTTATGACCCTATTCCTATGAGCTATACAGAGTTACTATCGGTATTGATTCAGAAGAAGTTAGTTCAGACCCGACCACCTGCCGTTGTACCCTCACCATTTCCTTGGTATTACAAGGCAGACCAAACATGTGCTTTTCATCAAGGAGCACCAAGGCATAATGTTGAGAATTGTCATCCTTTGAAGACTGAGGTGCAGAAGTTGGTGAAGTCTGGTGTTCTATCTTTCAAGGATGTGGGACCTAATGTGAAAGATAATCCTCTACCCAAGCATGGGGGAGTAAATGCTTTAAATATGGTGGCTGGTTGTCCAAGCGACTTCCAGATTTTTGATATTAATCTGGTTAGAGGAGATTTGGTGAAAATGCATGCAAACCTTTGTGAATTTAGCTATTATACGCATGACCATTTCAGTTGTGCTATTTGCAGTACAAACATACATGGTTGCGATAAGATAAAGGCTGATTTACAAGAGATGATGGATGAGGGCCTAATCCACATAATCAGGCCTAGGGCAGAGTATGAAGATGAGGTGAATATGGTTTCTGGATGTCCTGGAGAATTCATAATTTTTGATGTAGAGTATATGAATGAGGACCTTGTGCAATTGCATGCTACCTTCTGCCATATGGCTGGCCAGGTGGAACACCAATATGGATCTTGCCGAGTTTGTTGTCAAGATTCCCGAAGATGTTCAATCGTGAAGAAGGGTGTTCAGTCGTTGTTAGATAACAAAATTATCAAGGTTATAAGTCAAAGGGATGATTACCATGTAGTTGATATGGTTGAGGTTTATTTGACGGAAGAAGAGTCGGATGAAGAGTATGCCTCCGCAGATGAGTATTTCTCCTCAGATGAAGATTTGTTTTCCAGAAATGACTCAATAACGACTGATTGTGTTGAAGAAGGGGTAAACATCATTGTACCTTGTTTTGGGGAACCTGCCCATCTTGAAGTTGAGTATTATAGCAAGCCAGTTGTTACCCCATTGGTGATTAGTTTTCCAGGTCCTCTCCCCTACAAGTCAGATAAGGTTGTGCCTTACAAATACAATGCTACAATCTTAGAGGATGGAGTGGAAGTTCCCATCTAGCCAATGCCTGATGTTGGGAATATTGCTGAGAATAGCAGGGTGACTCGCAATGGTCGTGTGTTTGCACCAGTTGTTCGAAGAGATTTTAGTGTTGGAAAGAAAATTGCTGAGAATGTTGAACCCAAGAAGGCTACGGGTGAGACTAGTGGGGTTGTGTTAGAGAAAGAAGTGGATAATATTTTGAAGATAATCAAGATGAGCGACTACAGAATTGTAGATCAGCTACTGCATACTCCTTCAAAAATATCTATCTTGGCGTTGTTGATGAACTCCTATGCTCACAGAGAATCTTTGATGAGGGTACTGGACCAAGATTTTGTGGAGAGTGATATACCAATAGACCAATTCAGCAGTGTAATAGGGAACATTACATCATGTAATAACTTGAGTTTTTGTGATGATGAATTACCAGATGAAGGAAGGAATCACAACCCGGCCCTCCACATCTCTATGAACTGCAAGAATGATTCACTATCCAATGTGGTGATTGATAATGGATCCGCGTTGAATGTTATACCGAGGAGTACGCTTATGAAGTTGAAATATCAAGGAACACCTATGCGCCCGAGTGGCATCATTGTGAAATCTTTTGATGGATCAAGGAAATATGTTATTGGTGAAGTGGACTTGCCTATTCATATAGGACCACATTTGTTTCAGATAACCTTCCAGGTCATGAATATTGTACCCGCTTATAGTTGTTTTCTCGGAAGGCCGTGGATACATGAGGCAGGGGCTGTCACTTCAACTTTACACCAGAAACTGAAGTTTGTACGTGAAGGGAAAGTAGTGATCATAAATGGGAAACATGCATTATTGATATCTCATTTGTCCTCTTTCAGCATTGTGGAGGCGGATGAAGCTGCTGTTGGAAACCAGTTCCAAGCCTTATCCATTGACAATATAAGAGGAAATGAGAATTCCATGGTTTCACTTAAGGATGCACAACAGGCTGAGCGTAAGGGTCATAGTGAAGTGTGGGGGCAGATTGTGGATCCACCTGTAAATAAGAACAACGTTGGCATGGGGTTCTCTTTGAAGAATGACAAAGGTAAGGACATGAAGCCGAAGTCTACTGCAAGCAAGTATCAAGACATCTTCCGTAGTGGGGGTTATCTTCATCCAACTGTTTCCAGGATTAATGCCATTGTAGAAGATAAGGCAGAGCAGGAAATGCCGAATTATGTGACGCACGGAGTTAGGGTTTAGAACTGGATCACCATTGATGTTCCCTCTTGCATACATGTTTCAAAGTAATTTGTTTTGTTAATATTTTTGAAAAAAGCTTTCACTCTGCCCAAGGTGGAAGTATTAATGTTGTAGGGCTTATCTGTTTGTTGTGACTTTTAAAATCAATAATAAAAGTTGTCTTTGTTTCCCAAATTGTGTCTTTATTTTCTGCTTTTTCTTGGAAAATGGTAATCAGAAAAAACCCTTCAAAATAAATAATAACTGAAATTCGATTTACATGATCACTTGTTATATGTGTCAGTTTCTAAAAGCAATCATAAATCATATGTGCAGATTAATTAAAAAAACCCGTTGAATACAATGACCCCGCACCCTCTCCCAACTTCGAATGTCCTGTGTATGGGGCTGAAGAAGAAGATTATGATGAGATTCCAGAAGATGTGTAGGTGTTTAGGTATTGGCTTGCATTTTTGGTAAATCCCAAGTGTATGTGTGAATGTCATGACTGATGTCATAACATTCTAGTTTAGTTTGTACTGACTCATTAGGTACCTTTGCAGAAAAATATTGTAATTCAAGTACTGATGTTTATAAGTGTGTATCTGAGCATTTTGCAAAATGATCACATTTTGCTAAATCAGTAGACAGGTTTTCTCAGATGTCATAACAGATGTTATGACATCCTGTTCTGAACTAACAGGTGTGCAGGTTGGATAAGTCTGAGTTTTTTCAGGAAAATAACTCAGTCTTTCCTGAACAGAATCCTGCGTTTTCTGAGGGGTAACCTAGCTCAACCCTAACCTGGTTAATAAAGCCCTGTGACCTGGTCTTTAGGTCAAACAGAATTAACCCTAGGTTTTTGTGGAAACCCTAACTGAAGTTGCAGCTGCTATATATTCAACAGAGCTGCTGTTTTACAAGGCATCCCTTTTTATTGATCAGAAGATCATTTGTAATCTGTATAGATTTGATTATTGTACTCCAAGCAATTATCATTGTGATAAGTGACTTGGAATAGGTTTCAAATTGTAAGGGCTGTGTAGCACTCAAAGCTTTGAAGCAAGAGTGTTTGAATGTTCCTTGACTAAAGCTGTGAAGCAGAGTCAAGTTAGTTGTGTGGATCACTCAAAGCTGTGAAGCACGAGTGATTGTGTTGCTTGATTAAAAAGCTGTGAAGCTTAATCAAGTGTTTGTTTTTGAAGAGTGTCTTCATCAATTCTTAAGTCAAATTGGTTTATGTATCACTGCTGTGATTGAGGGGGAGTGAGTAGGAACTCAGATTTAAGTTGTACTTAGATTGGAATTGCATTGGGTAGGTCTTAAGTGAAGGAGATAAACTGGTTGGTTTATTCCTGAATTAACATCTCTTATAGTGGATTTCCTCTCTGGCTTGGTAGCCCCCAGAGTAGGTGTTGTTGTACACTGAACTGGGTAAACAATTGACTGTGTTCTTTATTGCTTTTGTATTTACTGTCATATAGTAAGTCAGATACGGTGTCATAACATTGAACGTGACATTGAGTATCTGCAGCCAGAATTTCAATTGGTATCAGAGCAGGCACCCTGCCTGTATTACTGGGTGAGATCTAGGGATATCACTTTCTGGCACTATGGACAAAGAAGGAGTTTTTGGAAATAGACCACCCATTCTGGATGGAACTAATTATGACTACTGGAAACCTCGTATGATTGCCTTCCTAAAATATCTGGACAAAAAGGCTTGGAGAGCTGCTGACAAAGGATGGATTCATCCCACCATAACTGAGAAAGATGGGACAATCAGTCTGAAGCCTGAGGAAGATTGGAGTAAAGAAGAAGATGAGTTAGCTCTGGGAAATTCAAAAGCTTTAAATGCCTTGTTCAATGGAATTGATAGAAACATTTTCAGACTAGTACATCAATATGAATTGGCCAAGGAAGTTTGGGACACTCTCAAAACTACTCATGAGGGCACTTCCAAAGTAAAAATGTCAAGGCTTCAGATGTTAACCACCAAGTTTGAGAATCTAAAAATGATGGAAGATGAAACCATTCATGAGTTTCACATGAACATCTTGGAGATTGCCAACACCTCAGGAGCACTGGGAGAAAAGATGTCAGAAGAAAAACTGGTAAGAAAGATTCTCAGATCCTTGCCTAAAAGATTTGCAATGAAGGTAACTGCCATAGAGGAAGCCCAGGACATCAGCAAGTTGAAAGTGGATGAACTTATTGGGTCTCTTCAGACTTTTGAGATGGGGATCACTGATAATGGTGACAAGAAGAACAAAAGCATAGCACTTGTATCCAACGCTGATGTTGAAAACAAGGAGGATGAAGAAGAAAATATATCAGAAGCTATTGCTATGCTTGGAAGACAGTTCAACAAGCTCATCAAAAGAATGGATCCAAAGTCAAGGTCTAATGTTCATAACATTCCCTCTGACATTGACAGTTCCAGCAGAAGACCAAGGTCAGAAGATAAGGGAAACCAAGGCAGAGGTATTCAATGCCATGGATGTGAAGGATATGGACATATTCGAGCTGAATGTCCTACCTTTATTAAGAAACAAAAGAAAGGAATGACTGTTACTTGGTCTGACTATGATTCAGAAAGTAATTCTGAAGAAGAATCTGCCAAACTAGTTACTGCTCTAACTAGTGTTTGTACTTCTGAAAGTGACACTAGTGATGAAGAAGTGACATTTGAAGAACTTGCTGATACCTACAAGAAATTGTGTATCAGAAGTGCTGAAGTCTGTGTGCAGAATGAGAAACAGTCAAAACTCATTATAAAGCTGGAGGCGGAAAAAAAGGCAGATCTTGAAACTATAAGTCACCTAGAAGGGAAAGTTCAATTACTGAACTCACAACTGAACCAAATGACAAAATCTGTCAAGATGTTGACCAATGGATCAGATAAATTGGAAGAGATCCTACAAGTGGGACAAAATGTGGGAAACAAATCTGGTCTAGGATTTGTGGAAGCTAAGAAACCTGGTGCAGACAAGAAGATCAGGCATGTTAAACAATTGTCAAAGCAGATGTCTCAACACACCTCTCAACATCAGAAATACATGAAGAAAAAATACCAAAGATGGAGATGTCATCATTGTGGGAGATATGGCCACATAAAGCCCTTCTGCTTCAGATTACATGGATATCCTAATCAGAACTCAGGTGCTAAACCTAAGCCAAAAAGGGTACCACATACTCCTCATTGGAAGAAAAAAGCTACTGCCCTGATAGCCCATACTTCCCTGAGAGTGTCTGCAAAGGAAGGCTGGTACTTTGACAGTGGATGTTCCAGACATATGACTGGATTCAAAAATCTCCTCAATAATGTTATGCCTCACACCACCAGTTTTGTGACCTTTGGAGATGGTGCTAAAGGTGAAGTCAAAGGAGTTGGTAATTTGGACTGCCCTGGAGTTCCAAGTCTGAATAAAGTACTGCTGGTAAAAGGGCTGACTGCTAATCTCATTAGTATCAGTCAATTATGTGATCTAGGATTCAAGGTCAACTTCTCAAGATCTGAATGTCTAGTAATTAATGAAAAACTAGAAGTTGTAATGAGAGGAATCAGATCCAAAGATAACTGCTACTTATGGCAGCCTGAGAACACTGATATCTCCACTATGTGTCCAATTATCAAAGAAGAAAAAGAGATGAAACTGTGGCAGCATAAGCTTGGTCCCCTTCATCTAAGAAGAATGAAAAGAGCCATTTCTATGGAAGCAGTCAGAAGAACTCCAAAACTACAGGTTGATAATATCTGTGATGTGGCAAATAAACTTGAAGAAGGATGTGTTGTCAGAACCATAAGTCATCTTGACAAGGATGTTGGAAATAACAAGTCTAATAAATTCTGTTTCCCTGAAGAAATGAGGCTTGAAGTCTCCTCTCCTATAACTCTCCATCATAATGGACTGGACAAACAGAAAATTATTCAAGAATCAACCAGAACTATGATTCATATCAAAAGGAAAAACTGTTCTCAAAACATCTGGTCAAAACAGATGCTCCCTGAGTACAATGTTACACAAGATGTTGTGACATTGTGTTGTGACAATCTGAATACAATCAACATTTCCTTGAACCCTATTGACTTTGAAGAGAAGAAGTCATTTAAACTGGAACATAGTTTCTCTAAGCTTCAGCTGACTGATTCTTCTACCAAGGCTCTTGTTGGAAATAAACTTGAAAATTTGAAGGGAAGGTTGGGTATTCACCAACATAAGATTTTATAGCAATTAATTTTGCTTAAAACAAAGGTTGAAGGAATTAATTTTATTAAGTCTATCTTTAGTGGGTTAATCATATACTTTCACAATTCTTTCAAAATCTTGAAGAAGTTGAAAAGACTCCCTTTTACCCCCTACCTCTCTCGTCCTTGTAACCTGTTTCCTCCTCACAATCAAAGATTTTTCTCAAACTGCTACCATTACTCAAAGTCAATCAAAATGTCTCAGACATCGTCTTCAACCATGGCAACTTCGTCATCCTCATCATCGTCATCATCTGACCAAGATTCTAGGGAAATCACCACATGCATAGAATCTGAAGTTCTTGAGGTCACTCCTCTCAGAGAGATGGCAACTGACCCAGCCAAAGTCAAAAAGCTCAGAACCAGACATGCAGGAAGAGCTCAAGCTACAGTCTCTGGTAATTCTTCTCATCCTTCGTCTTCTGTACCTAATAGAGAAGGATCAGTTCAAGTTCATCAAGCTATTGCTAGGCTGGTTACTAGTATACTGAGTGGCAACCAATCTGTACCGGGGATCTCTGTCCCTTTAAACCAATCAGAAAGTCCAAATGTGGAAGTTTCTGAGAATGTAGATGTCACTGAGAATGTTGTGACACAAAAAGACAACATTCAGAACCCTTCAGAAAAGGCTGCTGATCCACCTATCATTGATGTGGATGAGGATTACTCAGATAATGATCTGATTGCTAATGTGAACCCTAGCATAGCTAGGAGATTGATGAAAAGAAAGAGTAGTCATAATGATAAACCTAATGCTAAGAAATCCAAGGCTGAAGGCATGGCTGAGAAAAGTATTCAGACAAAAGGGAAGAAGGCCCAGGTGCATACTGCTAGACAACCAATCTCTAAGAAGAGAAAAGAACCTGAATCTTCTGATTCTGATGAGGAATCAGAATTTGAGATTGATATTGAAGAAACTCCTATCAGAAGGAAGCTCCCCTCCAGCAAAATTGCTAGAGTGCCTGAAGTCCCAACAGACAACATCTCTTTTCATCATCCTGACAATGCAAACAGATGGAAGTATGTTTGCTTAAAGAGAATAGCCTTAGAGAGAGAACTCAACAATGATGCCTTGGAGTGCAAAGACATCATGGACCTGATCAAGAATGCTGGACTAATGAAGACAGTGATAAAGTTTAACAAATGTTATGAAAATCTGGTCAAGGAGTTTGTAGTGAACTTGTCTAATGATTGTGCTGATGGAAGGTCAGCTGACTTTGAAAGTGTTTTTGTTAGAGGAAGAAGGGTCAAGTTCTATCCATCAGAAATCAACAAGTTTATTGGAAGAATAAATGAGGACTGTCCTGATCTGGAGGCAACTGACAATGAAGTTTGTCAAACCATCACAGCCAGGCAAGTAAAGTGCTGGCCCTTGAAAGGCAAGCTGAATGCCAGTAAACTCAGCATGAAATTTGCCATCTTGCATAAAATAGGTGCAGCCAACTGGGTGCCTACAAATCATAAATCAACTATCTCCACGGAATTGGGGAGATTTATTTATGCTGTGGGAACCAAGACTGCTTTTGACTATGGCAGGTACATCTTTGAACAAACTTTAAAGCATGCTGGCAGTTATGCTGTCAAAGGACCAATTGCCTTTCCCTCCCTCCTTTGTGGAATCATCCTTGCACAATACCCTGATATCCTTGTGGCAAGAGATACAGTCTGCAAAAGAGCTCCTGCCCTTGGCTTGCACTACAAACTGTTTCTGGGATCTCATGCTCCAGACATTGTCATAACATCAGCTGAGACATCGTCTGTGAAGACCCAGTCCAAGACATCAGATGTCATAGCTGTTTTAAAAGAAACTTGCAAAGAGCTGGATGCTAGAAAAAGGACCCTAGAAATTCTAATTGCCAGGCTAGAAAAGGAGAAAGCTGAAGAAAACAGAAGGGAAGAAGGTGTAGAAGCTGAAGGTCATCTCAACATTGAAGAAACTAGCTCCTCTGAGTCTGATGACAGTGCTTGAAGGTTGGTTGTTGTTTGGTGGTGTTGCTGGTTGGTGCTGATATCTGGTGGAGTTTGGAAGTGTATTCAGTTGTTTTCTGCTGCTGCTCTTATTATTTTGTTTTGGATAACTGTATAATTTTATGAACATGTATCTTTGGCCCATTTGTGGCTAAAGAGGGGGAGAATATTTTGGTACTTACTTAATTAGTACTTGACATTCTATTTTTCTGTTGTCACTTATTTCTGCTGCTATCTATCTCTGATTGCTTAGGGTCTTTAGCCAAAAATCTGCCAAAGGGGGAGTTTGTAGGTGTTTAGGTATTGGCTTGCATTTTTGGTAAATCCCAAGTGTATGTGTGAATGTCATGACTGATGTCATAACATTCTAGTTTAGTTTGTACTGACTCATTAGGTACCTTTGCAGAAAAATATTGTAATTCAAGTACTGATGTTTATAAGTGTGTATCTGAGCATTTTGCAAAATGATCACATTTTGCTAAATCAGTAGACAGGTTTTCTCAGATGTCATAACAGATGTTATGACATCCTGTTCTGAACTAACAGGTGTGCAGGTTGGATAAGTCTGAGTTTTTTCAGGAAAATAACTCAGTCTTTCCTGAACAGAATCCTGCGTTTTCTGAGGGGTAACCTAGCTCAACCCTAACCTGGTTAATAAAGCCCTGTGACCTGGTCTTTAGGTCAAACAGAATTAACCCTAGGTTTTTGTGGAAACCCTAACTGAAGTTGCAGCTGCTATATATTCAACAGAGCTGCTGTTTTACAAGGCATCCCTTTTTATTGATCAGAAGATCATTTGTAATCTGTATAGATTTGATTATTGTACTCCAAGCAATTATCATTGTGATAAGTGACTTGGAATAGGTTTCAAATTGTAAGGGCTGTGTAGCACTCAAAGCTTTGAAGCAAGAGTGTTTGAATGTTCCTTGACTAAAGCTGTGAAGCAGAGTCAAGTTAGTTGTGTGGATCACTCAAAGCTGTGAAGCACGAGTGATTGTGTTGCTTGATTAAAAAGCTGTGAAGCTTAATCAAGTGTTTGTTTTTGAAGAGTGTCTTCATCAATTCTTAAGTCAAATTGGTTTATGTATCACTGCTGTGATTGAGGGGGAGTGAGTAGGAACTCAGATTTAAGTTGTACTTAGATTGAAATTGCATTGGGTAGGTCTTAAGTGAAGGAGATAAACTGGTTGGTTTATTCCTGAATTAACATCTCTTATAGTGGATTTCCTCTCTGGCTTGGTAGCCCCCAGAGTAGGTGTTGTTGTACACTGAACTGGGTAAACAATTGACTGTGTTCTTTATTGCTTTTGTATTTACTGTCATATAGTAAGTCAGATACGGTGTCATAACATTGAACGTGACATTGAGTATCTGCAGCCAGAATTTCAAGAGGTCCCACGGTTGCTTGAGCACGAGGAAAATACCATTCAGCCATATAAAGAGCCATTGGAAGTGATCAATTCGGGTTCAGAAGAAGATCCGAAGGAAGTCAAGATTGGAGCATTGCTGCATCTCTATGTGAAAAGCAGGTTGATTGAGCTGTTGAAAGAGTATGTGGATATTTTTTCTTGGTCTTATCAAGATATGCCTGGTCTAGATATAGATATTATAGAGCACCATTTGCCGTTAAAGCCAGAGTGTCCGCCAATTAAACAAAAGTTGAGAAGAACTCACCCAGATATGGCAGTGAAAATCAAAGAGGAGGTTCTAAAGTAGATTAATGTTGGTTTTCTTGTGACATCAGTGTGTCCTCAATGGATTGTCAATATTGTCCCAGTACCAAAAAAATACGGAAAAGTCCACATGTGCGTAGATTACCGAGATCTAAATAAAGTTAGTCCAAAAGATGATTTTCCATTTCCACACATTGATATGTTAGTGGATAGCATAGAAAAATTCAAAGTATTCTCGTTCATGGACGGATTTTCCGAGTGTAATCAAATAAGAATGGCTCCGGAGGACATGGAGAAAATAACATTTATCACACCCTGGGGAACATTCTGTTACAGAGTGATGCCCTTTGGGTTGAAGAATGCTGGTGCAATGTACCAGAGGGCTATGACAACCCTATTCCATGACCTGATACACAAGGAAATTAAAGTATATGTTGATGATATGATTGCCAAATCCCAGACTGAAGAAGGGCATGTAGAAGATTTGTTGAAGTTGTTTCAGTGTTTGAGGAAGTATCGCCTTCGCTTGAATCCAAATAAATGCACCTTCGGTGTTAGATCAGGTAAATTGTTGGGTTTCATTGTTAGCTATAAAGGAATTGAAGTTGACCCTGATAAAGTAAAAGCAATTCAAGAGATGCCAGCGCCAAGAACTGAAAAGCATGTCAGAGGTTTCCTCGGGCGTTTGAATTATATTTCCAGATTCATTTCCCACATGACTGCAACATGTGAATCGATCTTTAAGTTATTAAAGAAAGATCAAAATTATGTGTGGACGGATGACTGCCAAAGGCCATTTGAAAGTATTAAAGAATATTTGCTTGAACCTCCTATATTTCTCCCTCCTATCGAAGGAAGATCGTTGATCATGTATCTGACAGTGTTAGATAAATCCATGGGTTGTATTTTGGGACAACAGGATGAAACAGGGAAGAAGGAGTTTGCCATTTATTATCTCAGTAAAAATCTCACTGATTGTGAGTCGCGGTATTCCATGCTGGAAAAGACATGTTGTGCTTTGGCTTGGGAGGCAAGGCGTTTACGACATTATATGTTGAATGACACTACTTAGTTGATCTCCAAAATGGCTCCAATCAAGTACATTTTTTAAAAGCCTGCTCTTACTGGAAGAATTTCCCGCTAGCAGGTGTTGTTATCTGAATATGATATTGAATACCGCACTCAAAAAGCAGTGTGTTGGCATATTATGTTGCTCACCAACCAGTGGAGGATCACCAGTCTGTAGAATATGAGTTCCCCAATGAGGATGTGATGTTCCTGAAAGTGAAATATTTTGATGAACCATTGCCTGAAGAAGGTCCTAACCCTGAATCTCGTTGGATTATGATATTTGATGGAGCTGTGAATGCTTATGGTAAAGGAATTGGTGCCGTGATTGTCACTCCCCATGGATCGCACATTCCTTTTACAACAAGGTTAACATTTGATTGTACTAATAATATGGCAGAATATGAGGCTTGCATCATGGGTCTCGAAGAAGCTATTGATCTCGGAATTAAAATTCTAGATGTGTATGGTGATTCACCTTTGGTAATAAATCAGATTAAAGGAGAATGGGATACTCGTCACCCCGGCTTGATCCTTTACAAATATTATGCTAGAAGATTGTTACCCTTCTTTAACAAAGTTGAATTCCATCACATTCCTAGAGATGAAAATCAAATGGCGGACGCTCTGGCAACTCTGGCTTCTATGTACCAAGTAAATACTTGGAATGATATACCTTGAATTAGGGTTCGGCGACTGGATAGGCTTGCTCATGTGTTTACAACAGAAGAGGTAGCAGATGAAAAACCATGGTACCATGACATCAAACATTTTCTTCAGACTCAGGAATACCCGATTGGTGCTTCGAAGAAAGATAGAAAGACATTGAGAAGATTGACAGGCAGTTTCTTCCTCAGTGAAAATGTGTTATTTAAGAGAAATTATGACATTGTATTGCTCAGATGCATGAATAGACACGAAGCAGACATGTTGATGCATGAGGTTCACGAAGGTTCGTTTGGCACTCATGCCAATGGACATTCAATGGTTAAAAAGATGCTAAGGGCAGGTTACTATTGGGTGACAATGGAATCTGATTGTCATAAATTTGAAAAGAAGTGTCATAAATGTCAGATTTATGCAGATAAGGTCCATGTGCCTCCGAAACTTCTCAATGTGATCTCTTCCCCATGGCCTTTATCTATGTGGGGGTATTGACATGATTGTGATGATAGAACCCAAAGCTTTGAATGGACACCGTTTCATCTTGGTAGCTATTGATTACTTCACCAAATGGGTGAAGGCTGCTTCATATGCCAATGTTACTAAGCAGGTGGTTGTGCGTTTCATCAAGAGTCATCTTATATGTCGGTATGGTGTGCCGAGCAGAATTATCACCGACAATGGCTCGAATTTGAACAACAAAATGATGACAGAACTGTGCGAAGAATTCAAGATTGTCCATCACAATTCATCTCCGTACAAGCCGAAGATGAATGGGGCTATTGAAGCTGCTAATTAGAATATCAAGAAAATTATCCAGAAAATGGTCGTTATTTATAAGGATTGGCATGAAATGCTCCCTTTGCTCTGCATGGATATCGAACATATGTCCGCACTTTGATAGGAGCAACCCCATTCTCTCTGGTGTATGGAATGGAAGTTGTACTCCCAGTCGAGGTTGAGATTCCCTCTTTGCGTGTGATAATGGAAACCAAGTTGACAGAGGCTGAATGGGTCCAGAACAGGTTTGACCAATTGAATCTAATTGAGGAGAAGAGGATGACAACTTTATGTCATGGACAGTTATATCAGAAAAGGATGAAGAAGGATTTTGATAAGAAGGTCAAACCTCGTGAATTCAGAGAAGGCGACCTCGTGCTCAGGAAGATCATGTTTTTCAACACTTATTCTAGGGGCCAGTAGACTCCCAACTTTGAAGGCCCATTTGTTGTCAAGAAAGCCTTCTCTGGCAGTGCATTAATTCTTGAAACTATGGATGGCGAGGAGTTCCCACGTCCCATGAATGCTGATGCAGCCAAGAAATACTTCACCTAAAGAAATAAAAGAACAACTCGCTAAGTTGAAAACCCGAAAGGACGGCTTAGGCAAAAAAGAGCGTCTCGGTAGGCCGAAAACTCGAAAGGGCAGTCTAGGAAAAAATTAGAGACATAAACAGAATAAATTTCCCGCTAAGATGAAAACCCACAAGGGAAGCTTAGGCAAAGTAATGGACTTTCTTGTCAAGTAACTATATCAGACAAGACGTGATCATTGTAGCAACAATCTTCTTGGATTCTAATCACACTTCAACAGAAGTTGCTGCTCGGGATTTCAAAAGTTGTTAGAGGGGATAGTGGTCATTTTATCTCAATATATCTTTTCCATTATATATTACCATTTACCAAACATTGTAATCATCCACGGAGTCTCGCCATTCGCAGACTACCATTCTAATAATGAAATTTGAGCTTTTACCCAATTCTTTGTAATTCTTATTTTATTTAGCTTGCAAATACTCCATTTATTATTGATAATAACTTTCAAAGCAAAAAGATTAAATAACAAAATCTATTTTTCAAAAAGAATTTACAATTTGCTTTTACTTTAGAATTTGTGATGCAAAAAAAAACAAAAAAATGGTGATCCCAAGAATGGACAAACTCCAGTTTGTTTTAAGAAGTTTTTGTTCCCCTCGGGAAGGTTTACTCAGGCTGATTCGCCGTATTGGGTTCGTGAATCTGGTATCCTTGGGCAAGTTTGGATTCATTTCTCCTCTTTTCTGAGTTTTCATGATGTGAAGTTTCAATCCAAGATTTCTCCAGTGAAGTTTTTGTTCGGTCTAATGGAAGTTCATTTTCCCGAGAAGTTGGTACCATAATCACTCTTGAAGAACGCAGGTCCCTGGTTTCTCTAGTGAAGAACGTATTGTGGTTTTCCCTTTGAGGATGTGGTGTTAACCTCCCCAATGAAGTGGGCCTAAATTCCCCAGTGAATGTTTTGATGATTTGGTGTCCATCTGCTTTACTTGAGACTGGTTTTGCAATCCCCAGTAAAAGTGTTACTTATGAAAACATTTGTTTCCCCGGTGAAGCTTGGAGAAGGATGTTCTATCCCTGTATCTGTACTATTCTGTCACTATGTTTTGTTTACTTTCGAGTTATATTTCTTGCCAGTAAAGCTAAACCAGGCAGTAGGTTATATTTCCTCAGATGGCATTTACTTTTTCTTGGAATGATCATCCTGGATGTAGTTTAGCCGAGTGTTGTTTGTGCCAGAGTTGGTTTTGCATGGTTATTCCCAGTGTTATATATATATATATATATATATATATATATATATATATATATATATATATATATATATATATATATATATATATATATATATATATATATATATATATATATATATATTGTCGGTATATGCATGATAACACTCATACATTCATACATACATCATGCATAGCTAAAATTGGCAAATCATTGCTCATTAACATTTGTTAATATTTTTGTTGACATATGATCCTATTTTGCAGAGTTACGTTGTCCTCTCTTCAATAGAGTGTTGGCCTTAAGCAGAAAGCGTATATTCTTTCAATTTCCCCACTGAGTTGTCCCTCGTGGAAGATTTTTGCTTTAGCCTTCCTGTACAACTCCTTGTTTGGATGTATTTGGTTTTCCCTCTTGAGTTTATTTCTCAAAGGATGTATTTTGGTTGACTGTTTCATTCCAGTTTATTTCTGGTTTGAATCTCTGGTTCCACAACAATATTATTTACTTTGGATTTCTGAAAGCTTCGAGTTTTGGTTGGTGCATTTATTTTGCACGAGAAGACTTTATCTCCTCAGCAGGAATATTGTGGCATTTCCCCAGGAAGTCATATTTCTTTCCCCAGGAAGTCATAGTTCTTTCCCCAGGAAGCCATATTTCTTTCCCCATAAAGTCATATTTCTTTCCCCAGGAAGTCATATTTCTATCCCCAGAAAGTCATTTCTTTTTACAATCCTCCATGACAACAAGTAGCAGGTCTCTTTATTTGAGCAACTTGTGCTTCCCTCTATGAGTGGATAGTTTGCAGTCTGTCGTCATTTTACGTCAGTGAATGGCAAGACTTTCAAATTCGCAGAAACAGCTCGTTGTGAAATATTTGCAAGTGGAAGTCTCTTTATTTGAGACATCTTACATATTACCCTTTCCAGGCAAATTGCCTCGGTTAAAGAAGAAGTTGAGACCCGTTCTAGGCGAAATGCCAGAATTTTAGGGAAACTTGTTATCTTTTTGCTACCCTCAGTGAACGTTGGTAGTTCATCATCAGTGAACAAAGGTGCTATGGTATATTCTCTTTCTACCATCAGTGAAAGTTGGTAGGTCATTGGCAGTGAAAGTCGATGATTGTTATCTTTTTTCTACCCTCAGTGAACGTTGGTAGTTCATCGTCAGTGAACAGCGATGCTATGATATTTCTTTTCCTTCTACCTTCAGTGAATGTTGGTAGCTCACCGTCAGTGAACATCGGTGTTATTATTTCTTTTCCTTCTACCTTCAGTGAACGTTGGTAGCTTTACCTCCAGTAGGAGTTGGTGTATCCTTTGACCATTTTACCATCCTCTCTGAGTCGGGTCTTTTGATCCACTGGTGATTTATTTTCCTGGTCGGGTCGCTCTCTTGTTTCTTTATTATTGTTACATCCCCAATGGTATTTTTCGTCTCTTTGGTCTTGTTCATATGCATTCATGATCATAAACATTTGGATGGAATCTTAGGGCCAAAAATAGGGTTTGTTTTATATTTAAGTATCTTCAATCGCGTCGACACGAAGATTTTAAACCTTCATATCTACGGATGGAAGAAACTTAAATAAGGGCAGCTGTTGTACCCCAATTTCCCCCCTAAGATCCCTTCATCGTACCATGTTGATTCTATTATAATAAGATCACATTAGGATTCTTGGTTCCCCTCCCTATATTTAGCTTTGCATTTTGAGGAATCACCAAGCACCTTGACTTGTGTTCTTTTGTGATCATGAATTTTTTTTTTGTCTTGATTTCTTCTTTTAATTAATAAAATGCAATGTTGGTTTGTCTTACTTGTTATCCATGTAGGTAAAGGCAATGAGATTTAACAAGTTGCCCCATAGGTTCATGAGTTTATTTCCATGCCCTAGTCAATAAAGCTTGAGAATTTCAAGCCTCACCATTGAATTTGTTTTGGAGGAAATGGCATGGCAAGCTTATTTTGGTTCACCATATTTCAATATTATCAAATTTGATCCAAAAAGTACAAGGGGTTGATTGAAGAAATAGTCATGTTTGGACAAGACTTTGTTCCATTGGTCACAAATGCATATTTCTCTAAATTCTCAATATATGGAAGTGGTTATGGTTGCTATGAGTTCTCATTATCATCCTCAACAACTTATATTTACAAAGCATTTGTTTTGGTACAAGAAGTTTTTTCAAAATTGTCAAAGTTCCTCAAGGCATGTTTCTTAATCTATGAGCTAGGGTTTTGAACTTCAAAGGAGTATATCTTGCTCATCTTTTGGTATTTTTGAGTGATTCCAAAGACATCCTTCTCTTAAAAGGGTTATAAAAAAATCACTTCAAAAGTTCCAAGGAGTTTTCATGTGGAAGAAACTTGATGAAGAAGAAAGACTACAAGTCCTCCAGATGAACCCCCATTTTCCTATGTGTGACTTCAAATGATCATAAATTGGTAAATTTTTATCACCTTGAGCCTATTCTTTTTCCATAATGATCTTGAAGATGTGAGCTTTATTCCTTCTTTTATGTTAAAAATGAGAAAATGGATGGAATTTTCCTTAAGGATACAAAAGATTATAGGTCATTTTATGAAATTTTTCCAACTTCAACAAGTCATAACTTCCTCAATTTTTGAAGATTTTGAATGGTTGAAGTTTCAAAATGTCATTCAAGAGATCTACTTCATGCCATATTTTTTGGTCAAGAGCAAATTCCAAGTGGAAGGCTATGTTTGGATGCAAGAAATTATAGGTCACTTATGAAGGAAAATTTGAAATATTTCTAAGTATGGAAAGTCAACATTTTTTCTTCAACTTTGACTCAACACAACTTTCAACTCAAGCATCCATTTGATTCCATTCTTTTTCCTTTGCAAAGCTTGTAACCTCATCTTTCTGAAGCATCAAGAATCATGCCCTAAGACCCCTTGAGTTGAAAATTCCATTGTTTTTAAATTGGTAACTTCGAACTTAATTTCTCACCAAGTCAGAATTTTGAAATCCATAATGTCCCCTCTAGTCACAAGATTTATACGCATTTTTTGTTTAAACTTGATTAACAAACTCGCCAGAACTGTTTAGCACCTCAAAACGCAAGGATTGGATGAGTTTTGGTGAAAAGAATATCACACTTTAATCGTGCATCAGGTTTGCACGAATTCCCTCCAAAATGTATTATTCACTCTTCATTTTGATCCCATTTGCTTCTCCTATAAATACATGAACTATCCCATTCATTTTCTCAAGCTTGGATAGCTAGAATCACCCTGCCAAACTTGTTCCATAACTCAGAATTCAGAAACTTCGAAATCCAAATACAAGCCTTTTTCAATCCAATTTTTTCATCAATTCACCTTCCTTGATCTTCCCTGAAGCTAACTGTTGTACCCCAAAATTTGCCCTCCCTTTCTTCAGGAAACCATCTTGGATTTTCAAGGTCCCTCTGAAACAAATCCAAGTCCTGAGTTATCCTTTTGCCCAAGCAAGCCACTTACAAGAGCAAGATGATCTCACGAACTCCAAAAAACAACGCTTTTATCTTGAGAAAAATCAAATTCTAAGTACTTAGAATGTTTCTCTAAAATGAGTGTTTAAGAAAAATCAGCGCTTCAGAACTTCTGGACCCATTCCAGATAAAGACGGTCAGAAGTTGCAAGCTTGGCTCAGCGTGGTCAGAAGTTGGCTTTTCAGCAGCTACATCAGTTCAATCAGAAGTTGTAAACGTGGTTCAGTATGTAAACCTCAAACAGAACATGCCCCTTCAGCAGTTACACAAGCTCAGTCAGAATTTGCTAAAGGAATGCAAGAGAAGCAGGGAAGTCTGAAGGCTCCTTCAGAACAGGTTGAAATCAGAAGATGAAAGATCAGAAGAGTGGGTGTTACACTGATACAAAATCTCTAAGCCCAGGAGGTCCAGAAGTAAATCCAAGGAACATACCAGAAAACCAGGAGAATCTCCAGAGCTTACTAAGACAACAGGAAGCCAAGGCCAGAGCATGGTTTACGCTGCTGATTCAACGTTGGTTTCCATTACCAGAATATTGATGTTGATAGGTCTTATCACCATTTAATGCCCATTAATGCTTCCAACCACTCCTGAACATTCACGTGTGGCTTGGAAAACGCTTTTGTGCAGATTCTGGCATGGGTCTACGCGCCACCGCCCACTTCAGAGGTCACTTCTCCCCAATCTACGCCTGCTGCTGCAGCCTAGGCTGAAAGCTATCTGTTATCACAACTTCCCAGGAATTTCTGTCAAAGAACAAATTCAAACTCTGTTGGCGCTTTAATGTTCAAGGCATCCACAAGAACTTTGCCTATAAATAGAGAGTCTTCACCACTGCAAAAGGCGTTCAAGAAAAGAAACAGAAATTGCTAAGTGAGAAACAGAACTCTTAGCAACATAGCGTT
This sequence comes from Vicia faba, assembly GCA_948472305.1. NCBI lineage: Eukaryota > Viridiplantae > Streptophyta > Magnoliopsida > Fabales > Fabaceae > Vicia > Vicia faba. The sequence continues at coordinate 1,577,157,071 of OX451736.1, read as the reverse complement.
CTGAAACTCTGTCAAAATCTCCAGTTTTGTTTCATAACTTTGATTTTCTCACCTTCAAACTTCATCAAATATCCAGTTTTCTCTGTGAACCAAAAACACCCTTTCCAAACTTCTGACCCTACATACGTATATGCCTTTACCAGCCCTTTCAAAGAAAATCTGTCCAGAACACCACCAGAGCCAAAAGCTAACTTTCACCCACCAACTTTTCCAACAGTCAGGTAAGCACCTGCTGACCCTCATCACGCTGTTAAGCATCATCAGCTGAGCATACTCAAATAAACATAATGTAAATATCATGTTGTTGCTGTTTATGTTCTGAGGATTTTCATACCTCAGAACGTTCTGAGTCAGTATAGGACTTGCCTGTGACCTTGGTGGTTCTGACCTCTGAAACATTTTTGTATTTGCTGGATCTGTTCCAAATATGTTTCCTGTTTTGTGGAGTAACAACAGCATTGCAGATGTTCTGGTTAGTACAGGGAAAAGCCAAGTGCTGACTTTGACGTTAGCACATCTGAAGCCTGTTTTGCTGTCAATGATATCAGAACCTCTGAGAGTTATTGCCTTTTCAGCAGAATCAGAACTTCTGGTTTCTCCACTAACAAACTTCTGTCTTGCAGCGCAGGGGAATCAGAACTTCTGATTTTCCCACTAACAAGGTTCTGTTTTGCAGGTGCCAGAGTCAGAAGTTCTGACTCATACAGTTTAACCAAGAAGTTGATCATCTGGCAGCGGATCTGAGTCAGAACTTCTGATGACCTCCCAGCAGCGCGCGGGCTCCCTCTCTCTCTCTCTATATATCTTGTTTTTTGCTATTTTCTTTTTTGTCTATTTTTCTCGTTGAACCCCCCATGTACAAATGTGTATCCCCCTCCCCTAATTGTTGTAATAGCGTAGGATTTTATATTTCCGCTTCTTATTACTAGTAATTAGGACATGTATGGCAAGATAAAATCAATGAAATAGAAAAACCTAATTCAAAGAAAAAAACTCTTGTATGCAATAAAACACACTCGCACACTAACACCCCTAGGGTTACATCCACTTGTTGCCTTCCAAAATTAGGCCATATTGCATGTTAGGTCTCTTTGGGCAAAGCAAACAATCAAATGATCATAGTCCCTCGATGACGCTTTCGAAAAGTTTCCTAAAATGATCAAAGTCTCTTTCAAAGAAAAATTGCCCAAGGATACTTAGCACTATTGCAATTATGGTCTAAACGATGACCCGCACCCGTCCCTTTCACATCCTAATACAAGATTGTCCACCAAATTCAATGGTGGAACAAAATTGTTAAAAGAGTTAAAACATAACAAAAATCTTTGAGAACTTTAGGGTAGATCTCTCTTAAGTACTTGTCAACTTGCAAAACAAAAACACTTGCCTATTTTTCAAACCACACTTCACAAACACTTTCAAAACAAACTTTTCAAAAAAAACCTTGAAACATCTTCTCAAAAAGACAAACACCTTTTGTAAAACATTCGAGTAAAGAATTGTTACAAGGGTAGCCTATACAAGGCATCTTTTTCAAAACCTTTTCAAAAACCACACATAAAGCACCATTTCGAACAATTGAAAACCAAGGCAAGCTGATCTAAGCAAGTACCTAAGAGCCCATGGATAACCATGGATAGAAAGGGTGCTAATACCTTCCCTTTCTATAATCTACTCCCCGAACCCAAGAAAAATCTCAAAGGTTTTTGCTGTTCTTTTTGAACCTTTCCTTAGGATAAAATAAAAAGTTGGTGGCGACTCTTGCTCAACCGAAACATTTGCGAAAACAAACGCAAAACCATAGTTAGTTCTCCCACCGTATCACAGAACTGGCGACTCTGCTGGGGACCTTTATAAAGTGAGGTAACCTTAGGGCTTAGATCACCCTCTTGCATGACTAATTGTTTGAATTGATTGCTTTACATCTTGGCTCTATTGTTTGGGTTTGCAATCCTACACCCGGATTTTTGGGAAACATTCATAGATAGCAATACATTGTGGAAACTGTGCGGGGTATACCGAAGCAATAGCTATATTAGTGCGACATATTTGTGAGTACCGGTAACCCTTGAGTTCAATCAAGGAGAGTACGGGGCCGCTGAGTGATGTCACTAAGCACTAATGACCTAGAACCTTACTTGACCATCTTGGTCTTTTATTAGGGGTAGTGAGATGACCGGCTTTGGTGCAGTCCGAAGTTGGTAGATACTCGGTACTACACTCATTGAGGGTTGTTTTCTTGGAATATTTTGGTCGCTAGTTAAGTGGCTAAACCAAAACAATGAACAATGAAAGAAATCCAATGATATTGAGCTCCTTAGAACCCGGTTACTATTTATAGGACAGGTTTTTAAGCCAACTACACTCAAGAGGGTACTTACCTATGAAACCCCATGCAAGCCTGAAACTAGGGTTTGGTGTGAATTGCTTGTACATATGTTTTGTGCATACATCATAAACATCATAAAGCATCATATGCATTCACTAACCATTTCAAGGGTTTGGATCTTCATCTTTGTTCTTGTTTTGTAGGTCATGGAAATTCCTCGCAGAAAAACCATCCAAGTTAACCTTGTGAGAATCTCTCCTCAACTCAAGGAGCTCAGCTCAAGAATTCCGGAAAACTCATCCTTCAGTGAAAGACATGGTAGACTGCTCAGCTTAGTCAACACCAACATTGAAGAAGACATGATGAAAGTGCTATTCCAGTTCTTTGACCCCCTTCACCACTGTTTTACTTTCCCTGATTACCAGTTGGTGCCAACTTTGGAGGAGTTTTCTCAACTCCTGAGAATTCCTATCCTTAATCAACTACCCTTTAACGGTACGGAAAAGGAACCAAAGCCGGAAGATGTTGCTCGAGCATTACATCTACAACCATCCGACATCAAGGGGCATTGGGAAACCAGAAGCGGCGTCAAAGGATTCTTAGCAAAATTCTTGTTTAAGAAAGCACAAGAATGTTGGAATTCATTGGACCTTCAAGCCTTTGAAGAAATTGTGGCACTCCTTATCTATGGATTGGTCTTGTTCCCAAATTCTGACCAATTGGTAGATGTCAACGCCGTCAAAATCTTCTTGTCCAGAAATCCAATACCAACATTGCTTGGGGACATTCTTCACTCATTTTACACACGAACAATGAGAAAGAGGGGTGTTCTCATGTGCTGTTCTCCTCTCCTTGCAAGGTGGTTTATTTAGCACCTTCCACAATCTGTCCTGAAGAATGACCAAGGCTCAAGGTGGTCCCAACGGTTAATGACTCTTACTCACTCTGATGTACATTAGTGTTCTCGGTCCAGAGAAAATGTCATTATCGTCGATCATTGTGGAGAGTTTCCCAATGTTCCTTTACTTGGAATCAGAGGAGGTATCACCTACAACCCTTGCCTAGCTTTGAGGCAATTTGGATATGCACGGAGGGATGGCCCTCATGACATGTTGATTCCTGACCTAGTTTTTGACTTCGACAACGATGCGCAAGGACTTTGCCAAAGATTCATCAGAGCTTGGGGAAGACCCAACAAGGTTGATAGCAAGACTCTGGGACACAAGAACTCCATCCCCCTTGAGCCTTATCTCAAGTGGGTACGAGCCCGAGCCCAAAGTCTGATGATGCCTTATCCTCATGTACTCCCTGTGATTAAAGAGCCCGTCAGTGAAATAGAGGTTCCCTACACCATCCTACATCCTGACATGCCTGCATCGTGGGAGGAAATGCAGAAAAGTTGGATTCAGCTCAAGGAGGAACGAAATACTTTTGAAGCTAGCTTCTACGCCAGTGAGAAGAAGGTTCTAGAGCTTACCCGTCGACTCCATGAGCAAGAGGCCCTCAACACCTACATCGCACCAAAGAGGATGCGCAATGTCTTTTTGCCTTGAGAAGTTATTTTGTAATATTTGGCCCATGGGGCATTTATGTACTAACAAATTTCTTCTTATTAATATGACGTGCGTTCTTTTTTGTCTGAAACAATTTTGAATGTCCTAAATCCTTGAATGCATTGCATACATAAGCATACCATTCATCATGTGCATAAGCAGGTCTCACTCCAGGTTTCCTTATCTGTCTGATGTTTATTTCAGTAGGATGGATCTCGAGCAAACAGTCAAAGACCTGCAAGCTCAGAATGCACAGTTCCAGCAACTCCTGATGACCTTGGCTAAGGGTCAGGAGGATATCAAAACTCAATTGGGGAACAAAGACCCAGTGAAAAAGAAGAAAAAAAGACTTGGAGTGGCTACTTTGGGGAGGAGATTTGACGGAGAAGCTCGGAGGGTGCTTGAATTTCCTCCTATTTCTGATGAAGGAACCAGCAAAGGAGGTGGAGCTGCGGTACCTTCCGAGTTTGATGCGGAAGAAGAGGAGGTCGAAGAGGATGAAGATTACTCTGATCAGCAATATCCTCCAGCTGATGACAAATACAAAGGGCTAGAAGACAGATTGGCCGCCATGGAATTACAAAGACTACCGGGTTTGGATTTTGAAGACTTGGGTTTGGTTGCCGGGATTGTGATTCCCCCAAAATTCAAAGTGCCAGTGTTTGTGAGGTATGATGGGCTGTCTTGTCCAAAAATGCATCTCAGATCCTACGTGAGAAAGATTCAACCCTATACGGCAGATAAAAATCTTTGGATTCATTTCTTTCAAGACAGCCTTTCTGGAGCTCAATTGGAGTGGTTTTATCAGCTAGAGGGAACCAGCATCCGCAATTGGGAAGACTTGGCCACCGCTTTTTACAAACAATATCAGTACAATTCTGACCTTGCCCCTACTCGTACCCAACTTCAGGGTATGTCATTCGGAACAGGCGAAGGATTCAAAGAATATGCACAAAAATGGAGGGATTTGGCTGGCAGGGTGCAGCCTCCTTTAACCGATCGTGAGCTCGTTGATACGTTTTTAGGGACCCTATCTGGGCCATTTTTCAATCATCTAATTGGTAACTCTTCCGCGGGGTTTACCGATTTGATCTTAACAGGCGAAAGAATAGAAGCTGACATCAAGTCAGGGAAGATTCAAAAGGGTGTTGCTGCAAATGTTGAGAAGAAGTCTTTTAAGAAGGAGACAGCTGTGGTATATTCTCAGAGAAGAGCAGGGAAGGCGGAACGCCGGCCAACTGTGGGGGCCGTAATGATTCAAAATACTCCAAGTGAGCAACCTCGCTACAACCAGTCCAGACCAAATCAACAACGGATGGAACGGCCACAACGGCAGTTCACCCGCATTAATATGACTCCAGCGCAAGTGCTTCCCCATCTATTGAAGTTGAATCTCGCCACCATCAAGGAGGAACCAAAGAATGTGAATACGTCCTCTCTGCATTATCATGCTAATGCTAAATGCGCCTACCATTCAGACAGTGTTGGACACGACACCAATGATTGTTGGGCACTCAAGCATAAAATCCAAGACCTGATAGAGGCGAAGGAAGTGGAGTTTGACGCTCCGGAGAAGCCTAATGTGATATCTGCACCCATGCCGAAGCACGGCCGAAATGTCAACGCCATTGAAGAAGATTTGTATGTTGCTGATGTCAATGATCTGACTACTCCATTGCTAACCATTAAGTTGAATCTGTTAAGGGCCGGGATCTTCCCGGGATGTAAAGAAGACTGCTATTGTTGTTACTCTCTGTCGTTTGATTGTCCGTTACTGAAGAAAGGCATCCAAGGCCTTATGGATAGTCGACGAATTTTGTTTGAAAAAGTTTCTGCTGTCCCAACTCATATTGAAGATGTCTCAATCATAACCATTCACGCCAATCTTTCCAAGGCCGTCAAAAAGCCTGTTAAGATTACACCAGCTACGAAATCTGTTCCTTTGAAGATAACAATGCCAGGGCCTGTCCCCTATGCTTCTGAGAAGTCCATACCATGGAACTATGGCGGTGACGTTTACTACCATGGTATCAAACAAATCGAAATAACTGAAGAAGGTTCGGATGATGAAGAAGCCAGCATTAGCAACATTGCGGGCACTAGCAAAATCACCAGGAGCGGGAGAATATTTTCTCCAGAGATTGCCCCTCCAAGAGCAATCTTTGGACCCTCATCAGCTGACCAAGTCATCCCTGCACCAATAAAACTTTCTGCTAGAACTCCTTTGGTTGAAGACGTTGTTGTTCCTAGTACTGTCCCTCCTACCACTGCTGATAAAGGTAAGGGAATCCAAGATGAGCTCGTCAGGACGAGGGCTCAACCCTTGGTCATCCCGGAGACCTCCAAGAAGGAAATGGATGAGATTTTGAGGATAATCAAAAGGAGTGATTACGATGTGGTAGAACAGCTGGGGCAAACCCCCTCAAAGATCTCCATGTTGGCACTGCTACTTTGCTCAGAAGCGCACGCTAAAGCCCTGATAAAATTCCTGAAGGCAGCCCATGTGCCCCAGGAGACCTCTGCAGATCAATTTCAAAATTGTGTGGCTAGCCTGACTGCGGACAATGGATTAGGTTTATCTGATGCCGACTTAACTCCTAAAGGTAGAAACCACAATGATGCCTTGTACATTTCAGTCGAGTGTCGAGGAACCACTCTCGCACATGTCTTGGTCGATACTGGTTCGTCGCTGAATGTATTGCCTAAGAAGGCATTGGACCGACTAGATTGTGAAGGGTTGGAATTGAAGCCAAGTGATATTGTTGTCAGAGCTTTCGATGGTTCAAAGAGAATGGTCCATGGAGAGGTTGAAATTCCCATCAAAATAGGCACTGAGGTGTTTAAATCTACTTTCTATGTGATGGACATCCGTCCGTCATACTCTTGCTTGCTGGGAAGACCTTGGATACACCATGTTGGGGCAGTCATTTCCTCCTTACATCATATGTTGAAGTATCCTGTCAAGGGAAAGATCATTACTGTCCATGGTGAAGAGGAGTACATGATTAGCCACTTGAATTCTTTCCGGTACGTGGAGGTAGAAGGGGAGTTCATTGAAACACCTTTTCAGCATTTCGAAGGAGTCCTTCCTGGAATAGCAGTAGCAAAGTTGGCAGCTGAGACACCGAGGCAGATGGCCAGGATGACATCTCTGGAAGATGCAAGGGCCGCAATAAAGGAAGGGAAGAATTCAGCATGGGGGCAGTTGCCTGATATTCCACATAAGACAGACAAATTTGGATTAGGGTTCACAGCCGCTGACCAGAAAGTTATGCGCCGTTCGAAGATTGAAAGAGCGCCAGTCAAAATTTCTCCCTACGGAATCAACGCCTTGGAAGATGAAGACAAAGAGAGCAACATCGAAGAGTGGATTTACCCAACTGTCAAAGGATGATTGAGCAACTGGGAGGCAAAAGACTTTGTCCCCATCACTTTTATTCATCAGTAATTTATCTGTTAAACATTTCCTATTTGGTCTGTAATACTTACTTTCAAACAATCCGTACACTATCTTTTCACCTCATGCCTTGCCCGGGGCATGTAGGTCCATTTGTAAGGGTTTTGATTATTTTTCATATCCATATGCCATGTTTAATGATTCATTGGATGTTTTTCATTTGATAAACTGCTTGTGTTCATTTTCTTTCCTTTTACATTTTTGTTTAAGGATGGCTATCCCTTACACACACCCACACTCACCAATGCAGGTACCCATCCATTCCGGATTCCATGGGTGACTATTCTGCTATATCTTTCAATAACTCTGAAGATCTGGTCAATCAAGCCGAGTATGAAGATGACGAAGGTTGTGAAGTACCAGGGGAACTAGCCAGACTTCTACAACAAGAGGAAAGAGCCATCTTACCTCACGAAGAGTCATTGGAAACTGTCAATTTGGGAACCGAGGAAGACCGGAAGGAGGTGCAAGTGGGTGCCAATCTGGAATCAAGAGTCAAGGAGCGCCTGGTACAGTTGTTGAATGAGTATGTTGAAATCTTCGCTTGGTCTTATGAAGACATGCCGGGTTTAGACATAGACATCGTGGTTCACCGTCTCCCCACAAGAGAGGATTGTCCACCGATCAAGCAAAAAGTCCGCCGAATGAGGCCTGACATGTCTGAAAAGATCAAGGCAGAAGTAATGAAGCAATTCGACGCTGGCTTTCTGGCTGTTACGTCCTATCCTCAATGGGTCGCTAACATCGTTCCAGTACCTAAGAAAGATGGCAAAGTCAGGATGTGTGTGGACTACCGGGATTTGAATAGGGCCAGCCCCAAAGATGATTTTCCGCTGCCACACATCGACATTTTGATCGACAATACAGCTCAGCATAAAGTGTTTTCCTTCATGGATGGATTCTCCGGCTACAATCAAATCAAAATGGCCCCCGAGGACATGGAGAAAACAACTTTTGTCATACAATGGGGCACTTTCTGTTACAAGGTGATGCCGTTCGGGCTGAAGAACGCGGGGGCAACTTATCAACGCGCCATGGTAGCTTTATTTCATGATATGATACATCATGAGATTGAAGTTTACGTAGACGATATGATAGCTCGGTCACAAACAGAGGAAGAGCACCTCGAACATCTAGAAAAGTTGTTTGCCAGGTTGAAAGAATACAAACTCAGGCTGAATCCAAGCAAGTGCACTTTTGGAATTAGGTCTGGTAAACTTCTGGGATTCATTGTAAGCAACAAAGGCATTAAAGTCGATCCAGCAAAAGTAAAAGCAATACAAGAGATGCCTGTTCCCCGTACTGAAAAGGAGGTTAGAGGATTCTTGGGGCGCTCGAATTATATTGCCAGATTCATCTCTCATATGACTTCTACCTGCGAGCCCCTTTTCAAACTCTTGAAGAAAGATCAAGTAGTCAAATGGAACGACGATTGCCAAGCTGCTTTTGATAAAATCAAGGAGTATTTGCTAGAACCTCCCATTCTGATACCACCCGTCGAAGGAAGACCACTAATCATGTATTTAACCGTTTTGAATAACTCAATGGGGTGTGTTTTGGGCCAGCATGACGAGTCTGGTCGAAAAGAGCATGCCATTTATTACCTTAGCAAAAAGTTTACCGACTGTGAGACTCGCTACTCACTGCTCGAGAAAACTTGCTGCGCTTTGGTATGAGCTGCTCACCGACTAAGACAGTATATGTTGACTCATACTACTTTGTTGATTTCCAAAATGGATCCTATCAAGTATATCTTCGAAAAGCCCGCTTTATCTAGAAGGATAGCCAGATGGCAAATGATCCTAACTGAGTATGACATTCAGTACACCACCCAAAAAGCTATAAAAGGGAGTGTACTAGCTGACCATCTGGCTCATCAAGCTATCGAAGACTATCAACCCATGAGATTTGACTTCCCAGACGAGGACATCATGAATTTGGACAACATTGAAGGTGACAGACCGTATGACGGACCCGAAAAGGGATCCCGATGGACCCTGTACTTCGATGGTGCTTCAAATTCACTTGGAAACGGTATCGGCGCGGTACTCATTTCTCCGGAAGGTTGTCATACACCTTTCACGGCCCGACTTTGCTTTAGCTGCACAAACAACATGGCTGAATACGAAGCTTGCATCTTTGGTCTCAAGGTTGCTATAGACTTGGGGATCAAATCTTTGATCGTATTTGGGGACTCAGCTTTGGTTATCAGTCAAATCAAAGGAGAGTGGGATACCAAGCATCCTAATCTTATCCCATACAAAGAACATGTCTTGACGTTGTTGCCTCATTTCGAGCAAATTACCTTCGAGCATTTCCCGCGAGAAGAGAATCAGCTAGCAGATGCTCTAGCCACAATGTCCTCCATGTTTAAACTCAACTGGGATAACGAGGCTCCCCAAATCACCATCAAGCGAATGGACGAACCTGCGCATTGTCATGAGATTAATACCGAAGAAGTAGTGGAACAACCCTGGTTCCATGAAATCAAAAGGTATCTCGAGACTAGAGATTATCCCTAAGGAGCTTCCGTAAACGACAAGAAGTTCTTAAGGAAATTCGCTGCTAAATTCTTCCTGAGCAACGATATCCTTTACAAACGAAGCCATGATTGTGTGTTACTCCGATGCGTAGACAAAGCTGAAGCAGAGTTGATCATGACTGATATACACAGCGGCACATTTGGCACTCACTTGAGCGGGCATACAATGGCTAAGAAGATCCTAAGGGCAGGCTATTACTGGTCTACCATGGAAGCTGACTGCCATCAACATTCCCGTACCTGCCACAAATGCCAAGTTTATGCTGATAAAGTTCATATCCCTCCGGTTCCCCTCAACGTTCTGACTGCTCCGTGGCCCTTTGCAATGTGGGGCATTGATATGATTGGAGAGATCAAGCCCACGGCTTCCAACGGACATCGCTTTATCCTGGTTGACATTGACTATTTCACCAAATGGGTCGAAGCAGCTTCCTTCGCCTCTGTTACTAAAAATGTGGTTGCCCGCTTTATCAAGCAAAATCTCATATGTCGGTATGGTGTTCCGGACAGGATCATCACAGACAACGGTACAAATCTAAATAACATGATGATCACCGCATTGTGAGAACAGTTCAAGATTTATCATCACAATTCATCTCCCTATCGGCCGAAGATGAACGGTGTTGTTGAAGCTGCGAACAAAAACATTAAGAAGATCATTCAGAAAATGACGGTCACTTACAAAGACTGGCATGAGATGTTACCGTTTGCTCTACATGGATACCGTACGACGACACGTACTTCAACTGGGGCAACCCCATTTTCTTTGGTTTATGGCATGGAAGCTGTTTTGCCTATGGAAGTCCAGATCCCTTCTCTAAGGATTATGAAGGATGCAGGTTTGAATGAAGATGATTAGATGCAGACCCGACTTGATCAACTCAATCTGATTGACGAAAAGCGACTCGCTGCTATATGCCATGGTCAAGCGTATCAAAAACGGATGATCAAGGCCTTCAGTAAGAAAGTCAGACGTCAAGTGTATCAAGTCGGAGATCTCGTAATCAAGCGGGTTATCTTACCGCAAAGTGATCCCAGGGGCAAATGGACTCCTACATATGAAGGACCATTTGTGATCAAGAGCATATTTTCTGGTGGTGCAATGATTCCGACCACCATGTACGGCGACGATTTGCCGCACCCTGCGAATGCAGACATAGTCAAAAGATACTACGCATAAAATAACCCGACAAGTCGAAAACCCGAAAGGGCGGCTTGGGCAAAAATGGGCATCCCGGTGAACCGAAAACCCGAAAGGGCGGTTCAGGCAAAAATTAGGGATAAAAACAAAAAAAATTGTACACCCGGCAAGTCGAAAACCCGAAAGGGCGGCTTGGGCAAAAAGGGGTTTCCCGGTGGATCGAAAACCCGAAAGGGCGATTCAGGCAAAAGTTACGGAATTAAAGCGTATGACTATGTCTCGTCGGATCACTTCAAAGACAATCTCTTCATCAACCAGTTCCAGGCTTCTGATCACTCCAGTCATCGGCAAACGAAGCATTGAATGGACAGATATTCAGAGTTGTGAAAGCTATAGCGGAATGGAATCCCATGGAATTATTTCACATAGCCATCCTTTATTTTGTATAAAATCTTTCAATATTTACGACAAAATCCTCTTACTAGGATGATTGTCTCCTTTGTACAAATATACTCATAGAAAGTCAATACAAATACTTTTCCCAGAAATTTGTGTCTTTTCCTTTCACTTTTTCTCTTGCACTATCTGTTTTATTTTGAGAAACATCCAATGTTTTGTTAAATAGGCATATGCATTTGAACATGATCATTTCCTTATGAATCAAGAAAGAGGATTACTGATAGGTTGAAGATACAGTTGGATATCCTGATACCCTTTCAAAGGAAGCCCCCAGGAGATCTGGAATCCATATCCCCAGCAAGGCTTGAAGCTTATCCCCAGTAGATTCTGGAGGCTTATCCCCTGCAGAGTACGGACGTCTCACCCGAGTTTTATTCAAATTGTTCCTCACAAGGGCTTATAGTTGGGTTATCCTCAGCTTAGTGCCACGAAAGATCGCACTCGCCAAATTTATTCCTATCCCCAGCGGAGTTCATCAAAATTCCCCAGCATAACTTACCAATACAATCCCCAGCCAGAGAATCCTCTGGAATTCAATTCCCCTCAGAGTTTAAGTTTCAGTATCCTTAGCTGAGCTAAGGCTTCAAAATTATCAATCCCCAGCGGAGCCAGACTAATGAACCTTCTCCCCACGGAGTTTTGGGAGGGCAAATTTTGAGTTCCCCAGTGAAGTCGCCAGAAATGCTTCCCGCCAAACTAAAGATTCTCAGTCTTGCATCCCCAACATGAGTCTATTGGATCGAAGCTCCCCAGTAGAAGTCATCAGGAACTCTCTTCCCCAGCAACAGCCAAGGAATTATTCTTCCCGACAGCATTCAAGATACGTTTATCTTCAGCCATCTCGGATTCATCTATCCTTTGCAAGACAGCCCTCCAGCTTACATGCACGTCCATTTACATTCACATCATATAACATACATTGCATCATGCATCATGACATTGCATATAACTAACCCTTTACCTTTTCAGGTAAGATCAGTCGACAGACAAAAATCATTATCTCCCGAAATTCTTTCCAGGAATATTTCAGATCTGACCCAGACATGGCAACATTCTAATGCTTATCCTAGATTTATCCAGATGCAGTTCTACGCGAGCTCATCATCAGGGAACCCTACACCAGTTCTTCTTCCAAATTCAAGACTTCTGAAAACAGTTTATGGATTCGTCCCAACAATGGATGCTAATCTACCAACTTGTTCAGATGCAACCTCTGAAAACAGTTTATGGATTCTTCCCAACAACGGATGCTAATCTACCAACTTGTTTAGATGCAACCTCTGAAAACAGTTTATGGATTCTTCCCAACAACGAATGCTAATCTACCAACTTGTTCAGATGCAACCTTTGAAAACAGTTTACGGACGCTTCCCGACAATGGATGCTGCTCTATTGCTTATTCAACCTCAAGACTTCTGAAAACAGTTTATGGATTCTTCCCAACAACGGATGTTAATCTATCGCTTGTTCAGATGCAACTTTTGAGAACAGTTTACGGATTCTTCCCAACAACGGATGTCAATCTATTGCTTATTCAAGCCCCAGTCCAGAGATGGTTCAAAACATGGACACCTTTCTGATCTTCATTCCAGATGGCATCTTTAAGCCCATCCCCGACGAGATTCTGTCACCCTTCCAGATGGCACCTTTAAGCCCATCTCCAAATGGCATCTTTAAGCCCATTTCCGCATCCATTGCTTTGACGAGTGAAAATTTAAGGGCACTCTAGTGTCCAATCTCCTTTTACCTTCGAGTCACGAAAGGCAAGATTGCCAATCTAACTCTTCAGGTTCAAGAAGATTGAACAGGGGCAACTGTTGTACCCCAAAATTTGCCCTCCCTTTCTTCAGGAAACCATCTTGGATTTTCAAGGTCCCTCTGAAACAAATCCAAGTCCTGAGTTATCCTTTTTCCCAAGCAAGCCACTTACAAGAGCAAGATGATCTCACGAACTCCAAAAAACAACGCTTTTATCTTGAGAAAAATCAAATTCTAAGTACTTAGAATGTTTCTCTAAAATGAGTGTTTAAGAAAAATCAGCGCTTCAGAACTTCTGGACCCATTCCAGATAAAGACGGTCAGAAGTTGCAAGCTTGGCTCAGCGTGGTCAGAAGTTGGCTTTTCAGCAGCTACATCAGTTCAATCAGAAGTTGTAAACGTGGTTCAGTATGTAAACCTCAAACAGAACATGCCCCTTCAGCAGTTACACAAGCTCAGTCAGAATTTGCTAAAGGAATGCAAGAGAAGCAGGGAAGTCTGAAGGCTCCTTCAGAACAGGTTGAAATCAGAAGATGAAAGATCAGAAGAGTGGGTGTTACACTGATACAGAATCTCTAAGCCCAGGAGGTCTAGAAGTAAATCCAAGGAACATACCAGAAAACCAGGAGAATCTCCAGAGCTTACTAAGACAACAGGAAGCCAAGGCCAGAGCATGGTTTACGCTACTGATTCAACGTTGGTTTCCATTACCAGAATATTGATGTTGATAGGTCTTATCACCATTTAATGCCCATTAATGCTTCCAACCACTCCTGAACATTCACGTGTGGCTTGGAAAACGCTTTTGTGCAGATTCTGGCATTGGTCTACGCGCCACCGCCCACTTCAGAGGTCACTTCTCCCCAATCTACGCCTGCTGCTGCAGCCTAGGCTGAAAGCTATCTGTTATCACAACTTCCCAGGAATTTCTGTCAAAGAACAAATTCAAACTTTGTTGGCGCTTTAATGTTCAAGGCATCCACAAGAACTTTGCCTATAAATAGAGAGTCTTCACCACTGCAAAAGGCGTTCAAGAAAAGAAACAGAAATTGCTAAGTGAGAAACAGAACTCTTAGCAACATAGCGTTCTGAAACTCTGTCAAAATCTCCAGTTTTGTTTCATAACTTTGATTTTCTCACCTTCAAACTTCATCAAATATCCAGTTTTCTCTGTGAACCAAAAACACCCTTTCCAAACTTCTGACCCTACATACGTATACGCCTTTACCAACCCTTTCAAAGAAAATCTGTCCAGAACACCACCAGAGCCAAAAGCTAACTTTCACCCACCAACTTTTCCAACAGTCAGGTAAGCACCTGCTGACCCTCATCACGCTGTTAAGCATCATCAGCTGAGCATACTCAAATAAACATAATGTAAATATCATGTTGTTGCTGTTTATGTTCTAAGGATTTTCATACCTCAGAACGTTCTGAGTCAGTATAGGACTTGCCTGTGACCTTGGTGGTTCTGACCTCTGAAACATTTTTGTATTTGCTGGATCTGTTCCAAATATGTTTCCTGTTTTATGGAGTAACAACAGAATTGCAGATGTTCTGGTTAGTACAGGGAAAAGCAAAGTGCTGACTTTGACGTTAGCACATCTGAAGCATGTTTTGCTGTCAATGATATCAGAACCTCTGAGAGTTATTGCCTTTTCAGCAGAATCAGAACTTCTGGTTTCTCCACTAACAAACTTCTGTCTTGCAGCGCAGGGGAATCAGAACTTCTGATTTCCCCACTAACAAGGTTCTGTTTTGCAGGTGCCAGAGTCAGAAGTTCTGACTCATACAGTTTAAACAAGAGGTTGATCATCTGGCAGCGGATCTGAGTCAGAACTTCTGATGACCTCCCAGCAGCGTGCGGGCTCCCTCTCTCTCTCTCTATATCTTGTTTTTTGCTATTTTCTTTTTTGTCTATTTTTCTCGTTGAACCCCCCATGTACAAATGTGTATCCCCCTCCCCTAATTGTTGTAATAGCGTAGGATTTTATATTTCCGCTTCTTATTACTAGTAATTAGGACATGTATGACAAGATAAAATCAATGAAATAGAAAAACCTAATTCAAAGAAAAAAACTCTTGTATGCAATAAAACACACTCGCACACTAACACCCCTAGGGTTACATCCACTTGTTGCCTTCCAAAATTAGGCCATATTGCATGTTAGGTCTCTTTGGGCAAAGCAAACAATCAAATGATCATAGTCCCTCGATGACGCTTACGAAAAGTTGCCTAAAATGATCAAAGTCCCTTTCAAAGAAAAATTGCCCAAGGATACTTAGCACTATTGCAATTATGGTCTAAACGATGACCCGCGCCCGTCCCTTTCACATCCTAATACAAGATTGTCCACCAAATTCAATGGTGGAACAAAATTGTTAAAAGAGTTAAAACATAACAAAAATCTTTGAGAACTTTAGGGTAGATCGCTCTTAAGTACTTGTCAACTTGCAAAACAAAAACACTTGCCTATTTTTCAAACCACACTTCACAAACACTTTCAAAACAAACTTTTCAAAAAAAACCTTGAAACATCTTTTCAAAAAGACAAACACCTTTTGTAAAACATTCGAGTAAAGAATTGTTACAAGGGTAGCCTATACAAGGCATCTTTTTCAAAACCTTTTCAAAAACCACACATAAAGCACCATTTCGAACAATTGAAAACTAAGGCAAGCTGATCTAAGCAAGTACCTAAGAGCCCATGGATAACCATGGATATAAAGGGTGCTAATACCTTCCCTTTCTATAACCTACTCCCCGAACCCAAGAAAAATCTCAAAGGTTTTTACTGTGCTTTTTGAACCTTTCCTTAGGATAAAATAAAAAGTCGGTGGCGACTCTTGCTCAACCGAAACATTTGCGAAAACAAACGCAAAACCATAGTCAGTTCTCCCACCGTATCACACTAACCATATAATTATATTCAAGAATCGTGCCCTATATTTCTCCATAGAAGTCCAGTTTCAGAGCTCTGCAACTCAACTTCAATAGGTAGATTCCTTCATCAATTCTTCAAAACTTTGATATCATTGTAATTCTCTCATTGCCCTGGTTCTAGTCGCAACACTTGCTTTTTACTGGAAACACGTTTTGACCATGAAATTTCAAATCCCTTTTCAAAACTTTCTTTACAAATTTCTTGAGCTACAGTTTATATAAATTTGGCACGAGGGTGTGGTTGTCGTTGTCTTGAAGAGACAAAGCGAATGGCATATGTCTGAGCTTTTGATTTTACAGTTGGAGAGACCTATAATTCACGTTGGCTGGAGGTTGAAGATGACCAACGTGTCATCTTCCAACCAATAATGGCACGCCACTTGTTATTTTTGAATTTTGATTTAATAATTGATTCAGTGCTTTATTCACTAATGATCATGATATGCACAACACGCCAGATCCCTTAGATTTGATTACTAACGCGTTTTGACTCTCATCCAATGGTCCACATAATTTTTACTTTTATTTTCTTTTCTGATTTTTATATTTAATTGTTTTAAACTTCAAAAAATCACAAAATTCATTTTAAGTCCAAAAAATCTGAAAAAATTATGAAAAATATTTTTGATTATTCTCTTTCTGATTTTTACTTTTTCACAATTTAATTTTTTGTTTTGATATTTTTTATAAATTTTCACTTTCTTTGAATTGATTTAAATGTTTTAAAAATACTTTTATGCATTTTTAAATTCTAAATTTTTTTTGGAATGATCCAATAATATTGTGACAAATATTGGTGACCTTATTTTATTTTTGTTTCTGACTTTGCTATTTTTTATCATTTTTGGTTTATTTTACCTATTTCTTTAAATTTTAAAATAGTTTCTAACTTTAAAAAATTACCAAAAAATTTATAAAATCATTTGAGCCCTTTTCTGATTTTTCTATGGTCTTACTTTTTATTTCTTGATTAATTTGAACATAGTTGATATTTTTCTCTTTTATTTCTATTTTTAAACATTATTTTTAAACCTTTTTGTATATATTAAAATGTAATATTACTTTGTGACTATTTTCTGGCTGATCTTGAGTTAAATTTCTGATCATGAACTTTATTAACATCATTGGATCCATGGTGTTGAGTCTAACTCCACAAAAATGGATGAATGATTTTAATAATAGTTTGATTAAATTTAATCCAAAAGTGATTTGTATATTCTCTCTCACCCCTCTTCATCTCATCCCCTTCTTATTGCACTAAATGTTGTTGGAGCATGATCTCTATACATGTCTCAAAATAAATGGTGCATAGATTGCTATTGACCGGCCTCAAAATAGGTGCGACTTCTATATAAGTCCACTTATGATTGCTTAATATAGCGCTAAATTTTGTCCAGATTCGAATAAATGATCATTTGTGGCCAAAAGTTATGTTTGCAAGCCCAAGTATATTAATTTGATCTCTTTGATCCAATAACCTTGAGATTCAGTATGTGGAAGCTTTGGTTCTACCAATCCTCTAATAGATCTACAACACCTTTGGTCAACGCGGATCACTTAAACATTGTTGATCATTAAATGATACTCATAAGGATTCCAAATGGATGATATACTTGACAAAAAACAAATGCAACTTGTTGTGTGGAGGCTTTGGTTCTATCAATCCTCTAATGAGTTTCAAATGCAGGTTTCAAGATGATCATCCAACTAACCACTAATCACTAATAATTGACTTTATCCTTTATTCTTTTATTATATGCCCCTTTTATTTTTATGCACTATTTACTTTTAGCATTTACATTTCATGCCATTTTCATCTTTGCTCATTTGAGTATTTACTTTCTTGTCTTTTTTTATTTTTGCTCACTTGAGTTTTACTTTTCTTTTTAAAACACCTAATAATCAACATAAACCCTAAAAATATTTAATGATACTTGGACTATTTGGTTACTATCCTTGGCATTATGGAGCACTGGACTTTTTGGACTTAGGATTAGAAACCTTGGCCTATTTTTTCTGGAGCTCTTGAGGTTTACCTCAAGACATTGGGTTGTTTATTTGTTTTGTGTGCAGGTTGTTGTGATTACGTCCTTTGTTTCTAATCTGGAATTCACCCGTATACATCCGTTGCTCAGCCCAATTTTTGTGAAGACTTAATACACTTGAAGTTTGGTTCTCTCAAGAGGTCTAGTATTTTTGCTTGTTTGGTTTCAATCCAAATGATGGGAATTCTATCTTGATTCATAATGTCAAGAATTGGCTTCTTGTTGGTTAGTTGGTTCATATCCCTAGCTTCTATCTAATGCTTTAGGATAGTCTCTTCTTCTCCTCCCATCTTCTTTAATTTCAAAAATCTTCTCTCTCCTTTTGAAAACTCTTCTTGTTTTTTTTTAACTTGAACCAGTTTCATAAAAAACTTGAACTTAGGTCCATGCATTTTCAAAACCTTTTCATAAATAAACTTCAATAAACTTAATAATACCTTGACATTTTTTTTGAGAAGACTAAAAGTCAATCAATCTCATTTCAAATCATTTTCCCACTTTGGTTTTTATCTTTAAACTTTTCTCAAAAGATTAGACTCTTGTCAATCCTTGTAGTGATGCAAACAACTATACTTCTACAATATGTAGTGAAGAGAGATATCTTCCACTTGGATGTTGAGTGAGGTATTGTGGATTTTAAAATCCAAGCCATATCCTCCACTTTGAGATGATGCAAATTCTCCTTTCTCGTGATTGTGGGTAGTAAGTATGTTTTCCACACGGACAATGATGATGATGTTTTATCTTATAAAATTAACCAACACATTTGTGTTTTTTTTTAATTTTAAAAAGAGGAACTATGTGTACTCTGATCCCCTATTGCATGCAAAGGTGGTACGTAGGCACTAAAGGTTCGCAACCACGGCAGGTGCAAAAATCATAAAAAATATATTTCTTGTCTCACCTCCACCATCTATTTTTACACAATATTTTATTGTCAAAATATACAGATTTTTCAAAGAGGTTCATGCAGAGTACTGTAGATGTTTAGGGCGCTAATACCTTCCCTTTACATAACCAACCCCCTTACCTTGAATCTTCCTCCCTCTTTTTTGGGTTACTCGCTCTTTTCCCATTCCTTTGGAAATAATAAAGTGCGGTGGAGATTTTTATTTTGATTTGTATAAGTCTAGTCAACCCAATGGCTTAGTCTTAAACATTTCTACCGCTACAGTATGTACATGATGATGCATAAGCCCAGATGGTCCTTTTAAAAAGGTAGGACAAATTTGGGATATGACAGTCATGAATTGTTTTTTTACCCCGGTTATATTAAAAACAGAGGGAGTATGTGGTTTTTATTTTTTAAAAGCAATAAAACATGGTGCGCCTTGGCATTATACCTCACTTTTTTGGTTGAGGTGAAAGCTTCATCATGAAATATATTATTTATATTCGTGTTAGTATTGAACGACATTAATGTCGCACCAGTCCTTATGGATACGATAAACAAAATACTTACTTTTAATATTGAACATTAAAATGGCATCGTTGCCAGGAACTAGTGTTTGAACGATGAAGTATAACAATAGTTTCTATCATTTTAAGGTTTGTGCATTTATTTTATATATATATATATATATATATATATATATATATATATATATATATATATATATATATATATATATATATATATATATATATATATATATATATATATATATATATATATATATATATATATATATATATATATATATATATATATATATATATATATATATATATATATATATATATATATATATATATCCTTTATGTTGCTCATTTTTGTTGGTTATATTGTGAATTATGTTTATGTGAGGTAAAACATCGGCAGATCAATTGCTCTTTGATCTAGAGATCGAAAGAACTACTCGAAGAAACAATAGCAAAACCAGAAAATACAAACAACTAGCCAAGCAAAAAGAAGAAAAAGAAGAAAATTCTAATTTGTTTTCTTCGACATCTCCAAAACCAGAAATAATGCATGAACTTGGAGAGAACAACAACAATCTCAACAATAATAACAACCTCAACAACAATAACCAGGGTAAAATAGTAAAATCTGATTATTTTACTTTCTCGGTTTTAGTAAAAAAAATTAGGTAAAATATGTTAACCCCTCGGTTTTATTAAAACCGAGGTAAATTATGCTTTTAAAAAAACATTACATTGTTTATTAAATAAATCATGATTCATCATCATTGTGATTGCAGATTTTGTTGCATATCTTGTACGCATCTAACTTCTACTGTTTTCAAAGGTTGAGCTTCTTTCTTTGTGTAACTTGAAGCAAGAATGGTTTTCTGAACTTGCAATCTATCAAATGAGTATTTTTCAAAGGTTGAGCTCCCTTCTTTAACTGAGGGTTGTTCCAAAAATACAGCAACAACAACATCAACACTATTATGTGAGATAGATTGCATGGATAGAAAAATGTTTTGTTCAAGGATAGAAGAACATTGAAGATTTTTTCTATCTTGCAATTCATCCCAAATAATGATGCATATGAGTTTGGGGTGGTAACATATAAGTAGTATTAGGGTAAAATCTATTTAAAGATTGTTTTTATGGTAAAATCTGATTATTCTATTTCTCGGCTATTAGGGAAACCAAAGGGATAGATAATTTAGTTTACACTTATAAACAAATAAAAACATAAACTGTAATAGCAGAGATTCAAAGAATCTCCTCAATTGTTTTTCACCTTGGTTATATTAAAAACTGAGGGGATATATGATTTTTATTTTTAAAAGCAATAAAACATGACACGCCTTGGCATGATACATCAGTTTTTTGGCTGAGGTGAAAACTTCGTCATGAAATGTATTACTTATGGTTAAATATACAACAACTCTATAATATAGGCGAAATTTGCTTTACCCCTTGTAAATTATTATTTTTGAATCACCCCCTCGAAATATAAAAATACTATGTCTTTACCCCCCTTTGTGCATTTGTTAATAATGCGAATATATATATATATATATATATATATATATATATATATATATATATATATATATATATATATATATATATATATATATATATATATATATATATATATATATATATATATATATTATATATATATATATATTATATATATATATATATATATATATATATATATATATATATATATATATATATATATATATATATATATATATATATATATATATATATATATATATATATATATATATATATATATATATATATATATATATATATATATATATAGTTATATAGTTATATAGTTATCCTTTATGTTGCTTATTTGTGTTGGTTAGATTGTGAGTTTTGTTTATGCGAGGTAAAACATCAATGAATCAATTGCTCTTTGATCCAGAGATCAAAAGAACTACCCGAAGAAACAATAAAAAACCAGAAAACACAAATAAATAGTCAAGCAAAAGAAGCAACAAGAAGAAACTTCTATTTTTGATTACTTCGACATCTCTAAAACTAGCAATAATGGCTAAAGATGGAGAGAACAACAACAATCTCAACAATAATAACAACCTCAACAACAACCAAGGTAAAATAGTAAATCTGAATATTTTACTACCTTGTTTATAGTAAAAAATCGTGGTAAAATATGTTAACCCGAGGTAAATAATTTTTTTTAATAAAAAACATTACATTATTTACACATAATATTAAACAAATCCTGATTCATCATCGCGGATTCATGGCTGTAATACTAGATTTTGTTGCACATTTTGTATGCATCCAATTCTACTATTTTGAAAGGTTGAACTCCATTAGTTGTGTAACTTGAAGAAATAATGATTTTCGGCACTTGGAATCTATCAACTGATTACTTTTCAAAGGTTGATCTCCATTCTTTAACCGATGATTGTTCCAAAAATTCAACAACAACAACATGAACACCATTATGTGAGATAGATCGCAAGGGAAGAAAAATGTTTTGTTCAAGGATATAAGAACATTGCCCTTTTTTTTTGTCTTGCAATCCATCCCAAAGAATGATGCGTACGTGTTTGGGGCGACAGCATATGAGTACATTAGGGTAAAATCTACTTAACGATTGTTTTTATAATAAAATATAATTATTTTATCCCACGGGTTATTACAGAAACCGAATGATAAATCATTTAATTTAAACTTATAAACAAATAAAAACATAAAATGTAATAGCTGGGATTTGAAGCATGTCCTAAATTTTTTTTCACCTCCGTTATCTTAAAAACCGAGAGGATATATGGTTTTAATTTTTAAAAAACAATAAAATATGGTACGCATTGGCATTATACCTCACTTTTTTTGGCTGAGGTGAAAGCTTCATCATGAAATGTATTATTTGTAGTCGTGTAAGTATTGAAAGACATTAATATCTCAGAAGTCCATGTGGATATGATAAACAAAATACTTACTTTTGATATTGAACATCAAAATGACGTCGTTGTTGGGGACTGGCGTTTTGATATTGAAGCATAGAAATAACTTATATCATTTTAAGCTTTGTGCATTTGTTAATAATGCGAATATATATATATATATATATATATATATATATATATATATATATATATATATATATATATATATATATATATATATATATATATATATATATATATATATATATATATATATATATATATATATATATATATATATATATATATATTATCCATTATGTTTCTCACTTGTGTTGGTTAGATTGTGAGTTCTATTTATGTGAGGTAAAACATCGGCTGATCAATTAATATTTGATCCAGAGATCAAAAGAACTACTTAAAGAAATAATAGCAAAATCAAAAAACACAAACAACTATCTAAGAAAAAGAAGCAACGAGAGGTGTTGTACCCCAAAATTTTCCATCTCATTTCTCAAGACACTTTCTCACAAGTTCAATATTGCACAAGTATAATTGGTTTTTTTAATTAATTGAAAGAGCAAAGCAGATAAGTTTGAGTTTTTGACAAAACTGAAAAAAATCTTGCTTCGATTCATGCTAGCTTCGACCGAGCATTGTTTCGATTCATGTTTGTTTCACAAGCTTCGGTTGGGGCATTGTTTCCTTCGAAGCAGCCTGCTTCCAATCCACCTTAATGCCTGCTTTGAATCCACCTTCAATCTTGATTCAAATCCACCTTAATACCTGCTTCGAATCCATTTTCAATTTTGCTTTGAATCTACCCTAATGCCTACTTCGAATCTAACCTAATGCCTGCTTTGAATCCACCCTTAATGTTTACTTCGAATCCACATTAATACCTCTTCTGATTGGTTATCTGGCCTCTTTCGATGTAAGCATTCCCAAGCTTTAATTGGAGGCCTCCTTCATGCTTGCTTCATGTTCCTAAGTTTCGATTGAGGCAATAGCCTCTTGCATGCTTTCTTCATGCAAGGCTTCGATTGAGAAAAGGCTTCTTACATGTTTGCTTTAATTCACAAAGAAGTAACCTCCTGCATGCAAGTTTCGTTTGGATAAAGGTTATCTTCATGAAAGCTTCGATTGGGCATCTGGCTTCTTTGAGCAAGCTTGGTTCCTATGCTTCGTTTGGACATTTGGTTTCTTTTGGTGAAGTAAGAAAGTAATCCAAAATTCTTTTCATTTTGATTATTCCATTGAGATTATCTTGCCCACTCAAAGTAGTATATTCAGCTGGATATGGCCCAATCAAAAGGCATGCCATTGTGGGGAATATTTAGTTTTGCTTGCCTTGAGTTTGGTCGAAGGTTGGACTTACGTGATAAAAAACAAAAGGGTTCAAAATGGTACATGCAAAAGACATGCCATTGTTGGAAACATTCTATTTCATTTGCTCTTGAGTTTGGTCGAAGGCTGGATCTGTATGGCCAAAACGAAAGACATGGTATTCCATCCAAGGCATCAAGTTGAAGACAAAATCCATAGGTCAGGGCTACATGATCTTGCTCTTCAGGCCTCAAACCTATGCCTCACTCCATAATTAAATGTTTACACAATTAGTTAAATTATTACCCATGTGTTTAAAGTATTGTCAAAAGGTCATTCCGTATATGGAAAAAAGTTATCATTGTCATTTCAGGAAAACAGGCTTTATGCAAATTATCAATGCATTGAGCCTTGTAACCTTTGTCTCTGAGTGCAAGTAACATCAAAAAGTATGAGTCAAGTCTCCTGCAAACATCAGGCCCCCCACTTGTACTTGAACTTGGGAACCATGAAAAACCCATTAAACAATATTTCTTTTCGTTTTATACAAAACAATAACATGTTATCCTGAACATGAAAGAACCCTCTTCTCTATAAATTGAGAGACTCTTTACAAATCAGGGGGCAAATTTTTTGATAGAGAAAAAAGATCATAAAAAACTCTCAAACTCTAAAAATCTAAAAAAAACTCAAATCCCTTCATACGTTAGAGCCTTTCAATTCACGCTCTAACTTCCACACATCAGCCTTTCGATTCAACCTATAACATCCACACATCATCCCTTTCGATTCACCCTCCAGCTTCCATATACATCAGTCTTTTGACTCGCTCCCTCTTGCTTTCATATACTAGCCTTGGAACATTTCCAAAGCCTTTAAGAAAGACCACTCAAGGAAGTCAGAGAACGCTTCGATTCACTCCTAATCAACCTTCAATTCAAGTGGTTTTCAAAGAAAAGTATCAACTGGAATAGCTTCAAGGAGTTTGAGGCAGACTTGATCAAATATCAAACCATTTTGGGAGGTTCTATCGAAGTACTTCAAGTTTCACTCCAAGAGGTAAGATTTCTTAAACTTGGTACCTTTCATTCAAACTTCATTTGTATATGCATTAAAAATAAGAAATGTAGATATCATGTCTAGGAAGTTAGCCATGCTTTTAGTTTCGATTATCATGGCATATATGTCGAGAACTGCAATTCTAACTAGTTAGGCTTCGATTATGGCAACAAACATATTTTTGCTAACCTTTGATTTATGGTTTTCAAATGTTATATAGTTAGACGTGTATTCAAATTTTAGACAGGTTTGGTATTTATACTGTTCGATTTGGTTAGGAATCGAAGCTTTCAAAAAGCTTAACTTGGTAATGTACATCCCTGTGCTCGAAGGAATGAAATGAAGCCCCGAGTTCATTTTATTTTTAGTGCAAGCTGTACAACCAATAGATGAAACAGACCACCCCAGTGGTACAAACAGCGCGTGCGAAAGGCATTTCTATGTAGGGTCCTGGGTTCAAACCCTGGCAGGACAGGACCATATTTATCCTTTATTTGTTTCCTTTTCTTTTTTGACAAACTTCAAACATTTTTCCAACCAATCAAAACAACTCCTTTTGAGTTGATATTTTACACACTATTTATTTACAAGTTTTATTTTTACGAATATATAAATATATTACAAAAAATATTTTATTTTCATAATTATTTTAATTAATCAAAACCTTTCTTTAACAAAATCAAAACAAAGTTCATTTTCTTTTCATTCCAATTCTTTCATTTATTCACATTCAATATGGTTTTAATAATTAATTAGGATTTAATTTCTTGTAATCCTCATTTGTACATTTATATCCCCATCCCCAAGTGATGTAATAGCATAGTAAATTTACTTTCCGCAATTTACCACTTTCATATAAATGTTAGTAATTAGGGTGTGTATGGCAAGATTAAAACCAATGCTTAAAAAACCCTAATTCAAGACAAAATGCAAGCAATCAAACACACCATTCACACACATGCACCTCTAGGGTAATCTCACTTGTTGCCTCAGAAAATAGTCATGTCCCTCGAATATGGTGTTTTAGAAAAGACCCTCGATAAAAGATCATAGTCCCTCGATGACCCTCGATGTTGCCTTCGGTAAACGATCTAGTCCCTAAACGACATTGCTAAAATGTCTCATAGGTTGCCTTCTATGACTATACAAACAACCCACGCCCGTCCCTTCACATCTAACGATGGGACTTCTTACCAAATCAATGGTAAGATAGCAATATCTAAAGGAGGAGGAAAAGAATATTAGACCTTTTGAGTAGGTAGGACGCTCATAGTTGCTCGCATGCTCACAACAAAAACATTTTACACACCAACACTTTCATTTGAAACATTTTCAAAAGACAAAGCTCTTTGTACGCATTCTTATAGAGACGGGAATCATTACAAAGATACTTTTCAAAATAACATTCAAAAATACATTCCACAAATACCTCTTTGAAATATTTTCAAAACCAAACACTTTGTACGCATTCTTATAGAGACAAGAATAATTACAAAGACGTTTTCAAAATACTTTCAAAACCCACACCACAAGCACATTTTCGAACAAAAGCAAATGATCTAGCAAGTAACTAAGAGCTCGTAGATAACTACGGATGAAAAGGATGCTAATACCTTCCCTTTTCATAACCTACCCCCCGAACTCAAAAAATAATCTCGAAAGGTTTTTCCTCTTCTTTTCAGCCTTTCCTTATTGGATAAAAGAAAAGTCGGTGGCGACTCTTGCTATCTGCAACAATTGCAATCAAATGTAAAACACCCAAGCCAGTTCTCCCACCGTGTTATAGAACAGGAGACTCTGCTGGGGAATCGATAGTTTGTGGGGTTACCTTAGGGCTAGATCACTTTTACTTGCTTTCATTGTTTGACTTGCTTGCTTTACATTTTTGGGTCCTTATTTGGGTTGTTGTTAAATATCCTACACCCGAATCTGGGGAACCTTTTTAGGTAAGTAGCAATAAATCATGGAGGTTGTACGGTGTAGACCGATATGGACAAAGTGATAGCTATGTTAGTGTGATACTCTGGCTTGTACTAATGTTCCTTGAGTCAGTCAAGGAAAGAATTAGGCTTCCTTATAGTGTCATTAAGCGCTAACTGACCTTTAGAACCTTTAATTGACTCATCCTAAGCCACTAGAAAGTAGTGAGATGGTCGGCTTTGGTTCCGACCAAAGATAGGTTGATACTCGATGCTACACTCGTTGAGATTGGACTTTTGGGATATTCTGGCTGCAATACTTTGGTGCTTGAGCTAGAACAATGCCTAAAAGAAAGGTTGGTGATATGAGACTCTTTAGAACCCGATCACTTTCTAAGACATGATGATCCAACTACACTTCAAGAGGGTACTTACCTATAAACCCCATGCAATCCTGAACCTAAGGACTTGTCTTCTTTGTGTGTATATGACTATTTGTACATAATAACTTGCTTGCTTTGCATACTTGTACATGACATCATACCATTGCATTTTCAATAACCATTTCAAGGATCTAAATGGTCTATGATGCAGGGTCATGTTGAACCAAATGTCTATCGAGGGGTAAGAGGATTTATTCTCCTCTAACCAAACATCGTCAAAGACCAAAGCATGATAACGTAAGTCAAGTTCTACGACCCACTTGACATGGTGAGCATGACTCTCGTGGAAGGACATCCACCGATACGAAGTTCTCTAATCAAAACGGTTGATCAAAATTCAACTTCTGATATATTCTTGTGTTTACCTCGCAAGATCCTTGAAAACACGCATCCACATACCATGCGTCATATCATGACAAGTTTCTCCCACACAGGTTTCCTTATATTCCTACTGTTTATTTCAGTAAGATGGATATGGAACAAACAGTGAAGGATCTTCAAGCACAAAATGCTCAATTCCAACAATTGTTCCTGAACCTATCCAAGGGGCAAGAAGAAGTGAAAGCACTCCTAACTAAGGGCATGGCCATGGAGAATCCTGAGGACAACAAGGATGACCAGTTGGAACGACTACAAACTAAGATAGCCACAATGAAAATCTAGATGATGGGCTAGATGGTGGGTCAGATGGCTTTTATCCAAAACTTCGCTCAGGGACAAGAAGAGTTGAGAGTCCTCATCAACAAACTTAATCAAGACGGAGGAAACCATATGAAACAAACGATTGAGATTGGAGATCAAGTCTTTAATCAGCCCTCCATAAGACAAGAAGCCAGTTTGGTGGAGAGCAGAGCTTTCCAAATTGCTGCCATGTCATGATCCCAACAACAACCTCGCCAACAACGACAGAGGAATCAACGCAAGGAGGTCGCACCTAAGAGACAATTCACCGGGATTGGTGTGTCACTGGCTCAGGCGCTACAACACATGTTGAAGTAAGATCTAATTACGTTAAAGGTTCCTCCCCCAATCCTAAAACTGATGCTCCTAGTTACCATCCCAATGAGAGGTGTACTACCATTCTGATAGTCCTGGGCATGATACGAATGGTTGTTGGGCTCTGAAGAACAAAATTCAAGACCTAATCGACGAAGGAGTGTTAGAATTTACACAAGATGATCAACTAGAGATCTTTTATCACCCCTCAAGGGCATCCATATGAAGTGACGATTTAGGCAGAGGAATTTTCTGTTTGTTTGAATTTTCAGTTGTAATTTCTTTGTTTTCTTAAATACTTATCTTTATGTCAAACTTTGGTTATTCTCGTTAATGCATTGCATATGTTTTTCTTGAATTAATCCATTTGTTTTCATTTAAACTATGATTTTTACTCCCTTTATAATATTTAACTCTTGTTTTAAAAAGTTGCAAGTCTTTAGAGGGAGGATGACGAAAATAATGCCATAATCTCATACATTATGTTTTTGGACAGACCTTGCTGACGATGTACATGCGTTTGTTTCAATTACTAAACATTATAAGGAGGATAATCCCTAGTCAACCCCTTTGAGCCAAAGAAGTAGGAGTTTTCTTTTTCACACAAATTGAAACCTCTAATCAAAACCTGGGGCAGGGTGGTCTCTTAGTTAATTCATATGTGCGTTCAGTCGCAAGCTTTCACTTCATACACAATGAATGACAACTAAAACGTCCTTCTGACTCAGAAAACAAAGATGGTT
Source organism: Vicia faba (assembly GCA_948472305.1). Taxonomy (NCBI): domain Eukaryota; kingdom Viridiplantae; phylum Streptophyta; class Magnoliopsida; order Fabales; family Fabaceae; genus Vicia; species Vicia faba. The sequence continues at coordinate 1,577,128,020 of OX451736.1, read as the reverse complement.
CCCTATCAAATAGGCAGTCATTATCTCTCAAAAGAAAAGCCCACTAAGTCAAAACCTACGAAGGAGACTTATGAAAACTGGGGGCATCCTGCTGACTGTAATCTTAAAACGAGAATATTCAGGCAAAAATCAGGGATAATGAATCAAAAAAGAGGATGCTACAAATCCTCAACAACATGAAAAAAGTTTCAAAAAATGACTGCCTTCCAACAAACTTAACATGTCTGAACCATCACCAAAACGTCATTTCAGACTCAATTGGAATTCAAATGCACAATTAACTGAGTTAGGGACTGAAGAACATCACGAAGAACGGGAGGGTACAAATACACTTTGAGCCTTATCCTTTGTTTCTTAAACCGTGAACCAGACCACGCTACAACCCTTCAAAAGTCCTAATTGAAGCATGGGTTAGTTTAAAAGCCTACTGTTACCAAAGGTATCCTGACTCCTGTAAGGCTTACTCTAAATTCTGAGTATTATTCACATTCTTACAAAATTCTTTTATCTGCTAAAATGCATTTTCAAAACATCAAGATAAGCATAAACTTTTTATTATTTGAATATTGTTGTTTGCATATGGCTAATTGTTTGACAGCGGAGAAATTCACACAATGAATACCCAATGAATGGAAAATCTGAAGAAAACAGAACCACTTCAAATGGGATGACACTTCCAATGACAAATCTCCTATAAGAAAGGGGGAATGACATGTCACCATCAAACTCATCTGGGGGCAGTAAAGTCAAGATTCCAGGAAATCTCCCAAGAAATGCTAAATAACCAGGGGCATGTCTGTATCTGAATCACTTGGGGGCATTGAACGTGAATTCCAGCAAAGAGTTACGTACGGTCAAGCAAACATTTCCTGGTAGTACTACGACACTTACTACATGGGGCAGTGACAAATCTCCACAATGTCCTTTTAATAAAGTGATCCCCAGTCAAGTCTCCATAAATTCATCTCTATAAGGTTATCCCCACAAAATAATCTTCATGGACAAGGGTCCAAAACCCTCAAGGCCAAATTCATGGATACCCCCATAAAATTGGATCCATGCAATCCTCAGCCAGAGTTTCAAATATCTGGAAAACCTCTCTGTAATACTTGGCAGAACCGACTGTTATACTGGTTTACGTTTTGCGTTTTTTGTTTTCAAAATGTCGCGGTAAGCAAGAGTCGCCACCGACTTTTATTTCATCCAATCATGGAAAAGGAAAAAGAACAGAAAAAACCTTTTTTCGAGATATTCTGAGTACGGGGGGTAGATTATAGAAAGGGAAGGTGTTAGCACCCTTTCCATCCATGGTTTTCCATGGGCTCTTAGGTACTTGCTAATTTTTTCAAATTTCTTGTGTGTGCTTGTTTTGAAAATGTTTTACTTCGTGATAACCCTTGTATCAGTCCTCAAGGGTGTGACGAAGTTTGTTTTGAAAATTTGTTTTTAAAGGTGTCCGTGTGAAAAGTTTTGTTGAGCAAGTACTTAAGATTCTACCTACTCGAAAAAAGATTGTTCATTCTCATTTCCTTTAGACAGCGCTATCCTACTATTAAGGAGTAGACAGCCCCGTCGTTGGAGTTTATAAGGGACGTTCGAAAGGGACAAGTACAATCACTAAAGCAACAGTTAGAAAACCTTAGTAGTAACCCTAGAGTCTTAAGATCTTTCCGAGGCAACATTCGAATGGGACATTTTGATCTTTTAGACTGAAGGGAAACCACTAAAATCTCCTATGCTTAATGACTATTTTACTAAAGGCAACCAAAGTGAGGCAAACCCTAGCAGTGCGCATGTGCACGTAAATTGTTTTAGTTATTTAGTCTTTGCACATTAGGTGATCTACCGTTTTAATTTCAAGATATTCTTGCCATACAATCCTATTAGCATGCATCTAACAGTTAAACATTTGCAGGAATTTAAAATGCGAGAAAATAAACCTAGCTATTACAAGGCTTTGACAGTTACATAATTATCTCGACTGAAAATAAAAATGCAGAAGTTTAAAACCCTAGTTATTATTACATCCTCGAAACAGTTACAATAATAATAAAAATAACTAAAATGCGTGCGAAAAAATTAATGAGATAAAAATGGAGAACCCTAAAAATCTGATTGAAAAATATTTAAATTATTTTTGAGAAAAGACTCAATTAGGTTATGTACAACTAAAACCCTAATTCTAATTATTTTTAATTATAAAAATAAATTTAAATCAACCTAATTTAAACTAAATTAAATAATTCAAGAAAATAAAATATTTTATAAAAAAAAAGATTTTTTGTATTTTTTGTGGTTTTTTGATTTTATGATTACAGTGTTGTGAACTGTTGTCTGGAGATAAGAGAGAAGGAACTTGGATAGTAAGGTTATGAGAAGGAACCTGGATAGTAGGGTTACTTCGATATGAAAGCCTATATAGTAGGGATGTGAGAAGGAACCTGGATGGTAGGGTTACTTCGATATGAAAGCCTGGATAGTAGAGCTGTGAGAAGGAACTTGGATAGTAGGGTTACTTCGATATGAAAGCCTGGATAGTAGGGCTATGATAAGGAACCTGGATAGTAGGGTTACTTAGATATGAAAGCCTGGATAGTAGGGCTGTGAGAAGGAACCTGGGTAGTAGGGTTACTTCGATATGAAAGCCTGGATAGTAGGGCTGTGAGAAGGAACCCGGATAGTAGGGTTACTTCGATATGAAATCCTGGATAGTATGGCTGTGAGAAGGAACCTGGGTAGTAGGGTTACTTCGATATGAAAGCCTGGATATTAGGGGTATGAGAAGGAACCTGGGTAGTAGGGTTACTTCGAAATGAAATCCTAGATAGTAGGGCTGTGAGAAGGAACCTTGATCGTAGGTTTACTTCGATATGAAAGCCTGGATAGTAGGTTTGTGAGAAGGAACCTGGATCGTAGGGTTACTTCGATATGAAAGCCTGGATAGTAGGGTTACTTCGATATGAAAGCCTGGATAGTAGGGCTGTGAGAAGGAACCTGGATAGTAGGATTACTTCGATATTAAAGCCTGGATAGTAGGGCTGTGAGAAGGAACCTGGATAGTAGGGACGTGAGAAGGAACCTTGATAGTAGGGTTACTTCGATATGAAAGCCTGGATAGTAGGGCTGTGAGAAGGAACCTGGATAGTAGGGTTACTTCGATATGAAAGTCTGGATAGTATGGTTGTGAGAAGAAACCTGAATAGTATGGTTACTTTAAAGCGATAGTGTAGATTAGTTGACCCGTTTGGTTTCGGGAACTGAGTTTCCATTAGTCGTTTGTAGATGTGATCTGTATAATTGCTGGATTTGTTGAAGCTAATCCTCTTTTCCTGTAAAAGATATCCGGGTTAGTTATATGCGATGCATGAAATGCGGGGTGAGATGATGTTCTCAAAATAAATGAGAATATGATGTATATGACATGTATGTGTTGTACCCCAAAATTTGCCCTCTTATTTTTCTCAAAAAATCACCCTGGATCCTCAGGTTTACTTCCATCCAATCCTAAGCTTTGAATTACAAATTTTTCATGAAGATCACTCGTAAGGGCAAAATAGTAATTTACACGCTGAAAGACCAAACTTTGACCTTTTGATCAAATCAAATCTCAAAAAATCATATTTCATCAAAACATGTTGAAACAGGAAGTTTGTTCCATCTAAAGTTCAAAAGTCAAATTTACTATGGAAAAGCCAAATTTCTAAATACTTGGGATTTTTCTAAGTGTTTAAGAAAAAATGACACTTCAGAACTTCTAAACCAACCTCCAGACAGGAGCAGTCAGAAGTTGCAAACTTACCTCAGCGCATAACATTCGGTCAGAATGTGGCTCTTCAGCATCTACGCAAGCTAAGTCAGAATTTTCCAGAAGATTATAAAACGTGATGAAAAAATTTGAATGCTCTTTCAGAACATGCTGGAAAGCATGGGGATCCCTCATAACTTTCTGAGGCAACAGGATACAAAGATCAGAACTTGGGTGCGTTGTTTTGGACTATGCTGAAGTGGAACTTCTGGCTCAGATTTAAGTAATGATGCAAATCTCATATTATAAGATTTCTGATTTTTGACAAATCTCATCATCATTTAATGCTCATTAATGCTCACAACCACTTTTGAGTCTTTGTCCAAAGGGTCTCTCCACGTGTAGCATAGAAATACATTTATACAGATTTAGGTATGGGTCCATGCGCTACTTTTCGCTTGTGGGTGTCACTTTTCCTTAATCCTTGCTTACTAATCCAGCCTAGGCTAAAAGCTGTCAATCATCACAACCTTTTTTGAACTTTCTTCAAGAGTAAGTCAGCATCCAGTGCATGATATTGGCGCCACTTGACATTTTAAAACCCACAAAGCTTTACCTATAAATAGAAGGCCATTGGTCATTGAGAAAGGGTCCAGAAAAATTGCTGAAAAGAGGCAGAAAGTTTGAGCAAGAAAAAAACCTTGAATCTCTGCCCAAAATTCCTAGTGTTTCAAGAACCCTAAACACAACGCACAAAAAACCATTAACTTTGAATCCCCTGCTTTCAAACTCCATTTGTTCTCAAAATATTTCTTGACTAAAAAAACCATCCATACAGTTTCTGATCCACACGTTGGAAACTGCCATAACTTTTGTATTCATACTACTATATACCCTCCATCCATCCATTCAAAGAAGTCAGAACGTCATCCCCTTGCCATCCCCAGAAGTTGGAGACTGTCAGTTTACTGAGTACGTAAAGAAGCTGTTCAGAACATCATCAGAGTTGAGGCTAACTTCAGTTCACAAAAATTATTCCAGCTGCAAGCGCTATGACACCTGCTGAAACTGTCTTAGGCATATCTTCTATTTTATAGAGAAATAACCAAATTGCAGATGTTCTGACTAGCATAGAGAGAGACCAAGTTCTGACATTGGCATCAACACTTCTGGAGCCTATTTTGTTTTTAGTAATATCAGAACTTCTGAAAATTACTGTGTTCCCAACAGGGTCAGAACCTCTGACCTCATACATTTTCACTAACAGGTTTCTGCTTTGCAGCGTGCCAGGGTCAGAACCTCTTACCTATACATTTTCACTAACAGGTTTCTGTTTTGCAGCGAGCCAGGGTCAGAACCTCTGACCTATACATTTTCACTAACAGGTTTCTGTTCTGCAGTATGCCAGGGTCAGAACCTCTGACTTCCTTTAGGCAGCACGCTGATCCTCCTTTTTTCTTCCCCTTGTTATTTTCTTTTTCTTTATTTTTCTCGCTGGCACTCTCCATTTCATTAATCAGCAAAACACCAAAAATATTTTATTTACACTTTATTTTATTTCTTAAAACAAAAGACAAAAAAAAATTTTCTTAAAACAAAACAAGTTCATTTAGTATTTTCTTGTATGTATTTAAATATGGTTTTAATAGTAATTTAGGTCTTTATGTTCATTTGTAATTCCCCTTCATAAATTTGTACCCTCATCCCCTAAATATTGTAATAGCGTAGGACTTTATATTTCTGCAATTTATCGCTTTCAAATGTAAATGCTAGTAAAAGATAAATCAAATAGAAGACCATAATTCAAGATACAATCAAGCATGCAAAATAACACACTTGCACACAATAACCCTTAGGGTTTCTCCACTTGGCTGCCTTATACAAAAATAGCCATATTACGCATGCGAAGTATCTTGGTAAAACAAACAAAATTAAAAGATCATAGTCCCTCGATGACGCTATTCTAAGTTGTCTTACAAAAATGACCTTGGTCCCTCAAAAATGCTAAGATACTTTGCATCATTGCTAATCATGGTTATATGATGACTCGCGCCCGTCCCGTTTACATCCAAAGATAGGGTTGCTTACCAAATCAATGGTAAGACAACAATGTCAAAGGAATAGAAAATATATAGGAAAGACATATGAGTAGGTAGATTGCTTCTAGTTACTTGCTCTATTTTCAAACAAATATCCTTGCTATTTTCAAACACACACATTTCCAAAACATTTTACAAACTTGAAAACATTTTCAAAAATATAAACATCTTTGTATACATTCTTACGAACGAGAATCATTACAAAGATTGCCTAAATGAGTGGCCTATTTTACAAAATACTTTCAAAAACCACACAAAGCACAATATCAAAACAAACAAAAAGTGATCTAGCAAGTAACTAAGAGCCCATGGAAAACCATGGATGAAAAGGGTGCTAAAACCTTCCCTTTTCATAATCTACCCCCCGAACTCAAGAAAACATCTCAAAGGTCTTTCCTGTGCTTTTTCACCTTTCCTTTTGGATAAAAGAAAAGTCGGTGGCGACTCTTGCTAAACCGCAACATTTACGTACACAAACGCAAACCCTCAAGTCAGTTCTCCCACCATATCACAGTATGCGTGTGTCATGATGTATGTTTATGAAATGCTATCGGGGTATGCTCGCGTCTGGGAAAATAAATCCCTGACGGTTGCTGGAGATTTTTAAATATTCTGTCGGGAAGAGATGCTGGAGAATAACTCTGCGGGGACCAAACTTAGGGGGAGGAGATACTCTGTTGGTAGACCCGCTGATCTGGAGGAATAAACTTAGTCGGGGATGAAATTCGTTGCTGCAGATGATGAGCTCTGTTGGAGATTGAGCTTCTTTATCTGGTGAAATAAACTCTGCTTGGGGGATGCAATTTACTGACTCGCCCGCGATTATGAACTTCAGCTGGGGTGGTTACGTCCTATTTCGAGAAAGCTAACATTAATACCTTTTGATACTTTTACTCTGTGGGGAGTGTATGTACCAATAGTTATGTTCCCAAGCTGGCTCTATCCCGGTACCTGCTGGGCAGAGTAACTGTAGGGTCTGGCACTTCTTGTTTTTACCCCTATTTCTAGAATTACGAGTAATTGTCTTTTGTTTCTTATGTAAATATTTATGAGAAACAATCATTTTCAAATGCATATATCAAAGATAAATCATTGGACGTGCTTGCAAAACAAAACAGAAAAAGAAAAAAACAGATTGAAGTTTCTTGTGAAAATGACTTGTATTGATTTTTTGAAATTGGCCTGTCATATGCGTTTTTGTACAAAGAGGTTGACGCTCTAGTAAGAGAACACCGCCGAAAGATAGAAATTATACAATTTGTGTAAAAAAAAAACAGCTATGTGAAACAACCCCATTGGGTTCCAACTCTGCTATTGCCTTTATATCTTCAAGCGTCTCATCACTTTGCTACTTGGTCGAAGGTTGATCAGATTGGTTAGTGCCATCCGAACTTCATAGTCGATATCGAATTCTGGTCGCAAGATGATCCAACGAGACATAGTGATATGCTTCAATCCCTAACTTTTTCCTGGATTTCCCTTTCGGGTTTTCAATCCACCGGGATACCCTTTTTTTCCCAAGCCTCCCTTTCGGGTTTTCGACTTGCCGGGTGTACAGATTTTTTCATTTTCATCCCTTACTTTTGCCCGAACCCTTTTGGTTCTCCGGGAAGCCCTTATTTTTGCCTAGGCCAGTCAACCTAGCGGGTCTTTGATTAGGCATAGTATCTTTTCACTATGTCTGCATTGACATGGTGAGGAAGGTCGTCACCATCCATGGTGGTTAGAATCACAGCTCCCCCCCGAGAAAATATTCTTAACCACAAATGGCCCTTCGTACGTGGGGGTCCATTTTCCCCTGGGATCACCTTGTGGCAGTATGATGCGTTTGATCACTAGATCCCCGACTTGATATTCTTGGCGCCTAACTTTCTTATTAAAAGCCTTGATCATTCGCTTTTGATACGTTTGACCATGGCAGATGGCAGTAATTTTTTTCATCGATTAAATTTAACTGATCAAGTCGGGTTCGGATCCAATCGTCTTCATTCAACCCCGCATCCTTCATAATCCTGAGAGAAGGTATCTGGACTTCGATGGGCAGGACTGCCTCCATGCCATATGCCAGAGAGTAGGGTGTTTCCCCTGTCTACGTTTGTGCTGAGGTACGGTACCCATGAAGAGCGAATGGTAACATCTCATGCTAGTCTTTGTATGTCACTGTCATATTCTGTACAATCTTCTTGATGTTCTTGTTAGCTGCTTCAACATTGCCATTCATCTTTGGCCAGTAGGGAGAACAATTATGGTGATGTATCTTGAACTGTTTATAGAGCTCGGTGATCATCATGTTGTTGAGATTCATACCATTTTCAGTAATAATTCTCTCTGGCACACCGTATCGACAGATCAGATTATGTCGGATAAACCGCACCACGATGTTCTTGGTTACTGTAGCAAAAGAGGCTGCCTCAACCCACTTCGTGAAGTAATTAATGGCTATTAAGATGAAGCAATATCCATTGGAAGCGGTGGGCCTGATTTCTCCGATCATGTCGATGCCCCACATTGTAAAAGGCCACGGAGCTGTCAAGATGTTCAAGGGGACCGGAGGCACATGCACCTTATCAGTGTAGATTTGGCATTTATGACAAGTTCGAGAGTGCTGATAACAATCGGCTTCCATAGTGAACCAATAATATCCTGCCTGTAGAATCTTCTTAGCCATGGTATGTCCACTAGAATGGGTTCTGAAGGTGCCTTCATGTAGATCTGTCATGATCCTCTGTGCTTCACTTTTGTCTACACACCGTAATAGTGTGGAGTTATGGTTGCGTTTATAGAGGATTCCATTAATGAGGAAGAACTTTGCAGTGAATCTTATCAGAAACTTCTTATCATTGACAGATGCCCCTTCGGGATACTCCTGAACCTCGAGATACCTTTTGACTTCGTGAAACCAGGGTTTGTCTGCCACTTCTTTGGTATCGATCTCACAGCAGTTTGCTGGTTCATCCAACCTCTCAATGGTGATTTGGGGGGCTTCATTTTCCCACCTAACTTTGAACATAGAAGACATGGTAGCTAGCACGTCCGTTAACTGGTTCTCCTCTCGTGGGAAATGTTCAAAAGTTACCTCCTCAAAGTGTGGGAGCAATGTCAGTACGTACTCTTTGTAAGGAATGAGATTTGGGTGCTTCGTATCTCACTCGCCTTTGATCTGACTTATCACCAAAGCGGAATCCCCGAATACCTTCAAGAACTTGATCCTTAGGTCTATAGCAGCTCGAAGACCCATAATACATGCTTCATACTCCGCCATGTTGTTGGTGAAATTGAAACATAATCGGGCAGTGAATGGAGTATGACAGCCCTCGGGAGATATGATTACAGCGCTAATGTTGTTACCCAGTGCGTTTGAGGCTCCATCAAAGTACATAGACCATCAGGATCCCTCCTCAGGTCCTTCATCTGGTCCAGGCTCTTCGTAGTCAGTCACTAACATGATGTCCGGGAACTCAAACTTCATGTATCAATAGTCATCCACGGGCCTGATGATCCAAATGATAAGCCAATACACTCCCCTTTATTTCTTTTTGGGTTGTATATTGTATGTTGTACTCAGTTAAGATCATTTTCCACCTTTCTATCCTTCCGGAGAGAGCGGGCTTCTCGAAAATATACTTGATCGGATCCATCTTGGATATCAATAAGGTAGTGTGAGTCAACATATACTATTTCAGTCGGCGAGCAGCCCATGCCAAAGCGCAGAAAGTTTTCTCGAGCAATGAGTATCATGTCTCACAGTCGGTAAACTTTTTGCTAAGTTAGTATATTGCGTGCTCTTTTCGACCAGACTCGTCATGCTGCCCCAACACACACCCCATTGAATTGTCTAGCACTGTAAAGTATAATATCAAAGGTCTTCCTTCAACTGGAGGCATCAGAATAGGTGGTTCTTGAAGGTATTCCTTGATTCTTTCGAAAGCAGTATGGAATTCATCATTCCACTTTACCACTTGATCTTTCTTCAGAAGCTTGAAGATTGGCTCACAAGTAGCAGTCAGATGTGAAATGAACCTGGCGATGTAATTCAAACGTCCCAAGAAACCTCTAACCTCTTTCTCTGTGCGGGAAACCGGCATCTCTTGTATAGCTTTCACCTTTGCAGGGTCTACCTGAATACCCTTATCGCTGGCAATGAAACCCATAAGCTTGCCAGACCTTACTCCGAAGGTGCACTTGTTCGGATTTAACCTCAACTTGTATGTCTTCAACCTGTCGAACAATTTCTGGAGATGATCAAGGTGCTCTTCCTCAGTCTGAGACCTGGCTATCATATCATCAACATAGACTTCAATCTCATGGTGAATAATATCGTGGAACAGAGCGACCATGGCGCACTGATAAGTTGCCCCAACATTCTTCAACCCGAAAGGCATCACCTTGTAGCAGAAGGTTCCCCACTGTGTAATGAAGGTTGTCTTCTCCATGTCTTCAGGAGCCATCTTGATCTGGTTGTAGCCAGAGAAACCATCCATGAAGGAGATGATTTTGTGTTTCACCGTGTTGTCGACCAGAACATCAATGTGAGGAAGTGGGAAGTCATCCTTGGGGATTTCCTGATTCAGATCTCTGTAATCAACACACATTTGTACCTTACCGTACTTCTTAGGTACCGGAACAACATTGGAAACCCATTGTGGATAGGAAGTGACAGCTAAGAATCCTGCGTCGAACTATTTCATGACCTCTGCCTTGATCTTCTCTGAAATTTCGGGACACATATGATGGACCTTATGTTTAATCGGAGGACAATCTTCTTTAGTCGGCAGGCAATGTACCACAATATCAGTGTCCAAACCAGGCATGTCTTCATAGGACTAGGAGAAGATATCAACATAGTTTTGCAGCATCTGTATCAACCTTTGTTTGACGCTAAGCTCTAGATTTGCACCTATTTTAACCTCTTTTTTGTCTTCCTCAGTACCCAAGTTCACTGTCTCAACTGGCTCTTTATGGGGTTGTATGGCCCTTTCTTCCTGCTGTAATAGTCTAGCAAGTTCTCCAGGAACCTCACAATCATCCTCACCTTCGTCCTCGGCTTGGTTGATCGGATTTTTGAAGTCATAACTGGCAATAGCAGAGCTGTTATCAATGGGATCCAGAGTGGATATGGATCTGCATTATGTTACGTGAGTGTGTGTAAGAGGATAACTGTTTTGATAAAGTGAAAAATAGAAAATAAAAACAGAGAGCGCAAAATTTGTATGCAAGAAACGTCCAATGCTTTATTAATTATATATGAAATGACAAATAATAGCCCCCACAAGCAAAGCTAAGGTGCCTCGGGCAAGGCACCAGGCCATAAAGTTTCAAATTGTTTATTACAAATCTCAAAACAAGTAAGTCAATTACTGCGGAATAAAAGAAACAGGTATAAAGTCCCTAGCTGTCCAGTTACTCAATCCACCGTTGTTAGTTGGGTAGATCCAGCTGTCCATGTCTGAGTCCTCCTCGCTGTCTTCAATGGCGTTAATTCCCCGATTACTTATGCGTAGGGGAGGTCCTCCATCCCGAGCGCGTCGAACAGCCCTTTGAGCCCCTGTAGTAAAGCCCAAACCAAATTTGTCAGTTTTGTGAGTGAAATCAAGGAGCTGACACCAATTGGCACACCCACTTTCCTCAACCACGACCCTGGCGTCCTTGAGGGAAGCCATCTTTAGAGGAGGTTTATTGCTAGTAGTTTCATTAGATGCCAAGATCTGAGGGGCCTCTTCGAAGTTCTGACAAGGAGTTTCTATGAATTCCCTGTCCATCTCTATGTAGCGGAATGAATTGAGGTGGCTCACCATATACTCTTCTTCACCCCGCACTGTGACAATCTTCCCTTTTACCGGATACTTCAGCATTTGGTGGAGTGTGGAAGTAACTGCCCCAGCCTCATGGATCCAAGGATGACCCAACAAACAGGAATACAACGGCCTGATGTCCATCACATAGAAAGTGAACCCAAAAGTCTGAGAACCTACTTTGACAGGGATGTCCACCTCCCTGTGCACCATTCTTTTCGACCCGTCAAAAGCCCTTGCCACAATGTTACTAGGCTTTAGAGTTAAACCCTTGCAATCCAACTGGTCCAACGCCTTATTCGGCAGAACATTCAGTGAAGACCCAGTATCTACCAGCACATGAGCCATAGTGGTGCCCATGCATTCAATCGAGACATGCAGAGCATCATTATGCTTCCTTCCCTTTGGTGTCAAGTCTGCATCTGAAAAACCCAGCCCATTATCAGCAGTCAGGCTTTCCACACAATCTTTGAACTGATCAGCTGAAGTTTCCTGCGGCACATGCGCGGTCTTAAGGAATGCAATCAAAGCCTTCGCATGGGCTTCGGAACACAACAGTAAAGACAACATGGATATCTTTGATGGGGTCTGCCCCAGCAGCTCGGCCACATTGTAGTCGCTCTTCTTAATTATTTTCAGTATTTTCTCTATCTCTTGCTTAGAGGATTCCACAACAATTTTCCTAGGTGCCTCCGTCCGGGCCGGCTCACCTATAATTTCTTTGCTGCGGGTATCAGATGATTCGCCGACAGGGGTAATAACTGGAGTAAGAACAAGGACTGTAGTTGATGTACTAGTAGGAACAACAAATGGAATGACAATAGGTTTGTTGAAAGTCTTAGGGGAAATCTCGGGAGAGAAGACCCTTCCACTTCGGGTAACTTTACTGGTTCCAACAATGTTACCAATATCAGGATCCGCTTCTTCATCTTTCAAATCTTGTTTGATGCCATGATAGTACACATTGGCACCATAATGCCATGGGACAACTTTGTCTGAGACATACGGGACAGGACCAGGAACAGTGATTATCAACAGAGCAATTCTTGGAGGAGATGTAATCCTAACAGGTCTTCTCGAGGAAACCTTGGAAGGATTGGCGGAAATGGTTATAATGGCAATGTCTTCAGATGGAACAACGGGAACCAAAGTTTTCTCAAACAAATTTTCTTTGCTATCTATCAGGCATTGAACACCTAACTTTAGCAAATGGCAACCAGGAGGTAGAAAAGAACACATGTGGCAACCTTCACCAAAACCCGGAAATAAACCGGCCAACAGAAAAGTTTTCTTGACAGTCATGAGAGGAGTAGAAACTTCATCAATAGAGGTAACGAACAAATCAGTGTCAACATCATTAACTCCACGACCATGTTTAGGCATGGGAGCAGTTATGACATTTGGCTTTTTCGGATCATCAAACTCTATTTCCTTGGCCTCAATCAAGTCTTGTACTTTGTTCCTCAGAGCCCAGCTGTCATTTGTATCGTGGCCAGGATTCTCAGAATGATAGGCACACCGGGAATTTGGATTATATCGGGGAGATGTAGTATTTGGATTCTTCGGAGCCTCTTTCAAGGTTGCCAAGTTGGATCTCAGCAGATGAGGTAGAACTTCAGCCAATGTCATGTTGATGCGGGTAAACTGTCGTTGTGGTCTTTCCACCCTTTGTTGATTGTTGCGTTGTGGAGCAACTACAGGTCTAGGTATCATCACGATACTTACTATTTGACGATGTTCAACCCTGTTTTGGCCCCTCGGGCTATAGATGGCACTGGCTTAATTCTTACCAGCAAAAGGCTTCTTTACTGAACTCGAAGAGGCATCCTTCTGTATTTTTCCGCTTCGAATCCCAACTTCTACTCTTTCTTCAGTTAGAATCAGCTCGGTGAAACCAACTGATGAGCTACCGATTAAATGATTGGAAAATGGACCAGATAGCGTCCCCAAAAACATATCAACCAGCTCCCTATCAGACAACGGGGGTTGAACTCTCCCAGCCAAGTCTCTCCATTTCTGTGCGTAGTCTTTAAAGCCTTCACTTGCACCCATGGACATACTGTGGAGTTGAATATGAGTAGGAGCAAGGTCGGTGTTATACTGATACTGCTTGTAGAAAGCAGCAGCCAGATCTTCCCAATAGCGGACATTGGCTCCCTCCAATTGGTAGAACCATTCAAGCTGAGTCCCTGATAGACTATCTTGAAAGAAATGAACCCACAGATTTCTATCAGCGGTGTGGGGCTGGATCTTTCTGACATAAGAACGGAGATGAAGTTTTGGACAGGACACCCCATCATACTTAGCAAAAACTAGAGCTTTGAACTTCTGCGGGATGACCACTCCTGACACCAATCCCAATTCTTCGAAATCCAATCCGGGTATCCTCTGAACTTTCATGGCACTCAAACGATCTTCCAACTTCTTGTATCTATCCTCAGCAGGAGGATATTGCTCATCATTGTAATCGATATCATTGTCAGAAACTGCAGGACTGGGATCCTTCTCTTCTTCCTAATTCTCCCCTTCCTTGGATGAAGAGGTAAGACCGACTTGTCGCTTCAACCGCTCTCCAAACCTTCTGCCCATATTCAGAATACCAACAACCTTCTTCTTTTTATTCTTCTCTTTCAGGATAAGGGCTTTCAGATCCTCCTGCCCTTTTTCGAGACTTATGAACATTTGTTGGAACTGGGTGTTATGTGCCTGAAGGTCCATGATGGTTTATTCGGAAGACATTTATGCTGAAATAAACAGCGAAGAAGATGAGAAACTTTTAATGGTACCTGCACATGTGATGTTATGAATGGGATGCGCATGCAATGATTTCAAAGACTTCGGGAAATTTAAAGTTGCAAACCAAAATAAACAAAGATTTTATTAGCTGAATTTGAAGGTTCAAACTGCCTTTTAGGCGTTACAATTAAAAATAAATCTAAAACTAGAAAAGAAATCAAAATTCCTATGGATGCTTCCTCTTTGTGCCGAGATAATCATTGAGCCCTCTTTCTTCATGCAGTTGCTTTGTGAGCTCTAAAACCTTCCTCTCTTGAGTGTGGAACTGATCTCTGTAAGTATCCCGCTCCTCTTTCAACTGAATCCAAGACCTCTGTAATTCTCCAAGATCACTGGGCATGTAAGGATAGAGAACGGTGTAAGGAATACCCCCTTTAGTAGTATGTTCCACAATCATTGGTAAAACGGCCACATAGGGCATCATAAGCTTATGGGCATGAGCTCGTACCCATTGGAGGTAAGGTTCTATAGTAATGGAAGTTTTTGGCCCCAAAGCCCTGCTGCCAGATCTGTTTACCATGCCCCAAGCTCGTATGAACCTCCGACGATACTCTTGAACATCATCCTCATAGTTGAATACAATGCCCTCGATAAGTAACTCATGGGGACCATCCTTTCGAGCGTAACCAAATTATCACTGAGCTAAACAAGGATTGTAGGTTATACCTCCTTTGATGCCAAGTAATGCGACATTAGGGTACTCCCCGCAGCGGTCAACAATAGCATTTTCCATAGCTTGAGAACACCAAAGAATATTCGTATGAGCGGGTGACATTATCCTTTGTGACCAATCCAAACCTTCTTCATTCTTCAGTACATATTTAGGGAGGTGAGAAATAAACCACCTCGACAGCAATGGCATGCAACACATAAGAACCCCTCTTCTCTTCATGGTACGAGTATGGAGAGTGTGCAAAATTTCTCCGAGCAAGGTAGGCACAGGGTTGTGAGAGAGGAAGATTTTGATAGCATTCACATCTATGAATGAGTCTGGATTAGGGAATAGGACTAACCCATAGATTAGAAGAGCCAAGACCTCCTCAAATTCCTGAAAATCCATATCATCCCAAAACAGTTGGGCCTTGTCTATCAGAAACTTATATAGAAAACCCTTGACTCCGCTTCTTGTTTCCCAATTAGATACCACGTCGGCCCGTTTCAGGTGCATAGATGAGGCAATGACTTTTGGCTTAGGAGCTTCTTCTATACATGTGAAGGGTAACTGTTCAAGAATGGGTATATCCAACAGCTGAAAGAATTCTTCCAAGGTAGGCACCAACTGATAGTCTGGAAAGGTGTAGCAGTGGTGCTTGGGATCAAAGAACTGAAAGAGTACACTCATCATCTTTTCATTAAAGTTTGAAGTAACCAAGTTGAAAAGTCGACCATGTCTCTTAGTGAACGCAAAAGTTTCAGAAACCCTTGATGCTAGCTCTTTGAGTTGGGAAGGTACCTTCACAAAGCTGATTCAGATAGTGTGTCTACAAACGAAAGCCATGATCTGCAAAACAGAACAAAGATAAATTCCCTTGGTCTTTGAAATGGTTAGTGCAATAAGAATGGATGCTATGTTATGATGCATGATGTCATGATCAACCACATGTATAGCAAACACAGAAAAATTACACCAAGTTCTTAGGTTTAAGGCCTGCATGAGGTTAAAGGTCATACCCTCTTGAAGTTTAGTTGGTTTCAAACCTGTCTAAAAAATTAATCGGGTTCTAAGGGATCTCAATATCACTGACCCTCCTTTATTGGGCATTGTCTCAGCTCAAGCAATCTTTTCTTGCGGCCGAAATATCCCGAAAGTCTGATCTCAATGAGTGTAGCATCGAGTATCAACCAATCCTCAGCTCCATACCGAGGCCAGCTATCTCACTACTTTCTAATGGCCAAGTTTGTTCAACTAAGGTTCTAAGGTCCGTTAGTGCTTCATGACACCACGCGGCGGCCCCGTATTCTCCTCGTTTCCCCACGACAGATACCGGTACCAACCAAAGTGCCACACCAACACAACCATCACTTAGACCATATCGATCTACACCGTACAGTCTCCACGATCTATTGTTGTTTACCTAATAAGTTCCCCCAGATCCGGGTGTAGGATCTATAATAACCCAAACAAGACCCATTAAAAATAAACAAACAAACAAGAAAGCAATGTTGTAACATGACCTAGATCCTAAGGTAAACCCAACTTTATAGTTCATCCCCAGCATAATCGCCAGTTCAGTAATACGGTGGCAGAACCGACTGTTATACTGGTTTGTGTTTTTCATTTTTGTTTGCAAAATGTCACGGTAAGCAAGAGTCGCCTCCGACTTTTATTTCATCCAATCATGGAAAAGGAAAAAGAACAGAAAAAAACCTTTTTTCAAGATATTCTGAGTACGGGGAGGGGGGGGGGGGGTAGATTATAGAAAGGGAAGATGTTAGCACCCTTTTTATCCATGGTTTTCCATGGGCTCTTAGGTACTTGGTCATTTTTTCAAGTTGCTTGTGTGTGCTTGTTTTGAAAATATTTTACTTTGTTATAACCCTTGTATCAGTCCTCAAGGGTGTGACGAAGTTTGTTTTGAAATTTTTTTTTGTAAGGTATCTGTGTGAAAAGTTTTATTGAGCAAGTACTTAAGATTCTACCTACTCGAAAAAAGATTGTGCGTTCTCGTTTCCTTTAGACAATGCTATCCTACTATTAAGGAGTAGGCAGCCCCGTCATTGGAGTTTATAAGGGACGTTCGAAAGGGACAAGTACAATCACTAAAGCAACAATTAGAAAACCTTAGTAGTACCCTAGAGTCTTAAGATCTTTCCGAGGAAACATTTCTGAGGCAACATTCGAATGGGACATTTTGATCTTTTAGACTGGAGGGCAACCACTAAAATCTCCTATGCTTAATGATTGTTTTACCGAAGGCAACCGAAGTGAGGCAAACCCTAGGAGTGCGCATGTGCACGTGAATTGTTTCAGTTATTTAGTCTTTGCACATTAGGTGATCTACCATTTTAATTTCAAGATATTCTTTTCATACAATCCTATTAGCATGCATCTAACAGTTCAATATTTGTAGGAATTTAAAATGCGAGAAAATAAACCTAGCTATTACAAGACTTTGACAGTTACATAATTATCTCGATCGAAAATAAAAATGCGGAAGTTTAAAACCCTAGTTACTATTACATCCTCGAAACAGTTATAATAATAATAAAACAAACTAAAATGCGTGCGGAAAATTAAATGCGAGAAAAATTTAGAACCCTAAAAATCTGATTGAAAAATATTTAAATTATTTTTGAGAAAAGACTCAATTAGGTATGTACAACTAAAACCCTAATTCTAATTATTTTTAATTATAAAAAGAAATTGAGATCAACCTAATTTAAACTAAATTAAATAATTCAAGAAAATAAAATATTTTATAAAAAAAAGATTTTTTGTATTTTTTGAGGATTTTTTATTTTATGATTAATAAAAAAAGTAATTAATTTTTTGGTGAAAAATAATTAAACAAAATAATTAAAATAAAAGAGAAAATATAAAGAAAAGAAATGGGTCGGTGCTGAATGAGAGAATGGGGTGTAACCCTGAAATTGCTCTTGGGCCCAAGGTTGATGGCCCAAGCTTTCGTGAGATTCCATGTGGTGCTGCCTTGAGAGCACACCATGGTCCTTCAGGCTGGAAGCGTTAGATCTGGGAAAGTTGTGATCCATTGGTTGGAGGTGACGGCATATGGTGAGCGCGTGCAAGCTTGATGTACTAGATATGTGAACAGAAATTGAGAAAATAAGAAAATGCTTGGACCTGGGATCGAACCCAGGTCATCACACTTACCACTAGCGCGCTCTTTCACTGGGTTGTATGTGTTAGTTGTACAAATAATGGAAGAAAAATATAATATAGAAAACAAGTGGGTTAGTGGGAAACACGCGCGAGATTTCAAATGGTCCACTGATTGGCTGCCAACTAATCTTCTTCTACCTTTCTCTGTCGTCTTAGCTACATACCTTTTACCTACAGTCGTGTGTTTGTATCTATAGCTCTGCGAATTTCCAAAATGCACAAGACACATGATAAATTACTTCCAACTATGTGGATCAATTCGTCTTGATCTCGTTAACATCATGGTGTTCTTCTTTTGGCCCAATTTAACCTGTGTGACAAACCCCTAAAACGCACACAAAAACCCTAATAATGGCAAAGGCACATATATGCATCAAAAACTCAATTAAATCATCCAGTCAGGTTGCAAACATATCAATGATCACAAATATATCACTTAAATATGCTAATGATGTAGGAAATTCAATAATCAATTTGGAAAAAATAAGCAAACCATATGAGTGATTGTGTCCGTTTCTGGGCGCGATAAGACTTGCAAATGATCCAGTTGGCTTCAGGGATGCTCTAGGATACGATTGTTGGCCTTGAATTGCTCTGAAAGGCCCGGTGGAGTGAAAACTGAGTCACACTTTTTGTCAACTTTTTTGAATATGTTATTTCTCTTCTACAACTGCAAAACCTTGTCTCATGCCTTGTACATGTTCCCTATATATCTTAGAATGAATTAGGGTTATAAACTTGGCTTGAATCTTTGCAATTATGGAAGATTTGATATGATTTCCATGCCATATGTAAACTTGTTATTTTGAGCCAAATCATCCCTTTCTTGTACCAATTATGGTTGACTCGTTTTAGTTTTGATATCTCAGCATATTTTGATTGCAAGTCTGTCAAAAAAGAAAATCTAATCATATCTCTGCTATTATTCACAAATTATTGATTTAATTCAATTTTTAATTAATAAAAAATCAAAATAAATTGAAAAATGAAGCAAATAATGTGTGTGTGAATATTTGGGTCATGGACCATATTATAAGTGAGGTGCAAGCATAAAAAGTTAGGCCCATTTGACAAAAAATGCATTTTTGAGCACATTTGACTTTTGTCAATTTTGCAAAAAAGGTCAACTTTGACAAGGCATATCTCCTCCAATTTTAACCCTAGAGATGTGTTCTTGGACTTTTTAGAAAGCTTAGGATGTAGCCTAAGCAACCCTTTTGGTCTCATTTCAATTGAGTCTTCCATGTTCGTGTAAGAAGCTTTGACCCAAAAGGTGTTTTTGTTAACTTTTCAAAAGGACCTATAATGTAGAAATTCATATCTTTTTGTGAGTGCATATTTTTAACTTGTGGGATAAAAATGAGTTGTAAGGAATTACATCCTCTTAAAAATGAGCTTTGGATGGAAAATTTCTGATGAAGCATGTGGAAGTTATGCTTGGTCAAAGTTTTGGTTGACTTTTACTCAGAAACCCTAATTTAGCAACTTTTGGGTTTTGATGAATTTGGAGCATTCTTTAGGGAATCATGATCAACCCTTGATTAAATGATGAAATTCACTTCAAAATGTTAATGTTGACCAAAAATCTTGAAGTTTAACTGTATGTGGGCCACAATTGACTTTTGACCTAATACAGTCGATTCTTAAGCATCTAAGCAGTTGATTGAGAAAACTTCTTGTGCAAGGCATGAGACTTGACATGGAGAATCTTGGGAACATATTAGGACTTTGGAAAGAATTTGGGGCCTTTGTGATCCACACATCTTGATGAAAGTGGAAACCCTAATTTGAGACACACTGCCTTAGAAGAGAGTTTGTCTGGTCAACTCTTGGGCAAACTTGAGCAAATTAAGGATCTCTAGGAGCATGTATTGAGTAAAATGAGAGGGAAAATTTTTGGGTACAACACTCTCCCCAACTGAGTTGATCTCAAGAATCCTCGAGGAGCTCTGCCAAAATAAAACACCTCTCTAACAGATTAGAAATAGGGTTTATTTCCCCAACAAACGACAAGATTCCTCAGCTTGAATTTGCCTCTCCGACTACTACAAATCAAGGTACCACCCTCTTTCCCAATAGATTTTTCTACAACCCCCAGTGACTTGATGCACAGCCTGGGAGCCTGCCAGATAACAATTAACAAGTTGTTAATTTCCTTTCTCTTCCATCAAGAGATAGCTCCCCAGTAGAGCAACAAACAACTAAAACTCCTGAATTCCTCTCCCCAAGCAGGAATCAACACTCTCCATAGAGTTTCCCTCAAACAAATTCAGTATTCCCCCAGTGGAGTTCTCCTCAAACAACAAAAACAGGAATCCCCAGCGGGAACATTCTAAAACAAGGTCCGGAGAAGTGCATACTCTTCATCCCCAACGGAAGTCCAGAATTTAACTTCCCAAAACTCCCCAACACTTGTCAAGGAATTATTTTCCAATACAAAGTTACATTTCAACAACATTCATAGCATATGCAAATGATAAATGCATGCATCACGATCTTATTTATTTTGAGAACATCATTACACAATGCATACATCATGACATTCCTTACAACTAACTCTTTACCTTTTCAGGAAAAGATCAATCAACAGATAAGCTTCATCAACTATATGTAAATTTCTCCAAGATAAAAATAAGCTTAGATTCCTTCATTGTATGTTGAGGTAGTAATCATCCAAGATTCCTTCATTGTCTATTGAGGTAGTAATCGTCCAAGATTCCTTCATTATTTATTGAGGTAGTAATCGTCCAAGATTCCTTCATTATATGTTGAGGTAGTAATCATACAAGATTCCTTCATCATCTGTTGAGGTAGTAATCGTCCAAGATTCCTTCATTATCTGTTGAGTTAGTAATTGTCCAAGATTCCTTCATTATCTGTTGAGGTAGTAATCGCCCAAGATTCCTTTATCATATGTTGAGGTAGTAATCGTCCAAGATTCCTCCATTGTCTGTTGAGGTAGTAATCGCCAAGATTCCTTCATCATCTATTGAGGTAGTAATCGTCCAATATTCCTTCATTATATGTTGAGGTAGTAATCGTCCAAGATTCCTTCGTTATCTGTTGAGGTAGGAATCGTCTAAGATTCCTTCATTATCTATCACAGTCAAGCTTCATACTTACAAATTAATACCTGAAACAAGACAAGACAACTATATGTGAATAAATTAATTATAGATCAATTCCTGAAATAGGACGAGGTGACTATCTACGTGACAAATACTTCCTTCAGACCTCTGCTGGTTCAGTTTAAATCGATCAATGGTTTATCCTGATTTTGTTCCCGTAGACACTTTCTTTGGTTCAGATAAATCGTTCCAAAGATTTATTTTGATTCTTTTGCAGTTAAAGATTATCCAAGGCCTCTGTTGGTTCAGCTTAAATTGATCAATAGTTTATCCTGATTCCTTTCCGGTAGACACTTTCTCTGGTTCAGATAAATCGCTCCAAAGATTTATTCTGATTCTTTTCTAGTGGAAGTCGAGCTTAGACTCAGTCTAATTTCTGTTAACAATCACCTTTGGATGGCATCTATAATCCCATCTCCGACAACTCTCCATCATCTCTTCAAATGGCATATTTAAACCCATTCCCTACGCAATCAACTACCACATCATCGAGTGAAAATTTCTGGGCACTCTAGTGTTCAATCATCTTCCACCTTCAAGTCACGAATGGTAGGCTCGCTAGTCTTACTCTTCAGGTTTAAGAAGATTGAACAGGGGCAGCTGTTGTATCCAAAAATGTTCCCTCTCATTTCTCAATAAATTTTCTCACAAGTTCAAGATTGCACAAGTATAATTGGTTTTTTTTAATTAATTAAAAGAGAAAAGTAGATAAATTTTAGTTTTTTACAAAATTGAAAAAAAAACTTGCTTCGATTCATGCAAGCTTCGATCGAGCATTGTTTCGATTCATGTTTGTTTCACAAGATTCGATTGGGGAATTATTTCCTTTGAAGCATTCTGCTTGGAATCCACCTTAATGCCTGCTTTGAATCCACCTTCAATCTTGCTTCGAATCCACCTTAATACCTGCTTCGAATCCACTTTCAATTTTGCTTCGAATCTACCCTAATGCATGCTTCGAATCTACCCTAATGCCTGCTTCGAATCCACCCATAATGTTTACTTAGAATCCACATTAATACCTCTTTAGATTGGTCATCTGGCCTCTTTCGATGCAAGCATTCCCAAGCTTTAATTGGACTCTAACAACCTTCAAGCTTGCTTCACGTTCCCAAGTTTCGATTGAGGCAATGGCCTCTTGCATGCTTGCTTCATGCGAGGTTTCGATTAAGCAAAGGCTTCTTACATGTTTGCTTTAATTCAAAAAGTTGTAACCTCCTACATGCAAGTTTAGTTTGTATAAAGTTATCTTCATGCAAGCTTCGATTGGGCATCTGGCTTCTTTGAGCAAGCTTGGTTCCTATGCTTCATTTGGACATTTGGTTTATTTTGGTGAAGTAAGAAAGTAATCCAGAATTATTTTCGTTTTGACTATGCCATTGAGATTATATTGCCTACTCAAAGTAGTATATTTAACTGGATATGGCTAAATCAAAAGGCATGCCGTTGTGGGGAATATTTAGTTTTGCCTGCCTTGAGTTTGGTCGAAGGTTGGACTTACGTGATCAAAAACAAAAGGGTTCAAAATGGTACATGCAGTTGAATATGGCCTAATCGAAAGACATGCCATTGTTGGAAACATTCAATTTCGTTTGCTCTTGAGTTTGGTTGAAGGATGGATTTGTATGGCCAAAACGAAAGACAGGGTATTCAATCCAAAGCATCAAGTTGAAGACAAAATCCATAGGCCAGGGCTACATGATCTTGCTCTTCAGGCCTCAAACCTATGTCTCACTCCATAATTAATTGTTTACATAATTAGTTAAACTATTACCCCAGGTGTTTAAATTATTGTCCAAAAGGTCATTTTGTATATGGCATAAAGTTACCATTGCCATTTTAGGAAAACAGGCTTTATGCAAATTGTCAATGCATTGAGCCTTGTAACCTTTGTCTCTGAGTCCAAGTAACATCAAAAAGCATGAGTCAAGTCTCCTGCAAACATCACCCCCCCCACTGGTACTGGAACTTGGGAACCATGAAAAACCCATTAAACAAGATTTCTTTTTGTTTTATACAAAACAATAACATGTTATCCTGAACGTGAAAGAACCCTCTTCTCTATAAATAGAGAGACTCTTTACAAATCAGGGGCAGATTTTTTGATAAAGAAAAAAAATCATAAAAAACTCTCAAACTCTAAAAAAAACTCAAATCCCTTCATAAGTTAGAGCCTTTCGATTCACCCTCTAACTTCCACACATCAGCCTTTCAATTCACCCTATAACTTCCATACATCATCCCTTTCGATTCACCCTCCAGATTCCATATACATCAGTCTTTTGACTCGCTCCCTCTAGCTTTCATATACTAGCCTTGGAACATTTCCAAATCCTTCAAAAAAGACCACTCAAGGAAGTCAGGGAACTCTTCGATTCACTCCTAATCAACCTTCGATTCAAGTGGTTTTCAAAGCAAAGTAGCAACTAGAATAGCTTCAAGGATTTTAGGCAGACTTGATCAGATATCAAACCATTTCTGGAGGTTCTGTCGAAGTACTTCAAGTTTCGCTCCAAGAGGTAAGATTTTTTAAACTTGGTACCTTTCATTCAAACTTCATTTATATATGCATTGAAAAGAAGAAATGTAGCTATCATATCTAGGAAGTTATCCATGCTTTTAGTTTCGATTATGATGGCATATATGTTGAGAACTGCAATTCTGACTAGTTAGGCTTCGATTTTGGCATCAAACAAATTTATGCTAACCTTTGATATGTGGTTTTCGAATGTTATATAGTTATATGTTTATTCAGATTTTAGACCGGTTTGGTATTTGTACTGTTTAATTTGGTTGAGAATCGAAGCTTTCAAAAAGCTTAACATGGTAATATACATCCCTATGCTCGAAGGAATGAAATGAAGCCCTGAGTTCATTTTATTTTTAGTGCAAGCTCTACAACCAACGAATTAAACAGACCACCCCAGTGATACAAACAACACGTGCGAAAGGCGTTCTGTGTAGGGTCTTGGGTTCAACCCCTGGCAGGACCAAAACCATTTTTATCCTTTGTTTGTTTCGTTTTATTTTTTAACAAACTTCAAACATTTTTCCAACCAATCAAAACTACTCCTTTTGAGTTGATATTTTACACACTATTTATTTACAAGTTTTATTTTTATGAATATATAAAAATATTACAAAAAATATTTTATTTTCATAATTATTTTAATTAATCAAAACCTTTATTTAACAAAATCAAAACAAAGTTCATTTTCTTTTCATTCCAATTCTTGCATTTATTCACATTCAATATGGTTGTAAAAATTAATTAGGATTTAATTTCTTGCAATCCCCATTCGTACATTTGTATCCCCATCCCGAAGTGATGTAATAGCGTAGTAAATTTATTTTCCGCAATTTACCGCTTTCATATAAATGTTAATAATTAGGGTGTGTACGGAAACATTAAAACCAATGCTTAGAAAACCCTAATTCAAGACAAAATGCATGCAATCAAACACACCATTCACACACATGAACCTCTAGGGAACTCTCACTTGTTGCCTCAGAAAATAGTCATGTCCCTCGAATATGGACATTTTAGAAAAGACACTCGATAAAAGATCATAGTCCCTCGATGACCCACGATGTTGCCTTCGGTAAACGATCTAGTCCCTAAACAACATTGCTAAAACGTCTCATAGGTTTCCTTCTATGACTATACAAACGAACCATGCCCGTCCCTTCACATCCAATGATGGGGCTTCTTACCAAATCAATGGTAAGATAGCAACATCGAAAGGAGGAGGAAAAGAACATTAGACCTTTTGAGTAGGTAGGACGCTCATAGTTGCTCGCTTGCTCACAACAAAAACATTTTACACACCAACACTTTCATTTGAAACATTTTCAAAAGACAAAGCTCTTTGTACGTATTCTTATAGAGACGAGAATCATTACAAAGATACTTTTCAAAATCCCTTTCAAAAACACATTCCACAAACACCTCTTTGAACTATTTTCAAAACCAAACACTTTGTACGCATTCTTATAGAGACGAGAATCATTACAAAGTTGTTTTCAAAATACTTTCAAAACCCACACCACAAGCACATTTTCAAACAAAAGCAATTGATCTAGCAAGCAACTAAGAGCCCGTAGATAACTACGGATGAAAAGGGTGCTAATACCTTCCCTTTTCATAAACTACCCCCCAAACTCAAGAAATAATCTCGAAAGCTCTTTCTTGTTCATTTCAGCCTTTCTTTATTGGATAAAAGAAAAGTCGATGGCGACTCTTGCTATCTGAGAGAATTGCAATCACACAGAAAACACCCAAGTCAGTTCTCCCACCATGTTATAAGAAGTAACTTCTACTTCATTTTCTTCGACATCTCCAAAACCAGAAATAATGGTTGCACATGGAGATAACAACAACAATCTCAACAATAATAACAACAACAATGTTAATCCTAAAGTTGGTATAATTTTGTGTCATTATAACCCACGGAGATAAACTCATTTGGCTAGAACTATAACAAATTCCAGGAAAACAGAGATGAAGACATGATTACTTTAGATTATTTACGGGAATCCTTTTGTCGACCTTGATCATGAAGAGCCATACACTAACCTCACCAAATTCTATGAGTTAGCCAATACGCTTTGAGCTTCTGAAGTAGAAGAGGAAGCCATATTTATGAGACTTTTTCCTCATTCTTTGACTGGTAAAGCAAAGGATTGGTATTTGGACCAACTAGTGCATATTATAACCAACTGGAATACTCTTGAAGAAAAGTTTCTAAACAGGTTTTTTCCATATAACAGATTCATGATGCTAAAACCGCGATCACCACATTTTGTCAAGGTTCAACAAAAAAACTTTGTGAAGTGTGGGAGAGTTACAAGTTTATGCTAAGGAAATTCCCTAATCATGGTTTCAATTATCTTACACAAATTTATATTTTCCGTAATAGACTTCAGTCGCAGCCCAAACTTTTGTCAGATGCAACTGCAGGTGGTTCCTTGATGTCCAAGAGTGCAGAAGAAGTAATATATATCATTAACCAAATGACACTCAATGGTCACCAAGTTCAATATAACAGATGTTTGGCACAAAGGAAACCTGTAATCCTTGAATTGGAACGAATGGTGAAATTTTAGCTCAGAATAAATTGCTTACTCAAAATATGAAGAAACTTACCAAGAAACTTTCAAAACTTCCACAACAACTCAAGAAAATGCTAGAGGCACCTATTAAACCATAACAAATTCCTTTTTGCAAACTTTGCACTGGTGATCACCCTACTGTTTTTTGTCCTCCGACCAACGAAGAAGTTTTCTATATGGGAAACTAACAAAGGCAAGCCCCGTATCTAGGTAATAAAGGTTATCAACGTGGGAACAACACAAACTATGGTCAAGGGGTAGAGGCAAGATACATGGACATTAAATATATAGAATCCATATCTGAATATTAACCAAATAGACTCTCAAAATTGGAGGATACTATGATACAATTTATGAAAGTGTTTATGGCTAACCAGAAGAATACTGATGCATCAATCAAAAATCTGGAAACACAAGTTGGTCAAATAGCTAAGCAACTAGTAGATCAATAACAAGGAAGATTTGTCGCCAACACTAAGACTAATCCATAGGAACACTATGACTCAATCAAAACCAGGAGTAGGAGAGTGGTTGAAATAGGAGTTGGTGGGAATTCAAAAAAAGTAAGAGATGTTGTTGAATCAAAATAAAAACATGATGGAAGAAGAAAAGAAAGTGAGCAAGAAGTAGAAAAGAAAAATAATAAGGGAGTTTTATTCAAAAAGGAACAAAATGAAAATGAGAGAAAAGTGAATGAGGGGAAGAATACAAAGTATCAAAATATAACATTTTTTATCGGAAAAGTAAATCCCGGACTTTTGTTGGGGATGACGAATATGAATCTTCGATCTTGTTTAGAATTTCTTTATTGGGGATTCCTACTTGTTGTTTGAGGAAACTCCACCGGGGAATGTTAATTTCTGTTTGGGGAGAAGAATTTAGGAACACTGGTCATTCATCGCTCTACTGGGGAATTTAATTCTTATATACCCTGACTGGGGATAAAAGAGATGGATAACCTTCTGAGGTGTTGTTTGACCGAGTTTTCAATATGGATGTTGACTCGTCTGGGGAGGATAAGATTAACTGATATCTAGTCCGGTTTTAAATTTCGTAGTAATTCTCTAGGGATAGTAGCCTGAATTGCCCTCTGCTGGAGAGAGAAATTTTTTCGGTGATTTGTAGCAGTCAAAGTGATAGACTCGAGCCGGGGAGACTGTATCTTGTTGGGGAAATAAACCATGTTAAGGAAATAAACCCTGCTGGAGAAACACTATGTTGAGGAATATGCTTTGCTGAGGAAATAAATCTGCTGGAGGAATATATTATGCTGAGGAAAAGAATTCGGCTGGAGAAGAGAATTCTGCATGAGATTTTACAGTGTTGGAGAAATAAACTCAACTGGGGAAGAGAATTCCTATGAAATGTACTACTATCATAATCTACTAAAGATTGGTATTCTGTAGGTTGGCGAAATTGTCGGGGAAAAGACTATACTCCTTTGTCTGCTAGGGGATCTGCTGGCGAGATATTCAGACTTGTGGGGAATATATCAAATTTTGTAAAGATGACTCTGTGGGGGACAATCTTACGGGAACTGCTCTGTGGGGCGACTTAATTGGGGATTGTTCTATGGGGATTTTGTGGATGACTTGAATGTTATCCTAACTCATATAGTCTTGAGTAAATGTTTATTCCTATTTTTATGCATATATTTGTTAACAGTAATCGTATTCATATGCATATGTTCATTCAATTTTAGTCATTGTACGTATTTGCAAACAAAACAGAAAAAAAAAATTGAATTTTGAAATTGTGTTTATATTGATAGTTTGCCTATAAATAGGCGACTATTGTACAAAGAGACAGAAATCCTAGTAAGAGGAAATCGTCATGAAATGAAGAGAGTACAAAGTGAAAACAAAATATATAGCTATGTGTAAATGATCTCGTTAGGTTTCAACTCTGTTATTGCCCCTATGTCTTCGAGCATCTCATCTCTTGCTGTCAGAAGAAGTTGATTGAATCGATCTATACCATTTGAACTTGACGTTCATAATAAAGCTGGCTGTAAATGATCCAATGAGACATAGTCGTACTCTTTAATCCCTAATTTTTGCCAGGACCACCCTTTTGGGTCTTCATTCCACTGGGATACCCTTTTTGGCCCAAGCCGCCCTTTCAGATTTTCGACTTGCCAAGTGTACAGTCTTTTATATATATCCATGATTTTTGCCCGAACCCTTTTGGTTTGCCAGGATGCCCTTATTTTTTCCTAGGCCAGCCAACCTAGCGGTCATTTTTATGCACAATATCTTTTAACTATGTCCGCATTCACAGGGTGTGGAAGGTCTTCACCGTCCATGGTGGTAAGTATCATAGCACCGCCCAAAAATATCTTCTTGATCATAAATGGCCATTTGTAGGTAGGAGTCCATTTGCCCCCGAGATCACCTTGTGGCAGGATGATGTGTTTATTACCAAGTCACATGTCTGATATACTTGATGCTTGATTTTCTTATTGAACACTTTGATCATACGTTTCTGATATATTTGACTGTGACAAACAGCCACATGCCTCTTCTCGTCAATCAAATTTAACTGATCCATCTCTATCTGAATCCATTCGTATTCGTCCAAGTCTGTATCTTTCATAATTCTCAAGGAAGGAATATGAACTTTGACAGGTAAGACAACCCCCATACCATGGACTAGAGAGAATGGGGTTTCCCTAGTTGATGTCCGAGCTGAAGTGTAATAACCGTGAAGAGAAAATGGTAACATCTCATTCCAGTATTTATATGTCACCGTCATCTTTTGTATAATCTTCTTAATATTCTTATTGACGGCTTCCACCGTGCCATTCATCTTTGGTCGATACTGAGAAGAGTTGTGATGCTTGATCTTGAACTGCATGCAGAGTTCCGTGATCATAGTGTTGTTGAGATTGGTACCATTATCTATGATAATCCTCTCGGGGATGCCATACCGATATATAAGGTTATGTTTAATGAACTGGGCAACCACATTCTTAGTAGCAGAGGTGAATGAGGCTGCTTCAACCCACTTTGTAAAGTAATCAATGGTGACGAGGATAAAGTGATGCCCTTTGGAAGCAATAGGTTTGATATCTCCAATCATATCAATTCCCTACATTGCCAACGGCCAAGGATAAATCAAGACATTCAGAGGAACTGGAGGCACAGGTACTTTGTCAGCATAGATCTGGCAATTGTGACAAGTTCTTGATTGGTGATGACAGTCGGTTTCCATAGTCGATCAATAGTAACCTACTCTCAGAATTTTCTTAGCCATAGTATGTCCACTGGAATGAGTACCAAAGATACTTTCGTGCATATCTTCCACAATCTTCTCCGCATCTTTCTTGTCCATACAACGAAGCATAGTTGAATCATGGTTGCGCCTGTAAAGAATTTTGTTGCTCAGGAAGAACTTATTTGAGAACCTCCTTAGGAATTTCTTTTCATTGATATATTCCCCCTCGGGGTACTCTTGAGCCTCAAGGTATATTTTCATTTCATGAAACCAAGGCTTCTCTTCTACTCCGTCAGTGTCAACTTCATAGCAGTGTACTGGTTCGTCTAACCATTCAATGGTAATTCTAGGAGCCTTATTATCCCATCTGACTTTGAACATAGACGACATGGTAGCTAACACATTTGCCAACTTATTCTCTTCTCTTGGGATGTGCTCAAAAGTAATCTCATCGAAATATGGAATTAAGGTTAACACATGTTCTCTATAAGGAATGAGATTCAGATGCTTAGTATCCCATTCTCCCTTAATCTGACTGATTCCTAGGGCTGAGTCTCCATAAACACTCAAGAACTTGATTCTTAGGTAAATAGAAGCTTTGATGCCCATGATGCACGCTTCGTATTCAGCCATATTGTTGGTACATTCAAAATATAATCTAGTAGTGAATGGCGTATGGCAATCCTGGGAAGTTAAAATTGCAACACCAATTTCGTTTCCAAGTGCATTAGAGGCTCCGTCAAAAACCATAGTCCATAAGGATCCTATCTCAGGTCTTTCATATGGTCCAGGTTCTTCATAATCAGTAACTAGCATACTGTTCTCGTTTGGGAATTCAAAAGTCATAGATTGGTAGTCGTCTACAGCTTGATGAGCCAAATGATCTTCCAGTACACTTCCTTTGATTGCTTTTTGAGTGGTGTACTGAATATCGTATTTTGTCAAGACAATTTTCCATCTGGCTATCCTTTCGGAGAGAGCGGGTTTCTCGAATATGTACTTTATGGGATCCATTTTAGAGATCAACAAAGTAGTATGGGTCAACATATACTATTTTAGTCGACGAGTAGCCCATGCCAAAGCGCGGCAAGTTTTCTCGAGCAGTGAGTATCTTGTTTAACAGTTGGTAAACTTTTTTCTAAGGTAGTATATTGCATTCTCTTTTCGACCAGACTCGTCATGCTACCCCAATACACACACCCATTGAGTTCTCTAACACTAAAATACATGATCAGAATTCTTCCTTCGACTGGTGGCATCGAAATTGGAGGTTCTTGTAGGTACCCCTTGATTTTTTCAAAGGCTATCTAAAAACCGTCATTCCATTTCACTACCTGCTCTTTCTTCAACAACTTAAAGATCGGTTTACAAGTAGAGGTCAAATGAGAAATAAATCGGGCAATATAATTCAGTCGTTCCAAGAAACCTCTGACTTACTTCTCGGTACGGGGAGGAGGAATTTCTTGAATAGCTTTGACTTTAGCGGGATTAACCTCAATTCCTTTACCACTGACAATAAAACCCAGGAGTTTACCAGACCTCACTCCAAAGGTGCACTTGTTCGGATTCAGCCTCAGCTTATACTTCTTCAGTCTCTTAAACAACTTATGTAGATGGTCTATATGCTCTTCTTCAGTCTGTGATCTGGCTACCATATCATCGACATAGACATCTATCTCGTGATGAATCATGTCATTAAACAAAGCTACCATAGCACGTTGATATGTTGCGCCGGTATTCTTCAACCCAAAAGGCATAACCTTGTAGCATAATATGCCCCATTGTGTAATAAAAGTAGTCTTTTCCATGTCTTCAGGTGCCATCTTGATCTAATTATACCCTGAGAAACCATCCATGAAGAAGAACACCTTGTGTTGGGTGGTGTTATCGACCAAAACATCAATATGTGGAAGCGGGAAGTCATCTTTAGGGCTCGCCCTATTCAGATCCCTGTAGTCTACATACATACATACCTTGTCGTCTTTCTTTGGTACCAAAATAACATTTACAACCCATTATGGATATGATGTTACTGCTAAGAAACCCGCGTGGAATTGTTTCATTACATCAACTTTGATCTTCTCTGATATCTCGGGACACATGCGACAAACCTTCTGCTTTATCAGAGCATAACCCTCTTTCATCGGCAGATAGTGGACAACAATATCGGTATCAAACCCTGGCATGTCCTCGTATAACCAAGCAAAGATCACAACATATTCATGAAACATTTTTATTAACCTGTTTTTGACACTGTCCTCTAAGTTGACACCTATCTTGACCTCTTTCTTATCTGTTTCAGAACTCAAATTTACCACTTCAACTGGCTCTTCATGTGGTTGAATAGCTTTCTCTTCTTGTACTAACAGTCTGGCAAGTTCTCCTGGTATCTCACAATCTTTCTCACCTTCATCCTCGACTTGGTAGATCAGATTTTCAAGATCATAAGTGGCAATAGCATAATCATTATCAACGATATACATAGTGGATGTGGATCTGCAATGTATTGTGTGGGTGTGTGTAAGAACACATAGCTATTTGAAAGTGATAAAAGTAAAAATAAAGACAGAGAGCACAAAATTTGAATGTAAAACGCCCAATGCTTTATTAAATGAAAATATGTTTATGAAATGACAACCCTTAACAAATGAACCTTTGTGCCCCAGGTAAGGTACAAGGCTTAAATTCATTGTTCAAATATTACAAAGCAAAAACTTGAAAGCAGTAAAAAACAGAAATGTAGCTATTACTCCTGACTAAAGGAGATAGAGATAATTTCCTCGACCTTTCAGTTGCTGAGCCCATTGCCGGTGGTAGGAAAGATCCAGCTGTCAAGGTCATAATCATTTTCAGCCTCTTCTATTACATTAACTTCGTTGTTGCTGATGTAGAATGGTGTCCTTCTAGCACGAGAACGGAGAACAGCCCTCTGACCCTATGCAGTGAAACCCAAACCAAACTTTTCTTATTTATAGGGGATTTCGGGAAGCTGACCCTAAATAGTACAACCAGCTTCTTCTACAGTAGCTTTAGCATCTTTCAATGAAGCCATCCTGGGTGGCACCCTAGTAACTTTCGAAATGGCAGAGACATCTTCAGTCAAGGTAGGAGGGATGACTTCAAAAGTTTGACAGGGAGTCTCGATGAATTCACCGTCCATCTCTACAAACTGGAAAGAGTTTAAGTGGATAACCATATACTCTTCTTCATCATAGACAGTAACAATCTTTCCATTCACAGGATATTTTAGTTTTTGATGTAGGGTAGAGGTGACAGCGCCTGCCCCGTGGATCTAGGGGCATCCCAGTAAGCAGGAATAAGCTGGCCGAATGTCTATTACATAGAAGGTGGATTCAAAGATCTGCGAACCCACTTTGATCAGAAGATCCACTTCCTCGTGTACCATCCTTTTTGACCAATCAAAGGCTCGAACTACAATATCATTGGGTTTCAGTAAAACCCCTTCCCAATCAAGTCTGTCAAGTTCACCCTTTGGTAGAACATTCAACAAAGAACCAGTATCAACCAATACATGAGACAAAGTAGTGCCCCAACATTCAATAGAGACATACAGGGATTTATTGTGATTTCTTCCTTCCAGAGTCAGGTCAGCATAAGAGAAACCTAATCCGTTATCGGTTGTTAGGCTAGCAACATAGCTTCCAAATTGATCGGCAGAAATCTATTGTGGCACGTGAGCAGTCTTCAAGAATTTTACTAAAGCATGTGCATGAGCTTTAGAACACAGTAACAGGGATAACATACAGATCTTGGATGGGGTCTGCCCCAACTGTTCAACAATTTTATAGTCACTCTTGCAGATAATCTTCAATACCTCTTCCAACTCTTGTCTAAAAGTATCTTCAATTGTATCTTCTTTAGGTGCCTCTGTCTGGGCAGACTCTATCACTTGCTCTTTACCCCGAGCCCCAACAGTTGACTCGGTGGCTGTAACTCTAATAGGTATAGCAATAGTCTTCGGAGAGATTTCTGGAGAGAAAACCCTTCCACTTCTAGTAACCTTACTGGTTCTAGCAATATTGTCAATGCTGGGATTAACAACTTCAGTAACTTCGTCTTCAATAGTCGGTAGTTCTTGTTTGATGCCATTGTAGTAGACGTCGGATCCATAGTTCCAAGGAATAGCTTTATATGAAGAATATGGGATATGTCTAGGTGCAGTGATGATCAGAGGAGCAGCTTTCGGATTGGAAGTACTCCTTACAGGACCTTTGGAGGTGATCCTGACAGGAGGGCCATAAATTATGGATAAGTCTTGACACAAATCCTCAGCAGACAGAACCTTCTCGATCATAATTATATGATTTTCCATTAGGCGTTGAATGCATTCCTTCAGTAATTTGCAGCCATTGGGTTGAACTGCGCAACAATAACACTTTTTAATACAATTCGAAAATAAACTGGCCTGTAACAAATTCTTCTTGGTGATTGGTAGGGGAGTAACCAATTCACTTACATCAGCAACATAAAGAACATCATCAATTGCACTTATACCTTTGTCATGCTTCGGCATAGGTGCAATAATCACATTTGGAGTCTCTAGAGGATCAAACTCAATCTCCTTGTTGTCAATCATATCCTGAATTTTGTTTTTCAGGGTCCAGCCGTTGTTGGTGTTATTCCCATGACTGTTAGAATGGTAGGTGCATTTCGCGTTTGGATTGTACTTATGAGAGGAGGTGTTGGGGTTCTGAGGAGGATCCCTTAGCATAATCAGCTTCGCTTTTAGAAAAAGTTTGTAACGCTTGAGACAATGGCGTATTAATCTTGGTAAACTGCCATCTCGGAGCCTCTGACGTATGCCTATTGCCCTGTTGTTGTTGTTGAACAGGTGCAGGATTAGAAATCAATACCGCTTCCACAGACTGATTGTGGTCATTTTTACCATGGCACTTCTGGCCATAAACAACATTTGTCTCCTTCTTACCACTGAATGTTTTCTTCATAGCACTCGAAGATGCAACCACTTGAATTTTTCCGCTCTTAATAACACTTTTAACTTGTTCTCCAGTTAGAATCAGCTCAGTAAAACCAGATGAGGAGCTTCCAATCAGATGGGTAAAGAATGGACTTGTCAAGGTGCCCATGAACATGTCAACCAACTCCCTATCAGAAAGAGGAGGTTGAAATCTTCCAGCCAGGTCTCTCCATTTCTGGGCATTCTCTTTAAACCCTTTATTCGAACCCATAGTCATGTTTTGTAATTGCACACGAGTAGGTGTAAAGTCGGCATTATATTGATATTTCTTGTAAAAAGCAGCAGCCAAGTCCTCCCAAGTATGGATGTTAGTTCCCTCCAGCTGATAGAACCACTCAAGTTGTGTACCAGACAAACTTTCTTGAAAGAACTGAACCCATAATTTCCTGTCAGCAACATGGGGTTGGATATCCCGAACATAAGATCGCAGATGAAGGTTCGGATAAGACACACCATCATATTTAGAAAAAGAGGGTACCTTGAACTTATGAGGGATAACTACTCCCGTTCTCCGAAATCTAATCCAGGCACTTTCTGGATTTCCATGGCCTTGAGGCGATCTCCCAGCTGTTTGTATCTGTCGTTAGCAGGAGGATACTATTCATTAGAATAGTCTTTGTCCTCGGGCATCTTACCATAACCAAGGTTGCTTTCGCCTTCAGCCCTGACACTTCTACCATCCTTCTCTTGGTTGTCATCTTCATCATAGGTGATATCAGCAGTTTGAACCGGTTTAGCAGGACCTTTGAATCTTCTTCCCATGTTGAGGATAACAATTGGCTTATGAGTCTTCTTATTTTTGGAGATGAGCGCCATCATATATTTTTGTCCTTGAGCTAGGTTCAGGAGGGTCTCCTGAAATTGGGCATTGTGAGCTTGGAGTTCCTTAACAGTTTGTTCAAGAGCAATCTTTTACTGAAATAAACAGCAAGAAGATGAGAAAACCTGTATGAGGAAACCTATTATGTAATGATGCATGATATGTAGATGTAATGTTTTCAAGGATCATTGCGGGATTTAAATTTGTTTAAACAAAAGGAAACAAGAGAAATTTTAGTATCTAGCTCGAATTATAATTGCTTTTAATAAAAAGAGTTACAAAATAGAAAAAATATAAATTCAAATCTCCCATGGACGCTTCCTCTTTGTGTTGACATATGCATTAAGGCTTTGTTCTTCATGGATTCGTTTAGTCAGCTCCAGTACTTTCTTCTCACTAGCATAGAACTAAGCTTCGAAGGTATCTCTTTCTTCCTTTAGTTGAATCTAGGACCTTTGTAGTTCTTCAAGGTCGGTAGGCATATCTAAATGAAGAACGGTATAAGTAACATCCCCTTCAACAACAGGCTCTATGATCATTGGTAGGATAGCAGGATATGGAATTTTAAGATTCTGAGCGCGAGACCGCACCCATCTGAGGTAAGGCTCTAGAGGAATGGAATTCTTGTGTCCCAAAATCTTTCTATCAATCTTATTGACCGTGCCCCAAGCACGTATAAATCTTTTATGGTAGTTTTGAGGATCGTTCTCATAGTCGAACACAATATCCTGGATGAGCATATCATGAGGACCATCCCTTCGAGCATAACCAAACTGACGCAGAGATAGATAGGGATTATAAGTGATGCCCCCTCTTGTACCTAGGAGTGGTACATTACGGAATTCTCCACAACAATCAATAATAGTGACATCTGCCTGAGATCGAGAACACCAGTGGATATATGTATGAGTGAGTGACATCAACCTTTGAGACCACCTCAAACCTTGTTAGTTCTTTATCACTGATCTGGGCAGGTGCGAAATAAACCATATGGACTGTAGAGGTATGCAACACATAAGAGTTCCTCGCTTTTCATAGTACGAGTGTGGAGGGAATGCAGGACATCTCCGAGAAAAGTAGGTACCAGATTATGAGTGAGAAATATTTTAATGGCATTTACATCTATGAATTGGTCTGGATTAGGGAATAGTACCAACCCATAGATCAGCAAAGCGAACATGTCCTCAAAAGCATGAAGGTTCATGTAATCTAGAAATCATTGAGCATTCTCTATCAGGAATTTAGGAGAGAAACCGTTGACTCCACTCCTTTGTCTCCCAATTAGTTACAATGTTCGATCATTTCGGATGTATGGCTACTGCAATGTCTCCGGGTTTCGGAATTTTCTCTAAACTGGTGAAAGATATCTGATCAAGAATGGGCACTTTGAGCAACTTAGAGAATTCTTCCATTGTGGGTACCAAATGATAATCCGGGAAGGTAAAACAATGTTGCTTCAGATCAAAGAACTGGAAAATAATGCTCATCATGTCTTCCTGAAAGCCAGTAGTATCCAAACTGAGTAGATTACCATGTCTCTTGGTGAATTGAGAATTGTCAGGAACCTTTCATACTAATTCCTCAAGCTTGGAAGGTATCCTTACGAATTTGATCCGGATGGTATTCCTATAACTGGAAGCCATGACCCTGCAACACAGAACAAAGATAAATCCCCTAGATCCTTGAAATGGTTAGTCATGATGTTATGATGTTATGATGTTATGATGTTATGATGTCTTGATATCATGTTCAAAGATATAATCAAACACAAGCAAAGCATGCAAAGGCCTTAGGTTTAAGGCTTACATGGGGTTTATAGGTAAGTAGCCTCCTGAAGTTTAGTTGGCTCAACCTATCCTAAAGAAGTAATAGGGTTCTAGGGATCTTAATATCCCTGATTTTTCATACAAGTTTCGTCTAGCACGGCAACTGACTTGCCACCAAACAAAACTCGAGAGTCGAATCTCAATGAGTGTAGTATCGAGTATCAACCAAATTTGTACTGCACCAAAGCCGGCTATCTCACTACCTTCTAATGACTAAGTTGGGTCAATTAAGGTTCTAAGGTCAGCTAGTGCTTATGACACCACGTGGCAACCTAGTATGCTCCTCGACTGACTCGAGGGATACCATTAAAACCAATGTGTCGCACTAACGTAGCCATCACTTTGACCATATCGGTACACGCCGTATAGCTGCCATGATCTATTGTTACTTACATAAAATGTTCCCTAGATCCAGGTATAGGATCTTTGCAAGAAATAAAACCCAAACAACCCTTTAAAAACAAAGCAGACAAATCAAACAAGGAAAGCATTTAAAAGTGATCTAACTCTAAGGTAACCCCACTTTTAGTTCTCCCTAGCAGAGTCGACAGTTCTATAATACGGTGGGAGAACTTACTTGGTTTGCGTTTTATCGCAAATGTTGCGGTTAGCAAGAGTCGCCACTGGCTTTTCTTTTATCCAACAAGGAAAGGGTGAAAAGAACAGGAAAGACATGCAATATTTTCTTGAGTTCAGGGGGTAGGTTATGAAAAGGGAAGGTGTTAGCATCCTTTTCATCCATAGTTACCTACGGGATCTTAATCGCTTAACTCACTTTGTTTGAAATGCTTTGTGTTCGTGTGTTTGAAAATATTTTGAAAAATGCCTAAGTGCGGCAACTTTGTAATAATTCTTGTATAAGTTAAGAATGCATACAAAGTATTTGTTTTCTTTGAAAATATTTCGGAAAAGTGTTTTGTGTAAAAGATATTTTGTTTTTGCGAGCAAGCGATTACGAGCTATCTACCTACTCAAAATTCTTTCATGTTATTTTCTTCCTCCTTAGATAGTGCTATCCTACCATTACCTAGTAGGAAACCCTATTGATGGATGTGAAGGAACATGCGCGGGTTATCGTACAGTCATAAAGGTAACCTGTAAGAACGCTTTAGAAATTTATCATAAGGGACTAAGATCGTTTACCGAAGGCAGCATCGTAAGGGTCATCGAGGGACAATGATCTTTTTAACCGAGGGTCTTTGCCAAAGCATCCCACGTTCGAGGGACATGAATGCTTTTATTTGAAGGCAACAATCGGGATTACCCTAGAGGTGAGTGTGTGAAAAGTGATTCAATTCGGTTTGTTTATCTTGATTAGGGTTATCTAGCATTGGTTTTAGATCTTGCCATACAGGCCTAATTACTAGCAGTTATAAGGAAAGAAGTAAATTGTGGAAAGTAAAGATGTGGAAAGTAAACCTAAACTATTACAAGGATTTGGGAAAGGGGGGTACAAAACCATAAAACGGGGGAAAAAGAAAGTAAACCCTAATTAACTATTACATACTGTAGCAGATACATAATTGGAAAAAAAACTAATGTAAAAGTAAATGCGCGAAGACTGTAAAACAAAGGGAAAAAGAAAATTGTTTCATGATTTTGATAAAAAAAAGGATCTGATGATTAATCTAAAAGAAACCTAATTAATTTTAATTTAGAAAAAAAAGAATTAATTGATTAAAAAACCTAAGTTGATTTTAACTAATTAAACCCTAAAAACTAAGTTTAATTAATTTAATTAATTTAATTAATTAAAAAAGAAAATTAATTTAATTAACATTAATGTTAATTTAAAAAAAGGTTTAATTAAATTGTGTTAATAAAAAATGGATTTGGGCATGTTATAAAAGCAAACTGGGGGGTGCAAGGAGAGAAAATCATTAGGCCCAAAGCTGCAAGCCCAAATCCTGCGTTAGATCCAGTGTGACGACCGAAAGAGGTGTATTGCGGGCTGCACATCTGGGAGTGTTATATTTGGATCTGAGGGCTGCAAGACTGAGGGTGCCCGGTTGATGTACGAGGACACACTGCATACGACCTGCAAAAATCAGAAGAAAAAAATGTGAAAACAACCAAAAGGCAGGGATCGAACCCACGCCTTGATATACCAATGCCTTAATGCATGTTTCCTTGCCACTAGGGTGGTTGTTTCATCCGGTCATTAAATGAGAGAAATTAATTATACAATAAACTTAATGGACTGGGCCGAAGAAGCGTCGGAGCCCTAGCTTCGGTCGTTTTCTCCAGCGAGCTTGTTTTTCATTCCTGCAAAATAAACACAGTCAGTGATTCAATGGTACCATGCTCCTCTAATTCGGACCATGTGAATTCAATGGACACATTAGTTTTGGCCAAATTATGTTGTATTGTGAGATACGACAAAGATAACCTAAAAGGGTGTAAACATGACAAACCCTTGTATGGTCGTTATGGGGGTCATATGATGGGTTTGACCTGCGTGGTTATGCCTCAGGAGGTAGTTAGTGATGTTAGTATGCAGTAAAACACAATGAAAATGACAATATGAATTTCATGCATAAAACTACAACTGGAGAGGCATGCCAATGTGTTTCCAGCCTTCTGGATCGTTGCAAATGACCCAACCTTACCCTATGATCTTCCTGGAAGCGAATGGGACAACTAGTTTGTAGTGAAAGCGTTGGAAATAAGAGTTTCAAGATTTAGGGTTCTTGAGAAAAGTTTGGAATTTTTTTGCATGTTTGAGAGGCAAGGTTTTCCGTGTGTAAAGGTCCTCTTTGATGTCTGAATTGATATGAATATATAGAGAAAATTAGGGCAAAATATGATGGGTTTGAACTCTTGTAATAAGATATGATTTCATCTTATTTATCTTATATTATTTAATGAATAAATAAATAATAATAAAAATAATTAAAATAAAACAAGGTCAAGGGGTATAAGAACAAGGTTTTAGGTGCATGAAGAGTATAATACACGTTTGGACTCTTAAACTATGGCCCAATAGCCCAAAATATCAAGCTTGCTTAATTTGGAATTCATGCATTTGCCCAAAATTTCCCAACTTGCAATGGTCATAACTTGCTCAATTTTTATCTTTTGAAAGTGATACTGGACTTTTTGGAAATATAAAGATGTCCTATACAACCTATTTGTTGATCATTTTTTTCTTTTAAAGAATTTATCTTTATGTAAGTTGCCTTGACAAAAAGTATCTTTTTGTTGACTTTTGAAATGACCTGTAATGTATTGGCTTATATCTTCAAATGATGCATTTTTTGGGCTTGATCTTAGAGAGAAAAAGTTGTAGAGAATTTAATTTCCTTAAAAATGAGCTTTGGTTGGGGAAAATATGATTAAGCATGTGAAAGTTATGCTTGTTCAAAATTCAGTTGACTTCTCCTAAGGAAATCCTAATTTGGGAACTTTTATCTTTTGATGATTTGAGAGCTTTTCTTGAGAAATCATGATCAACCCTTGATCCAATGATGAATATGACCAAAATTTTGATGTTTACCAAAGATCTTTAAGTTTGAATGTATGTTGATCATAGTTGACTTGTTACCCAATACAATTGATTTTTATTCATCTGAGCCATTGATTGAGCAAATTTATGATGCAAGGCTTGAAACTTGGCATGAGAATTCTTGAAGAACTATGGAGAACCATGAAAACCACTTGAGTCCTTGAGAACCAAATATTCCTTGATAAATACAAAACCCTAGTTGTGAGTCCATTGCTTAGGGGAAGAATTTGTTTGATCAATTCTTGAGCCACATTGAGCATTTGAGGACCTTTTGAGAATGTCTTGAAGAAAAATGGGGGGGGGGGGGGGATTTTGGGGTACAACACTTAGGTTCTATGATAAATGTCAACAAGTGGGTCATCAATGTGGAGCTCCCAACAAAGCAAAGATATGGAAGCCAAAACCTAAACAAGTATAGGAACACAAGCAACAATTATAGTTCGTTAATACACCTAGGGAGGCAATCCAACAAAAGCATGATGTGGATGAACAAGAGGATAAATGTACTATAGTAAGGAAATCCACTAGAGATAAAGGTAAAAAAACATGACCAAGCTGAAAATTCCAATGCAATTAACTGTTTGAATGTGTTTGAGTCCTTAGGAGTTTCGAATGACTACATAGTGGGCTTTGACAGAGGTCCATGTTAGTTTCTTGGAACACTATGGGGCTGAATAAGGCTGGAAAGTTAAGAGAGATTATCTCTCATCTCTTTAATCTCAAGCCAAAAATAATTATTTTGATCGAAACAAGAGTTAAAAAAGACAAGGTTGTTGTGGTCAAAGATAAACTTCACTTAGAAAGGGGCTTATTTGGACAACTATGACCATCATGTAAATGGGAGGATTTGGATTTTGTGGGACACTAATATAGTAGATCTGAGATGTATGGTTAGTTCCAATAATTCATTCACTGTGGTGTCTATGATAGGATGGGTAATTTCAAGTTCTGGTTAATTGTAACTTATACGCAGAATCAATTGGAGCAGAGGAAGATACTATGGAGTAACCTGGACAATTTTTCTGTCAAATATCCTGGAACATAGTGTGTTGTTAGAAACTTTATGGAATGTAGCCACTAGTCTTGATAGAGTGGGAGGAAGATTGATTACAAAAGGAGAATATGAGGACTACATAAACATTATGAATAAAGCCAACTTTTATGAGATGGACAGTAAGGGAAGCTTCTTCACCTGGTCTAATAAACAAAGTGAAAATCCTATCTACTCTCGTATAG
Source organism: Vicia faba (assembly GCA_948472305.1). Lineage (NCBI taxonomy): Eukaryota > Viridiplantae > Streptophyta > Magnoliopsida > Fabales > Fabaceae > Vicia > Vicia faba. The sequence continues at coordinate 1,577,085,905 of OX451736.1, read as the reverse complement.
ATAGGATTATTTCTAATATGGATTGGTTCCAAGATAATGTTGATCTCAGCCTGAATGTTCTCCCCCCCCCCCCCCATGTATCTGATCATGTTATTCTTTTCCTGAGTAGATCTAGGAGCAATAGGACTTGGAGGAAGCCATTTCAGTTCAACAATTTTTGGGTGGACCTTTATGAGTTTCACAAGACTTTGAGGGATAGTTGGAATAAACCTACTGTGATACGGGGGGAGAACTGACTTGAGGTTTTGCGATTGTGTTCACAAATGTTGCGGTTTAGCAAGAGTCGCCACCGACTTTTCTTTTATCCAATAAGGAAAGGTGAAAAAGCACAGGAAAGACCTTTAGAGATGTTTTCTTGAGTTCGGGGGGTAGATTATGAAAAGGGGAGGTATTAGCACCCTTTTCATCCATGGTTTTCCATGGGCTCTTAGTTACTTGCTAGATCACTTGCTTTTGTTTGAAAAATGTGCTTTGTGTGGTTTTTGAAAGTATTTTGAAAATGTAACTTTGTAATGGTTCTCGTTTCTATAAGAATGCCTACAAAGTGTTTGTTTCGAAAATAGTTCAAAGATGAGAGTGTGGGTGTAAAAAATGTTTTTGTTGTGAGAAAGCGAGTAACTAGGAGCGAATCTACCTACTCAAAAGGTCTTAAATGTGCTTTTCCTCCTCCTTTAGATGTTGCTATCTTACCATTGATTTGGTAAGAAGCCTCATTGTTGGATATGAAGGGACGGATGTAGGACGTTTGTATAGTCATAGAAGGCAACATATGGGACGTTTTAGCAATGTCGTTTTAGGGACTAGATCGTTTACCGAAGGCAACATCGAGGGTCATCGAGGGACTACGATCTTTTATCAAGGGTCTTTTCTAAAATGCCCATGTTCGAGGGACATGCCTATTTTTTCGATAGGCAACAAGTGAGATTACCCTAAGGGTGTGTGTGTGTGTGTGTGCAAAGTGTGTTTGATTGCATGCATTTAGTCTTGATTAGGGTGATCTATTTGTTGATTTTATATCTTGCCATACACACCCTAATTACTAGCATTTACATTTGAAAGCAATAAATTGTAGAAATGTAAAGTCCTATGCTATTACAATGTTTAGGGGATGGGGGTACATATTTATGAATGGGGGTTACAAATAAAATTAAATCCTAAGTTACTATTACAACCATATTGAAATGTACAATATAAGAAAGAAAGGGATTTATTTAGAAAATGTTCTTTTGTCTTAAAAAAATAAATAAATTAGTTAATAAAAGAAAATATTTTTATGTTTTTTTATGTTAGTATAAAAAAATGATGAAAAGGGAAATAAAGGAAAGACAGAAACAGTGTGCTACTGCAAGCAAAAATAAACAATGATCAGAAGTTTTGAAGTCAGGCGCGTGACCCATAAAGGATCGTCTGTGGAATCAGAAGTTCTGGATTGATACGCTCTAAAGCCTTGTAAGAAAAATCAGAGGGAAAGGGAACAGAGGTTCTGGATTGGTACATTTTGAAGTCCTGCAAAAAACGTTAGAGGGAAAACACAAAGGTTCTGGGTGGTGTTCAGCTAGTGAGCCAAAATTCAGAAGTTTTGTGTTACGCTAAAAATAGTGAGTAAACTTCAGAAGTTCGGTATTGTCAACATGTGTGTTGTACCCCAAAATTTTCCCTCCCATTTTCTTCAAGATTTGCCAAGATCAAGGTTCAAAATCTCTCAAGGGTTGCATAGTTCAATGGCCTCCTAACAGTCAAAAATTAGGGTTTTGGTTCTGGCAAAGAAATTGAAGTTTCCAAGGGTCCAAACAAGTCCCACATGCCTACAGACATGGTCAAGCATCCTCATGTCAAGTTTCAAGACTCACAGCACAAGATTGCACAGTCAAAAACCCTAATTGCTCAACAGTCAACTACAGGGGCAAAATGGTCATTTGACAGTCAAAAGTCAAAAATTTTGGTCAACATCTTATTTTGAAGCCACAAATATCATTTGATCAATTCTTGATCATGATTCTCAAGGCATGGCTCAAAAAGTCTCAAGATGCAAAAGTTTCTATATTTGGACAGTTGAAAAAGTCAACTGTAAATTGACCAGGGCATAACTTCCACATGGTTTATCATAAAAATTCCATCCAAAGCTCATTTTGAAGAGAATGACATTTCCTACAACTCATCTTCACACTTCAAGTCCAAGACATGCTCTCACAAAAAGTTATCAATCTCAACATTATAGGTCATTTTCAAAAGTCACCAAAAAGGCACTTTAAGTCAAAGACCATAACTTGAGATTGATAAATTACAATGACATGGGACCAAGGGAATTGGTTAGAGGACTTCAAGACCTTTCCAAAATGTCCAAGAACTTGATCAAAGCTTAAAAATTGAGTAAGATATGCCTTGTGGAAGTTGGGAAATTTTTGGGAATTTTGAAAAGTCAACTTTGCTTCAAATGCCTCAAAATTGCTAATGGGCCTCAATTTCTTCCATGAAACATTACCCAAAGGCCATGCACGACCCATTGGCATCCAAGGGAGTTATTTCATCATTTTTTATTAATTATTTGAATTTTTAAATGTTATTAATTCACTTAATTAAAATTAAATATGAAAAAATACTAAAGCATGTATTTTAAATCTTTTTATGCAGCTAATAGGTCCATTATAAGCTCAAGATTTCGTGCACATTCAAAAAGGAAAGAATCATTCATGATTTGGCATATTTGGCATGAAAAAAGATTGAAAAAGATTATGCAAAATCAAAAATTCAAAATCATCAATGCAAAGGCTTTGGGCTTGATTTTTCTGACCTAATGCATTCACATACATATACACAATGCAACCCTAATCACAAGAACAAGCAAGTTGCGCCCAAGAACACAAAACAACTTTGCTTTTTTTCATAAAAAACTGAAAACTATTTTGATAGCTAGAGCACAATTCAAGGCCTCAAAACTATTTCACAAGCTTGCCAAGGCGACCAGGAATCTTTTCCAATCGAAATCAAGTCTTCATACATCCAGAACTGGTATAACCAAGTCACCCTGTTCATAACATTTTGCAGAATCGTATTTGAATTTACATGCTATATCAATGCATTTTGATGTTTAAATTGTACTAACATGATCATTCCAAAGCTACTGGTACCATTCAATTGAAGAATGGCTGCCTGTACAAGAATACGCCATTGATGCTTGCTAGGGTTTCAGAAACCTCAAAAGAGGGGTTCATGTATCTGGAAAAATTAGGCCATGAAACTAGGACCAATGAATTCGTGACATTCCCATGAAGCCAAATCACTCATCGCGCCTTTTTTATGATTGCTCAATTCCTATTCGCTATTATTCATTGTTTCAGGTTGTGGGGGTTTAAAACCCCCGCTATCTAGCTTGTATTTTCAGGTAAAACAAAGAATCCATGAGGAAGACGCTGAGATGTAGGCATGTGATTGGCAGATTTGAAAGTTAGCGCGTTTTTTACTTGGCTTCAGTATAGTGCTTGCTTATCATATGTTTTATTTCTATTCCATTTAATTAACAAAGACAATCGTTGGTTGGGTTGGTTGATGTGGTGTCATGCAAGCAATGGGACCTGGGTTCGATTCCCAGGTCCCCCATATTCTTCATAATTTTGTTTATAATGCGTTCAGGTGTAGCTCCTTTCCAATGGTCCACCAAACTCCCCAACGCTTGTGCCTGCCAAGTGGCCAGGGGTCCCAATCCAAAGGTCAGAATTTGCAGTCCACCATGGACACCAGTCAACTGCTCCATACACAATCACTGAAAAGTCAAAAAGGCCTCAATCAAATGGGCCAAACTGCTTTCTACAAACCTCCACAATTGGGTCAACAACCCCTCTTGTTTGTATTTCTTTCCCTTATTCTTTTCTTCTATTTTTTTATTTGTTTTAATTATTTTCTTTTAATTCACCCAATTAATTTTTATACAAAAAAATCAGAAAAGCCACAAATAAAAATATGTTTTAATATTTAGTTCACTAATATTTTATTTTGTAAATAAATTTAATAACCAATTTAGTTTTAATTTAGGGTTTTAACTTTAATTCTTTTTCTAAATAGCTAAAATAGGTAAAAATTAGGTTTTAGATTTTTTGTTCTTTTTCTCAATAAAATAATTTCATCTTATTCTTATTATTAATAATTAATTATTTTTGTAAATACTTGTAATTAATTAATTAAGACTAAATTAGGTTAAACTTAAACAATTTTTAAATAATTAAAAAACATGTAGAATTAGGGTTTCTTTTCTTTTTTTTTTAATTTTCTTTATTTCCATTAAATACAAAAACATCAAAAAATAAGTTCTTTCCTTTAATTAATTTAATTAATTTATAATTTCAATTTAATTTCCTTAAAGGGTCCAATGCCCTCGCACTCTCGATTTTTATTTCTTTTCGCACGTTTACTTTTATCTCCTTTTGTGAATATAATGTATTTGCCCCAAAGCTTTGTAATAGATAATTAGGACATTTACTTTCCGTACTTTTATTCAAATCGGGTCTTTGTTTAATTTGGCGATGTAGACCTGCGCCTTGTAATAGCGTAGGACCTTTATTTTCCGCACTTTAAATTCCACACCTTTAAACTGTTAATCCCATGAAAGAATGTATGCCCAAATAAAATTGAAACGTAGCTCACTCAATACATGACAAGACAAATATAACTGAAAATGACACACGATTCACACACCACTCCTAGGGTACGCCTCATTGTTGCCTTGCCCCTCGAAACGTGGTCGTCGAGTAGAGGACGTTTTAGTAAGTCCTCATGTCCATGAACATGGCATGGGGGTAGCTTCTAAGGTGTCCTACTATTGATCTGGTGACCACACTGTCCCTAATCCTCGAATTGACCCGAACACCTCCAACGGTGGTGCTACCTACCTCTCAATGGTGGGATGGCACTACCTTAAGGACATTTACACAGCCTAATTCCTTAGGGTAGGTAGATGACTCATAGATACTTGCTCTATTCAAAAACAAATCAAAACTCTTTTCACACCGACACTTTTCAAAAAGCTTTCAAAACAATTTTTCAAACACTCTTGAGGACTGATACAAGAGTCGATCTGAAATTTTTAAACGAAACTTTTTCAAACCCACTCACATTGAAAAGCAAACAAACCTTTTGAAAACACAATGAGCAAATATCTAAGAGCCCATGGATAACCATGGATAGAAAGGGTGCTAACACCTTCCCTTTCTATAAATCTACCTCCCGAACCGAGAACCATTCTCATAAGGAATTTTGCTGTGCTTTTGTCCTGTCCATGTTGGAGAAAATAAAAGACGGTGGCGACTCTTGCTTCCGCGACATTTCGCGAACCAGCGTTAAAATAGTCAGTTCCAGATCCACCGATCACAATGTGAAAATCAGAAACTCTGAGTGTTTGAACAGCAAATGGAAACATCAGAACTTAAGTGTATTTGACATGTAAGGAGAACACAGAAGTTCTGTGTTGTGTTAAAACAGTGAGTGAGTCATCAGAAGTTATGTATTGTGCTAAGATTGTGAGTGAACGTCAGAAGTTTTAGTACGTTATCAGCATGTAAAAATCAGAGGTTCGGTGTGTGTTAACAGTGAGAAAAATCATAGAATTTCCGTATGTTAAAATAGTGAGGAGAACTCAGAAGTTCTGTGTGTGTTTAACAGTGATAAAAATCATAGAAGTTTTGTATGTTAAAACTATGAATGAACATCAGAAGTTTTATGCCATATTTCAACTCTCAGTTAGCACATCAATAATCTATTCAGTTTTCAACAAACAGTAAATAAGAAGGATAACAACACAACAACTTATAGAAGTTCTAATCCTAAATTTGAGTCTAGCCTTAATCAAAAAGTTCTGATCCATAGTTTTTTCTACTTATGCATTGATATGAACACCATCAATACTATGATATTTACATGTTTAATGATGTTCTGAATGAAAAAGATGCAAAGTCAGAAAGACTTACCTTGAACCTGGAGCGTGGGCTTGGAGCATTGAGTGAATGCCTTTGGATGATCTGGAATCAGCAAGAGTAACGGAAGAGAAAATGCCAAGTTCTTTGATTCAAAAGGAAGAACAAAGGTTTATTTTTGTGTATGAGAAATCTGGATTTTTATGAAGGTTTCACAACTTCCTTTTTTCTCTTTTGGCCAATCTCTCTCTCCAAAAGCCATCCCCCTTGAACGTGTGATGGAGAAACTTATTTATAGATGGGTTTGTTGTGGTTTTAGGGAGAAAAACAAATGGGATTTGAACATTTTTTGGCATCCTTTTCTCTTGCTTTTTGGTCACAGTCTTCGTATGCTAGTTTGGTGTAATTATGGGATGCAGGCGTAGGCCGAATTAGTTGTTGGTTATAGGTTTACAGCAGGTTGTATAAACAAGGTTTTGGGATTTGGTCAAGTTCTGACCAAAGCGTTGAATATAGCCTTCATGTGCTAAGGCGCTGCCTTGTTCTTGAAACAAGCATGGTGGTTTTCAGCAGGAAATAAGGAAAAGCAAAAGCAAAGCATGGGCCTAGTACCAACGTTTTCTATCCCAAGACAGTAGAGGTACACATGGTGAAAATCCTTTGGATAAAGACTCAGAAAGTGGTTGTGAGCATTAAATGAGAATTAAATGATGATGAGACTTATCACAACCAGAAATCCTGCAACGTGAGATTCTACACCAAGGCTTAGTTCTGGATTAGAAGTTCTGAGCTTGCGTAGCATCTAATCTTCTGATCTTCTTATCTTTTGGCTCCAGCATGTTCTGAAGGAGCTTTCAGACTTTCTAGAAAGCTTGCAGCATGCTTCTTAACCTTCTTTGAATTACCCTGGCAAACTCTGACTGAGCTTTTGTGAAAACTTGCCCAGAAGTTATGACCAAACTCTGTTTTGAGAATATCCAGAACTTGTTGAGCGTTATGGTGATAATCTGGTTAGAAGTTCTGAAATTGTCATATTTCTTAAACACTTAGAAAAATTTATGAGTATTTAGAATTTGACTTTTCCAAAGTAAAATTTGACTTTTGAAATTCTTGATGAAACAAACTTCATACTCCAACATGTCTTAATGAAATATGATTTTTGAGATTTGATTTTGATCCAAAAGTCAAAGTTAGACTTCTCAGTATGCAAATGACCATTTTGCCCTTGTGAATGACTTTCTTGGAAAATTGATAATTCAAGGCTTGGAATTGGATAGAAGCAAACGTGAGGGTCCAGGGTGATACTTGAGAAATGAGAGGGCAAATTTTGGGGTACAACAGCAGGCACTGTTCAATGTTCTTACACCTGAAGAGTTAGATTGGTAATTTTGTCATTCGTGACTTGAAGGTGGAAGATGATTGAACACTAGAGTGCCCAAAAAATTTCCACTCGAAGATGTGTTAGTTGATTATGTAAGGAATGGGCTTAAATGAGATTATGAGATTATGATGTATGCGATATGTGTGCGCACATCATTATGTATGAACATGAAATGCTATTCTGGCACGTCCGAATTTGGGAAAATAAATCCCTGACTGCTGTTGGAGAGTATTGGGAATTACATTCCTGATCGTTGTAGAAATAGTGGTTCTTCTACTTCCATTGGGGACGGTGAACGGAGAGTACTATGTCGTGGATTTACTCCTTTCTTACAACTACTCTGCTGGGGAAGAGACTCTGTTTGAGAATAACTCTATGGAAGATGACTCTGTTGGGGAAGAAGAGATCAAAACTTTGGTTGCCTCTACTCTATGGGGAGTGTATGTCACAGGGTTGTATGCTGAGGATACGACAATGACTTTGCATCAGGACTTTTCTGCCCCTGTACCTGCTGGAGAAAGTGCCTGCGGAGACTTTGTAGATTGAGTATTATCCCAACTCATGAGGTGCTTGGTAACTGTCGATCAGAATGATAAGTCTTCTACTGAAAGGCAAGTGACAAGATGACGGGACATAGTCGTACGCTTTGATCCCTAACTTTTGCCTGGACCGCCCTTTCGGGTTTTCAGTCCCCCAAGATACCCTTTTTTGCTCAAGCCGCCTTTTCAGGTTTTCGGCTTGCCGGGTGTACATATTTTTTTATCCCTAATTTTTTCCCGAACCTTTTTTGGTTCGCCGGGATGCCCTTATTTTTGCCTAGGCCAGTCAACCTAGCGTGTCTTTGTTCATGCGTAGTGTTTTCCGACTATGTCCATGTTCACCGGGTACAGAGAATTGTCACTGTCCATAGTAGTAAGTGTTGCCACACTACCAGAAGATGTTTGTTTGATCATACAGGATTCGTTGCTGGGATTCATGCCCAATGCCCCAAGTGATTCAGATGGAGATCTGCCCCTGACTATTTGGCATCTTTGAGAGATTCCTTGAATCTTGACTTGACTGCCCCAGATGATGGACAATGATCATGCCATTCCCATTGGTTGGAAGTGTTTTTCAACTTGAGGTGATCTTGTTCACCGAGAGAGCTTTCGTTCATCAGACATTCATTGTGAATTTCTCCGCTGTCAAACAAATAGCCATATGCAAACAGTGATATTCAAGTAATGCAAAGTTTATGCTTGTCTTGAAGTTTTGAAAAATGTGTTTTTAGCAAGTAAAGAAGTTTGTAATTCAACTCTGGATTTTGAGTAAAGCCTTACAGGAGTTAGGATACCTTTGGTAACAGTATGCTTTAGAACTAACCCATGCTTCAATTAGGACTTTTAAAGGGTTATAGTGTGGCTTGGTTCACGGTTTAATAAATAAAGGATAAAAGCTCAAACTGTATTTATACCCGCCCGTTCTTCGTGATGTTCTTCGATCCTAAACTCAGTTAATTATGCATTTGAACTCTAATTGAGTCTGGAATGACGTTTTGGTGATGGTTCAGACAAGTTAAGTTTGTTGGAAGGTAGTCATTTCTTGCAACATTTTTCATGTTGTCGAGGATTTGTAGTGACCTATTTTTACTTGATTTGTTATCCCTAATTTTTGCCTGATTGTTCTTGTTTTGAGATTACAGTCAGCGGGATACCCCAGTTTTCTTTAAGTCTCCTTCGTAGGTTTTGACTTAGTGGGATTTTCTTTTTTTTGAGAGATAATGACTGCCTATGTGATAGGGAACCATCACCGTCTTTTGATTCCAGAGGAATGTTTCTTGACGTCATTCATTGTATTACGAGATGAGAGTTTGCGGCTTAACGCGCATTTGAATTAACTGAGAGACTACCCTGCCCCGGGTTTTGATTAAAGGTTTCAATTTGTATTAAAACAGAAAACTTCTACTTCTTTGGCTTGAAGGGGTTGACTAGGGATTATCTTCCTTATAACTCCAGTGTTTAGGATTTGAAAAAACGCATGTACATCGTCAGCAAGGTTTGTTCAAAAGCATACTGTATGAGATTATGGTATTGTTTTCGTCATCCTCCCTCTAAAGGCTTGTAACTTTTAGCAAGAGTTGAATATCACGAAAAGGAAATATAAAGCAATTTAAACATAATGAAAACAAATTAATTCAAGACAGACATGTGTAATGCATTAATGAAATAGTAAAGTTTGACATGACAATAATTGTTCGAATAAGCAAAGAAAATACAACTTCATAATTCAAATGAACAAAAATGCTTTCAATCCTAGCCATGTTTTGGCAAGGGAGCATTGATCACGTTGGGAGTCTTAGGAGGGTCGAATTCGATCTCCTTGGCGTCAATCATATTTTGAATCTTGTATTTCAGCACCCAACAATCGTTAGTATCGTGCCCCGAGCTACCAGAATGATAAGCACACCTTGCACCCGGGTTGTAGTTAGGAGAAGAAGTCTTAGGGTTCGGATGAGGGTTTATCACCGTAATCATATTCATCTTCAACATGTGTTGCAATGCTTGTGACAATGGCATGTTGATTTGGGTGAACTTCCTTTGAAGTCTTTCCACCCTTGGCTGATTGTTTCGTTGTTGTGGTCGTGGTGCGCATGCAGAATTAGAGATCAGCATTGTCCCCACAAATTGGTGGTAGTCTGCCTTGCTACGCCCTTTCTGGCCGTGCACAGCATTGGCTTCCCTCTTGCCACCAAATGACTTCTTTTTTGTACTCGAAGAGGTATTTTTCTGGATCTTACCACTCTGGATCCCAGCTTCTACCCTCTCTCCAGTTAATATCAGCTCAGTGAAACCAGCCGATGAGCTACCAATCAAATGGTTGAAGAAAGGACCAGACAGCGTCCCAAGAAACATATCGACCAACTCCCTATCGGATAAAGGGGGTTGAACTCTCCCAACCAAGTCTCTCTTTTTCTGTGCATAGTCCTTAAAGCCTTCACCCGCACCCATGGACATACTCTAGAGTTGAGTACGAGTAGGAGCAAGGTCAGCATTATATTGATACTGCTTGTAAAAAGTAGCAGCCAGATCTTCCAAGTTTCGGACATTGGCTCTCTCCAGTTGATAGAACCATTCAAGCTAAGTCCCTGACAGACTATCTTGAAAGAAATGAACCCACAAATTTCTATCAACGGTGTGGGGCTGGATCTTTCTGACATAAGAGCGGAGATGGAGTTTTGGGCAGGACACCCCATCATACTTAGCGAAAACTAGAGCTTTGAACTTCTGCGGGATGACCACTCACGAAACCAATCCCAATTCTTCGAAATCCAACCCATGTATCCTCTAGACCTACATAGCATTCAAGCGATCTTCCAGCTGCTTGTATCTATCCTCAGTGGGAGGATACTGCTCATCATTGTAGTTGGTATCATTGTCAGAAACTTTAGGACTGGGATCTTTCTCCCTTGTCTCTTTTTCTAGATTCTCCCCTTCCTTAGATGAAGAGGTCAGATCGACTTGTTGCTTCAACGGCCCTTTAAACCTTCTGCCGGCAACCTTCTTCTTTTTCTTTTTCTCTTTCAAGATGAGGGTTTTCAGATCCTCCGGCCCTTTTTCCAGATTTATGAACATTTGCTGGAACTGGGCATTTTGTGCCTGAAGGTCCTTGATGCTTTGTTCGGAAGACATTTTTTCTGAAATAAACAGCGAAGAAGATGAGAAACCTGTAATGGTACCTGTAATGATGTGTATGATATGCATGCAATGTTTTCCAGGATCTCGCGGGGTAAACAAGAAACTGTTAGAATTTGATTGCAGCTTGATTGAAGAAACTTTGTGTCGTTGAGAGTCCTTCTTCAAGAGTCAAGCTCACCATATCGAGTGGGTCATAACCCTTGACTTTGGTTTATTGCACCTGATTTTAATGGTGTTTGGTTAGAGGAAAATAAATCCCCTTGCCCCTTGATAGACGTCTGGTTCAACGTGACCCTATATCAAAGACCCTCGGGATCCTTGAAATGGCTATTGAAAATGCTATGGTATGATGTTATGATGCAATGTAAAAATATGTGAGGTAAGCAAGTTTATATACAAATAATCATATTCACACAAAGCAGACAAGTCCTTAGGTCTAGGCTTGCATGGAGTTTGTAGGTAAGTACCCTCTTGAAGTTTAGTTGGCTTAACCTGTCCTAGTTAATAGTAACTGGGTTCTAAGGGATCTCAATATCGCTGATCTTTCCCCTAAGTTTCGTTCAATAGGAGATTGACTCGCAACCAAACAAAACTCAAGAGTCAAACCTCAATGAGTGTAGCATCGAGTATCAACCAACTTCAGATTGTACCAAAGTCGGTTATCTCACTACTTCCTAATGGAAAAGTTGGTTAAGTAAGGTTCTAAGGTCAGTCGATGCTTCATGACACCACCTGGAGGCCCCGTACTCTCCTTGATTGACTCAAGGGTTACCGGTACCAACCAAAGTGCCACATCAACGTAGCTACTGCTTTAACCGTGTCGGTATACCCCGCACAATTCCCTCACAGTTTATTTCTACTTACCTAAAAGGTGTCCCCAAATTCGGGTGTAGGATTTAAAACAAACCCAAACAAGGAACCATAATGTTAAGAAAACAAATCAAACAATGTAATCAAGTAAATATGATCTAACCCTAAAGTAACCCCACTTTTAGAATTTCCCCAGCAGAGTCGCCAGTTCTGTGATACGGTGGGAGAATTGACTTGTGTTTGATTGCATGCATTTAGTCTTGATTAGGGTAATCTATTTGTTGATTTCATATCTTGCCATACACACCCTATTTACTAGCATTTACATTTGAAAGCGATAAATTGCAGAAATGTAAAGTCCTACACTATTACAATGTTTAGGGGATGGGGGTACATATTTATGAATGGGGGTTGCAAATAAAATTAAATCCTAAGTTACTATTACAACCATATTGAAATGTACAATATAAGAAAGAAAAGGATTTATTTAGAAAATGTTTTTTGTATTAAAAAAAGAAATAAATTAGTTAATAAAAGAGAATATTTTTATGTTTTCTTATGTTAGTATAAAAAAATGATGAAAAGGGAAATAAAGGAAAGACAGAAACAGCGTGCTACTGCAAGCAAAAATAAACAATGATCAGAAGTTATGAATCCAGGCGCGTGACTCAGAAAGGATCGTCTGTGGAATCAGAAGTTCTGGATTGATACACTCTAAAGCCCTGCAAGAAACGTCAGAGGGAAAGGGAACAGAGGTTCTGGATTGGTACATTCTGAAGTCCTGCAAAAAACATTAGAGGGAAAACACAGAGGTTATGGGTGGTGTTCAGCCAGTGAGCCAAAAGTCAGAAGTTTTGTGTTATGCTAAAAACAGTGAGTGAACTTCAGAAGTTCGGTATTGTCAGCATGTGAAAATCAAAAACTCTAAGTGTTTGAAAATAGCGAATGGAAACATCAGAAGTTCAGTGTATTTGACATGTAAGAAGAACTCAGAAGTTCTGTGCTGTGTTAAAACAGTGAGTCATTAGAAGTTCGATATTGTGCTAAGACTGTGAGTGAACATCAGAAGTTTTAGTACGTTATCAGCATGTAAAAATCAGAGGTTCAGTGTGTGTTAACAGTGAAAAAAATCATAGAAGTTCCGTATGTTAAAACATTAAGGAGAACTCAGAAGTTTTGTGTGTGTTTAACAGTGAGAAAAATCATAGAAGTTCTATATGTTAAAACTATGAATGAACATCAGAGGTTTTATGCCATATTTCAACTCTCAATCAGCACATCAATAATCTATTCAATTTTCAACAAAAAGTAAATCAGAAGGATAACAGCACAACAGCTTATAGAAGTTCTAATCCTAAATTTGAGTCTGGCCTTAATCAAAAAGTTTTGATCCATAGTTTTTTCTACTTATGAAATGATATGAACACCATCAATACTATGATATTTACATGTTTAATGATGTTCTGAATGAAAAAGATGCAAAGTCAGAAAGACTTACCTTGAACCTGGAGCGTGGGCTTGGAGCTTTGAGTGGCTGCCTTTGGATGTTCTGGAATCAGCAAGAGTAACGGAAGAGAAAATGCCAAGTTCTTTGATTCAAAAGGATGAACAAAGGTTTGTTTTTGTGTATGATAAATCTGGATTTTTATGAAGGTTTCACAACTTCCTTTTTTCTCTTTTGGCCAATCTCTCTCTCCAAAAGCCAGCCCCCTTGAACGTGTGATGGAGCAACTTATTTATAGATAGGTTTGTTGTGGTTTTGGGGGGGGGGGGAACAAATGGGATTTGAACCTTTTTTGGCATCCTCTTGCTTTTTGGTCACAGTCTTCGTATGCTAGTTTGGTGCAATTATGGGATGCAGGCGTAGGCTGAATTAGCTGTTGGTTATAGGTCTGCAGCAGGTTGTATAAACAAGATTTTGGGATTTGGTCAAGTTCTGACCAAAGCGTTGAATATAGCCTTCATATGCTAAGGCGCTGCCTTGTTCTTGAAGCAAGCATGGTGGTTGTCAGCAGGAAATAAGGAAAAGTAAAAGCAATGCATGGGCCTAGTACCAATGTTTGCTATCCCAAGACAGTAGAGGTACACGTTGTGAAAATCCTTTGGATAAAGACTCAGAAAGTGGTTGTGAGCATTAAATGAGCATTAAATGATGATGTGACTTATCACAACCAGAAATCCTGCAACGTGAGATTCTACACCAAGGCTTAGTTCTGGATCAAAAGTTCTGAGCTTGCGTAGCATCCAATCTTCTGATCTTCTTATCTTCTGGCTCCATCATATTCTGAAGGAGCTTTCAGACTTTCTAGAAATCTTGCAGCATGCTTCTTAACCTTCTTTAAATTACCCGGGCAAACTCTGACTGAGCTTTTGTGAAAACTTACCCAGAAGTTATGACCAAAATTTGTCTTGAGAATATCCAGAACTTGCTGAGCGTTATTGTGATAATCTGGTCAGAAGTTCTGAAATTGTCATATTTCTTAAACACTTAGAAAATTTTCTAAGTATTTAGAATTTGACTTTTCCAAAGTAAAATTTGACTTTTGAAATTCTTGATGAAATAAACTTTATATTCCAGCATGTCTTGATGAAATATGGTTTTTGAGATTTGATTTTGATCCAAAAGTCAAAGTTAGACTTCTTAGTATGCAAATGACCATTTTGCCCTTATGAATGACTTTCTTGGAAAATTTATAATTCAAGGCTTGGAATTGGATGGAAGCAAACCTGAGGGTCCAGGGTGATCCTTGAGAAATGAGAGGGCAAATTTTAGGGTACAACACATACCACTAAGAGACTAATGGAAGTTTTGTGGCATAAGTTGAATAGACTTAAGCCTAAGCTGATAAACTTAAACAAAACTGTCAATGACATCCATCAAAAGTTGGAGCTTGCCAGGACAAAGTTGCAAGATGTGTATGAGAATCTTAGGACGAATATGATGGACAAGAATAACATTGAGAAAGTCAAATCTTTTACAGTCAAACTTCATAAATTTTTTATCCATATCAACATTTTGAACTCATATATGTCAATTGGTAAAGTTTGGATCAAAATTCCTCGACAAATTTGATAAGATCACCAAAAGGGCAAAATTGTCAAAATTAGGGTTTTGACTGAGAAGGCTCAATTTTTGACTTTTGACCAAATACATGACTTATTGGTTTGCGAAATAATATCAAGGATTCAAATGCATCATCTTGACCTAATGGAATGGTTCAAAACACTTCTCAAGATCAATTGATTGATAGTTGAAATTTGGTCAACTGATGAAAAAGTCAATTGTACACTAAAAAGTCAAACTTCGACTTTTTGATTAAAAATCAAGTTTCAAAAATCATATATCATCAAGAAATGTCAAAAAAATAATATTTTTCATCAAGAAATCAAAAAGTCAAAATCATCTTTGAAAAGTCAAAATTCTAAGACTTAGAAATTTTTCTAAGTGTTGGAAAGTTAACTTTTTTCATAACTTCATCTCACCTTTTCACCAAAATGCAAGATAATTCAAGGAAAACTTACAACATGAAAGTTGTAAATCTAAATGATATCTAAAATATTATAGGGAATAACTTTTTTTTATAAGTGCTTGAATTTTAAGTTGTAAGTTCATAAAGGCATGCACTTTTTTTCTTAAAACACTTAGTGAAATTTTGTCCTAGTTAGGCAGATTTTTAACCTAACTTCATGGAAACTTTTCACCTAGTTCCCAATTGAATCATCAAATATGTCAAACATGAAGGCTGTATAGGATGTTACAAGCTTTCTAAAATATCCAAGAACTCATCAAGACCATACTTGAGCTAAGATAATTGAAGGCAAGAAGTTAGGGTTTCAAACTTGTTTTGCAAGGCAGATTTTGTGATGAACATGAACCAAATCCATAGCCATGCTGCATAATCCTCACTTTGCAGGCATAAAACTTGTTTTTCACTCCATAATTAACAGTTTACATAACTAATTATGACCTTATCCAAGTGTTTCAAACTTTGTCCAAACCAATTTGCCATTTTGGGGAAGAAAGTTCACACTTCCATTTTGGAAAAGTGGCTTTAATCACAATGTCAACTCTTCTTGAGCCCATACATTATTGCTTCTGACTCAAAAACATTTCAAAGCAAGAATCAACATATCTACAGCCTACTAACCACCCTACAAATCCCTGTACTTCAAATTGAAACCATGTTTGTCAACTTTGCTTCAAAATCAAGTAACCAAGCCATAACATGTGATTTTAAAATTCTGAGTTGTTTCAAGTCTCAAAACCTTTTGCCTATAAGTATATACACTATTTGAAAGCTAATACATGAGTTCATAAGCCTTCAAGCATCCCAAAACTCACAAAAACTCAGATTGCATACAAACTTCCATTGTTGGGCAGAATATGTCCAAAAAAACTTCCATCTTCATATCCATTTGTGCGTTTCTTGGCATTTTGATTCCTAAAGCTTCTAAAAATCATCCATAAACAATCCCAACACCTGCAACACAACTGCAACACCATCTTCACCAACTTCCATTTTTAAAAACAGATCTTTGCACTTGGACTTCTCCAGCACGATTCAACCATCCTTAGCTCAAAGTAACTATTGCATTAGCTTTCTAGAGGTTCAAGGAAGCTAACTCAATCATCACAAAACCTTGAAAGGTCCTCTAACTCAAAACACGATCTTCAGTTGCAAGGTGAGTTTTTTGACTTTTCATCTCATTATTTAGGCATTCTTAGGCTTGCATTTTCAAAGACAAAATGTAAATATCATTGCCCTGAAACTGACCATGTCCTTAGAATTCATTTATATTGCTTGAGTAGAGAGAATTTTGGACCTGAACTTTCTGAAAAAATTAGGTTAGATTTGGTAATATTCAAAATTCATGCTTATCTTTTATTTATAGTTTTAATGAGTTACATTTCTAAATTCGTGATGAAATTTGCCACAAGTTTCATGTTTACATTTTTCATTTTGGTTGAGAAATGATTGAGATACAGTTGGTCTGGCTGGGCGTGAGGTTGAAGATGAAGTACAGGCCTAAGAATGGATTTGCAATATATATTTATGGTTTTGTATATGATACTGGACGTATAGCCACCCCAGTGGTAGAGAGCGTGCGCGTTTATGCCTAGGGCCTGGGTTTGAACCCCAGCGCTGCCTTTTGTTTTGATTTTTTACATTCACTACGCCAAAAAAGACCTACGAAAGCGCTTTTTGTGGCCTTTAAAAGCGCTTTCTAAGGTGGCGCTACTATAGGTTTTAGCAGCGCTTTTTGTTTAATGAAAAGCGCTTTCGTGGGTATACCTAAGACAACGCTTTTTCTAAAAAGCGCTCTCTTAAGTAGGCTTTTGGCAGCGCTTTTTTATGAAGAAGCGCTTTCATAGGTCTACCTAAGGTGGCGCTTTTTTCTGCAAAAGCACTTTCATAGGTGGTCTTTTAGCAGCGTTTTTGCCTGGAAAAGCGCTGTCATATGTTTACCTTAGACAGCGCTTTTTGTGAAAAAGCGCTTTCATAGGTTACCTAAGGCAGCGTTTTTCTTGAAAAAGCGCTTTCATAGGGTGTTTTTTTTAGAGATATAATTTATATAATTCATATACCTACATTGTTTGCAGCATATTATTTATATAAACCAGTTGCCACAACCTGTAATTCATAAACTGCGGTAATGCATTGTATACCATTATAATCCAAAATATATATACACCATTTTTGTACCTCAAAATATATAAAAACCATTGTTATCAGCATTGTAACTCAAATTTAGTCTTACAAAATCAACCCTAACAACAACTAAATCAGTCCTAATGTATGAAATAAACACGGTCAATTGTGTATTAAGGTCCTGGTCCTGTGAGGTTTGAACATAATAACACGGTCAATATGGTATTCCATGTTCACATGTAACGTATTTATAACACGTAATTTTCACATAATAATGTATTCATATCTTATATGATTCTCTGCTCAATAAAATATTGACACAATTCCTCTTTGATTTCTTCCAACTGAAGTTTCGTGTAATATGCACATTTGTATTCATCGAAGTACTACATAACAAAACATAATATGCATGATTTAGTTAAAAGTAAAAAATTATATGAAATATCCGAGAAATAATAAAACAAATCCTAAGTTATAAATCCATACCGTGACTGGAATCTCTATTTGATTCAGTTGAATGATTTCTTTGATAAACCGCATAACGAAGTATCCGCAATCTATACCGTTTTGTTGTTGAGGACACTACATAGAAAAACAAATAAGAATATATAGTTGTATTGTTTTATCAAATAGCATAAATATTATAAGCAAAATAGTGGAAATTAATATACCTGCACTTTGATCCAATTAATGTTGTTTGATTTAGACCGTCGTACCCGAGCTGCTCTTTGACACCGGAATACTTGTATCGCTCTAACAAAATAAAAATATATATTTAGAACAATGTCACAGAAATAATTAAATATATAAATACACACAAATATTTAGAATAATCTCACTTACGTATCAATCATTAACTTCATATCCGGATAATTTGTCCAATCACCGTCAACCGAATTTAGATAATAGACCACTTCTTTTATAGGATCGATAGCAACCAACAACCAGTGACATCTATAAATTAAAACAACAATTTAGAAGAAAATTTTCTACGCAAAAATTACAAATATTAAAATGAACTTAGAATGAAAATCTAACCCTGTAGGAATAGTATTATACGCCCAAAGATATAAGCTTTCTGTACTTCCAGTTGCCATGAATCTTTCGACTAAGTGCTCTCTTACTGAATCCGGTTCCCTACCAATTTTCGCTTTGCTGACACAGGAGGAAGACATGAAATGGAATCTGTTTGACAATTGATTCCCGCGCATCAATTTGTCATATAACAGCCTTAAATAAAAACATAATTAATATTAGACTATATTCATTGAAATATTTAAAAAAGATTTCAGCTAATTACATAATATAAAGATGGGGTTACCGAATGTATGCGTGCATAATACTGACGCCTAATTCTTTATGACGGAAAATATGTTCCACGTCCTCATGTCCAATTATTTCGGTGCAAGGAAAACCAAAGATACCTTGATCCATATCCATTTGACGAATACCACCATCCATCAAATTTGTTGTTCCCACTATTGTTTCAAGACACTGCCGGTATCGAGGGAAAAATCTAGTAGGCACCCTTTTCTTGGGTGGTACGCCAACGATTTTCTGGCTCACTTGTTGTGACCCTTGAAAAGGTACCTAAAAATCATATAGACTCAGTTAAATTATAAAATTATGCAGCTTTTTATTTGGATCATATAATTAACACTTTAAACGTACCTCTTTTTGTGATACATCAGACTCGTCGTGCCGCAAAACCCCTTTACCCTTAGATGCGGGTGTTGTAGGAGTCTATAATTACCGTGGAAATAATTGAGGTCAGAACTGACAGTTGAAGACTTAAAGATTCATAATTGTTTTCAACATACCTGATCATCTATGAAAATAAGGTTCGATGGCCATGCAACAAAAGATCCTATTGCATCTCGCAGCAATGTGGTCTCAGCAACAATGTCAGGTACCGGCAGCAACGCATCCATATCTAAAGCAATGTCAACCGATACTTTCATGTGTCCATCCGGAAGCGGTCTATGGTGAAGTAAATCTCCTGAAGTGTTATGGACTTTTCCCTTGCCAACTAGTCGATAAGTCAGAGACGATAGGTATAGCTGGCAAGATGAAATGCCCTAAACCAATAATAACCGTTAGAAGTGACTAAAAATATTCTATAATAATAACGGATATATATTGAAAATTACCTCGGGAAATTTATGCTGACAGTTGATACTAGCTTTGTCACTAGTTTCTTTCAATTGTGAACTGCTCTTTTCCGCCATATATCTCTCTTTATCCTTCTGCAATTCACGGACTTGAGCTTGTAAATCCTGCAATGTTTGCATCACTTCTGCATTGCTAGGATTTCTTCTCCTTAGATGCTTATACAAAGAGGTTGGAGTCACACCATGACCTTTACCACTCACCCAACCCGGATACTCAGCAATATTTAGTGCTCGACTAAGTACGCTTCTGGTATCCTGATGATCCTCACCTGGGGATACCGATTGCGACAAGGTCTCCTATAATTCATTTACATATCAAAAGTTATTAGTGGAGATAAAAAATTATTTAAATATTAATAAACATTTGATTTAACTAAAGACACAATATTATACTTACACATTCATCATACACATGTTGAATATCGGGATTAACAGCTTGATCCTTGCCCACACGGGCTTCCTTCCACAACAAATGTGTCGGTAGTTGTGATACGGTGGGAGAACTGACTTGGATTTTGCGTTTGTTTTCGCAAATGTTTCGGTTGAGCAAGAGTCACCATCGACTTTTTATTTTATCCTAAGGAAAGGTTAAAAAGCACAGCAAAAACCTTTGAGATGTTTTCTTGGATTCGGGGAGTAGATTATAGAAAGGGAAGGTATTAGCACCCTTTCTATCCATGGTTATCCATGGGCTCTTAGTTACTTGCTTAGATCAACTTGCCTTGATTTTCAATTGTTTGAAATGGTGCTTTGTGTATGGGTTTGAAAATGTTTTGAAAAGAGGCCAATGTGGTGGCAACCTTTGTAATGATCCATGTTAGGATGTATACGAAGGTGTATGTCTTTTGAAAAGGTTTTCAATGTTTTTGAAAGTTGTTTTGAAAGTGCAGTGATGTGTGGTTTTGAAAAATAGGCAAGTGTTTTTGTTTTGCAAGTTGGCAAGTAACCAAGAGTTTGTCTACTCTAAATTTCTCAAAGATTTTGCTATGTTTTAACCCTTTTAACAATTTTGTTCCACCATTGTATTTGGTGGACAATCTTGTCTTAGGATGTGAACGGGACGGGCGCGGGTCATCGTTTAGACCATGATTGCAATGGTGCCAAGTATTTTTGGGTAATTTTTTCCTTTAAGGGACTTGATCATTTTTAGGCAACTTTTGAAAGCGTCATCGAGGGACTATGATCATTTGATTGTTTTGTTTTTGCCAAAGATACCTAACATGCAATATGGCCCATTATTTGAAGGCAACAAGTGGAGTACCCTAGGGGTGCAAGTGTGATTAGTGTTGTCTATTTTCATGCTTGTTTATCTTGAATTTAGGTCAAACTATTTGTTGTTTTTGATTTGCGTACAAAACCCTAATTCTAACATGGCATAATTAGAAAGCTTTTAAATGCAAAAATAAAAGGTCCTAAGCTATTACAACACAAATTATGGGATGGGGGGTACAAATATTCAAATGGGGATATTTTAGCAAGAAATTAAAACCTAAACTATTACATCCAAATTGAATTATACAAATTATTTAATATACAACAATTAAATAAAAAATACAATAAATATGCAAGATGCAAAAAAATGATTTTTTATATGTATGAAAAAAAAGTATTTTTTTTTATGTGTCAAATAAACAAAAAAATAAAATGAATTAATTTTTGGTATTTTTATGTTTTTTTAGGGCAAAACCCTAATTTTATAAATAAAAGGTATTTATTATATAATATATGCAATATTTATTAATTATGTACAAAAAATAAATAAAAAGGAAGTATATTATCAAAAAGTGATTTTTTAAGTTAAATATTAATAAAAATAAAAATGTATTATTTTTGTGTTTTTAACCTAAATATACTAATAAATATATAAGTATTTATATTATTTACTAAATATATTAAATATGTATAAAAATAAAATATTTAATATTTACAAAAAAGTATATTTTTTCATGAAATGTTTTCAAAGGTAAAATAAAATAAAAATCAGAAATAAAAGTGTTTGTATTATTTTTAGTTATTTTAAATAAAAGTATATTTATGATTATTTATGTACAAAACTAAATAAAACCAAATAAATATCAAATAAAATGCAAAAAATGTGGGAAAAATAATTTTAATATTTTTTCATGCTTTAATAAAAATATAGAAACAAAATCAAAAGAAAAAAAATGAAAAATGACAAGTATATCTCAAAATGGGCCAGGGGGGTGCATGTGAAAAATGAAAGTGCAAAAAGGAAAAATATCACAGGCCCAACCCAATAGAGGTTGTCTTCAACCTCCAGCACAAAAATGTCAAAAAAACGCGCGCCCTTTCTCCTGGTTCAAACATCCTGATTCCTGGACTTTTAGCACAAACTTATAACATGAAAAATGTCAAGCATCAAGCCACGATTCCATACATATAAAAAACTCAACTTAACTCTCAGAAATGAGAGAGAATTTCTCCATCCCTAATTCTTAACCTAGGTTTTTGTCAATGTTCAGGCCTTAAATTCTCTTAGCATATGCAATATAAATGGAAAGTAAGGATATGTATAGCTTCAGGGACATGAATATGACATTTTTCATTCATAAATCTAAACCTAACTCTTCCTAGATTGAGAGATAGAAGTCCATGAACTTACCTGTTCAGCTTGGATCGTGTCTGGCAATGGAGGCACTTTCAAGGTAAGGTGAGGATTGGTACAGCTTGTTTGAAGTCCAGGGATGCTATTCCAACCTTTAGCTTGCTTTAAAACCAAGTGAATCAAGCTATGGCAATCAACCTGCAAAACAGAAAAAGTGAAAATGGTGAAGTTGGTTAGAGGTGTTACAGGTCGTGTCCAATGCTTGGGATAGCTTGTATATGTGGTATGGAGTGTGTATGAACTGGTTTTAGCAAAAATGCACGAGTGGATTGAGTTATGGAAGTCCAAATGCAGAGGTGACTCTGTTTTTTGCAGTAGGAGGGTGTTTTGATGAATGGTGAGGTTTGGAAGGTGTTTTGGTCGTGCCTTAGCTCAGTTATGTTGTTTGGGATGTGTCTAACAAGTTTGTCTAAGCTAGTTCTTGCAGCAATGAGAGTTGTTGTGAGTTATGCAAGGTTTCTTCTAACTTAAGCAAGAAATGGCAAGTTGGTTTACAAGCTCTCCTAGGCCCCTCAAGTATGTTGCACACTTGAGTCTTGATCCGTGTGTTATGTCCCTGAACTTGTGCTAAAAGGATATGCCTTGTACTTCAAAGATTGCAATCTTGACATAAAGTTCAACTTTTCAAAAATGGATAAATTGCTTTTTCCATTTATGGCTCAATCTTGTATGCAATGGTTAAACACACAAGATAAGGCTTAAACACAAAGGATTTGCATTAAATTTATGAGTGTAAATGAGATAAAAGGCCTCTAATCTAGCTTAGAGCATGCTGAGTTCAAAAATGCAAAGTTATGGACATGGAAATGGCTCATGAACAAAGTGAGTTTTGCCCATATTGCCAAATTCGATTCTCCCTAAACACAAGGTTGTTTGATGAGTTCCTTGACATTTTGGAAATCTTGGAATGTGTACTACAATCCATCTTTGTAATGCAAATTGAAATTCCAAGTGGAAGCATGTGAAAAGTGGCCATGAAGTTAGGAAAAAATCCTGCCTAGAATAGGTCAAAATTTTTCTAAGTTAAGAATCTTTTGCACCCTTGTTCCAAAAATCATAACTTGAGCTACAAGATTCTTTTGAGGAAACTTTGTGAATCAAAGTTGTAGATTTTGCAATGGACTACAACTTTCATGTTTTGACTTTTGTTTGAATCCAAATGCATCTTGGTGAAAAAATGGGACAAAGTTAGGAAAAAATTAGGAATTTTCATAACTTAGAAAAATTCTAAGTTATGAAAATTCTTCATTTCAAACCCTAATTTGTGATTTTTGATTTCTTGATGAACAAGTTTCATAATTTGACATGTTTTGATGGAAAATGAATCTTGACACTTGATTTTGACCAAAAAGTCAAAGTTTGACTTTTCAGTATACAGTCAAAAATTGATCAATTGACTGGAAAATTCATCTGTCAATCTTGTGCATTTGGGATCTTTTGAACTTGTTGAACATGTCAAGACAATTCCATTGGGTCCTTGAGTCCATATATGAGCTAGGTTTGCCATTGGCTAGGTCAAACAGTCAAAAATTTCCTTTGTGCAGTCAAAACCCTAAAAATGACCATTTTGCCCTTTTGGTGATCTGATCAAATTTCTTGTGGAATTGTGATCCAAACTTGATCAAATGGTCCATATGAGTTCAACATGTTGATGTGGCTCAAAAATCATGAGGTTTGACTGTCAATTGGCCACAGTTGACTTTTTCCCCAATATAGTTGATTTCTAGGTCAACTGTCCAATTGACTGGGCAAAGTTTGGAATCAAGACTTGAAACTTGGTATGGATAAACTTGGGAGTCCAACATGAAGCATGAAAGTCAATTTAGGCATTTTAGGTAAAAACATCTTTGTGGAAACACAAACCCTAATTTGGGTCAACAGTGCAAGGAGAAGTCTTGAGCAGAGGAAACCCTAGCTGGATCTTGAGCTCCAAGGGTCTTGTGGTGACAAAATGTTGAGGAAATGGGAGGGAAAATTTTGGGGTACAACAGTTTCCCCTGTTCAATCTTCTTGAACCTGAAGAGTTAGATTGGCAAGTTTGACTTTCGCGACTCGAGGGTAAAAGGAGATTGGACACTAGAGTGCCCTGAAATTTGCACTCGCATGCTGGAGTATCAGCAATGTGATGGTGGAAATGGGCTTATAGATGCCATTTAGAGAGTGGATGGATAGGAGGATGGGCTTATAGATGCCATCTGGAGGCATGACAGAACCTTATCGGGAATGGGCTTATATATTCCATTTGGAAGTGTTGATCGCGTAAGAGATTCCTTAGCGAGAACTTGCGTACTTTGAGAAAGGAAGATGTTTCCTGGCTTGTTACAGGTGTTGATCTTCAGTCTCTTCATGCAGATATGCCCTGGCTAGATACAGGTATCGAATCTACAATTGGTTGCTCACAGATGTGCCCTAGCTAGATACAGGAATCGAATCTGGAACTGTTGTCTACAGATTTGCCCTGGCTGGATACAGGTATCGAATCTGGAACTGTTGTCTACAGATATGCCCTGGCTGGATACAGGTATCGAATATGGAATTAGTTGCTCACAGATGTGCCCTGGCTAGATACAGGAATCGAATCTGGAATTGCAAAAGGTTGGTAGAGATAGCTTCCCTAGCTGGATACAGGTGTAAGCCTCCGTCCTGAGAATGAAAGATAATTTCCTGGCCGGTTACAGGGGTTGATCTTCAAACTCTTCATGCAGATATGCCCTGTCTAGATACAAGTATTGAATCTACAATCAATCACTCACAGATGTGCCCTGGCTAGATACAGGAATCGAATCTGGAATTGCGATAGTTGATAGTAATCATCTTTGGATTGACTTTTCCGGAAAAGGCAAAACATTAGTTGTATGCAATGTCATGATGTGCATGATGCTCAAAATGGGATAGTGTTGTATGCACTTTATCATGCATGCAAGCAGGATGTATGAAATGTGAAATGTTTATGAATGTATTTTTGTCTAGGAAAATAAATCCTTGATGACTGGACGGGGAATCAAATCCTGGGCTGATGTTGAAGAGTAGAGTTCTTCGTTTCTGCTGGGGATGATGGTTGCAAGAATAAACCGATAGGAGAAGAATGACTCAGTTGGGGAATAAACTTGTTGGAGAGATTACTCTGAGGGGAAATACTCTGTGGGGAGAGATATTTCGCTGAGGTTTTGATGAGAGCTCCGCTGGGAATTTCAATGATAAACTCCGCTGGGGATTCCGCTGATAAGTTATGTTGGGGAACTTGATAAACTCCGCTGGGGATAGGAAGAATTTTGTTGAGGACGATTTTCCCGTGGTAATTAGCTGAAGATAACCCAGTTATACCCTGGTGGGGAAATAACCTTTGAATGAAACCGGGGAGGGACGTTTGTACTCTGCAGGGGATAAGCTTCCAGAATCTACTGGGGATAAGCTCCAAGACCTGCTAGGGATATGGATTCCACTCTCCTGGGGGAAACTTTTTCAGACTGTACTGGGGTGTTGGTATTCCGCCGGGGAATGTTGAGATCTTCTGGGGATACCCAACTTCCTTAAGGTCGACAATAGACTAACTCGACTTGAGGAGAGTATTGCTGACTTGCTAGGGGAATATTATGCCTTTCCAGGGCTGATAGGAAACCAACTCTACTTGGGGAAAGTATTGCTGAACCTCGTCTTACTCTGTGGGGAGTTGAGGTAACTTGGTTACGTTCTTCAGTCGAACCTACCTTGGTACCTTGGTGGACAGAGCAACTAGACTGCTTGGACAATTCTAAACTGCCCCTGCTTCTGATGTCATCTGTAATTAGTCTTTTGTTTCGTACGCAAATATTCATGATTAGCAATTAATGTCAAATGCATATATCAAAAATGAACATTGGACGTTCTTTGCAAAACAAAACAGAAAGAGGAAAAACAATGGATAATTTGTCTGAAGAATTGCACTTGTATTGATTTTGAAATTTGCCCGTAAATAGGCGTTTACGTACAGGAGGCTGACGTCCTAGTAAGAGAACGCCGCTGAACAACATAGAGTTTATACAATTTTAAAAAGGAAACAAAAACAGCTATGTGAAAAAATAATCCCACTGGGTTCCAACTCTGCTATTGCCTTTATGTCTTCAAGCGTCTCATCACTTTGCTGCTTAGTTGAAGATGAAGTTGATTGATCGATGCCGTCTGAGCCCGATAGTTGATGCCGAATTCTGGATGCAAGGTGATCCAATGAGACATAGTATTACGCTTTACCCCTAACTTTTGCCTGGACTGCCCTTTCGGGTTTTCAGTCCACCGGGATACCCAGTTTTGCCCAAGCCGCCTTTTCAGGTTTTCGACTTGCCGGGTGTACAGATTTTTTCATTTTCATCCCTTATTTTTGCCCGAACCCTTTTGGTTTGCCGGGAAGCCCTTATTTTTGCCTAGGTGTGTCAACCTAGCGGGTCTTTAGTTCATCCGTAGTATCTTTTTACTATGTCTGCATTGGCGGGGTGAGGAAGGTCGTCACCATCCATGGTGGTTAGAATCATAGCTCCTCCTGAGAAGATATGTTTAACCACAAACGGCCCTTCGTACGTAGGGGTCCATTTGCCCCTGGGATCACTTTGAGGGAGAATGATGCGCTTGATTATCAGGTCTCCGACTTGATACTCTTGTCGTCTGACTTTCTTGTTAAATGCCCTGATCATCCGTTTTTGGTACGTCTGACCATGACAAATAGCAGTGAGTCTCTTTTCGTCAATTAGGTTTAACTGATCAAGCCGAGTCTGGATCCAGTCATCCTCGCTTAAACCTGCATCCTTCATTATCCGGAGAGAGGGTATCTGGACTTCAATGGGAAAGACTGCCTCCATGCCATAGACCATGGAAAAGGTAGTTGCCCCTGTTGACATTCGTGCTGAGGTACGGTACCCATGAAGAGCAAACGGTAACATCTCGTGCCAATCTTTGTAGGTCACTGTCATCGTCTGCACAATCTTCTTGATGTTCTTATTCGCTGCTTCGACAACCCCATTCATCTTCGGCCGGTAGGGAGAAGAGTTGCGGTGCTGTATCTTGAATTGCTCGCAGAGCTCAGTGATCATCTTGTTGTTAAGATTGGTACCATTTTCCGTAATGATCCTCTCAGGTACACCGTATCGACAGATCAGGTTGTGCCGAATGAACCGTGCCACGACGCTCTTGGTTACGGTGGCGTAGGAAGATGCTTCAACTCACTTCGTGAAGTAATCAATCGCTACCAGGATGAAGCGATGCCCGTTGGATGTCGTCGGTCGGATCTCGCCGATCATATCAATGCCCCACATTGCAAAAGGCCAAGGTTCCGTCAGGACGTTCAGGGGAACTGGAGGAATATGCACCTTATCAGCATAGATCTGGCATTTATGACAAGTTCGCGAGTGTTGGTAACAGTCGGCTACCATTGTGGACCAGAAATATCTTTCCCGAAGGATTTTCTTTGCCATGGTGTGTCCGCTGGAATGTGTTCCGAATGAACCTTCATGTAGCTCTGCCATGATCTTTTCTGCTTCAGTCTTATCCACACAATGCAGTAAGGTTGAATCATGGTTTCGTTTGTAGAGAATGCCATTGCTGAGGAAAAACTTTGCCGCAAACCTTCTCAGGAACTTGTTGTCATTAACAGACGCACCCTCGGGGTATTCTTGAGCTTCCAAGTACCTTTTTACTTCATGATACCAGGGTTTCTCTGTTACCTCTTCAGTTTCGAGATCGCAGCAGTATGCAGGTTCGTCCAATTTCCAAATAATAATCTGGGGCGCCTCGTTATCCCATTTGACTTTGAACATAGAAGACATTGTAGCCAACGCATCTGCCAACTGATTCTCCTCTCTTGGGAAGTGTTCAAAAGTTATCTCTTCGAAGTGGGGAAGCAATGTCAGCACATACTCCTTGTAAGGAATAAGATTCGGGTGTTTCGTATCCCACTCGCCTTTGACCTGATTGATCACGAGAGCGGAATCTCCTAAGACACTCAGAAACTTGATCCTTAAATCAATTGCAGCTTGAAGACCCATGATACATGCCTCATACTCCGCCATGTTGTTGGTGCAGTTGAAACATAGTCGAGCGGTAAGTGGAGTATGAGTGGCTTCAGGGGATATGATCACAACGCCGATACCATTACCCAAAGCGTTCGAGGCTCCGTCAAAGTGCATAAACCATCGGGATCCTTCCTCAGGTCCTTCATCTGGTCCAGGTACTTCACAATCAGTCACTACCATGATATCCTCGTCTGGAAATTCAAAGTTCAACGACTGGTAATCGTCCACCGGTTGGTGTGCCAAATGGTCTGCCAATACACTTCCCTTGATTGCTTTCTGAGTCGTGTACTGGATGTCATATTCCATCAAGATCATTTTCCATCTTGCTATTCTTCCGAACAGGGCAGGCTTTTCGAATATGTACTTGATTGGATCCATTTTTGAAATCAACAGAGTAGTGTGAGTCAACATATACTGTCTCAACCGGCGAGCAGCCCATACCAGAGCGCAGCAAGTTTTCTTGAGCAGTGAGTATCGGGTCTCATAGTCGGTAAACTTTTTGCTCAGGTAATAAATGGCGTGCTCTTTTCGGCCAGACTCGTCATGCTGCCCCAGCACACACCCCATTGAGTTGTCAAGTACTGTCAAGTATAAGATTAGAGGTCTCCCTTCAACCGGTGGCATAAGAATGGGTGGTTCTTGGAGATACTCTTTGATCTTTTCGAAAGCGGCCTGACATTCATCATTCTAACGTTCTACTTGATCTTTCTTCAGCAGTTTGAAGATTGGTTCACAGGTAGCAGTTAGATGTGAGATGAATCGGGCAATGTAATTCAAACGTCCTAGAAAGCCTCTGACTTCTTTCTCTGTCTTGGGAGTTGGCATCTCTTGTATGGCTTTCACTTTGGCAGGATCCACTTGAATACCCTTGTCTCTCACAATGAAGCCTAGCAATTTTCCAGATCTCACCCCAAAGGTGCATTTGTTTAGGTTTAACCTTAGCTTGTACAACTTCAGACGGTCAAACAGCTTCCGCAGATGGTCAAGGTGTTCCTCCTTAGTTTGGGACCTTGAAATCATATCGTCAACGTATACTTCTATCTCATGATAGATCATATCATGAAATAAAGCAACCATGGCACGTTGGTAAGTTGCCCCAGCATTTTTCAACCCAAAAGGCATGACCTTGTAGCAAAAGGTGCCCCACTGAGTAACGAAAGTGGTCTTCTCCATGTCTTCAGGAGCCATCTTGATCTGATTATAACCGGAGAAGCCATCCATGAAGGAGAAAACTTTATGCTGAGCAGTGTTGTCAACCAGGACGTCGATATGAGGCAGAGGGAAATCATCCTTGGGGCTGGCCCTGTTCAAATCCCTGTAATCGACACACATTCGGACCTTACCATCTTTCTTCGGCACTGGAACCAAGTTGGCAACCCACTGAGGGTAAGAAGTCACTGCTAGAAACCCAACATCAAATTGTTTCATAACCTCAGCTTTGATTTTCTCGGACATTTCTGGACGCATACGGCGGACCTTTTGTTTTACCGGAGGGCAGTCTTCCTTGGTAGGTAGGTGATGAACCACAATGTCGGCATCCAAACCAGGCATGTCTTCGTAAGACCAAGCAAATATTTTCATGTAGTCATGCAGCATCTGAATCAACCGTTGTTTCACACTGAGCTCTAGATTGGCACCGATCTTGACTTCCTTCCTGTCTGTCTCAGTACCCAGATTTACCGTTTCCATTGGCTCTTCATGTGGCTGAATGGCCCTCTCTTCCTGGAGTAGCAGCCTTGCAAGTTCACCAGGCACTTCGCAATCATCTTCACCTTCGTCTTCGGCTAAGTTGATCGGATTTTCGAAGTCATAACTGGCAGTAGCAGAGTCATTACCAGTGAGATCCAGAGTGGATTGGAACCTGTATAAGTGAGTGTGTGTAAATATAACTGTTTTGCAATATATGATAAAGAAAGAAAAGGAGCACAAGATTTGAAATGAAACAAACGTCCAATGTTTTGATTAATGATATATGAAAATGTCATACAAAAGCCCTCACAAATGGAGCCACGGTGCCCCGGGTAGGACACTGAGCCATAAAAGTTTCAACATATTGTTTGTTACAAATTGAAAACAAAAGAGTTCATTACTGAGTGACAAAAGTAATAGGTGTGAAGTCTTTGGCAGTCCAGTTGCTTGGTCCACTGTCGGTTGTTGGGTAGATCCAGCTGTCAAATTCCGATTCCTCCGCGTCGTCCTCAATAGCATTCACTCCTGGATTGGTGATGAACACAGGAGGTCTTCCAACTCTTGCTTTACGAACAGCCCTCTGAGCCTCTGTAGTGAAGCCCAAACCAAACTTGTCGGTCTTTGGAGTGAAGTCAGGAAGTCGACCCTAGTTTGCGCACTCACCCTTCTCAATCACAGCCCGGGCATCCTTTAAGGAAGCCATCTTCAAAGGAGGGTCTTCAATCACAGTTTCAGATGACGCCAGTGTCTGAGGCACCTCTTCAAAGTGTTGAAAGGGGGTTTCAATGAATTCCCCATCCATTTCTATGTACCGGAACGAGTTTAAGTGGCTGACCATATACTCTTCTTCCCCTTGAACTGTAACAATCTTCCCCCTAACCGGGTATTTAAGCTTCTGATATAGTGTCGAGGTCACAGCTCCAGCCTTGTGGATCCATGGACGTCCCAACAAACAAGAGTAGGATGGACGGATGTCCATCACATAGAAAGTAGAATCAAAAACTTGATAACCAACCCTGATTGGAATGTCAACTTCACCATGTACCATCCTTTTCGAACCATCAAAGGCTCAGACAACAATGTTACTGGGCTTGAGCTCCAAACCATCACAATCCAATCTGTCTAGGGCCTTCTTGGACAATACATTCAATGAAGAACCGGTGTCTACTAACACATGGGCAAGATTAGTGCCCCTGCATTCAATGGAGACATGCAGGGCGTTGTTATGGTTCTTTCCTTTTGCAGTCAGATCGGCGTCAGAAAAGCCCAACCCGTTATCAGCAGTCAAGTTGGCCACACAATCAGTGAATTGATCAGCAGACGTTTCTTGTGGCACATGGGCCGTATTTAGGAAGGATATCAGAGCCTTGGTGTGGGCCTCTGAACACAATAGCAGTGATAGCATAGAAATCTTTGATGGGGTGTGCCCCAACTGCTCAACAACATTGAAATCACTTTTCTTGATAATCTTGAGGATCTCCTCCATCTCTTGCTGGGAGGCTTCAACAGTGGTTGTCTTCGGCGCCTCCGTCAGGGTAGGCAAATCAGTAGCAATCCCTTTGCCCCGAGCGACGGATGACTCGGAGGCAGGGGTAGAAACAAGAACTTGATTAGAAAGTGGAACAAGCACACTTGCAGGTGTGATGATAAGGGGTTTCTGAATAGCTGGTGGCGAAATATCTCGTGAAAACAACCTACCACTGCGAGTAATTTTGGCAGGCCCGGTGATGTTACTGACACTGGTACTTGTATCAAACTCTTGTTTCACTCCAAGCACATAAACATCTGCCCCATAGTGCCATGGGACAACTTTGTTGGATGTATAAGGGAGGGGCCCCGGAACAGTAATAATGATAGGAGCAATCTTATGAGTGGACATGATTTTGACAGGCTTCTTTGAAGGAGCCTTAGAGGGTTTGTTGAAAATAGTGACGATAGAAACTTCTTCGGTAGGGGCAGCAGGAACGGCAATCTTCTCGAACAAGATTTCTTTGCTATCCATCAGGCTTTGGATACCTGATTTCAGCAAAGGACAACCAAAAGGCGAAACAGCACATAGAAGGCAATCTTCACCACATCCCGGAAATAAACCAGCTAGCAACAGATTCCTTTTAACAGTCGATAACGGAGTAACAATCTCTTCCACGGAGGCTACGTATCGGTCTTCTTCCACAACATTCACTCCATGCTGGGGCATGGGAGCGGTCACAACATTGGGTCTTTCGGGCACCTCAAAATGTATTTCCTTAGCATCAATAAGGTCTTGAACCTTATTCCTCAGAGCCCAGCAATCGTCTGTAGTATGCCCATGGCTATCAGAGTGATAAGCGCAACGGGCGTTGGGGTTGTACTTTGGAGAAGCTGTGTTCACTACTTTCGGAGCTTCTTTGACAGTTACCAGGTTGGTTAACAGTAGTTGCGGCAAAATCTGAGACAGGGTCATACTGAGCCGAGTGTACTGCCTTTTGGGCCTCTCACCCCTTTGTTGATTATACTGCTGAGGAGCAGCAGCAGGCTTTGAAATTACCAACGCATTGACGGCTTGGCGGCGCTCCGGTTTAACTTGTCTTCTAGGACCATAAACATCACTAGCTTCCTTCTTGAAAGGCTTCTTCTCAGTACTCGCGGCGGCACCTTTCTGTATCTTCCCTGACTTGATACCAGCTTCTATCCTCTCACCAGTCAAGATCAAATCTGTAAACCCAGCAGAAGAATTATCAATCATATGGTTAAAGAACGGACTAGACAAGGTCCCTAAGAACATGTCAACAAGTTCACGGTCAGTCAACAGTGGCTGCACCCTGCCAGCCAAGTCTCTCCACTTTTGCGCATACTCCTTGAATCCTTCGCCCGTCCCTAGTGACATACCCTGGAGTTGGGTACGCGTAGGAGCGAGGTCAGAATTATACTGATACTGTTTATAAAATGCGGTGGCCAAGTCTTCCCAGTTTCGGATACTGGCTCCATCCAGCTGATAGAACCACTCGAGTTGGGCCCCAGAAAGGCTATCTTGAGAGAAATGGATCCAAAGGTTCTTGTCTGCAGTGTAAGGTTGGATCTTCCTTCCATATGATCTGAGATGCATTTTCGGGCAGGATAGCCCGTCATAACTTGCAAAAGCTGGCACTTTGAATTTCGGGGGGATCACAATTCCGACAACTAATCCCAAGTCTTCGAAATCTAAGCCGGGAACTCTCTGCAGCTCCATAGCTGCCAACCTATCTTCTAAAACCTTGTACTTATCATCGGCGGGCGGGTATTGTTGATCAGAGTAGTCTTCGTCCTCTTCAGCCTCCTCTTCTTCAACCTCGGATTCGGAAGGTACTGCAGCCGCATTCCCTTTACTGGTTCCCTCTTCAGATGTAGGGGGAAATTCAAGGACTCTTCTGGCTTCACCCTCAAACCTTCTTCCTAGGGTAGCCACCCCGATTCTCTTCTTCTTCTTTTTCACTTGGTCTTTATTCCCCAGCAGGGCCTTTAGATCCTCCTGACCCTTAGCCAAGGTCATCAGGAGTTGTTGAAACTGTGAATTCTGAGACTGCAAGTCCTTGACCGTCTGTTCGAGATCCATCTTACTGAAATAAACAGCAGAAAGATAAGGAAACCTGGTGTGGAGACCTGCTTATGCGTATGATGAATGATATGCTTATGTATGCAATGCATTCAAGGATTTAGAACATTTAAAATTGTTGCAAACAAAAGGAACGCACGTCATATTAATAAGAAGAAATTTGTCAGTACATAAATGCCCCATGGGCCAAATATTACAAAAAACTTCTCAAGGTAAAAAGACATTGTGCATCCTTTTTGGTGCAATGTAGGTGTTGAGGGTCTCTTCCTCGTGGAGTCGGCGGGTAAGCTCTAGAACCTTCTTCTCACTGGCGTAGAAGCTGGCTTCAAAAGTATTCCATTCCTCCTTGAGTTGGATCCAACTCTTCTGCATCTCCCCCCACGATGTAGGCATGTCAGGATATAGGACGGTGTAGGGAACCTCTCCTTCCTTAACAGGCTCTTTAATCACAGGGAGAACATGAGGATAAGGCATCATTAGATTCTGGGCTCGGGTTCGTACCCACTTGAGATAAGGCTCAAGGGGGATGGAATTCTTGTGTCCCAGTGTCTTGCTGTCAACCTTGTTAGGCATCCTCCAAGCTCTGATGAATATTTGGCGAAGTCCTTGCGCATCGTTGTCGAAGTCAAAAACTAGGTCAGGAATCAACATGTCGTGAGGGCCATCTCTTCGTGCATATCCAAATTGTCTCAAGGCTAGACAAGGGTTGTAGGTAATGCCTCCCCTAATGCCAAGTAATGGAACATTAGGGAACTCTCCACAACGATCGACGATGATGACATTTTCTCTGGACCGAGAACACCAATGTACATCAGAGTGAGTGAGGGTCATCAATCGTTGTGACCACCTTAAGCCTTGGTCATTCTTCAAGACAGATTGTGGAAGGTGCGAAATAAACCACCTTGCAAGGAGAGGAGTACAGCACATGAGAACACCCCTCTTTCTCATTGTTCGAGTGTAAAATGAGTGAAGAATGTCCCCAAGCAATGTTGGTATTGGATTCCTGGATAAGAAAATCTTGACGGTGTTGACATCTACAAGCTGGTCAGGATTTGGGAACAAGACCAACCCATAGATGAGGAGGGCCACAATTTCTTCAAAGGCTTGTAGGTCCAATGAATTCCAACACTCTTGTGCCTTCTCAAACAAGAATTTTGCTAAGAAGCCTTTGACACCGCTTCTAGTTTCCCAGTGCCCCTTGATGTCAGATGGCTGTAGATGTAGTGCTTGAGCAACATCTTCAGGCTTTGGTTCCTTTTCCGTACCGTTGAAAGGTAGTTGATTAAGGATAGGAATTCTCAGGAGTTGAGAAAATTCCTCCAAAGTGGGCACCAACTGGTAGTCGGGGAAAGTGAAACAGTGGTGAAGAGGGTCAAAGAACTGGAATAGCACCTTCATCATGTCTTCTTCAATGTTAGTGTTGACTAGGCTGAGAAGTCTACCATGTCTTTCACTGAAGGGAGAGCTTTCCAGAATTCTTGATGTGAGCTCCTTGAGTTGAGGAGGGATTCTCACAAGGTTGACTTGGATGGTTTTCCTGCGAGGAATTTCCATGGCCTACAAAACAAGAACAAAGATGAAGATCTAAACCCTTGAAATGGTTAGTGAATGCGTATGATGTTTTATGATGTTCATGATGTATGCACAAAACATATGTACAAGCAATTCACACCAAACCCTAGTTTCAGGCTTGCATGGGGTTTCATAGGTAAGTACCCTCTTGAGTGTAGTTGGCTTAAAAACCTGTCCTATAAATAGTAACCGGGTTCTAAGGAGCTCAATATCATTGGATTGTTTTCCATGTTCATTGTTTTGGTTTAGCCACTTAACTAGCGACCAAAATATTCCAAGAAAACAACCCTCAATGAGTGTAGTATCGAGTATCCACCAACTTCGAACTGCACCAAAGTCGGTCATCTCACTACCCCTAATGAAAGGCCAAGATGGTCAAGTAAGGTTCTAGGTCATTAGTGCTTAGTGACATCACTCAGCGGCCCCGTACTCTCCTTGATTGAACTCAAGGGTTACCGGTACTCACAAATATGTCGCACTAATATAGCTATTGCTTCGACCATGTCAGTATACCCCGCATAGTTTTCACAATGTATTGCTATCTATGAATGTTTCCCCAAATCCGGGTGTAGGATTGCAAACCCAAACAAGAGAGCCAAGATATAAAGCAATCAAAACAAACAATTAGTCATGCAAGAGGGTGATCTAAGCCCTAAGGTTACTCCACTTTTAAAATATCCCCAGCAGAGTCGCCATTTCTGTGATACGGTGGGAGAACTGACTTGGGTTTTGCGTTTGTTTTTGCAAATGTTTCGGTTGAGCAAGAGTCGCCATCGACTTTTTATTTTATCCTAAGGAAAGGTTAAAAAGCACAGCAAAAACCTTTGAGATGTTTTCTTGGATTCGGGGGGTAGATTATAGAAAGGGAGGGTATTATCACCCTTTCTATCCATGGTTATCCATGGGCTCTTAGTTACTTGCTTAGATCAACTTGCTTTGATTTTCAATTGTTTGAAATGGTGCTTTGTGTATGGGTTTGAAAATGTTTTGAAAAGAGGCCAATGTGGTGGCAACCTTTGTAATGATCCATGTTGGGATGTATACAAAGGTGTATGTCTTTTGAAAAGGTTTTTAATGTTTTTGAAAGTGTAGTGATGTGTGGTTTTGAAAAATAGGCAAGTGTTTTTGTTTTGCAAGTTGGCAAGTAACCAAGAGTTTGTCTACTCTAAATTTCTCAAAGATTTTGCTATGTTTTAACCCTTTTAACAATTTTGTTCCACCATTGTATTTGGTGGACAATCTTGTCTTAGGATGTGAACGGGACGGGCGCGGGTCATCGTTTAGACCATGATTGCAATGGTTCCAAGTATTTTTGGGAAATTTTTTTCTTTAAGGGACTTGATCATTTTTAGGCAACTTTTGAAAGCGTCATCGAGGGACTATGATCATTTGATTGTTTTGTTTTTGCCAAAGATACCTAACATGCAATATGGCCCATTATTTGAAGGCAACAAGTGGAGTACCCTAGGGGTGCAAGTGTGATTAGTGTTGTCCATTTTCATGCTTGTTTATCTTGAATTTAGGTCAAACTATTTGTTGTTTTTGATTTGCATACAAAACCCTAATTCTAACATGGCATAATTAGAAAGCTTTTAAATGCAAAAATAAAAGGTCCTAAGCTATTACAACACAAATTATGGGATGGAGGGTACAAATATTCAAATGGGGATATTATAGCAAGAAATTAAAACCTAAACTATTACATCCAAATTGAATTATACAAATTATTTAATATACAATAATTAAATAAAAAATACAATAAATATGCAAGATGCAAAAAAATGATTTTTTATATGTATGAAAAAAAAGTATTTTTTTTATGTGTCAAATAAACAAAAAAATAAAATGAATTAATTTTTGGTATTTTTATGTTTTTTTAGGGCAAAACCCTAATTTTATAAATAAAAGGTATTTATTATATAATATATGCAATATTTATTAATTATGTACAAAAAATAAATAAAAATGAAGTATATTATCAAAAAGTGATTTTTTAAGTTAAATATTAATAAAAATAAAAATGTATTATTTTTGTGTTTTTAACCTAAATATACTAATAAATATATAAGTATTTATATTATTTACTAAATATATTAAATATGTATAAAATAAAATATTTAATATTTACAAAAAAGTATATTTTTTCATGAAATGTTTTCAAAGGTAAAATAAAATAAAAATCAGAAATAAAAGTGTTTGTATTATTTTTAGTTATTTTAAATAAAAGTATATTTATGATTATTTATGTACAAAACTAAATAAAACCAAATAAATATCAAATAAAATGCAAAAAATGTGGGGAAAATAATTTTAATATTTTTTCATGCTTAAATAAAAATATAGAAACAAAATCAAAAGAAAAAAATGAAAAATGACAAGTATATCTCAAAATGGGCCAGGGGGGTGCATGTGAAAAATGAAAGTGCAAAAAGGAAAAATATCACAGGCCCAACCCAATAGAGGTTGTCTTCAACCTCCAGCACAAAAATGTCAAAAAAACGCGCGCCCTTCCTACTGGTTCAAACATCCTGATTCCTGGACTTTTAGCACAAACTTATAACATGAAAAATGTCAAGCATCAAGCCACGATTCCATACATATAAAAAACTCAACTTAACTCTCAGAAATGAGAGAGAATTTCTCCATCCCTAATTCTTGACCTAGGTTTTTGTCAATGTTCAGGCCTTAAATTCTCTCAACATATGCAATATAAATGGAAAGTGAGGATATGTATAGCTTCAGGGACATGAATATGACATTTTTCATTCATAAATCTAAACCTAACTCTTCCTAGATTGAGAGATAGAAGTCCATGAACTTACCTGTTCAGCTTGGATCGTGTCTGGCAATGGAGGCACTTTCAAGGTAAGGTGAGGATTGGTACAGCTTGTTTGAAGTCCAGGGATGCTATTCCAACACTATGCCAAACAAGGGATTAGACAGCGCTTTTTTAGGCCTTTAACAATGCTTAAAAGCGCTGCTAAAACCTCCGCTGCTAAAGGTATAGACAACGCTTTTTTTTCAATCACTTTAGACAGCGCTTGGTAAAAGCGTTGTCTATTACCCCCTTTAGCAGCGCTTTTCCTTTTTTTTTTTAATTTTTTTTTCAATCACTTTAGACAGCGCTTTTCATGAAAAGCGTTGTCTATTACCCCC
This sequence comes from Vicia faba, assembly GCA_948472305.1. Classification (NCBI taxonomy): domain Eukaryota; kingdom Viridiplantae; phylum Streptophyta; class Magnoliopsida; order Fabales; family Fabaceae; genus Vicia; species Vicia faba. The sequence continues at coordinate 1,577,047,663 of OX451736.1, read as the reverse complement.
CCTTTAGCAGCGCTTTTCCTCATTTTTTTTTAATATTTTTTTCAATCACTTTAGACAGCGCTTTCATGAAAAGCGTTGTCTATTACCCCCCCTTTAGCAGCGCTTTTCCTCTTCTTTTTTTTAATTTTTTTTTCAATCACTTTAGACAGCGCTTTCATGAAAAGCGCTGTCTATTACCCCCCCTTTAGACAGCGCTTTTAATAAGCGTTGTCTAAATTTTTTTTTTGGATACCTACAGCAGCGCTTTTGCATAAGCGCTGTCTATGTAGCGGTGCCAAAACTCGTTTTTGGCATAGTGGGTCCAAGCGGAGCACCGACTATTTCCTCATACTCAGAAGCATCTAACTCCTGAAGATGGCTTGCCTTGAATAATCTTGGAAGCAGTTTCTCTCTTAGCATTATGAGAAGGAAGAAAGGTACTGGAAACAATATTCCACCAATAGGTATCCATGTTAAACCATAGCACAAAAAAAGTATAGAAGTTGTAAAGCTGTAAATCCAGCTATTGTCTTGAATGGTACTGACTCCACAAACGACGAATGAGTGCCTTCCAAAACTCTGCACAAAAACACATTTTTACAACAATAAACACATTTGACAACAGATAGAATCTACTCAGACTATTTTCATATAAGTTATAAGTTCATGCAGATGTTATGAAAATAATCTGAAAACAGTTTTATGGATTAATATTTAAGGATACTTACTTGTACTGCCTTTTCGGGGTGATGAAAAGAAGCAAAATTCTCTCAAAAAATTGATTCCCTGGAAGACTATCAATTGCCATGTAAGCAAAATATCCCCCAAAGAACTAAGGTAGGTATCCTTTTGATAAGAGATGTAGCTAATAGTAATAAGGCAACAAAGACAGATTGCAATAAGTTGCTCAATCTTTGCTCGTTAACTCGAACAGGCAAATACGCATCTATATGTTTTACAGGATCAAACTTTTCCTTTGTACCAGGATTAGTATTCATTACAGCATCCTTCAAATTCTCCAACTCTCTAGCCTACACCAAATGATAAAAAAAATATGATCTTTCTTTGATATGTATACACACATAGATACAACTTTTTGTCAAGCCAACAATACTTACCGTAGGCACTGCATCCATTTCTATGAAAACGGAGCGCATCGTTCCGTATAATTCAGCGTTCGTCCCTTGGTGCCTAATGCATTCCTTGGCACCTTTCACCACCTTCTTTCGAATCATCTGTGAATTTGACAAAGTATTTTAGTTGATATTTTAGACTTCACGACTGTCTGGATTGACTTATTTGAACTTAACTATTGGGTAAGCATTTGTGATGTTACGGCCTTATTACAAAATATGATACTGACCTGCCTCCGAAGAATTGCTAAACTCTTTGTATGCATAGGAGACTGAGGAAGGACTCCATTTGATGGAGGAAGACCGAGAAGACCGCAAATCAAAGTCTAAAGGATCATAAGAGTAAGCATGTCAGAAAACTTTAAGATATGGAATTTACATAAAACAAGACTCACACAACACTATAACACACCATTATTCCAAGGAGAAAAACATCATAGTGGTATGCAGATGGTTTTTGAAGGTTGAACTCCTTCTGCTGAGCCATCTTGGAAGCTACACTATGATCAAAAAAGTATAAACCTGCTATCATCATTGCTGGAATAAATGCTCCGTAGATATACAGCAATGGTACATTTACCATATCCTGCCGTTTGCATTCAGTAGTAGCTTTAGATGGATTTTACGACTTTTGCATAACACGAAAATGAAGACTATTACAAGATGAGAATCAATACCTTCATTACTGTCCAATGGTAGAAAGATGCAGGATCCCAAGGAAGTGGACAAAACAACCTTCTAGGAACAGTAGGTGGAACTTTGCCTAGCACAGCATAAGATATTACAGTCCAAAGCACTACCATCATTGGAACACCATAATCTGCAACCAAGGCTCGTATGCCCCCTGCAAACGCGGAAACTCAAAAAACAGTGACATTGGAAGTGAAATTTTAAGATGCATGCTACAAATTAAAGCATTGGAGTACTAGATATTTGGATTTTAGAGTGATTTACCTGTTCCGTATCGCCATTTTCTTGCTTTTCTGCTTAACATGGTGTAGCGATAAAAAATGTAGCGGGGTAAATCGGAGATCGAATTATTGATTAATTCGTCTCACAAAAGCAAGAGTCGCCACCGCGCTTTATTGTTTCCAAAGGAAAAGGGAAGAGAGCGAAATAAAACCCTAAATATGCAATGTAACTAAAAATACAAATACAAAGCGTTTTTTTGAAAAGAGATCGAGAGTTCGGGGGTTGGTTATACAATGGGAAGGTATTAGCACCCAATGCATCTATAGTACTCTATAGGAACCTTTTGAAATGTCTGTTTTATTTAAAATTGATTGCTTGATTGAAAATAAATTGTTTTGGCCGAAAAAGGTATACGGACGGGTTTTCTGAAGGTGCGACGACCTAATGTCGAAGTTTTGGCTTAAAAGGTATAAGTCTTGAAAAGGTTGAAATTTTGAAGAAAGGTGAATATTTGAGGAAAATTAACCTAAGTTTTTAATGAATGAGAGTATTCGCTCGATCGTTTTTGAGGACATGAAGTCAACAAAAATTAGACAATTCCCTTTGGACTGGCACAAACAGAATAATCAAGTACGATGAAATAATTGACAGAAAATTATGAGATAAATGATATACAACAAATTAAATGTGAACATGCATTTTTTAGATGATTTTTGTTTAATAGGCGAAAAGAAAAAGTTTAATTGGTTCTCACTTTTTACGCATTTTTAATGATAAAAGGTAAAGAGAATTAATAGAAATGTTTTTTAAGGTTTTTATATATTTCTATTTTTTATGTCTTTTTGTATATTGGTATTTAACCAAAATGAGGGGAATAAATTAAAGAAAAATGGCATGTCTTTTAGTTTTCTCATTTTTACTTTCACATATTTTTAGAGATATTAAATATTTTTCAAATTAAGTAAAACTTACAAGTCAAATATCTAATTAAAATAAGGAAGACTAAAATTAAATAAACCCAAACTTAGATTAAAAGAGATTTGGGTAAAATATTAAAATTATCTATTTAAAACTATATGTTATTCCTAAGAAAACTAACTAGTCTAAATTAATTAAGTTAAGAAATGAATAGAATTTAACTAAAGACCAAATGAAAGATGGGGTGTGAATTAGCAAAGAGAATGGGCTTAAGTAAAACAAATAGAATGGGCTTAAGTAAAACAAGGAATTGAGATGGGTTGAGAGGAGTGGAGCGGGTCGTGGAAAGACCCAGACCCAAGAACACAAAAGCTGTAGCGACAAAACCTAGGGAAGTGGTACCATGGCCGCCGCCGGTGACTGTCTTGGAGGTCGGTCGAGGAGATAGCGTTTCGATTTGAAAAGAAGATGATTTAAGCGAGGGATGCGATTTGGATGAGAAGAGCGTATGTTGTGTTTGATGAAGATGGGATTAAGCGAGGGACGCGGAACAGGGTAACCAGAAAAGGCGTCGCGTTCACAATGGCCGTGAGAGGTAAGATGCTCTATTCTCCATCTCTTCTCTTTGTCTGAATCTGTGAGCCGTTGCTCTTTTTGCATGTCTTGAAGTTCTGTTTCTGGTGATTCAGGTTCTACACGTGTTTTACCTGTTAGAAATAACATATCTACCACTCTCGTATCTAACCCTTATGGCATCGGAACTGCTGGTAGCACACCAACTGGATTTAGTATATCTACCTCACAACTACCACCTGATTCAGCTTCATTGTCATATGTTTTAGCGGAAATTCATTCTCGTCTTAGAAACTTTGTTGGTAATTTGCAAGGAGATAACACAGTTCTGTTAGGCCAAATGGAATCAACTAACAGGGACGTATCATCTGGATCTGTAGTAATGACGAGACAAATGTTTTGGTCGAAAAAATTGTTTCAAGTTCTTCCAAACAATATTTACAAACTTCTTCTAGTGGAGAAACCATGGTAAAAATCAGAAAAGTACAGGATGCTCCATCTGCAAGTGAAAGACGAGATGTAACTGGTCCTGCCAAAACTGCTCCTCCTGGACTGGGTATGAGTGGTTTGGAGCATAAGAGGCGGACCCGACTTCAACCTCCTGTTGGTAAATATGCCGGTGATGGATCCTCCAATTCTTCCATTAACCAAAGTCAGGAAACAAGGACAGATAGCCAAAATCTATTGCAATACAGGTTCTTCCATCGATTTGAGCGGGAGAAGAAGGACGGTTGTATTAGAGTTGAAGAAGGTGATGGTGATGATTGCAGAGAGAAGGTGGAAAATTGATGGGGATAAAGTAGATAGAGAGCGGATGAAGGTTAAAGGTACTTCGCTTCTTTTCTTTTTCAAATTTCAGATTTGAATGGTATGCTTTTGTGGCGAAATAATGGTTTTGTTTTGGATTTGAATCCGTAAAAGGGTGTGATTACAGGAGGAGATAATGATGGATACTGTTAGCACGGTTTGTTGGATTCGCAGAAGATGTGCATCGTTCACAATGATGCAAACGCGATGATGCTGTCGAAGAAAAGTTTTAACATGAGGGTTATGGAAACAGAGATTAAAGGTATGTTATGATCTTCCTGTGTATATTTTCTAATATAAGTGGCCTTCTTAATCTTCTTTTTTTATGAAAAAGCTCTATATCCGAATTGTTTCTAATGTTGCACGTGGTGATTGAAGTAGAGAAACAACCCGATGAAAATGTGGTGATGCTGTGATGAAGACGAAAATTCGGGTATAGAAGCGATGATATCGTTGTATCAGATGCGGATTTAAGAGCGACAGGAGAATTGAACGAAGATGGTAGTAATGAACCGCGAAGTCCGAATGAGTAATTGAAAAAGGTTTGTGAATTTTCTGTATTTTTTACAAGTTGGCTTTAAATTAACAGTATATGTGATTGTGTATCGATCTTGCAACATTTAATAAACTTGAAATTTATCGAACGAATTGTTGCCGGTGTTAAATAGGGATTGATGTATTGATGATTCGCAATGATATTAAATGGCCATTTACATGATTTCAGGAAATTAAAGAGAGTATTGTTAAGTGAGACAAAGGCAACGCAACGGTATAAAGGTTTATGCGAAAAACTGAAGAAACTCACATGGTCGGAGCTAGTCCGACGGTACGATTCCGGCGAAGTCAGGTAAGCTCCGAAGACTCCTCGCTCCTTGCTTTCTGCCACTAATTCTTCTCTTCTTCTCCGTCTAAAAAACTGGTTGGAAATATTGAATAAATGGTTTTTTGGATTTTGGATTATACTGGTTTATCTAAGGTTTTGCTACAGTATGCAAGTTATGCCATGAACTATGGTTTTGAATAGTTTTGATGCAGGTTATGTTTTGAAATGGACTATGGCATTTGATAGCTTTATGCAGTATGCTGGTTATGTTTTGAAATGGACTATGGCATTTGATAGCTTTATGCAGTATGCTGGTTATGTGGTTTAGCCTTGAAAAAAATGGTTTTTTCGCTTGATAGTCCTGTGTAGTATGCAGGTTATGGTTCTGTTTATGATAGCAGTATGCAGGTTTTTTTTGCAAATGCTTAGAGATGGTTTGGTATAGTATGCTGGTTTTTGATTCTCCAGAGATATGCAAGCTTAGACTTCCTTTTGAAGGGATTTTCTCATATGACCGTTGCTTCTCTTTTTGTGGCTCAGGTTTGAGTATTTTATATTTTCTAATGCTCTGCACATATGCTGCTACATGTGATTTCATTCCCATTTCATGCTTAGGCCAGAACCTGCAAAATGGAACCTCTTCTCTCTCTCTCCCTCAAGTACAGAAATGATATATATATGATATCTTGTACTGCTGTCTGAAAAAGTAATAGGCTGGAATATGATGAAAAAAGGAAATATAGGTTGCTTGCATACATTGTTTTAAAATTGCACATGTTTGAAATTGCATATTGTTGGAATGGCATTTTCTTTTGCCTTGCATTAGCCTATGTTATCTCCTATTGTGGTGCAGGTTAACGTTGGCTTTTGTTATGCATATGTTTGTTTGAAATTATGTATGCTGTTGATTCATGCTTATGCAGTTTTGACCAAAATTGAATTTAGGCATATGTGAAATATGCAGTGGGCCTTTTGATAAAAATGCAAATGATTTTGAAAATGTGTTATTTTTTAACTTATGCATTCATAAAAATTCCTCCCTTTTTGTGAACCGGGAGAAATCCCGCGATTTGCAAAAAGGGCAAACTGATTCCGGCCGTTTGCTTTTAATGATGAACATTAAATTTATTTTCTGCATTTTAATTATTTATTCGAATTCTAATTTCTTTCTTTTAATCGTTTTTTTTTTTGCAGGTAAAATTTAAATGAGCAGACAAAGAGTATTGGATAGAAGATTAGAATTAGAATTTAGGAAAATAGTTTTATTTTACTTTAAGCATTTATGTAATGGTTATTATAAATACTTTGTACAATAGTATTTAAACAACAATTGTAATAAATAGAATAAAGTGAATAAAAATTCTATTATTTCCCAATTAATTCCTTTTCTTTCCAATTATTTATTTATTGTTTATAATTCCTTAAATCATATAATGATTGAAAATCAAATCCAATCATTTAAATTCGGAATGACAAACAAATAAATAAACATCATTGACTAATCAACAAATTCAACTATTTAATTCATTATTCGTAAAATTCCAAATTATAATAATTAAAAATAGAATTTTAATTATTTAATCTAAAATGATAAAGAATTAAATAATCATTGTTGACCAATTAATAAACTCATTCTCAAATGCTTATTTCATTATTCATAAGTCTTTAAATTATATAACAATTGAAAAATAGATTCCAATTATTTAAATTTAAGATAATAAATAATTAATAAATGTCATTTAAATCTTGATCAGTTAATAAATTTAGCGTTCAACAAATAAACAGCTCCCGACTCGAAAAAGTTATGAATTTTTAAACTGCTTTGAAAATTTGATAAAATATGTGAAAACCCTTGCAATGCGAATAACGCAGATGGAAGACGGTATCTTAGGTCAAAATTTGGGGTACAACACATGGCAGTGAAAATTAACCCGGAAAAGAAAATGACTGAAAGTAATCCATTTATATACCTCCAATGAAATTGATATTCCTCTAACAAGGGATCTGCAGCCTTTGGTGTCTTGAACTCAGTTAGGAGTCCCTAATGGATCAGAAACATTGTGAAGTTAAAATTCACTTTCCATTTTACTATGAAAAATTAGCTAGTTATATCTATATCTATATGATATATCCATATATACATACATACATACCTCTACAGCCTGTTGAAAGAAAAGCACAGTAATTAGCATGCCAAAATATCTATGTGATTAAAATAATATACAAAATTAAATTAACAAAAGGAAGTGACAAATAAATCTTAAATTAAATAATACATTGAATCATCATGGAATTAGAAGATTCCTTAAAGAACTAATAATACATTGCTTATTATCAAGAGCAGTACATCTACAACAATGGCCAAGTATTATCAAAACAATTCTGTGCAGTAGTATTTTTGTGAGTGTTGACCTCACTTTTAGGGCTGGATTGGGGGGCTTCTCCTTTTAGTTTACTGAGCTGCCGCAAAGAATTCTTTACAGCTTCAATATCACCAGTAATTTGACCAAATAGAAAGCCAACTTCAAGGCTCAGAATTAATATTTTATTTTTGAAAGGGCAAAAAAGAATCTATAATTAACTAAGGCATCATGAATGCTTAAAAAGAATACAAACCAGAACAATATTGTTCCACCTGATAGAAAATGGAAAAAATGAAACAATAGTCTATTCAAACTGATGACAATAATTAATACAGATACAAAAACCACCTATACCAGCAGTTAGCAACCAAACACTGCAAATGTCACCTTAACCACGTACCCGCAGCTAGACAGAAAAGCATATCATCAAAAACAAAAACACATAACAGCACTCTGAATACTTTCACAATGCTGCCGAAGAGATGCCCAACGCCAAATTTACCCCGATCGATACCTCCGAAACAGAACCACAAGCAGCCGAAGCTTAAGAACTGGATTACAGTGTAGATCCCGCAACAGACCACCGATCACCAAGCTAACTCTGCGAAGCCTACTGATACGACACTCCGGATCCAAGCATTGCAGACGAACACAATAACATTTCCACAAATGAAGAGTACCCATATCAGGCTTGTATCTACCTCAGTACAACAATCAGATGATCAAATTGGCACTCATATATATCAGGCTTGTATCTACCTCAACTACTAATTTTTCCAAGCATAAAAAATAAGAGAAAATCCAAGACCCTACAACTCAGAATCTCTAAACTGCTGAGAATAAGCCCAAGTCATCATAACAGAAGCATAGATAAATTTAATTTAAATAACCTCTCATATATTGTCTCGTACATACATACCGATTATTTTATTTCTTAACTTTTCTGGTTGTTGTCAATCTTTCAAACCAAAACAATAAAGAGATGAAGATATCGACATTGGTCTGATCAGTGGCTGCCTGTGGAATTTCAAAAAAAATGAAGTTGCAACAAACATGCATACATATTTGAAATGACGATAACGTAAACGTTTATATTTGAGCCTTAAACTCTCACCCTGCTTAGATTTCTTCATGATATGCAGCTGCCATAGGTATAGTTTTGTTCATTCATTCATTCAGATTCAGCACCATTACTTGAAATATCGCAACGTGGTATTTTCTTGATATATGCAGCTCTAAGGGGAGAAGAAAGAAGATAAGCTTCGAACAATTGTTTATTAATATTAAAAATCCCTATTCACTACAAAAGACATACCTTATTTTTTGTGTATGATGCTCTGCGCCTCTCTTTTGCTCTGCAAATTCCACGTTTGATCCCATGGTTGTCCATGTAACCAGTTGGCCATAATTCTGCAAGCTGATAAAGACAGAATTCAAAAAGGTTAAAAAGAATAAATATATCTGTTTATGGAATGCAAACAGATTAACTTAGAGATATCATAAACTACACTTTCAGTACACAGGCATACTATCAAGTAGTAAGTAGCATGAATGCTCCTTGAATAAGAGAGATGTCTGTTTGACACTTGGTGAGAAATTCCGGAAGTAAGTACTTCTTACGCCAATAAATAAATTCTTAAAATTAATTAGGAGCCATTTTTGAGTAGGCGTTAAGAAAACAAATCGAACTTAGTGAAAGCAGGTGAAGAATTCAAACAACCATGTTGTTTAAGTTATTGTCCTCAGCCAGAAAACCCCAAACAAGGCAACCCAGTAGAACTGCTAGACCAAATTTCAAATACGTTTTAAAAACTAGACCTGCCTCGGCATATAACTTTCTGATCTGTGGACCTGCATTTTCATCCAAGCCCTACAGCCATTGCAAGCATGGTTCTATTAAGTTTTATCACAAAACAGAAATTTCACAATAAGTATCTGTAACTCAACGTACATCAACAAAAATATCATAGAGATCACAAATCTTGTCCTCCAAAGCGGCGTCCATATTGACACTCCTTTTAGTTATTGTTTTTACATCAGGACCAAATTCTTGAACATCACCTGATGCTCCAACTTTCTGCTGTTGCTAAAGAAAAACACCATACATCCCAGGTTTAAAAACCAAAACATTCATTAAGCAAAATCTTTTCTGAAAAACGGTTATCAAATAATGGAAACATTAAAAGATAAAGAAAGGAAATGTGATTGGGTATCAAATTACAAGAAGCAATGGAAATAATTCATTACTCAGGTACTATGGAAACTCGAGTTGACAAGATTTAGAATCACTTATATCACCATGACATTTATTTCTTTGGGTTTAATATGGAAAGAAGGAAGAGAATACTATTCACTTAACTATTGAACCCTAAATTCCTAAATCAAACCCCAAAGCTCACAGAATCCAGAAAATCTCAACACATAAATCACCTACATTCAACTAAACACTCTAGTCACGATGCACACCAAAAAATGAATCCAGAAGCACAGGCTTTAATGATAGAAACACTTACTTGGATTGAAAAAATGAATTAGCCGTGGGCCAAAGATTCGAAGGTGATGCAACGGAGGAGGCTGCTGGTGTTGGTGATTGTGTCGTTGATGCAAGGCGGAGGGTAATGGTTAGAGGACGACGAAGGGATGAAGGATGGAGACGGTTGACAATTGATGGTGGTGGTTGGTAACGATGAAGATGAAGCGGTTGAGAGGAGGGTTTGAGAGATGACGGAACAAAGGGAGTAATGGAGTGAGACAGGGGGAGTTTGGGAGGAGACAAATGGAGAAGAAGATGGACAGCGATATGGGTTTAATTTTGTGTTTCTGGAAATCTGATTTAGGGGTTAGGGCTTTAGAAATAAATTAACAAACCAAAGGCAGTGCTTTCAAGAAGCGCTGCTAAAGGTACCCCCCTTTAGCAGCGCTTTAGGCTTACCCCCCCTTTAGCAGCGCTTTTAGATTTACACAAAGGCAGCGCTTTCAAGAAGCACTGCTAAAGGTACCCCCCTTTAGCAGCGCTTTAGGTTTACCCCCCCTTTAGAAGCGCTTTTAGACTTACACCTTTAGCAGTGCTTTTTGAAAGCGCTGTCTAAAGCATACCCTTTAGCAGCGCTTTTATTAATTTTTTAATTTTTAATTTTTTTAAAACCCTATAGCAGCGCTTAGGGAGAAAAAGCGTTGCCTTTGATAAGGCCTATAGCAGCGCTTTTAATAAGCGTTGTCTAAAGTTTTTTTTTTTGGATACCTACAGCAGCGCTTTTGCATAAGCATTGTCTATGTAGCGGTGCCAAAACTCGTTTTTGGCGTAGTGCAACCTTTAGCTTGCTTTGAAACCAAGTGAATCAAGCTATGGCAATCAACCTGCAAAACAGAAAAAGTGAAAATGGTGAAGTTGGTTAGAGGTGTTACAGGTCGTGTCCAATGCTTGGGATAGCTTGTATATGTGGTATGGAGTGTGTATGAACTGGTTTTAGTAAAAATGCACGAGTGGATTGAGTTATGGAAGTCCAACTGCAGAGGTGACTCTGTTTTTTTGCAGTAGGAGGGTGTTTTGATGAATGGTGAGGTTTGGAAGGTGTTTTGGTCATGCCTTAGCTCAGTTATGTTGTTTGGGATGTGTCTAACAAGTTTGTCTAAGCTAGTTCTTGCAGCAATGAGAGTTGTTGTGAGTTATGCAAGGTTTCTTCTAACTTAAGCAAGAAATGGCAAGTTGGTTTACAAGATCTCCTAGGCCCCTCAAGTATGCTGCACACTTGAGTCTTGATCAGTGTGTTATGTCCCTTAACTTGTGCCAAAAGGATTTTCCTTGTACTTCAAAGATTGCAATCTTGACATAAAGTTCAACTTTTCAAAAATGGATAAATTGTTTTTTCCATTTATGGCTCAATCTTGTATGCAATGGTTAAACACACAAGATAAGGCTTAAACACAAAGGATTGGCATTAAATTTATGAGTGTAAATTAGATAAACAGCATGTAATCTAGCTTAGAGCATGTTGAGTTCAAAAATGCAAAGTTATGGACATGGAAATGGCTCATGAACAAAGTGAGTTTTGCCCATATTGCCAAATTCGATTCTCCCTAACCACAAGGTTGTTTGATGAGTTATTGGACATTTTGGAAAGCTTGGAATGTGTATTACAATCCATCTTTGTAATGAAAATTGAAATTCCAAGTGGAAGCATGTGAAAAGTGGCCATGAAGTTAGGCAGAAATCCTGCCTAGAATAGGTCAAAATTTTTCTAAGTTAAGAATGTTTTGCACCCTTGTTCCAAAAACCATAACTTGAGCTACAAGCTTCTTTTGAGGAAACTTTGTGTATCAAAGTTGTAGATTTTGCAATGGACTACAACTTTCATGTTTTGACTTTTGTTTGAATCCAAATTCATCTTGGTGAAAAAATGGGACAAAGTTAGGAAAAAATTAGGGATTTTCATAACTTAGAAAAATTCTAAGTTATGAAAATTCTTCATTTCAAACCCTAATTTGTGATTTTTGATTTCTTGATGAACAAGTTTCATAATTTGACATGTTTTGATGGAAAATGAATCTTGACACTTGATTTTGACCAAAAAGTCAAAGTTTGACTTTTCAGTATACAATTAAAAATTGATCAATTGACTGGAAAATTCATCTGTCAATCTTGTGCATTTGGGATCTTTTGAACTTGTTGAACATGTCAAGACAATTCCATTGGGTCCTTGAGTCCATATGTGAGCTTGGTTTGCCATTGGCTAGGTCAAACAGTCAAAAATTGCCTTTGTGCAGTCAAAACCCTAAAAATGACCATTTTGCCCTTTTGGTGATCTGATCAAATTTCTTGTGGAATTGTGATCCAAACTTGATCAAATGGTCCATATGAGTTCAATATGTTGATGTGGGTCAAAAATCATGAGGTTTGACTGTCAATTGGCCACAGTTGACTTTTTCCCCAATATAGTTGATTTCTAGGTCAACTGTCCAATTGACTGGGCAAAGTTTGGAATCAAGACTTGAAACTTGGTATGGATAAACTTGGGAGTCCAACATGAAGCATGAAAGTCACTTTAGGCATTTTAGGTCAAAACATCTTTGTGCAAACACAAACCCTAATTTGGGTCAACAATGCAAGGAGAAGTCTTGAGCAGAGGAAACCCTAGCTGGATCTTGAGCTCCAAGGGTCTTGTGGTGAGAAAATGTTGAGGAAATGGGAGGGCAAATTTTGGGGTACAACAGTAGTGATGCTGCGTCAATTTTCGTCTCTTCTAACTACGTATTGACACAAGTCTTAAGATCATCAATTATAACACATTGAGAGAATTAATAAGATCGTAGAGTTTATATTTACTTACAATTTTTTCCTCTAAGTGAGCATATCCTAAACGCCCTTTTTTGTATGGATATGCGGGTTTTGACGCTCTCTCGCGATTGATAGCACTCACTTTCTTGAAATTCTCGTCTCTTCTTTAGCCTACAAAACCAACCCATTCTTCAGGTGTAATGAAGTTCTCATATTTCTTTGGACGTTCCGGATCCTCTTCAAGAAAATTTCCTTCATCATCTTTAAGATACTTGTTTGTTAAAAATGTTCTCCACCCTCTGTGTCTTTTTCCAGCCAAACCCATCATATACTTTTTACGGGTATCTTCAATATTAAAAGACATCTACAAAAAAACATACGCATAAAGTGTGTTAGTAAAAGAAATTTAAACACATATTATCGTCAATATAAAGCAAACAACAAAAACCATATATGTACCTTTATCTCAGTCCAAACTTTCTCTTTAGCCTCATCCAACTCTCCTCTTTTCCATCTAGGAGTGGTGATCGGAACGTGTATACGAACAAGCGTACCAATGTAGCTTGTCAACTTTTCAAAATTAGACCCAATTAGTTGGTCATTATCATTCCAATCTACATTATATGTTACTCCTCTATCTCTATCATGGATGATTCCCCTCATAATAGTTATACCTCGTGTAATATCTTTTTTTGAAGTCTTTTCTGAAGTATTTTCTGGAGTATTTTCAGGAGCATTTTCAGGAGCATTTGCATCTTTTGAGTTTTCTTGATTACTAGCCATTTGACCTGTAATAATGAAAAAAAATAAAAATGAAATGACAAATATAAAAATGAAATGACAAATAAAAATGAAATGATAAATAAAAATGAAATGACAAATAAAAATGAAATGACAAATATAAAAATGAAATGACAAATAAAAATGAAATGACAAATTAAATTTTATTGAATGATATAGGCTATAATTATATATACTATTACCCTTTTCACTAAGGTCTCTTTCTTTTCTTGGTAGGAATGTGTTCTACTCGTCTCTTAACAACGCGGACAGTTAGATTGATCCAAATACCCTCATTATGATCATTTCTAATACATGATTCATTATCATTTTGATCAGTTATGGTTAAAGATTCAATGTCAACACCAATATCACTTTGATCTCCAATGCTTTCATCAATTACTTTGTTAGATAATAGCACTATAGACCATTTCGTACTTGTCAGATCATTGACATAAAACACTTGTTTAGCTTGAGAGGCTAGAATGAAAGGCTCATCTTTGTACCCCACCCTATTAAGATCCACTTGCAAAAAACTTGACTTATCCATTCGTATGCCATTATTATTTTCAACCCACTTGCAACCAAATATAGGAATCTGAAACTTCTCGTAATCAAACATCCAAATGCGCTCGATAACCCCAAAATATGACAGATTTGCAAATTTTGGGTTTAAATCCTTCACACTTGATATATGCATTGCTTCAGCGATCAAGGTGACACCACTATTTTGCATAGTACTTTTGTCATCCTGTTCTTTGGTATAAAATGTGTATCCATTAATTGCATATGCGCTATAAGAAAACACAACTAAACTTGGACCGTATGCTAAACATCTCAATCTTTCTGTTACTGAAGCATGATTTGAATGATACTTTGAATAAATATGTTCCTTAAACCATGGTATGAAACTTCGATTGTGCTCTCGTACAATCCAATTCTCATTTCTATTCGGATTTAAACCTCTAAGAACACCCTTGTGCATTTCAACATATGACTCAACTTCAAGCTCATTATGCAGAACATACAAATGCACTTGATCCCGTTCGACCATTGATATTGTCACAACTTTATTTCCAATTAGCTTCTTACCTTCCTTTTTTTCAACAACATGAGATTTGGGGAGTCCAATTGATTGAACATTTGACAGATATTCAGTACAAAACTCAACCGCTTCTTCAACAATATATCATTCAGCAATACAACCCTCGGGTCGACTTCGGTTTTTCACATACCCTTTTAATATTTTCATATAACGTTCAGTAGGGTACATCCATCTCATATAATTTGGTCCGCACAGTTGTGTCTCTTTGACAAGATGAACGACAAGATGAACCATTATGTCAAAAAACGAGGGAGGGAAATACATTTCAAGATCACACAAAGTAACAACTATTTCTTTTTGCAATGTTGGTAAGATCTCAGGATCGATCACCTTGCTGCAAATTGACTTGAAGAAAAAACACAGTTTAGTTATTGCGCTTCTTACTTTTTCTGGAAGAATAGAACATATACCTATCGGTAGAAAATGTTCCATTATAACATGGCAATCATGCGTCTTTAAACTCTTTAACTTGAGGTATTGCATAGACACAAGTCTTCTAATATCTGATGAGTAGCCTTCTGGAACTTTAACCTCACTTAGGAACTTACACAATATTTTTTTCTCCTTTCTGGATAGAGTGTAAATAGCAGGTGGTAGATATGTTCGTCTTCCTTTTTTCAAGGGTCCCAATTCAGTTCTTATTCCCATCTCTACCATGTCCTCCCTTGCTTTGAGACCATCCTTAGACTTCCCTTTTATATTGAGTAACGTACCAATAACACTGTCAAATACATTTTTTTCAATATGCATAACATCAAGAAAATGTCTTACGTACAAAGATTTCCAATATGGCAATTCAAAAAAAATCGACCTCTTCTTCCACCCACCTGTGACAACTTTATGTGCAAAAGGCTTGCCAAACTGAATACTCACATCTTTCACCTTTTCAAATAATTGATCACCTGTCAATCCAGGTGGAGCTCTACGTTGTTCGGTATCTCCGTTGAACGCTTTTCTCCATCCACGATATTGATGTTTATAATTTAAGAATCTACGATGACCGAGAAAGACATTCTTCTGACAAAGTTTCAATCGTATCGTATCGATTCCATCTTCACAGATAGGACACACTTTTTCACCTTTAATGCTATACCCGGATAGATTTCCGTAGGCTGGAAACTCGTTAATTGTTCCAAACAACATCGCCCTCAAGTTGAAACTTTCTTTCATATACCCATCATAAACCTCCACACCGTTCTCCCACAAAATCTTCAAATCTTCGATTAAAGGTTCCAAATATACGTCTATGTCATTTCCTGGTTGTTTAGGCCCAGAAATTAACATAGATAACATCATGTACTTACGCTTCATACATAGCCACGGAGGTAGGTTATAAATCATAAGAATCACAGGCCATGTGCTATGCGAGATACTTTGAATACCGTGTGGGTTCATTCCATCATTAGACAATGCCAAGCGAAGGTTTCTTGCTTCTTTTCCAAATTCAGGATAATCATTATCAATTTTCATCCACTGTGGTGAATCTGTCGGATGTCGAAACTTTCCATCAACAATTCTATCATCTGCATGCCAAGTTAAGTGTCTTGAATCGGTTTCACTATGATACATCCGTCTAAATCTCAGAATTATAGGAAAATACCATAAGACTTTTGTCGGAGACAACTTTTTCTTATATCGAGGGGCACCGCATTTAGGAAACTCATTTAACGATGCATACTCGTTTCGAAACAAAACGCAATCTTTTGGACAAGCATGTATCTTGTCATAGCTCATGCCAATAGAGTACAACATCTTTTTGGCCTCATACGTTCGATTGGGGAGAACATTATCCTCTGGTAGCATATCTTTCATAAGGGCTAATAACTCTGAAACTTTTATCCGACCATCCATTGCCCGCCTTTAAGTTGTACAACTTTAATACCACAGACAATCTTGTGAATTTTGTACAACCATTATACAACGGTTTCTCTGCATCGCTTACCAACCTCTCGAACATTTTGGGACAATCATTAAGATCTTCTTCAAGCGCTTCTGCAATATCTTCAACTCGATCATAATCGTATGTATCTGTGCCATTGTCGTTTGAAGCATAGGTCCTATTATCCCCTGATTCATCATTCCCATCACTTTTCTCACCATGCATATTCCAACATGTATAACTTCTATCAATTCCATACCGTAATAAATGCGATGCCAACTGAACTGCGTCAACCCGATTCCCATAACAGCAACACAAACAAGGACATGTCATTCGACTGGGGTCTTTGACGTGCGCAACAGCAAACTTAACGAATTCTGATACCCCGTTCTCATACTCTTTCGATAATCGATTGGAATACATCCATGTCTTATCCATGGTTTACAGTTTCTGAGTCAATCTGAGCTAAATGATAAATTAGAAAACAAAACCAATACTCAAAACTTGCACTTGCTCTTGCACAACCATATAACAAAACCAATACTCAATACTTTTCACTAAATTCATTTTATTCTATCAACTACTTTAGTACACAAGTATAACACAAGAAACCATCATTGCTCAAAATCAATCATAAAAAGCACACAAAAAAAAACAGTATATTAATAGAGTTAACAATATATATATATATATGGCTACCTTTATTAAATATTTTGTTACGCTCTATATTATTTCTCTCTTAGCTTGTTTTACCAATGCACAACTTGTTAATATAAATGATGTTTGATAAAATAAAAAGCACATGAAAATGTGTTGTTTTCTATTAATATCAGGACCATAGAATTTAATCGGATTAGAACAGCACGTAAGGAAGCAAATTAATTGTATGTAAATATAATAAATTAGAATCAAAGCAAGCATAGAACAATTTATTCATACAAAACTATACTAGAAATTGAAATACCTGGAGCTGAGTTGTGTAACTTTGTGTTGTATATTGTTGTGATTTCTGATGCAGCAAACTTTGTGATTTCACCTTGCGGTTGTCCTGTGGCAAGCGGTGGTCGTTGTTCTCTCTGCAGATGCTAACGGAGGCAGAGGTCCTGATGAAGAAGTCCTGAAACTGCCCCGGTAGTCCTGAAACAAGAAGACGTAGAGGATACGAATAGAAAAGTGGTAGTCGTTGATCGTGAAGAAAATATGCTCGTAGATGCTAACGGCGTGAAGAAAATCTGCTCGTAGATGCTAATGGAGGCAGAGCTCTGGTTTAGGGTTTTGATGATATCGTGAAGAACAATAGAAAAGTGATGATACGAATTTTTTATATTTATTATAAAACTACCTACGAAAGCGCTTTTAAAAGCGCTTTCTAAAGGTCACCTATAACAGCGCTTTTTAATGAAAAAGCGCTTTCGTAGCATATCCTATAGCAGCGCTTTTAAAAGCGCTTTCTAAAGGCCAGCTTTAGCAGCGCTTTGGAAAAGCTCTTTCTAAGGCTAACCTTTAGCAGCGCTTTTGAAAAGCGCTTTCTTAAGGTACCCTCTGAAAGGCACCCTTTAGCAGCGCTTCCCAAAAAGTGCTTTCTAAGGGTGACCTTTAGCAGCGCTTTTGAAAAGCGCTTTCTTAAGGTACCCTTTGAAAGCGCTTTTTTTAAGCGAATTTTTTTTAAAACCTACAGCAGCGTTTTTTTCTAAAAGCGCTTTCTTTTATGTGCTGCTAAAACTTATTTTTGGCGTAGTGATTTTTGTTCTTTTTTGTCACATAGCGCGTCTGGGCTCACATTCTTTGGGCCTTGCCATTTTCATTTCGCTAACCCCCCCCCCCCCCCCCCGCCCCCCCCATTTCCTTTTGACAACACAACTCAATTCCATTTTATTTTATTGTTATTTCCTGTTTACAAAAACCTATTGGGTCAGACTTAAAACAACTTTACTATAAAACCACCCCAATTAAATTTTCACCCGTGACTTATTTTATTTTATATTTGATTTTATTATTATTATTATTACCATCAATAAAATCCTAAAAATATTTTATTTATTATTTGTACTTTAATATAAATATTTTATTTTCTTTCAATACAAAAAGACCAAAAAACATTTTTCTACATAAACTTAATTTCTTTTTTTAAATAGTCCAAATAGACTTAGGTTTAATTTATTTCTCTTTTAATTAAAATTAGTTTAGAATTTAGGGTTTCCTCTTTAAAATTAATTTTCATACTAATTTAATTAATATAAAATCTTTTTCATACAAAACCCTAAAATCTGGTTTTCTTTAATAAATTAATTTCTTTTACTTAACTTAATTTTAATTTTATTGTCTTAATTAATTTTTTTTAATTAGGTTAAAAATATTCTCTTAAACAAAATTCAAAACAAAAATATTTGCCTCTTTCTTTATACATCATATTTATTTCCTTGACCATTTATTTCCTTGTACATTATATATTCCAATTCTCGTACATTTATTCAATATGGTTGTAATAGATAATTAGGTTTTAGTTTCTTGCAATACCCATTTATAAATTTGTATACCCCATTCCCAAAAAATTATGTAATAGCGTAGAACATTTATTTTCCGCAATTTACCGCTTTCATATAAATACTAGTAAATTAGGATTTGTATGGAAAGATAAAAATCAATACTTAGAAAACCCTAATTCAAGATAAAGCAAGCATGAAATACAAAATACTTGCACACTTGCACCTCTAGGGTTAACTCCACTTTGTTGCCTTAAATAAATAGTCATTGTTGTACCCCAAAATTTGCCATCCCATATTTCTCAAAACATTTCAAGAAAATTCACAAGTCCAACCCGGCGCGTCATATTCTGGTATCCTTTCGCTAAGATATCTCTGATAATATATTCTCAAATTCAGGTTCAGCTCAAGAGTCAATTCTTTAAAGAAGGTATCCGAATGTGCGAGTTTTCTTGAAGAAATATGGTGAAAAAGTGTGCTGAAAGTGCACTTTTTACGCGCTAAAAAATTCATAACTTAAAGATCGTGACTCGTTTTGAACCCGTTCCGGTGGCCAAAATTCCGTCTTGACATTATCTACGTTTTCATCTCTCACGGCTGAAAGCCAATTTCGATCAGAAGGTCTTCAAAAATATGGATTTATCAAGTATTTTCGTGCAGAAATTTGTGACAGAAGTTTATTTGCGTCATGTTCAAAAAATCATAACTTGGTCGATTTTCATCGTATCGAGCTGGTTCTGGCGCCAAAATTTCACAAATTGAGTTGGCTACATTTTCACAGAAGGTATTGAGTTCAAACGGTATTCAAAAGGCCTTCGTTTTTTGCTCAGAGTGCGTGACACGCTGAAAATCCTGAATGCTGAATATTATTTCATCTGGGCCGAAACTTCGAAAATTTATAACTCGGTCAATTTTTATCGGATTGGACTCATATTTTTACACAAGGTCACTGACTCGTAGATCTACAACTTTGCTTCAAAAGTCGAGACCGGATTATGCACCGATCAATACCAGTTTTTTATTGAAGAACGTGTCAGAGTCGACACTGGAGCCCAAAATAAGTTTGTCTGAGCTGAAACTTCAAAAATTCATAACTAATTCACCGTTTATCCGATTGAGTCGATTTTCGGACAGGAGTTAGTTCTCGATGTCAGCTACATTTTGTTTTCACACTTCAACTTCAAAAACTGCACTTAAGTCCCTGCGATTTAGCCTGGAAAGTGACGAATTCAAGTGCATATTGGAGGCCCAATTGCACATTCAAAGCCCATTTTCTTTACCCTAATTTCCATTATATAATCACCTTCATTCACACAAACCGAAAAAAAAAAAGGAAAAAAAGAGAAGAGAAAAAGAGAGAAAAAACCTTGCCACAACACTGTTGGAATATCAAACTCTTTCAAGAACCCT
The DNA here is from genome assembly GCA_948472305.1 of Vicia faba. Classification (NCBI taxonomy): domain Eukaryota; kingdom Viridiplantae; phylum Streptophyta; class Magnoliopsida; order Fabales; family Fabaceae; genus Vicia; species Vicia faba. The sequence goes on along the minus strand of OX451736.1, from coordinate 1,577,027,223 downwards.
AAAACCTTGAAATCCTTATTACAAATCCCTCTCTCACTACAAACAAAGCCATCTCAGTTACAAACCAACATCTTATTACTTCTTCAGTAAGGGTAAGGCTGGCTTGATCTCCATGATCCAAAGGGCATAAAAGCATTCATGTCACTACTTTTCCAGTAAGGGTAAGGTTGATTTGATCTCCATGATCAAAAGGGTATAATCATTCATACATGCCATATTGTGCCTAAACATTAAATTTCTTTATATATTGGCTTTATTTGCATTTTATGATTTTATTTGATGTGTTTGTGAGATTCAACACTGCAGATTTAGACAGGATCCCAGGCAGGTTCATTAAGGAACGTTGAGGCCAAAAGCCAAATGGCCAAAAGCCAAAAGCCAAATGGCCAGACTAGAAAAACTTATGCATGACACCAATACATGGCGAGGCAGACATTAAGCCAGACATTAAAGGAACGTTGAAGCCAGAACACACACAAATGGCCAAAAGCCAAAAGCCAAAAGCCAAAAGCCAAATGGCCAAAGTAGAACAACTTATGCATGAAACTCAATCCAATGGCCAAAGAATTCAGACCACGGTACTCAGGAGTCAATACTTCAAAAAACCTCCCCTTGGGCCAGACACCCCCTATGGTTTGCTCAATTTTTAATTTTTATTTGTTTTTCCTTTTTATTCTTTTAATTGTTTTTTAATTGTTTTCTTTTAATTCCATAAAATAATTTTCATAATAAATATAAAATACAGAAAAATCAAAAAAAATGTTTATTTTATTAATATTAATTTTACTATTATTATTTTTGTAAATAAACTTTAAACAATTAATTAGATTAATTTAGGTTTCAAAACTTTAATATTTTTCTTAATAAATTAAATATGTAGAAATTAGGTTTTTTAACTTTTTCATCATTTTTTTTAATAAATAATTTTCTCATCATTATTATTATTATTAATTACTAATTTATTTTGTAAATAAACATGTACATAAATTCTTTAGTAAATTAAGTTAAACTTTAACATTTTTCTCAAATAATTAAAAATAACTTAGAATTAGGGTTTCTTTTAATTTTAATTTTAATTTTCTTATTTCATAAATACAAAAAACCTAAAAAACACTTCTTTTATTTCAATAAATAATTAATTAATCATTTAATTTAATTTTGCAAAAAGGGTCCAACGCCCTCGTTTTTAATCCTTATTCGCATATTTATTTTATTTCGTTTAATATTAATGTAATTCTCCCAAAGCCTTGTAAACTCGGACATTTTATTTCTCGCACCTTACTTCTTTATTTTCTGTCAAATCGGGTCCTGGTTTAATTTTGGCGATGTGGACCCGCGCCTTTTGTAATAGCTTAGATTTTTTATTTTCCCGCAATATTTTTAACTGTTAACAAATGGCATGAAAGAATGTATGGACAAAATAAAAACAAGCGTAGAACACCAATAACATGACAAGATAAATGCAAATGAAAACGACACACAAATCGCACACACCATCCCTAGGGTACGCCTCACTGTTGCCTTGCCCCGAAAAGTGATCGTCGAGTAGAGGATGTTTTAGTAAGTCCTCATGACCCAGAACCTGGCATGAGGGTAGCTTCTAAGGTGTCTTCCCATTACTCCGGTGATCACACTGTTGCCTTGTCCCTCGAAACGTGGCCGTCGACTATAGGATGTCTTAGTGAGTCCTTGTGTCCATTGATCTAGTTGCCTAAAACAAAGTTGCCTCGAATAAGTTGCCTCGGAACGGTTGCCTCGGAATAAAAGATCAATGGCATAAGGGTAGCTTCTAAGGTGTCTTCCCCTTGCTCGGTGACCACAATGTCCCTAAACTCGAATTGACCCGAACACCTCCAACGGTGGTGCTACCTACCTCTCAATGGTGGGATGGCACTACTTTAAAGGACATTTACACAGACGAATTCCTTAGGGTAGGTAGACGACTCTAGATACTTGCTCTAATTTCAAAACAAATAAAAAAAAATACTTTTCACACCGACACATTTTCAAAAGCTTTCGAAAGCAAATTTTCAAACACTCTTGAGGACCGATACAAGAGTCGAACTGGAATTTTCAAAGAAACTTTTTAAAACCCACGTTGAAAAGAAAACAAACCATTTTTGAAAACACAAATGAGCAAGTATCTAAGAGCCCATGGATAACCATGGATAGAAAGGGTGCTAACACCTTCCCTTTCTATAATCTACCTCCCGAACCGAGAGCAATCTCTTTAAGGAATTTTTCTGTGCTTTTGTCCTTTCCATTTGGAGAAAATAAAAGACGGTGGCGACTCTTGCTTCCGCGACATTTCGCGAACCAGCGTTAAACAGTCAGTTCCAGATCCACCGATCACAGAACTGGCGACTCTGCTGGGGAACCTTTTAAAGTGAGGTGTACCTTAGGGCTAGGTCATAACTATGTTTTCACTTGTATTGTTTTGCTTGATTTACTATTGTGGGTTGCATCGGAGATACATAGATCCTAACCCGGATCTGGGGAAACCCTGTTTAGGTAGCATAAGCTGTGAGGGACCTGTCCGGCGTAGACCGACACAGGTGAAGCAGTGGCTACGTTGGTGTGGCGCTTTGGTCTGTACCGATATCCCTCGTGTTGAAACGGGGAGAATATGGGTCTTCCAAGGAGTCATTAAACACCAACAGACCTTAGAACCTTAAATGACCCAACTTGGCCATTAGAACAGTAGCAGTATGCTACGCCCATTGAGGCTAAACTCTCGTGATGGTTCTGGCCGCAAGAAAAGATTGCGATGCTGGAGTTATGACCGATTGAGGGTAGTCAATGATATTGGGATCCTCTAAGAACCCGGTTACTTTTGATTAGGACAGGTATGAACCAACAAACTGAAAGAGGGTAGTACCTAGACCTCATGCTGGCCTTAAACCTTAAGGGCTTGTCTTGTGTGCCTTGTGTGCCTTACTATGTTTGCCTTTGTATCTGTATGTGGTGTGCTTTATCATAACATCATAGCATCATGAGCATTGCATGCATCCTGCATAAGAACTGACCATTTCAAAGACAAGAGGGTTTCATCTTTGCTCTGTTTTGTAGGACATTATGATGCCTGTACGAAGGAATACTATCCGGTTCAACTTTGTTCGTTCACCTGAGTTGATTGATGAGTTGGTTAGCAGAATTCCAAACACCACTTCCTTCATTCAGAGGCATGGTTCTCTTCTCAGTTTAGTCACTGCAAAGCGGGATCAACAGTTGATGAGTGTTCTGACCCAGTTCTATGACCCTCAGTACCAGTGCTTTACCTTTCAAGACTTCCAGCTGGTCCCTACCCTGGAAGAGTTCTCTAATCTGCTTGGTATCCCTATCTTGGATCAGACTCCCTTTACTGGTTGGGAAAAGACCCTCAGGCTGGAGGACATTGCTGCAGCTCTTCCTTTGACCCATCAAGAGGTAACAGACAACTGGGTAACTAGAAGCGGAGTTAAGGGTTTCTTGGCCAAGTTTCTGATTGGTAAAGCTAACAGCTTCTGGAATGACTTGGACTTTAGGGCATATGAAGACATCTTGGCTCTCCTAATCTATGGGTTAGTCCTGTTTCCTAATCCTGACAACTTCATCAATGTCACTTCCATTAGGATCTTTATGTCTCAGAATCCTGTGCCCACTCTCTTGGGTGACATCTTGCAACAACTCCATGCCCGTACTACCCGACGACGAGGAACCCTATGGTGTTGTATCCCTTTGTTGGTGAGGTGGTTTATTTCGCACCTCCCTAAGTCCGTACTGAAGAACCAAGAAGGGAGAGGTTGGGCTCACAGGTTAATGTCTCTCACCGATAAAGACATCATTTGGACTTGCAGAGGTTTGGATGAGATAGCTATTATTGATCGATGCGGGGAGTATCCTAATGTTCCTCTGATTGGTACTCAAGGAGGGATCTCGTACAATCCATGTCTAGCACTCCGTCAGTTTGGAAGAGCAAGAAGAACAGGTCCCCATGAAATGTTGGTACCTCACATCAGTTTCGAGTTTCAGGTGGATAGTGACGAGCTACGTCGTAGGTTCATCAAGGCTTGGGAGAAGGTTCATAAAGCTGACCCACAAGAGCTAGGGCCAAAGACTTCTCTACCTATGGAAGCCTACTACAAATGGGTCCGCATCCGTGCCCAGAAGTTAGGTATGCCGTACGAAGCTGTCAGACCCGTCATTCTTGAGTGTCCTGATAAAGATGGTGTTCCTCCAACTGTCCTTCCTCCTCAGATACCTACTGATTATGAGACATTGAAGAGATCTTGGTCGCAACTGCAAGAAGAACGGGATTCTTACCGGGAAAAGTTCAACGAGCAGGAATCAAAGATCCAGAAGCTGACAAAGCAGTTGGAGAATGAAAGAGCTCTGAATGCCTACCTCCGTACTGAGAAGAGGAGACCATGGGATCAATGAGGAGTTCTGAATGTGCCTTTACAGTTTTTATTTCCTTTCCAGTAGTTTCATTTCATGTAAACGCCTAAGGGCAACTTGTTGAATAATTTCAGTTACAAAGTTGAATCTAATGAAGTGTGTTCCTTTTTTGTTTAACAAAGTTGATTCCCGATTGTCTTTGAAAACATAATTCATACGCATTTCATACATCATGTGCATAGCAGGTTTTCCCTTTTTTTCAGGTTGCTTACAGTTCTTCGCTGTTTATTTCAGCATCATGAATTCCGGATCTGAATCAACTGAGACTTCAATCAAGGCTCTCCAGGCGCAGAATGCGCAGTTTCAAGAGTTAATCCTGGGTCTAGCTAAAGGCCAAGAGGAACTGAAGACTATGCTCCTGAAGAAGGAGAAGAAGAAGAAAAGAAGAACTGTTCTATTCAACTCGGGCCGAAGGTTGGGTAATACTCTGCACCAAGAAGAGGTTGTTTCTTCTGTTGGCAAAAGTCCTTCTCAGGCAGAAGCAAGGGTTCCTAGTCCGGTGGTCTCCGACAACGAGACAGATTTTGATGAGGAACAATATCCTCCTGAAGACAACAAGTATAAACAACTGGAGGACAGGTTGAAGGCCATGGAAGTTCAACAGACACCTGGGCTGGATTTCGGAGATCTGGGTTTGTCGACTGGTGTGGTTATCCCACATAAATTCAAAGCTCCCACCTTCTCCAAATATGACGGGGCATCCTGTCCCAAGCTGCATTTGAGGTCCTATGTTCGAAAGATTCAGCCGTACTCTGCGGACAAGAATCTATGGATCCACTTCTTCCAGGAGAGTCTTTCAGGGACTCATCTCGAATGGTTCTATCAGCTGGATGGGACCAAAGTTCGTAACTGGGAGGAGCTGGCTACTGCTTTCTACAAGCAGTATCAGTATAATGCCGACCTTGCCCCCACGCGTACCCAACTCCAGGGTATGTCGTTGGGCGTAAGCGAAGGTTTTAAAGAGTACGCGCAGAAGTGGAGAGATCTGGCTGGCAGGGTGCAGCCACCTTTGACTGATCGAGAGTTAGTGGATATGTTCTTGGGGACCCTATCTGGGCCGTTCTTTAATCATCTCATTGGGAATTCTTCTGCTGGTTTCACTGATTTGATCTTAACTGGAGAGAGAATTGAAGCTGGGTTGAAGTCTGGAAAGATTGCAAAGGCTGCATCATCATCTGGGTCGGACAAGAAACCGTTTAAAAAGGAGTCTAGTGCTGTGTATGGCTCCAGAAAATCAGAAAGACCTGATCGCCGCCAATCTGTCAGTGCGGTCATGATTGCTACGCCTGCTGCCGCTCCCCGGTCAAACAATCCTCAAAGGGCTGATAGACCCCGGAGAGAGTTCACTCGGTTAAGCATGACCCTGTCGCAAATCCTGCCACAGTTACTATCCACCAATTTGGTGACTGTCAAGGAGGCGCCAAAGTTCCCTAACACTACCTCTCCCAAGTACAACCCGAATGCCCGTTGTGCTTACCATTCAGACAGCCCGGGGCATGCCACTGATGACTGTTGGGCGTTAAAGAATAAGGTGCAAGACCTTATCGATGCTAAAGAGATACAATTCGAGGCGCCTGCAAAACCGAATGTAGTTACTGCCCCTATGCCTCAGCACGGGGTAAATGCTATTGATGAAGATGTTTATGCTGTTTCTGTGGGTGATCTAGCCACTCCTTTGAAGATCATTAAGAAGAACCTACTGCAGGCCGGTTTATTTCCGGGTTGTAGTGAGGGTTGCCTGTTCTGCATCGTGTCCCCATCCGGTTGTCCCTTGCTCAAGTTAGGCATCCAAAGCTTAATGGACAGCAAGGAGATATTATTCAAGAAGTCTGCTGTTCGTGTGGTTCCAATGGAAGAAGTCTCTGTGGTGACTATCTTCAACAATCCGATCCCGGCTCTCCAGAAGAAGCCTGTCCAAATTCTGACCGTTGCACCTGTCACTATCACTGTTCCTGGGCCCCTGCCCTATGTATCCAACAAAGCTGTCCCTTGGCACTATGGGGCAGATGTATATATAAATGGAGTAAAACAAGAGCTCAACGCTGGCGCCAGCATCTGTGACATCACTGGCCCGGCCAAAGTTACCCGCAGTGGCAGGCTCTTCTCGCCTGACATTGCGCCACCTGCTGCTAGAAGACCACTCCTGATAATTCCTGCAAGTACACCTGCTCCCGTTGCTGATCAAGTTGTTATTCCTGCTGCTGATCCTATTGTTTCCCCTGCTGCCGAGTCATCCAATGCTCGGGGCAAGGGAATTGAAACTGAGCCTGCCCAGATGGAGGTACCCGTACCCATAGCTGCTGAGGCCTCCCCACAAGAGATGGAGGAAATTCTAAAGATTATAAAGAAGAGTGACTTTAATGTTGTGGAACAGCTGGGGCATACGCCCTCCAAGATATCCATGCTCTCTTTACTGCTGTGCTCTGAGTCCCATGCAAAGGCCCTCATCTCATTCCTCAAGAAGGCCCATGTGCCACATGAAACCTCTGCAGTCCAATTCACTGATTGCGTGGCAAGTCTAACAGCAGACAATGGCTTGGGTTTTTCAGACGCTGATTTGACCATGAAAGGGAAAGATCATAATGATGCTCTGCATGTCTCAATCGAATGCAGGGGCACCACCTTGGCACACGTGTTGGTTGATACTGGGTCATCTTTGAATGTGTTACCCAAGAAGGCTCTGGATCGTCTAGATTGTGAAGGCCTTGATTTAAAACCAAGCAACATTATCGTCAGGGCCTTTGATGGTTCAAAGAGGATGGTCCATGGGGAGGTGGACATTCCAATTCGTGTGGGTTCTCAGGTGTTCGACTCCACTTTTTATGTGATGGATATCCGTCCATCTTACTCTTGCCTGCTGGGTCGACCCTGGATACATAAGGCTGGGGCAGTGACCTCTACCTTGCATCAAAAACTGAAGTACCCCGTCAGAGGGAAGATCGTCACCGTGCAAGGTGAGGAAGAGTACATGGTGAGCCACCTAAACTCGTTCAGATACATTGAGATGGATGGGGAGTTCATTGAGACCCCCTTTCAGCATTTCGAGGAGGTGTTTCCAATCGCAGCAGAAACAGCAGAAGCAGGTGGTCCTCTGAAGATGGCTTCCCTAAAGGATGCCAGGGCTGTAGTGCAAAAGGGTGAAGATACCAACTGGGGCAGACTGCCAGACTTCACCCAGAAGACTGATAAACTTGGGCTGGGTTTCACCTCGGAAGGGCAGAGAGCTATGAGGAAAGAGAAGGTCGGAAGGCCTCCGGTATTTATCAAGGGTTCAGAAGTGAATGCTGTCGGGGAAGACTTTGAAGTGGACGAAGCCGAATTCAACAGCTGGATTTATCCGACGGCCGAAGAAGGATTGAACAATTGGAGTGCAAAGGATCACACCCCTGTTACCTTTGTGACACAGTAATGAATTCCCATGTTTTGATATTTTGTAATAAACATTGATAAACTCTATGGCCCGGTGTCTTACCCGAGGCACCGTGGTTCTATTTGTGAGGGCATATAAACTGTCATTTTATACATCATAAATGAAAATCTTGGACTATTTTCGCATTGCAAATATTGTGTTCCTTTTTTATCTTTCATTTCCTTTACATAATTTTCAAAAACAGCTGTATTTACACACACACTCACTCATACAGGTTCCAATCCACTCTGGATCTCACTGATAACAGCTCTGCTAATGCCAATTATGACTTCGAAAATCCGATCAACTTAGCCGAAGACGAAGGTGAAGATGATTGCGAAGTACCTGGCGAGCTTGCAAGACTGTTGCTTCAGGAAGAGAGGGCAATTCAACCCCATGAAGAGCCAGTGGAAGCTATAAACCTGGGTACTGAGGCAGACAGAAAAGAGGTAAAGATTGGTGCTAACCTAGAGCTCAGCGTGAAGCAACGGTTAACCAAGATGCTGCATGACTATATGGAGATCTTTGCCTGGTCCTACGAAGACATGCCAGGGTTGGATACCGATATTGTTGTCCATCATTTGCCGACTAGGGAAGACTGCCCTCCAGTTAAACAAAAGGTTCGGCGGATGCGTCCAGAGATGTCAGAGAAGATTAAGGCCGAGGTGATGAAACAGTTTGATGCCGGGTTCCTTGCAGTGACTTCTTACCCTCAGTGGGTTGCTAACGTGGTGCCGGTGCCTAAAAAGGACGGCAAGGTCAGAATGTGTGTTGATTACAGGGATCTGAACAGGGCCAGCCCCAAGGATGACTTCCCCTTACCTCATATTGATGTCCTTGTTGATAATACAGCTCAACACAAAGTATTCTCTTTCATGGATGGTTTTTCAGGCTACAATCAGATCAAGATGGCACCTGAAGACATGGAGAAGACTACATTTGTTACTCAGTGGGGCACCTTCTGTTACAAGGTCATGCCGTTCGGGTTAAAGAATGCTGGGGCAACCTATCAGCGTGCCATGGTTGCCTTATTTCATGATATGATCCATCATGAGATCGAAGTGTATGTGGACGACATGATCGCTAGGTCCCAGACTGAGGAAGAGCACCTAGATCACCTGCAGAAGTTGTTTGACCGGTTGAAACTGTACAAACTGAGATTGAACCCGAACAAGTGCACCTTCGGGGTAAGATCTGGGAAGTTGCTAGGCTTCGTGGTCAGTGATAAAGGTATTCAAGTGGACCCTGCTAAGGTCAAAGCTATTCAAGAGATGCCAGTTCCTAGGACAGAGAAGGAAGTCAGAGGCTTTTTAGGGCGCCTGAATTACATCGCTCGATTCATATCTCATTTGACTGCTACCTGTGAGCCAATCTTCAAGCTGCTGAAGAAAGATCAGGTAGTACGTTGGAACGATGAATGTCAGGCCGCTTTCGACAAAATCAAAGAGTACCTCCAAGAACCACCCATCCTTATGCCACCGGTTGAAGGGAGACCTCTGATACTATATCTGACAGTGCTAGACAACTCAATGGGGTGTGTGCTGGGGCAGCATGACGAGTCTGGCCGAAAAGAGCATGCCATTTATTACCTTAGCAAAAAGTTTACCGACTGTGAGACCCGATACTCACTGCTTGAGAAAACTTGCTGCGCTTTGGTATGGGCTGCTCGCCGGCTGAGACAGTATATGCTGACTCACACTACCTTGTTGATCTCAAAAATGGATCCAATAAAGTATATATTTGAAAAACCTGCTCTGTCTGGGAGAATTGCAAGATGGCAGATGATCTTGACGGAATACGACATTCAGTATACAACCCAGAAAGCAATCAAGGGGAGTGTACTGGCAGACCACTTAGCTCATCAAGCTGTAGATGACTACCAATCAATGAACTTCGAGTTTCCGGATGAAAGCATCATGATTGTAACTGATTGTGAAGTACCTGGACCGGATGAAGGACCTGAGCCAGGATCCCGATGGTCTATGCACTTTGACGGAGCTTCCAATGCTTTGGGAAATGGTATCGGCGCCATAATCATATCCCCTCAAGGTACTCATACTCCACTCACTGCCCGGCTATGTTTCAACTGTACCAACAACATGGCGGAGTATGAGGCGTGTATCATGGGTCTTCAAGCTGCTATCGACCTACGAATCAAGTTCCTCAGTGTCTTCGGAGATTCCGCTCTAGTGATCAATCAGATCAATGGAGAGTGGGATACGAAACATCCAAACTTGATTCCTTACAAAGAATGTGTGTTGACCCTGATTCCCCACTTCACAGAGATAGCCTTCGAGCACTTTCCAAGAGAAGAGAATCAGTTAGCGGACGCGTTAGCTACAATGTCTTCAATGTTCAAGGTTAAATGGGATAACGAAGCTCCCCAGATCACCATCTGGAAACTGGACGAACCGGCATACTGTTGTGATCTCGAAACTGAATTGGTAACTGAGAAGCCTTGGTACCATGAAGTGAAGAGATATCTGGAAGCTCAGGAATACCCTGAAGGTGCCTCTATCAACGATAAGAAATTCCTGAGGAGGTTCGCAGCCAAGTTCTTCCTAAGCAACGGCGTCTTATACAAGAGAAACCATGATTCAACCTTACTGCGTTGTGTGGACAAGACTGAAGCGGAAAGAATCATGGAAGAGCTACATGAAGGGACCTTTGGTACACATTCCAGTGGACATACTATGGCTAAAAAGATCCTACGGGCAGGATATTACTGGTCCACAATGGAAGCTGACTGCTACCAACACTCCAGGACATGCCACAAGTGCCAGATCTACGCAGATAAGGTGCATGTTCCTCCGGTTCCCCTGAATGTTCTGACTGCGCCCTGGCCATTTGCAATGTGGGGCATAGACATGATCGGCGAGATAAGACCTACGGCATCCAATGGACATCGCTTCATCCTAGTGGCGATTGACTATTTTACGAAGTGGGTTGAAGCAGCATCCTATGCTACAGTAACCAAGACTGTTGTGGCACGGTTTATTCGGCACAATCTGATCTGTCGATATGGCGTCCCTGAACGGATCATTACAGACAACGGTACCAATCTGAACAATAAGATGATTGCCGAGCTTTGCGAACAATTCAAGATACAGCACCACAATTCTTCTCCTTACAGACCGAAGATGAATGGGGTTGTAGAAGCCGCAAATAAGAACATCAAGAAGATCGTGCAAAAAATGACAGTGACGTACAAAGATTGGCACGAGATGTTACCATTCGCTCTGCATGGGTACCGTACCTCAGTTAGGACGTCAACCGGGGCAACTCCCTTCTCTCTGGTTTATGGTATGGAGGCAGTCTTGCCGATCGAAGTACAAATTCCCTCTCTCCGGATAATGAAGGATGCAAACCTGAACGAAGATGATTGGATCCAGACACGACTTGACCAACTCAATCTCATTGACGAAAAAAGACTTGCTGCTATCTGTCATGGTCAAACGTATCAGAAACGGATGATCAGGGCATTTAACAAAAAGGTCAGACCACAGGAATATCAAGTTGGGGATCTGGTTATCAAGAGAATCATACTTCCTCAGAGTGATCCAAGGGGCAAATGGACCCCTACGTACGAAGGGCCGTTTGTGGTTAAGCATGTGTTCTCAGGAGGAGCAATGATCTTAACCAACATGGATGGTGACGACCTTCCTCACCCCGCCAATGCAGACATAGTTAAAAAATACTACGCATGAAAAAAGACCCGCTAGGCTGACATGCCTAGGCAAAAATTAGGGCTTCCCGTCGAACCAAAAGGGTTCGGGCAAAATGAAGGGATGAAAATGAAAAAAATCTGTACACCCGGCAAGTCGAAAACCTGAAAAGGCGGCTTGGGCAAAAATGGGTATCCCGGTGGACTGAAAACCCGAAAGGGCGGTCCAGGCAAAAGTTAGGGATAAAGCGTAAAACTATGTCTCATTGATCACTTTGCATCTAGAATCCGGTATCTGCATCAAGTTCAAAACGGCATCGATCAGTCAGCTTCACCGTCAACCAAGGTCATCAAGTGATGAGACGCTCGGAGTTATAAAGGCAATAGCAGAGTTGAAACCCAGTGGATCATTCATCTTTCACACAGCTGTTTTATTTTCTTTTGTACAAAACATTGTATAATTTCTTTTGATCGGCGACGTACCTCTTACTAGGACGTCAGCCTCTTGTACACAAAACGTCTATTTTCAGGCCATTCAAAAATCAATAAAAATATATTTCCAGTTAAACGTGCCAAATATTTTTCCTTTCTCTGTTTTGTTTTGCGAAGAACGTCCAAGGTTCAATTTGTGATGTATGCATTGACAATAATTTGCTAACTCATAAATATTTGCATACGAAACAAAGGAATTCATTGCAGGTGACACTGGAAACAGGGGCAATAAGAGAGTTGTCTGAGCAGTCTAATTGTTCTATCCTCCAAGGTACCAGGGTAGGTTCAGCTACAGAACACGGCCAAGTGTATCTTAATTCCCAGAGAGTGGTTCAACGAAACAATACATTCTCCTCCAAGCAAATCATCAAATATCAAGGAAATTGAGTATCTTCCTGTAGTTCTCAATACCTCCCCAGCAGCACGCATTCTTAACAAGCATCCCCGGCAGTCTTGGTCTAAAGATTGTTCCCCGGCGGTATACCACTATTCAAAGGAATCACTTCCCCAGCATATCAAACTCCCCAGAAGAGTCCAATCCAGTTTCACCAGCAAAGTTGGAATTCAAATCCCCAAGCAGTAAGCTTATCCCCAGTAGATTCTGGAAGCTTACCCCTCGCAGAGCACGAACGCGTCGTCCCGGCTTGATTTAAAGAGTTATTTCCTTAACAGGATATAACTGGGTTATCCTCAGCCAAAAGCCACGGAAAGAGCGTCCTCGGCAAAATATCCTCCTACCCCCAGCGAGGTCTATCAACACTTCCAGCACAACAAAGATATCCCCAGCATAACTCATCAACGGTATCCCCAGCGGAGTTATCTTCATCAACGCAGCAAAGCATCGCTATCCCCACAGAGTAGCACTCCCCCAGCATGATCGCTAGAGTATCTTTTCTCCCGCAGAATTATTTCATTTGCCAAGTTCATTCCTCAACGGAGTTATCTTCTCTTACTGGTATTCTTGCAACAATCATCCACAGCGGAAGCAAAATCTCTTCCTCAAACATCAGCCCAGGATATGACTTCCCGGCACCCGTCAAGGATTTATTTTCCTAGACAAAAAACATACATAAAACTTTACATACATCATCATAGCATGCATAACGTACTGCATCATATCATACGAATCTCATTTATGTTGAGAACGTCATTGCTTGATCCATATCATGCATTGCATATAACTGACCTTTACCTTTCAGGAAAGATGCAGTTGAAATTCCCAAACATATTTCAAGGATGTCTCTAGTCCAGTTAAATCGACTCCAAACAGATTTTTCTGATAAAGACTCAGTAGAAGTTATGGTCCCCTCTCCAACGGCGTGTGAGGCGGTAATTCCTTCTTCAGATGTTCTCCTCTCCGGCATGAGCGTGAGGTGATATTCTCCTATGGTCCCCTCTCCGACGGTGAGCGTGAGGTGGTAATTCCTTCTTCAGATGTTCTCCTCTCCGGCATGAGCGTGAGGTGATATTCTCTTATGGTCCCCTCTCCGACGGTGAGCGTGAGGTGGTAATTCCTTCTTCAGATGTTCTCCTCTCCGGCATGAGCGTGAGGTGATATTCTCTTATGGTCCCCTCTCCAACGGCGTGTGAGGTGGTAATTCCTTCTTTAGATGTTTCCCTCTCCGGCATGAGCGTGAGGTAATATTCTTTTATGGTCCCCTCTCCAACGGCGTGTGAGGCGGTAAATCCTTCTTCAGATGTTCCCCTCTCCGGCATGAGCGTGAGGTGATATTCTCTTATGGTCCCCTCTCCAACGGCGTGTGAGGTGGTAATTCCTTCTTCAGATGTTCCCCTCTCCGGCATGAGCGTGAGGTGATATTCTCTTATGGTCCCCTCTCCAACGGCGTGTGAGGTGGTAATTCCTTCTTCAGATGTTCCCCTCTCCGGCATGAGCGTGAGGTGATATTCTCTTATGGTCCCCTCTCCAACGGCGTGTGAGGTGGTAATTCCTTTTTCAGATGTTTCCCTCTCCGGCATGAGCGTGAGGTGATATTCTCCTATGGTCCCCTCTCCAACAGCGAGTGAGGTGGTAATTCCCTTTCAAGATGTTTCCCTCTCCAACAGCGAGTGAGGTAATATTTCCTTTCAGATTATAATTTCCTATAGTTCCCTCTCCAACGGTGAGTGAGGTGACTCCCTTTGAGATTATAATGTCCTTTGGTTCTCTTCCTGACACTACGAAGATGGTAATTCTCACCAAGATTTTCTCAACGAGCGTTGTTGAGGTTGAAATCATTCAGGATTCTCTTACCATTCATGCTAAGGCAGTAACCATCCCTGGTTCATTCATCAGCGTTTGAAGCTCCAGACCCAGCTCCTGTAACCAGTCAGGACATATCTATATCAAGCATCTAAAATCAGCTCCTGCGACGTGTCAGGTACTCATTTTTCTGTTTTGCAGGTATGCAGGTTCTCGCTAAGGAATCTCTTACGCGATCAACATCCAGATGGCATCTATAAGCCCATCATCCTATCCAAGCAACATCCAAATGGCATCTATAAGCCCATTCCCTCATCATCATTGCTACTATGTGAGCGCAAATTTCTGGGCACTCTAGTGTCCAATCATCTTCTACCCTCGGATTACGAAAGGCACGTCAGCCAATCTGCATCCTCAGGTCTAAGAAGATTGAACAGGGGCAACTGTTGTACCCCAAAATTTGCCATCCCATATTTCTCAAAACATTTCAAGAAAATTCACAAGTCCAACCCGGCGCGTCATATTCTGGTATCCTTTCGCTAAGATATCTCTGATAATATATTCTCAAATTCAGGTTCAGCTCAAGAGTCAATTCTTTAAAGAAGGTATCCGAATGTGCGAGTTTTCTTGAAGAAATATGGTGAAAAAGTGTGCTGAAAGTGCACTTTTTACGCGCTAAAAAATTCATAACTTAAAGATCGTGACTCGTTTTGAACCCGTTCCGGTGGCCAAAATTCCGTCTTGACATTATCTACGTTTTCATCTCTCACGGCTGAAAGCCAATTTCGATCAGAAGGTCTTCAAAAATATGGATTTATCAAGTATTTTCGTGCAGAAATTTGTGACAGAAGTTTATTTGCGTCATGTTCAAAAAATCATAACTTGGTCGATTTTCATCGTATCGAGCTGGTTCTGGCGCCAAAATTTCACAAATTGAGTTGGCTACATTTTCACAGAAGGTATTGAGTTCAAACGGTATTCAAAAGGCCTTCGTTTTTTGCTCAGAGTGCGTGACACGCTGAAAATCCTGAATGCTGAATATTATTTCATCTGGGCCGAAACTTCGAAAATTCATAACTCGGTCAATTTTTATCGGATTGGACTCATATTTTTACACAAGGTCACTGACTCGTAGATCTACAACTTTGCTTCAAAAGTCGAGACCGGATTATGCACCGATCAATACCAGTTTTTTATTGAAGAACGTGTCAGAGTCGACACTGGAGCCCAAAATAAGTTTGTCTGAGCTGAAACTTCAAAAATTCATAACTAATTCACCGTTTATCCGATTGAGTCGATTTTCGGACAGGAGTTAGTTCTCGATGTCAGCTACATTTTGTTTTCACACTTCAACTTCAAAAACTGCACTTAAGTCCCTGCGATTTAGCCTGGAAAGTGACGAATTCAAGTGCATATTGGAGGCCCAATTGCACATTCAAAGCCCATTTTCTTTACCCTAATTTCCATTATATAATCACCTTCATTCACACAAACCGAAAAAAAAAAAAGGAAAAAAAGAGAAGAGAAAAAGAGAGAAAAAACCTTGCCACAACACTGTTGGAATATCAAACTCTTTCAAGAACCCTAAAACCTTGAAATCCTTATTACAAATCCCTCTCTCACTACAAACAAAGCCATCTCAGTTACAAACCAACATCTTATTACTTCTTCAGTAAGGGTAAGGCTGGCTTGATCTCCATGATCCAAAGGGCATAAAAGCATTCATGTCACTACTTTTCCAGTAAGGGTAAGGTTGATTTGATCTCCATGATCAAAAGGGTATAATCATTCATACATGCCATATTGTGCCTAAACATTAAATTTCTTTATATATTGGCTTTATTTGCATTTTATGATTTTATTTGATGTGTTTGTGAGATTCAATACTGCAGATTTAGACAGGATCCCAGGCAGGTTCATTAAGGAACGTTGAGGCCAAAAGCCAAATGGCCAAAAGCCAAAAGCCAAATGGCCAGACTAGAAAAACTTATGCATGACACCAATACATGGCGAGGCAGACATTAAGCCAGACATTAAAGGAACGTTGAAGCCAGAACACACACAAATGGCCAAAAGCCAAAAGCCAAAAGCCAAAAGCCAAATGGCCAAAGTAGAACAACTTATGCATGAAACTCAATCCAATGGCCAAAGAATTCAGACCACGGTACTCAGGAGTCAATACTTCAAAAAACCTCCCCTTGGGCCAGACACCCCCTATGGTTTGCTCAATTTTTAATTTTTATTTGTTTTTCCTTTTTATTCTTTTAATTGTTTTTTAATTGTTTTCTTTTAATTCCATAAAATAATTTTCATAATAAATATAAAATACAGAAAAATCAAAAAAAATGTTTATTTTATTAATATTAATTTTACTATTATTATTTTTGTAAATAAACTTTAAACAATTAATTAGATTAATTTAGGTTTCAAAACTTTAATATTTTTCTTAATAAATTAAATATGTAGAAATTAGGTTTTTTAACTTTTTCATCATTTTTTTTAATAAATAATTTTCTCATCATTATTATTATTATTAATTACTAATTTATTTTGTAAATAAACATGTACATAAATTCTTTAGTAAATTAAGTTAAACTTTAACATTTTTCTCAAATAATTAAAAATAACTTAGAATTAGGGTTTCTTTTAATTTTAATTTTAATTTTCTTATTTCATAAATACAAAAAACCTAAAAAACACTTCTTTTATTTCAATAAATAATTAATTAATCATTTAATTTAATTTTGCAAAAAGGGTCCAACGCCCTCGTTTTTAATCCTTATTCGCATATTTATTTTATTTCGTTTAATATTAATGTAATTCTCCCAAAGCCTTGTAAACTCGGACATTTTATTTCTCGCACCTTACTTCTTTATTTTCTGTCAAATCGGGTCCTGGTTTAATTTTGGCGATGTGGACCCGCGCCTTTTGTAATAGCTTAGATTTTTTATTTTCCCGCAATATTTTTAACTGTTAACAAATGGCATGAAAGAATGTATGGACAAAATAAAAACAAGCGTAGAACACCAATAACATGACAAGATAAATGCAAATGAAAACGACACACAAATCGCACACACCATCCCTAGGGTACGCCTCACTGTTGCCTTGCCCCGAAAAGTGATCGTCGAGTAGAGGATGTTTTAGTAAGTCCTCATGACCCAGAACCTGGCATGAGGGTAGCTTCTAAGGTGTCTTCCCATTACTCCGGTGATCACACTGTTGCCTTGTCCCTCGAAACGTGGCCGTCGACTATAGGATGTCTTAGTGAGTCCTTGTGTCCATTGATCTAGTTGCCTAAAACAAAGTTGCCTCGAATAAGTTGCCTCGGAACGGTTGCCTCGGAATAAAAGATCAATGGCATAAGGGTAGCTTCTAAGGTGTCTTCCCCTTGCTCGGTGACCACAATGTCCCTAAACTCGAATTGACCCGAACACCTCCAACGGTGGTGCTACCTACCTCTCAATGGTGGGATGGCACTACTTTAAAGGACATTTACACAGACGAATTCCTTAGGGTAGGTAGACGACTCTAGATACTTGCTCTAATTTCAAAACAAATAAAAAAAAATACTTTTCACACCGACACATTTTCAAAAGCTTTCGAAAGCAAATTTTCAAACACTCTTGAGGACCGATACAAGAGTCGAACTGGAATTTTCAAAGAAACTTTTTAAAACCCACGTTGAAAAGAAAACAAACCATTTTTGAAAACACAAATGAGCAAGTATCTAAGAGCCCATGGATAACCATGGATAGAAAGGGTGCTAACACCTTCCCTTTCTATAATCTACCTCCCGAACCGAGAGCAATCTCTTTAAGGAATTTTTCTGTGCTTTTGTCCTTTCCATTTGGAGAAAATAAAAGACGGTGGCGACTCTTGCTTCCGCGACATTTCGCGAACCAGCGTTAAACAGTCAGTTCCAGATCCACCGATCACAGTCATGTTATGCATGTGAGACATCTTAGCAAAAACAATAAAAAATACAAGATCATAGTCCCTCGATGACGCTTCGAATGTTGCCTTCAAAATGATCTTAGACCCTTAACAAAAATGCTAAGGTATCTCACAACATTGAATTTTATGACTATACGATGACCCACGCCCATCCCTTCACATCCAATGATAGAGCTTCTTACCAATCAATGGTAAGATAGATATGTCAAAGGAAGAGAGAAATGAACAAAGACTTTTGAGCAGGTAAAACATTCTTAGTTGCTTGCTCACAATCCATCTTCAAAAACAAACATCTTTTCAAACACACCAAACACTTTCAAAAACATGAAATATTGTCAAAAGTCCACACTTTGTATGCATTCTTATAGAGACGAGAATCATTACAAAATTTTCCTAAACAAAGGCGCTTTTCAAAAATACTTTCAAAATCCACCACAAACACATTTCAAACAAAGAAATTTCAAAACTGATCTAGCAAGCAACTAAGAGCCCATAGATAACTATGGATGAAAAGGGTGCTAACACCTTCCCTTTTCATAAACTACCCCCCGAACTCAAGAAAATATCTCAAAGGTCTTTCATGTTCTTTTCACCCTTTCCTTATTGGATAAAATAAAATTCGGTGGCGACTCTTGCTATCTGCAATAATTGCGATAAAATGCAAAACAACCAAGTCAGTTCTCCCACCGTATCACAATAGCGTTAGAACTTCTTTGACATATGTATAGAATCAAAGTTGAAACAACCATTTAACTCATCTTCTGTGCTTCTTCCGTCAAAAATTCTCTGCAAAACAAAATACAAATTTAGGGAGCATAATTGTTCTTTGAGTGTTTGTTATCATCAAAACTCTTACAAGGTTTGTAGAATCAAACTATGTTCTAACATTAGATACTTCTAAGGTTGATGCAGTGTTACGGTGGGAGACACCGAAATCTACAATTGATATTCAGATATTTCTTGGGTTAGCAGGTTACTACCTAATATTCATTGAGGGATTTTCTAAGTTGGCGTTACTAATGCTCAGATGACTCGAAAGGGCCATGTTTACGTGTGGGATGTTGCATGTGAAGAAAGTTTTGTAGAACGAAAAAAGTGATTGATGACTGCTCCGGTGTTGATTTTTCCGAATCCGGATGAATCATGTGTAATTTATTGTGATGCTTCTAAAATTGGTCTTGGTGGTGTGCTAATGAAAGATAGACAAGTTGTTGCTTATGCTTCTAGACAATTAAAAGTTCATGAGAGGAACTATCTTGCGCATGACTTAGAATTGGCGGATGTGGTGTTCATGCTAAAAATTTGGAGACATTCTCTTTTTGGATCTAAATTTGAAGTTTTCAGTGATCATAAGAGTTTAAAATACTTAATTGATCAGAAGGAGTTAAATATGAGGCAGAGAAGATGGCTCGAATTGTTGAAGGATTGTGATTTTGATTTGAGTTACCATCCTGGTAAAGAAAGTGTAGTAGTTGATGCTTTAAGTAGGAAATCTTTGCATATGTCAATGCTTATGGTTCGAGAGTTAGAGATGATCAAAAAGTTTAGAGATATGAGGTTGGTATGCAAAGAGACATCCAACAGTGTGAAGATGGGAATGTTGAAACTGACTAGTGGGATTGTTGAAGAGATCCGAGAAGGTCAGAAGTCTGACTTGAGTTTGGTGGATCGACTAACGTTGATTAACCAAGGCAACAAAGGTGAATTCCGAGTGGATGAGAATGGTGTGGTGAGACTTGGTGATAGAGTACGTGTTCCTGATATTCTAGAACTTAAGAAGAGCATTCTTGAGGAAGGTCATCGAAGCGATTTGAGTATTCATCCAGGGGCTACGAAAATGTATTAGGATTTAAATAAAATGTTTTAGTGGCTAGGTATGAAGAAAGAAATTGTTAAGTTTGTTTATGCTTTCTTGACTTGAGAGAAGTCGAATATTGATCATCATAAGCCTATAGGTCTTATGAAACCTTTGAGTATTCCATAGTGGAAATGGGACAGTGTTTTTATGGATTTCGTGTCGGGGTTACTGAAGACTGTTAGAGGTGATGATTCAATTTGGGTAATAGTGAATAGGTTCACTAAGTCGGCTATTTTCTTGCCAATGAAGATCAATCATCCTATAGAAAAGCTTGCTAAGATGTATGTTGTTGAGATTGTAAAGTTGCAAGGGATACCTTCGAGTATTGTGTCAGATAGAGACCCGAGGTTTACATCAAAATTCTGGACAGGTTTGCAGAACACTTTCGGTACCACGTTGAAGTTGAGTTCTGCATATCATCCGCAGACAGACGGTCAAACAGAGAGGACTATCCAGTCTTTGGAGGATTTGCTGAGGGCTTGTATGCTAGAACAAGGAGGATATTGGGATAGTCACTTGCCGTTGATTGAATTTACATACAATAATAGTTTCCATTCAAGTATTGGAATAGCATCGTACGAAGCATTGTATGGTAGGAGGTGTAAAACTCCATTATATTGGTATTAGTCGGGCGAGAGTGTTGTACTCAGACTCGAGATTGTGCGAGAAACAACTAAGAAAATTAAGATAATCCAAGAGAGGATGAAGGCTTCTCAGAGTCGTCAGAAAATCTATCATGATAAGTGAAGGAAGGCCTTGGAATTTCAGAAAGATGATCATGTGTTTTTGAGAGTTACTCTGGTAATAGGTGTTGGTAGGGATCTGAAATCAAGGAAGCTTACACCGAGTTTCGTTGGTCCATATAAGATATCTGAGAAGATCGGTGAGGTGGCCTATCGGATTACTTTACCTCCATCACTTGTGAATATTCAGGATGTGTTTCATGTATCTCAGTTGAGAAAGTACATTCTGAATTCCTCACATGTAATTCAGATGGATGATGTACATGTGAGAGATAACCTGACTGTTGAAGCATTACCATTGAGAATAGAAGGTCGTGAAGTGAAGAAATTGAGAGGTAAGGATATTGCCTTAGTAAAGGTGTTGTGGGGTGGATCAACCGGTGAAAGTTTGACTTGGGAGCGTGAGGATCAAATGAATGAGTCGTATCCGACTCTGTTTTCCTCAGGTAATTTTCGAAGGCGAAAATTCTTTAAGTGGGGGAGAGTTGTAACACCCCAATTTTTAGAAGTTATTTATTTAATGAATTATTAGGAGTATTTGAAGATGTGAAAAACACAAGAAGGGGGGGTTGAATTGTAAAACTTAAATCAAATGTGCAGACAATGTTGTATTTTTATCCTAGTTCGTTTGATCTCAAACTACTCCAGTCCACCCGTCAAGGTGATTTCGCCTCTCTCCAACGAGGTCTTAATCCACTATAATCAACTGATTATACAACTGCTTTAACAACTGTTAAATCCTTCTTGAGTCTAACCACAGACCGGTTTATCTCAAGGAAATTCTCTTACAGATAATTGAACAAAGGTGTGTTTGATATTTTCTAATAAAACTATATATCACAACTGTGATAATACACAATATTAAGCTTAGAATGAACTAGACTGCTAATGCTTTTGAGTAGGCGTGGTTGAAAGCTTTAGCAAAAAATGAGAGCGGCGTGAAGATGATTATCTTAGGCGTGTATATGCGTGTAGAGTATTAGCCTTTTCTTTTCTCACACTGACTTGTTTATATAGCCTAGGAAGAGATACGTTGTTGTCCATAAAGCCATTTCAATGCTAATAACGTTCTTTCCTTTTTGAGAAGATCTTGTCTTTGAATAAATTCGTTGGTAATTAATCTGTCTTGAATGCATAGTAACGCTTCAGAGTGTTCTGCTAATGATAATCAGAGTGTTCTTTCCTTTATGCTGACGCTTCTGAGTGTTGATGACTTGGTAAGGATCTTGATCAGAGTCAGAGTATTTTATGCCCAGATTCTGTTCATCAGGCTTCAGCGTATGATCTGGTAGCTTCAGCGTGTAGCACATGTTTGATCTTATGATGCTGACATATCTTCTGATACTGATCTTCTGATGCTGATTCCATCAGAGTTTCTGTAAACACAAAACAAAATTTTAAGTAGCATATATGTCTTATATATAAATCTTACAATTTATTTATTCTTGTATTTTGTTATCATCAAAACTCTAATTGAGGGTTGTAGAATCAAACTATGTTCTAACAATCTCCCCCTTTTTGATGATGACAAAAACCAGATTTTTTTCAATTAGAAATAAAGAATAAAAGGTATCAGAGATTAAAATTAAAGAATAAAAGGTATCAGAGATAAAAAAATAACGAATAAAAGGTATCAGAGATAAGAATAAAGAATTAAAGTATCATAGCTAAGAAGAGAGAACTCCCCCTGAGTTGATTGCTTCCCTTTGATTCCATGAGGCTTTGAGCATCAGAACTTTACTTTGTCAGAGTTCGTCAGATTCATCAGAGTGTTTTGTACCTGTAAGCTTTTCAGAAGAGAAGAAATTTATCTGGATCAGAATGTTTGAGACTTATGTCTCAGTAATCCGTTATTGAAAAATATCATTCTTTCTCCCCCTTTTTGTCAGTTATCAAAAAGCACAATTAATCAGAGTTAAAAAATGATCAGAGCTAAAAGTGCGTTTATATTGAAAACAGAAGCAATGATAAGTTCAGAACATGTAAAAATGTTACAGATAAACAAGTTATAAAAACAACAAGAAAATTTATAAGAAGGAGGAGGAATTCGTGTGAACAGAGCTTCCAACATGCTCTTGATTTGGGTGCTGGTTTCCTGTTCCTGAGATAACATGTTCGCTATTGCATCAATCTTGGTGTCCTGCTTATCCATTCTTTCATTTATCAGCATGTCAGATATTTCAAGTCCTCCAGAGTCTGCCTGTCAAGAGAGGAGGCTTGGGGATCTTCAGAAATAGGATGCTTCTCAGAGCTTTCTTCAATATCTTCTTCTTGAACTTGTTCTTCAGCCGGAGTTATATGTTCTTCTGCAGGTTGAACTTTGGATGTTGGACGTTGTTCAGACCAAGGAGCAATGTCCAGATGGAGAACTTCTTCCTTGAGCAGCTTACTCAGAACTGGACCTTCAATTTCTTTCAGCAGATTGCTGAAGTTCTATTGAGCCTTTCCGTAGATCTGGTCTTGCAACTTAAAGGTTTTAGAGCATACGCATCTTCTGAATTTTGTCCAGAGGAGGTCTGATACAGCAGGATCAACCAGTTCCAGACTTGCTTGTTTCAGAGAAGTGATCCACTTCTGTATATCTGTTTCAAAGTTCAATATGCTGGAACCAACATCTGGATGTTTTGGTTTAGGGATAGCAGTTTTGTGGTTGATGGCAGCAAGGCATTCAAAGACTGTTAAATCAATGACAGTCTTGTTGTGGTCTTCTGAATTTTTCTTAGGTGAGGGAGTGGGAGAGTCAGGAATTACGATTGGACTTGATGGGGAATTTGGTGGAGTTATTTCTGGTGAAGAGGGAAATTGAGAAATATTCACAGTGGTACCACAGGGAAATTGAATGGCCAGAGGTTGTGGTTTAGGGGATTCAGAGGGTTGAGCCTCAGAGGTTTGAGTCTCAGGTTGTGGATATTATTCATGTTGAGGAGAGGGTGGATTAATATCTGGTTGAGGAGATGAAGGTAGAGGGATTTCTGGTTCTGGAGAGAGTGGAATTTCTGGTATTGGTAAGAGGGGAGTTTCAGGTTGTGCTTCTGTGTTTGGATTTGGATTTGGATTTTCCGGTTCGGGAACGGAAGTGTGTTGGTCTATATCAGAAATAACTTGTGCAAGTTATTGTTCTGGTATGGCTTCAGTATTTGGATTTTGTGGTTGGGAGCGAGATCTTCTGAGGGTTAATGATTCAGAAGGGTCAAAGTCAAGTTCAAAATCATCTAAAGTTTGAGGTGTTGGGTTTTCAGATGGAGTTGGAATTTGGATATATGTTGATATAGCAATTGAATCTAAAACAGTGACAGAAGAAGGATTACCTCTCTTCTTAGGAGTCTATTGAGATGATCCTTCTGCAGCAGCTTTTCTTTTCTTAGTCTTCTTCAGAATAACCTCTGGAGCCTTCTGTTGAAGGTCTTGAATATTCAGATTTGGTGTTGTACCATCAGCTTTACAAGCATCCAGATATCTCAAAATTATTTCAGGCTTAGAGTCAATTTCTGAGAACAGAGGGAAGTCGTCCAGAGGGACTCTTCTGCTGGAGATTTCAGCAAAATGAGTGACGTTGGGCTCCTTCTTAATGTTCTCTATCAACTTCATTTTCTTCAAATTTTTGGCATTCAGCTGCTTGCCACCAATAGGTTCCAGAGTGCTGATTTCTTGTGCCTTTGTCAAAAGATCAATCAGCCTATTCTCTGTCAGAATATCTGATATCAGTCTTCCCAAGGGTATCCAATCCCTTTTTGTACGTTCATCTTCTCTTGTTTCCTTGACACTTGTTCTGAGATGGTTGAACAGAAGATGAGCCAGATTTATCTTGACCTTCTGAGAGATAAAATAGATCAAAAACTGCTGATCAATATTAATGTAATCAGGAGATCTGGTAGGCTTTCTGTGGTTGAAGCAGCCCAGAATGATCTTGGCCCAAATTTTGTGCTTGTCCTTTAAATCCCTTATCTTGCTGGAGGGAAGCCCCAGCGTGAAGATTTCCCTTGCAATTAGGGCAACATCTGCACACCTTTCTGCCATATCAATACAACGAACACCACCACCATTGTATCCTATCAGTCTTGCAATCAGGTCTTCAATAATCACAATCTTCTTCCCCATGATGTAGGATGTAACTTGGTGATTTGAGGAAGAAGCGTGAATCAGAAATTCCTTTATCAGAATAGGAAATGTTGGACCCACCAGCCTGTCAAAATACTTTTCCCAACCTTGAGCTTTAATCTCTTCAGATAAATCAAACCCATTTTCTTTCAGACTGTTGAAATCCACTATTAATTCTGACAGAACTTCAAGATTCTTGACTGGTGTTAGAAGCGTTATGAAAGGTACTTCATATTGTTCAGATGAAACAGTTTTCTGGGAACCTGAAGAAGGAATGCTGGAAGAAGCCATGTTCACACGAGGTTTTTGTGAAAAAGATTGAAAGGTTTTCTTGAGAAAGAAGAACACTGAAAACAGAAATATTCAGAGAAAATGAAAGTGACGGTAAAAAGTGTAAATGGTGTGAAGTGTTTAAATAGATTTCTAAAAAAGTTTTGAAAACATAAACGTTTAAGAGAGAGAAATTAATAATGATTATTAGCATTTAATGATAGCTGATTTTAGGGGATTCGGAAAGATATTTGGAACGGTTACCCATGACATGTGTCTAAATGCATCCAATCAGCACTTTGCCTTTTCAGAAACGTGAACGCGTGTTCAGCCTCAGAAAATGGCTGATGATTGGATGACACTTATTTGCTTGAGTGAACAGCACATTTCTATCCTTGAAATGAAGCGCTCAGATCTTCATGGATAGATTCTGATACAATCTGTACTTCTAAAGATCTGAAGGAAGATTGATCAGTAGTTCACAGAAAATAAACAAAGTTATGAAGGTTAATATATGGAATTAAAACAATTTTATTGTGGGCAGAGCTTCATGCTGAGATGTTTCAGAATGAAGTTGAACCTATCTTCAGAAAGTGGTTTTGTAAAAATATCAGCCAATTGATGGTTTGTGTCAATAAATTTTAAATTTTAAATCCCTTTATGAATATAGTCCCTAATAAAATGATGTTTTATTTCTATATGCTTAGCCCTAGAATGAAAAATAGGATTTTTACTTAAGCAAATAGCAGAAGTATTGTCACGGAGGATAGGAATGTTACTCTCAAATATCTGGAAGTCCTCAAGTTGACTTTTCATCCAGAGCATTTGTGTGCTGCATCCAGCTACTGCTATGTATTCAGCTTCTGCTGTTGATAGAGCAATTGTGGATTGTCTTTTGCTGGACCATGAGATCAGATTTTCTCCCAGAAACCGGCAGCTTCCAGAAGTACTTTTACATTCTACTCTGTCTCCAGCGAAATCAGCATCACAGTAACCTACTAAGCTGTAATCATTTGATTTTCTATAAAACAAACCCAGATTATTAGTACCTTTCAGATACTTGAAAATTCGCTTAACTGCTGTTAAGTGAGATTCTCTAGGATCTGATTGGAATCTAGCACAAATGCATACACTGAATAAAATGTCAGGCCTTGAAGCCGTCAGATAGAGAAGAGAATCAATCATACCTCTGTAGACCTTCTGTTCTACCTTTTTACTTACCTCTTCTCTTTCCAGAATGCACGTGGGATGCATTGGAATCTTTGATGGCTTACATTCTGAGAGATCAAATTTCTTCAGAAGTTCTCTGACATATTTGCTCTGATGAATGTAAGTTCCTTCTGGGGTTTGATTAATCTGAATGCCCAGAAAGAATTTCAGTTCCCCCATTAGGCTCATCTCAAATTCTGCCTGCATACACTTAGCAAACTTTCTTCCCATAGAAGGTTTAGTAGATCCAAATATGATATCATCAACATAAATCTGACATACTAAAATGTCATTCTTAACTGTCTTACAGAATAGAGTTGTGTCCACTTTCCCTCTGGTGAATTCCTTTTCTAACAGGAAGTTACTTAGTCTTTCATACAAAGCTCTAGGAGCTTGTTTCAGACCATACAGTGACTTCTTTAGTTTGAAAACATATTCTGGATTTTTGGAACTTTCAAAACCAGGGGGTTGGTGCACATATACCTCTTCTTCTATATAGCCATTTAAGAATGCACTCTTAACATCCATCTGATACAGAGTGATGCCTTTATTAACAACAAATGAAATTAAGAGTCTGATAGATTTTAACCTGGCGACTGGAGCAAAGGTTTCTGTATAGTCTATCCCCTCTTGCTGACTATAACCTTGTGCTACCAATCGTGCTTTGTTTCTGATGACTTCACCTTGTTCGTTCAGTTTGTTTCTGGACACCCATTTTATTCCAATGACGTTGAATCCTTTTGGTTTGGGAACTAGATCCCATACGTCATTTCTTGTGAATTGATTTAGCTCCTCTTGCATTGCTAGAATCCAGTCATTGTCCAGAAGTTCTTCATCAATTGTTGATGGTTCAATTAGAGAAACAAGTCCCATGAGGGATTCTTCAGAGTTTCTGAAGCTAGCTCTTGTTCTAATTGGATATTCCTTTCTTCCTAAGATTGTTTCTTCTGGGTGATCCATGCTGCTTCTGGATGGTCTTTTCTGAAGTTGATCAACAGAAGGTGTTGGATTGCTTGCAGTGCCTCTTTCTGATGTTGAGGGAGTGTCTCTGTTAAGAGCTTCTGATGACTTGTCTTTAGTACCTGTGAATTCAACTTCCATACCTGCAAATACTTCATTCTGCTTTGACTTTTAAGAGTCAAGCTTATCATTAAAGCGAACACTGATCGATTCCTCCACAATATGTGTTTCTGTATTGTATACTCTGTACCCTCTTGAGCGTTCAGAGTATCCTAACATAATACACTTTTGTGCTTTAGAGTCAAACTTGTTCAAATAATTTTTTGTATTCAAAATAAAACAAGTACATCCAAATGGATGAAAATAGGAAATGTTGGGCTTTCTGTTCTTCCACAATTCATATGGAGTCTTTTCCAGAATAGGTCTTATGGAGATTCTATTCTGAATGTAACACGTTGTGTTTATTGCCTCTGCCCAAAAGATCTTAGCAACGTTAGTCTCGTTGATCATGGTTTTGGCCATTTCTTGCAATGTTCGGTTCTTTCGTTCTACAACTCCATTTTGCTGGGGAGTTCTAGGACAAGAGAAATCATGCAGAATGCCTTTGTCATTAAAGAATGACTCAAAATCTTTATTTTCAAACTCTCCACCATGATCACTTCTGAATTTGACGATTCTAAGATCCTTTTCATTCTGAACTTGGTTGCAGAAGGTGACAAACACAGAGTGTGACTCGTCCTTGTGTCTTAAGAACTTTACCCATGTCCATCTGCTATAGTCATCTACGATTACTAACCCATACTTCTTGCCACTGACTGAAGCAGTTTTAACTGGTCCAAATAGGTCAATATGCAGAAGTTCTAATGGCTTAGAGGTGGAAACAACGTTTTTAGATTTGAAAGCTGGTTTTGCAAACTTGCCTTTCTGACATGCTTCACACAGAGCATCTGAATTGAACTTCGGGTTAGGAAGTCCTCTGACCAGATTGAGTTTGTTAATCTGAGATATTCTTCTCATACTAACATGTCCCAGTCTTCTGTGCCAGATCCATTGCTCGTTGTTAACAGACAGAAGACACTTTACATTCTGACTTTTTAGTTCAGAAAGTTTTATTTTATAAATGTTGTTTCTCCTCTTTCCATTAAACAGGATAGTCCCATCTTTCTGACTAACAGCTTTGCATGAATTTTGATTAAAGATTATATCATAACCGTTATCACTTAATTGACTTATGGATAACAGGTTATGCATTAATCCATCTACTAATAAAACATTACTTATAGAGGGAAGATTTCCATTACCTACTGTTCCAGAGCCAATGATTTTTCCTCTTTGATTGCCTCTAAAACCTACGTGGCCTCCAGGCTTAAGTTCCAGGCTTTGGAACATATGCCTTCTTCCTGTCATGTGTCGTGAGCAGCCAGAGTCCAGGTACCATGACTGGTGTTTCTGCTTTGCTGCTAAAGATATCTGCCACATGTATTATTTTATCCTTAGGTACCCATATTTTCTTGGGTCCTGATTTGTTAGTTTTACCAAAACTCTGGTTAAATTTTGGTTTAACAGAATAATTACTACTAGTATATTTGATGTCATGTGTGTGCCCATATACAAAGTGTGAATCAAGTGAAGTGCGTTTTATAACTAAATCCATGGAATTCTTTGGTGTAGGTACCTTACCTTGGTATCCTATTCCCTTTCTTCCATTTCTGCTAACCCCATAGATCATTGAAGCCATTTTGCTTCTATCTATGTTTTTAGCTAGAAACTTCTGAAAGTTGTGATCATACTCCTTGATGATCTCATCAGCACTGCTGGGAGTTTCAAGGATTGTTTCCTTCTGAGAGTTTTGTAGTAGATTTTCTAATTTTGAAATTTTATCTTTCAACTCAGAATTTTCCAATTTGAGACTCTCAGTTTTATCAGAGTCAGAAGCAAGATCCCTTTTCAGGTTTCTGAATTTGACTCTGATCTGCTGATATCTTTCCAGAATTTCATTAAGGCTTTCAGCTAGTTCAGCCTTAGTAAAGTTTATAGCAAAGTCAGGAAATACCTCTTCTGTATCTGATTCAGAGTCTGACTCAGAAGCTTCACTGTCTTTCGTTATGTTTGCCATGAGAGCTATGTTTGCTCTTTCATCATCTGATTCTGAGTCAGCTTCAGATGTGTCAGAATCATCCCATGTAGCCATGAGACTTTTCTTCTTTTCCTTGCCAAACCTCTTTTTGGGCTTTTCCTTCTGAAGCTTTGGGCAATCACTTTTGTAGTGCCCTTACTCGTTACATTCATAGCAGATGATGTCTTTGTTGTTTGGCTTTCTACTTCCTGAAGAGCCTTCAGATCTTGTGTCCAGAGGAGGATTCTGACCTTCTGTATCTGGAGAAAGACTCATTCTGATTCTCTGATCTTCTGGGATTCCTGAACTTCCTTTGCCTCTGCTTCCACAGTTGGTTCACCCTTCTGGAGAGGAGAGATAGTTCATCTTCTTCTGATGAGGACCCATCAGAGGTTTCTTCAACAGCCTACAAAACTTTGGAGTCAGATTTTCTGTTAGATTTTAAAGCTAATGGCTTACCTTGCTTTTGAGGTTCATCTGCTTCTAGCTCTATCTCGTGACTTCTGAGGGAGCTGACAAGTTCCTCCAGAGAGATTTTGTTAAGATCCTTGGCTAGCTTAAGCGCTGTGACCATTGGCCTCCACTGTTGTGGCAAGCTTCTGATGATCTTTTTAACATGATCAGTAGTGGAATACCCTTTGTCAAGAACTTTGAGACCAGCAACCAGAATTTGAAATCTTGAAAACATAGTCTCTATTGATTCACTTTCTTCCATCTTGAATGCCTCATACTTCTGAATGAGCGCAAGAGCTTTGGTTTCTTTGACTTGAATGTTGCCTTCATGCGTCATTCTCAGAGAGTCAAACATATTCTTTGTAGTGTCTCTGTTTGATATCTTTTCATATTCTGAGTAAGAGATGGCACTGAGAAGAATTGTTCTGGCCTTGTGATGATTTCTGAAATCACGCTTTTGTTGATCAGACATTGCTTTCCTGTCAATCTTCTGACCACTTCCATCCACTGGGTGCGTGTATCCATCAGTCACCATGTCCCACAGATCAGCATCATGGGCCAGAAAGAATCTTTCAATTCTGTCTTTCCAGTAATCAAAGTTCTCTCCATCAAAGACTGGAGGTTTTCCGTTGAATCTGTCTCTTTCTTCATTGTTGTCATTGATGATGTTTTGATGTGGTCCTGCCATTGTGTTTTTCTGACGCTGGATCTTGTACTGACACGGTTAAGTGTTATAAGCTCAGAACCAGGCGCTCTGATGCCAATTGAAGATGTGAAAAACACAAGAAGGGGGCGTTGAATTGTAAAACTTAAATCAAAGGTGCAGACAACGCTGTATTTTTATCCTGGTTCGTTTGATCTCAAACTACTCCAGTCCACCCGTCAAGGTGATTTCGCCTCTCTCCAACGAGGTCTTAATCCACTATAATCAACTGATTACACAACTGATTTAATAACTGTTAAAGCCTTCTTGAGTCTAACCACATACCGGTTTATCTCAAGGAAATTCTCTTACAGATAATTGAACAAAAGTGTGTTTGATGTTTTCTAATAAAACTATATATCACAACTATGATAATACACAATATTAAGCTTAGAATGAACTAGACTGCTAATGCTTTTGAGTAGGCGTGGTTGAAAGCTTTAGCAAAAAATGAGAGCGGCGTGAAGATGATTAGCTTAGGCGTGTATATGTGTGTAGAGTATTAGCCTTTTCTTTTCTCACACTGACTTGTTTATATAGCCTAGGAAGAGATACGTTGTTGTCTATAAAGACATTTCAATGCTAATAACGTTCTTTCCTTTTTGAGAAGATCTTGTATTTGAATAAAGCCGTTGGTAATTAATCTGTCTTGAATGCATAGTAACGCTTCAGAGTGTTCTGCTAATGATAATCAGAGTGTTCTTTCCTTTATGCTGACGCTTCTGAGTGCTGATGACTTGCTAAGGATCTTGATCAGAGTCAGAGTATTTTATGCACAGATTTTGTTCATCAGGCTTCAGCGTATAATCTGGTAGCTTCAGTGTGTAGCACATGTTTGGTCTTCTGATGCTGACATATCTTCTGATACTGATCTTCTGATGCTGATTCCATCAGAGTTTCTGTAAACACAAAACAGAATTTTAAGTAGCATATATGTCTTATATATAAATCTTATAATTTATTTATTCTTGTATTTTGTTATCATCAAAACTCTAATTGAGGGTTATAGAATCAAACTATGTTCTAACAGTATTTATGAATAATTGATGTTTTATATGATTATATGTGTGATGTGCTGGTATGAGGTTGTGCATGATATGAATTATGATGATTGGAAGTGTTAGAATGGTTAAATAATTATTTAGTAATTATTTGGATTATTATTGAGAATATAATAATAGGAATAATTATTTAAAGGTTTATTTTAATTAGAGTCGTGTGTTGGTAATTAGTAGCAAGAGTGAGGACGTGATGGTAAATAGAGGTTGACTAAGTGAGGGAAATTGAGGAAGATATTAGGGGTCCTTTGTGATAATAGAGAAGAGATAGTTGTTATTCTCACAATCAATTGTGAAAGTTGGAGAAGAGAGGCTAGGGCACAAAGGCTTTGGAGAGAATCATTGTAAGAGACACAAAAAACATAACCAATCACTCTAAATAATAAGGTAAGGGGTGTTTATCTGATTATTATATTTGATTTAAATGGTAGATAGAGGTAGGGTTTGCCTTAGGTTTCATAGATGGTGATTTGATGTTGTTTGATGGAGAATTGATAGATTAGTGATGAATAATGACCCGTAAATGTTGTCTAATTGATGTAGTATATTAAGTTGTTGATAGATGATGAATCTATATGATTAGATCATGTTTGAGGACCTATAAGGTAGTGAAATCGCAGAAAAATCACAGAAAAATTCAGCACAAAACAGCATGCGTCAACTCAAAAAGGTCATGCATCGACTCATGCAGGTTCAAGACTCAGTATGCGTCGACTCATTGGGTCGACCTGAGCATACCCAGGGGCAGACATAACACCTATGCGTTGACTCAAAGGGGGCATGCGTCAACTCAAGCAATCCAATTTTTGACAGATTTTTCTAAAGGTCGTAACTTGAGTTTCTCGACTCTGTTTGAGGTGTCGTTCGAAGTATTGGATAGCTAACACGATGAAATATATTTATAAGGAGTAAAATGAAGAATAAGAAGGATAATTTTAGTACCCATGTTAGGATAGAATTAGTTTCCCTGTGTTGATTCGCTATGATGTTTTGTGGTAATGAAGTATGATGATGATATGACGATCTTATGATAATGCTTGGTTCATAATGATAATATGTTGTTAATATGATGATTCTGTTTTATATGATGATATGATAATGATGCTATGCTTATATGAGTACATATGATGATGTTTATATGATGATATTGGTGAATACATGAATGATGATGCGTATGACTAGTTGTGGTTGTTTATATTGTTGTTGCGCATCATGCATTCATTGGACATCTTTGGTCCGTTTTGATGATTTAGGACGTTGGTCCAGTGATTTGGTATCAATACCATTGTATGGATTTGGGATGTCTATGATTTTCTCCGGTTCCAAGTGGAAATCGATCCTATGATTGGGGTCTTTGGAGGGTGATGGCCCAGTGTCCATCAAATGAATTGGTACCACATGTATGAATCTATGTCCTTGCACTACATCTTATGTGGCATTACATGGTTCTAAAATTGATGATGTTGTATTGTGCTGTTGAATTTGTATGATTATTGAGGTGCTTGGAATATAACAATGTTGAGTTTATGTTGTGATACTTTTGGTTTATTCTGATATGTCTATTACTTATATCTTATATAATGATTGTGATAAACTCACCTTTTCTGCTTTAATGTTTCCTCTACGTGGGTAACATGCAGGTAATTAAGAGTAGTCACTAAAGGCTTAGAAGAATAGCTTGGAGCATGTGTTTTATTTCCATTGAGTCTAGAAGGTCTTGCTCTGATATGTAACATCAGGGACGAAAATGCTTTGTTTTGAAAACTATTTTGTTCTTGTTTTGTTATGACATTTAAATTGTTTCCATGGAGTTTAAATTATGTTGAATTGTGAACCATGAATAATGGGGAACTATGAAGTGTTTTAATGAATTTATTTGAACTATGATTCCGCTGCAAGCATGTGAAACCTTGATAATGGATATGTACATGAATAATTTTGAAAACTCGTGTTACGGAGTAAGACTAGCACGTATGATTATTTCACGAATAAAATATGACGCCCTTTTGTTGTATTACTCTGATATTATTTTAAATAATTATGAATATTCTATGGGGTTTAGAAGGGTGTTACACTATGAAGGCTAAGTGGGGCTTAAGGTAAGGTGATCATATTTCCCTGTTGCTTTTCGTGATCATGATGGAGTACTTGAACAAACTCTTGGATAATTTGCAATAGAACTACAATTTTAACCATCATGCAAAGTGTGAGAGATTGGGCATTACTAATCTCACCTTTGCAAATGACGTCCTTCTATTCTTTAGAGGTAAGGTCAACTTTGTCAATATGTTGCTTGATACAGTTAAGGTTTTTTCTGGTTCTACTAGTTTGGTGATTAACCCTAAAAAGTGCAAGTTTTTTTGTGGAGGCTTAGATATGAATCTCAAGAACCAGGTGACTGAGGATACAAATTTTGTAGAGGGCCGGCTGCCTTTTAAGCACCTGGGAATTCCTTTTACCAGCAAGAGGCTTAATATCAACCACTACATGCTATTGATTGACAGACTTATGGGTAGAATTAATCATTGGACCTCGAGATTGCTCAACTATGCGGGGAGAATTTAGTTGGTGAAGAGTGTGATCCTGGCTATTACCCAATTATGGATGCAATGTCTCCCTCTCCCCTTGTTTGTAATTCATATAATTGACTCTCTGTGTCGTACATTTGTGTGGAGTGGTAGCCTGGATACTAGTAGAAAGAGTCTTATGGCTTGGAACTCTATGTGCAGACCTAAAAGTTAAGATAGGATGAATATCTTCAACCTTTCTATATGGAACAAGGTGACGATGTTAAAATGCCGCTGAAATTTATGTAATAAAACTGATACTCTTTGGGTTAGATGGATCCATGCTCATTATTTGAAAGGAGCAAATGTCATGAAAGCCAGAATTGTGAAGAGCAACTCTTGGGTTACCAACAAAATTTTGGATCTTAGGGACCAAGTGGATCAGATTCAACATGCTTAGAATGGTATGTTAATAGCTGGGAAATTTAAAATGAAAATTATGTATGAAGCCCTTATGGACGATGGCATGTTGGTTCCATGAAAATTCCTATTCAAAAGCAATTTGACGAGACCAAGAGCTATCCATATTTCTTGGTTAAGTTGTCATGGAAAACTTGCTACAAAAGATAGACTGAAGCGTTTCAATATGATTAACGATGTCATGTGTAGTCTCTACAACATAGCAGATGAAACATTAGGCCATCTATTCTTCGATTGCAACCATTCTAGTATAATTTTAAAGAAGGTCTTGAACTGGTTAGAAATTACTCATCGACCTAGTAATTGCACTAGTGAGTTAAATTGGGTTATCGAGTATAGCTCTAGAAAAAGGTGGAGAGCTAGTATCTTAAAACTAGGTTTTAATGAAACTTTATATCATTTATGAAAGTATAGGAATGACGTGGTTTTTTAACCACCATACAAACAATAATACATATGATACCATCATTAATTGTATAGTGTATATGGGATGACACTCTAGGAAAATCATAAATCATATAACTAGTCTTATGATATAGGCCTTTTAGTGGGTTGGATCTTGATAGATCATAGTTTTTTGAACTATATATATTTTCTTTGATTAAAAAAAATACACCCATAATAAAAATACTGAAAAGAATGCAACATAGGTAATAACTAACAAAAAAAAAAAGGTAAATATATGTATTTTATAATCCTTGTATTTGGTCATCTATACAGAGTAGTGCTCTTAAATTAATCGGTCGTAAAATCGAATATCAAAATTTTGGAAAAATAAATAATTTACTTCAAATAAACATCTCCTACAACATTTTTGAAATTATCGTACTATTTTAACACTAAATCACACAATATATGAGAATGTATATCTCAATCTATATCTCTCATTTATTTTAATATTTTAAAAATATTAAATTAATTTAAAAAGATATTGTATGGTGTCCCAATTTTTAGTATTTAAATATGATTTTAGATTAAATAAATAATTGATCATTGAGGTTTTTGTTCTGGGCTGACTATAAAGACTACGAATTATTCAAATCGATTATACAATTTTGATCTATAATTTAATAAAGGTCTCACTCCATCTAGAATCTTCCTAATCAGTAAAAATTATCGTCCTTGTGATCCCAAATAATTAATTCATTATTTATATATAGGATTAGCCTAACACACAATCATGTAAGTGTGAGTTATCAACCTACACCTTTATATATTTTTAAGTGGTTCTATTAGTTTGTGCACTTTTTTTTTTTTTTTTTTTTTTACATTTTTGTCATTTAAGGGGAGTTTAAAACCCCGTACTAATTTACTGTACAAAAAAATAGCACTAAATATTCACACAAACTGTTTTTTTTTTTTGCTACGGTAAATTATTGAGGGTTTAAACCTCATTTAAATGACAAATATGAATATATATATATATATATATATATATATATATATATATATATATATATATATATATATATATATATATATATATATATATATATATATATATATATATAATGTATCTAGTGAGCGGTTATTTTATACGAGAGTGAGAGGAAAAAATAATAACTGTTTGATTAAGAATAAATAGTTGAGATTTGATATCTCATTATAAAATTATCTTTTCTCAGTAGATACATCCCTTATATATATATATATATATATATATATATATATATATATATATATATATATATATATATATATATATATATATATATATTAGGTGTGATTTCGAAATAACAGATTTCAAATACAATTTCATTTCATTCTTCTTCTGCATATACTTTTGAGTATTAAAATATTAACCTTTCAGATTTTCATCTCCATCAATTAACCGTCACTACTGTTTAACTTCTTATTTCTGATTTTCCAACAAAACACTTTTCAATATCAATATTAATTCATTTAGAGACCAAATGAAATATTCTTATAATTTACCCTTGTATAACTTTTTATTTTGTTTTTGAACTCTTCTGTTGACGAGTATAATGCAAATAAAGTGGGTTCAATAAAAAAAATTTTCCTGGTTCTTCTCCGCAAGACTGCAAGTGCCATTTGGCCAAAACCTTGTTCTTGCGTCGCTTTCAACAACTTTTGACTTTGATAATGCTGGCAACAAGACTACGACACACATATGCTCCAAACAAGTTATAAAAATAAATTAGTAGAATTTCGTATCAAACTATCATTTATAAATTCTAAATTTATTTTTCATTTATAAAATTTAAATTTATTTTTTAACTGGTTAACATTCACATAGTCACATATAATATTTATAATATACACCAACTTTTAATTATTAATTTGTGTTTATAATAAATTGTACATTCAATTCTCTAACTTCAATTATATAAAACAAATGTAAAGAAAAATTTAAAAGATAGACATTAAAATAAACAGTCTACAACAGATATTATATAGATACATTTACATTTATCGGTGAATTTATTTCATGTATTCAATTGATTAATATTCATATACTTATAATATAGGAGTATAGTCAATTATCAAATTTGAATTTCCCGTTTATAAAAATAATTGAAATTTTATTCGTTTATAAAAATAATTATACCAATAGTTAAATTTTTTTCGCTTACAAAAATATTTTTAATTTATTCATGTTTATAAAAACTATTGCAACTTATTTTCGTTTGTAAAAGTAATTATATCAATATGTAGACTTTTTTTTCCGTTTATAAGTGTCTTGAACTCGTGTCACAATTTATAAAAATATTTTAACTTATTCATGTTAAAAGCAATTGCATCAATAGTTAGATTTATTTCGTTTACAAAAATATTTGTAACTTATTCTTGTTCATAAAAGTTTTTGTAACTTATTTTTGTTTCTAAATAATTATATCAACATGTAGAATTTTTCTTGTTTATAAGTGATTTGAACCCGTGTGACCATTTATAAAAATAGTTTTAACTTATTCATGTTAAAAACAATTGAACAAGTAGTTGAACTTTTATCATTTATAAAAATATTTGTAAATTATTTATATTTATAAAAATAATTGTAAAAATAAATATTTATCGTATCATTTTAAATTTATTTATTCAACATTGATAAATATGTATCTCGTATTTAATTATGTTTACAAATAAATATCGTGTATTAGTGATATATATTGAATTTATTATTTTAATGTCTAGTTAATTTATTGTCAAGTAAAATAAATATTCTAACTAATTAAAATAAATTTATTATTGAAAATAAAAAAATTATAATATTAAATAATAATATATTATTTATTATTGTATATGTCAGTAGAAAAATAAATAAAAAGTTAAATCTAAGAATATCGAAAAATCATTTATAATATTAAATAATAATTTAACATTTATTATTACAATGAATCATAGATAATGTTTCAAAATTATTTATTTTAGTTATTATATTTTATTTATCATATTTTATTTATCATATTTTATTTTTAATAAATATTTTTCAATTTAATATGACTTTTCAATAATTAAATCTTAATAATATTATATAAAATTAATTTCATAAATAAATTTATAAAATTAAATTTTACATAAATATTTAATACTTTATATTATAATAAGAATTTAAATGAAAATTATATTATATCATGAATTTATATAAAATAATTGTAACTTATTATCGTTTATAAAATTATTGTAACTTTTTTTCTTCCGTTTATAAGCATTTTGAACCCGTGTGTCTATTTATAAAAATATATGTAACTTATTCTCATTTATACAAATAATTGTATAAATAATTGAGTTTATTATGTTTTCTAAAATTATTTGTAAATTATTTCCGTTTATGAAAACAATTGCAACTTATTCAATTTATAAAAATGAATGTATCAATAACTTTTTACCTTTTATCATTAATTTTTAATGATTTTTGTCCAAATTTGGGGTATGAATTTGAGTGGAAGTGGACAGTGGAATCAAGTTTTGAAGTATGATTATCATGAGTTTCTTATTCATCCATGTACACGGTCATTTCTCACTCAAATTCATCAAGATCTTGGATTATGATTTATTTTTCTATGTGTGACTAAAAATCAGGGTTTGCTCCTCAATTACCATCTCCTAAGTTGTTCAGTCAGGAATTAGGGTTTGGTTATTCCTTGGTTCCAAATTCATTGTGTATGACTATGTTCATCGATTGAAACTCTGTGAATTATAGTTGGATCTCGTGGGCCATCTTGAGCATCTTTCAAGTCTTATCTTCATCAGAGGGTCTCTAATGCATTGTTTGGGTTTTGTTCTTTAAACCAAGACAACTTTATGGATTGAAATACAAGATAAGAGGCCATAGATTCATTGAGACGGAGGTATGAGATTGATACTTGTAAAGAAAAATTCATGTGGATAAAAGAATTGAAGCGATGTGAATTCGTTATTGTGGAAGTGTCCATTCTTGTGATTTGTTTGATGTCATGAGTTTGCGTGGGTCAAGTCAAATTGGATTAATCATCTAAGGTGTGAGTATGGATTGTTTGAGGTTCAAAGTCCAACCTTAGTCATAGGTCAATACCATCCTTCATCATTATTCTTTGAGCTTCATCCGTTCCTTGTGCCATTGGTTTGCAAAGAAGACTTGAATCCAACCAAAAAGTTCATTCAAGATCGTGTTATTCATGTTGGTTCAAAGTTTGTCAACTAGTTCGTTCATTGAGTTCAAGATTCATTCATCTCACCGTGAATCGTTCGAGTTTGATTAAAATAAAAACATGACCACCCAAACTAATCCATTACAAGTCTTTTACAAAAAATCCCAACTGCCATTCCAATTTCCGTTCATCATAAAAATTACGAAAATTATAAAGTCGATTTCATTACAAAATCCAATTATCCGTAATAACATTTCCATAATTTCAAAATTACATTCAATATTCGTCCATTACAAACTCATTACATCAAAAGAAAAGATTACAAAAATCCTAAACATATTCTTCTTTAATTCTTCAAGGTAACATCACTAGGCTTCCATCATTGCAATTTCATTAAAAACATCATCACTAGTCAAGAAACCTTCATCACCAACAATCCAAAAACAGTCATACACAATTAAAACACAAACGATATACCTTGTAGTCCAAAATTTTCCTTGCTAAACCTAAACCATGTTTCTATCCATAAACCTACAGTCCTACATAAAAAAAAAGAGAGATTAAAGATGCGCCACAATAATCCAAAAACATGCGCTGCATCATCCTGCAAGCTACTGTCCAAAACCAGCCTACTATACTAGTATGTGTTGTACCCCAAAATTTTCCCTCCCATATTCTTCAAAATTTGCCAAGTCAAAGCTTCAAAATCTCCCCAAGGGTTGCACAGTTCAAGGGCCTCCTAACAGTCAAAAACTAGGGTTTTGGTTCTGACAAAGAAAATGAAGTTTCCAAGGGTCAAATCAAGTCCCACATGCTTATAAACATGGTCAAACATCCTCACACCAAGTTTCAAGACTTACAGCACAAAATTGCACAGTCAAAAACCCTAATTGCACTACAGTCAACTGTAGGGGCAAAATGGTCATTTGACAGTCAAAAGTTCAAATTTTTGGTCAACATCTCATTTTGAAGCCACAAACATCATTTGATCAATTCTTGATCATGATTCTCAAAGCTTGGCTCAAAAAATCTCAAGATGCAAAGGTTTCCATATTTGGACAGTTGAAAAAGTCAACTGTAACTTGACCAAGGCATAACTTCCACATGGATTATCAGAAAAATTCCATCCAAAGCTCATTTTGAAGAGAAAGACATCTCCTACAACTCCTCTTCACACTTCAAGTCCAAGAAATGCTCTCACAAAAAGTTATCAATTTCAACATTATAGGTCATTTTCAAAAGTCAACAAAAAAGGGGACTTTAAGTCTAAGGCCATAACTTGAGATTGGTAAATCAAAATGACATGGGACCAAAGACATTGGTTAGAGGACTTCAAGACCTTTCAAAAATGTCCAAGAACATGATCAAAGCTTAAAAATTGAGCAAGATATGCCTTGTGGAAGTTGGGAAAGTTTTGGGTATTTTGAAAAGTCAACTTTGCTTCAAATGCCTTAAAATTGCTAATGGGCCACATTTTCTTCCAAGAATCATCATCCAAAGCATGTGCACGATCATTTGGCCCAAAGGGAAGTTATTCATCATTTTTATTTATTTATTTGAATTTTTAATTGCTAATAATTCATTTAATTAAAATAAATATGTGGAAAATACCAAAGCAAACTTTTTAAATCTTTTTATGCATGAAATACACTCAAGATTCGTGCATGATCTGATATGGGAAGAATCAATGTGATTTGGACATAATTGGCATCAAATATGCATGGAAAAGATTTGAAAGATTATGCATGAAAATCAAATATTCTCTACATCAATGCAAAGGGTTTTTTGATCCAATTTTCAACCCTAATCATTCCATACATAAGCCAGATACTAACCCTAAAGTTCATGACCTGAATGTTGCGCCTCCTCTCAAGAACAAAGTTGCACTTTTTTGTGAAAAATTCAAAAACTGAAAACACCATTCCAAGGCGTTTCAAGGCCATATAACCATTCCACTAGCTTGCCAAGGCCACGAGGAGACTATTCCAATCAAGAACATTGTCCCATACTCAAGGAATTGGTATATTAAAGTCATACTTTTCACGAAAATATTCATAATCGTATCATGAATTCTATGCATTTTTCATATGTCTTTGATGTTGATTTATGCTAATTGGATCATTCTAAAGCTAACCATATACATCAATTGAGTTTTCGTGTACTATAGGAGAATCCACCATGGGAGCTTTCTAGGTTTTCAGAAACCTTAAAAGAGGGCTTCGTCCATATGGAAAAATTGAACCATAAGAATGATAC
Organism: Vicia faba; assembly: GCA_948472305.1. Taxonomy (NCBI): domain Eukaryota; kingdom Viridiplantae; phylum Streptophyta; class Magnoliopsida; order Fabales; family Fabaceae; genus Vicia; species Vicia faba. The sequence continues at coordinate 1,576,985,764 of OX451736.1, read as the reverse complement.
CATTGAATTCGTGATGTTCCATTGGATCTAACACATACCTCGCGCCTAATTTATGAGCCAGCATCTCCTATTCGCTATTTTCAGGCTTGCTATTTAGTGGGGGTTTAAAACCCCCGCTATTTAATTTATTTTTTGTTTCAGGTACAGAAAGCCATGGGAGAAGATGATGATGTGTAGGCTAACGATTGGCGTATTTGAAATTCGCGCGAAAATCATCCACTAACTCTTGTTTGGCTTTATGTTATTTGTTTGCTATACAATATTCAAAACGCGTGAACGGCTCAGTTGGCAAGCATGTGCATTGGTAAGCAACGAGACCTAGGTTCGATTCCCAGGTCCCTTCCTCTCTTCATATTATTTTTCTAACCCCAATTGCATGCATCACTCTATCCAAAGGCCTATCATACGCCCCTAATCCAGGTGTGCCACATGGCCCCTGAAGACAATCTGAAGGCCCAGATCTGGTGAATACTATGGGCATGAGTCAAAGAAGTCACATGCTACCCTGGAAAGTCAACGAAAAGCCTCCAAAGATGGGCCAAAAATGCTGACTTATACCTCCAATTTGGGGACAGAACCCCCCATGGTTTGCTCTTTTATCTTTTCTCATATTTTTTCTAGTTTGTTTGTTTTAATGAGTTTTAATATAATTCTTTAAATTAATTTATTTTCACAAAATATAAAAAAAATAAAAAATCAGAAAGACAAAAAATTAAAATATATTTTATTTAATGTCATTTTTTGTAAATAAAACCTTTATTAATTGATTTAGTTTTAAATTCTAGTCATAATTTTAAACATTTTCTTGATAAACTTAAAAAATTGTAGAATTAGGGTTTTAATTATTTTTATCTTTTTTCTTTTCCTTTATCATTATTAATTATTAATTATATTTTTGTAAATAAAATTGTATTAATTAATTAGGTTAATTTTAGATTAAATTTTCATATTTTCTTAATAAATTAAAAAAAATAGCTAGAATTAGGTTTAAATTTCATTTAATTCTCATAAAAAACCATAAATACAAAAAACCTCAAAAATAATTTCCTTTTATTTTATTTTAATTAATTTGTTCATAATAATTTAAATTCATAAAAAAGGGTCCAACGCCCTCGCTTTCGATTATTAATTTGTTTCGCATTTTTTATTTCCTTTCTTACAATATTAATGTAATTCTCCCAAAGCCGTGTAAATTAAATATTTATATTTCTCGCATCTTTATTTTATGTCAAATCGGGTCCTGGATTTAATTTGGCGATATGGACCCGCGCCTTTGTAATAGTTTAGGAACTTTATATTTCTCGCAACCTTTTAACTGTTAATAAATCGCATGCAAGAATGAATGTTAAAATAAAAACAAAAGCGTAGATCACCCATGACATGAACAAGACAAAATATCTGAAAACGACACACAAATCACACACCACCCCTAGGGTACGCCTCACTGTTGACTTGCCTCTCGAAAGGTGATCGTCGAGTAGAGGATGTCTTAGTAAGTCCTCATGATCCGGGAACCTGGCATGAGGGTAGCTTCTAAGGTATCTTCCTATTGCTCTGGTGATCACCATGTCCCGAACTTCAAATTGAACCGAACACCTCCAATGGTGGTGCTACCTACCTCTCAATGGTGGGATGACGCTACTTTAAAGGACATCTACACAGACGAATTCCTTAGGGTAGGTAGACGACTCTAGATACTTGCTCTAATTTCAAAACAAATTCAAAAAATACTTTTCACACCGACACCTTTTCAAAAAGCTTTCGAAAGCAAATTTTTCAAACACTCTTGAGGACCGATACAAGAGTCGAACTGGAATTTTCAAAGAAACTTTTTAAAACCCACAATTGAAAAGAAAACAAACCATTTTTGAAAACACAAGTGAGCAAGTATCTAAGAGCCCATGGATAACCATGGATAGAAAGGGTGCTAACACCTTCCCTTTCTATAACCTACCTCCCGAACCGAGAAACAATCTCTTAAGGAATTTTTCTGTGCTTTTGTCCTTTCCATTTGGAGAAAATAAAAGACGGTGGCGACTCTTGCTTCCGCGACATTTCGCGAACCAGCGTTAAACAGTCAGTTCCAGATCCACCGATCACAGAACTGGCGACTCTGTTGGGGACTCTTTATAAAGTGAGGTGTACCTTAGGATTAGTTCATAACTGTGTTTCCAATTGTATTGATTTACCTGCTTTAAATTATGGGACTGTCTTGGGAGTTCTATAGATCCTAACCCGGATCTGGGGGATAGCTTCTTAGAAAGTAGCAACAAGGCTCTGAGGGAACTGTGTGGGGTATACCGACATGGTTGAAACAGTCTGCTACGTTGATGTGGCACTTTGGTGTGTACCGGTAACCCTTGAGTTCAGTCAAGGAGAGTACGGGGCCTCCGTGTGGTGTCATGAAGCATCAACAGACCTTAGGAACCTTAATTGAACTATCTTGGCCTCTTTAGGGTAGTGAGATAACTGACTTTGGTGCAGTCCGAGGTTGGTTGATACTCGATACTACACTCAATTGAGGGTTGCTTTCCTGGAATATTTCGGTCGCCAGTTCAGTAGCTAAATCGAAACGATGAACAATGAAAGCAATCCCGTGATATTGGGACCCTTAGAACCCGGTTACTTCTAATAGGACAGGTTGAACCCACCAACTTCAAGAGGGTAATACCTAGACCCCATGCTGGCCTAAACTCTAAGGGCCCTTTTGTGTGACTTGTGTGCCTTCGTACTTGACTACTTACATGCTTGTTATCTGACACATGAACTACTTGCAGGTTTCGTTCATAGTCCTTAATTGGGACTCCTAACAGGGTTTACTAAGTTTCTTGCAGGTTTTGTTGATAGTCCTTAATTGGGACTCATGACAGGTTTTACTTGAGTTCCTTGCAGGTTTTGGTTTGCAGTCCTTAATTGGGACTCATAACAGGGTTACCCACATTACCCCATGCATACCATAACATCATACCATTGCATACATCCTAACCCATTTCAAGGATCTCAAGGGCTTGTGATGCAGGTCATGATGAATCAGCTATCCCAGCAAGGGGCAAAGAGGATTTATTTTCCTCTAGGCAAAGTTGTCAGGGGCTATGACCCACTTGATATGGTGAGCTTTGACTCTTGAAGAAGGTTCCCCTAACCAAGGTTGTTTGAAAACCAAAACCAGACATGATGACTAAAGTCAGGGGCTATGACCCACTGGATATGGTGAGCCTTGACGCTTGAAGAAGGACTCTCAACAATATGAAGTGCCTTCAATCAAGTCACCAGTTTCCAATGCTAACAGTTTTCTTGTTTACCCTGCGAGGTCTTTGAAAACATTACATGCATGTCATGCACATCATTGCATAACATGTATCCTTGTTGCAGGTCACTTACCTTTCTCGCTGTTTATTTCAGCAATGGCTTCCCAACAAGATAACCAGGACCTTATTGCTCAAGAGACTCGGTTCGGGGAAATCCTCCTGAATCTACCCAAGGGGCAGGAGGAGCTAAGGACACTTCTCATGAAGACTTTGGTCAGGAACAGTGCTGAGGATGAACGACTGAAATATCTGCAAGCTGAAGTGGATGCATTGAAAGCCCAGATGCTGGGGCAGGTGACTGCCATTCAAGCTTTAGCTCAAAGACAAGAAGAGCTCGGAGTTCTCGTCAACCAACTACTTCAGGGTAACCAATTGGGGCAAACATCTAAGGGTGAAAAGCCAGTCATCATTCAACCATCTTTGAGACAAGGAGATAAGGGGAGAGCTCCTCAAATGGCTTCAGGGTCACAAACTCAGCAGCGACCTCACCAGCTTCAGCCAGACAAGCCCAGGAGGCAATTCACCCAGCTCAACATGTCGCTGTTTCAAGCTTTACAATGCCTGTTGAGGTTGAATCTGATCACATTAAGGGCTCATCCCCGGAACCCCAACACAGCATCTCCTATCTATGATCCCAACAAAAGATGTGCCTACCAGTCTGCCTGTCCAGGACATGATACAAATGAGTGTTGGGCTCTGAAGAACAAGATCCAGGATCTGATTGATGAAGGAGCATTGGAGTTCACACAAGATGGTCAGGCTGAGTTTTTCTACCATCCCTCCAAGGCTCACCATTTGAAGTGACAAGCCCTGAGATGAAAAAACTTTTGTTCGTTAGGATTTTCAAGTTGTAATTTTCTCTTGTCCAAACATTTACTCATGTTAAACGTTGTTACTTCATTAATGCATCACATATGTCTGTTTTGAAGCAATATATTTGTATTCACTATATGCAAATTATTTTCATATTTTTTTGATGTCAACTCTCCATTAATAATTCTAAGCCTCTTGAGGGAGGATGACGAAAACGATACCACAATCTACAGTATGCTTTTGAACAGACCCCGCTGATGAGGTACAGGCATTGTTTCAATCCCTAAACACTGGAGTTATAAGGAAGATAATCCCTCGTCAACCCCTCTGAGCCAAAGAAGTAGGAGTTTTTCTTTTCGAAATTTAAAACCCTTAATCATAACCTGGGGCAGGGTAGTCTCTCAGTTGATCCAAGTGCATAACAAATGGCACCAAAGAGGTCCTTACAAAAAAAAAGACAGTGATGATTCCGAATAATCATAAGGATAGGCAGTCATTATATCTCAAAAATAAAAACCCAATAAGTCAAAACCCATGAAGGAGACTTACAAAACTGGGGCATCCCGCTGACTGTAATCACAAAAGAAACAGTTCAGGAAAAAAACAGGGATAATGAAAAAAAGAAAAAGAGGTCCTACAACAAAAATGACTGCCTATTCAAAATAAACTGTCAATATCTGAATCATCACCGGAAAATCAGAGCAAAGACTCAAACAAGGTCTAACGTATGATCAACTGAGTTTAGGTTTGGAGAACATCACGAAGAGTGGGTGGGTACAAATAAAATTTGAGCCTTTATCCTTTGTTTCTTAAACCGTGAACCAGGCCACGTTATAACCCTTAAAAGTCCTAGCTGAAGCATGGGTTAGTTCGAAAGCATAATGTTACGAAAGGTATCCTGACTCCTTAAGGCCTACGGTAAAATACGAAGTTGACATCACGTTTTGCAAACAATCACTTGTTTTATGAAAAAGAATACATTTTCAAAATCTTCAAGACAGACATGAGCTTTGCATTTTTGATATAACATTGTTTGCATATGACTATTTGTTTGAGCAGCAAGGAAATTCGCACGGTGAATACCTAGTGAACAAAGGCCCTTCCAATCAAGGGGCACGACATGATCATGGTCCATCATCTGGGGCAATCCAATCAAGATTCGGAGAATCTCTCAAAGGCCAACCAGCTTGGGGCAAATCTCCATCTGGAGCACCTGGGGCATTCCGACAACGAATCTTGCCTGATCAGACGTCTTCTAGTAATATGGCAACACAAACAGCCAGAGGCACCTCTCTGCATTCTAAGAGCGTGGACATAGTCGAAAAAAATACTGCGCATAATCAAAGACCCGCTAGGTTGACACACCTAGGCAAAAATAAGGGCTTCCCGGCGAACCAAAAGGGTTCGGGCAAAATGAAGGGATGAAATAAAAAAAATCTGTACACCCGGCAAGTCGAAAACCTGAAAAGACGGCTTGGGCAAAAATGGGTATCCCGGTGGACTGAAAACCCGAAAGGGCGGTCCAGGCAAAAGTTAGGGATTAAAGCGTACGACTATGTCCTGGCATCTCGTCACTTGTCTATCAGAAGATTTGTCAATTACCCCCACAGATATCCTCTCTCACCTCAGAAACAGGGGCAATAATGAGCCGTCCAGGCAATCCAGTTGCTCTGTCAACCAAAGTACCAAGGAAAGGTTAATACAAAGATGATTACCATCTACCTTTACAAATTCCAGATCATGGGTTAACATCCGAAACCAAACAGGACAATCATCCACTTGATCATCCATCAGGCAACCCTACACCGGTTCCTTCTCAACTTTCAGACCAAGTTTTACACGAACTTATCCTGCAGTAGCCTTACCCCGATTCCTCCAGAAGTCTTACACGGACTTATCTCAAGATGACCCTACCCCGGTTCCTCCAGAAGTCTTACACGGACTTATCTCAAGATGACCTTACCCCGGTTCCTCCAGAAGTCTTACACGGACTTATCTCAAGATAACCTTACCCCGGTTCATCCAAAAGTCTTACACGAACTTATCTCAAGATAACCTTACCACGGTTCATCCAAAATTTTTACACAAACTTATCCCGAAGAAACCCTACACAGGTTCCCTCTCCCCAAAGATGCAGTCTTACACGGACTCGTCATCAGTAACCTTACACAGGTGTCCTTCTTCCCAAGATGCAGTTTTACACAAACTCGTCATCAGTAACCCTACACAGGTGTCTTTCTTTCTAAGATGCGGTTTTACACGAGCTCGTCATCGGGCAACCCTACATAGGTTCCCTCTTTCAACTTACAAAAATTACACCTCAAGAATTTCCCCAGGAGAGTCCAGTCCAGAGGTTTCCCCAGGAAAGTTCAATCCATCTCCCCAGCAGTAAGCTTATCCCCAGTAAATTCTGAAAGCTTACCCTCGCAGAGCACGAACGCGTCCCCCGGCTTTATTCAAAGAGTTATTTCCCTACCAGGATATAACTGGGTTATCCTCAGCCAAAAGCCACGGAAAGATCGTCCTCGGCAAAGTCTTCCTATCCCCAGCGAAGTATATTAACACTTCCAACACAACAAGGGTATCCCCAGCAAGTTATTATCAACATTCCAACAAAGTACCTCTCTTCCCACAGAGTATTGCTCCCCAGCAAGATCACTAGAGTACTTGTTCCCCCGCAGAGTAATCCATTCGCCAAGTTTATTCCCCAACGGAGTTATCTTCTCCTACTGGTATTCTTGCAACTATCATCCCCAGCGGAAGCAAAATCTATTCTTCAACATCAGCCCAGGAGTGACTTCCCGGCACCCGTCAAGGATTTATTTTCCTAAGACGAAAAGATACATTCATAAACATCGCACTTCCATACATTATAGCATGCATATGCGCATCATATCTTACAAATCTCATTTATGTTGAGGACATCATTGCTTGATCCATATCACGCATTGCATATGACTGACCTTTACCTTTCAGGAAAGATCCAGTTAAGTTCTCAGCTATATTCAAGACCTAGACCGGTTCAGTTAAATCGCCCCTAAGATTTTCCTGATTCTTATCCAGTCAAAGGCCTTCTCTGGTTCAGTCAGATCGACCCTAAGATCTCCCTGATTCTTATCCAGTTGAAGACTTCAAGACCTAGACCGGTTCAGTTAAATTGACCCTAAGATTTTTCTATTTCTTATCCAGTCAAAGGCCTTCTCTGGTTCAGTCAGATCGACCATAAGATCTCCCTATTTCTTATCCAGTTGAAGACATTTCAAGACATAGACCGGTTCAGTTAAATCGACCCTAAGATTTTTCTGTTTCTTATCCAGTCCAAGGCCTTCTCTGGTTCAGTCAGATCGACCCTAAGATCTCCCTGTTTCTTATCCAGTTGAAGACATTTCAAGACTTAGACCGGTTCAGTTAAATCGACCCTAAGATTTTTATGTTTCTTATCCAGTCCAAGGCCTTCTCTGGTTCAGTCAGATCGACCCTAAGATCTCCCTGTTTCTTATCCAGTTGAAGACATTTCAAGACCTAGACCGGTTCGGTTAAATAGACCCTAAGATTTTACTGTTTCTTATCCAGTCAAAGGCCTTCTCTGGTTCAGTCAGATCGAACCTAAGATCTCCCTGTTTCTTATCCAGTTGAAGACATTTCAAGACCTAGACCGGTTCAGTTAAATCGACCCTAATATTTTTCTGTTTCTTATCCAGTCAAAGGCCTTCTCTGGTTCAGTCAGATCGAACCTAAGATCTCCCTGTTTCTTATCCAGTTGAAGACATTTCAAGACCTAGACCGGTTCAGTTAAATCGACCCTAATATTTTTCTGTTTCTTATCCAGTCAAAGGCCTTCTCTGGTTCAGTCAGATCGACCCTAAGATCTCCCTGTTTCTTATCCAGTTGAAGATTTCAAGACCTAGACCGGTTCAGTTAAATCGACCCTAAGATTTTCCTGTTTCTTATCCAGTCAAAGGCCTTCTCTAGTCCAGCTAAATCGACCCCTAACAGATTTTCCTGATAAAGACTCAGTAGAAGATATCCAAGATTCTCTCAGCGTTACTGTTGAGGTTGAAGTCGCCCAAGATTCTCTCAGCGTTACTGTTGAGAGTGAAGTCGCCTATGGTTCTCTCCCCGTTACTGCGGAGGTAGTAATCGTCCCCAGATTCTCTCAGCGTTACTGTTGAGGATGAAGTCGCCCAAGATTCTCTCAGCGTTCCTGTTGAGGTAATAATCGCCCCAAGGTTCTCTCAGCGTTCTTGTTGAGGTAGTAATCGCTCAAGGTTCTCTCACCATCTCGTTGAGGTAGTAACCATCCCTGGTTCATTCATCACCTTTTGAAGCTCCAGATCCAGCTCCTGTAACCAGTCAGGATACATCTATGCAAAGAATTTGAAAACCAGCTCCTGTAATAGGTCAGGTAATCATTTTCTTTTGTAGGTACGCAAGTTCTCGCTAAGGAATCTCTTATGCGATCAACATCCAGATGGCATCTGTAAGCCCATCCACCTTCCATCATCTCCTAGCATGGAATCTATAAGCCCATCATCCTATCCATCAATCTCCAAATGGCATCTATAAACCCATTCCCCCATCACACTACTATGTGAGCGCAAATTTCTGGGCACTCTAGTGTTCAATCATCTTCCACCTTCGGATTACGAAAGGCACGTCAGCCAATCTGCATCCTCAGGTCTAAGAAGATTGAACAGGGGCAACTGTTGTACCCTAAAATTTGCCCTCCCATATTCTTCAAAATTTGCCAAGTCAAAGCTTCAAAATCTCCCCAAGGGTTGCACAGTTCAAGGGCCTCCTAACAGTCAAAAACTAGGGTTTTGGTTCTGACAAAGAAAATGAAGTTTCCAAGGGTCAAATCAAGTCCCACATGCTTATAAACATGGTCAAACATCCTCACACCAAGTTTCAAGACTTACAGCACAAAATTGCACAGTCAAAAACCCTAATTGCACTACAGTCAACTGTAGGGGCAAAATGGTCATTTGACAGTCAAAAGTTCAAATTTTTGGTCAACATCTCATTTTGAAGCCACAAACATCATTTGATCAATTCTTGATCATGATTCTCAAAGCTTGGCTCATAAAATCTCAAGATGCAAAGGTTTCCATATTTGGATAGTTGAAAAAGTCAACTGTAACTTGACCAAGGCATAACTTCCACATGGATTATCAGAAAAATTCCATCCAAAGCTCATTTTGAATAGAAAGACATCTGCTACAACTCCTATTCACACTTCAAGTCCAAGAAATGCTCTCACAAAAAGTTATCAATTTCAACATTATAGGTCATTTTCAAAAGTCAACAAAAAAGGGGACTTTAAGTCAAAGGCCATAAACTGAGATTGGTAAATCCAAAATGACATGGGACCAAAGACATTGGTTAGAGGACTTCAAGACCTTTCCAAAATGTCCAAGAACATGATCAAAGCTTAAAAATTGAGCAAGATATGCCTTGTGGAAGTTGGGAAATTTTTGGGTATTTTGAAAAGTCAACTTTGTTTCAAATGCCTTAAAATTGCTAATGGGCCACATTTTCTTCCAAGAATCATCATCCAAAGCATGTGCACGACCATTTGGCCCAAAGGGAAGTTATTCATCATTTTTATTTAATTATTTGAATTTTTAATTGCTAATAATTCATTTAATTAAAATAAATATGTGGAAAATACCAGAGCAAACTTTTTAAATCTTTTTATGCATGAAATACACTCAAGATTCGTGCATGATCTGATATGGGAAGAATCAATGTGATTTGGACATAATTGGCATCAAATATGCATGGAAAAGATTTGAAAGATTATGCATGAAAATCAAATATTCTCTACATCAATGCAAAGGGTTTTTTGATCCAATTTTCAACCCTAATCATTCCATACATAAGCCAGATACTAACCCTAAAGTTCATGACCTGAATGCTGCGCCTCCTCTCAAAAACAAAGTTGCACTTTTTGTGAAAAATTCAAAAACTGAAAACACCATTCCAAGGCGTTTCAAGGCCATATAACCATTCCACTAGCTTGCCAAGGCCACGAGGAGACTATTCCAATCAAGAACATTGTCCCATACTCAAGGAATTGGTATATTAAAGTCATACTTTTCACGAAAATATTCATAATCGTATCATGAATTCTATGCATTTTTCATATGTCTTTGATGTTGATTTATGCTAATTGGATCATTCTAAAGCTAACCATATACATCAATTGAGTTTTCGTGTACTATAGGAGAATCCACCATGGGAGCTTTCTAGGTTTTCAGAAACCTTAAAAGAGGGTTTCGTCCATATGGAAAAATTGAACCATAAGAATGATACCATTGAATTCGTGATGTTCCACTGGATCTAACACATACCTCGCGCCTAATTTATGAGCCAGCATCTCCTATTCGCTATTTTCAGGCTTGCTATTTAGTGGGGGTTTAAAACCCCCGCTATTCAATTTATTTTTTGTTTCAGGTACAAAAAGCCATGGGAGAAGATGATGATGTGTAGGCTAATGATTGGTGTATTTGAAATTCGCGCGAAAATCATCCACTAACTCTTGTTTGGCTTTATGTTATTTGTTTGCTATACAATATTCAAAACGCGTGAACGGCTCAGTTGGCAAGCATGTGCATTGGTAAGCAACGGGACCTGGGTTCGATTCCCAAGTCCCTTCCTCTCTTCATATTATTTTTCTAACCCCAATTGCATGCAACACTCTATCCAAAGGCCTATCATACGCCCCTAATCCAGGTGTGCCACATGGCCCCTGAAGACAATCTGAAGGCCCAGATCTGGTGAATACTATGGGCATGAGTCAAAGAAGTCACATGCTACCCTGGAAAGTCAACGAAAGGCCTCCAAAGATGGGCCAAAAATGCTGACTTATACCTCCAATTTGGGGAAAGAACCCCCCATGGTTTGCTCTTTTATCTTTTCTCATATTTTTTCTAGTTTGTTTGTTTTAATTAGTTTTAATATAATTCTTTAAATTAATTTATTTTCACAAAATATAAAAATAATAAAAAATCAGAAAGACAAAAAATTAAAATATATTTTATTTAATGTCATTTTTTGTAAATAAAACCTTTATTAATTGATTTAGTTTTAAATTCTAGTCATAATTTTAAACATTTTCTTGATAAACTTAAAAAATTGTAGAATTAGGGTTTTAATTATTTTTATCTTTTTTCTTTTCCTTTATCATTATTAATTATTAATTAAATTTTTGTAAATAAAATTGTATTAATTAATTAGGTTAATTTTAGATTAAATTTTCATATTTTCTTAATAAATTAAAAAAAATAGCTAGAATTAGGTTTAAATTTCATTTAATTCTCATAAAAAACCATAAATACAAAAAACCTCAAAAATAATTTCCTTTTATTTTATTTTAATTAATTTGTTCATAATAATTTAAATTCATAAAAAAGGGTCCAACGCCCTCGCTTTCGATTATTAATTTGTTTCGCATTTTTTATTTCCTTTCTTACAATATTAATGTAATTCTCCCAAAGCCGTGTAAATTAAATATTTATATTTCTCGCATCTTTATTTTATGTCAAATCGGGTCCTGGATTTAATTTGGCGATGTGGACCCGCGCCTTTGTAATAGTTTAGGAACTTTATATTTCTCGCAACCTTTTAACTGTTAATAAATCGCATGCAAGAATGAATGTTAAAATAAAAACAAAAGCGTAGATCACCCATGACATGAACAAGACAAAATATCTGAAAACGACACACAAATCACACACCACCCCTAGGGTACGCCTCACTGTTGCCTTGCCTCTCGAAAGGTGATCGTCGAGTAGAGGATGTCTTAGTAAGTCCTCATGATCCGGGAACCTGGCATGAGGGTAGCTTCTAAGGTATCTTCCTATTGCTCTGGTGATCACCATGTCCCGAACTTCGAATTGACCCGAACACCTCCAACGGTGGTGCTACCTACCTCTCAATGGTGGGATGGCGCTACTTTAAAGGACATCTACACAGACGAATTCCTTAGGGTAGGTAGACGACTCTAGATACTTGCTCTAATTTCAAAACAAATTCAAAAAATACTTTTCACACCGACACCTTTTCAAAAAGCTTTCGAAAGCAAATTTTTCAAACACTCTTGAGGACCGATACAAGAGTCGAACTGGAATTTTCAAAGAAACTTTTTAAAACCCACAATTGAAAAGCAAACAAACCATTTTTGAAAACACAAGTGAGCAAGTATCTAAGAGCCCATGGATAACCATGGATAGAAAGGGTGCTAACACCTTCCCTTTCTATAACCTACCTCCCGAACCGAGAAACAATCTCTTAAGGAATTTTTCTGTGCTTTTGTCCTTTCCATTTGGAGAAAATAAAAGACGGTGGCGACTCTTGCTTCCGCGACATTTCGCGAACCAGCGTTAAATAGTCAGTTCCAGATCCACCGATCACAGAACTGGCGACTCTGCTGGGGACTCTTTATAAAGTGAGGTGTACCTTAGGATTAGTTCATAACTGTGTTTCCAATTGTATTGATTTGCCTGCTTTAAATTGTAGGACTGTCTTGGGAGTTCTATAGATCCTAACCCGGATCTGGGGGATACCTTCTTAGAAAGTAGCAACAAGGCTGTGAGGGAATTGTGCGGGGTATACCGACATGGTTGAAACAGTCTGCTACGTTGATGTGGCACTTTGGTGTGTACCGGTAACCCTTGAGTTCAGTCAAGGAGAGTACGGGGCCTCCGCGTGGTGTCATGAAGCATCAACAGACCTTAGGAACCTTAATTGAACTATCTTGGCCTCTTTAGGGTAGTGAGATAACTGACTTTGGTGCAGTCCGAGGTTGGTTGATACTCGATACTACACTCAATTGAGGGTTGCTTTCCTGGAATATTTCGGTCGCCAGTTCAGTGGCTAAATCGAAACGATGAACAATGAAAGCAATCCCGTGATATTGGGACCCTTAGAACCCGATTACTTCTAATAGGACAGGTTGAACCCACCAACTTCAAGAGGGTAATACCTAGACCCCATGCTGGCCTAAACTCTAAGGGCCCTTTTGTGTGACTTGTGCGCCTTCGTACTTGACTACTTACATGCTTGTTATCTGACACATGAACTACTTGCAGGTTTCGTTCATAGTCCTTAATTGGGACTCCTAACAGGGTTTACTAAGTTTCTTGCAGGTTTTGTTGATAGTCCTTAATTGGGACTCATGACAGGTTTTACTTGAGTTCCTTGCAGGTTTTGGTTTGCAGTCCTTAATTGGGACTCATAACAGGGTTACCCACATTACCCCATGCATACCATAACATCATACCATTGCATACATCCTAACCCATTTCAAGGATCTCAAGGGCTTGTGATGCAGGTCATGATAAATCAGCTATCCCAGCAAGGGGCAAAGAGGATTTATTTTCCTCTAGGCAAAGTTGTCAGGGGCTATGACCCACTTGATATGGTGAGCTTTGACTCTTGAAGAAGGTTCCCCTAACCAAGGTTGTTTGAAAACCAAAACCAGACATGATGACTAAAGTCAGGGGCTATGACCCACTGGATATGGTGAGCCTTGACGCTTGAAGAAGGACTCTCAACAATATGAAGTGCCTTCAATCAAGTCACCAGTTTCCAATGCTAACTGTTTTCTTGTTTACCCTGCGAGGTCTTTGAAAACATTACATGCATGTCATACACATCATTGCATAACAGGTATCCTTGTTGCAGGTCACTTACCTTTCTCGCTGTTTATTTCAGCAATGGCTTCCCAACAAGATAACCAGGACCTTCTTGCTCAAGAGACTCGGTTCGGGGAAATCCTCCTGAATCTACCCAAGGGGCAGGAGGAGCTAAGGACACTTCTCATGGAGACTTTGGTCAGGAACAGTGCTGAGGATGAATGGCTGAAATATCTGCAAGCTGAAGTGGGTGCATTGAAAGCCCAGATGCTGGGGCAGGTGACTGCCATTCAAGGTTTAGCTCAAAGACAAGAAAAGCTCGGAGTTCTCGTCAACCAACTGCTTCAGGGTAACCAATTGGGGCAAACATCTAAGGGTGAAAAGCCAGTCATCATTCAACCATCTTTGAGACAAGGAGATAAGGGGAGAGCTCCTCAAATGGCTTCAGGGTCACAAACTCAGCAGCGACCTCACCAGCTTCAGCCAGACAAGCCCAGGAGGCAATTCACCCAACTCAACATGTTGCTGTTTCAAGCTTTACAACACCTGTTGAGGTTGAATCTGATCACATTAAGGGCTCATCCCCGGAACCCCAACACATCATCTCCTATCTATGATCCCAACAAAAGATGTGCCTACCACTCTGCCTGTCCAGGACATGATACAAATGAGTGTTGGGCTCTGAAGAACAAGATCCAGGATCTGATTGATGAAGGAGCATTGGAGTTCACACAAGATGGTCAGGCTGAGTTTTTCTACCATCCCTCCAAGGCTCACCATTTGAAGTGACAAGCCCTGAGATGAAAAAACTTTTGTTCGTTAGGATTTTCAAGTTGTAATTTTCTCTTGTCCAAACATTTACTCATGTTAAACGTTGTTACTTCATTAATGCATCGCATATGTCTGTTTTGAAGCAATATATTCGTATTCACTATATGCAAATTATTTTCATATTTTTCTGATGTCAACTCTCCATTAATAATTCTAAGCCTCTTGAGGGAGGATGACGAAAACGATACCACAATCTACAGTATGCTTTTGAACAGACCCCGCTGATGAGGTACAGGCATTGTTTCAATCCCTAAACACTGGAGTTATAAGGAAGATAATCCCTCGTCAACCCCTCTGAGCCAAAGAAGTAGGAGTTTTTCTTTTCGAAATTTAAAACCCTTAATCATAACCTGGGGCAGGGTAGTCTCTCAGTTGATCCAAGTGCATAACAAATGGCACCAAAGAGGTCCTTACAAAAAAAAAGACAGTGATGATTCCGAATAATCATAAGGATAGGCAGTCATTATATCTCAAAAATAAAAACCCAATAAGTCAAAACCCATGAAGGAGACTTACAAAACTGGGGCATCCCGCTGACTGTAATCACAAAAGAAACAGTTCAGGCAAAAAACACGGATAATGAAAAAAAAGAAAAAGAGGTCCTACAACAAAAAATGACTGCCTATTCAAAATAAACTGTCAATATCCGAATCATCACCGGAAAATCAGAGCAAAGACTCAAACAAGGTCTAACGTATGATCAACTGAGTTTAGGTTTGGAGAACATCACGAAGAGCGGGTGGGTACAAATAAAATTTGAGCCTTTATCCTTTGTTTCTTAAACCGTGAACCAGGCCACGTTATAACCATTAAAAGTCCTAGCTGAAGCATGGGTTAGTTCGAAAGCATACTGTTACGAAAGGTATCCTGACTCCTTAAGGCCTACGGTAAAATACGGAGTTGACATCACGTTTTGCAAACAATCACTTGTTTTATGAAAAAGAATACATTTTCAAAATATTCAAGACAGATATGAGCTTTGCATTTTTGATATAACATTGTTTGCATATGACTATTTGTTTGAGCAGCAAGGAAATTCGCACGGTGAATACCTAGTGAACAAAGGCCCTTCCAATCAAGGGGCACGACATGATCATGGTCCATCATCTGGGGCAATCCAATTAAGATTCGGAGAATCTCTCAAAGGCCAACCAGCTTGGGGCAAATCTCCATCTGGAGCACCTGGGGCATTCCGACAACGAATCTTGCCTGATCATACGTCTTCTAGTAATATGGCAACACAAATAGCCAGAGGCACCTCTCTGCATTCTAAGAGCGTGGACATAGTCGAAAAAAATACTGCGCATAATCAAAGATCGGCTAGGTTGACACACCTAGGCAAAAATAAGGGCTTCCCGGCGAACCAAAAGGGTTCGGGCAAAATGAAGGGATGAAATAAAAAAAATCTGTACACCCGGCAAGTCGAAAACCTGAAAAGGCTGCTTGGGCAAAAATGGGTATCCCGGTGGACTGAAAACCCGAAAGGGCGGTCCAGGCAAAAGTTAGGGATTAAAGCGTACGACTATGTCCTGGCATCTCGTCACTTGTCTATCAGAAGATTTGTCAATTACCCCCACAAATATCCTCTCTCACCTCAGAAACAGGGGCAATAATGAGCCGTCCAGGCAATCCAGTTGCTCTGTCAACCAAAGTACCAAGGAAAGGTTAATACAAAGATGATTACCATCTACCTTTACAAATTCCAGATCGTGGGTTAACATCCGAAACCAAACAGGACAATCATCCACTTGATCATCCATCAGGCAACCCTACACCGGTTCCTTCTCAACTTTCAGACCAAGTTTTACACGAACTTATCCTGCAGTAGCCTTACCCCGGTTCCTCCAGAAGTCTTACACGGACTTATCTCAAGATGACCCTACCCCGGTTCCTCCAGAAGTCTTACACGGACTTATCTCAAGATGACCTTACCCCGGTTCCTCCAGAAGTCTTACACGGACTTATCTCAAGATAACCTTACCCCGATTCATCTAAAAGTCTTACACGGACTTATCTCAAGATAACCTTACCCCGGTTCATCCAAAAGTTTTACACGAACTTATCCCGAAGAAACCCTACACAGGTTCCCTCTCCCCAAAGATGCAGTCTTACACGGACTCGTCATCAGTAACCCTACACAGGTGTCCTTCTTCCCAAGATGCAGTTTTACACAAACTCGTCATCAGTAACCCTACACAGGTGTCTTTCTTTCCAAGATGCGGTTTTACACGAGCTCGTCATTGGGAAACCCTACATAGGTTCCCTCTTTCAACTTACAAAAATTACACCTCAAGAATTTCCCCAGGAGAGTCCAGTCCAGAGGTTTCCCCAGGAAAGTTCAATCCATCTCCCCAGCAGTAAGCTTATCCCCAGTAAATTCTGGAAGCTTACCCTCGCAGAGCACGTACGCGTCCCCCGGCTTTATTCAAAGAGTTATTTCCCTACCAGGATATAACTGGGTTATCCTCAGCCAAAAGCCACGGAAAGATCGTCCTCGGCAAAGTCTTCCTATCCCCAGCGAAGTCTATTAACACTTCCAACACAACAAGGGTATCCCCAGCAAGTTATCATCAACATTCCAACAAAGTACCTCTCTTCCCACAGAGTATTGCTCCCCAGCAAGATCACTAGAGTACTTGTTCCCCCGCAGAGTAATCCATTCGCCAAGTTTATTCCCCAACGGAGTTATCTTCTCCTAATGGTATTCTTGCAACTATCATCCCCAGCGGAAGCAAAATCTATTCTTCAACATCAGCCCAGGAGTGACTTCCCGGCACCCGTCAAGGATTTATTTTCCTAAGACGAAAAGATACATTCATAAACATCGCACTTCCATACATTATAGCATGCATATGCGCATCATATCTTACAAATCTCATTTATGTTGAGGACATCATTGCTTGATCCATATCACGCATTGCATATGACTGACCTTTACCTTTCAGGAAAGATCCAGTTAAGTTCTCAGCTATATTCAAGACCTAGACCGGTTCAGTTAAATCGCCCCTAAGATTTTCCTGATTCTTATCCAGTCAAATGCCTTCTCTGGTTCAGTCAGATCGACCCTAAGATCTCCCTGATTCTTATCCAGTTGAAGACTTCAAGACCTAGACCGGTTCAGTTAAATAGACCCTAAGATTTTTCTGTTTCTTATCCAGTCAAAGGCCTTCTCTGGTTCAGTCAGATCGACCCTAAGATCTCCTTGTTTCTTATCCAGTTGAAGACATTTCAAGACCTAGACCGGTTCAGTTAAATCGACCCTAAGATTTTTCTGTTTCTTATCCAGTCCAAGACCTTCTCTGGTTCAGTCAGATCGACCCTAAGATCTCCCTGTTTCTTATCCAGTTGAAGACATTTCAAGACCTAGACCGGTTCAGTTAAATCGACCCTAAGATTTTTCTATTTCTTATCCAGTCCAAGGCCTTCTCTGATTCAGTCAGATCGACCCTAAGATCTCCCTGTTTCTTATCCAGTTGAAGACATTTCAAGACCTAGACCGGTTCAGTTAAATCGACCCTAAGATTTTACTGTTTCTTATCCAGTCAAAGACCTTCTCTGGTTTAGTCAGATCGACCCTAAGATCTCCCTGTTTCTTATCTAGTTGAAGACATTTCAAGACCTAGACCGGTTCAGTTAAATCGACCCTAAGATTTTTCTGTTTCTTATCCAGTCAAAGGCCTTCTCTGGTTCAGTCAGATCGACCCTAAGATCTCCCTGTTTCTTATCCAGTTGAATATTTCAAAACCTAGACCGGTTCAGTTAAATCGACCCTAAGATTTTCCTGTTTCTTATCCAGTCAAAGGCCTTCTCTAGTCTAGCTAAATCGACCCCTAACAGATTTTCCTGATAAAGACTCAGTAGAAGATATCCAAGATTCTCTCAGCGTTACTGTTGAGGTTGAAGTCGCCCAAGATTCTCTCAGCGTTACTGTTGAGAGTGAAGTCGCCTATGGTTCTCTCCCCTTTACTGCGGAGGTAGTAATCGTCCCCAGATTCTCTCAGCGTTACTGTTGAGGTTGAAGTCGCCCAAGATTCTCTCAGCGTTCCTGTTGAGGTAGTAATCGCCCCAAGGTTCTCTCAGCGTTCCTGTTGAGGTAGTAATCGTTCAAGGTTCTCTCACCATCCCGTTGAGGTAGTAACCATCCCTGGTTCATTCATCACCTTTTGAAGCTCCAGATCCAGCTCCTGTAACCAGTCAGGATACATCTATGCAAAGAATTTGAAAACCAGCTCCTGTAACAGGTCAGGTAATCATTTTCTTTTGCAGGTACGCAAGTTCTCGCTAAGGAATCTCTTATGCGATCAACATCCAGATGGCATCTGTAAGCCCATCCACCTTCCATCATCTCCTAGCATGGCATCTATAAGCCCATCATCCTATCCATCAATCTCCAAATGGCATCTATAAACCCATTCCCCCATCACACTACTATGTGAGCGCAAATTTCTGGGCACTCTAGTGTTCAATCATCTTCCACCTTCGGATTACGAAAGGCACGTCAGCCAATCTGCATCCTCAGGTCTAAGAAGATTGAACAGGGGCAACTGTTGTACCCCAAAATTTGCCCTCCCATATTCTTCAAAATTTGCCAAGTCAAAGGTTCAAAATCTCCCCAAGGGTTGCACAGTTCAAGGGCCTCCTAACAGTCAAAAACTAGGGTTTTGGTTCTGACAAAGAAAATGAAGTTTTCAAGGGTCAAATCAAGTCCCACATGCTTATAAACATGGTCAAACATCCTCACACCAAGTTTCAAGACTTACAGCACAAAATTGCACAGTCAAAAACCCTAATTGCACTACAGTCAACTGTAGGGGCAAAATGGTCATTTGACAGTCAAAAGTTCAAATTTTTGGTCAACATCTCATTTTGAAGCCACAAACATCATTTTATCAATTCTTGATCATGATTCTCAAAGCTTGGCTCAAAAAATCTCAAGATGCAAAGGTTTCCATATTTGGACAGTTGAAAAAGTCAACTGTAACTTGACCAAGGCATAACTTCCACATGGATTATCATAAAAATTCCATCCAAAGCTCATTTTGAAGAGAAAGACATCTCCTACAACTCCTCTTCACACTTCAAGTCCAAGAAATGCTCTCACAAAAAGTTATCAATTTCAACATTATAGGTCATTTTCAAAAGTCAACAAAAAAGGGGACTTTAAGTCAAAGGCCATAACTTGAGATTGGTAAATCAAAATGACATGGGACCAAAGACATTGGTTATAGGACTTCAAGACCTTTCCAAAATGTCCAAGAACATGATCAAAGCTTAAAAATTGAACAAGATATGCCTTGTGGAAGTTGGGAAATTTTTGGGTATTTTGAAAAGTCAACTTTGCTTCAAATGCCTTAAAATTGCTAATGGGCCACATTTTCTTCCAAGAATCATCATCCAAAGCATGTGCACGACCATTTGGCCCAAAGGGAAGTTATTCATCATTTTTATTTATTTATTTGAATTTTTAATTGCTAATAATTCATTTAATTAAAATAAATATGTGGAAAATACCAAAGCAAACTTTTTAAATCTTTTTATGCATGAAATACACTCAAGATTCGTGCATGATCTGATATGGGAAGAATCAATGTGATTTAGACATAATTGGCATCAAATATGCATGGAAAAGATTTGAAAGATTATGCATGAAAATCAAATATTCTCTACATCAATGCAAAGGGTTTTTTGATCCAATTTTCAACCCTAATCATTCCATACATAAGCCAGATACTAACCCTAAAGTTCATGACCTGAATGCTACGCCTCCTCTCAAGAACAAAGTTGCACTTTTTTGTGAAAAATTCAAAAACTGAAAACACCATTCCAAGGCGTTTCAAGGCCATATAACCATTCCACTAGCTTGCCAAGGCCACGAGGAGACTATTCCAATCAAGAACATTGTCCCATACTCAAGGAATTGGTATATTAAAGTCATACTTTTCACGAAAATATTCATAATCGTATCATGAATTCTATGCATTTTTCATATGTCTTTGATGTTGATTTATGCTGATTGGATCATTCTAAAGCTAACCATATACATCAATTGAGTTTTCGTGTACTATAGGAGAATCCACCATGGGAGCTTTCTAGGTTTTCAGAAACCTTAAAAGAGGGCTTCGTCCATATGGAAAAATTGAACCATGAGAATGATACCATTGAATTCGTGATGTTCCACTGGATCTAACACATACCTCGCGCCTAATTTATGAGCCATCATCTCCTATTCGCTATTTTCAGGCTTGCTATTTAGTGGGGGTTTAAAACCCCCGCTATTCAATTTATTTGTTGTTTCAGGTACAAAAAGCCATGGGAGAAGATGATGATGTGTAAGCTAACGATTGGCGTATTTGAAATTCGCGCGAAAATCATCCACTAACTCTTGTTTGGCTTTATGTTATTTGTTTGCTATACAATATTCAAAACGCGGTGAACGGCTCAGTTGGCAAGCGTGTGCATTGGTAAGCAACGGGACCTGGGTCCCAGGTCCCTTCCTCTCTTCATATTATTTTTCTAACCCCAATTGCATGCAACACTCTATCCAAAGGCCTATCATACGCCCCTAATCCAGGTGTGCCACATGGCCCCTGAAGACAATCTGAAGGCCCATATCTGGTGAATACTATGGGCATGAGTCAAAGAAGTCACATGCTACCCTGGAAAGTCAACGAAAGGCCTCCAAAGATGGGCCAAAAATGCTGACTTATACCTCCAATTTGGGGACAAAACCCCCCATGGTTTGCTCTTTTATCTTTTCTCATATTTTTTCTAGTTTGTTTGTTTTAATTAGTTTTAATATAATTCTTTAAATTAATTTATTTTCACAAAATATAAAAATAATAAAAAATCAGAAAGACAAAAAATTAAAATATATTTTATTTAATGTCATTTTTTGTAAATAAAACCTTTATTAATTGATTTAGTTTTAAATTCTAGTCATAATTTTAAACATTTTCTTGATAAACTTAAAAAATTGTAGAATTAGGGTTTTAATTATTTTTATCTTTTTTCTTTTCCTTTATCATTATTAATTATTAATTATATTTTTGTAAATAAAATTGTATTAATTAATTAGGTTAATTTTAGATTAAATTTTCATATTTTCTTAATAAATTAAAAAAAGAAGCTAGAATTAGGTTTAAATTTCATTTAATTCTCATAAAAAACCATAAATACAAAAAACCTCAAAAATAATTTCCTTTTATTTTATTTTAATTAATTTGTTCATAATAATTTAAATTCATAAAAAAGGGTCCAACGCCCTCGCTTTCGATTATTAATTTGTTTCACATTTTTTATTTCCTTTCTTACAATATTAATGTAATTCTCCCAAAGCCGTGTAAATTAAATATTTATATTTCTCGCATCTTTATTTTATGTCAAATCGGGTCCTGGATTTAATTTGGCGATGTGGACCCGCGCCTTTGTAATAGTTTAGGAACTTTATATTTCTCGCAACCTTTTAACTGTTAATAAATCGCATGCAAGAATGAATGTTAAAATAAAAACAAAAGCGTAGATCACCCATGACATGAACAAGACAAAATATCTGAAAACGACACACAAATCACACACCACCCCTAGGGTACGCCTCACTGTTGCCTTGCCTCTCGAAAGGTGATCGTCGAATAGAGGATGTCTTAGTAAGTCCTCATGATCCGGGAACCTGGCATGAGGGTAGCTTCTAAGGTATCTTCCTATTGCTCTGATGATCACCATGTCCCGAACTTCGAATTGACCCGAACACCTCCAACGGTGGTGCTACCTACCTCTCAATGGTGGGATGGCACTACTTTAAAGGACATCTACACAGACGAATTCCTTAGGGTAGGTAGACGACTCTAGATACTTGCTCTAATTTCAAAACAAATTCAAAAAATACTTTTCACACCGACACCTTTTCAAAAAGCTTTCGAAAGCAAATTTTTCAAACACTCTTGAGGACCGATACAAGAGTCGAACTGGAATTTTCAAAGAAACTTTTTAAAACCCACAATTGAATAGCAAACAAACCATTTTTTAAAACACAAGTGAGCAAGTATCTAAGAGCCCATGGATAACCATGGATAGAAAGGGTGCTAACACCTTCCCTTTCTATAACCTACCTCCCGAACCGAGAAACAATCTCTTAAGGAATTTTTCTGTGCTTTTGTCCTTTCCATTTGGAGAAAATAAAAGATGGTGGCGACTCTTGCTTCCACGACATTTCGCGAACCAGCGTTAAACAGTCAGTTCCAGATCCACCGATCACAGTATGCATACATAGAAAAACCTGGACCATACAAAGCCAAATATAATAGTCCAAATACTATTGCAAAATTTGCTCAAAATGACTCAAAACTAGTCCACCACTTTGCTATCCAAGACCTGCTAATTTGCCCTACAAAAACAGTCAAAAATGCAGTCCATAAGACTACAAAAAAACTGTTTCAATGTTGATCCATAGGCTTGCAAAACCCTGCATCATATCAGTCTAAACATTGCACAAGAATTGCTAAAGAAAACTTGCAACAAAAAGTCACAAGAACTGCATACCATATATGTTCAAACAGCTCAAATTCCCCCCCCCCCCCAATCCGCATCCTTTCTCACCTATAAAAACACTCTCTAGCATCTTTCAAAACCACATCATAAAACTACCCTGTTGCAAGGTAACCAAATCACAATAAACCTTCACAGAAAACTCAATCGACCCCTCACTAACCGACCCTTACACTATGCCTTCACTCAAATATCACCTTCATCCTCTTCAATAATACTGTAGAAACCATAATTCCCTACTTCACTTCCCAACCTTTGCTGAACTCTCATAAAGAAATCCATTAAAGAAGAATACATTGAAATTCTACACACAAAAAATTACAATCTTCCTGCAAGTTTTATCCATGAAATTGCAACAGTAAACATAAACATATACACAGATGCAACTGACCTGCAACATTCAACAACAACACATCCGTATAACCAGTCCAACACTAAAAGATTTTGCAGAGAAGAAGAAGAGGAAGTAGTAAGAAGTGATAACACAACTTATCGGAGTTCAACCTTTGTCAAATCCTCTTCGTCGTTACCGAAAAAAATCCTCCAAGAAAATATCCATATCTTTTTTACAAATTGCAACAGAGCAACAACCACATCAACATCAACACAATCATTTACAGATTTTTTTAGAGCAGAAGGATTAGAAGTAGTCAAGGAAGCATTATTACCTTTGTTTTTCTTTATTGTTTCATCATCGGTATCGATATCAGAATCCTCGGACCAGATTTGAGTTGGTGAGTTTTTGCTTCCTTTCTTTAAACATGTTGCTTGCTACGATGCTGTTAATAGTAATTGCTTTTGATGTGCCATAACTGAGGTTGTTGTGTTGTTGTTTTGTAAGAGCCAAATCTAAACGGTGAGTTTTGTTGATTGTGAAAACTGGTTGAAGAAATAACAGAGAGAGGAAATTGGAAAATGTGAAATCGATTGAATTGAAAGAAGGAAACTATGGAACAGAGATGGAGTTTTGCTGTTGTGAAGTCGAGAGAGGAAGCAGAGAGGGAAATCGTGAGAGAATGATGAAGAGGATAACTCAGTCCCTGTTTTAATTAATCTATTGAAAAATAAAAATTTAATTTTGACTTTTTCCTTTCCCCATGAATACTAGCAGAGCTTCCCTTCAAACTAGGGTTACAAAACCCTATTTATTCCCCCTAAAAAACAGATCCATGTTTGGGCTTTATTTTTGGTCCAACCCGCTTCATAAGTTTATTTTTTATATCAATTGAAACACAAAAATAACGAATGAGTAACATGGCATAGTGGTTGAATCGTTAGTCTGTAGGCGTGAGGTATTGGGTTCGAGACCCCTTGGGGGCATTTTTACCATTTTTCTGCATTTTTGTCTCCATTTAAACTCATTGACTATTTTGTTACTTCATTAATTTGAATGATTATAATAAGCGAATGAACCGATAATGAAGCGGTAAGCGTGTGTGTTTGAATGCTTGAGGTCACAAATTCAAGACCCAAACTTTATTTTATTTTCAATTAAACTATAAATATAACAGAACAACAACTTGGATCAGTGGCAAGGCAAGAGTGCTGCAACCCAAGGGGCATGAGTTCAATCCCAAGTTCAACATTTTTCTTTAAAATTCTATGTTTCAAGTTTGTTTTCTTATTTCATTTTAAATTTCATACAAAAATTATAAAAACAGAATTAAGTTTTAATTTTCTTTCAATTTTCTTTATATAATAAAAATATCAAAAATATTAAAATTAGGTTTGAATTTTCTTTATATGATAAAAAACACCAAAAATATTAGATTAGAAGTTTAATTTTCTTTTGATTATTTCTCTTCTAAAAAAATATAAAAATATATTAGAATAGAGTAGTATTAAAATTTTGATTTTCCCTTTTTTAGAATTCCTTGATTCACAATTCATAATAATTTAGAATTAGGTTTTAATATTTTATTTTCATAAAATATCATAAAAAAGTTATAGTGTTATTTTATTTTATTTACTTGATAAAAATCATAAAAAAATGTTAAGAACTTAATTTCTTTATCTTAGTTTGATTACTTGGTTACATGTTCCCTTAAGTGATTTCCCGAATCGATTAAATTCATGTTGATCGATTCATGTTGAATTAGACATTAGGGTCAAAATTATGTATGATAACTTTAGGATAAAACTTCCTTTTTACACTCAACATTAGGTCCATCTTTGTATGAGAACAATTAGTTTTTTTTAGTCTCCCCCTTAGACTCTTTCTTCTTTTGTAAATTAAAACAAAACTTATTTTCTTAATCAAAAAAATCAAAAACACTTAATCGTTATTCAAACCCATATCACACTTAACAAAATCACTCAACAAATCAAATACTTCCTCAAAAGGGCATGTTATCTCCGTCCTACCGTGATATCGGCCGTGTATATTACTAGAATGTGTGTGTTAACGTCACCCACTAAAAAACACCAACAAATCAACATTTTCAAGAAGAATTATGGTGTTCTGATTCCTTCACGAGATACGTAGGCAAAGGGTTGCGAGACCCTCACGAACGCCTCAATAAAAAACCATATCATTCCCCTTAGCAAGTATAGTTAAAGATAAACACACCCTTAGAAGCAAACAATCAAAATGGATCCCGTTGAGTACAACAGATGTGAGAGGTGATAATACCTTCCCCTTGCATAATAGACTTCTGTACCCTCTCTTTTGGTTGTAATACCTTCTTATCCATCCTCTTATAGTTTTCTCGATATTTCCCCTTCCTTCGGGATAAATAGAGTTCGGTGGAGGCTCTGTGTTTTTTGTTGGTAGCTTCAGCTGGCTACTCTGCTGGGGATTCTAATGCAAGTTAATCCTAGTTTTGTTTATTTGTTTCTTTGGGTGTTTATTTATTTGTTTTACCTCTTTATTTCTTTATTGCTTTCTTTTGTATATATTGCATTATAATGTTGCTACTCACATATTCTGGATATGCTGTATCTTTTGTGATGTTGGGGTGGGTGATTACATTTGATAAGTCTTATACTCAGACTTGGGGTTACACTTAGGATTAGGACGGGAGGTATAATCATGTTAACTTTGAGGGGGTAATCTCGAAGAAGGAGGGATGAAATCCCCCATTAAGTGGAGGTCCCCTTGAATGTAGCATTGTTTATTGAGTAATCGGGAAGACATTGTTGCTTTCAATCTGGGAGCTAGAGAAGCTAAGAGCCGTAGAACCATTAACCCATCCTGAACTTTTTAGGTGTAGTGCGGAGACTATGACGGAGTAATCCGAAAGTAGTTGTCATGCGATGCTGCACTCGGATGAGTTTTTCATGTGAATGTTACTAATTACCGAGTAATTGGGACATTAGTAATATCCAAAGGAAGAGCGTAGACTCTGAGATTTCCCTAGAACCTTATTCAGAAGGTGATAAACCCATAGTACATACCTTATGGGTGGTTACCTTGACTCCATGCCTGTGACGTAAGACCTTTGATCCTGTTACTTTCAGTTTATGCAAAGGACTACACAGTGGTTATCCAAAATATATGGAGATAAGATCTCATGCCATAGCATACCATGACATCATACCATCATGTATATACATCTCATATCTAAGGAATTCCAAAGACAAGTCTCGTTGGTTGATCTCTTCAAAAATGAAAAAAATGTTAAAAGATAGACGAGTCTTTGGATTTCCTTGAAAATGAAGATAAAACATGCACCCATACTATCATGCATTCATTATTTACAACAAGAACTTATTGGGGTCCCTTTTCAATCAGACTTCAGTGAAGAGAAAAGATGACTTCCCTACTGTACAAGAAACAACCAACAAAGACTTATGGATCTCTTCAAAGAAAATCAAAATTCTCTCCGCCAAGATATGGACACCATGGGCACCCAAATGGATCAGCTTATGGAAACCTTTCATGCTGTCATCAAGGGTCAAGAAGAGCTACATCAAAGTGTTGCCAAGCTTGCCACTTCTTCCCCATCCACTTCTACAAATGGAGGTGTGATCGGTGGATCTGGAATTGACTGTTTAACGCTGGTTCGCGAAATGTCGCGGAAGCAAGAGTCGCCACCGTCTTTTATTTTCTCCAACATGGAAAGGACAAAAGCACAACAAAATTCCTCATGAGAATGTTTCTCGGTTCGGGAGGTAGATTTATAGAAAGGGAAGGTGTTAGCACCCTTTCTATCCGTGGTTATCCACGGGCTCTTAGGTACTTGCTCTTATGTTTTCAAAATGTTTGCTTTTCAAATGTGTGTGGGTTTTGAAAAAGTTTCTTTGAAAGATTTCTGAATAACTCTTGTATCTGTCCTCAAGAGTGTTTGAAAAATTTGTTTTGAAAGCTTTTGAAAGTGTAAGGTGTGAAAAGTATTTTGTTTGTTTTTGAAAAGAGAAAGTACCCATGAGTCGTCTACCTACCCTAAGGAATTAAGCTGTGTAAGTGTCCTCTAGGTAGTGCCATCCCACCATTGAGAGGTAGGTAGCACCACCGTTGGAGGTGTTCGGGTCAATTCGAGTTTAGGGACAGTGTGGTCACAGAGCAATAGTAAGATACCTTAGAAGCTACCCTTATGCCATTGATCTTTTTATTCCGAGGCAACCGTTTCGAGGCAACTATTCCGAGGAAACTAGATCAATGGAACATAAGGACTCACTAAGACGTCCTATACTCGACGACCACGTTTCGAGGGGCAAGGCAACAGTGTGATCACCAGAGCAACAGTAGGGCACCTTAGAAGCTACCCTTATGCCATGTTCATAGACATAAGGACTTACTAAAACGTCCTATACTCGACGACCACGTTTCGAGGGGCAAGGCAACAGTGAGGCGTACCCTAGGAGTGGTGTGTGAATTGTGTGTCATTTTCAGTTACAGTTTATCTTGTCATGCATTGGGCGAGTTGCGCTTTGATTTTATTTTTTGGCCATTCATTCTTTCATGTAATAGTTAGCAGTTAAAAGGTGCGGAAAATAAAAATGCGAAAAATAAAGGTCCTACGCTATTACAAGGCGCGGGTCTATACATCGCCAAATTAACAAAGACCCGATTTAAAATAAAAGTGCGGAAAGTAAATGTCCTAATTATCTATTACAAGGCTTTGGAGCAAATACATTATATTCATAAAGAAAATAAGATAAACGCGCGAAAAGAAATTATATTCGAAGGTGCGAGGGCGTTGGACCCTTTAAAGAAATTAAATTGCAATTAATAAATTAATTAATGATTAAATAAAGAAAAGAATTTGTTTTTTATGTTTTTTTTGGTATTTATGAAAATAAAAGGAAATTAATTAAAATTAGAAATAAAACCCTAGTTCTAAATTGTTTTTAATTATTAAAGAAAAAATATTTAAGTTTTAACCTAATTTAACCTAATTATTTAATGACATATTTATTTACAAAATTAATTAATGATTAATAATAATAAGAAGAAAAAAATTTAATTATTGAGAAAAAGAATAAGAAATGCTAAAAACCTATTTTTTTAAATATTTTTTAGTTATTTAAGAGAACATTAAAGTTAAACCTAAAATTAAACTAAATTGATTATTGGAATTTATTTACAAAATTAATAGAAATTAATATTAATAAAACATATTTTTTGTGTTTTATGATTTTCTGGTTTTTTGGATTTTTATATTAAATTTGGTGAATTAAATAAAACAAAAGAAAAAAAACAATTAAGATAAAAAGAAGAAAAGAAAATGAAAAAAGAAAATGTGATGCAAACCATGGGGGTGTTGGCCCTTTTTGGAGGTGCATTGCAAGCAAATTGGCCCATTCAATTCCAGGCCCCTTGGACTTTGGTGGTTGCGTAGGAAATAGTTGACTAATGCGCATGGTGGACTGCAGATTCTGGCCACTGGATTGATCTCCTGGATTATGTGGCAAGCCAAGGCGTTGGGTGTATGGTGAGCCCTGGAGTGTGCACTGCATGGTATCATGTGAAACAAAATAATAGAAATGATTTGAGGGGACCTGGGATTCGAACCCAGGTCCCAGCGTTTACCAAGCCACCTGCCTACCAACTGATCCAATGCAACGCGTTTGTAAGTAACATAGGAATGAAATAATATATAGAATAAAAACATTATATGCCAAAAAACAAAAAAAGTCGCGCGTGGATTTGAACCCTCCACTCAGGTCTTGCCACACCAACCTTCTTCTCCGTTTGCCCCTGTAACAAAAAGAGATAGCGGGGGTTTTAAACCCCCCCAAAACAAAGCCCTGTAGATAATAGCGATTAGGCCATGCTTGACCATAAATTGAGCGCGATGGGTCTGTTATGTTCGTTTGGATGTCACGATTCCAACCATGGCAGTTTGATGTCCTAATTTTACAGTATGGGGAAATCCCCAATTTGAAGCTTGAGAAACCCTAAAATATTTCAATGGTGAATCATGCTATGATGCGTTAAAATGCAATTGGATCAATCTACTAGCTTTAGAAAGCTCCTAGCAACACAAAACAACAAAGAAAATGGGTTAATTACTTATGAAATATGATATACAATTTGAAAAAATGAAGCAAACCGGAAGAGGTCTAAGGCACGATTTCTTGAGTGATTATGCTTGTTTTTGATTGCCAAAGCTTCCTAAGGATGTCAGGAATATGTTTGGATGGGAATTGGGACTTGAGAGGCACTGTAAGGAGGTTTACAGTTTTGCTCTTTGCTTGAAATTTTTTGAAATGTGCTTTGCAGTTTGGGAGCTTCTTAGGTCGTGTCCTTGCTTGTGTTAGCTTGCATATAGGTTATGTAATGAGTTTTGATAAGAATTATGGCCAATAATGCCTTGCATTCATACTTAAGATTTTGACATAAACTCCATTAACAAACCTTCCATTTTTGAGCCAAATTTGAATTCTTGCTAGCTTTAGCCCTTTGCACGAATTTGGGATGTGCATAATGGTGGTTCAAAGCTAATCAAAGCAAGATATGTCCCTTAATTAATCTTTTTGATTTTCATTTGATTTTAAAAGATTTACAATGAATTAAATCCAATAAAATCAAATAAAAATGAAAAAATTAATTTTAAATATTGAAATAAAAAGTGGGACACGTGGGAAGCATGGCCAAGCTGATTCAAGTGGAAAAAGTGGGCCCCTTTTGTCAAAAAATGAAATTTCAAGGATAAATGATTTTGGCCATTTCACAAAAATTTCCCAACTTCTCCAATGCATATCTTGCTCAATTTTGAAGCTTTGATTATGTTCTTGGACATTTTGGAAAGGTCTTGAAGTCCTCTAACCAATGTCTTTGGTCCCATGTCATTTTGATTTACCAATCTCAAGTTATGGTCTTTGACTTAAAGTCCCTTTTTGTTGAATTTTGAAAATGACTTATAATGTTGAAATTGATAACTTTTTGTGAGAGCATTTCTTGGACTTGGAGTGTGAAGATGAATTGTAGGAAATGTCTTCCCCCTCAAGATGAGCATTGGATGGAATTTTTCTGATAAACCATGTGGAAGTTATGCCTTGGTCAATTTGCAGTTGACTTTTCCACCTGTCCAAAAATAGAAACTTTTGCATCTTGAGACTTTTTGAGCCATGCTTTGAGAATCATGATCAAGAATTGATCAAATGATGTTTGTGGCTTCAAAATAAGATGTTGACCAAAAATTTGGATTTTTGACTGTGCAATTTTGTGCTGTGAGTCTTGAAACTTGGCATGTGGATGCTTGACAATGTTTATAGGCATGTGGGACTTGTTAGGACCCTTGGAAATTTCAATTTCTTTGACAGAACCAAAACCCTAATTTTTGACTGTTAGGAGGCAATTGGACTGTGCAACCTTTGAGAGATTTTGAACCTTGACCTTGGCAAATCTTGAAGAATATGGGAGGGAAAATTTTGGGGTACAACAGTTGCCCCTGTTCAATCTTCTTAGACCTGAGGATATAGATTGGCTGGCGTGCCTTTCGTAATCCGAAGGTGGAAGATGATTGAACACTAGAGTGCCCAGAAATTTGCGCTCACATAGTAGTGCGATGGTGGGAATGGGCTTACAGATGCCATTTGGAGAGATGCTGGATAGGGGGATGGGCTTATAGATGCCATCTGGTGTGGTGACGGGGTCTTGTCGAGAATGGGCTTATAGATGCCATTTAGGTGTTGGTCGCGTAAGAGATTCCTTAGCGAGAACCTGCGTACCTCAACAGTAACGATGAGAGAACCTTGGGCGATTACTACCTCAACAGTAACGATGAGAGAACCTGGGGCGATTACTACCTCAACAGTAACGATGAGAGAATCTGGGGCGATTACTACCTCAACAGTAACGATGAGAGAATCTGGGGCGATTACTACCTCAACAGTAACGATGAGAGAATCTGGGGCGATTACTACCTCAACAGTAACGATGAGAGAATCTGGGGCGATTACTACCTCAACAGTAACGATGAGAGAACCTTGGGCGATTAATACCTCAACAGTAACGATGAGAGAACCTGGGGCGATTACTACCTCAACAGTAACGATGAGATAATCTGGGGCGATTACTACCTCAACAGTAACGATGAGAGAATCTGGGGCGATTACTACCTCAATAGTAACGATGAGAGAATCTGGGGCGATTACTACCTCAACAGTAACGATGAGAGAATCTGGGGCGATTACTAGCTCAACAGTAACGATGAGAGAATCTGGGGCGATTACTACCTCAACAGTAACGATGAGAGAATCTTGGGCGATTACTACCTCAACAGTAACGATGAGAGAATCTGGGGCGATTACTACCTCAACGGTAACGATGAGAGAACCTTGGGCGATTACTACCTCAACAGTAACGATGAGAGAATCTGGGGCGATTACTACCTCAACAATAACGATGAGAGAATCTGGGGCGATTACTACCTCAACAGTAACGATGAGAGAATCTGGGGCGATTACTACCTCAACAGTAACGATGAGAGAACCTGGGGCGATTACTACCTCAACAGTAACGATGAGAGAATCTGGGGCGATTACTACCTCAACAGTCACGATGAGAGAATCTGGGGCGATTACTACCTCAACAGTAACGATGAGAGAATCTGGGGCGATTACTACCTCAATAGTAACGATGAGAGAATCTGGGGCGATTACTACCTCAACAGTAACGATGAGAGAATCTGGGACGATTACTACCTCAACAGTAACGATGAGAGAATCTGGGGCGATTACTACCTCAACAGTAACGATGAAAGAATCTGGGGAGATTACTACCTCAACAGTAACGATGAGAGAATCTGGGGAGATTACTACCTCAACAGTAACGATGAGAGAATCTGGGGCGATTACTACCTCAACAGTAACGATGAGAGAATCTGGGGCGATTACTACCTCAACAGTAACGATGAGAGAATCTTGGGTGATTACTACCTCAACAGTAACGATGAGAGAATCTGGGGCGATTACTACCTCAACAGTAACGATGAGATAATCTGGGGCGATAACTACCTCAACAGTAACGATGAGAGAATCTGGGGCGATTACTACCTCAACAGTAACAATGAGAGAATCTGGGGCGATTACTACCTCAACAGTAACGATGAGAGAATCTGGGGCGATTACTACCTCAACAGTAACGATGAGAGAATCTGGGGCGATTACTACCTCAACAGTAACGATGAGAGAATCTTGGGCGATTACTACCTCAACAGTAACAATGAGAGAATCTGGGGGGATTACTACCTCAACAGTAACGATGAGAGAACCTTGGGCGATTACTACCTCAACAGTAACGATGAGAGAATCTGGGGCGATTACTACCTCAACAGTAACGATGAGAGAATCTGGGGCGATTACTACCTCAACAGTAACGATGAGAGAATCTGGGGAGATTACTACCTCAACAGTAACGATGAGAGAATCTGGGGCGATTACTACCTCAACAGTAACGATGATAGAATCTGGGGAGATTACTACCTCAACAGTAACGATGAGAGAATCTGGGGCGATTACTACCTCAACAGTAACGATGAGAGAATCTGGGGCGATTACTACCTCAACAGTAACGATGAGAGAATCTTGGGCGATTACTACCTCAACAGTAACAATGAGAGAATCTGGGGCGATTACTACCTCAACAGTAATGATGAGAGAACCTTGGGCGATTACTACCTCAACAGTAACGATGAGAGAATCTTGGGCGATTACTACCTCAACAGTAACGATGAGAGAATCTGGGGCGATTACTACCTCAACAGTAACGATGAGAGAACCTTGGGCGATTACTACCTCAACAGTAACGATGAGAGAATCTGGGGCGATTACTACCTCAACAGTAACGATGAGAGAATATGGGACGATTACTACCTCAACAGTAACGATGAGAAAACCTTGGGCGATTACTACCTCAACAGTAACAATGAGAGAATCTGGGGCGATTACTACCTCAACAGTAACGATGAGAGAATCTTGGGCGATTACTACCTCAACAGTAACGATGAGAGAATCTGGGGCGATTACTACCTCAACAGTAACGATGAGATAATCTGGGGCGATTACTACCTCAACAGTAACGATGAGAGAATCTGGGGCGATTACTACCTCAACAGTAACGATGAGAGAATCTGGGGCGATTACTACCTCAACAGTAACGATGAGAGAATCTGGGGCGATTACTACCTCAACAGTAACGATGAGAGAATCTGGGGCGATTACTACCTCAACAGTAACGATGAGAGAATCTTGCGCGATTACCACCTCAACAGTAACGATGAGAGAATCTGGGGGGATTACTACCTCAACAGTAACGATGAGAGAACCTTGGGCGATTACTACCTCAACAGTAACGATGAGAGAATCTGGGGCGATTACTACCTCAACAGTAAGGATGAGAGAATCTGGGGCGATTACTACCTCAACAGTAACGATGAGAGAATCTGGGGCGATTACTACCTCAACAGTAACAATGAGAGAACCTGGGGCGATTACTACCTCAACAATAACGATGAGAGAATCTGGGGCGATTACTACCTCAACAGTAACGATGAGAGAATCTGGGGCGATTACTACCTCAACAATAACGATGAGAGAATCTGGGGCGATTACTACCTCAACAGTAACGATGAGAGAATCTAGAGCGATTACTACCTCAACAGTAACGATGATAGAATCTGGGGAGATTACTACCTCAACAGTAACGATGAGAGAATCTTGGGAGATTACTACCTCAACAGTAACGATGAGAGAATCTGGGGCGATTACTACCTCAACAGTAACGATGAGAGAACCTTGGGAGATTACTACCTCAACAGTAACGATGAGAGAATCTGGGGAGATTACTACCTCAACAGTAACGATGAGAGAATCTGGGGCGATTACTACCTCAACAGTAACGATGAGAGAACCTTGGGCGATTACTACCTCAACAGTAACGATGAGAGAATCTGGGGCGATTACTACCTCAACAGTAACGATGAGAGAATCTGGGGCGATTACTACCTCAACAGTAACGATGAGAGAATCTGGGGCGATTACTACCTCAACAGTAACGATGAGAGAACCTGGGGCGATTACTACCTCAACAGTAACGATGAGAGAATCTGGGCGATTACTACCTCAACAGTAACGATGAGAGAATCTGGGGCGATTACTACCTCAACAGTAACGATGAGAGAATCTGGGGCGATTACTACCTCAATAGTAACGATGAGAGAATCTGGGGCGATTAATACCTCAACAGTAACGATGAGAGAATCTGGGGCGATTACTACCTCAACAGTAACGATGAGAGAATCTGGGGCGATTACTACCTCAACAGTAACGATGAGAGAATCTGGGGAGATTACTACCTCAACAGTAACGATGAGAGAATCTGGGGAGATTACTACCTCAACAGTAATGATGAGAGAATCTGGGGCGATTACTACCTCAACAGTAACGATGAGAGAATCAGGGGCGATTACTACCACAACAGTAACGATGAGAGAATCTTGGGCGATTACCACCTCAACAGTAACGATGAGAGAATCTGGGGGGATTACTACCTCAACAGTAACGATGAGAGAACCTTGGGCGATTACTACCTCAACAGTAACGATGAGAGAATCTGGGGTGATTACTACCTCAACAGTAACGATGAGAGAATCTGGGGCGATTACTACCTCAACAGTAACGATGATAGAATCTGGGGCGATTACTACCTCAACAGTAACAATGAGAGAACCTGGGGCGATTACTACCTCAACAGTAACGATGAGAGAATCTGGGGCGATTACTACCTCAACAGTAACGATGAGAGAATCTGGGGCGATTACTGCCTCAACAATAACGATGAGAGAATCTGGGGCGATTACTACCTCAACAGTAACGATGAGAGAATCTGGGGCGATTACTACCTCAACAGTAACGATGAGAGAATCTGGGGAGATTATTACCTCAACAGTAACGATGAGAGAATCTTGGGAGATTACTACCTCAACAGTAACGATGAGAGAATCTGGGGCGATTACTACCTCAACAGTAACGATGAGAGAACCTTGGGAGATTACTACCTCAACAGTAACGATGAGAGAATCTTGGGCGATTACTACCTCAACAGTAACGATGAGAGAATCTGGGGCGATTACTACCTCAACAGTAACGATGAGAGAACCTTGGGCGATTACTACGTCAACAGTAACAATGAGAGAATCTGGGGCGATTACTACCTCAACAGTAACGATGAGAGAATCTGGGGCGATTACTACCTCAACAGTAACGATGAGAGAATCTGGGGAGATTACTACCTCAACAGTAACGATGAGAGAACCTGGGGCGATTACTACCTCAACAGTAACGATGAGAGAATCTGGGGCGATTACTACCTCAACAGTAACGATGAGAGAATCTGGGGCGATTACTACCTCAACAGTAACGATGAGAGAATCTGGGGCGATTACTACCTCAATAGTAACGATGAGAGAATCTGGGGCGATTACTACCTCAACAGTAACGATGAGAGAATCTGGGGCTATTACTACCTCAATAGTAACGATGAGAGAATCTGGGGCGATTACTACCTCAACAGTAACGATGAGAGAATCTGGGGAGATTACTACCTCAACAGTAACGATGAGAGAATCTGGGGAGATTACTACCTCAACAGTAACGATGAGAGAATCTGGGGAGATTACTACCTCAACAGTAACGATGAGAGAATCTGGGGCGATTACTACCTCAACAGTAACGATGAGAGAATCTTGGGCGATTACTACCTCAACAGTAACGATGAGAGAATCTGGGGCGATTACTACCTCAACAGTATTGATGAGAGAATCTGGGGAGATTACTACCTCAACAGTAACGATGAGAGAATCTGGGGCGATTACTACCTCAACAATAACGATGAGAGAATCTGGGGCGATTACTACCTCAACAGTAACGATGAGAGAATCTGGGGCGATTACTACCTCAACAGTAACGATGAGAGAATCTGGGGCGATTACTACCTCAACAGTAACGATGAGAGAATCTTGGGCGATTACTACCTCAACAGTAACGATGAGAGAATCTGGGGCGATTACTACCTCAACAGTAACGATGAGAGAATCTGGGGCTATTACTACCTCAATAGTAACAATGAGAGAATCTGGGGCGATTACTACCTCAACAGTAACGATGAGAGAATCTTGGGCGATTACTACCTCAACAGTAACGATGAGAGAATCTGGAGCGATTACTACCTCAACAGTAACGATGAGAGAACCTTGGGCGATTACTACCTCAACAGTAACGATGAGAAAATCTTGGGCGATTACTACCTCAACAGTAACGATGAGATAATATGGGGCGATTACTACCTCAACAGTAACGATGAGAGAACCTTGGGCGATTACTACCTCAACAGTAACGATGAGAGAATCTGGGGCGATTACTACCTCAACAGTAACGATGAGAGAATCTGGGACAATTACTACCTCAACAGTAACGATGAGAGAACCTTGGGCGATTACTACCTCAACAGTACCGATGAGAGAATCTGGGGCGATTACTACCTCAACAGTAACGATGAGAGAATTTGGGCGATTACTACCTCAACAGTAACGATGAGAGAATCTGGGGCGATTACTACCTCAACAGTAACGATGAGAGAACCTGGGGCGATTACTACCTCAACAGTAGCGATGAGAGAACCTGGGGCGATTACTACCTCAACAGTAACGATTAGAGAATCTGGGATGTCTTCTACTGAGTCTTCATCAGGAAAATCTTTAGGAATCGATTTAACTAGATCAGAGAAGGCCTTTGACTGGATCGGCATCAGAAAAATCTTTAGGAGTCGATTTAACTGAACCAGGCAAGGTCTTGGAATCTTCAACTGGAATAAGAATCAGGGAGATCTTAGGGTCGATCTGACTGAACCAGAGAAGGCCTTTGACTGGATAAGAATCAGAAAAATCTTTAGGAGTCGATTTAACTGAACCAGGTAAGGTCTTGGAATCTTCAACTAGAATAAGAATCAGGGAGATCTTAGCGTCGATCTGACTGAACCAGAGAAGGCCTTTGACTGGATAAGAATCGGAAAAATCTTTAGGAGTCGATTTAACTGAACCAGGCAAGGTCTTGGAATCTTCAACTGGAATAAGAATCCGGGAGATCTTAGCGTCGATCTGACTGAACCAGAGAAGGCCTTTGACTGGATAAGAATTAGAAAAATCTTTAGGAGTCGATTTAACTAAACCAGGCAAGGTCTTGGAATGGCTGAGAACTTAACTGGATCTTTCCTGAAAGGTAAAGGTCAGTCATATGCAATGCATGATATGGATCAAGCAATGATGTTCTCAACATAAATGAGATCTTATTTTCATGATGCATATATGCATGCTATAATGTATGGAAATGCGATGTTTATGGATGTATGTTTTTGTCTAGGAAAGTAAATCCTTGACGGGTGCCGGGAAGTTAAATCCTGGGCTGATGTAGAGCTTTTGTTCCCACTGGGGAGTGATGGTTGCAAGAATACCGGTAGGAGAAGATGACTCCGTTGGGGAATAAATTTGGCGAATGGATTACTCTGCGGGGAGAAAATTACTCTAGCGATCTTGCCGGGGAATAATACTCTGTGGGAAGAGAGGTACGTTGTTGAGATGCTGATGGTAACTTCGCTGGGGATACCATTGTTGTGTTGGAGGTGTTAGTAGACTTCGCTGGGGATGAGAAGACTTCGCCGAGGACGGTCTTTCCGTGGCTTTTGGCTGAGGATAACCCAGTTATATCCTGGTGGGGAAATAACCTTTGAATAAAGCGGGGAGACGCGTTCGTGCTCTGCGGGGGGAAGCTTCCAGAATCTACTGGGGATGAGCTTCCTGCTGGGGATATGGATTCAAACTTTCCTGGGGAAATCTTGAACTATACTGGACTCTCCTGGGGAACTCTTTGAGATATATTGGGGAAGAGATTCCACTGAATGTCTGGTATACCGCCGGGGAACAGTCTTAGACCAAGACTGTCGGGGATGCTTGTTAAGAATATTCGTATATTGTGCTGGGGAATGTTGAGATCTTCGGGGAATAATCCAACTTCCTTAAGGCTGACAGTAAGCTAACTCTGCTTGGGGAGAGTGTTGCCGACTTGCTGGAGGTATGGGCCTTCTCAGGGCTGATTGGAGACCCACTCTGCTTGGGGAGAATTGTTGGATCTTGTCTCACTCTCTGGGGAATTTAGAGATTTTGGTTATGTTCTTCAACTGAACTCACCTTGATACCTTGGCGGACAGAGCAATTAGATCGTTTGGACAACTCATCATTGCCCCTGTTTCTGAGGTGGGAGAGGAAGACCTGTGAGGTGCTGATAGTTGTTGATGGACAAACCTTCTTCTGGTAGGCAAGTGACGAGATGCTGGGACATAGTCGTACGCTTTGATCCCTAACTTTTGCCCGGACCGCCCTTTTGGGTTTTCAGTCCACCGGGATACCCATTTTTGCCCAAGCCTCCTTTTCAGGTTTTCGGCTTGCCGGGTGTACAGATTTTTTTTATGTTCATCCCTTATTTTTGCCCGAACCTTTTTGGTTCGCCGGGAAGCCCTTATTTTTGCCTAGGTGTGTCAACCTACAGGTCTTTGATTATGCGTAGTATATTTTTTTCTTTTCGACTATGTCCACGCTCTCAGAATGTAGGGAGTTGCCCCTGTTAGAAGTGTTTTGTCATGCCACCAGAAGGTGTTTGATCAGGCAAGATTCATTGCTGGAATGCCCCAAGCGACTCAGGCGGAGATTTGCCCCGGGCTATTTGGCCTTTGAGAGATTCTCCGAATCTTGATTGGACTGCCCCAGATAATAGACCATGATCATGTCTGCCCTTTGATTGGAAGTGCTTTTGTTCATTAGACATTCGTCGTGTGAACTTCTATGTTGTTCAAACAAAAAGTCATATGCAAACAGAGTTATGTCAAAAAAATTCAAAGCTTATGTCTGTCTTGAAGTTTTGAAAATGCATTTTTCAGTAAAACCAGCAAATTTTGTAAAATGTGATGTCAACTCAATATTTTATAGCAAGCCTTAAGGAATTAGGATACCTTTCGTAACAGTATGCTTTCGAACTAACCCATGCTTCAGCTAGGACTTTTTAAGGGTTATAACGTGGCCTGGTTCACGGTTTAAGAAACAAAGGATAAAGGCTCAAATTATTTGTACCCACCCGTTCTTCGTGATGTTCTTCAAACCTAAGCTCAGTTGATCGTGCGTTAGACCTTGTTCGAGTTTTTGCTTTGATATTCCAGTGATGGTTCAGATGTTGATGATTTATTCTGAATAGGCAGTCGTTCTTTGTTTTTGTTAAGGGTTTGTATGACCTCTTTCTTTTTGATTTCGCTATCCCTAAATTTTGCCTGAACTGTTTCTTTTGTGATTACAGTCAGCGGGATGCCCCAGTTTCGTAAGTCTCCTTCATAGGTTTTGACTTATTGGTTTTTTATTTTTTTGAGATATAATGACTGCCTATCCTTATGTTTATTCGGAATCATCACTGTCTTCTCTTTTTTTTGTAAGGACTTCTTTGGTGCCATTCGTTGTGCACTTGGATCAACTGAGAGAACTACCCTGCCCCGGGTTATGATTAAGGGTTTTAATTTTCGAAAAGAAAAACTCCTACTTCTTTGGCTCGAAGGGGTTGACGAGGGATTATCTTCCTTATAACTCTAGTGTTTAGGAATTGAAACAATGCCCGTACCTCATCAGCGGGGTCTGTTCAAAAGCATACTGTAAATCATGGTATCGTTTTCGTCATCCTCCCTCAAGAGGCTTAGAATTATTAATCGAGCATTGAACATCACAAAAAATGAAAGCAATTTTAAATATAGCGAATGCGAATATATTGATTCAAAACAGACATATGCGATGCATTGATAAAGTAATAAAGTTTTCTATGACAATAATTGTGTGTATAAGCAAAGAAAATACAACTTGAACATTCGAATGAACAAAAAGTCTTCTAGTCTCAGGACTTGTCACTTCAAATGGTGAATCTCGCAGGGATAGTAGAAGAACTCGACCTGACCATCTGGGGTAAATTCCACAGCTCCTTCATCAATCAGGCTTTGGATTTTGTACCTCAACTTCCAACAGTCGTTAGTATCATGCCCCGGGCTGTTGGAATGGTATGCGCACCTGGCCCCAGGATTATAGTTGGGTGAAGAAGTCTTAGG
The DNA here is from genome assembly GCA_948472305.1 of Vicia faba. Taxonomy (NCBI): domain Eukaryota; kingdom Viridiplantae; phylum Streptophyta; class Magnoliopsida; order Fabales; family Fabaceae; genus Vicia; species Vicia faba. Next base: position 1,576,945,058 of record OX451736.1, on the reverse strand, counting down.
ATTAGGGTGAGGTCCTATCAACGTCACCAGATTCAACTTCAACAGGTGTTGCAAAGCTTGGGACAGCGACGTGTTGAGCTCGGTGAATTGCCTCATGGGCTTGTCTGGCTTGCTCTGATCAACCTGTTGCTTTGGGCGAGGTTGTGGTTGGACCTGTGAAGTGGTAGCAATTTGGAGAGGTCTATTCTTCACCATACCAGACTCTTGTCCTCTTGGAAGATGATCAATGACCTGGTCCCTGACTTGGACTGGTTGCTTCATGTCTTGATGAAGCTGACTGATCATGGTCCTTAACTCTTCTTGCTCCCGAGCTAAGCCTTGGATGAGAGCCATTTGCCCCAGCATCTAGGTTCTCATTGTATCTACCTCAGCTTGCAGACGTTTCAACCGTTCGTCCTTATCATCTTCGGGACTTTTCTTGGCCAAATTCCCCATGAGGAGTGTCCTCAACTCTTCCTGTCCCTTGGATAGGCTTAGGAAGATCTCCCTGAACTGAGTCTCTTGAGCATGAAGACCCTGGTTATCTTGTTGGGAAGCCATTGCTGAAATAAACAGCGAAGAAGGTAAGTGACCTATAACAAGGGTACCTGTTATGCAATGATATGTATGTATATATATGCAATGTTTTCAAGGATCTCGCGGGGTAAACAAGAAATTTGTTAGCATTTGAATCTTGTAGCTTGATTGAAGTAACTTCGTGTTGTAGAGAGTCCTTCTTCAAGGGTCAAAGGCTCACCATATCCAATGGGTCATAGCCCCTGACAACCTTGGCTAGGGGAACCTTCTTCAAGTGTCAAAGCTCACCATATCAAGTGGGTCATAGCCTCTGACAACCTTGGCTAGAGGAAAATAAATCCTCTTTGCCCCTTGCTAGATGTTTGATTCATCATGACCTGCATCACAAGCCCTTGAGATCCTTGAAATGGGTTAGTCCTTATGTAGGATGTATGCAATGGTATGATGTTATGTTATGCATGGGGTAATGTAGGTAAACCCTGTTATGAGTCCCAATTAAGGACATAAACAAAACCTGCAAGAAACTCAGTAAACCCTGTTATGAGTCCCAATTAAGGACTATAAACAAAACCTGCAAGAAACTTAAGTGTCAGATAATAAGCATGCAAATGGTCAAGTTGGAAGGCACACAAGTCACACAAGAGAAGCCCTTAGAGTTTAGGCCAGCATGGGGTCTAGGTATTACCCTCTTTCAGTTTGTTGGTTAAGACCTGTCCTATCAGAAGTAACCGGGTTCTAGAGGATCCCAATATCACTGGATTGCTTTCATTGTTCATCGTTTCGATTTAGCCACTGAACTGGCGACCGAAATATTCCAAGAAAACAACCCTCAATTGAGTGTAGTATCGAGTATCAACCAACCTCGGACTGCACCAAAGTCAGTTATCTCACTACCCTAAAGAGGCCAAGATGGTTCAATTAAGGTTCCTAAGGTCAGTTGATGCTTCACGACACCACGCGGCGGCCCCGTACTCTCCTTGACTGAACTCAAGGGTTACCGGTACATACCAAAGTGCCACATCAACGTAGCAGACTGTTTCAACCATGTCGGTATACCCCCGCACAGTTCCCTCACAGCCTTGTTGCTACTTTCTAAGAAGGTATCCCCAGATCCGGGTTAAGATCTATAGAACTCCCAAGACAGTACCCACAATTTAAAGCAAACAAGTCAAACAATTGAAAACACAGTTATGAACTATCCTAAGGTACACCTCACTTTAAAGGTTAATTCCCCAGCAGAGTCGCCAGTTCTGTGATCGGTGGATCTGGAACTGACTGTTTAACGCTGGTTCGTGAAATGTCGCGGAAGCAAGAGTCGCCACCGTCTTTTATTTTCTCCAACATGGAAAGGACAAAAGCACTGCAAAATTCCTCATGAGAATGTTTCTCGGTTCGGGAGATAGATTTATAGAAAGGGAAGGTGTTAACACCCTTTCTATCCGTGGTTATCCACGGGCTCTTAGGTACTTGCTCTTATGTTTTCAAAATGTTTGCTTTTCAAATGTGTGTGGGTTTTGAGAAAGTTTCTTTGAAAGATTTCTGAATAACTCTTGTATCTGTCCTCAAGAGTGTTTGAAAAATTTGTTTTGAAAGCTTTTGAAAGTGTAAGGTGTGAAAAGTATTTTGTTTGTTTTTGAAAAGAGCAAGTACCCATGAGTCGTCTACCTACCCTAAGGAATTAAGTTGTGTAAGTGTCCTCTAGGTAGTGCCATCCCACCATTGAGAGGTAGGTAGCACCACCGTTGGAGGTGTTCGGGTCAATTCGAGTTTAGGGACAGTGTGGTCACCGAGCAATAGTAAGATACCTTAGAAGCTACCCTTATGCCATTGATCTTTTTATTCTGAGGCAACCGTTTCGAGGCAACTATTCCGAGGAAACTAGATCAATGGAACATAAGGACTCACTAAGACGTCCTATACTCGACGACCACGTTTCGAGGGGCAAGGCAACAGTGTGATCACCAGAGCAACAGTAGGACACCTTAGAAGCTACCCTTATGCCATGTTCATGGACATAAGGACTTACTAAAACGTCCTATACTCGACGACCACGTTTCGAGGGGCAAGGCAACAGTGAGGCGTACCCTAGGAGTGGTGTGTGAATTGTGTGTCATTTTCAGTTACAGTTTATCTTGTCATGCATTGGGCGAGTTACGCTTTGATTTTATTTTTTGGCCATTCATTCTTTCATGCAATAGTTAGCAGTTAAAAGGTGCGGAAAATAAAAATGCGAAAAATAAAGGTCCTACGCTATTACAAGGCGCGGGTCTATACATCGCCAAATTAACAAAGACCCGATTTAAAATAAAAGTGCGGAAAGTAAATGTCCTAATTATCTATTACAAGGCTTTGGAGCAAATACATTATATTCACAAAGAAAATAAGATAGACGCGCGAAAAGAAATTATATTCGAAGGTGCGAGGGCGTTGGACCCTTTAAAGAAATTAAATTGCAATTAATAAATTAATTAATGATTAAATAAAGAAAAGAATTTGATTTTTATGTTTTTTTTGGTATTTATGAAAATAAAAGGAAATTAATTAAAATTAGAAATAAAACCCTAGTTCTAAATTGTTTTTAATTATTAAAGAAAAAATATTTAAGTTTTAACCTAATTTAACCTAATTATTTAATGACATATTTATTTACAAAATTAATTAATGATTAATAATAATAAGAAGAAAAAAATTTAATTATTGAGAAAAAGAATAAGAAATGCTAAAAACCTATTTTTTTAAATATTTTTTAGTTATTTAAGAAAACATTAAAGTTAAACCTAAAATTAAACTAAATTGATTATTGGAATTTATTTACAAAATTAATAGAAATTAATATTAATAAAACATATTTTTTGTGTTTTATGATTTTCTGGTTTTTTGGATTTTTATATTAAATTTGGTGAATTAAATAAAACAAAAGAAAAAAACAATTAAGATAAAAAGAAGAAAAGAAAATGAAAAAAGAAAATGTGATGCAAACCATGGGGGTGTTGGCCCTTTTTGGAGGTGCATTGCAAGCAAATTGGCCCATTCAATTCCAGGCCCCTTGGACTTTGGTGGTTGCGTAGGAAATAGTTGACTAATGCGCATGGTGGACTGCAGATTCTGGCCACTGGATTGATCTCCTGGATTATGTGGCAAGCCAAGGCGTTGGGTGTATGGTGAGCCCTGGAGTGTGCACTGCATGGTATCATGTGAAACAAAATAATAGAAATGATTTGAGGGGACCTGGGATTCGAACCCAGGTCCCAGCGTTTACCAAGCCACCTGCCTACCAACTGATCCAATGCAACGCGTTTGTAAGTAACATAGGAATGAAATAATATATAGAATAAAAACATTATATGCCAAAAAACAAAAAAAGTCGCGCGTGGATTTGAACCCTCCACTCAGGTCTTGCCACGCCAACCTTCTTCTTCATTTGCCCCTGTAACAAAAAGAGATTGCGGGGGTTTTAAACCCCCCCAAAACAAAGCCCTGTAGATAATAGCGATTAGGCCATGCTTGACCATAAATTGAGCGCGATGGGTCTGTTATGTTTGTTTGGATGTCACGATTCTAACCATGGCAGTTTGATGTCCTAATTTTACAGTATGGGGAAATCCCCAATTTGAAGCTTGAGAAACCCTAAAATATTTCAATGGTGAATCATGCTATGATGCGTTAAAATGCAATTGGATCAATCTACTAGCTTTAGAAAGCCCCTAGCAACACAAAACAACAAAGAAAATGGGTTAATTGCTTATGAAATATGATATACAATTTGAAAAAATGAAGCAAACCGGAAGAGGTCTAAGGCACGATTTCTTGAGTGATTATGTTTGTTTTTGATTGCCAAAGCTTCCTAAGGATGTCAGGAATATGTTTGGATGGGAATTGGGACTTGAGAGGCGCTGTAAGGAGGTTTACAGTTTTGCTCTTTGCTTGAAATTTTTTGAAATGTGCTTTGCAGTTTGGGAGCTTCTTAGGTCGTGTCCTTGCTTGTGTTAGCTTGCATATAGGTTATGTAATGAGTTTTGATAAGAATTATGGCCAATAATTCCTTGCATTCATACTTAAGATTTTGACATAAACTCCATTAACAAACCTTCCATTTTTGAGCCAAATTTGAATTCTTGCTAGCTTTAGCCCTTTGCACGAATTTGGGATGTGCATAATGGTGGTTCAAAGCTAATCAAAGCAAGATATGTCCCTTAATTAATCTTTTTGATTTTCATTTGATTTTAAAAGATTTACAATGAATTAAATCCAATAAAATCAAATAAAAATGAAAAAAATTAATTTTAAATATTGAAATAAAAAGTGGGACACGTGGGAAGCATGGCCAAGCTGATTCAAGTGGAAAAAGTGGGGCCCTTTTGTCAAAAAATGAAATTTCAAGGATAAATGATTTTGGCCATTTCACAAAAATTTCCCAACTTCTCCAATGCATATCTTGCTCAATTTTGAAGCTTTGATCATGTTCTTGGACATTTTGGAAAGGTCTTGAAGTCCTATAACCAATGTCTTTGGTCCCATGTCATTTTGATTTACCAATCTCAAGTTATGGTCTTTGACTTAAAGTCCCTTTTTGTTAACTTTTGAAAATGACCTATAATGTTGAAATTGATAACTTTTTGTGAGAGCATTTCTTGGACTTGGAGTGTGAAGATGAATTGTAGGAAATGTCTTCCCCTTCAAGATGAGCATTGGATGGAATTTTTCTGATAAACCATGTGGAAGTTATACCTTGGTCAATTTGCAGTTGACTTTTCCAGCTGTCCAAAAATAGAAACTTTTGCATCTTGAGACTTTTTGAGCCATGCTTTGAGAATCATGATCAAGAATTGATCAAATGATGTTTGTGGCTTCAAAATAAGATGTTGACCAAAAATTTGGATTTTTGACTGTGCAATTTTGTGCTGTGAGTCTTGAAACTTGGCATGTGGATGCTTGACAATGTTTATGGGCATGTGGGACTTGTTTGGACCCTTGGAAATTTCAATTTCTTTGACAGAACCAAAACCCTAATTTTTGACTGTTAGGAGGCAATTGGAATGTGCAACCTTTGAGAGATTTTGAACCTTGACCTTGGCAAATCTTGAAGAATATGGGAGGGCAAATTTTGGGGTACAACAGGAGGGAATCATAATGTGAATGTTGAGACCCCTACAGGAATTCCTCAGAATGATGTTGATGATCATCACGACGTCATTGATCTTGATGAGCCCCATGCAAATCTCGCCACTGGAGTTGCTGAAACTGCAAAAATGTACCATGCTCTTGAAGAGCGTCTCAAAGATATGGAAGGTATCAAGACTTTGGGATTCAATAATACTGCAATGTGCCTCGTGTAAGGGGTAATTATTCCTCCCAAGTTCAAGGTTCCTGATTTTGACAAGTATACAGGCACCTCCTGCCCAGAGACTCATCTTCGTTCCTACTGTCGCAAGATGGCAGCTTATGCTGAAAATGAACCATTACTCATGCATTTCTTCCAAGATAGCCTGACAGGGGCATCGTTAGACTGGTATATGCATTTAGAGAGAACTCACGTCAGTACTTGGGGAGAGCTTGCTGACGCCTTTTTGAAACATTACCATTATAATACTTCAATGGCTCCTAGCTGCACTCAGCTTCAAGGGATGAAACAAAATCTTAAGAGTATTTTAAAGAGTATGCCCAAAGGTGGCGTGAACTGGCTGCAAGGGACCAACCTCCTCTCTTGAATCGTGAATTGATTGATTTGTTCATGGGTACTCTACAAGGTCCTTATCTCCAACACATGCTCAGTGGCACCTCTACTTCTTTCTCTGATGTGGTCATTATTGGAGAACATGTTGAAACTTGTATTAAGGCTGGAACGATCCAAGGTATCCCTAACAATACCAACAATAATACTGGCATTAGTAGAAATCTGTTTTCTGGTTTCGTCAAGAAGAAAGAGGGTGAGACTAGTGTGGTCACCATCAACCACGGAAAAGCTCCTGCTTATCCTCAAGTTCGATTTCCTTATTTCGCAACACATGTTGTTGTTCCTAATCAATATGTTCCTCAAGTGTATACTGCTACAACTCCAACACCCTGCATGGCCCAACAATGGCATTTCGCTCCTCAACCATAGTATCTTCCACAATAACAATGTGAACTACCTCTAAATTATTAACAACTGAATCAACAACCTCAAGGTCCAAGAGTTCTACAGAGACAAAGAGGGCTCGAGAGGTGATTTGATCTTATGCTAAACTTCTCCCTCAATTACTTTCCAACAGTTGGTTCAACTGCGTGAACTTGGTCCACCACCAAATCCTCTGCCAAGGGGGTATGATATTAATGCTCATTATGAATTTCATTATGGATCCCCAGGCCACACGATTGAGAATTGTAGAGCATTTAAATGTAAAGTCTAAGACCTCCTCGATGCAAAGACCATAAATTTCAACCTTGTTGGTCCCAATATTCAGAATAATCCCATGCCTCCTCACCTAGGGGCAGCAGTCAATGCTATTGAAGAAAGTAGTGAGCACACTATGGTAACCAAGGTTGACGAGATCAAGATGCCACTGGGGCCTGTTAGAGAACATTTGTTGAAGCACGAGGTGCTGCAAGAACTCCATGATTTTTGTTTAATATGTTCCTCTAAACCTAAAGAGTGTGCTAGTTTGAGGATGAATATCCAACAGCTAATGGATGAAGGTGTCCTATGGGTAGAGAAGATATTTATAGAAGAAGAGATTGATGTCTTGGAAATTCCTTATTATCCTAGGAATGTCTCAGTAACGCAAGGCACCCCGTTGAAGATTCAGGCTCCTGCTACGCCACTAATGATTCAAACTCCAGTTACCCCCATGATATCTCAAATTCCTATTCCTCCTCTGTGTGAAAACTCAAAGGCAGTTCTGTGGGATTATAATGTGGTGTATATTATGTGGAAGAAATATAAGTGTCCTCCAGTGGGTGACAAGAATATTACCAACATCTCGGGAACCAGTAACATGACTCGTAATGGCAGGTTCTTTTCTCCCACACCACCGTCTCCCAAAGAAACCAACAGTGGCGCTCTAGCCAAGGCTAGGGGCAAGCAAGTGATTGATAGCCAGCCTGAACCTTTTGTAGGACAAGAAGTAGAGCAGCTTTTGAGGATTCTTAAGCGAAGTGATTACAAAGTGGTGGATCAACTCAATCAAACACCGTCCAAGATATCCATCTTGTTTTTTCTCTTATGTTTAGAGACCCACCGCAGTGCCTTAATAAATATTTTATGTTCTGTACATGTTACCCAAGACATTTCTGCAGCTCAGTTTGAAGGGATAATAACCAATATTGTTGTAGGAAGTTATTTGGGTTCCTATGATGATGAGCTCCCAGTTGAAGGCAAAGCATACAACAAAGTGCTGCGCATTTCCATGAAGTGTTTGGATACGGTTTTATCTCTAGTTTTGGTAGATACAGGTTCTTCTCTCAATGTGATGCCCAAGGCTACTCTATTTAAGCTAAATATGGATGGGGTAATGATGAGGCCTTCCAACCTAAGTGTTCGAGCGTTTGATGGCTCACATAGGTCTATGGTGGGAGAAGTGGACTTGCCTATTAAGATTGGTCCCCACACCCTCTATCTTTCATTCTATGTTATGTACATTTGTCCATCTTATACTTGCCTTTTGGGTCGCCCATGGATCCATGTAGCAGGAGCTGTGACATCTACTCTTCACCAACGCCTGAAATTCATTGTAAACGATAAAGTTGTTTTCGTTTGTGGAGAAGAAGATGTAGATTAACAATCTGACAACCTACCGTTATGCGGAAGTGGAAGGTGAGGTGCATGAGTTGCCCTTTCAAGTGTTAGAGATTGTTTCTGTTGACAGGTTTCCCGTCGTGGAAGGTAAGAAGTCTGAAGCACCCATGGCCTCTTTGAATGATACCAAAGCCCTCATGAAATCTAGATCTCCCCATGGTGGTTGGGGAAAATTAATTGAGGTACCTGAGAAGAAAGATCATTGTGGTTTTAGGTATCAGCCACCCTCCTTCGTGCAAGCTAGTTTGTTTCCTCTCAAAGGGAAGCAGGTTCTCCCAATTTCTGAAGTGTTCATCAGTGTCGGTACAAGTAAATAAGGACAAGTGCTCACATTAGGTGATGAAGGTGACGACGAAGATGTTTCCAGATTTATCTATCAGATTACGCCGGACCAGGAGCTCAACAATTGGGTTGCCGTGGACATCCCTGAAGTTTTTTTCCTTGATGTGTAAATTTCTGTTTCGATTAAGTCATATGCCCTGCCCAAGGCATAAAGGCAGCTTGTAGAAAGGGGCCCTTATGTTTCAATCTCCGTTTAAAATTGAATAAAAGTCGCACTCTCGCATACAATTTTGTTCCCTGACTTTTCTTTTACTTTTTACTCTTAAAAATAAAATGCCAATGCTTTTATTTTCATATTCTAAATATTTCCTTGCACTTTCTAAAATAAAACATAAAATCATCAATCATGCAGATCCGTCTCGAATTCCATCAAAAATGATAGTGCTATGGTTCCTAATATCCTTGAGAATTTAGTTGACCATGCTAACGGGGATATTGGGGAAGCTCTTGAGACATGAAGAGAAGGTCATCCGACCATATCAAGAAGATATAGAAGTTATCAATCTCGGTACTGAAGAGGTAAAGAGAGAAGTCAAGATAGGTACTGCCTTGCAAAGTGAAGAAAAGAAGGGGTAGATTGAGTTACTTCGAGAGTATGCTGACATCTTCTCCTAGTCGTATGAAGACTCGCCCAATTTAGACACTGATATAGTGATGCACAAATTTACGCTCAATCCAGAATGTCCTCCTATAAAGCAGAAGCCGTGAAGAACCAGACCTGACATGGCTTTGAAGATCAAAGAAGAAGTTCAGAAACAGCTTGATACAGGCTTCTTATCTATGATACATTATCCACCATGGATTGCTAACATTGTGCCTATACCTAAGAAAGATGGTAAGGTACATATGTGTGTTGACTACCGAGACTTGAATAGAGTAAGCCCGAAGGATGATTTCTCGTTGCCTCATATTGATGTATTGGTTGATAATACTGCTCAGTCTTCAGTGTTCTCCTTCATGGATGGATTCTCGGGTTACAATCAAATAAAGATGGCTTCTGAAGACATGGATAAAACAAATTTCACAACTCCTTAGGGTACCTTTTTCTATAAGTTCATGCCTTTTGGTCTCAAAAATGCTGGTGCTACATATCAGCATGCTATGGTGACTCTCTTTCATGATATGATTCATTAAGAGATCGAGGTGTATATGGACGATATGATTGCAAAATCACAAACTGAGGAAGAACATTTACTCCATTTGCAGAAGTTGTTTGATCATATATGAAAGTTTAGGTTAAGGCTTAATTCTAACAAGTGCACCTTTGGGGTTTGATCGGGTAAGTTACTTGGTTTTATCGTAAGTCAGGGAGGAATTGAAGTAGATCCTGACAAGGTAAGAGCAATACAGGATATGTCGACGCCGAAAAATGAAAAAATGAGTATGTGGGTTCCTTGGGAGGTTGAATTACATAGCCAGGATCATTTCTCATCTTACGGCTACCTGTGAACCCATCTTTAAATTGTTACGTAAGAATCAAGATGTCCATTGGGATGATAGCTGTCAAGAGGCCTTCGAAAAGATTAAACAATACCTTCAATAACCAGCGGTACTCATACCTCCAGTTCTAGGGAGACCTCTCATTATGTACTTGACTGTGCTTGAAGGGTCTATGGGTTATGTGCTCAAACAACATGACAATACTGGACGAAAAGAACACGCCATTTATTAAATGAGCAAAAAGTTTATTGATTGTGAATCAAGGTATTCATTACTTGAGAAAACTTGTTACGCTCATACGTGGGCAGCTCGATGTTTGAGGCAATACATGTTGACGCAATCTACACTTCTGATATCTAAGATGGATCCGATAAAGTACATCTTAGAGAAACCACACTTACGGGAAGATTGGCTCGGTGGCAAATGCTTTTATCTGTGTATGACATCCAGTACGTCACACAAAAGGCTATAAAAGGTAGCATTCTTGCAGATCATCTTTCCCACCAGCCATTGGAAGAGTATCAGTCAATGAAGTTTGATTTTCCAAATGAGGATGTTATGAAACTTGATGATAAGGAAGGAACCGAACTAGGGGAGCGGTGGACTCTCACGTTCAACGGTGCATTAAATGCCATGGTCCATGGTATTGGGGTAGTTCTGACTTCTCCACGCAATACTCACATACCTTTTATAGCCAGGCTATGTTTTGATTGTACGAATAATGTCGCAGAATAAGAAGCTTGTGTAATGGGCCTTGAAGCAGCCATTGATTTGAAAATTAAGATTCTTGAAGTTTATGGGGATTTTGCCTTAGTAATATACTAGGTACGAGTTGATTAGGATACACGACACCCTAATTTAGTTCTATACCGGGATTACATATTAGAGTTGTTTCCCGCTTTTGATGAGATCACCTTTGAGCATATTCCTAGAGAAGTAAATTAGTTGGCAGATGCTCTAGCTACTTTAGAAGAAGTGTTCAAAGTCATTTATCCGAATCATGCGCCCAATATAAGAATCATTTGTTACAAGGAGCCATCACATGTTTTCCCTGCTCATTATCTCGCAACTAAAGACGTGTCAGATGAAAAGTCGTGGTATTTTGACATCAAAAGATATCTGGAGAAGAAAGAATATCTCGAGGGTGCTACGATTTGTGATAAGCGTACCCTTAGAAGATTAGCATCCAATTTTTTACTGTCAGGAGACATTCTATACAAAAGAAATTATAATTTGGTTCTGCTCAGATGCATGAATAGACACGAAGCAAAATCCATCATACGAGCAATTCACGAGGGCTCTTTTGGGACACATGCCATTGGATATGCTATGGCCAAGAAAATATTACGAGCAGGTTATTTCTGGATGACGATGGAAAGTGACTGTTGTATGTATGCGAAGATGTGCCACAAATGTCAAGTTTACCAAATAGGGTACATATTCCTCCCACTCCTTTGAATGTGATTACTTCACCATGGCCTTTTGCAATGTGGGGAATTAATATGATTGGACGGATTGAGCCAAGTGCTTCAAATGGACACAGGTTCATTCTCGTTGCTATTGACTACTTCACCAAGTGGGTGGAAGCAGATTCGTACAAGAATGTAACTAGGCAAGTCATCACTCGCTTCATCAAGAAAGAAATCATATGCCGTTATGGAACTCCTAACAAGATCATCATGGATAATGGGTCGAATCTCAACCATAAAATGATGAAGGAGATGTGTGAAGAATTCAAGATTGAACACCATAATTCATCACCCTATCGGCCAAAGATGAATGGCACAGTCGAAGCAGCTAACAAGAACATAAAGAAGATCGTCCAGAAAATGGTGAGAACATACAAGGATTGGCATGAGATGTTACCTTTTGCTCTACACGACTATCGAACTTCGGTGCATACTTCCACTGGGGAAACTCCTTTTTATCTAGTCTATGGTATGGATGCGGTGCTCCCAGTCGAAGTGGAAATTCCTTCATTAAGGGTTCTGGTGGATACTAAGTTTGATGAAGTTGAATGGATTTAAACAAGGATCAACCAACTCAATATCATTGAAGAGAAGCTCCTATCAGCCATTTGTCATGGTCAATTATATCAACAGCGTCTCAAAAGAGCATTTGAGAAGAAGATTTGACCTCGAGAGCTCTATACAGATGACCTGGTCTTAAGGAAGATTTTCCCAATTCACTCTGATCCAAGAGGCAAGTGGACTCCCAACTATGAGGGGCCATACATCATGAAGAAATCTTTCTCAGGAGATGCTCTAATTCTAACAGATATGGATGGGGAAGACGTTCCACTTCTAGTCAATTCAGACTCAGTAAAAAATACTACGCATAAAAAGATCTGCTAAGTCGAAAACCCGAAAGGGAGAATTAGGAAAAAGTTAGGGCTAAAAAAAGAAGAAAAGAAAGAAAAACAATAACCTGCTAAGTCGAAAACCCGAGAGGGCGGCTTAGGCAAAAATGGGTATCCCGGTGGATTGAAAACCTGAAAGGGAGATCCAGGAAAAAATTAGGGACTAAAAGCGAGACACTACAGTCTCAAAACTCTTCAAGAATAACAAGTATACCCTCTTACACTAGATGAATCAATTCAACTATTATCCTTCGGAAGCAAAGCACTAGGACGATCAAGGGTATGAGAACTATAGAAATATCAGTTTTAATGGAAGTTTGAGATTTTCTTATTGCCACTTTACTTATTGTATTTTGTATTTTCTTTACAACTTTCTCATTTAGGAGTTGTTTCCATGTACGAATGCCTATTCACAAGCCAATCTCATTAATAAAAATTTTCCTTTCCACCAAAAAGTTTCTTTGTTATGTCCTTTTTACTTTATTTTTCGTATGCGAATTGTGATTTAAATTCTTTATTAGGCATTGCATTGAAAATTATAAGGCAATAATATTCACAATTTAAGATGTGAAACACGACGTTACATAGATATGAAGGCATCCCAAGAGAATTCCATGACATTCAAACGTTGTTTTTCTATACAAGTAGTGAGTCGTAACGGTCACCTCGACCTAGCTTTTGTCATCATCACCCCCCTACATACGGTTGAGCATCCGATTCTCTAACACAAAGAAACTTGGGGAATTTGAATAGATCCATGTATCTACCCAACCATCCACAAGAAGTCCAGGGTGTAGAGAAAGTCAGATCAAGCTACTGCTCCCCAGCAAGACTACAATTCAATCCCTAACAAGGCTATAACTCAATTCTCGAGTTTTCAAGCACCAATCCGTATTGGTATCTCAAGACAACGAGCAACAGACCCCAATGAGCCCAATCACTTGCACTCTGCATATAGTAATCACATTGCATATTACATTGCATCCTCAAACGTGTAGCATATCCATTAAAATGGATCATTACGCCATATACTTCAAAATGCATACGAAGCATAAGCCAAATTTGGTACCTTTCATAAAAGCCCAAATCAATCCTCAAAACAGTAAAACATCCCCACAAAGATTTCCATCCTAATTATTCCCAGTTGACATCCGTCATTACACTACAAACTAAAAATAAATCATGGTGCAAGTATGTTGTACTCCCAACTCTCAATACACTTTATCTTTTCTTGGGTCGTAGGTCGTCCGTAGTTCTTACCCTCATGTTATCTTTTCTTGAGCCATAAGTTGTCTGTAGGTCTTACCCTCATGTTATATTTTCTTGGATCGTAGGTTGTCCGTAGGTCTTACCCTCATGTTATCTTTTCTTGGGTGGTAGGTCGTTTGTACGTCTTACCCTCATGTTACCTTTTATTGGGTCATAGGTCGTCCATAGATCTTACCCTCATGTTATCTTCTCTTGGGTCATAGATCATGCGCTGATCTTTACCTGTCGTCTTTACCTTTCTTTTGGGTCATGAATCCTACACGATAGATCATTCGCGGTCGTTGATTTTACCTGTTGTTTTTACATTTCTTTTAGGGTCGTGAATCCTACACGATAAATCCTCCGCTATCGTCAATTTTACCAGTTGTCTTAACCTTTCTTTTTGGGTCGTGAATCCTACACAATAGATCCTCCACTATCGTCGATTTTACCCGTTGTCTTTACCTTTATTTTTGGGTCGTGAATCCTACACAGTAGATCATTCACTACCGTCGATTGTACCCATTGCTTTACCTTTCTTTTTGGATCATGAATCCTACATGATAGATCCTCCATCATTGTCGATTGTACCCGTTATCTTTATCTTTCTTTTTGGGTCGTGAATCCTACACGATACATCCTTTGTTGTCGTTGATTTTACTTGTTGTCTTTACCTTTCTGTTTGGGTTGTGAATCCTACATGATAGATTCTCCGTTGTCGTCAAGTTTACCCATTGTCTTTAAGTTATCATGTTGTCATTAATCATACTTTCAGTCACCACGACATCATCAACCATATCTTTTCAATCACTATGACACCCACTTCCCCGAGAACCTTGTATTGGCACTGTTACCCTGTTACAAGCTATCACTACTCAACCACATTTATCCATCATGACCAGTTCACCAGAAATTGAATCTTTTATCCCCATCAAACATCACAAATAAATAACACTCACACCATCTCTCCAGGATAAATTTCAGGTCTTGGTATTTAATCTTCTTCCACCTTAAATGATCGAAAGGATGACGCCAATCTCACTTTCAGGTTTAAGACGATTAAATAGGGGCAGTTGTCATGCCCCAAAATTTTCCTACCTTTTCACTTTCATCTGGCTTAGGCTTTGCATTTCATTTGCATCATTTTCATCAGGACATTCAATAAAGTAGGGGTTCAGAATCAGAGGTTGTGTTAACTAGGGTTTAATATTGGTTTGAGTCTTCTACATTCTACAGTTGATTTCCTTGGCTCCTTCTTGGGCAGTGGACAGCGGAATCAGGTTTTGAAGTATGGTTATCATGAGTTTGTTATTCATCCATGTACAAGGCCATTTCTCATTCAAATTCATCAAGATCTTGGATTAGGGTTTATTTCCTTATGTGTGACTAAAACTCAGGGTTTTCTCCTCAGTTACCATCTCCTAAGTCATTCAGTCAGGAATTAGGGTTTGGTTATTCCTTGGTTCCAAATTCATTGTGTATGACTATGTTCATCGATTTAAACTCTGTGAATTATAGTTAGATCTCGTGGGCCATCTTGAGCATCTTCCAAGTCTTATCTTCATCAGAGGGTCTCTAATGCAATGTTAGGGTTTTGTTCTTTAAACCAAGACAACTTTGTGGATTGAAATACAAGATAGGAGGCCAGAGATTCATTGAGACCGAGGTGTGGGATTGATACTTGTAAAGAAAAATTGATGTGGATAAAAGAATTGAAGCAATGTGAATTTGTTATTATGGAAGTGTTCATTCATGTGATTTGTTTGATGTCATGAGTTTTCATAATGTAATACAGTGGGAGAAATGACTCAGGTGTTTTGTGTTTGATCGCAATTGTTGCGGATAGCAAGAGTCGCCACCGAATTTTCTTTTATCCAATAAAGGAAAGGGTGAAAAGAACAGGAAAGACCTTTTGAGAATTTTCTTGAGTTCGAGGGGTGGGTTATGAAAAGGGAAGGTGTTAGCACCCTTTTCATCTGTAGTTATCTGCGGGCTCTTAGTTGCTAGCTCACTTTGAAATGCTTTGATTGAAATGTGTTTTCTGATAGGTTTTGAAAGTATTTTTGAAAAGTGCCTTCGTTTAGGCGAACTTTTTTATGATTCTCGTATATATAAGAACACATACAAAGAGTTGACTTTTGAAAATATTTCATGGAAAAGTGTTGGTGTTTTTGAAAGATTTTTTGAAGATGATTGTGAGCAAGCAACAATGAACGTTCTACCTACTCGATAAGTCTTAGTTCTTTTCCTCCTCCTTTAGATATTGCTACCTTACCATTGATTGATAAGAAGCCCTATCATTGGATGTGAATGGACGGGCGTGGGTCGTCGTACAGTCATAGAAAGCAACATTGTAGGATACCTTAGCAATTTTTCGTAAGGGTATAAGATTGTTTTATCGAAGGCCACATCAAAGGGTCATCGAGGAACTACGATCTTGTATTAGAGGGTCATTGCTAAAGTATCCCACGTTCGAGGGATATGACTATTTTTCTCAAGGCAACAAGTGAGGTTAACCCTAGAGGTGCAAGTGTGCAAAGTGTTTATTTTCATGCATTCTTGTCTTGATATTAGGGTTCTCTAAGATTGATTTTATCTTTCCATACACACCCTACTTACTAGCAATAATATTGAAAGCGGTAAATTGCGGAAATGTAAATTCTACGCTATTACATCTTTTTTGGGGATGGGGGATAAAAATTTACAAATGGGGAATGAAAGCAATTAAAACCTATCTACTATTACAACCATATTTAATAATGAATAACAATAAAAATATAAAGGAATATAAAGATAGTAAAAAAAAGGAAAATTGTTTTAAAAAAAACTTTTATGTATTGACACATGCACTTATGTATTGATACGAAAACTTTTATGCATTGACGCATGCACTTATGCATCATTACATATCATTTCTTGTTCTTGAAAGTCAAAACCAACTCAGTATGAGTTGATACATAAAGGTTTGTGTCAGCTCATAACCTGTTTTGCATCGATGCATGCACTTATGCATCGATACATATCATTTCTTTGCTCTTGGAAATTAAAACCAACTCAGTATGAATCGACACATAATGGTTTGCATCGACTCATTTCTATTCTCTATCGACTCATTCGTGTTTTGTATCGGCTCATAACCTGTTTTGCACCTAATATGTGTCGACTTATAGAGATATGCATCGACTCATACTGCTGTTTTTTACTTCTAACATTTTTCTTCCGCATATATGAGTTAGTTCTCAACACATGGTTAATGAAAATGGAAAGTAAACATATGGTTAGCTTCAGGGAAATGATATCTACATTTTATCTTCATAAATGAACCACTAATGATGCTTGTATGAAGAGTTCAAAGTCAAGAAAACTTACATTGAAACTGAAATTTATGTTTTGATTTAGAGTTGATGTATTGTCTTGGAGAAGTCAAGTGGCCATTTTTGAGTTTGGAGAATGGTGATAGTGATGTTACAGAAGTTTCACTTGTGTTTTAACAATTTCTATATGATGTATGTGGATGGTTTGTTTGGACAAGATTTGCAAGGTTTGAGAGATTTGAAGATTTTGGTTTCAAAGCTCAAGAGTGGAGGTTTTATGGACAGTTGTGATTTTTTTGAGAGTATGAGGGGTTTTGAGAAACTTGTCTACACAACAAAAACTTCTGGCCCTTTAGCTTGCAAATGGCCTCTCTATTTATAGAGAAGGTTTGAGAGGATGATAGAGTTTGTTTCACAAGCTATGGAATTCTGGTTTGGTTGAGATGAAACAACCAAGTTATGTGAAATTTGATGTCCCAATGCATGGTACAAAAGAGATCTGAAGTGCCTAGGAGTTTTTAGGCATGTTGCTTCTTGCTTTGACATTGTGTATGCAGAAAAAATAGTTGAGAGGCTCAAGGAGAGCTGACTTTGTATAAAGCATGACTTATGTGAATGGCAATGATGCCTCTGTGCCATAAATGGAATGGTGCAATGAATAATACTTGAATCACTTGGGTAATGGTTCAATAAATTGTGTAAACATCTGATTATAGATAGATTTACAAAGTCAAAAGGCCTGAAAATTAAGATTATACAGCACATCATGCAAATTGGATTATGTGTTCTTCAACAAAATGACTTGCAATTCAAGAATGGATGCCCAACTTCATGCCCTTGAATCTCCTAGCTCAAGTATGATAAATTAATGCTCTTGGACATTTTGGAAAGCTTGAAACATTGTCTATATATTTCATGTTGACCATTTTGGATAAATCAAATTGGAACTTGATGAAAAATGGCCAAGAAGTTGAGATAAAAATTGACCAAAATCTGTTGAAAATTTCACTAAGTGTTTATACAAAATGTCATGACTTCATGGGCTCATATCTTCAAATCTAAGCATTTTTTGGACATCAACCATCTAATACAAAGTTGTAGAATTCATCAAGATCTACGACTTTCATGTTGAAAGTTTTCTTTGAATCATCTTTCATCTTGGTAAAAAATGTCATGAAGTTATGAAATTATCATATTTAAAACACTTAGAAAAATTTATGTATAGAAAATGTTGACTTTTCCAAAGACTTTTTGACTTTCTTGATTTCTTGATGATCAAGTTTCATATTTTTAAGTGTCTTGATGAAGTGTGATCTTTGAAACTCAAATTTGATAAAAAAGTTAGAGTTTGACTTTTCAGTGTACGATTGACTTTTTCATTAGTTGACCAAATTTCATCTATCAATCCAATGATCTTGAGAAATTTTTTGAGCCATGAAATTAGGTCAACATGTTGTATTTGAATCCTTGAGATTATACTTTAAGAAATTAGATCATGTATTAAGTCAAACGTCAAGAATCAGTCATTCTTAGTCAAAACCCTAATTTTGACCATTTTGCCCTTTTGATGATTTGAACATTTTTCTTGAGGAATTGTGATCCAAACTTAATCAATTGATGCATATGACTTCAAAATGTTGATATTGGTCAAAAATCTTGAAGTTTGACTGTAAGTTGACCACAATTGACTTTTTACCCAATACATTTGATTTTTAGTCATCTGGTCAATTGGCTGAGCAAAATTGTGATTTCAAGACTTGAAATTTGACATGAGTATTCTTAAAGGTCTATAATGATCCATGCAAGTAATTTGAGGAATTAGAAGTCTAATTGTCTTTGTGAAAATCAAAACCCTAATTTGAGGCATCAGTGTTTAGGAGATAGTTTGACCTAGTCAACACTTGTGCAAGCTTGAACCATTGAAGATCTTTGTGAGAAATGTCTTAAGAAATGAGAGGGAAAATTTTGGGGTACAACACGTGGGTCATGTCAAATTGGATTAATCATCTAAGGTGTGAGTATGGATTATTTGAGGTTTAAAGTCCAACCTTAGTCATTGAAGGTCAATATCATCCTTCATCATTATTCTTCGAGCTTCATTCGTTCCTTGTGCCACTGGTTTGCAAAGAAGACTTGAATCCATCCAAAAAGTTCATTCAAGATCGTGTTATTCATGTTGGTTCAAAGTTTGTCAACTAGTTCGTTCATTGAGTTCAAGATTCATTCATCTCACCGTGAATCGTTAAATTTTGATTCAAATAAAGACATGACCACCCATACTAATCCATTACAAGTCTTTTACAAAAAATCCCAACTGCCATTCCAATTTCCGTTCATCACAAAAATTACGAAAATTATGAAGTCGATTTCATTACAAAATCCAATTATCCGTAATAACATTTCCATAATTTCAAAATTACATTCAATAACCGCCCATTACAAACTCATTACATTAAAAGAAAAGATTACAAAAATACTAAACCTATTCTTCTTCAATTCTTCAAGGTAACATCACTAGGCTTCCATCATTGCAATTTCATCAAAACATCATCACTAGCCAAGAAACCTTCATCACCAACAATTCAAAAACAGTCATGCACAATTAAAACACAAACAACATACCTTGTTGTCCAAAATTTTCTTTGCAAAACCTAATCAATGTTGTTATCCATAAACCTATAATCTTGCATAGAAAAAAGAGATTAAAGATGCGCCACAACAATCCCAAAACCTGCGTTGCATCACCCTGCAAGATACTGTCCAAAACTAGTCTGCTATACTAGTTTATATACATAGAAAAACCTGCATCATACAAAGCCAAATATAATAGTCCAAATACTACTGCAAAATTTTCTCAAAACGACCCAAAGTAGTCCACCACTTTGCTGTCAAAGACCTGTTAATTTTCCCTGCAAAAACAATCAAAATACAGTTCATAAGACTACAAAAAACTGTTGCAATACTGCTCCGCATGCTTGCAAAATGCTGCATCATTCAGTTTAAACCTTGCACAAGAATGGCTAAATAAAACTTGCAACAAAAAGTCACAAAAACTACATACCATATTTGTTCAGACAACTCAAATTCCCCCCCCCCCCCCCCCCCCCCCCAATTTTCATCCTTTTTCACCTATAAAAACACTCTCTAGCGTCTTTCAAAGCCATATCATAAAACTACCCTGTTGCAAGGTAACCAAATCACAATAAACCTTCACATAAAACTCAATCGACCCCTCACTACCCGACCCTTACACTATGCCTTCACTCAAATCTCACCTTCATCCTCTTCAATAATACTGTAGAAACCATAACTCCCTACTTCACTTCCCAACCTTTGCTGAACTCTTACAAAGAAATCCATTAAAGAAGAATACATTGAAATTCTACACAAAAAATTACAATCTTACTCCAAGTTTTATCCACGAACCTGCAACAGTAAACATAAAAATATACACAGAGGCAACTGACCTGCAACATTCAACAACAACACATTCGTATAACCAGTCCAACACTAAACAATTTTGTAGAGAAGAAGATGAGGAAGTAGTAAGAAGCGATAGCACAACTTACTAGAGTTCAACCTTTGTCACATCCTCTTCTTCGTTACCGAAAATATCCATATCATTTCTGCAAATCGCAATAGAGCAACAACCACATCAACATCAACACAATAATTTCCATATTTTTTAGAGCAGAAGGATTAGAAGTAATCAAGAAAGCATTATTACCTCTGGTTTTCCTTATTTTTTCATCGTTGGTATCGACATCGAAATCCTCGGACCATCTCTGAGTTGGTGAGTTTTTGCTCCCTTTCTTTAAATATGTTGCTTGCTACGATGCTGTTAATAATAATTGCTTTTGATGTGCCATAACTAAGGTTGTTGTGTTGTTGTTCTATAAGAGCCAAATCTAAATGGTGATTTTTGTTGATTGTGAAAACCAGTTGAAGAAATAACAGAGAGAGGAAATTGGAAAAGATGAAATTGATTGAATTGAAAGAAGGAAACTTTGGAACAGAGACAAAGTTTTGCTGTTGTGAAGTCGGGAGAGGAAGCAAAGAGGGAAACCGTGAGAGAATGATGAAGAGGGTAACTCAGTCCCTATTTTAATTAATCTATTGAAAAATAAAAATTTAATTTTGACTTTTTCCTTTCCCCATGAACACTAGTGGCACTTCCCTTCAAATTAGGGTTTCAAAACCCTCTATATTCCCCCTAAAAAACAAATCCAAGTTTGGGCTTTATTTTTGGCCCAACCTGTTTCATAGGTTTATTTTTATATTAATTAAAACATAGAAATAACGAATGAGTAATATGTCATAGTGGTTGAAGCGTTAGTCTGTAGGCGTGAGGTACTGGGTTCGAGACCCCTTGGGGGCATTTTTATCACTTTTCTGCATTTTTGTCTCCATTTGAACCCATTGACTATTTGGTTACTTAATTGATTTGAATGATTATAATAAGTGAATGAGCAGATGGTGCAGTGGTAAACGTGTGTGTTTGAATACTTGAGATCACGAATTCAAGACCTCATGAGACACTTTTACCATTATTATGCTTTTTATCCTTTTTAACCCAAACTTTATTTTATTTTCAATTAAACTGTAAATATAACAGAACAACAACTTGGTTCAATGGCAAGGCAAGAGTGTTGTAACCCAGGGGGCATGAGTTCAATCCCTATTTCTACTTTTTCTTTAAAATTCTAAGTTTCAAGTGTTTTTTTCTTATTTCATTTTAAATTTCATACAAAAATCATAAAAATAGAATTAGGTTTTAATTTTCTTTTAATTTTCTTTATATGATGAAAATACCAAAAATATTAGAATTAGGTTTTAATTTTCTTTATATGATAAAAAACACCAAAAATATTAGATTAGAAGTTTAATTTTCTTTTGATTATTTCTCTACTAAAAAAAAAAATTAGAATAGAGTAGTTTCGAAATTTTGATTTCCCATTTTTAGAATTCCTCGATTTCACAATTCATAATAATTTAGAATTAGATTTTAATATTTTATTTTCACAAAATATCATAAAAAAGTTAGTGTTATTTTCTTTTATTTACTTGATAAAAATCATTAAAAAAATGTTAAGAACTTAATTTCTTTATCGTAGTTTGATTACTTAGTTACATGTTCCCTTAAGTGATTCCCCGAATCGATTAAATTCATGTTGATCATTTCATGTTGAATTAAACATTAGGGTCAAAACTATGTATGATAACTTTATGATAGAATTTCCCTTTTACACACAACATTAGGTCCATCTTTGTATGACAATAATTAGGTTTTTTAGTCTCCCCCTTAGACTCTTTCTTCTTTTGTAAATTAAAATAAAACTTCTTTTCTTAATCAAAAAAATCAAAAACACTTAATCGTTATTCAAAACCATTTCACATTAACAAAAACACTCAACAAATCAAAGACATCCTCAAAATGGTATGTTATCTTCATTCTACCGTGATACTGGCCGTGCTTATTGCTAGAATGCGTGCATTAACGTCACCCACTAAAAAACACCAATAAACCAACATTTTCAAGAAGAACTACGGTGTTCTGATTCCTTCACGGGATACGTAGGCAAAGGGTTGTGAGACCCTCACGAACACATTAATAAAAACTATTTCATTCCTCTTAGAAAGTATAGTTAAAGATAGACACATCCTTAGAAGCAAACAATCAAAATGGATCTCGTTGAGTACAACGAATGTGAGAGGTGCTAATACTTTCCCCTCGTATAATCAAATTTCATATCCTCTCTTTTGGTTGCAAGACCATCTTATCTATCTTCTTGTGGTTTTCTCAATATTTCCCCTTCCTTTAGGATAAATAAAGTTTGGTGGCGGCTCTGTGTTTTTTGCCGATAGCTTCAATTACCATTTATCATTAAATTTTCATGACTACCATTTAACATTTTTTATCATGATTACAATTATAAAGTTAATTTGAAAAGATTCTGATATGTTTTAGTTATTTCATAAGTTTAAAAAATTAAAAAATCTCAATTGATTTTATTTTATTTTATTAACCTTTCTATAAAAATCTAAAATAATTCAAAATATATTTTATTTCAAATAAGGATCTAACTAATTACAAAATAATTTTTATTCTTATGTTTTTATAATGACAAACTAAATATTTAACTTTGGAATAAAAAAAAGTTATAATTTGTAGTAAGAAGGGTAATCGTGATTTTTACCGATACTTTAGTCCTTATGTTTAATATTTATTAAAAATATGTGATTTATTTAAATATTTCTTTAGTCTTTTTTATTATATCATATTTATAATTTTTATAAACCTATAATGTATAACAGCTGCCCATCAAATTTTAGTTTTAAATGAATATTTATACTTCATGATATCTTGAAATAAGTTATGTAGTTGAAATTAGTTAAAATAATGAGATATTTATGTTTATAGTTTAATATGAATATTTCTCATTTATAGATCTTTTAACATTAATGATTAGATTTATTACACATAAATGATATATTTTAAAAATAAGCTATGCACAAAAACAACCAAAAAATTTAGAATCTATTTGTATAAATAAGATTCCAAACAATATAAAGATTATTAAAAGTATAAAGTTTTCATCAATGATTTATTCTTTTATATTTATCTTAGATCTTCGAGGTTAATTAATATTATGTTCTTGATAAAACAAAAAGACATATGAAAGATTGCTCAAAAGGAAATAAAAAGTTATTATTAAAAAATGCAAAATTATTATAAATCTTAAATTATAGAAAAATAAAATATATTAATAATATATTTATTATAATTAATTAAAATTAAGGTTATTTTTATTTTTATTTTTTATGAAATAGAAAATGTTCATAGTATTATATACACTTGAAATAAAATAAATATGTATCATTTCAAATCTTTTCAATAAACCTTCATAAAATAATAATAAAATATTATTTATATATGTAAATTAATTATATTATATGAATTTATTTTATATATTAATTCAGGATTGCATCTACAATAATAAATTATATAAAAACTAATACAATATTGTTTATACAAATAAATAAATCTACTATAATAATGGACTAAAAAATAATTCACAGATTTTAACTTAATGCACATAAGATATAAAATATTAAATATAATTAAATAAAACTTAGAGGAGCAGGTGGGACGGCGAGGGCGTCTCAAAAAGTCGGTGTCACCGTCGCCAACATCTGCAAACCAGAGTACTCCGTCTGATGATTCCAAGAGTCCGCCTGAGACTACTTTGCAAAATCACCAAGCTAGTTCTAGTAAGGTGGTGCAAGAGGAATTTATTGAGGAAGTTAGTGAGGAAACTCCCAGTGATGAAACCCTAAATTTGAAACCAGCTGAAGGTCAAAAATTATGGATAGATATGTTGAATGACAATAAGAATCCAGCTAAAGGAAGAAGCATGAAATATATTGCTCCAAAGATTATTAATGGAGACATCGAGGTACTGATTGAAGAGGAAGATTTGATTGCATAAATTAAATTTTGGCAACCATCACTTGTACTTTATACTTTGGGAGGGAAACTAAGTATGAATGCTGTGAAAAATTTTATGATGAAGAACTGGAAAATTGTGCAACTTTCAGACATGTATTATCATGAGGAAGGATATTTCATCCTTCGATTTAAGTCATTTAGGGAACGTGATGAAGTTCTGATGAAAGGCCCTTTCTCAATTAGGAATATGTCGTTGCTTCTATGTGAATGGCGTTCGGATTTCAACTTAAAGAAGGATATCCTTATAACCCTTCCAATATGGGTCAAACTTCCTCATCTGCCATTATATCTTTGGGGTGAAACGAGTCTCAACAAAATAGGGAGTTTCTTAGGTAACCCGGTAGTGACAGATGAATGCATAACTAATAGACTTCGGATTTCGTATGCTAGGATTCTTGTTGAAATGGACATTACAAAAGAGCTATCTAAGGAAATTACTATTTGTGATAATGATGGTGAAAAGATTAACAGAAAATTGAATATGAATGGCGTCCTATTTTCTGTGGAAAATGTCAAAAAATAGGTCATAATTGTGAAAAACCTAAAGTAAAAGGTATACAATGGAAGCCTAAACCCCCAGTTATTGCAAAGAAACCAATTGAGACCAAGGATTTTGCAGAAGTTGCTAAAGTTGCTGATGAGAGGACTTTTCTAGTTAAGGAGATTCCAAATATACCTAAGTCATCCTCTGCTAAAGAGAACTCAGAGAAAAGTGGGAAAGATCGAGGGAAGAAAATTGTTAAAGACCCAACTAAAGTAGAAGATGCTTGGACTGAAATCAACAAGAGTGGCAAAGATAGAGGTAAGAAAATTGTTGATGATTCTTTTGGTTCTGTAGCTTGTGTTAATGGTTTTGATGCCCTTCAGATTTTGAATGATCTGTTGGTGCTATAAAACACAAGACAATGATTGTTTGCTAGAATCTTAGGGGGGTGAATAAAATAGCTAAGCTCAAGGAGATTAGCTCCTGTCTTCTGGAGCTTAGGGATTATATCAATATTTTGATTGAGACTAGAGTGAAATATGGTCAAGCTAGTAACATTAGAAATAAGTTGATTCTTATTGGTCACTATGTTGATAATTATATGTTTATGATAATGGTAGAATTTGGTTTCATTGGAATCCTAATAACATTGAGATCAAGGTTATCTCTTCTTCCAGCCAAATGATTCATTGTGGGGTTTTTAAAAGTCAGGGTGTTTTCTGCTATTAGCCTATTGCTATCTATGGCCTTAATAAGCTTGATCAAAGGAAATTTCTTTGGAGAGACATTTGTAAGTTGCAGCAACAGGGTCCCTAGATTCTTATTGGTGATTATAACAATGTTCTAAAATCCCAAGATATAATAGGTGGAAATATTGATACTGATGTTGAGGTTAGAGATCTGCAGGACCTAATGGATAAGGGCTTGGCTGAGATGGATAGTAATGGTGATTATTACACATGGTCGAACAAGCATAGTATTGGAAATATATATTCCAAAATTGATAGAGTCCTAGCTAATTCTGATTGGTTTCAATCTCATTTAAATGTTACTCTTAAGAATTTACCTCCCCATGTTTTTGACCACTCTCTTTTGGATTTTTCTGATAAGAAATCTCAAGTTAGGGTTCATAAAAGATTTCATTTTATTAACTCTGTGATTGAATCTGATGGGTACAATGATGCTATAAAAATAGTTGGAATGAACCAATGGAAGGTAGGCCTAGTTATATTCTCTGGCACAAGTTGAAAATATTGCAACATGTTCTCTTCAATATGAATAAACCTTTGATCCTTGCTAAGCAGAATATCTTGAAGGCTAGAGATAACTTGAACCATGCATAGACTGAGTTGGTTGCTGATAGGATGAATTCTCTCAAGATCCAAAAAACAAGGATTGCACTGATGATCTCATCATGTGGAATGAGGTGGAAGAAGCTAATCTGAGACAAAGGTCTAAAATAGCCTGGTTAAAGGCTAGTGATGGTAACAATTTGTATTTTCATGCCTCAATTAAAGAAAAATCTTAATAAGAATTCTTTAACTGTGTTGGAAAAAGATAATGGTACTATTTTGACTTCTCAGGATAAGATTGAAGAAAAGGTCCTTGATTATTATAGAAATCTGATGGGTAAAAAGGTGAATGACTTGTAATGCATTGATATTGAGGCTATGAGGAGGGGTCCCCAATTACATAGGTTGCAGAGGGGCAATCTGATTCCGCCCATTAGTGATGAGGAGACTTTTGCTTCTTTGAATGGGATTTATGACTTGTCTACTCCTGGCCTAAATGGTTTTAATGCCAAATTTTTTAAATATAGCTGGGACACCATAAAGTATGACTTGACAGCTACTATTTAGGAATTTTTTTATAAAGGGAATCTCTACAAAGCTTTTAATTGTACCCTGGTTTCTCTTATTCCCGAGCATGACTCGGCTAAGAACATCAAGGATTTCAGGCCCATATATGCTTGTACAATAGTCTATAAAGCGATCTATAAAATTTTGAAAACTAGGTTAAGTAAAATAATTGGTTATATCATCAACCCTACTCAAGTTGTTCTCATTCAATAGCGGAAAATTCAAAGCCATATTCTTTTGGCTTATGAATTAATTAAGGGTTACAGTAGGTCTGGCGGTCATCCTAGATGTATGTTTCAAATTGATATGCAAAAAACATATGATATGATTAATTAGAAAGACTTAGAGATGATAATGCAGGAGATTGGTGTTCCCTCCAAATTTATTATTTGGATTATATTTGGCCTCTCATCTATTTCTTATACGTTCAATATGAATGTCTATTTGAATCAGATTTTACAAGGCAAGAGAGGCATTAGGCAAGGGGACCCTATTTCCCCTTACCATTTTGCTATTGTCATGGAGTATTTGCATCAGTGTCTTGTCCAAATGCAACTTAATCCTAACTCCAATCACCATTCTAAGTGTGAGAATTTGCAGCTGGTGAATCTTATGTTTGTTGATGATGTGCTCCATTTTTCCAGAGGTGACGTTCATTCTATGGAGTTAATGTTTAAGTCTTTCAATAATTTCTTGAGGTCAATAGGTATGAAGATAAACTCTTGTAAGAGTAAAGTATACTTTGGTGAAGTTGATGTTCTAACCAAGGATAGAATTCTTAAGTTAACTGGCTTTCTTAAAGGTTGCCTCCCCTTCAGATACTTAGGAGTTCCCCTCACTTGTAAGAAGTTAGCCATTAGCCACTACATGGGTATGATTGATAAAATTGTTTCTCATATTCATCATTGGTTTCCTAAGCTCCTTAGTTATGCTGGGAGGCTCCAGCTCATAAAGAGTATCTCTTTTGCGATGGCAAGTTATTGGATGTTGTGCTTCCTTTTCCTAAAGTGGTTATTAGGAAGATTGATTCTATTTGTCACTCTTTCCTTTGGACAGGTAAAGATACTCCTAGTAGAAAAAGTTTAGTTGCTTGGGATAAGGTTTGTAAATCTATTAAGCATGGTGGTCTAAGGCTTATCAACCTGTTTTCCTGGAACATTTGCACCATGTTAAAGCTCTTATGGGACATATGTAACAAAGCTGACAACTTGTGGGTGAAATGGGTTAATTCTTATTATCTTAAACACAAGGATATTATGGAGGCCAATATAAAAACTAACAACACTTGGATAATGCATAATATCTTGGCGCAACGAGACTTCATTTGTGTTAATCCTAACTTGTGGAATTACATGATCCAGAAGAACCATTTTAGTACCAAGTATGTGTATTTGAGTATTGTTAATGGGCTTGTTGTTACTTGGAGCAAGTTATTGTTTAGTAATCTAGCCAGACCGAGAGCGTAAATGGTGTTTTGGCTTGCCTGCCATCACAAGCTGGCGACCAAAAGTAGATTGTTGAAGTTTGGTATGGTTGATGAAAGTGACTGCATTTTTTCAAAAAATAAGAGACTGTCAATCACTTATTTTTTTTATTATGTGAAGTTTAAGGGTATTTGGCAAGAAGTGCTTAATTGTATTCAGATTATGCATAATCCTAAGAAGTGGGAAGATGAATTGAACTGGATCCTTAGTGTTATACCCCAAAATTTCCCCTCTCATGTTTTCCAGGATTTTCTCTTACATGGGTGATTACAAACACTTGCTTAAAGAAAATAAGAATTTTGAAGATAAACAAGGTATCTTCGATCGGAATTGAAACAAGGTGTCTTCGGTTGGCATCTGAGCAGGTTGTCTTTCGATTGGAATTTGGACAAGGAGCTTCGATCGGGTGTCCAAAATCCTTCGACATAAACTTGGTTCACAAGACTTCGACTGAGAATTGGTTGTTTCATGCCTGATTCGATTGACAAGGAAATGACTTCCCCTGTGCGTGCCTTCAACACACAAGGCCAAGACTTCTTCAGATTTGCCTTCAATTCACTAAAAAAAAGCTTCCTTTGACCCACAAGGCAAATACCTCCTTCGTGCCTGATTCGATTCACTAGGCAATAGCCTCTTTTATGCTTTCTTTTGCCTCCCTCGTGCTAGCATCCATAAGGCATTGGCTTCCTTTGTGCTAGTTTTGACTGGGCAATGGTTCCCTACGAAACGGTTTTGATTCCACATCTAAAATCCTTAACACATAATTCTCCACCTTTTGACACCTAGTAAGGCCTATTCGAAGGATAAAAAAATGATTCCTTCGAAGGACATGCATTTGGTCCATTCGAAAGACATACAATGGTTGTAAATAATTTTTGCTTCCTAGCCAAAGTCTTGCATACTGCCAGGCCCAAGCCTTCTGCACAATCACATTCATGATAAAAGAAGATTTGAATGGACAGAAAAGAGCTTTCGATTGGGTTAGTTGAAGAGTTCAGATCAAGCTACTATGGAAAATAGTGGCTCAATCGAAGGCCACAATGTTGAAGCCTTGGGCAATTCGAAGGAAGGTGAGAAGGTTTATATAAAGCCTTCGATTGATAAAGAGCTGAAGCAACATTTGACCAGTCAAAAAGGAAGAGTTGATGCTTTGATTGGTTGAACTTAAAGAAAGGAAATCGAAGAAAGTAACGCTTGGGGACTGATCGAAGAAACTCTGGTGAAGAAAATTCTGAGCAATTTGAATTCGTACAAGGCGCCAAACATAACATGTCCAGGTTCATGCAACCTACAAAAATGGCAAGAATATAACATAAATGGATAATTTTCAAATTCTTGAATTTGGTTTAAAGGCCATGTTAAAGACTTGATTCTTTCCATGTTTATCAAGCTTCACACCCCTATATAAAGACAAGACTGCATCAGAACAAACATGAGGAGATTGCCTATCGAAAGAACACCCGCACTGCCTCAGAAAGCATATCAAAATTCTAACCAGTTTTGCAGGCACCCTCAGTCCAAACGAATACCATATTTGTACTCCTGAGATTCCCAAGAGTATACTCCAAGCCAATCTACACCCAAAAGTGCCAAATCAGAACATCTCATCCTTGATTCAGTACCTTCCTCCGCAGGCAATTCATCAGACGCCTCCAACAACATTCAATGTTGGATTGAAGGATAATATCCTTCACTAGATCGAAGGATAACATACTTCACTGGATCGAAGGCCACATATCTTCACTTGATCGAAGGCCACATATCTTAACAGGATCTAAGGCCATCCTTCATTGGATAGAAGGCCATCATTTTTCTTTGATCGAAAAACTCTTCTTCTTGTATTTATTTTTATTTTTAATCATTTCTTTTAAATCAACAATCAAATAATAAAAATCATCATAAAAATTAGGATTAGATTTTTACTAATTAAATTATTTTCGGAACTAATTAATTAATTAATTTTAACATCTTCTTCTCAAAAATAAAAATAAATTAGAATTTAGGTTTAATTTTATCTTTAATTCATTTTCATTTCATAAAAATCAAAAACAAAACAAAAAGATTTCCTTTTCCTTAGGATTTTTAGACGTTCTTTTCCATTTCGTGCGCATTTACATTCATATTATTGTATCTGCCTACTGGAAGTAATAGTTAAAATTAGGACTTTATTTTCTGCTATATCCCCCTCATTTTTAGACATGTAAATACCCCTCCCCGAAGCATTGTAATAGCGTAGATTTAAATTCCCGCACTTTAAATTTCTGCAATATCTAAACTTCTAGATGTATGACTAATAGGATTGTATTACAAATATTAAAATCAAAACGCTAGCAAACTTAACACAAAAGACAAATAACAGAATATAACACACCTTGCACATATACACCTCTAGGGTATGCCCACTTTGGTTGCCTTCGGAAATAAAACAGTCGTGTCCCTCGAAAGTAGGGACACTTTAGCAAAGACCCTCAAATCAAAAGATCATAGTCCCTCGATGACCCTACAACGTTTCCTTTCGGTAAATGATCTAGTACCTTAAACAAAATTGCTAAAGCGTCTCTATATGTTGCCTTTATCATTGTACGATGACCCACAAATGTCCCTCAAACATCCAACGATAGGGCTACCTACTCACTAATAGTAGGATAGAATTATCTAAAGGATAGGAGGAAAAGAACAAACCTTTCGAGTATAAGTAGATAGTTCATAAATGCTTGCTCAAAACAAAACTTTTACACTTACACAAAAAATTTCAAAAACACTTTCAAAAAACGCTTTATCAACACTCTTGAGGACTGATACAAGAGTTATCATAAAGAGAATCGCCGCACTAAGGTAATTTCAAAATACTTTTCAAAACACACAAAGCACAAGGTATTTTAAAATGAGCTAAGCATCTAAGAGCCCATAGAAAACTACGGATGGAAAGGGTGCTAACACCTTCCCTTTCCATAATCTACCCCCCTTACTCAGAAAATTCTCGAAAAAGTCTTTTTCTATTCTTTTCACCCTTTCCTTTGTTGGATAAAAGAAAAGTTGGCGGCGACTCTTGCTTACCGCAACATTTGCGAATACAAATGCAAAACCAATATAACAGTCGGTTCTTCCACCATATCACAGAACTGGCGACTCTGCTGGGGACACTTTATAAAGCGGGGTTACCTTAGTGTTTAGTTCATATTTTTAATTTCTTTACATTGTGTATTTGTATGCTTTATATTTAAAGGGCTTACTCGGGTTTACTTGTAAAGATCCTACACCTGGATCTGGGGCACATTTTTAGGTAAGCAGCAATAGATCATGGAGATTGTACGGTGTAAACTGATATGGTTGAAATGATAGTTGCATTAGTGTGACACATTTGTTGGTACCGGTATCCCTTGTGTTAAATCGAGGAGAATACAGGCCGTTGTGTGGTGTCATAAAGCACTAACGGACCTTAGAACCTTAGTTGATCAAACTTGGACATTAGAAAGTAGTGAGATAGCCGGCCTCGGTATAAAGCTGAGAATTGGTTGATACTCGGTGCTACACTCATTGAGATCGGATTTTCGGGATATTTCGGCCGCGAGAAAAGATCGCCTGAGCTGAAACAATGCCTGATAAAGAAAGACCAATGATATTGAGACTCCTTAGAACCTGATTACTTTTCTAGGACAGGTTGAACCAACTAAACTTCAAGATGGTACTTACCTACGAACCCCATGAATGCCTAAACCTAAGGATGCTTGTGTGACTTGTTTGCTTTCATTCCTTGCAGGTTTTTGGTTATTATTTGATGCTATGAATCATTGTCCAATAACCTGGATTTCTAGCAGGACTCACTTGTCTTCATCACCCTATATTTTTTGCTTAATGCATAACATATACATCATAACATCATGTCATAGTATTTCCTTAACCATTTCAAGGATCTCAAAGGGTCTGTGGTGCAGGTTATGATGAACCAGGTGTCTGGCAAGGGGCAAGGGGAAAGGGGATTTATTTTCCTCTAGCCAATGCTATCAAAAGACTAAAACACGATGGCTTGAGTCAGAGGCTATGACCCACTCGACATGGTGAGCTTTATTCTCATAAAAGGACCTTCAACGATACAAAGTCCTTCAAGAAAAGTTGTAGTCAACTCCTAACATCTTATTGTGTTTACCCTGCGAGATCCTTGAAAACATCGCATAAGCATATCATACATGTCATTGCATAGCAGGTATTTCAAGACAAGTTTCTTATCTTTTCGCTGTTTATTTCAGCCAAAGAAATGGCTCTTGAACAAACAGTTAAAGATCTTCAAGCTCATAACGCTCAGTTTCAGCAAATGTTCCTGGCTCTGGCTAAGGGGAAAGAAGATCTGAAAGCTCTGATCGTCAAGGAGATGACCAAGAAGCCAAAGAAATCAGCATGTGTCTTGAATTTGGGAAGAAGGTTTAGAGGACCGGCCAAGCGAGCTCTAGATTTATCAACCCTATCAAATGAAGGGGACAATCAAGAAGAGAAGCCAACAGAAGAAAACAATAATCCAGGGTCTGAGGAAGATGAAGCTGACTATTCTGAGGAGCAATATCCTCCTGCTGATGATAAATACAAACAATTAGGGGATCAGCTCAGTGCTTTGGAGATCCAGAGGGTAGCCGGGCTAGATTTTGAAGAGCTAGGACTGATCTCGGTGGTGGTCATCCCGCAGAAATTCAAGGTCCCCACCTTTTCCAAGTACGACAGTGTCTCCTGCCCTAAGCTGCACTTAAGGTCATATGTTAGGAATATTAAACCCAACACTACTGATAGGAATCTATGGGTCCATTCCTTCCAGGAAAGTTTGGCAGGAACTCAGCTAGAATGGTTATATCAACTGGAAAGAACCAACATTCGTAATTGGGAAGATCTGGTTACTGCTTTCTACATTCAGTACCAATATAGTGTTGGCTCGCTCCAACCCGTACACAATTGCAAAGTATGTCTATGGGTTCCGGCGAGGGTTTCAAAGATTAAACCCAGAAATGGATGGATCTTGCAGGTATAGTTCATCCTCCTCTATCTTATAGGGAGCTGGTAGACATGTTCTTGGGCACTTTGTCTGGTCCATTCTTCAACCACTTGATTGGAAGTTTCTTCGGCTGGATTCACCGAGTTGATACTGACAGGTGAAAAAGTCGAAAGCGATATTAAGAATGGGAAGATTCCAATGGTTGCACCTTTTTGTACCCCAAAATTTTCCCTCCCGTATTTCTCAACACATGGCAAGTGAGGTCCTCAAATTGCTCAAGGAAGTCCAAGAGTTGACCAGATAAACTCTCTCCTAAGGCAGTCTACCTCAAATTAGGGTTTCATTTTTCATCAAGATATATGAACCACAAAGGACTCAAATGATCACCATTTTCCTAATATATTCTCAAGATCATCCATGACAACTTTCAAGCCTTGCAGAAGAAGTTTTCTCAGTCAATTGCTCAAATGCCTGAAAATCGACTGTACTAGGTCAAAAGTCAACAGTGGCCCATATACAGTCAAACTTTAAGATTTTTGGTCAACATCCTCATTTTGAAGTTCTATTTATCATTTGATCAAGGGTTGATCATGATTCATCAAGGATTTCTCACAATTCATCAAAATCCAAAAGTTGCTAAATTAAGGTTTTGTAGGAAAAGTCAACTCAACTTTGACCAAGCATAACTTTCTCATACTTTATCAGAAACGATCAATCCAAAGCTCATTTTGAAGAGGATTCAATTCCTTAAAATTTATCTTCATCTCCCAAGTTCAGAATATGCACTCACAAAAAGATATGAATTTTGACATTATAGGTCATTTTGAAAAGTCAACAAAAACACCTTTTGGGTCAAAGCTTCATACATGAACATGGAAGACTCAATTGAGATGAGACCAAAATGTTTTCTTAGGGGACATCCTAAGATTTCTAAAAAGTCTAAGAACACCTCTCTAGGGTCAAAATTGAGAGAGTTATGCATTGGCCAAGTTGACCCTTTTAGAAAAATTGCCAAAAGTCAACATTGATCAAATTTGCATTTTTCCAAAGGGGCCCATGTTTTCTTGTTTGAAACATGTTTCTAATAGGACCCAAGACCCCTGAGCTTTTCCACCTATTATTTTAATATTTTTATCATTTATTTTTATTTTTTATTTATTTAAATCAAAATAAATCAAATTAAATGGTAAAATAATAAAATCAAATCAAATCTTGGATTTTTTGTGCATCTTTTGAGTCTATGTACAGCTAGCAGGGTAACCAATTCATGCAAGATTGATTTGGGTTGAAAAAGATTGGATTGAAGAAAATTTGGAAGGATATCATATGCCATGAAAGACCAAATCAAATCTTCATAATGGGCAAGATTCAGTTCGTTTTTGTTGACCTAATGTGTTGCATTACATATACATAACATAGCCAAGGCAAGAGAGAGGTTGAACAGTCGTGCACACCCAAGAACAAAAACTCAAATTTTGGTAGAAAAGTGGTGATCTGATCTCTACCCTAGAGGAAGATTCAAAGCTTTCCAACACTCCTAATCGCATCCTGGAGTGTCTCTGAAGCTAACTGGATCAATTGCAAGCCTCCTCGTGCCCATAATCGACCCATAGCAGTCACGCAGTTTGCCTAAAAAACTCGTTTTTGATTTCATTAATTTACTCATCATATGTACGTTTTGATTATATATTCTTGTTCATCATTGAGTTTGCAAGTTAATCATTCTATTCAATTGCATTTTTGATGATTGTATGTGAAACTGCCATAGCTAGGGTTTTGTTTTCTCGTTTAGGGCTTTGCAGTATAGGCTAAATTGGACGTTAATTCTGGTACCATGATACTCGTGAGGATGAGACGAGTTGATTGGTACCTTTGAATTCCATTTATCTTGCTTTTGGAAAATTTTTGAGATGCACAGGTCTGTACCTACAACGAAACGTCCGTAGGTAAAAGCTTGTTTACCTAAAATGATGGTTTGGTGAAGAAGACGATGCGTGGCACTCCCTGGTTGGGTGGTTTGAATTTTAGTGCGTTTTTCCATTAACCATTATTTTTCATTTATTATATTTTGTTTTCATTATATGTACAAACAAGTCAAGTAGATCATTTGGCAAGCGTGCATTGGAAATATGTATAAGGACTTGGGTTCGATCCCCAGGTCCCAAACTTTGTTCATATTATTTTGTTTCATGAGATCAGGTACGCTGTAGCCTCCAGCGTCCACCATAGGCCATCCAAATTCCACCATCAGATCCATCAGCAAGCTAGATCCAATGCTCAGGTAGCAGGAGGCCTACCGTGCTCCTCAAGTTAACATCCATACTGAATCCAGCGTAGTCAAATGTGCTTGGATCATTTGGGCCAGAATTTCAGCAATATGCCCCCCCCCCCCCAATTGCTAAGCACAAGCCCATCTTTCCTTTCTTATTTCTTTTATTTTTATTTAATTCTTTCAATACTTATTTTATTTATTCTTAATTCACAAATTAATCTTTTTTCATAAAATCATAAAATCAATAATTCACAAAAAAAATTAGGATTAGTTTTTTTTAAATTATTATTATCAAAATTAATTTAATTTAGTTTAACTTAGGATAATTGTAATTTATTTTCATAAATAAAATCAAATAGAAATTAGGTTAAAACTCTTGATTTAATTTAATTTTCTCTTTTTCTCGAACAAATAAAAAACACAAAAATAAGTTTTTTAGAATAAATTAATTTATTTTTCTTAATTTAAAATTAGGATTTTCTTTTTAATTTAATGATTTCTTTACTTTCTTAAATAACAAAACATGACAAAAACATTTTCTTAATCAATCGCAATTAGGTTTAGACAAGGGTCAAAACCCTAATTATCTCATATTTGATTCATCGCGCGCGTGTTATTTATTTTGCCAATATTTTTGTAACTGTTCATGGTTTGTAATAGTTTAATCTAGGACTTTTTACTTATCGCTTTTCCCCGGGTTTTTGGCCATGTAATTAATCCCCCTCCCCGAAGCCTTCTAATAACGTAGATTTACTTTCTTGCATTTTAATTCCCGCAAATATTTGACTGTTTAGATGTATGCTATTAGGATTGTATGACAAGAATGCGTGACAAATTAATACAGTTAGAAAACCCTAATGTGCAAAGACAAATAACTGAAAACAGATCACTCGCACATATCACTCTTAGGGTATACTCACACTTCGGTTGCCTTCGGTAAACGATCATTAAGTATAGGGTGTCTTAGTGGTTGCCCTCCTGTCTAAAAAGATCAAGTGTCCCGTTCAAATGTTGCCTCGGAAATGTTGCCTCGAATATGATCTTAAGACTCTAGGGTTATTACTAAGGTGTCCTAACATTGCTTTAGTGATCATATGTCCCTTTAGAATTGACCCTTACAACTCCAGCGACGGTGCTACCTGTCGTACCCCAAAATTTTCCCTCCCATATTCTTCAAGAAATTGCCAAGTCAAGCTTCAAAATTCCCCAAGGGTTGCACAGTGCAAGGGTCTCCTAAACAGTCAAGATTAGGGTTTTTGTTCTGATCAAGAAAATGAAGTTTCCAAAGGTCCAATCAAGTCCCAAATGCCTACAAATATGGTCAAGCACCCTCATATCAAGTTTCAAGACTTTCAGCACAAAATTGCACAGTTAAAAAACCTAATTGCACAACAGTCAACTGTAGGGGCAAAATGGTCATTTGACAGTCAAAAGTTCAAATTTTTGGTCAACATATCATTTTGAAGCCACAAACATTATTTGATCAATGCTTGATCATGATTCTCAAAGCTTGGCTCAAAAATCATCAAGATGCAAAAGTTTCCTTATTTGGACAGCTGAAAAAGTCAACTGTAAATTGACCAGGGCATAACTTTCACATGGATTATCAGAAAAATTCCATCCAAAGCTCATTTTGAAGAGAAAGACATTTTCTACAACTCATCTTCATACTTCAAGTCCAAGAAATGCTCTCACAAAAAGTTATCAATTTCAACATTATAGGTCATTTTCAAAAGTCAACAAAAAGGGACTTTAAGTCAAAGGCCATAACTTGAGATTGGTAAATCAAAATGACATGGGACCAAAGGCATTGGTTAGAGTACTCAAAGACCTTCCCAAAATGTCCAAGAACATGAGCAAAGCTTAAAAATTGAGCAAGTTATGCCTTGTGGAAGTTGGGAAATATTTGGATATTTTGAAAAGTCAACATTGCTTCAAATGACCTAAAATTGCTAATGGGCCCATTTTTCTTCCATAATTCATTATCCCAAGCATGCACACGACCATTAGGCCCAAAGGGAAGTTTTTCTCCATTTTTATTTATTTATTTGGATTTTTTTATCATTAATAATTCATTTAATTAAATAAAATGCATGAAAAATACAAAACTAATGAAATAAAATCTTTTTGTGCAGAAATTATTCTCATTGGACACTCAAATTCGTGCATGACCAATTAGGGAAGGATTGGATATGATTTGGTATCAATTTGCATGAAAAAGATTGAAAAACTAATGCTTGAAAAATCAAATCTCATAAACCATCAATGCATGGATTTTGATCAAATTTCTTGACCTAATTCACTCTATACTTAAGCCTGAACACAAACCTAATGCAAGGAACCAAGAAGCTGCGCCAGAAACCCTTGCACGAACTTGAAATTTTTGCAAAAAAATTCAAAACTGAAAACACTTTTGCAGGGCGATTCAAGACCAAATAGTGATTCCATTGCATTCCTAGGACATCAAGCAATCTTCCTGGATCAAAAGCATCAATCCTAACCCCTTGAATCATTGTACAGAAGTCCAAATTTTCTCACTTTTTTTCATAATCGTGCTTTACAATTTATGCATATTCATGGCATTTTATTTATAGATTCATGCTAAGCAATGTATTCTAAAGCTAACCATGTACTTTGATTGGATTTTTGTGCATTATATGCGAATTCACCATGGATGCAGATTAGGGTTTTGCAAGTTTGAAATTGGGGGTTTCCAAACGCGGTAAAATTAGACCACCATAGTACCATGGCCATGATCAGCACGCTTGGACAAAGAGGAACCTACCCTCGCGCTCAATTTATGGGGCCTTATGGCCTATTCGCTATTTTTTAATATGACATCTATAGCAACGTTTGAAAACCGTTGCTTATTGTTTGTGTATTTCAGAAAAAAAGAAAACCTAACGAAGAGGACGATGAGGTGGAAGGCGCTGGTTGGATCATTCAAATTCTGCGCGCGTTTTTAAGCTACTGACCATTTTTTCTTTTATAATATTTGTTAGTTATTATATATTAAACGCGTATGGGTTGATTCAGTGGCAAGCATAGTTGTTGGTAACATTCATGACCTGGGTTCGAGCCTCAGGTCCTCACTATGTCCATATTATTTTTCAATTAAAATTCACATGCAGATTCAATATCAAAGACCATCATACACCTTCATAATCTAACCGTCCACGCGTTCAGTTGCATCAAATCAAAAGCCATGATATGGAGAGCACGGTGAACTCCAGTCAACGCTGATGCACGCTAGCCACGAGAGTCAAAAGGGCCTCAGAATATTGGGCCAGATTGCTAAAGATTTCACCTCCATTTGGGGACAACACCCCCCTCCAGTTTGCTTCTTTTTACTTTTCTATTTTTTTTCTTTTCTTTGTTTTAATTAATCTTTTTTTTAATGCTTTAATTTAATGTTTTCATAAAATATAAAAAACACATAAAAAATCAGAAAAGAGAAAAAATAATAAATATTTTTTATTTTAATATTTTTTGTAAATAAGTTCATGAATTAATTAGTTTTAAATTAGGTTTTAATTTTAACTCTTTTTAAAAATCTAAAAAAATATAGAACTAGGGTATGTGATAATTTTTTATTCCTTTTTATTTTTTTATTTCATAATAATTAAAATATTAAATATTTATTTTTGTAATTTAATTACATATAAAATAATTAGGTTTAACTTTAGGATAAAATTTGATCTTTTCATAATAAATTAAAAACAAATAGAATTAGGGTTAGCATTTAATTTCAATTAATTCTTTTTTTCATTAAACATAAATACCAAAAAATACCAAAAAACAACTTCTTTTCTTTTTAATTAATTAATGTCACCATTTAATTTAATTTTTGCAAAAGGGTCCAACGCCCTCGTTTAATTCCTATTTAATTCGTGCGTTTATTTTATTCTTTATAATTTTGATGTATCTCTCCCAAGGCCTTGTAATTAGTTTCTCGCATTTTTAATTCCTTATTTTCTTTTAATTCTTTATTTTTCTGTCAAATCGGGTTCGAGAAATTTTGGCGATGTGGACCCGCGCCTTTTGTAATAGCTTAGAATTTTTACTTTCCCGCAATATTTTTAACTGTTAAATCAAGGCATGAAAGAATGTATGGACAAAAATAAAAACAAACGCTAGATCACCAATGACATGACAAAAGACAAAAATAAACGAATCTGACACACAAATCACACACCACCCCTAGGGTACGCCTCACTGTTGCCTTGCCTCGAAAGGTGATCGTCGAGTAGAGGATGTCTTAGTAAGTCCTCATGATCCGGGAACCTGGCATGAGGGTAGCTTCTAAGGTGTCTTCCTATTGCTTCGGTGATCACCATGTCCCGAACCCCGAATTGACCCGAACACCTCCAACGGTGGTGCTACCTACCTCTCAATGGTGGGATAGCACTACTTTAAAGGACATTTACACAGACGAATTCCTTAGGGTAGGTAGGTTCTCGTAGATACTTGCTCTAATTTCAAAACAAATCCAAAAATACTTTTCACACCGACACCTTTTCAAAAAGCTTTCGAAAGCAATTTTTCAAACACTCTTGAGGACCGATACAAGAGTCGAACTGGAATTTTCAAAGAAACTTTTTAAAACCCACAATTGAAAAGCAAACAAACAATTTTGAAAACACAATGAGCAAGTATCTAAGAGCCCATGGATAACCATGGATAGAAAGGGTGCTAACACCTTCCCTTTCTATAATCTACCTCCCGAACCGAGAGCAATCTCTATAAGGAATTTTTCTGTGCTTTTGTCCTTTCCATTTGGAGAAAATAAAAGACGGTGGCGACTCCTGCTTCCGCGACATTTCGCGAACCAGCGTTAAAAAGTCAGTTCCAGATCCACCAATCACAGAACTGGCGACTCTGCTGGGGATCCTTCATAAAGTGAGGTGTACCTTAGGGTTAGTTCATAACTGTGTTTTCAATTGCTTTCTTTGTTTGCTTTAAATTGTGGGACTGTCTCGGGAGTTCTATAGATCCTAACCCGAATCTGGGGATACCTTCTTAGAAAGTAGCAACAAGACTGTGAGGGAACTGTGCGGGGTATACCGACATGGTTGAAACAGTCTGCTACGTTGATGTGGCACTTTGGTGTGTACCGGTAACCCTTGAGTTCAGTCAAGGAGAGTACGGGGCCTCCGCGTGGTGTCGTGAAGAATCAACAGACCTTAGGAACCTTAATTGAACTATCTTGGCCTCTTTAGGGTAGTGAGATAACTGACTTTGGTGCAGTCCGAGGTTGGTTGATACTCGATACTACACTCAATTGAGGGTTGCTTTCCTGGAATATTTCGGTCGCCAGTTCAGTGGCTAAATCGAAACGATGAACAATGAAAGCAATCCAGTGATATTGGGACCCTTAGAACCCGGTTACTTCTAATAGGACAGGTCGAACCCACCAACTTCAAGAGGGTACTACCCAGACCCCATGCTGGCCTTAAACCCTAAGGGCTTGTCTTGTGTGCCTTGTGTGCCTTACATGTTTGTCTTTGTAAATATCTGTGGTGTGTTTAATCATAGCATCATGACATCATCCAGCATCATATGCATTGACTAACCATTTCAGGGGTTCGAATCTTCATCTTTGTTCTTTGTTTTGTAGGACATGGAAACTGTTCGTAGAAAGACAATTCAAGTCAGTCTTGTAAGGATCCCTCCTCAGCTTAAGGAACTTATATCCAGGATTCCCGAGAACTCATCATTCAGTGAAAGACATGGAAGCCTCATCAGCTTGGTCATCACCAACATTGAGGAAGATATGATAAAGGTCTTGTTCCAATTCTTTGACCCTCTGCATCACTGTTTCACCTTCTTGGACTATCAGTTGGTACCTACATTGGAGGAGTTCTCCCGGCTCCTGAAGATCCCTATCCTGGATCAGCTACCCTTCAACGGTACAGAAAAGGAACCTAAGCTTGAAGAGATTGCTAAAGCCTTGCACCTACAGTCATCTGACCTCAAGGGACATTGGGAAGTTAGAAGTGGTATCAAAGGGTTCTTAGCCAGGTTTCTGTTTGAAAAGGCCCATGAATGTTGGAACTCCCTTGACCTACAAGCTTTTGAAGAAGTGGTGGCCCTCCTTGTCTATGGTTTGGTGTTGTTCCCTAATC
The DNA here is from genome assembly GCA_948472305.1 of Vicia faba. Taxonomy (NCBI): domain Eukaryota; kingdom Viridiplantae; phylum Streptophyta; class Magnoliopsida; order Fabales; family Fabaceae; genus Vicia; species Vicia faba. Next base: position 1,576,903,353 of record OX451736.1, on the reverse strand, counting down.
CAGATCAGCTTATAGATATCAGTGCTATCCAGATCTTTATGTCCAGGAATCCTATACCTACGTTGCTGGGGGACATCCTTCACTCATGTTACACTCGAACCATGAGAAAAAGAGGTGTCCTTATGTGTTGCACTCCTCTCCTGGGATGGTGGTTTATTTCGCACCTTCCACAATCAGTCCTGAAGAATGAGCGGGGTTTGAGATGGTCACAACGGTTGATGACTCTTACACATGCAGATATACATTGGTGCCCTAGGTCCAGAGAAGATGTCACTATCATTGATCGTTGTGGGGAGTACCCTAATGTTCCTTTACTTGGAATCATAGGAGGTATTACTTACAGCCCATGCCTGGCTTGGAGACAGTTTGGTTATGCTCGGAGGGATGGCCCTCATGACATGTTAATTCCTGACATAGTTTTTGACTTCGACAACGATACTCAAGGACTTCGCCAGAGATTTATCAGAGCTTGGAGGATGCCAAGTAGGATAGACAGCAAGACACTGGGGCACAGGAACTCCATCCCGTTGGAACCTTATCTCAAGTGGGTACGAGCCCGCTCCCAGAAGTTAGTGATGCCTTATCCTCATATGCTCCCAGTAATCAAAGAGCCAGTTTTGGAAGGAGAAGTGTCCTACACTATTCAGCACCCTGATATGCCCACATCCTTGGAAGAAATGCAGAAGAGCTGGATCCAGCTTAAAGAAGAACGGAATTCTCTTGAGACCAGTCTACATGCTAGTGAAAAGAAGGTCTTGGAGCTCACCTGCCTGTTGCATGAGGAGAGGAATCTCAACACTTACATAGCTCCAAAGAGGATGCGCAGTGTATTTTGGGATTGATTTGCTTTTGTATTATTTTGCCCATGAGGCTTTGATGTACCGAACAATTTTCCTTAATGATAACGTGTTTTCTTTTTGTCTACAACAAATTTGAACTTTCGAACTCTTGAATGCATTGCATAAACACATATCATTCATCATGTGCATAGCAGGTTTTTCCTCTTTTCAGGTTGCTTACAGTTCTTCGCTGTTTATTTCAGCATCATGAATCCTGACTCTTCGTCAACTGAGACATCCATCAAAGCTCTTCAGGCGCAGAATGCGCAATTCCAGGAATTAATCAAGGTTTGGCTCAGGGCCAAGAAGAGCTGAAGGCTCTGCTTCTGAAAAAGGAAAAGAAGAAGAAGAGAAGGACTGTTCTGTTTAGCTCGGGCCGAAGGTTTGGCAACACTTTGCAGAATGAAGAAGCTGGTTCTTCTGTTGGCAAGAGTACTCCTCAAGAGGCAAGGGCTCCTAGTCCGGTAGTCTCCGACAACGAGACTGATTTTGATGAAGAGCAATATCCTCCGGCAGAAGACCGTTACAAGCAACTGGAAGATAGGTTAAATGCTATGGAGATCCAACAGGTACCTGGGCTGGATTTTGGAGATCTGGGTTTGTCTACCGGTGTGATCATTCCCCATAAGTTCAAAGCGCCATCTTTCGCTAAATATGACGGGGCGTCTTGTCCCAAGCGACATCTCAGGTCCTATGTTCGGAAAATTCAACCGTACTCCGCGGATAAAAATTTGTGGATCCACTTCTTCCAGGAGAGTCTTTCAGGGACTCATCTCGAATGGTTCTATCAGCTGGATGGGACTAAGGTTCGTAACTGGGAGGAGTTGGCTACTGCTTTCTACAAGCAGTATCAATATAATGCCGACCTTGCCCCTACACGTACCCAACTCCAGGGTATGTCGTTAGGTTCAAGTGAAGGTTTTAAGGAGTAAGCTCAGAAGTGGAGAGACCTGGCTGGCAGGGTGCAACCACCATTGACTGATCGGGAGTTGGTAGACATGTTCTTGGGGACCCTATCTGGGCCATTTTTCAACCATCTTATCGGGAATTCATCTGCAGGGTTCACTGATCTGATTCTGACTGGAGAGAGAATTGAGGCTGGGTTAAAGTCTGGTAAGATTCCGAAGGGTGCATCGTCTAGTTCTTAGAAGAAACCCTTCAAGAAGGAGGCTAGTGCTGTATACGGCTCCCGGAGATCAGAAAGATTTGAGCGCCGCCAATCTGTCAGTGCGGTAACGATTGCCAAGCCTGCTGCCGCTCCTCGGCCGACCAATCCTCAAAGGGCTGAAAGACCCCGGAGAGAGTTTACCCGTTTGAGCATGACCTTATCGCAGATCCTGCCACAGTTGCTATCCACCAATTTAGTGACTGTCAGAGAGGCTCCGAAGTTCCCCAATACTGCATCTCCTAAGTACAACCCGAATGCTCGTTGTGCTTACCATTCAGATAGCCCTGGGCATTCCACTGATGACTGTTGGGCATTAAGGAGCAAGCTGCAGGACCTTATTGACGCCAAGGAAGTACAGTTTGAGGCATCTGAGAAGCCTAATGTAGTGACAACTCCCCTGCCTGCTCATGGAGTGAATGCTATTGGGGACGAAGAGGAAGTGGATGAAGCTGAGTTTGATAGCTGGATCTACCCGGCAACCGCCAGTGGACTTAACAATTGGAGTGCAAAGGACAATCTACCTGTTTCTCTTGTTACTAAGTAATGAATTCCTATGTTTTGGCATTTGTAATAAACAATAAATTGAACTCTATGGCCCGGTGTCTTACCCGAGGCACCGTGGTTTCATTTGTGAGGGCATATAAATTGTCATTTCATATATCATAAATGAAAATCTTGGACGTTTTCTCGCATTTGCAATCTTATGCTCCTTTTCTGTCTTTCTTTCCTTTACATATCTTTCAAAACAGCTGTATTTACACACACACTCACTCATACAGGTTTCAATCCACTATGGATCTCACTGATAACGACCCTACTACTGCCAGTTATGACTTCGAAAATCCGATCAACTTATCCGAAGACGAAGGTGAAGATGATTGCGAAGTTCCTGGCGAGCTTGCAAGACTGTTACTTCAGGAGGAGAGGGCAATTCAACCCCATGAAGAGCCAGTGGAAACAATAAACTTGGGTACTGAGGCAGACAGGAAAGAGGTAAAGATTGGTGCCAACCTAGAGCTCAGCGTGAAGCAACGGTTGACTAAGATGCTGCATGATTATATGGAGATCTTTTCCTGGTCCTACGAAGACATGCCCGGATTGGATACCGATATTGTGGTACATCACTTGCCTACTAAGGAAGACTGCCCTCCGGTTAAGCAAAAGGTCCGTCGGATGCGTCCAGAGATGTCTGAGAAGATTAAAGCCGAGGTGATGAAACAGTTTGATGCCATGTTCCTTGCAGTGACTTCTTACCCTCAGTGGGTTGCTAATGTGGTGCCGGTACCAAAGAAAGACGGTAAGGTCAGAATGTGTGTTGATTACAGGGATCTGAACAGGGCCAGTCCCATGGATGACTTCCCCCTACCTCACATTGATGTCCTTGTTGACAATATAGCTCAGCACAAGGTATTCTCTTTCATGGATGGCTTTTCAGGTTACAATCAGATCAAGATGGCACCTGAAGACATGGAAAAGACTACATTTGTTACTCAGTGGGGCACCTTCTGCTACAAGGTCATGCCATTCGGGCTAAAGAACGCTGGGGCAACCTACCAACGTGCCATGGTTGCTTTATTTCATGACATGATCCATCATGAGATAGAAGTGTATGTTGACGACATGATCGCAAGGTCCCAGACGGAGGAAGAGCACCTAGATCATCTGCAGAAGTTGTTTGATCGGTTGAAACTGTACAAGCTGAGATTGAACCCGAACAAGTGCACCTTCGGGGTAAGATCTGGGAAGTTGCTAGGCTTCGTGGTAAGTGACAAGGGCATTCAAGTGGACCCTACCAAGGTTAAAGCTATTCAAGAGATGCCAGTTCCTAGGACAGAGAAGGAAGTCAGAGGCTTTTTAGGACGCCTGAATTACATTGCTCGCTTCATCTCACACCTAACTGCTACCTGTGAGCCAATCTTCAAGCTGCTGAAGAAAGATCAGGTAATGCGTTGGAACGATGAATGTCAGGCTGCTTTTGACAGAATCAAGGAGTATCTCCAAGAACCACCTATCCTTATGCCACCGGTTGAAGGGAGACCTCTGATACTATATCTAACAGTACTTGACAACTCAATGGGGTGTGTGCTGGGGCAGCATGACGAGTCTGGCCGAAAAGAGCATGCCATTTATTACCTTAGCAAAAAGTTTACCGACTGTGAGACCCGATACTCACTGCTTGAGAAAACTTGTTGCGCTTTGGTATGGGCTGCTCGCCGGCTGAGACAGTATATGCTGACTCACACTACTTTGTTGATCTCAAAGATGGATCCTGTAAAGTACATATTCGAAAAGCCTGCTCTGTCTGGGAGAATTGCAAGATGGCAGATGATCTTGACAGAATATGATATTCAGTACACGACCCAGAAAGCCATCAAAGGAAGTGTATTGGCAGACCACTTGGCACATCAGGCCGTAGATGACTATCAGTCAATGAACTTCGAGTTTCCGGATGAAAGCATCATGATAGTGACTGATTGTGAAGTACCTGGACCGGATGAAGGACCTGAGGAAGGATCCCGATGGTCCATGCACTTTGACGGAGCCTCCAACACTTTGGGAAACGGTATCGGCGCCATAATCATATCACCCCAAGGTACTCATACTCCACTAACCGCCCGACTATGTTTCAACTGTACCAACAACATGGCAGAGTATGAGGCGTGCATCATGGGTCTTCAAGCTGCGATCGATCTAAGGATCAAGTTTCTGAGTGTCTTCGGAGATTCCGCTCTTGTGATCAATCAGATCAAAGGAGAGTGGGATACGAAACATCCGAATCTTATCCCTTACAAAGAATGTGTGTTGACCCTGATCCCCCACTTCACAGAGATAACCTTTGAACACTTCCCGAGAGAAGAGAATCAGCTGGCGGACGCGTTGGCTACAATGTCTTCTATGTTCAAGGTTAAATGGGATAATGAGGCTCCCCGGATCATCATCTGGAAACTGGACGAACCGGCATACTGTTGCGATCTCGAGACTGAATTGGTGACTGAGAAGCCTTGGTACCACGAGGTGAAGAGATATTTGGAAACTCAGGAATACCCTGAAGGTGCCTCTGTCAATGATAAGAAGTTCCTGAGAAGATTCACGGCAAAGTTCTTCCTTAGCAACGGCGTCTTGTATAAGCGAAACCATGATTCAACCTTACTGCGTTGTGTGGATAAGACTGAAGCAGAAAGGATCATGGAAGAGCTACATGAAGGGACCTTTGGTACACACTCCAGTGGACACACTATGGCTAAGAAAATTCTACGGGCAGGATATTACTGGTCCACGATGGAAGCTGACTGCTACCAACATTCTAGGACATGCCATAAGTGCCAGATTTATGCAGACAAGGTGCATGTTCCTCCAGTTCCCCTGAATGTTCTGACTGCGCCTTGGCCGTTTGCAATGTGGGGCATATATATGATTGGCGAGATTAAACCTACGGCATCTAATGGGCATCACTTCATCCTAGTAGCGATCGATTATTTTACGAAGTGGGTCGAAGCAGCATCCTATGCTACGGTAACCAAGACTGTTGTGGCACGGTTCATTCGGCATAATCTGATCTGTCGATACGGCGTCCCTGAGAGAATTATTACAGACAACGGTACCAATCTGAATAATAAGATGATCGCTGAGCTTTGCGAGCAGTTCAAGATACAGCACCACAATTCTTCTCCTTACAGACCGAAGATGAATGGGGTTGTAGAAGCAGCAAATAAAAACATCAAGAAAATCGTGCAGAAGATTACAGTGACTTATAAAGATTGGCACGAGATGTTACCGTTCGCTCTACATGGGTACCGTACCTCAGCTAGGACGTCAACCGGGGCAACTCCTTTCTCTTTGGTTTATGGTATGGAGGCAGTCTTACCGATCGAAGTGCAAATACCCTCTCTCCGGATAATGAAGGATGCAAATCTGAACGAAGATGATTGGATCCAGACACGACTTGATCAGCTCAACCTTATTGATGAAAAGAGACTTGCTGCTATCTGTCACGGTCAGACGTATCAGAAACGGATGATCAGGGCATTTAACAAAAAGGTCAGACCACAAGAATATCGAGTTGGGGATCTGGTAATTAAGTGAATCATCCTTCCTCAAAGTGATCCCAGGGGCAAATGGACCCCTACGTACGAAGGGCCATTTGTGGTTAAACATGTGTTCTCAGGAGGAGCAATGATATTGACCAACATGGATGGTGACGACCTTCCTCACCCTGCCAATGCAGACATAGTAAAAAGATACTACGCATAAAAAAGACCCGCTAGGCTGACACGCCTAGGCAAAAATTAGGGCTTCCCGGCGAACCAAAAGGGTTCGGGCAAAATGAAGGGATGAAATGAAAAAATCTGTACACCCGGCAAGTCGAAAACCTGAAAAGGCGACTTGGGCAAAAATGGGTATCCCGGTGGACTGAAAACCCGAAAGGGCGGTCCAGGCAAAAGTTAGGGATAAAGCGTAATATTATGTCTCATTGGATCACTTTGCATCCAGAATCCGATATCTTCATCAAGTTCAGACGACATCGATCAGTCAGCTTCATCTTCAACCAAGGTCATCAAGTGATGAGACGCTCGGAGTTATAAAGGCAATAGCAGAGTTGAAACCCAGTGGATCATTCATATTTCACACAGCTGTTTTATTTTCTTTTGTACAAAATTTGTATAAACTCTTTTGTTCGGCGGCGTTCTCTTACTAGGACGTCAGCCTCTTGTACACAAAACGCCTACTTACAGGCCATTCAAAATCAATACAAATATACTTTTCAGTTAAAAGTGCCAATTGTTTTTCTTTTCTGTTTTGTTTTGCGAAGAACGTCCAAGGTTCAATTTGTGATATATGCATTGACAATAATTTGCTAGCTCATAAATATTTGCATACGAAACAAAGGATTAATTACAGGTGACACTAGAAACAGGGGCAATAAAGAGTTGTCTAAGCAATCTAATTGTTCTGTCCTCCAAGGTACCAAGGTAGGTTCAGCTAAAGAACATGACCAGTACATCTTAATTCCCCAGAGAGTAAGTCAGCAGTCAGTGCATTCTTCTCCAAGCAGAGTTATCAAATCTCAAGGAAGTTGAGTATCCTCCAGTAGATCTCAATACTACTTCCCCAGCAGCATACATACTCATAACAAGCATCCCCGGCAGTCTTGGTCTAAAGATTGTTCCCCGGCAGTATATCAACATTCAAAGGAATCACTTCCCCGCAATCAAAACTTCCCCAAGAGAGTCCAATCCAATTCCCCCAGGAAAATTGGAATTCATCTCCCCCAAGCAGCAAGCTTATCCCCAGTAGATTCTGGAAGCTTATCCCTCGCATAGCACGAGCGCGTCGCCCAGCTTTATTTAAAGAGTTATTTCCTTAACAGGATATAACTGGGTTATCCTCAGCCAAAAGCAACGGAAAGAGCGTCCTCGACGAAGTCCTCTTACCCCCAGCGAAGTCTATCAACACTTCCAATACAGCAAGGGTATCACCAGCAAGTTATTATCAACAATTCAGCAGAGTATCTCTCTCCCCATAGAGTATTGCTTCCCAGCAAGGTTGCTAGAGTACTTTTCTCCCCGCAGAGTTATTCCATTCGCCAAGTTTATTCCCCAACGGAGTTACCTTCTCCTACCGGTACTCTTGCAATTACCATCCCCAGCGGAAGCGAAATCTATTCTTCAACATCAGCCCAGGAGTGACTTCCCGGAACCCGTCAAGGATTTACTTTCCTAGACAAAAAACATATTCATAAACATCACATACATCATTATAGCATGCATAGACGCATCATATCATACAAATCTCATTTATGTTGAGAACGTCATTGCTTGATCCATATCATGCATTGCATATGACTGACCTTTACCTTTCAGGAAAGATTCAGTTAAATTCTCAATCATATTTCAAGACCTAGACCGGTTCAGTTAATCGACTCCAAAGATTTCTTATCCAGTCCAAGGCCTTCTCTAGTCCAGCTAAGTCGACCCCAAACAGATTTGTCTGATGAAGACTCAGTAGAAGTTATCAAAGGTTTTTCTCAAACGTCCGCTTTTGAGATTATAATTTCCTATGGTTCTCTCCCCAACGGTGTGGAGGTGATAATTCCAACCCAGGTTTTTCTCAAACGTCCGCTTTTGAGATTATAATTTCCTATGGTTCTCTCCCCAGCGGTGCGGAGATGATAATTCCATCCCAGGTTTTTCTCAAACGTCCGCTTTTGAGATTATAATTTCCTATGGTTCTCTCCCCAGCGGTGCAGAGATGATAATTCCATCCCAGGTTTTTCTCAAACGTCCTCTTTTGAGATTATAATTTCCTATGGTTCTCTCCCCAGCGGTGCGGAGATGATAATTCCAACTCAGGTTTTTCTCAAACGTCCGCTTTTGAGATTATAATTTCCTATGGTTCTCTCCCCAACGGTGCGGAGATGATAATTCCAACCCAGGTTTTTCTCAAACGTCCACTGTTGAGATTATAATTTCCTATGGTTCTCTCCCCAGCGGTGCGGAGATGATAATTCCATCCAAGGTTTTTCTCAAACGTCCGCTTTTGAGATTATAATTGCCTATGGTTCTCTTCCCGATCCTGCGGAGGTGGTAATCCCAAGATTTTGCTCAATGATTGCTGTTGAAGTTAAAGTCACCCAAGGTTCTCTCACCGTTCATGCTGAGGTAGTAACCACCCCTGGTTCATTCATCACCGTTTGAAGCTCCAGATCCAGCTCCTGTAACCAGTCAGGACACATCTATACCAAGCATCTGAAAACTAACTCCTGCAACATGTCAGGTACTCATTTTTTCTTTTGCAGGTATGCAAGTTCTCGCTAAGGAATCTCTTACGCGATCAACATCCAGATGTCATCTATAAGCCCATCATCCTATCCATCAATCTCCAAATGGCATCTATAAGCCCATTCCCATCATCACACTGCTACTATGTGAGCGCAAATTTTTGGGCACTCTAGTGTTCAATCATCTTCTACCCTCGGATTACGAAAGGCACGTCAGCCAATCTGCATCCTCAGGTCTAAGAAGATTGAACAGGGGCAACTGTCGTACCCCAAAATTTGCCCTCCCATATTCTTCAAGAAATTGCCAAGTCAAGCTTCAAAATTCCCCAAGGGTTGCACAGTGCAAGGGTCTCCTAAACAATCAAGATTAGGGTTTTTGTTCTGATCAAGAAAATGAAGTTTCCAAAGGTCCAATCAAGTCCCACATGCCTACAAATATGGCCAAGCACCCTCATATCAAGTTTCAAGACTTTCAGCACAAAATTGCACAGTCAAAAAACCTAATTGCACTACAGTCAACTGTAGGGGCAAAATGGTCATTTGACAGTCAAAAGTTCAAATTTTTGGTCAACATATCATTTTGAAGCCACAAACATCATTTGATCAATTCTTGATCATGATTCTCAAAGCTTGGCTCAAAAATCATCAAGATGCAAAAGTTTCCTTATTTGGACAACTGAAAAAGTCAACTGTAAATTGACCAGGGCATAACTTTCACATGGATTATCATAAAAATTCCATCCAAAGCTCATTTTGAAGAGAAAGACATTTCCTACAACTCATCTTCATACTTCAAGTCCAAGAAATGCTCTCACAAAAAGTTATCAATTTCAACATTATAGGTCATTTTCAAAAGTCAACAAAAAGGGACTTTAAGTAAAAGGCCATAACTTGAGATTGTTAAATCAAAATGACATGGGACCAAAGGAATTGGTTAGACGACTCAAAGACCTTTCCAAAATGTCCAAGAACATGAGCAAAGCTTAAAAATTGAGCAAGTTATGCCTTGTGGAAGTTGGGAAATATTTGGATATTTTGAAAAGTCAACATTGCTTCAAATGACCTAAAATTGCTAATGGGCCCATTTTTCTTCCACAATTCATTATCCCAAGCATGCACACGACCATTAGGCCCAAAGGGAAGTTTTTCTCCATTTTTATTTATTTATTTGGATTTTTTTATCATTAATAATTCATTTAATTAAATAAAATGCATGAAAAATACAAAACTAATGAAATAAAATCTTTTTGTGCAGAAATTATTCTCATTGGACACTCAAATTCGTGCATGACCAATTAGGGAAGGATTGGATATGATTTGGTATCAATTTGCATGAAAAAGATTGAAAAACTAATGCTTGAAAAATCAAATCTCATAAACCATCAATGCATGGATTTTGATCAAATTTCTTGACCTAATTCACTCTATACTTAAGCCTGAACACAAACCTAATGCAAGGAACCAAGAAGCTGCGCCAGAAACCCTTGCACGAACTTGAAATTTTTGCAAAAAAATTCAAAACTGAAAACACTTTTGCAGGGCGATTCAAGACCAAATAGTGATTCCATTGCATTCCTAGGACATCAAGCAATCTTCCTGGATCAAAAGCATCAATCCTAACCCCTTGAATCATTGTACAGAAGTCCAAATTTTCTCACTTTTTTTCATAATCGTGCTTTACAATTTATGCATATTCATGGCATTTTATTTATAGATTCATGCTAAGCAATGTATTCTAAAGCTAACCATGTACTTTGATTGGATTTTTGTGCATTATATGCGAATTCACCATGGATGCAGATTAGGGTTTTGCAAGTTTGAAATTGGGGGTTTCCAAACGCGGTAAAATTAGACCACCATAGTACCATGGCCATGATCAGCACGCTTGGACGAAGAGGAACCTACCCTCGCGCTCAATTTATGGGGCCTTATGGCCTATTCGCTATTTTTTAATATGACATCTATAGCAACGTTTGAAAACCGTTGCTTATTGTTTGTGTATTTCAGAAAAAAAGAAAACCCAACGAAGAGGACGATGAGGTGGAAGGCGCTGGTTGGATCATTCAAATTCTGCGCGCGTTTTTAAGCTACTGACCATTTTTTCTTTTATAATATTTGTTAGTTATTATATATTAAACGCGTATGGGTTGATTCAGTGGCAAGCATAGTTGTTGGTAACATTCATGACCTGGGTTCGAGCCCCAGGTCCTCACTATGTCCATATTATTTTTCAATTAAAATTCACATGCAGATTCAATATCAAAGACCATCATACACCTTCATAATCTAACCGTCCACGCGTTCAGTTGCATCAAATCAAAGGCCATGATCTGGAGAGCACGGTGAACTCCAGTCAACGCTGATGCACGCTAGCCACGAGAGTCAAAAGGGCCTCAGAATATTGGGCCAGATTGCTAAAGATTTCACCTCCATTTGGGGACAACACCCCCCTCCAGTTTTCTTCTTTTTACTTTTATATTTTTTTTCTTTTCTTTGTTTTAATTAATCTTTTTTTAATGCTTTAATTTAATGTTTTCATAAAATATAAAAAACACATAAAAAATCAGAAAAGAGAAAAAATAATAAATATTTTTTATTTTAATATTTTTTGTAAATAAGTTCATGAATTAATTAGTTTTAAATTAGGTTTTAATTTTAACTCTTTTTAAAAATCTAAAAAAATATAGAACTAGGGTATGTGATAATTTTTTATTCCTTTTTATTTTTTTATTTCATAATAATTAAAATATTAAATATTTATTTTTGTAATTTAATTACATATAAAATAATTAGGTTTAACTTTAGGATAAAATTTGATCTTTTCATAATAAATTAAAAACAAATAGAATTAGGGTTAGCATTTAATTTCAATTAATTCTTTTTTTTTTCATTAAACATAAATACCAAAAAATACCAAAAAACAACTTCTTTTTTTTTAATTAATTAATGTCACCATTTAATTTAATTTTTGCAAAAGGGTCCAACGCCCTCGTTTAATTCCTATTTAATTCGTGCGTTTATTTTATTCTTTATAATTTTGATGTATCTCTCCCAAGGCCTTGTAATTAGTTTCTCGCATTTTTAATTCCTTATTTTCTTTTAATTCTTTATTTTTCTGTCAAATCGGGTTCGAGAAATTTTGGCGATGTGGACCCGCGCCTTTTGTAATAGCTTAGAATTTTTACTTTCCCGCAATATTTTTAACTGTTAAATCAAGGCATGAAAGAATGTATGGACAAAAATAAAAACAAACGCTAGATCACCAATGACATGACAAAAGACAAAAATAAACGAATCTGACACACAAATCACACACCACCCCTAGGGTACGCCTCACTGTTGCCTTGCCTCGAAAGGTGATCGTCGAGTAGAGGATGTCTTAGTAAGTCCTCATGATCCGGGAACCTGGCATGAGGGTAGCTTCTAAGGTGTCTTCCTATTGCTCCGGTGATCACCATGTCCCGAACCCCGAATTGACCCGAACACCTCCAACGGTGGTGCTACCTACCTCTCAATGGTGGGATAACACTACTTTAAAGGACATTTACACAGACGAATTCCTTAGGGTAGGTAGGTTCTCGTAGATACTTGCTCTAATTTCAAAACAAATCCAAAAATACTTTTCACACCGACACCTTTTCAAAAAGCTTTTGAAAGCAATTTTTCAAACACTCTTGAGGATCGATACAAGATTCGAACTGGAATTTTCAAAGAAACTTTTTAAAACCCACAATTGAAAAGCAAACAAACAATTTTGAAAACACAATGAGCAAGTATCTAAGAGCCCATGGATAACCATGGATAGAAAGGGTGCTAACACCTTCCCTTTCTATAATCTACCTCCCGAACCGAGAGCAATCTCTATAAGGAATTTTTCTGTGCTTTTGTCCTTTCCATTTGGAGAAAATAAAAGACGGTGGCGACTCCTGCTTCCGCGACATTTCGCGAACCAGCGTTAAACAATCAGTTCCAGATCCACCGATCACACTACCTATTTCTCAATAGTAGGATAACGTTGTCTAAAGGAAACAAGAATAGAAACGATATTTTTTTGAGTAGGTAGATGCTAGCAGGCACTTGCTCAAATCAAAGCTTTTCACACTTACACTTTTCAAACAAATTTTCAAAATAACTTCGTCACACCTTTGAGGACTGATAAAAGGGTTATCACGAAGTCAAACTTTTCAAAACAAAGCACCTACACAAGAAATTTTTAAAAGATGAGCAAGTACCTAAGAGCTCATGGAAAACCATGGATAGAAAGGGTGCTAACACAATCCCTTTCTATAATCTACCCCCCGTACTCAGAATATCTCGAAAAAGGATTTTTTTTCTGTACTTTTTTCCTTTCTGGTTAGATAAAATAAAAGTCGGTGGCGACTCTTGCTTACCGCGACATTTTGCAAACACAAAATGAAAAATGCAAACCAGCATCAAACAGTCGGTTCTGCCACCGTATCACAGAACTGGCGACTATGCTGGGGAGATAATAAGTGGGGTATACCTTAGGATCTAGTCATCATAATTGCTTCTCTTGATTGTTTTGTTTGCTTTACTTTTAAGGGTTTGTTTGGAGTTACTATAGATCCTAACCCGGATCTGGGGAATACCTTTTAGGTAAGTAGCAATAGACTGTGAGGGAATTGTACGGCATAAACCGATACGGTTGAAGCAGTAGCTACATTGGTGTGGCACTTTGGTTGGTACCAGTATCCCTTGTGGAGAAACGAGGAGAATATGGGGCCGCAACATGGTGTTGTTAAGCATCAACTGACCTTAGAACCTTTAATCGCCCAACTTGGCCATTAGAAAGTAGTGAGATAGCCGGCCTCAGTCTAAAGCTGAGAAGTGGTTGATACTCGATGCTACACTCATTGAGACCATACTCTCGGAATAATTTCGGCCGCAAGAAAAGATTGCGTGAGCTGAAACCATGACCGATGGAGGATGGTCAGTGATATTGAGATCCTCTAGAACCTGGTTACTTTTCTAGGACGGGTTGAAACCAACTTAACTTCAAGAGGGTATTACCTTTGACCTCATACAAGCCTTAAACCTAAGGGCTTTGTGTGACTTGTTTGTCTTTGCAATATCTGTTATTTGCTATACCTGTGTTTTATCATGACATCATGCATCATAACATAGCATTCATGCTTCATTACACTAACCATTTCAAAGACCAAGGGAATTTATCTTTGTTCTGTTTTGCAGATCATGGCTTCCGTGCGCAGAAAGACTATCCAAATCAACTTTGTGGAGATAACATCCCAACTCAAAGAGCTAGTGTCGAGAATTTCTGAAACTTCTATGTTCATTAAGAGACATGGTCAACTTCTCAGCCTGGTTACTTCAAACCCTGATGAACAGATGATGAGCGTACTTTTTCAGTTCTTCAATCCCGAGCATCACTGTTTCACCTTTCCAGATTATCAATTGGTACCCACCTTGGAGGAATTCTCTCATTTATTGGGCATATCCATTCTTGAATAGGTACCATTCACAGGTATGGAAGAAGTTCCTAAGCCATAAGTTATTGCCTCAACTTTGCATTTGAAACGGGCAGATATGGTATCCAATTGGGAAACTCGAAGCGGAGTCGAGGGTTTTCTAGCCAAATTTCTGATAGACCAAGCTCAACTATTTTGGGATGATATGGATTTTCAGGCTTTCGAGGATGTCTTGGCTCTTCTTATCTATGGTTTAGTTCTATTCCCTAATCCGAACTCTTTCATAGATGTGAATGCTATCAAGATTTTTCTTTCTTGAAACCCCGTGCCTACCTTGCTTGGAGATATCTTGCACGCTCTCTATATTCGTACCACGAGGAGAAGAGGGACTCTTATATGCTGCATGCTGTTGTTGTCGAGGTGGTTTATTTCTCAACTCCCTAAGTCTGTGCTGAAGAACGAAGAAGGTTTGGGTTGGTCGCATAGAATAATGTCACTTGCTCATACAAATATTCTTTGGTGTTCCCGGGCTATGAAAGACGTTGCTGTTATTGACCGTTGTGAGGGATATCCTAATGTCCCATTACTTGGTATAAGAGGAGGTATAACTTAAAATCCTTGTCTAGCTTTGCGACAATTTGGTCGTGCTCGAAGAGATGGTCCCCATAGGTTACTTCTCGAGGATATTGCATTCGACTATGAAGATGATGTTAAGGGGCATCGCCGGAGGTTCATACGAGCTTGGGGCATGGTAAATAGATCTGACCCCCATGAGTTAGGACCAAAGACATCCCTTCCTATGTAGCCTTACCTCCAATGAGTCCGAGCTTGTGCCCAGAAGCTTGTGATGCCTTATCCGGCAGTATTACCAGTGATTGTGGAACCCACTATCGAAGACGGCATTCCTTACATGATTCTCTATCCTTACATGCCTACTGATCTTGGAGAGTTACAAAGGTCTTGGATTCAGCTTAAGAATGAGCGAGATACTTACAAGGAGCAATTCCATGAGTAAGAGAGGAAGGTTTTGAAGCTCACCAGGCAGCTCGAGGAGAAAAGAGTGCTCAATGATTACATCAGCATAAAGAGGAAGCGTCCATGTGACTTTGGATTTTTCTTTTCTAGTTTTAGATTTGTTTTATTTACTTCTTTGTAATGCCTTAAGGGCATTGTTGAACCTTTCAAAGTTAAGCTAATAAATTTTTGTTTATTTTTGGTTTGCAAATTTAAATCTCCCAAAGTCTTTGAAATCATTACATGCGCATCCTATTATCATGCACATCATCACATGTACCACTACAGGTTTCTTATCTTCTTCGTTGTTTATTTCAGCAGAAATGTCTTCCGATCAAGCCATCAAATATCTTCAGGCACATAACACCCAGTTCCAACAGATGTTCATCAGTCTGGCAAAGGGGCAAGAGGATCTGAAAGCTCTCATTCTGAAAAAAGGAAAAGAAGAAGAAGGTCGATATTCTGAATATGGGCAGAAGGTTTGGAGAAAGGTTGAAGCATCAAACTGATCTGACCTCTTCATCCAAGGAAGGGGAGAACCAAGAAGAGGAAAAGGGCCCTAGTCCTGCAGTCTCTGATAATGATACTGATTTTGATGATGAGCAATATCCTCCTGCCGAGGATAGGTACAAGCAGCTAGAAGACCGTCTGAGTGCTATGGAAGTTCAGAAGATACCTGGTTTGGATTTCAGAGAACTGGAACTGGTATCGGGAGTGGTCATCCCTCATAAGTTTAAGGCTCCAGTTTTTGCTAAGTATGATGGAGTGTCTTGCCCAAAACTCCATCTCCGCTCTTATGTCAGGAAAATTCAACCCCACACAACTGATAGAAATTTGTGGGTGCATTTCTTTCAAGATAGTCTGTCAGGGACTCAGCTTGACTGGTTCTACCAGTTAGAAGGGGCCAATGTTCGAAACTGGGAAGATCTTGCTGTTGCTTTCTACAAGGAGTATCAGTATAATGCCGACCTTTCTCCCACTCGTACTCAGCTCTAGAGTATGTCCATGGGTGCAGGTGAAGGTTTCAAAGATTACGCTAAAAAATGGAGAGATTTGGCTGGCAAAGTTCAACCCCCCTTGTATGATAGGGAGTTGGTTGATATGTTCCTGGGGACGCTGTCTGGTCTATTTTTCAACCACTTGATTGGCAGCTCGTCGTCTGGTTTCACCGAGTTGATTTTAACTGGAGAAAGAGTGAAGGCTGGAAATCGAAGTGGTAAAATATAGAAATATGCCTCTTCGAGTTCAATCAAAGAAACCTTTTACTTGTAAGAAGGAAGTCAGTGCAGTTTATAGCCCGAGGGGCCAAAACAGATCTGAACACCGTCCAACGGTAAATGCTGTAGTGATACCAAGACCCGTTGTTGCTCCACAATGCAACAATCAACAGAGGGTGGAAAGACCACAGCGGCAGTTTACCCGCATTAGCATGACAGTGGCTGAAGTGTTACCTCATCTGCTGAGATCCAACTTGACCACATTGAGGGAGGCACCCAAAAATCCAAACACTACCTCTCTTAGATACAATCCCAACACGCGGTGCGCCTACCATTCTGAGAGTCCTGGCCACGATACCAGTGACTGCTGGGCTTTGAGAAACAAAGTACAAGATTTGCTGGAAGATAAGGAGATAGAGTTCGATGCTCCAGAAAAGCCGAATGTAATAACCGCTCCTATGCCCAAACATGGTCGTGGGGTTAATGTTGTTGACAATGATTTGTTTGTGACCTCTGTTGAAGAAATTGCTACTCCTCTTATGACTATTAAGAGGAATTAGCTGTTGGCCGATTTATTTCCGGGTTATGGTGAAGGTTGCCACATGTGCTCGATTCTACCTGCTGGTTGCCGCTTGTTAAAGTCAGGTGTTCAGAGCCTGATGGATAATAAAGATATTCTGTTCGAGAAGACTATGATTCCTATTGTTCCTAATGAAGATGTCGCCATCATAACCATTTCCACCAATCCTTCCAAGGTTTCCTCGAGAAAACCTGTTAGGATTACACTTGTTCCAAGAATTACTCTGCTAATAATCACCGTTCCTGGTCCCATCCCGTACACTTCAGACAAGGCTGTCCCATGGCACTATGGTGCTGATGTGTATTATCATGGCGTTAAGCAAGATTTAAAGAATGAAGAAGCTGACACTGATGTCAGTAATATTGTTGGGGCTAGTAAAGTTACCAGAAGTGGAAGGCTCTTCTCTCCTGAGATTTCCCCTCTGACTGTCCATAAACCTATTGTCATTCCATCTGCTAGTACATCAACTACTGTTCCAGTTATCACCCCTGTCGCCGAGCCATCTGGGACTCGGGGCAAAGAAATCATAGGTGAGCCTTCCCGGACGGAGGCGCCTAGAAAAATTGTTGTAGAAGCCTCCAAACAAGAAATAGAGGAAATATTGAAAATTATCAAGAAAAGCGACTACAATATGGTCGAACAGCTGGGGCAGACCCTGTCAAAGATCTCCATGTTGTCTCTACTATTGCATTCTGAAGCCCATGCAAAGGCTTTGATTGCATTTCTCAAGACTGCGCATGTGCCGCAGGAAACTTCTGCAGAACAATTCAAAGATTGTGTGGCTAGCTTGACTACTGACAATGGGCTAGGATTTTCAGATGCGAATCTGACCGTTAAGGGGAGGAATCATAATGATGCTCTGCATGTCTCGATTGAGTGCAAGGGAACCACTATGGCTCATGTGTTGGTGGATACCTGGTCTTCATTGAATGTTCTGCCAAAGAAAGCATTGGACTGTGAGGGTTTGACTTTAAAGCCGGGTAACATTGTGGTAAGGGCTTTTGACGGATCAAAAAGGATGGTGCACAGGGAGGTAGACATCCCTATCAAAGTGGGTTCTTAGACCTTTGGGTCCACCTTTTATGTGATGGACATCAGACCATCGTATTCTTGCTTGTTGGGTCGTCCGTGGATCCATAGGGTTGGGGCGGTTACTTCTACACTCCATCAAATGCTGAAGTATCCAGTGCAGGGGAAAATTGTCACAGTGCAAGGTGAAGAAGAGTACATGGTGAGTCATCTCAATTCCTTCCTTTATATGGATATGGACGGGGAGTTCATAGAAACTCCTTGTCAGAACTTTGAAGAGGTCCCTCAGACTTTGGTGTCAACTGAAGTTACTACCAACAAACCTCCGCTGAAGATGGCTTCTCTCAAGGATGCCAAGGCTGTTGTTGAAGAAGGTGGGTGTACCAATTGGGGTCGGCTCCCTGATTTCACTCACAAAACTGACTAATTTGGTTTGGGCTTTACTACAGGGGCTCAAAGGGATGTTAGGCATGCGCGGATTGGAAGACCTCCTCTACACATCAGCAATCGGGGAGTTAATGCAATTGAGGACAGTGAAGAAGATTCAGACATCGACAGTTGGATATACCCAACAACCAATGGTGGACTGAATAACTAGACGGTGAAGGACTTCATACCTATTTGTTTTATTCTGCAGTAATTGACTTTTGTTTTAAGATTTGTAATAAACAGTTTGAAACTTTACGGCCCGATTCCTTGCCCGAGGCACCTTGGCTTTGCTTGTGAGGGCTTATTATTTGTCATTTTCATATATCATTAATAAAACATTGGATGTTTCTTGCATTACAAATTTTGCGCTCCTTGTTTTTCTTTTCTGTTTCCCACTTTATCAAAACAGCTATTCTCTTACACACACTCACATATCATGCTGCAGATCCATATCCACTCTGGATCCCATTGATAACAGCTCTGCTACTGCCAGTTATGACTTCGAAAATCTGAACAACCAAGTCGAGGATGAAGGTGAGGATGATTGTGAGGTGCCTGGAAAACTTGCTAGACTACTATAGCATGAAGAAAGGGCCATACAACCTCATGAAGAGCCAGTCGAGTTAGTGAATTTGGGTACAGAGTAAGACAGGAAGGAAGTTAAAATAGGTGCAAATCTGGAGCCTAGTGTTAAACAATGGCTAATACAGATGCTACACGACTATATTGAGATCTTCGCTTGGTCCTATGAAGACATGCCTGGTCTGGACACTAATATTGTGTACATTGTGTTCCGACTAAAGAAGACTACCCTCCGGTAAAACAAAAGGTCTGCCGTATGCTCCCTGAAATGTCAGAGAAAATAAAGGCAGAGGTCATGAAGAAGTTCGATGCAGGATTCTTAGCCGTCACTTCTTATCCGCAGTGGGTTGCCAACGTTGTTCCGGTACCAAAGAAGGGTGGTAAGGTACAAATGTGTGTGGACTACCGAGATCTGAACAGGGAAAGCCCCAAAGATGACTTCTAACTTCCTCACATTGATGTTCTAGTCGACAACACCGCACATCACAAGATCTTCTCCTTCATGGATGGTTTTTCTGGCTACAACCAGATCAAGATGGCTCCTGAGGACATGGAGAAGACAACCTTCGTTACACAGTGGGGCACCTTCTGTTACAAGGTAATGCCTTTTGGGTTGAAGAATGCTGGGGCAACTTATCAACGTGCCATGGTCGCTTTGTTCCACGATATGATTCACCACGAGATTGAGGTTTATGTTGATGACATGATCGCCAGGTCCCATAATGAGGAAGAGCACCTTGATCATCTCCAGAAATTGTTTGACAGGTTGAAGACGTACAAGCTGAGGTTGAATCCGAACAAGTGTACCTTCGGGGTAAGGTCTGGTAAACTTTTGGGTTTTGTTGTCAGTGACAATGGTATTCAGGTGGACCCTGCAAAGGTAAAATCCATACAGGAGATGCCAGCTCCCCGCACAGAAAAGGAAGTTAGAGGTTTCTTGGGACGTCTGAATTACATAGCCCGGTTCATTTCACATCTGACTGCTACTTGTGAGCCAATATTCAAGCTGTTGAAGAAAGATCAAGTGGTAGAGTGGAATGATGAGTGCCAGACTGCCTTCGAAAGAATCAAGGAATACCTTTAAGAACCACCAATTTTGATGCCTCCAGTTGAAGGAAGACCTTTGATATTATACTTGATAGTGCTAGATAACTCAATGAGGTGTGTGCTGGGGCAGCATGACGAGTCTGGTCGAAAGGAGCACGCCATTTATTACCTTAGCAAAAAGTTTATCGACTGTGAGACCCGATACTCATTGCTCGAGAAAACTTGCTGCGCTTTGGCATGGGTTGCTCGCCGACTGAGACAGTATATGCTGACTCACACTACTTTATTGATATCAAAGATGGATCCGATCAAGTATATTTTTGAGAATCCCGCTCTCTCTGAAAGAATAGCAAGATGGCAGATGATCTTAACCGAGTATGATATCCAATACACAACCCAAAAATAAATCAAGGGGAGTGTATTGGCAGATCATTTGGCGCATCAGGCCATGGATGACTACCAGTCCATGAATTTCGAGTTCCCAGATGAGAATATAATGTTGATAACCGACTGCGAAGAACCTGGACTGGATGAAGGACCTGAGGAAGGATCCCGATGGTCTATGTATTTTGATGGAGCCTCGAACGCATTGGGTAATGGCATTGGCGCTGTAATTATATCTCCAGAGGGTTGTCATACTCCGTTCACCGCCCGATTATGTTTTAACTGCACCAACAATATGGAGGAGTATGAAGCGTGTACCATGGGTCTTCGAGCTGCTATTGACCTGAGGATTAAGTTCTTGAGTGTATTCGGAGATTCCGCTCTGGTAATAAGTCAGATCAAAGGCGATTGGGATACGAAGCACCCGAATCTTATTCCTTACAAAGAGTATGTACTGACATTGCTCCCACACTTTGAGGAGATAACCTTTGAACATTTCCCACGAGTAGAGAACCAGTTGGCAGACGCGCTAGCTTCCATGTCTTCTATGTTCAAAGTTAGGTGGGAAAATGAAGCTCCCCAGATTACCATTGAGAGGTTGGACGAACCCGCACATTACTGTGACATTGAGGATGAAGAGGTAGCAGATAAACCCTGATTTCACGAGGTAAAAAGGTATCTTGAGGCTTAAGAATACCCCGAGGGGGCATCTGTTAATGATAAGAAGTTTCTGAGAAGATTCACTGCGAAGTTCTTCATCAGTAATGGTATCCTCTATAAGCGTAACCATGATTCAACCTTACTGCGGTGCATAGACAAAAGTGAGGCAGAAAGGATCATGACAGAATTACATGAAGGTAATTTCGGAACTCATTCCAGTGGACACACCATGGTGAAGAAAATTCTACGGGCAGGATATTACTGGTCCACTATGGAAGCCGATTATTATCATCACTCTTGAACCTGTCATAAGTGCCAAGTCTATGCGGATAAAGTGCATGTACCTCCAGTTCCTCTGAATGTTTTGATAGCTCCTTGGCCCTTTGCAATGTGGGGCATCGACATGATCGGCGAGATCAGACCTACTGCATCTAACGGGCATCGTTTCATTCCGGTAGCCGTTGATTACTTTATGAAATGGGTTGAGGCAGCTTCCTTTGCTACATTAACCAAGAACGTCACGGCGCGGTTCATCCGACATAATCTGATTTATCGATACGGTGTCCCAGAGAGAATTATTACTGACAAATGGTACAAATCTCAATAATACGATGATCACCGAGCTCTGCAGACAGTTCAAGATTCAACATCATAACTCTTCTCCCTACCGGCCGAAGATGAATGGGGTTGTCGAAGCGGCTAACAAGAACATCAAGAAGATTGTGCAGAAGATGACAGTGACATACAAAGATTGGCACGAGATGTTACCATTTGCTCTTCATGGATATCGTACCTCAGAACGGACGTCGACAGGGGCAACACCCTACTCTTTGGTGTATGGCATGGAGGCAGTCCTACCCATCGAAGTCCAGATACCCTCTCTCAGGATTATGAAGGATGCAGGTTTGAACAAAGACGGCTGGATCCAAACCCGACTTGATCAGCTGAACCTAATCGACAAGAAGAGACTTGCTTCTATCTGTCATGGTCAGACGTATCAAAAGCGAATGATCAAGGCTTTTAACAATAAAGTCAGACGTCAGGAATATTAATTCGGGGATCTAGTGATCAAACACATCATACTACCGCAAGGTGATCCCAGGAGCAAGTAGACCCCCACATACAAAGGGCCATTTATGGTTAAGAACATTTTCTCAGGAGGAGTTATGATTCTAACCACCATGGATGGTGATGACCTTCCTCACCATGTCAATGCAGACATAGTGAAAAGATACTACGCATAATCACAGACCCGCTAGGTTGACTGGCCTAGGAAAAAATAAGGGCTTCCCGGAGAACCAAAAGGGTTCGGGTAAAAGTAAGGGATGAAAATGAAAAAAAACTGTACACCCGGCAAGTCGAAAACCTGAAAAGGCGGCTTGGGCAAAAAAGGGAATCTCGGTGGACTGAAAACCCGAAAGGGCGGTCGGGGAAAAAATTAGGGATTAAAGCGTAACACTATGTCTCATTGGGTCACCTTGCACCCAGACCTCGGTCTCGACTACCAAGCTCGGACAGCGCCAATCAATCTGATCTATCTTCGACCAAGCAGCAAAGTGATGAGATGCTTGAAGATATAAAGGAAATAGCAGAGTTGGAACCCAATGGGGTCTTTTCACATAGTTGTTTTTCTTTCCTTTACACAAATTGTAATTTCTATCTTTCGGCGACATTCTCTTACTAGAGCGTCGGCCTCTTTGTACAAAAACGCTTATCACAGGCCAACTTCAAAATCAATACAAGTCATTTTCACAAAGCTTTGATTTATTTTCTTTTTCCTGTTTTGTTTTGCAAGAACGTCCAATGATTCATTTTCGATATATGCATTTGAAAATAATGACTGCTCACAAATATTTACATAAGAAACAAAAGGCAATTACTTGTAATGCTAAAAATAGGGACAAACAAGAAGTTCCCAAACCTTACAGTTACTCTGCCCATCAGGTACCGGGATAGCGCCAACTTGAGAACATGAATAGTGGTGCATACACTCCCCACAGAATAAGAAGCATCCAAAGATAACAATGTTAGCTTTCCCAAACAGGACATAACTCTCCCCTACTGAAGTTCACAGTCGCGAGTGAGTCGGTAAATTTTTCCCCAAGCAGAGTTTATTTCTCTCACAAGCAGAAATTCAATCTCCAATGGAATTCATTACTACCAGCAACAGAAATTCATCCCCCAGCTGAGTTTTATTTCTCCAAATTAGCGATCTATCAACAGAGTATCTCTTCTCCAACAGAGTCGTTCTCCACAGAGTTATCCGTAAACAAGGGGCAAATCCCCGACTAGTCATCTCTGTTCACCATCCCCAACAGGAGTTGAGGAACTATGGTTTTTACAGCTGTCAAGAATACCATTTCTCATACTCTCCAAGCAGTAGTCAAGGATTTACTTTCCCGGGCTCAGATTATTATACCAGCATTTCATGTTCATACATCATGACATGTGCATACATTACATATACCATAATCTCAATTATTTCGAAAATCTCATCACAATTCATCCCATGCACCGCACATGATTAACCTTGTATTTCTTTCAGGAAAGACATTTATTATCAACAATTTCTAGCAGGTACATGATCAACACTCGAAGCTAAACAGAGTAATCATCAGCGGAAAATGCAACCTTATGCAGGTTCCTTCTCACAACCTTACTATCCCGGCTTCCATATCGAAGTAACCCTACCATCCAGGTTCCTTCTCACAGCCCTACTATCCCGGCTTCCATATCGAATTAACCTTACCATCCAGGTTCTTTCTCACAACCCTACTATCCCGACTTTTATATCGAAGTAACCCTATTATCCATGTTTCTTTTCACAACCCTACTATCCTGACTTTCATATCAAAGTAACCCCATTATCGAGGTTCCTTCTCACAGCCCTACTATCCTGGCTTTCATATCGAAGTAACCCTACTATCTAGGTTCCTTCTCACAGCCCTACTATCCAGGCCTTCATATCGAAGTAACCCTACTATCCAGGTTTCTTCTTACAACCCTACTATCTGGGCTTTCATCTCGAAGTAACCCTGTTATCCAAGTTCCTTCTCATAACCCTATTATCCGGTTTCTTCCTCTCTTATCCTCAGACAGCAGTCCACAACACTGTAAGACCCGAACTCGATCAAACACGATTTGTTTCGCATATCCCCAATAAGTCGCGGTGTAGCATATACCCCGACCAAACACACAGTTTACTTCCACTTCCCAAATCGGAATTATTCCCCAGTAGAGTAACGAACAATTGAAGCTCCTAAAACTCTATTTCTCTCAAGATAGAGACCATCATTCCCCAGTGAAGGGTACCTCAACAACAGGTATACGGGTTCTCGCAAAGGAATCTCTTATGCGATCGACACTTCTTCAGATGACATCTTTTAAGACCATATCTGACAATTATATAGCAACTACCAAATGGTGTCTATAAGCCCATTCCCGATATCACAAATCAAGTATCACTTCATGCGAGTGCAAATTTCTGGACACTCTAGTGTTCAATCATCTTCCACCTTCAGATCACGAAAGGCAGACGAGCCAATCTACACCCTCAGGTTTAAGAAGATTGAACAGGGGCAGACGTTGTACCCCAAAATTTTCCCTCCCATATTTCTCAACACATGGCAAGTGAGGTCCTCAAATTGCTCAAGGAAGTCCAAGAGTTGACCAGACAAACTCTCTCCTAAGGCAGACTACCTCAAATTAGGGTTTCATTTTTCATCAAGATATATGAACCACAAAGGACTCAAATGCTCACCTTTGTTCTAATATATTCTCAAGAACATCCATGACAAGTTTCAAGCCTTGCAGAAGAAGTTCGCTCAATCAATTGCTCAAATGCCTGAAAATCGACTGTGTTAGGTCAAAAGTCAACTGTGGCCCATATACAGTCAAACTTCAAGATTTTTGGTAAAAATCCTCATTTTGAAGTGCTATTCATCATTTTATCAAGGGTTGATCATGACTCATCAAGGATTTCTCACAATTCATCAAAATCCAAAAGTTGCCAAATTAGGGTTTTATAGGAAAGGTCAACTCAACTTTGACCAAGCATAACTTTCTCATACTTTATCAGAAATGATCCATCCAAAGCTCATTTTGAAGAGGCTTCAATTACCTAAAATTCATCTTCATCTCCCAAGTTCAGAATGTGCACTAACAAAAAGATATGAATTTTTACATTATAGGTCATTTTGAAAAGTCAACAAAAACACCTTTTGGGTCAAAGCTTCATACATGAACATGGAAGACTCAATTGAGATGAGACCAAACGGGTTGCTTAGGGGACATCTTAAGCTTTCTAAAAAGTCCAAGAACACCTATCTAGGATCAAAATTGAGAGAGTTATGCATTGGCCAAGTTGACCCTTTTTGCAAAATTGCCAAAAGTCAACATTGATCAAATTTGCATTTTTTTCAAAGGGGACCATGTTTTCTTGTTTGAAACATGTTTCTAATAGGACCTACGACCCCTGAGCTTTTCCACCTATTATTTTATTATTTCATTTATTTTGATTTTTTATTTATTTAAATCAAAATAAATCAAAATAAATGGTAAAATAATAAAATCAAATCAAATCTTGGATTTTTGTGCATCTTTTGAGTCTATGTACAACTAGCAGGATAACCAATTCGTGCAAGATTGATTTGGGTTGAAAAAGATTGGATTGAAGCAAATTTGGAAGGATATCATATGCCATGAAAGACCAAATCAAATCTTCATAATGGGCAAGATTCAGTTCGTTTTTGTTGACCTAACGTGTTGCATTACATATACATAACATAGCCAAGGCAAGAGAGAGGTTGAACAGTCGTGCATAGCCAAGAACAAAAACTCAATTTTTGGTAGAAAAGTGGTGATCTGATCTCTACCCTAGAGGAAGATTCAAAGCTTTCCAAAACTCCTAATCGCATCCTGGAGCGTCTCTGAAGCTAACCGGATCAATTGCAAGCCTCCTCGTGCCCAGAATCGACCCATAGCAGTCACACGGTTTGCCTAAAAAACTCATTTTCGATTTCATTGATTTACTCATCATATGCACGTTTTGATTATATATTCATGTTCATCATTGAGTTTGCAAGCTAATCATTCTATTCAATTGCATTTTTAATGACTGTATGTGAAACTTCCATGGCTAGGGTTTTGTTTTCTCGTTTAGGTCTTTGCAGTATAGGCCTAATTAGACGTTAATTCTGGTACCATGATACTCGTGAGGATGAGACGAGTTGATTGGTACCTTTGAATTCCATTTATCTTGCTTGTGGTCAATTTTTGAGATGCACAGGTTTGTACCTACAACGAAACGTTCGTAGGTAAAAGCTTGTTTACCTAAAATGAAGGTTTAGTGAAGAAGACGATGCATGGCACTCCCTGGTTGGGTGGTTTGAATTTTAGCGTGTTTTTCCATTAACCATTATTTTTCATATATTATATTTTGTTTTCATTATATGTACAAACAAGTAAAGCAGCTCAGTTGGCAAGCGTGCATTGGAAATATGCATAAGGACCTGGGTTCGATCCCCAAGTCCCAAAATTTGTTTATATTATTTTGTTTCATGAGATCAGGTATGCTGCAGCCTCCAACGTCCACCATAGGCCATCAAAATTGCACCATCAGATCCATCAGCAAGATAGATCCAACGCTCAGGTAGCAGGAGGCCTACCATGCTCCTCAAGTCAACAGCCATACTGAATCCAGCATAGTCAAATGGGCTTGGATCATTTGGGCTCAGAATTTCAGCAATATACCCCCCCCCCCCAATTGCTAAGCACAAGCCCATCTTTCCTTTCTTATTTCTTTTATTTTTATTTAATTCTTTCAATACTTATTTTATTTATTCTTAATTCACAAATTAATCTTTTTTTCATAAAATCATAAAATCAATAATTCACAAAAAAAATTAGGATTAGTTTTTATTTATTATTATTATCAAAATTAATTTAATTTAGTTTAACTTAGGAAAATTGTAATTTATTTTCATAAATAAAATCAAATAGAAATTAGGTTAAAACTCTTGATTTAATTTAATTTTCTCTTTTTCTCAAACAAATAAAAAACACAAAAATAAGTTTTTTGGAATAAATTAATTTATTTTTCTTAATTTAAAATTAGGATTTTCTTTTTAATTTAATGATTTCTTTACTTTCTTAAATAACAAAACATGACAAAAACATTTTCTTAATCAATTCCAATTAGGTTTAGACAAGGGTCAAAACCCTATTTATCTCGTATTTGATTCATCGCGCGCATGTTATTTATTTTGCCAATATTTTTGTAATTGTTCATGGTTTGTAATAGTTTAATCTACGACTTTTTACTTATCGCTTTTCCCCGGGTTTTTGGCTATGTAATTAATCCCCCTCCCCAAGGCCTTGTAATAGCGTAGATTTACTTTCTCGCATTTTAATTCCCGTAAATATTTGACTGTTTAGATATATGCTAATAGGATTGTATGACAAGAATGCATGACAAATTAATACAGTTAGAAAACCCTAATGTGCAAAGACAAATAACTGAAAACAGATCACTCGCACATATCACTCTTAGGGTATACTCACACTTCGGTTGCCTTCGGTAAACGATCAATAAGTATAGGGTGTCTTAGTGGTTGCCCTCCTGTCTAAAAAGATCAAGGGTCCCGTTCAAATGTTGCCTCGTAAATGTTGCCTCGGAAATGTTGCATCGAATATGATCTTAAGACTATAGGGTTATTACTAAGGTGTCCTAACATTGCTTTAACGATCGTACGTCCCTTTCGAATTGACCCTTACAACTCCAACGATGATGCTACCTATTTCTTAATAGTAGGATAGCGCTGTCTAAAGGATACAAGAATAGAAACGATCTTTTTTCGAGTAGGTAGATGTGTTGTACCCAAAAAATTTCCCTCCCATAATTCTCAATACATTTCAAGAAAGATCCTCAAGTTGCTCAAGGAAGTCCAAGGGTTGACCAGACAAGCTCTCTCCTAAGGCAGTCTACCTCAAATTAGGGTTTCATGTTGCATCAAGATACTTGAATCAAAATGGTCCAAAATTCTCACCATTGACCTAATATGTTCTCAAGATCATCCATCTCAAGTTTCAAGCCCTACAGAGAAAGTTTGCCGAATCAATTGCTCAAAGGCCTGATAATTGACTGTGCTAGGGCAAAAGTCAACTGTGGCCCACATACAGTCAAACTTCAAGATTTTTGGTCAACATCCTAATTTTGAAGTATCATTCATCATTTGATCAAGGGTTGATCATTATTCATCAAGGATTGCTCATAATTTATCAAGAACCAAAAGTTGCTAAATTAGGGTTTTACAAGAAAAGTCAACTCAACTTTGACCAAGCATAACTTTCTCATACTTTATGAGAAATGACCCATCCAAAGCTCATTTTTAATAGGATGAAATTATCTACAATCCATCTTCAGCTCCCAAGTTAAAAATATGCACTCACAAAAAGTTATAAATTTGGACATTATAGGTCATTTTGAAAAGTCAACAAAACACCTTTTTTGTCAAAACTTCATACATGAACATGGAATACCAAATTGAGATGAGACCAAAAGGGTTTCTTATAATACATCTCAAGCTTTCCAAAAAGTCAAAGAACACCTTCAAAGAGTCAAAATTTAGGAAGTTATGCATTGGTGAAGTTGACCCTTTTTGCAAAATTGTTAAAAATCAACTATGCCTAAAATTGCATTTTTTGCTAAATGGGCCTAACTTTTGGCACATGTCTTGAGTTGGTAGCATGGTCCACGATCCCTATCTCTTTCCACTTGTCATTATCTTATTTTTATTATTTATTTTGATTTTTATTTGAATTAAATCAATTTAAATCAAAACAAATCATAGAAAATCCAAATCATTGAAATCTCAAGATATTGTGCATGTTTCAGGTCTTATATCCAGTTGGCAAGAGATTGAATTCGTGCAAAGCCTTGGTGGGCACAAAAAGACTGAGTTTGGCCTATTTTTAGAAGTATCTTCAAGTGAATCAAATCCAAAACAAAAGCTATAATGGAGGAAGATTGAGAGCATAATTTTAAACCTAATTCAGTCCTTGATATATATTGAACAATTACAGACCTAGAGAAGAAGGTTAGAGAGGCGCACAAGGTCAGAAGAAACTTGAAAAAAAACACAAAAAGTGTTGAGTCAAATCCATAATTCCAGGCATTCTCAAGACCCTCTAGCCATCCCAACCGCTTCCTGGGATCACAAGCAAGCGAAACCAATCAAGAACAAGGAGTTTCCAGCACTGTAACTCTGTAAGTCAGCCACGACAATGGCTTTTTCTTGAATTCGAATTGCATCATTCTGACACTTGTAGCATGAAATAATTATATATTCTTACTCCTTGAAGCATTTTCAAACTATCTGTAATGTTTAATTGGATTTATATGGACTGTATCAAGATTCACCATGGCTAGGTTTTGTTGCTTCATTTTAGGGTTTTTGTGTGCAGGAAAAATTGGCCCATAAAAAGGGCATCATAATGCTCAGCAGGTCCAGACGAGTTGATCCATGGCATTAGATGTCATTTATCATGCCCATGGAGGATTTTGAGATAGGCCAGGGATGTATCGACATAGGCTTGTCCGTAGGCAAAAGTTTTTAACTTTTACCAACGGAGCAAGGTTGGGGATGACCCGCGTGGCACTGTCTTATTGGGCCATTTGAATTCTGGCGCCTTTTTCCACTAACTTGCTTTTATTGCATATTATCTATTATTGTTATTTTATGTACAAAACAAGCGTGCAGGTCAGTTGGTGGCCAGGCGTTGCAAAAGTGCTTTGGGGCCTGGGTTCGAATCCCAGGTCCCCCCATTCTTTCACATTATTTTTCTTTCCAGGTTCAGGCGCGCGTGTAGATTCAAGGGATCACCATATGCCCTCAGGATCTAACCCTTGGATCTCCAGATGGCCAAATCTGATGGCCATTGTTGTACACCAAAATTTTCCCTCCCGTTTCTCGTTGATTTCTCATCACAAAGCCCTTGAAGCTCAAGATCCAGTTAGGGTTTCATCTGCTCAAGACTTCTCCTTGCACTGTTGACCCAAATTAGGGTTTGTGTTTGCACAAAGATTTTTTGACATAAAATGCCTAATATGACTTTCATGCTTCATATTGGACTCCCAAGTTTATCCATACCAAGTTTCAAGTCTTGATTCCAAATTTTGCCCAGTCAATTGGACAGTTGACCTAGAAATCAACTATATTGGGGAAAAAGTCAACTGTGGCCAATTGACAGTCAAATATCATGAAAATTGACCCACATCAACATTATGAACTCACATGGACCATTTGATCAAGTTTGTATCACAATTCCACAAGAAATTTGATCAGATCACCAAAAGGGCAAAATGGTCATTTTTAGGGTTTTGACTGCACAAAGGCAATTTTTGACTATTTGACCTAGCCAATGGCAAACCAAGCTCACATATGGACTCAAGGACCCCATGGAATTATCTTGACATGCTCAACAAGTTCAAAAGATCCCAAATGCACAAGATTGACAGTTGAATTTCCCAGTCAATTGATCAATTTTGACTGTATACTGAAAAGTCAAACTTTGACTTTTTGGTCAAAATCAAATGTCAAGATTCATTTTTCATCAAAACATGCCAAATCATGAAACTTGTTCATCAAGAAATCAAGAATTGCAAATTAGGGTTTGAAATGAAGATTTTTCATAACTTAGAATTTTTCTAAGTTATGAAAAACCCTAATTTTTTTTCTAACTTTGCCCCACTTTCTCACCAAGATTCATTTGGATTAAAGCAAAAGACAAAACATGAAAGTTGTAGCCTATTGCACAATCTACAACTTTGATTCACAAAGTTTTCCCAAAAGAAGCTTGTATCTCAAGTTACAATTTTTGGAACAAGGGTACCAAACCATTCTTAACTTAGAGAAAATTTGACCTATTTTAGGCAAGGTTTTTACCTAACTTCAAGACCATTTTTCACATGCTTCCAC
Organism: Vicia faba; assembly: GCA_948472305.1. Taxonomy (NCBI): domain Eukaryota; kingdom Viridiplantae; phylum Streptophyta; class Magnoliopsida; order Fabales; family Fabaceae; genus Vicia; species Vicia faba. The sequence goes on along the minus strand of OX451736.1, from coordinate 1,576,872,202 downwards.
TTGGAATTTCAATTTGCATTTCAAAGATGGATTGAAGTACATATTCCAAGATTTCCAAAATGTCCAAGAACTCATCAAACAACCTCATGGTTAGGGAGAATCGAATTTGGCAATATGGGAAAAACTCACTTTTGTTATGGCCAATTTCCATGTTCATACACTTAGGCAATTTTCAAATCAGCATGCATTCCTTGATTATAGGCCCTAAATCCTTTTTACACTCATAAATTTAATGCAAACTCTTTGTGCCAAGACCATATTCTATGTGTTCAAGCATTGCATAATGGTTTAATCCCAAAGTAGAAAAAGCATTTTAACCATTTTTGCAAAAGTGAACTTTATGTCAATTAACAATCCAAGCAGGGACAGTGCAAATATCTTTGGCACAAGTTATTAGACTAATTACACTGATCAAGACCAAGGTTTGCAGCACATTAGGGGGGCCTCTATCAGTCTAGAACTCCACTTGACCTTTTCTTGCTTAAGTGTGAAGAAAGATAGCATTTTGTACAACAACTTTTATCTCAGCACAAAGAAGCTTAAGCAAAAAACTTTGTACACTTTCTAAACATCCATTCTGAGCTAGAACACGAGCCAACCAAGTCCCAAACACTCTCATTCACAAAATCACCATTAAACTGCACAAAAACAGGGTCTGCTGCAGATTGAATCCCACAACTCATTTCCATCGTGCATTCCTGCTAAAACCACTTCAAACACCTTCCCTACCATCAATGCAAACTATCCAAAGCATTAGAAGTGGACTGTAACTCCTCTAATCAGTTTGGCCATTTTCATTTTCTTATTTTGCAGTTGAAGTTCCATAACACGATTCAGCTAGTTTCAAAGCAAAGTAAAGCTTGGAATAGCATCCCTGGACCTCAAGGAAGTTGTACCAATCATCACCTTGCACTGAAAGTACCTCAATCATCAGATACAACTTCGACTGAACAGGTAAGTTCATGAATTCGTATCTCTCTATCCAGGCATTGTTAGCTTTAGGTTTGTGAAGAAAATATGTCACATTCATAGCCCTGAACATGTCCATGTAGTTAGTTTTCATTTATGTTACGTGTGTCATGAGAATTTGATGTCTGAACATTGATAAAAAATTAGGTTAAGATTTGGGAATGGAGAAATTCTCTCTCATTTTTTAGAGTTAGATCAAGTTTTTGGTATGTATGGATTCGTTGTTTGATGCTGAACATTTTTGATGTTGTGAGTTTTCATTAAAAAGCCAGGAATCAGGATGTTTGAATCAGGATACAAAACGCGCGTTTTTTGAACAATTTCTGGCTGGAGGTTGAAGAAGGACTTGGTGGGCTGGGCTTGTTTTGTCATTTCTGTTTACACACTATTTTTACTTTGACACCCCCTAGGCCCATTTGGTTTATTTTTATGATTTTTTGACTTTTGTTTTTTAGTCCTGACTTATTTATTTTTCCTCATAATATTTAAAACATAAAAAACTTTTTTTACACCATTTTTATATTTTTTAGGTATTTATTTGTTTATATTGATATTTGCATGTAAATAAGTACATAATATTATTATTTAGAATAACTAGAAAAAATAATGTAAACACATTCATTTTTGATTTTTATTTTATTTTATCTTCTGAAAATATTTTATATAAAATATACTTTTTTTATAAATATTAAATATTATTATTTTATATTTATAATACATATTTAGAAAATAATACAAATATATATATATATATATATATATATATATATATATATATATATATATATATATATATATATATATATATATATATATATATATATATATTAGAATATTTAGGACAAAAATACAAAAATACATACATTTTATTTTTATCAATATTTGACATTAAAAATACATTTTTATAAATATACTTCATTTTTATTTTATTTTATATATAATTGATAAATATTTGTACATATTAAATAAATAATACCTTTTATTTAAGAAATTAGGGTTTTTCCCTAAATACATAAGAAAAATCCAAAAATTAATACTTTTTATTTTGTTTACTTGACATATAAAAATACTCTTTTTTTCATACATATAAAAACATTTTTTACATCTTGCATATTTATTTTATTTCCATTTAATTTGTGCAATCAATTATCTTGTAAATAATTCCAAATTGATGTAATAGCTAGGTTTAAATTCCTTGTCAAAACCCCCCATTTGAACATTTGTACCCCCCTTCCCATATTATGTTGTAATAGCTTAGGAACTTTAAATTTCGCACTTTATTGCTTTCTAAATATACCATGTTAGAATTAGGGTTTGTATGCAAATAAATAGAACAAAAATAGTTTGACCTAATTTCAAGATAATCAAGCATGAAAATGGACAACACATATCACACTTGCACACCTAGGGTATTCCACTTGTTGCCTTCAATAAATGGGCCATATTGCATGTTAGGTCTCTTTGGGCAAAAACAAAACAAACAATCAAATGATCATAGTCCCTCGATGACGCTTTCGAAAGTTGCCTAAAAATGATCAAGTCCCTTAAAGGAAAATTGCCCAAAGATACTTGGCACCATTGCAATTATGGTCTAACGATGACCCGCGCCCGTCCCTTTCACATCCTAACACAAGATTGTCCATCAAATGCAATGGTGGAACAAAATTGTTAAAAGGGTTAAAACATAGCAATAATCTTTGAGAACTTTAGGGTAGATAGCTCTTAAGTACTTGTCAACTTGCAAAACAAAAACACTTGCCTATTTTTCAAACCACACTTCACAAACACTTTTCAAAACAACTTTCAAAAAATCTTGAAACATCTTTTCAAAAAGACAAACACCTCTTGTAAAACATTCGAGTAAAGAATTGTTACAAGGGTAGCCTAAACAAGGCATCTTTTTTAAAAAACATTTTCAAAATCACACACAAAGCACCATTTCAAACAATTGAAAACCAAGGCAAGTTGATCTAAGCAAGTACCTAAGAGCCCATGGATAACCATGGATAGAAAGGGTGCTAATACCTTCCCTTTCTGTAATCTACTCCCCGAACCCAAGAAAATATCTCAAAGGTTTTTGCTGTGATTTTTAACCTTTCCTTAGGATAAAATAAAAAGTCGGTGGCGACTCTTGCTCAACCGAAACATTTGCGAAAACAAACGCAAAACCATAGTCAGTTCTCCCACCGTATCACAGAACTGGCGACTCTGCTGGGGATAATTTTAAAAGTGGAGTAACCTTAGGGCTTAGATCACCCTCTTGCATGATTAATTATTTATCTTGATTGCTTTATGCCTTGGCTCTCTTGTTTGGGTTTGCAATCCTACACCCGGATTTTGGGAAACATTCATAGATAGCAATACATTGTAGAAACTGTGCGGGGTATACCGACACGGTCAAAGCAATAGCTATATTAGTGCGACATATTTGTGAGTACCGGTAACCCTTGAGTTCAATCAAGGAGAGTACGGGGCCGCTAAGTGATGTCACTAAGCACTAATGACCTAGAACCTTACTTGACCATCTTGGCCTTTTATTAGGGGTAGTGAGATGACCGGCTTTGGTGCAGTCCGAAGTTGGTAGATACTCGATACTACACTCATTGAGGGTTGTTTTCTTGGAATATTTTGGTCGCTAGTTAAGTGGCTAAACCAAAACAATGAACAATGAAAACAATCCAGTGATATTGAGCTCCTTAGAACCCGGTTACTATTTATAGGACAGGTTTTTAAGCCAACTACACTCAAGAGGGTACTTACCTATGAAACCCCATGCAAGCCTGAAACTAGGGTTTGATGTGATTTGCTTGTACATATGTTTGTGCGTACATCATAAACATCATAAAGCATCATATGCATTCACTAACCATTTCAAGGGTTTGGATCTTCATCTTTGTTCTTGTTTTGTAGGTCATGGAAATTCCTCGCAGAAAAACCATCCAAGTCAACCTTGTGAGAATCTCTCCTCAACTCAAGGAGCTCACCTCAAGAATTCCGGAAAGCTCATCCTTCAGTGAAAGACATGGTAGACTGCTCAGCTTAGTCAACACCAACATTGAGGAAGACATGATGAAAGTGCTATTCCAGTTCTTTGACCCTCTTCACCACTGTTTCACTTTCCCCGATTACCAGTTGGTGCCCATTTTGGAGGAGTTTTCTCAACTCCTGAGAATTCCTATCCTTAATCAACTACCCTTCAACGGTACAGAAAAGGAACCAAAGCCTGAAGATGTTGCTCGAGCATTACATCTACAGCCTTCTAACATCAAGGGGCATTGGGAAACCAGAAGCGGCGTCAAAGGATTCTTAGAAAAATTCTTGTTTGAGAAGGCACAAGAATGTTGGAATTCATTGGACCTACAAGCCTTTGAAGAAATTGTGGCACTCCTTATCTATGGGTTGGTCTTGTTCCCAAATTCTGACCAATTGGTAGATGTCAACGCCGTCAAAATCTTCTTGTCCAGAAATCCAATACCAACATTGCTTGGGGACATTCTTCACTCATTTTACACGCGAACAATGAGAAAGAGGGGTGTTCTCATGTGCTGTACTCCTCTCCTTGCAAGGTGGTTTATTTCGCACCTTCCACAATCTGTCTTGAAGAATGACCAAGGCTCAAGGTGGTCCCAACGATTGATGACTCTTACTCACTCTGATGTACATTGGTGTTCTCGGTCCAGAGAAAATGTCATCATCGTCGATCGTTGCGGAGAGTTTCCTAATGTTCCTTTACTTGGAATTAGAGGAGGTATCACCTACAACCCTTTCCTAGCTTTGAGGCAATTTGGATATGCACGGAGGGATGGCCCTCATGACATGTTGATTCCTGACCTAGTTTTTGACTTCGACAACGACGCGCAAGGACTTCGCCAAAGATTCATCAGAGCTTGGAGGATGCCCAACAAGGTTGATAGCAAGACACTGGGACACAAGAACTCCATCCCTCTTGAACCTTATCTCAAGTGGGTACGAGCCCGAGCCCAGAGTCTAATGATGCCTTATCCTCATGTTCTCCCTGTGATTAAAGAGCCCGTCAAGGAAGGAGAGGTTCCCTACATCATCCTACATCCTGACATGCCTACATCGTGGGAGGAAATGCAGAAGAGTTGGATTCAGCTCAAGGAGGAACGAAACACTTTTGAAGCCAGCTTCTACGCTAGTGAGAAGAAGGTTCTAGAGCTTACCCGCCGACTCCATGAGCAAGAGGCCCTCAACACCTACATCGCACCAAAGAGGATGCGCAATGTCTTTTTACCTTGAGAAGTTGTTTTTGTAATATTTGGCCCATGGGGCATTTATGTACTAACAAATTTCTTCTTATTAATATGACATGCGTTTTTCTTTGTCTGCAACAATTTTGAATGTTCTAAATCCTTGAATGTATTGCATACATAAGCATACCATTCATCATGTGCATAAGCAGGTCTCACGCCAGGTTTCCTTATCTGTCTACTGTTTATTTCAGTAGGATGGATCTCGAGCAAACAGTCAAAGACCTGCAAGCTCAGAATGCACAGTTCCAGCAACTCCTGATGACCTTGGCTAAGGGTCAGGAGGATCTCAAGACCTTTCTGGGGAATAAAGACCCAGTGAAAAAGAAGAAAAAGAGACTCGGGGTGGCCACTCTAGGGAGAAGATTTGACGGAGAGGCCAGGAGAGTGCTTGAATTTCCTCTTACTTCTGATGAAGGAACCAGTAAAGGAGGTGGGGCTGCGGTACCTTCCGAGTCCGATGTGGAAGAAGAGGAGGTCGAAGAGGATGAAGACTACTCTAATCAACAATACCCTCCGGCTGATGATAAATACAAAGGTTTAGAAGACAGGTTGGCCGCCATGGAGCTACAGAGAGTACCGGGTTTGGATTTTGAAGACTTGGGTTTGGTTGCCGGGATTGTGATTCCCCCAAAGTTCAAAGTGCCAGTTTTTGTGAGGTATGATGGGTTGTCCTGTCCAAAAATGCATCTCAGGTCCTATGTAAGAAAGATCCAACCTTATACGGCAGATAAGAACCTTTGGATCCATTTCTTTCAAGACAGCCTTTCTGGGGCTCAACTGGAGTGGTTTTACCAGCTAGAAGGAACCAGCGTCAGAAACTGGGAAGACTTGGCCACCGCCTTCTACAAACAATATCAGTATAATTCTGATCTTGCTCCTACGCGTACCTAACTTCAGGGTATGTCACTGGGAACAGGCGAAGGATTCAAAGAATATGCACAAAAATGGAGGGATTTGGCTGGCAGGGTGCAGCCTCCTTTAACCGACCGTGAACTTGTTGATATGTTTCTAGGGACCCTATCTGGGCCATTTTTCAATCATCTGATTGGTAACTCTTCCGCGGGGTTTATTGATTTGATCTTAACGGGCGAAAGAATAGAAGCTGGCATCAAGTCAGGAAAGATTTAGAAGGGTGTTGCTGCAAGTGTTGAGAAGAAGCCTTTCAAGAAGGAAACGGCTGTGGTATATTCTCGGAGAAGAGCAGGGAAGACTGAGCGTCGGCCGACCGTGGGGGCCGTAATGATTCAAAACCCTTCAAATGGGCAGCCTCACTATAACCAGTCTAGACCAAATCAGCAACGGGTGGAACGGCCACAACGGCAGTTCACCCGCATTAATATGACGCCAGCGCAAGTGCTTCCCCATCTGTTAAAGTTGAATCTCGCCACTATCAAAGAGGCACCAAAAAATGTGAATACGTCATCTCCTCATTATCATCCTAATGCTAAATGCGCCTACCATTCCGACAGTGTCGGGCACGACACCAACGATTGTTGGGCACTCAAGCATAAAATCCAAGACCTGATAGAGGCGAAGGAGGTGGAGTTTGACACTCCAGAGAAGCCTAATGTGATATTTGCTCCCATGCCGAAGCACGGCCAAAATGTCAATGCCATTGAAGAAGATTTGTATGTTGCTGATGTCAATGATCTGATAACTCCATTGTTAACCATCAAGTTGAATCTGTTAAGGGCCGGGATCTTCTCGGGATGTAAAGAAGATTGTTATTGTTGTCACTCTCTGCCGTTTGATTGTCTGTTACTGAAGAAACGCATCCAAGGCCTAATGGACAGTCGACAAATTTTGTTTGAAAAAGTTTCTGCCATTCTAACCCATACTGAAGATGTCTCAATCATAACCATTCACGCCAATCTTTCCAAGGCCGTCAGAAAGCCTGTTAAGATTACACCAGCTACGAAATATGTTCCTTTGAAGATAACCATGCCAGGGCCTGTCCCCTATGTTTCTGAGAAGTCAATACCATGGAACTATGGCGGTGACGTCTACTACCATGGTATTAAACAAATCGAAATAACTGAAGAAAGCTCGGATGATGAAGAAGCCAGCATTGGAAACATTGCAGGCACGAGCAAAATACCCTGAGCGGGAGAATATTTTCTCCAGAGATTTCCCCTCCAAGAGCAATCTTTGGACCCTCATCTGCTGACAAGGTCATCCCTGCACCAATAAAACTCTCCGCTAGAACCCCATTGATTTAAGATGTTGTTGTTCCTAGTATTATCCCTCCTACCGCTGTTGATAAAGGTAAGGGAATCCAAGATGAGCTCGTCAGGACGAGGGCTCAACCCTTGGTCATCCCGGAGACCTCCAAGAAAGAAATGGATGATATCTTGAAGATAATCAAAAGGAGTGATTACGATGTGGTAGAACAACTGGGGCAAACCCCCTCAAAGATCTCCATGCTGGCACTACTACTTTGCTCGGAAGCGCACGCTAAAGCTCTGATAAAATTCCTAAAGGAAGCCCATGTGCCCCAGGAAACCTCTGCAGATCAATTTCAAAATTGCGTGGCCAGCCTTACTGCAGACAATGGATTAGGTTTCTCTGATGCTGACCTAACTCCTAAAGGTAGAAACCAAAATGATGCTTTGCATATTTCAGTCGAGTGCCGAGGAACTACTCTCGCACATGTCTTGGTCGACACTGGTTCATCGCTGAATGTACTGCCTAAGAAGGCCTTGGACCGACTAGATTGTGAAGGGTTAGAGTTGAAGCCGAGTGATATTGTTGTCAGAGCTTTCGATGGTTCGAAGAGAATGGTCCATGGGGAGGTTGATATTCCCATCAAGATAGGCACTGAGGTGTTTAAGTCTACTTTCTATGTGATGGACATCCGTCCATCTTACTCTTGCTTGTTGGGTAGGCCTTGGATACACCATGCTGGGGCAGTCACTTCCTCCTTGCATCAGATGTTGAAGTATCCTGTCAAGGGAAAGATTATAACCGTCCATGGCGAAGAGGAGTACATGATCATCCACTTGAACTCATTCCGGTATGTGGAGGTAGAGGGGGAGTTCATTGAGACGCCTTTCCAGCATTTCGAAGAAGTCCTCCCTGAAATAGCAGTAGCAAAGTTGGCAGCTGAGGCACCGAGGCAGATGGCCAGGATGGCATCTCTGGAGGACGCAAGGGCCGCAATAAAGGAGGGGAAGAATTTAGCATGGGGGTAGTTGCCTGATATTCCACATAAGACAGACAAATTCGGATTAGGGTTCACTACCGCGGGCCAGAAAGCTATGCGCCGTTCGAAGATTGAAAGGGTGCCAGTCAAGATTTCTCCTTACGGAATCAACGCTTTGGAAGATGAAGACAAAGAGAGCAACATCGAAGAGTGGATTTACCCAACTGTCAAAGGAGGATTGTGCAACTAGGAGGCCGAGGACTTTGTCCCCATCACTTTTATTCATCAGTAATTTATCTGTCAAACATTTCCTTTTGGTCTGTAATATTTATTTTCAAACAATCCGTACACTATCTTTTTACCTCATGCCTTGCCCGGGGCATGTAGGTCCATTTGTAAGGGTTTTGATTATTTTTCATATCCATATGCCATGTTTAATGATTCATTGGACGTTTTTCATTTGATAAACTGCTTGTGTTCATTTTCTTTCCTTTTGCATTTTTGTTTAAGGATGTCTATCCCTTACACACACCCACGCTCACAAATGCAGGTACCCATCCACTCCGGATTCCATGGGTGACTATTCTGCTATATCCTTCAATAACTATGAAGATCTGGTCAATCAAGCCGAGTATGAAGATGACGAAGGTTGTGAAGTACCAGGGGAACTAGCCAGACTTCTACAGCAAAAGGAAAGGGCCATCTTACCGCACGAAGAGTCATTGGAAACTGTCAACTTAGGGACCGAGGAAGACCAGAAGGAGGTGCAAGTGGGTGCCAATCTGGAACCATGTTTCAAGGAACGCCTGATACGGTTGTTGAATGAGTATGTTGAAATCTTCGCTTGGTCTTATGAAGACATGCCGGGTTTAGTCACAGACATCGTGGTTCACCGTCTCCCCACAAGAGAGGATTGTCCACCGATCAAGGAAAAAGTCCGCCGAATGAGGCCTGACATGTCTGAAAAGATCAAAGCAGAAGTGATGAAGCAATTCGACGCTGGCTTTCTGGCTGTTACGTCCTATCCTCAATGGGTCGCTAACATCGTGCCAGTACCTAAGAAAGATGGCAAAGTCAGGATGTGTGTGGACTACCGGGATTTGAATAGGGCCAACCCCAAAGATGATTTTCCACTTCCACACATTGACATTTTTATCGACAATACAGCTCAACATAAAGTGTTTTCCTTCATGGATGGATTCTCGGGCTACAATCAAATCAAAATGGCCCCCGAGGATATGGAGAAAACAACTTTTGTCACACAATGGGGCACTTTCTGTTACAAGGTGATGCCGTTCAGGCTGAAGAACGCTGGGGCAACTTATCAACGCGCCATGGTAGCTTTGTTTCATGATATGATACATCATGAGATTGAAGTTTACGTAGACGATATGATAGCTCGATCACAAACAGAGGAGGAGCACCTTGAGCATCTAGAAAAGCTGTTTTCCAGGTTGAAAGAATACAAACTCAGGCTGAATCCAGGTAAATGCACTTTTGGAGTTAGGTCTGGTAAACTTCTAGGATTCATTGTAAGCAACAAAGGCATTGAAGTCGATCCAGCAAAAGTGAAAGCAATACAAGAGATGCCTGCTCCCCGTACTGAAAAGGAGGTTAGAGGGTTCTTGGGGCGCTTGAACTATATTGCCAGATTCATCTCTCATCTGACTTCTACCTGTGAGCCAATTTTCAAACTCTTGAAGAAAGATCAGGTAGTCGAATGGAATGATGATTGCCAAGCTGCTTTCGATAGAATAAAGGAGTATTTGCTAGAACCTCCTATTCTGATGCCACCCGTCGAAGGAAGACCATTGATCATGTATCTGACCATCTTGGATAACTCAATGGGGTGTGTTTTGGGCCAGCATGACGAGTCTGGTCGAAAAGAGCATGCTATTTATTACCTTAGCAAAAAGTTTACCGACTGTGAGACTCGCTACTCACTGCTCGAGAAAACTTGCTGCACTTTGGTATGGGCTGCTCGCCGACTAAGACAGTATATGTTGACTCATACTACCTTGTTGATTTCCAAAATGGATCCTATCAAGTATATCTTCGAAAAGCCCGCTTTATCCGGAAGAATAGCCAGATGGCAGATGATCCTAATTGAGTATGACATCCAGTACACCACCCAAAAAGCTATAAAAGGGAGTGTACTAGTTGACCATCTGGCTCATCAAGCTATCGAAGATTATCAACCCATGAGATTTCACTTCCCAGACGAGGACATCATGAATTTGGACAACGTTGAAGGTAACGGACCGTATGACGGACCCGAAAAGGGATCCCGATGGACCCTGTACTTTGATGGTGCTTCAAATGCACTTGGAAACGGTATCGGCGCGGTACTCATTTCTCCAGAAGGCTGTCACACAGCTTTCACGGCCCGACTTTGCTTCAGCTGCACAAACAACATGGCTGAGTATGAAGCTTGCATCTTTGGTCTCAAGGCTGCTATAGACTTGGGGATCAAATCTTTGATCGTATTTGGGGATTCGGCTTTGGTTATCAGTCAAATCAAAGTAGAGTGGGATACCAAGCACCCTAATCTTATCCCATACAAAGAACATGTCTTGACATTGTTGCCTCATTTCGAGCAAATTACCTTCGAGGATTTCCCGCGAGAAGAGAATCAGCTAGCAGATGCTCTAGCTACAATGTCCTCCATGTTTAAACTCAACTGGGATAACGAGGCTCCCCAAATCACCATCGAGCGAATGGATGAACCCGCACATTGTCACGAGATTAATATCGAAGAAGTAGTGGAACAACCTTGGTTCCATGAAATCAAAAGGTATCTCCAGACTAGAGATTATCCCGAAGGAGCTTCCGTAAATGACAAGAAGTTCTTAAGGAAATTTGCTGCCAAATTCTTCCTGAGCAACGACATCCTTTACAAACGAAGCCATGATTGTGTATTACTCCGATGCGTAGACAAAGCTGAAGCAGAGTTGATCATGACTGAGATACACAGCGGCACATTTGGCACTCACTTGAGCGGGCATACAATGGCTAAGAAGATCCTAAGGGCAGGCTATTACTGGTCTACCATGGAAGCTGACTGCCATCAACATTCCTGTACTTGCCACAAATGTCAAGTCGACGCTGACAAAGTTCATATCCCTCCGGTTCCTCTCAACGTTCTGACTGCTCCGTGGCCATTTGCAATGTGGGGCATTGACATGATTGGAGAGATCAAGCCCACGGCTTCCAACGGACATCGCTTCATCCTAGTTGCCATTGACTATTTCACCAAATGGGTCGAAGCAGCTTCCTTCGCCTCTGTTACTAAAAATGTGGTTGCCCGCTTCATCAAGCAAAATCTCATATGTCGGTATGGTGTTCTAGACAGGATCATCACAGACAACGGTACAAATCTGAATAACACGATGATCACCGCATTGTGCGAGCAGTTCAAGATTTATCATCACAATTCATCTCCCTATCGGCCGAAGATGAACGGTGCTGTTGAAGATGCGAACAAAAACATTAAGAAGATCATTCAGAAAATGACAGTCACTTACAAAGACTGGCATGAGATGTTACCGTTTGCCTTACATGGATACCGTACGACGGCACGTACTTCAACCGGGGCAACCCCATTTTCGTTGGTATATGGCATGGAAGTTGTCCTGCCTATGGAAGTTCAGATTCCTTCTCTAAGGATTATGAAGGACATAGGTTTGAATGAAGATGATTGGATTCAGACCCGACTTGATCAACTCAATTTGATCGACGAGAAGCGACTCGCTGCTATATGCCATGGTCAGACGTATCAAAAGTGGATGATCAAGGCCTTCAATAAGAAAGTCAGACGTCAAGTGTATCAAGTCGGAGATCTCGTAATCAAGCGGATTATCTTGCCGCAAAGTGATCCCAGGGGCAAATGGACTCCTACATATGAAGGACCATTTGTGATCAAGAGCATATTTTCTGGTGGTGCAATGATTCTGACCACCATGGACGGCGACGATTTGCCGCACCCTGCGAACGCAGACATAGTCAAAAGATACTACGCATAAAATAACCCGACAAGTCGAAAACCCGAAAGGGCGGCTTGGGCAAAAATGGGCATCCCGGTGAACCGAAAACCCGAAAGGGCGGTTCAGGCAAAAATTAGGGATAAAAACAAAAAAATATGTACACCCGGCAAGTTGAAAACCCGAAAGGGCGGCTTGGGCAAAAAGGGGTTTCCCGGTGGATCGAAAACCCGAAAGGGCGATTCAGGCAAAAGTTAGGGAATTAAAGCGTATGACTATGTCTCGTCGGATCACTTCAAAGACAATCTCTTCATCAACCAGTTCCAGGTTTCTGGTCAATCCAGTCATCGGCAAACGAAGCATTGAACGGACAGATATTCAGAGTTGTGAAGGCTATAGCGGAATGGAATCCCATGGAATTATTTCACATAGCCATCTTTATTTTGTATAAATCTTTAAATATTTACGACAAAATCCTCTTACTAGGATGATTGTCTCCTTTGTACAAATATACTCAGAGAAAGTTAATACAAATACTCTTCCCAGAAATTTGTGTCATTTCCTTTTTCTTTTCTCTTGCACTATTTGTTTTATTTTGAGAAACGTCCAATGTTTTGTTAAATAGGCATATGCATTTGAACATAATCATTTCCTTATGAATCAAGAAAGAGGATTACTGATAGGTTGAAGGTGCAGTTGGATATCTTGACACCCCTTCAAAGGAAACCCCCAGGATATTTAGAATCCATATCCCCAGTAGATTCTGGAAGCTTATCCCCTGCAGAGTACGGACGTCTCTCCCAGGCTTTATTCAAAGTTATTCCCCACAAGGGCTTATAAATGGGTTATCCTCAGCTTATTGCCACGGAAGATCGCACTCGGCAAATTTCTTCCTATTCCCAGCGAAGTTCATTAGAGTTCCCCAGCATAACTTATCAATACAATCCCCAGAGGAGTTTATCTTTGTTATCCCCAGCCAGAGAATCCTACAGAACTCAATTCCCCTCAGAGTTTAAGTTTCAGTATCCCCAACAGAGCTAAAACTTCAAATTATCAATCCCCGGCGGAGCCAGACTAGTGAACCTTTTCCCCCACAGAAATGCTTCTCACTAGACTAGAGATTCTCGGTCTTATCTCCCCAGCTTAAGTCTACCAGGTTCTAAAATCCCCAGTAGACATCATCGGAAATTCTCTTACCCTGCAAGTCACCAAGGGAATTCCAAGTCCCTACAAGTGGTTCTAAGGCCCCTCGACGATTGAAGGTCTGGTATTCCCCAAGCAAATCTGCAGACTTTCAGTTTTCAGCTCCTCATTGTATATTCAAGATTCTCCAATGAAGATCTCCTCAAGACAGGAATTCCCCAGAAGATTGGTATACAACCCAAGCCCCTTATTCTCCAGCAACCACCAGGAATTATTCTTCCCGGCAGCAGTCAAGAGGCTTTTATCTTCAGCCATCTCGGATTCATCTATCCTTTGCAAGACAACTCTCCAGCTTACATGCGCATCCATTTACATTCATATCATATAACATACATTGTATCATGCATCATGACATTGCATATAACTAACTCTTTGCCTTCGCAGGTAAGATCAGTCGACAGACAAAAATCATTATCTTCCGAGATCCTTTCCAGGAATAGTTCAGATGTGACCCAGACATGGCGACATTCTGATGCTTATTCCAGATTCATCCAGATGCAGTTTTACACGAGCTCATCATTAGGAAACCCTACACCGGTTCCTCCTCAACTTCAAGATTTCTGAAAACAGTTCACTGGTTCTCCAAGTAACGGATGTTAACCTATCGCTTGTTCAGACTCTTCTCAAGACTTCTGAAAACAGTTTACGGATTCTTCCCAACAACGGATGTTAATCTATCGCTTGTTCAGATGCAACCTTTGAAAACAGTTTACGGATTCTTCCCAACAACGGATGTTAATCTATCGCTTGTTTAGATGCAACCTTTGAAAACAGTTTACGGACGCTTCCCAACAACGGATGCTGCTCTATTGCTTATTCAATTTCAAGATTTCTGAAAACAGTTCACAGGTTCTCCAAGTAACGGATGTTAACCTATCGCTTGTTCAGACTCTTCTCAAGATTTCTGAAAATAGTTTACAGATTCTTCCCAACAACGGATGTTAATCTATCGCTTGTTCAGATGCAACCTTTGAAAACAGTTTACAGACGCTTCCCAACAACGGATGCTGCTCTATTGCTTATTCAACTTCGAGACTTCTGAAAACAGTTTATGGATTCTTCCCCATAACGGATGTTAATCTATCGCTTGTTCAGACTCTTCTCAACTTTTGAAAACAGTTTACGGATGCCTCCAGATACGGATGTCAGTCTATTGCTTGTTCAGACCCCCAGTTCAGAGATGGTTCAAAGTATGGACACCTTTCTGATTTTCATTCCAGATGGCATCTTTAAGCCCATCCCCGACAAGATTCTGTCACCCTTCCATATGGCATCTTTAAGCCCATCTCCAGATGGCATCTTTAAGCCCATCTCCAAATGGCATCTCTAAGCCCATTCCCGCATCCATTGCTTTGACGAGTGCAAATTTAAGGGCACTCTAGTGTCCAATCTCCTTTTACCCTCGAGTCACGAAAGGCAAACTTTCCAATCTAACTCTTCAGGTTCAAGAAGATTGAACAGGGGCAAATGTTGTACCCCAAAATTTACCCTCCCATTTCTCATTGATTTCTCATCACAAAGCCCTTGAAGCTCAAGATCCAGTTAGGGTTTCATCTGCTCAAGACTTCTCCTTGCACTGTTGACCCAAATTAGGGTTTGTGTTTGCACAAAGATGTTTTGACCTAAAATGCCTAAGATGACTTTCATGCTTCATATTGGACTCCCAAGTTTATCCATACCAAGTTTCAAGTCTTGATTCCAAAATTTGCCCAGTCAATTGGACAGTTGACCTAAAAATCAACTGTATTGGGGAAAAAGTCAACTGTGGCCAATTGACAGTCAAATCTCATGAAAATTGACCCACATCAACATTATGAACTCACATGGACCATTTGATCAAGTTTGGATCACAATTCCACAAGCAATTTGATCAGATCACCAAAAGGGCAAAATGGTCATTTTTAGGGTTTTGACTGCACAAAGGCAATTTTTGACTATTTGACCTAGCCAATGGCAAACCAAGCTCACATATGGACTCAAGGACCCCATGGAATTATCTTAACATGCTCAACAAGTTCAAAAGATCCCAAATGCACAAGATTGACAGTTGAATTTCCCAGTCAATTGATCAATTTTGACTGTATACTGAAAAGTCAAACTTTGACTTTTTGGTCAAAATCAAATGTCAAGATTCATTTTTCATCAAAAAATGCCAAATCATGAAACTTGTTCATCAAGAAATCAAGAATTGCAAATTAGGGTTTGAAATGAAGATTTTTCATAACTTAGAATTTTTCTAAGTTATGAAAAACCCTAATTTTTTTTCTAACTTTGCCCCACTTTCTCACCAAGATTCATTTGGATTCAAGCAAAAGTCAAAACATGAAAGTTGTATCCTATTGCATAATCTACAACTTTGATTCACAAAGTTTTCCCAAAAGAATCTTGTATCTCAAGTTACAATTTTTGGAACAAGGGTACCAAACCATTCTTAACTTAGAGAAAATTTGACCTATTTTAGGCAAGGTTTTTACCTAACTTCAAGACCATTTTTCACATGCTTCCACTTGGAATTTCAATTTGCATTTCAAAGATGGATTGAAGTACACATACCAAGCTTTCCAAAATGTCCAAGAACTCATCAAACAACCTCATGGTTAGGGAGAATCGAATTTGGCAATATGAGAAAAACTCACTTTTGTTATGGCCAATTTCCATGTTCATACACTTAGGCAATTTTCAAATCAGCATGCATTCCTTGATTACAGGCCCTAAATCCTTTTTACACTCATAAATTTAATGCAAACTCTTTGTGCCAAGACCATATTCTATGTGTTCAAGCATTGCATAATGGTTTAATCCCAAAGTAGAAAAAGCATTTTAACCATTTTTGCAAAAGTGAACTTTATGTCAATTAACAATCCAAGCAAGGACATTGCAAATCTCTTTGGCACAAGTTATTAGACTAAATACACTGATCAAGACCAAGGTTTGCAGCACATTAGGGGGGCCTCTATCAGTCTAGAACTCCACTTGACCTTTTCTTGCTTAAGTGTGAAGAAAGATAGCATTTTGTACAACAACTTTCATTTTAGCACAAAGAAGCTTAAGCAAAAAACTTTGTACACTTTCTAAACATCCATTCTGAGCTAGAACACGAGCCAACCAAGTCCCAAACACTCTCATTCACAAAATCACCATTAAACTGCACAAAAACAGGGCCTGCTGCAGATTGAATCCCATAACTCATTTCCATCGTGCATTCCTGCTAAAACCACTTCAAACACCTTCCCTACCATCAATGCAAACTATCCAAAGCATTAGAAGTGGACTGTAACTCCTCAAATCAGTTTGGCAATTTTCATTTTCTTGTTTTGCAGTTGAAGTTCCATAACACGATTCAGCTAGTTTCAAAGCAAAGTAAAGCTTGGAATAACATCCCTGGACCTCAAGGAAGCTGTACCAATCATCACCTTGCACTGAAAGTACCTCAATCATTAGATACAACTTCAACTGAACAGGTAAGTTCATGAATTCGTATCTCTCTATCCAGGCATTGTTAGCTTTAGGTTTGTGAAGAAAATATGTCACATTCATAGCCCTGAACATGTCCATGTAGTTAGTTTTCATTTATGTTACGTGTGTCATGAGAATTTGATGTTTGAACATTGATAAAAAATTAGGTTAAGATTTGGGAATGGAGAAATTCTCTCTCATTTTTGAGAGTTAGATCAAGTTTTTGGTATGTATGGATTCGTTGTTTGATGCTGAACATTTTTGATGTTGTGAGTTTTCATTAAAAAGCCAGGAATCAGGATGTTTGAATCAGGATACAAAATGCGCGTTTTTTGAACAATTTCTGGCTGGAGGTTGAAGAAGGACTTGGTGGGTTGGGCTTGTTTTGTCATTTCTGTTTACACACCATTTTTACTTTGACACCCCCTAGGCCCATTTGGTTTATTTTTATGATTTTTTTACTTTTGTTTTTTAGTCCTGACTTATTTATTTTTCCTCATAATATTAAAAACATAAAAAACTTTTTTTACACCATTTTTATATTTTTTAGGTATTTATTTGTTTATATTGATATTTGCATGTAAATAAGTACATAATATTATTATTTAGAATAACTAGAAAAAATAATGTAAACACATTCATTTTTTATTTTTATTTTATTTTATCTTCTGAAAATATTTTATATAAAATATACTTTTTTTATAAATATTAAATATTATTATTTTATATTTATAATACATATTTAGAAAATAATACAAATATATATATATTTATTAGAATATTTAGGACAAAAATACAAAAATACATACATTTTATTTTTATCAATATTTGACATTAAAAATACCTTTTTATAAATATACTTCATTTTTATTTTATTTTATATATAATTGATAAATATTTGTACATATTAAATAAATAATACCTTTTATTTAAGAAATTAGGGGTTTGCCCTAAATACATAAGAAAAATCCAAAAATTAATACTTTTTATTTTGTTTACTTGACATATAAAAATACTCTTTTTTTCATACATATAAAAACATTTTTTAAATCTTGCATATTTATTTTATTTCCATTTAATTTGTGCAATCAATTATCTTGTAAATAATTCCAAATTGATGTAATAGCTAGGTTTAAATTCCTTGTCAAAACCCCCCATTTGAACATTTGTACCCCCCTTCCCATATTATGTTGTAATAGCTTAGGAACTTTAAATTTCGCACTTTATTGCTTTCTAAATATACCATGTTAGAATTAGGGTTTGTATGCAAATAAATAGAACAAAAATAGTTTGACCTAATTTCAAGATAATCAAGCATGAAAATGGACAACATATATCACACTTGCACCCCTAGGGTATTCCACTTGTTGCCTTCAATAAATGGGCCATATTGCATGTTAGGTCTCTTTGGGCAAAAACAAAACAAACAATCAAATGATCATAGTCCCTCGATGACGCTTTCGAAAGTTGCCTAAAAATGATCAAGTCCCTTAAAGGAAAATTGCCCAAAGATACTTGGCACCATTGCAATTATGGTCTAACGATGACCCGCGCCCGTCCCTTTCACATCCTAACACAAGATTGTCCATCAAATGCAATGGTGGAACAAAATTGTTAAAAGGGTTAAAACATAGCAATAATCTTTGAGAACTTTAGGGTAGATAGCTCTTAAGTACTTGTCAACTTGCAAAACAAAAACACTTGCCTATTTTTCAAACCACACTTCACAAACACTTTTCAAAACAACTTTAAAAAAATCTTGAAACATCTTTTCAAAAAGACAAACACCTCTTGTAAAACATTCGAGTAAAGAATTGTTACAAGGGTAGCCTAAACAAGGCATCTTTTTTAAAAAACATTTTCAAAACCACACACAAAGCACCATTTCAAACAATTGAAAACCAAGGCAAGTTGATCTAAGCAAGTACCTAAGAGCCCATGGATAACCATGGATAGAAAGGGTGCTAATACCTTCCCTTTCTATAATCTACTCCCCGAACCCAAGAAAATATCTCAAAGGTTTTTGCTGTGCTATTTAACCTTTCCTTAGGATAAAATAAAAAGTTGGTGGCGACTCTTGCTCAACCGAAACATTTGCGAAAACAAACGCAAAACCATAGTCAGTTCTCCCACCGTATCACAGCCATCATTTGAGGGACAATGATACGTCTCAGTCAACGCATGACATTGAAATGGGCAGGTCAACATGGATCAATTTGCTTCTTGGGCCAGATTGCTATCCACACTCCCTCAATTTGCTTTCTCAGGCCCATTTTCTTTTCTTTTCATATTTCTTATTTAATTTATTTTAATTGTTTTTATTAACATAATTGAAAATTCTTTTTATCAAAAAATCACAAAAAATATTTTTCACCCAATTAGATTTAGGGTATTTATTTTTTATAAAAAAATTAATTGAATTAGGTTATTTAATTTTAGGTAACTTTAATTTCTTTTTGTATAATAAATTAAAATTAAGAAGGACAATTAGGGTTTTAGGTTAATTTAAATTATATTTTATTTTTTCTTAAAAATAACCAAAAATACAAAAATAGGCCATGTAAATTATTTTCTTTAATTAATTTAATTACTAATTAATTTAATTACTAATTAATTTTGTATTTAATTTAAAAACCTCATTCTTTTTCTTAAATAATTAAAAACAACAAAAAACTTTTTTTTCTTTCAATTAAGTTAGAAGGGGTCAAAACCCTAATTTCTTATCGTTCTTAATTTCATCGCACACGCTTTATTATTATTATTATTATTATTATTATTATTATTATTATTATTATTATTATTATTATTATTATTATTATTATTATTATTATTATTATTATTTTTACCATATTGATGTAATTGCTCACAAGTTGTAATAGATTAATTAGGACCTTTTACTTTCATTTATCGTTTTTTTAAGGGTTTGTTTTTGGCTATGTAAATACCCGAAGCCTTGTAATAGCGTAGCTTTACTCTCCGCACTTTAAATTCCGCAAAATATTAACTGTAGATGTATGAATAATTAGGGTTGCATGACAAGAATGTATGATTAACTTTAAAATGGTTAGCAAACCCTAAATGTGCAAAGATAATAAACTTGACATTGAATCACTCGCACATGCGCACTCTTAGGGTATACTCCCACTTCGGTTGCCTTCGGTAAACAATCACTGAGTATAGGGTATTTTAGTGGTCGCCCTTTTGTCTCAAAGATCAAAGTTGCCTTGGAAAAGTTGCCTCAGAATTGTTGCCTCGAATAATTGATCTAAGGCATTAGGGTTATTACTAAGACGTCCTAACATTGCTTTAGTGATCGTTCGTCCCTTTCGAATTGACCCTCAAAACTCCAACGACGGTGCTACCTACTCACTAATAGTGGGATAACACTGTCTAAAGGAAATAAACATAGAACAATTCTTTTTCGAGTAGGTAGATTAGTTATTAAGTACTTGCTCAAACAAAACAAACTTTTTCACACTTAGACTCCTTTTCAAACAAAGTTTTCAAAAACACTTCGTAACACTCTTGAAGACAGAAGCAAGGGTTAAATTGAATTCAAAAAACTTTTTTTTTTCAAATCACACAAACACACAAAGAAGCAATCTTGAAAATGATGAGTAAGTACCTAAGAGCCCGTGGAAATCCACAAATAGAAAGGGTGCTAATACCTTCCCTTTCTATAATCTACCCCCCGTACTCAGAAAATATCGAAAAAATAAATTTTTCTGTGCTTTTTTCCTTTCCTTGTTGGATAAAATAAAAGTCGGTGGCGACTCTTTCTTACCGCGACATTTTGCAAACACAAACGCAAAATGCAAACCAGCATTCCAAAACAGTTCCGGTTCTGGCCACTGTATCACAGAACTGGCGTCTCTGCTGGGGATTTAATAAGTTGGGTATACCTCAGTATTAGTTCATCATATTGCTTCTATTGTTTGATTTGATTGCTTTATCTTTATGGGCTTTGTATCGGAGTTACTATAGATCCTAACCCGGATCTGGGGAACACCTTTTAGGTAAGTAGTAATAAACTGTGAGGGAACTGTACGGCGTAGACCAATACGGTTGAAGCAGTAGCTACGTTGATGTGGCACATTAGTTGGTACCGGTATCCCTTGTGGAGGAACAAGGAGAATACGAGGCTGCTATATGGGCCGTTAAGCATCAACTGACCTTAGAACCTATAATTGACCAACTTGGCCATAGGAAGTAGTGAGATAGCCGGCCTCGGTATAGAGTTGAGAACTGGTTGATACTCGATACTACACTCATTGAGACCATACTCTCGAGATAGTTCCGGCTGCAAGAAAAGATTGCATGAGCTGAAACCATGACCGATGGAGGATGGTCAGTGATATTGAGAACCTCTAGAACCCGGTTACTATTATTAGGACAGGTTGAACCAACTGAACTTCAAGAGGGTAGTACATAGACACCATGCAAGCCTGAAACTTAAGGGCTCTTGTGTGACTTGTTTGCCTTTACCATGTTTGATACCTGCTATACCTGTTTTGTGTTTTATCATGACATCATGCATCATGACATAGCATGCATATTTTATTGTACTAACCATTTCAAAGACCGAGGGGATTTATCTTTGTTCTGTTTTGCAGATTATGGCTTTAGTATGCAGAAATACCATTTGAGTCAACTTCGTGCAAATCCCTGCTCAGCTCAGAGAGTTAGTCTCAAAAGTTCCTGATACTTCTTTATTTGTTAGAAGACATGGTCATCTCCTTAACCTGGTCACTTCAAAGTTGGATGAGCAAATGATGAGCGTGCTGTTCCAATTCTTTGATCTGTTGCATCATTGTTTCACCTTCCCGGATTATCAGCTAGTCCCGACTTTGGAGGAGTTTTCTGATTTACTGGGCATATTTATCCTTGAGCAGACACCCTTCACAGGTTTGGAGGAGGTTCAAAAGCCAGAGGATATTGCTTCATCCCTACATCTAAAAAGGGTTGATGTAGTATCCAACTAGGAGACACAGAGCGAGGTTAAAGGTTTCTTGGATAAGTTTCTGATTGATCAAGCTCAACAGTTCTGGGATAACTTGGATTTTCAAGCATTTGAAGACATCTTGGCTCTCCTCATCTACGGCTCGGTTCTTTTCCCGAATCCAGATTCCTTCAAAGATGTGAATGCGGTCAAGATCTTCTTGTCTCGTAATCCAGTGCCTACTCTCTTGGGTGACATTCTGCGTACTCTCTATACCCGTACTGTGCGGAGAAGGGGAACTCTCATGTGTTGTACACCGCTGCTGGAGAGGTGGTTTATTTCACATCTCCCCAAGTCTGTATTGAAGAATGAGGAAGGTGTAGGTTGGGCATACAGAATCATGTCCCTTGCTCATACGGACATCCTCTGGAGTTTTAAGGATATGGAAAGAGTAGTTGTCATTGATCGATATGGGGAATACCCTAATGTTCAGTTGCTCGGAATTAGAGGGGGAATAACCTACAATACTTGTTTGGCTTTACGATAGTTTGGACTCGCTCGGAGAGACGGTCCCCATGAGCTGCTTCTTACAGATATCGTCTTTGACTATAAGGGGGACGTTAATGAGCATCGCCGAAGGTTTATACGAGCCTGGGGCACGGTGAACAGGTCTGACCCTCAAGAGCTAGGACTAAAGACTTCTCTCCCAATGCAACCTTATCTCCAGTGGGTTCAAGCCCGTGCTCAAAAGTTGGGGATGCCATATGAAGTTGTTTTGTCGGTGATTGTAGAGCATACTAATGAAGAAGGTGTTCCTTATACAGTTCTTCATCCCTACATGCCTATTGATCTTGGGGCATTGAAGAGATCTTGGATCCAGTTAAAGGAAGAAAGGTATACCTACAGGGAGAAGTATCATGAGCAGGAAAGGAAGATCTTGAAGCTCACGAGGCAGCTTGAGAATGAGAGGACAATCAACGATTATGTCAGCACGAAGGGAAAACGACCATGGGATTTCTGATGTATTTTATTGTTTCTAGTTTAGATTTGCTTTTCAGTTTATTTCTTTTGTAAACGCCTTGAAGGCATTGTTAAACATTGTTACAAGTTTAATCTAATAAAGTGTGTTTTATTTTGTTTTACAAAGTTGAATCTCCCAAAGTCTTTGAAATCATTTCATACGCATTCCATTACCATGCACCTTATTACAGGTACCATTACAGGTTTCTTACCTTCTTCGCTGTTTATTTCAGCATAAAATGTCTTCTGAAACACCTATTGATCAAGCTATCAAGGCTCTTCAAGCACAAAATGCTCAATTCTAGGAGATGTTCTTGAACTTGGCCAAAGGATAACAGGATTTGAAGACTCTCATCCTGAAGGACAAGAAGAAGAAGAAGAAGAAGAAGAAAGTGGTTCTGCTGAATATGGGTCATAGATTTGGGAATAGGTTGCAACAGGAAGCTGATCTGTCTCATTCATCTGGAGGAGGAGAGAATCCAGAGGAAAGAAAGGGTCCTAGCCATGTGGTCTCTGATAATGACATTGATTTTGATGAAGAACAGTACCCTCCTGCTGAGGATAGGTACAAACAAATTGAAGACCGTCTGAGTGCCATGGAGATTCAGAAGGTTCCCGGTTTGGACTTCAGAGATTTGGGACTGCCATCAGGGATGGTGATACCTCACAAGTTTAAAGCTCCGGTTTTTTCTAAGTACATTGGAGTATCTTATCCAAAGCTCCACCTCCACTCGTACGTTAGAAAAATTCAACCCTACACTGCTGACAGAAATCTTTGGGTTCATTTCTTTCAAGATATTCTGTCAGGGACTCAGCTTGAATGGTTCTATCAATTGGAGGGAGCTAATGTTCGCAACTGGGAGGACCTTGCTGCTGCTTTTTACAAGCAATACCAGTATAATGCCGACCTTGCTCCCACGCGTACTCAGCTTCAGAGTATGTCCATGGGTGCAACCCCCTCTGTCTGATAGGGAGTTAGTGGATATATTTCTTGGGACTTTGTCTGGTCCATATTTCAATCATTTGATCGGTAGTTCATCGTCTGGGTTCACTGAATTGATTATTACTGGGGAGAGGGTAGAAACTGGTATCCGAAGTCGCAAGATACAGAAAGGTGCATCATCAAGTACAGAGAAGAAGCCTTTCAGGAAAGAAGTTAGTGCAGTTTACAGTTCAAGGAGCCAAAACCGACATGAATGCTGCCAAGCAGTTAATGCGGTAGTATTATCAAGACCTACTGTTTCCCCACAGCGCAACAATCAGCAAAGAGTAGAGAGACCGCAAAGACAATACACTCGGCTCAGTATGACTTTATCTCAAATTTTACTGTAGCTATTGAAGACTAACCTGGTAACTCTGAGGGAAGCTCCGAAGAATCCCAGTACCACCTCTCCGCTGTATAATCCGAACGCCCGTTGTACCTATCACTCTGATAGCCCAGGGCATGATACCAACAACTGTTGGGCCTTGAGGAATAAGGTGCAAGATTTGATTGAAGCTAAAGAAATCGAGTTTGACGCTCCAGAGAAACCCAACGTCATAACTGCTCCTATGCCCAAGCATGGTAATGGAGTAAATGTTATGGACAATGATTCATTCGTAACATCCGTGGAAGACATTTCTACTCCATTGTTGACCGTTAAGAAGAATCTATTATTGGCCAGTTTATTTCTGGGTTGTGGCAAAGGTTTCCACTTATGTTCCATCCTGCCTGCTGGTTGCTATTTACTAAAATCAGGTGTTCAACGCCTGATGGATAACAAAGAGATCTTGTTCGAGAAAACTTTGATTCCGTTGATTCCCATTGAAGATGTTTTCATAATAACCATTTCCGCCAATCCTTCCAAGGCTTCCTCGACAAAGCCTGTTAGGATTACATCCGTTCCGAGAGTTGCTCCATTGATCATTACTATTCCTGGTCCTATCCCATACACTTCGGATAAAGCTGTCCCGTGGCACTATGGGGCCGATGTGTATTATCATGGGATCAAACAAGACTTGAAGGTTGAAGAAGCTGATACTGATGTCAGCAACATTGTCGGGGCTAGCAAGGTCACCCGAAGCGGAAGACTCTTCTCTCCTGAGATTTCCCCTCCGACTATTCAAAAGCCTGTTGCTATTCCATCTGCCAGTACATCAGCTACTGCCCCAGTTCATATTCCAATTATCACCCCTGTCGCCGAGTCATCTGACGCTCGGGGAAAAGATATCACAGGTGACCCTGCCCAGACGGAGGCGCCTAAGAAGATTGTTGTAGAAACCTCTAGACAGGAGATAGAGGAAATTCTGAAGATTATCAAGAAGAGAAACTACAACATAGTCGAGCAGCTGGGGAAAACCCTGTCGAAGATCTCCATGTCATCTTTATTGTTTTGCTCAGAAGCCCATGCAAAGGCTTTAATTGCTTTCCTTAAAACTGTGCACGTGTCACAGGAAACATCTACTGATCAATTCAAAGACTGTGGCTAGCTTGACCGCTGACAACGGGTTGGGTTTCTCCGACACAGATCTGACGGCTAAAGGAAGGAATCACAAAGATGCTCTGCATGTTTCGATCGAGTGCAGGGGCACTACTCTGGCCCATGTACTGGTGGATACTGGGTCCTTATTAAATGTTCTACCCAAGAAAGCATTAGATCGGCTAGACTGTGAAGGGTTGGTTCTGAAGCCAAGTAATATCGTGGTTAGGGCCTTTGATGGGTCCAAAAGGATGGTTCACGGGGAGGTAGATGTCCCTGTTAAAGTTGGCTCTTACGCTTTTTCATCTATGTTCTATGTGATGGACATCCGACCATCTTATTCTTGTTTGCTGGGTCGCCCGTGGATTCATAAAGCTGGGGCAGTGACTTCCACGCTCCATCAGATGTTGAAATATCCAGTAAGGGGGAAGATTATTACGGTGCGAGGAGAAGAGGAGTACATGGTGAGTCATCTTAACTCCTTCCGGTATGTGGAGATGGACGGGGAGTTCATTGAAACCCCGTGCCAGAACTTTGAAGAGGTCCCCCAGACTCTGGCATCGACTGAAGTTGCTGTTGAAGAATCTCCGATGAAGATGGCTTCCCTCAAGGATGCCTGGGCTGTTATTGAAAGAGGTGGGTGTGAAAATTGGGGCCAACTCCCTGACTTTGCACACAAGACTAACAAGTTTGGTTTGGGTTTTACTGTAGAAGCTCAAAGGGCTGTTCGGCGTGTGCGGATTGGAAGACCTCCCATGCGCATCAGTAATCCGGGAGTGAATGCAATTGAAGACGATGAAGAAGAGTCAGATTTCGAAAGTTGGATTTACCCGACTACTGACGGTGGCTTGAACAACTGGACGACAAAGGACTTCGTGCCAATTTATTTTATTACACAGTAATAGACTTTTGTTTTGAGATTTGTAATAGACAGTTTGAAACTCTACGGCCCGGTGTCTTGCCCGAGGCACTGTGGCTTTGTTTGTGAGGGCCTATCATTTGTCATTTTCATTTATCATCAATAAAGCATTAGACATTTTCTCGCATTACAAATTTAATGCTCCTTGTTTTTCTTTTCTATTTCACACTTTATTAAAACAGCTATTGTCTTACATACACTCACATATCATAATACAGGTCCACATCCACTATGGATCCCACTGATAACAACTTTTCTACGGTAATTATGACTTCGAAAGTCCGATCAACATAGCCGAGGACGAAGGTGAGGATGATTACGAAGTGCTTGGGGAACTTGCTAGAATGTTACTACAGGAAGAGAGGGCCATACAGCCGCATGAAGAGCCAGTGGAATCAGTGAATTTAGGTACAGAAGAAGACAAGAAAGAGGTCAAGATCAGTGCAAATTTGGAGTCTAGTGTCAAGCAACGGTTGATACAGATTCTACGTGACTATGTTGAGATCTTCTCTTGGTCTTATGAAGATATGCCTGGGTTAGATACTGATATCGTGGTACACCGCTTGCCAACCAAAGAAGATTGTCCTCCAGTAAAACAGAAGGTTCGCCGTATGCGCCCAGAGATGTCTGAGAAAATCAATGCTAAGGTCATGAAACAGTTTGATGCCTGTTTTCTAGCTGTCACTTCTTACCCGCAGTGGGTTGCCAATGTGGTTCCGGTACTGAAGAAGGATGGTAAAGTCCGTATGTATGTAGACTATAGAGATCTGAACAGGGCGAGCCCCAAGGATGATTTCCCTCTGCCTCACATTGACGTTCTGGTTGACACCACCACGCAGCATAAGGTCTTCTCCTTTATGGATGGTTTTTCCGGTTACAATCAGATTAAGATGGCTCCCGAAGACATGGAGAAGACAACCTTCGTTACGCGGTGGGGTACTTTTTGCTACAAAGTCATGCCGTTCGGATTGAAGAATGCTGGGACAACTTATCAGCGTGCCATGGTCGCTTTGTTCCACGACATGATTCACCATGAGATAGAGGTATACGTTGACAACATGATTGAAAGGTCCCAGACTGAGGAAGAACACCTTGACCATCTTCAGAAGCTATTTGACAGGTTGAAGACGTATAAACTAAGGTTAAACCCAAACAAGTGCACCTTCGGGGTAAGGTCTGGTAAGCTGCTGGGTTTCGTTGTTAGTGATAAAGATATTCAAGTGGATCCTGCAAAGGTGAAGGCTATACAGGAGATGTCAGCTCCCCGAACAGAAAAAGAAGTCAGAGGATTTTTGGGACGGTTGAATTACATTTCCCGATTCATTTCACACCTGACTGGTACTTGTGAACTAATCTTCAAGCTGATAAAGAAAGATCAAGTGGTAAGATGGAATGATGAATGTCAAGCCGCTTTCGAAAGGATCAAAGAATATCTCCAAGAGCCACCTATTCTGATGCCTCCAGTTGAAGGAAGACCTTTGATCTTATACTTGATCGTACTCGATAATTCAATGGGGTGCGTGCTGGGGCAGCATGACGAGTCTGGCCGAAAAGAGCCCTCTATTTACTACCTTAGCAAAAAGTTTACCGACTGTGAGACCCGATACTCACTGCTCGAGAAAACTTGCTGCACTTTGGCATGGGCTGCTCGCCGGTTGAGACAGTATATGCTGACTCACACTACTCTATTGATATCAAAGATGGATCCAATCAAGTATATCTTCTAAAAGCCTGCCTTGTCCGGAAGAATAGCAAGATGGCAGATGATCTTAACTGAGTATGACATCTAATACACAACCCAAAAGGCAATCAAGGGAAGTGTGTTGGCAGATCATTTGGCGCATCAGGCTGTAGACGACTACCAATCTATGAATTTTGAGTTCCCGGATGAGAACATCATGTTGGTGACTGACTGTGAAAAACCTGGACCGGATGAAGGACCTAAGGAGGGATCCCGATGGTCTATGTACTTTGATGGAGCTTCAAACGCTTTGGGTAATGGCATTGGCGCCGTGATTATATCTCCTGAAGGCTGTCATACTCCGCTCACTGCCCGTCTATGTTTTAACTGCACCAATAACATGGCGGAGTATGAAGCATGCATCCTGGGCCTTCGAGCAGCTATTGACCTAAGGATTAAGTTCTTAAGTGTATTCGGAGATTCTGCTCTAGTGATCAGTCAGATCAAATGCAAGTGGGATACGAAACACCCAAATCTTATTCCTTACAAGGAGTATGTATTGACATTGCTTCCACACTTCGAGGAGATAACCTTTGAACATTTCCCCAGAGAGGAGAATCAGTTAGGGGACGCGCTAGCTACTATGTCTTCTATGTTCAAGGTCAAGTGGGACAATGAGGCTCCCCAGATTACCATTGAGAGGTTGGACGAACCCGCACATTGCTGTGCCATCGAGACTGAAGTGGTAACAGATAAACCCTGGTTTCATGAGGTAAAAGGTATCTTGAGGCTCAACAATACCCCGAGGGTGCATCTGTTAATGATAAGAAGTTTCTGAGGAGGTTCGCTGCAAAGTTCTTCATCAGTAATGGTATCCTTTACAAGTGTAACCATGATTCAACCTTACTGCGATGTATAGACAAGAACGAGGCAGGAAGGATTATGGCAGAGTTACATGAAGGTACCTTCGGAACCCATTCAAGTGGACATACCATGGCTAAGAAAATCCTACATGCAGGATACTATTGGTCTACTATGGAAGCCGACTGTTATCAGCATTCACGTACCTGTCATAAGTGCCAAGTCTATGCTAATAAGATGCACATACCTTCAGTTCCTCTGAATGTTTTGACGGCACCTTGGCCTTTCGCAATGTGGGGCATCGACATGATCGGCGAGATCAGACCTATTGCATCCAACAGGCATCGTTTCATCCTGGTAGCTATTGATTATTTTACGAAGTGGGTTGAAGCAGCTTCCTTTTCTATGGTAACCAGGAACGTCGTAGCACGGTTTGTCCGACATAATTTGATATGTTGATATGGTGTACCAGAGAGGATCATTACAGACAATGGTACAAATCTCAACAATACAATGATAACCGAACTCTGCAAACAGTTTAAGACACAGCATCACAACTCTTCTCCTTACCGGCCGAAGATGAATGGGGCTGTTGAAGCGGCTAATAAGAATATCAAGAAGATTGTGTAGAAGATGACGGTGACATACAAAGACTGGCACGAGATGTTACCATTTTCTCTTCATGGGTACCGTACCTCACCGCGGACGTCAACAGGGGCAACGCCCTACTCTTTGGTGTATGGCATGGAGGAAGTCTTGCCCATTGAAGTCCAGATACTCTCTCTTCGGATTATGAAGGATGCAGGATTGAACGAGGACGATTGGATCTAGACCCGGCTTGATCAGCTGAACTTAATCGACGAAAAGAGACTTACTGCTATTTGTCATGGTCAGACGTATCAAAAGCGGATGATCAAGGAATTTAACAAGAAAGTTAGACGACAAGAGTATCAAGTTGGGGATCTCATGATCAAGCGCATCATTCTGCGGCAAGGTGATCCCAGGGGCAAATGGACCCCCACTTACGAAGGGCCATTTGTGGTTAAGAACATTTTCTCCGGAGGAGTTATGATTCTAACCACCATGGATGATGACGACCTTCCTCACCCCGTCAATGCAAACATAGTGAAAAAATACTACGCCTAATTAAAGACCCGCTAGGTTGACTGGCCTAGGCAAAAATAAGGGCTTCCCGGCGAACCAAAAGGGTTCGGGAAAAAGTAAGGGATGAAAATGGAAAAAATTGTACACTCGACAGGTCGAAAACCTGAAAAGGCGGCATGGGCAAAAAAGGGTATCCCGGTGGACTGAAAACCCGAAAGGGCGATCCAGGCAAAAATTAGGGATCAAAGTGTAACTCTATGTCTCATTGGATCATCTTGCAACCGGACTTCGGTATCGACTATCAAGCTCGGACGGCGCCAATCGATCTGATCTACCTTCAATAATGTAGAAAAAGTGATGAGACGCTCGAATATATAAAGACAATAGTAGAGTTGGAACCCAGTGGGATTGTTCACATAACTGTTTTTCTTTATTTTTCACAAAATTGTATAATTCATCTTTCAACGACGTTCTCTTACTAGGACATCAGCCTCTTGTACAAAAAACGCCTATTTACAGGCCAAATTCAAAATCAATACAATTCATTTTCACAAAGAAATTTCAAAAATGTTTTCTTTTTCTGTTTTGTTTTGCAAGAACGTCCAATGGTTCATTTTTTATATATGCATTTGACAATAATTGTTGCTCATAAATATTTACATGCGAAACAAAAGACGATTACTCGTAATTTCAGAAACAGGGGAAAACAAGAAATGTCCAGACCTTACAGTTACTCTATTAACCAGATACAGGGATAAACCTAGCTGAAGAAAATGACTAAAAATTTGTACACTCCCCGTAGAGTAAGAAAAAGACAGTGGTGTTAGCTGTCCCGAACAGGACACAACTCTCCCCAGCTGAGGTTCGCAATCGCGAGTGAGTTGGTAAGACTCTCCCCAAGCAGAGTTCATCTATCACCAATAATGGAAGACCATACCCAGTGGATTTTATTTCTTCCACAAACATAAACTTTATCCCCGAGTGAGTTCATCACTGCCAGCAACGGTAATTCATCCAGCCGAGATTATTTCTCCAAATCAGCAGATCTTCTAGCAGATTATCTCTTCCCCACAGAGTCAGTTTATTCTCCAGCAGGATTATTCTCCCAATCATCTTCGGTCATTATCCCCAGCGAGCGAAACTCTTTATATTCTCCATCAGCAGTCCGGGATTTATTTTCCCCAACTAGAGAACATCATAAAAACATCACATTTCCATACATCATGACACATGCATATACGCATCATACAACACAATCTCATTTATTTTGAGAACATCATTTCCTGATACATATCAGCATTACATACAACTAACCTTTACCTTTCAGGAAAGATACAATCAAATTCTCACAAAATTCAAGCTATGAAGCCCGGGTACGACCGAATAGTATCTTGATTTCTCCATCATATTGTGAAGCCCGGAGAACAAACAGATAACAGTATCGGAACACCGCGAAGCCTGGATTACGACCAGATAGTGGTATCTCTTAAAAGCAAGCTATGAAACCCGGATTCAACCGGATAATAGTTTAATCCCCAGCAAGCCGTGAAGCCCGGATTCCGACCAGATCGCAGCTCAGCAAATACCATGAAGCCTGGATTACGACCAGATAGTGGTATATCATAAACACAAGCCGTGAAGCCCGGATTACGACAGGATAACAACTCAACAAGTTATTGTGAAGCCTGGATTACGACCAGATGGCAATACAAGACCATGAAGCCTGGGTTACGACCAGATAATGGTAGAAGACATTGTGAAGCCTGGATTACGACCAGATAGCAGCCAAGAATACTACGAATCCTGGATTACGACCAGATAGTGGTATATCTTTAATACAAGTTATGAAGCCCGGATTCTACCGGATAGTATCTTGATTTCTCCAAACACCATGAAGCCTGGATTCGACCAGATAATGGTATAATACATTGTGAAGCTTGGGTTACGACCAGATA
Source organism: Vicia faba (assembly GCA_948472305.1). Lineage (NCBI taxonomy): Eukaryota > Viridiplantae > Streptophyta > Magnoliopsida > Fabales > Fabaceae > Vicia > Vicia faba. The sequence goes on along the minus strand of OX451736.1, from coordinate 1,576,840,240 downwards.
GAGGTAAAAGACACTGAAACCTGGATTACGACCAGATAACAGTGAGGGACACTGTGAAGCTTGGATTACGACCAAATAGTAGTTCACCCGACCAATTACTATGAAGCCCGAATTCGACCGGATATTAGTAGGCCCAATAGTCAAAAGGAAGCCCGGAGGCGACCAGATAACCACTTTATTTCTTCTGAAGCCTGGATTACGACCAGATAATAAGTAGGGTATTGTAAAGCCTGGATTACGACCAGATAGCAGTATAGGACACCATGAAGCCTGGGTTCGACCAGATAATGGTATAAAGCATCGCGAAGCCTGGATTATGATCAGATAACGATAAAAGGACTGAAGCCTGGATTACGACCAGATAACAGTGAGGGACACTGCAAAGCTTAGATTTAGACCAAATAGCAGTTTACCTGGACAGTTACTAAGAAGCCCGGAGTCGACCGGATATTAGTGTGCCCTAAATACAAGTTGAAGCCCGGATTCGACTGGATAACAACTCATTTCCTTCTGAAGCCTGGATTACAACCAAATAATAATCGAGAAATTGCGAAGCCTGGATCACGACCAGATAGCAAGTTTAATCTCATCTCCCCAGTAAGTCATTGTAAAGCCCAGAACACGACCGAATAGCAGTCAGTCTTATCACTATGAAGCCTGGGTCAAGACCAGATAGTAGTTCATTTTCACCTCTTCGACCAAGAGACGATTCCCCCAGTAGAATAACGGATGACTGAAGCTCCTAAAGTTCTATTTGTCCCAAAACAGAGAACAACATTCCCCAGCGGAATCTCCCTCAACAACAGGTATACAAACTCTCGCTAAGGAATTTCTTACGCGATCGACACTCCTTCATATGGCATCTTTAAGCCCATCTCCTATCATTCAATCTCCAAATGGCATCGGTAAGCCCATTCCCGACATCACAAGACGATTACCACTTCATGCGAGTGCAAATTTCTGGGCACTCTCGTGTTCAATCATCTTCCACCTTCAGATCACGAAAGGCAGACAAGTCAATCTAAATCTTCAGGTTTAAGAAAATTGAACAGGGGCAGCTGTTGTACCCCAAAATTTTCCCTCCCGTATTTCTCAATACATTTCAAGAAAGATCCTCAAGTTGCTCAAGAAAGTCCAAGGGTTGACCAGACAAGCTCTCTCCTAAGGCAGTCTACCTCAAATTAGGGTTTCATGTTGCATCAAGATACTTGAATCAAAATGGTCCCAAATTCTCACCATTGACCTAATATATTCTCAAGATCATCCATGTCAAGTTTCAAGCCCTACAGAGAAAGTTTGCCAAGTCAATTGCTCAAAGGCCTGAAAATCGACTATGTTAGGGCAAAAGTCAACTGTGGCCCACATTCAGTCAAACTTCAAGATGTTTGGTCAACATCCTAATTTTGAAGTATCATTAATGATTTTATCAAGTGTTGATCATGATTCATCAAGGATTGCTCATAATTCATCAAGAACCAAAAGTTGCTAAATTAGGGTTTTGTAGGAAAAGTCAACTCAACTTTGACCAAGCATAACTTTCTCACACTTTATGATAAATGACCCATAAATAGCTCATTTTGAAGAGGATGTAATTCTCTACAATCCATCTTCAGCTCCCAAGTTCAAAATATGCACTCACAAGAAGTTATGAATTTGGACATTATAGGTCATTTTGAAAAGTCAACAAAAACACCTTTTTTGTCAAAACTTCATACATGAACATGGATTACCAAATTGAGATGAGACCAAATGGTGTTGCTTATAGGAAATCTCTAGCTTTCTAAAAAGTCCAAGAACACCTTCAAAGAGTCAAAATTGAGGAAGTTATGCATTGGTGAAGTTGACCCTTTTTGCAAAATTGTCAAAAGTCAACTATGCCTAAAATTGCAATTTGTGCTAAATGGGCCTAACTTTTGGCACTTGTCTTGAATTGGTAGCATGGTCCACGAGCCATATCTCTTTCCACTTGTCATTATCTTATTTTTATTATTTATTTTGATTTTTATTTGAATTAAATCAATTTAAATCAAAACAAATCATAGAAAATCCAAATCATTGAAATCTCAAGATATTGTGCATGTTTCAGGTCTTATATCCAATTGGCAAGAGATTGAATTCGTGCAAAGCCTTGGTGTGCAAATAAAGATTGAGTTTGGCCTATTTTTAGAAGTATCTTCAAGTGAATCAAATCGAAATCAAAAACTATAATGGAGGAAGATTGAGAGCATAATTTTAAACCTAATTCAGTCCTTGATATATATTGAACAATTGCAAACCTAGAGAAGAAGGTTATAGAGGCGCACAAGGTCAGAAAAAACTTGAAAAAAAAACACAAAGTGCTGAGTCGAATTCATAGTTCCAAGCATTCTCAAGACCCTCTAGCCATCCCAATCGCTTCCTGGGATCACAAGCAAGCGAAACCAATCAAGAACAAGGAGTTTCCAGCACTGTAACTCACTGTAAGTCAGCCACGACAATGACTTTTTCTTGAATTCGAATTGCATCATTCCTAAACTTGTAGCATGAAATAATTATAGATTCTTACTCCTTAAAGAATTTGCACACTATCTGTAACGTTTAATTGCATTTATATGGATTGTATCAAGATTCACCATGGCTAGGTTTTCTTGCTTCATTTTAGGGTTTTTGTGTGCATGCAAAATTGGCCCATAAAAAGGGCATCATAATGCTCAGCAGGTCCAGACGAGTTGATCCATGACATTAGATGTCATTTATCATGCCCATGGAGGATTTTAAGATAGGCCGGGGATGTAGCGACAGAGGCTTGTTCGTAGGCAAAAGTTTTTAACTTTTACCAACGGAGCAAGGTTGGGGATGACCTGTGTGGCACTGTCTTATTGGGCCATTTGAATTCTGGCACCTTTTTCCACTAACTTGCTTTTATTGCGTATTTCTATTATTGTTATTTTATGTACAAAACAAGCGTGCAGCTCAGTTGGTGGCCAGGCGTTGGAAAAGTGCTTTGGGGCCGGGGTTCGAATCCCACGTCCCCCCATTCTTTCACATTATTTTTCTTTCCAGGTTTAGGAGCGCGTGCAGAGTCAAGGGATCACCATATTCCCTCAGGATCTAACCCTTGGATCTCCAGATGGCCAAATCCGATGGCCATCATTTGAGGGACCATGATACGTCTCAGTCAACGCATGGCACTAGAATGGGAAGGTCAACATGGATCAGTTTGCTTCTTGGGCCAGATTGCTATCCACACTCCCTCAATTTGCTTTCTCAGGCCCATTTTCTTTTCTTTTCATATTTCTTATTTAATTTATTTTAATTGTTTTTACTAACATAATTGAAAATTCTTTTTATCAAAAAATCACAAAAAATATTTTTCACCCAATTAGATTTAGGGTATTTATTTTTTAAACAAAAATTAATTGAATTAGGTTATTTAATTTTAGGTAACTTTAATTTCTTTTTGTATAATAAATTAAAATTAAGAAGAACAATTAGGGTTTTAGCTTAATTTAAATTATATTTTCTTTTTTCTTAAAAATAACCAAAAATACAAAAATAGGCCATGTAAATTATTTTCTTTAATTAATTTAATTACTAATTAATTTTGTATTTAATTTAAAAACCTCATTCTTTTTCTTAAATAATTAAAAACAACAAAAAACTTTTTTTTCTTTCAATTAAGTTAGAAGGGGTCAAAACCCTAATTTCTTATCGTTCTTAATTTCATCGCGCGCACTTTATTATTATTATTTTTACCATATTGATGTAATTGCTCAAAAGTTGTAATAGATTAATTAGGACCTTTTACTTTCATTTATCGTTTTTTTAAGGGTTTGTTTTTGGCTATGTAAATACCCGAAGCCTTGTAATAGCGTAGCTTTACTCTCCGCACTTTAAATTCCGCAAAATATTAACTGTTAGATGTATGAATAATTAGGGTTGCATGACAAGAATGTATGATTAACTTTAAAATGGTTAGCAAACCCTAAATGTGCAAATATAATAAAGTTGACATTGAATCACTCACACAGGCGCACTCCTAGGGTATACTCCCACTTCGGTTGCCTTCGGTAAATGATCACTGAGTATAGGGTATTTTAGTGGTCGCCCTTTTGTCTCAAAGATCAAAGTTGCCTCGGAAAAGTTGCCTTGAAATTGTTGCCTCGAATAATTGATCTAAGGCATTAGGGTTATTACTAAGACGTCTTAACCTTGCTTTAGTGATCGTTCGTCCCTTTCGAATTGACCCTCAAAACTCCAACGACGGTGCTACCTAATCACTAATAGTGGGATAGCACTGTCTAAAGGAAATAAACATTGAACAATTCTTTTTCGAGTAGGTAGATTAGCTCTTAAGTACTTGCTCAAACAAAACAAAATTTTTCACACTTACACTCCTTTTCAAACAACGTTTTCAAAAACACTTTGTAACACTCTTGAAGACAGAAGCAAGAGTTAAATCGAAGTCAAAAACTTTTTTTTTCAAATCACACAAACACACAAAGAAGCAATCTTGAAAATGATTAGCACGTACCTAAGAGCCCGTGGAAAACCACGGATAGAAAGGGTGCTAATACCTTCCCTTTCTATAATCTACCCCCCGTACTCAAAATCTCGAAAAAAGAAATTTTTCTGTGCTTTTTTCCTTTCCTTGTTGGATAAAATAAAAGTCGGTGGCAACTCTTGCTTACCGCGACATTTTGCGAACACAAACTCAAAACGCAAACCAGCATTCCAAAACAGTTTCGGTTCTGGCCAAAGGGTGCTAACACCTCCCTTTCTATAATCTACCCCCCGTACTCAGAATATCTCGAAAAAGGATTTTTTTTCTGTACTTTTTTCCTTTCCTGTTGGATGAAATAAAAGTTGGTGGCGAATCTTGCTTACCGCGGCATTTTGCGAACACAAAACGCAAAATGCAAACCAGCGTCAAACAGTCGGTTCTGCCACTGTATCACACACCTTATAATACCGAGAAGAAGTCATTCGGTTTCAAGAAGGAAGCTAATGTTGTATATGGATAGGAGGTACATGCTAGAGGTATTCATAAGCCATCTGTGGGGGAATTACTGCTCTCTAATCTTACACCTGTGCAATGACATCAACAAGGGAATCAGCGTAAGGAGGTCGCACCTAAGAGACAATTCACCAAAATCAACATGTCACTAGCTCAAGCATTACAACAAATTTTGAAAGCAGGATTGATTAAGTTAAAGGCTCCACTACGAAATCCCAATACCTCTGCTCCTAGCTACCACCCCAATGAAAGGTGTGCATACCATTCAGATAGTCCTGGACATGATACGAATGGTTGCTGGGATCTGAAGAACAAAATTCAAGATATGATTAACGCCAAGGAGATTGAATTTGACCCTCCAGAGACTCACCACGTGATTGCTGCTCCTAGGACAAATCATTGAGAGCGTATAGTTCATTTGTGTTTCTCAATTGTAATTTCCTTTGCTCGTTCAAACAATTACTGTCATGTCAAACTTTGATTTTCCCATTAATGCATTACATATGTTTGTCTTGAATTATGTCATTTTCATGTTTCATTATATTTAAAATGCTTTCTTACTCCCTTTTTATGATATTCAACTCTCGGTTAAAAGCTGTAAGCCTTTAGAAGGAAGATGGCGAAAATAATGCCATGATCTCTACAATATGCTTTTGAACATACCCCAATGATGATGTACAGGAATTGTTTCAAATCCTAAAAAATGGAGTTATAAGGAAGATAATCCCTAGTCAACCCCTTTGAGCCTAAGAAGTAGGAGTTTCCTTTTCACACAAATTAAAACCCTTAATCATAACCTGGGGCAGGGTAGTTTTCTCAGTTAATTTAGACGTGCATTCAGTCGCAAGCTCTACCTTCATCCACGACAAATGGTGTAGAAGGTGCTCTCCAAAAGATGGTAATGGTTCCACATAATCATCAAGACAAGTAGTCATTATCTCTCCAAGTAAAGGCCCGTTAAGTAAAAATACCTATGAAGGAGACTTAAGAAAAACGGGGGCATCCCACTGACTGTAATCATAAAAAGCAGTTTAGGAAAAAGTAGGGATAACAAAGTAAAAAAATAGAGGCCCTACGAATCCTCAACAAAAAAGAAAAGATTACAAAAATGACTACCTTCTCAAGCAAGTGTTCGAATTCTGAACCATCACCAAGTGTCAGAGCAAAGACTCCAAACTCAATTAGGATCTAAACACACAATTAGCTGAGCGTAGGATTGAAGAACATCATGAAGAACGGGTTGGGTACAAATAAAATTTGAGCCTTTATCCTTTGTTTCTTAAACTATGTACCTGGCCACGTTACAACCCTTAAAAGTCCTAACTGAAGCATGGGTTAGTTCGAAAGCTTATTGTTACAAAAGGTATCTTGACTCCTGTAAGGTTTGCTATTAAATCCTGAGTTGATATCACACTTCTACAAAATTTGTTTGTTTTACTAAAAAATGAAATTTCAAACTTCAAGACAGACATAAGCTTTGCATTTTTAAAATACCATCGCTTGCATATGACTATTTGTTCAATAGCAGAGAAAGCCGCAGACGAATATTCAATGAACGAAAATCCTCTCGATGAACAGAATCACCTCAGATGAAAAAAAACATTCCAGTAACAGGCCTTCCATAATCAGGGGCATGACATGGTGCCTAACACGTCTGGGGCCGTCAAGTCAAAATTCCAAGAAAATATCATAAAGTCCTGAATAGCCGGGCAGGTCTCCATCACTTGGGGCATCAAATGTGATTCCCATCAAACGAGCATGTACAATCAAGCAAGATCAATGTTCCCCAATGGATTTCTTCTCAAAACAATAAAACAGGAATTCCCAGCGGAAACATTCTAAATAAAGCAGACTTCTTCTATAAACGGTTCAGGTACGATCCAGAGACGGATTCCATTCTGATACTTATTCCATATTCTCCTCTAGAAACAGTGCAAATACGATCCAGAGACGGATGTCATTCTGACACTTATTCCAAATTTTTTTCTAGAAATGGTTCAGGTACGATCCAGAGACGGATGTCATCCTGATACTTATTCCAGTTTCTCCTCTAGAAACGATGCAAATACGATCCAGAGATGGATGTCATTCTGACATATATTCCAGATTTTTTTCTAGAAACGGTTCATGTACGATCCAGAGACGGATGTCATCCTGATACGTATTCCAGATTCTCCTCTAGAAACGGTGCAGATACGATCCAGAGATAGATGTCATTCTGACACTTATTCTAGATTTTCTTCTAGAAACGGTTCAGGTATGATCCAGAGATAGATGTCATTCTGATACTTATTCCAGATTTTTCTCTAGAAACGGTGCAGATACGATCCAGAGATGGATGACATTCTGACACTTATTCTAGATTCTCCTCTAGAAACGGTGCAGATACGATCCAGAGACGGATGTCATTCTGACATTTCTTCCAGATTTTCTTCTAGAAATGGTTCAGGTATGATCTAGAGACGGATGTCATCCTGATACTCATTCCAGATTCTCCTCTAAAAACGGTGCAGATACGATTCAGAGACGGGTGCCATTTTGACACTTATTCTGGATTTTCTTCTAGAAACAGTTCAGTTACAATCCAGAGAAGGATGTCATTCTGATACTTATTCTAGATTCTCCTCTAGAAACGGTTCAGATACGATCCAAAGACGGATGTCATTCTGACACTTATTCCAGATTTTCTTCTAGAAATGGTTCAGGTACGATCCAGAGACGAATTTAATCCTGATACTTATTCCAGATTCTCCTCTAGAAACAATCCAGATACGATCCAAAGACAGATGTCATTCTGACACTTATTCCAGATTCTCTTCTAGAAATGGTTCATATATGATCCAGAGACAGATGTCATTCTGACACTTATTTCAACATATCTTCAAGTACAATCACGACATAGATTCATCCATAAAATCCTCGCAGGCACTTTCTCCAGTAGGTACAGAGACAGGGACATCCTACCACAAGGTCACTTCCATATTCTCAGTATGCAGCCTAATGATGTCAGGTATTCTCATATCCTCGGCAGAGCCAGAATCTCCAATTACTGCTCCAAAAATTCCCCAGTAAAGTCGCCAAGCTTCTCAGGATTCCCCAGTAGGATTTCACAAAATCCCCAAACAATGCATGGAGCTTACCTTCCTCAACAAAGTTTATTTCTCTAACAACGGAAATCCATCTCCCAGCATTTCAACTTTAACAGAATTGTAAGAGTTACACTCTTCATCCCCAGCTACAATCAGGGATTTATTTTCCCTAATTCAACAACATTGCAATAGAACAACTGACACGTTCATACATTGCACTCATCCACCATTTTACAAACATCATGGCATATGCAGCACAAATGCATATATCACAATCTCATTTATTTTGAGAGCATCATGTATTTCATACATTATGACATCGCATGAAACTGACTTTACCTTTTCAGGTTAAATTTGTAGACATACAAACACTATCAACTTATACAACAGGTCAAGGATTAATGCCTGAAACCAAACAGGGAAACTATCTATGCAACCGAGTGGTATAAACTCCCGAAGTAAGACGAGTTTACCAACAACTATAGAGGGCCACGGGTTAATTCCCGAAACCATACGAGGAAGCTATCTATTTGACCAATGTTGCCAAGTCCCAAATTAATACTTGTAACAAGCCAGGAAAACTATTTGTGGACGACCGATTGTAGATTAATACCTGAAACCAAACAGGACAACTATCTCAATGACCGATAAAAGCAAGTTCAAGATTAATACGTGAAACCAGACAGGACAACTATCTGTGAACAACTGATTATAGATTAACACCTGAAACCAGACAGGAAAACTATCTACATGAAAAGACAAAGCAATCTTACACGGGATTCTTCTCATAATCTCCAGATACAGTCCAAAACGGACTCATCTCGAAGCAATCTTACATGGGTTCCTTCTCATGATCCCCAGACGTAGTCTAACACAGAGTCATCTTGAAGCAATCTTACACAGGTTCCTTCTCATGATCTCCAGATGCAATCTAACATGGACTCATCCTGAAGCAGCCCCACACATGCTCCTTCTCATAGATCTTCGGATGCAGACTAATACGAACTCATCCTAAAAACAGACCTACACATGCTCTTTTTATTACATTTTTAGATAAGAGTTAATTCCATTATCCCTAGCAAGTCACCGTGAAGCCTGCATTTTAACCAGAAAACAACAAACTTTTCCATAGATAATTCCTCAGTAGAGCCATGGACAACTGAAGTTCCTAGACTCTATTCCCCAGAGTGTTCCCCAAGCAGGAGAACAACAGAAATTAACCTTCCCCAGTGGGCTCCTCATCAGACAGTAGGAACAGGCATTCCCCATGTAGTGACCTCTTATGAAGTCAGCATCTACTCTGAATGGCATATTTAAGCCCATATCTGACAACTCTCAGCCATCTCCTCCAAATGGCATTTGTAAGCCCATTCCATACACGATCAACCATCACATCCTTGAGTGCAAATTTCTGGGCACTCTAGTGTTCAATCATCTTCCACCTTCAGATCGCAAAAGGCAAATAAGCCAATCTAAATCTTCAGGTTTAAGAAGATTGAACAGGGGTAGCTGTTATACTCCGAAATTTGCCCTCTCATGTTTTCCAAGAATTTCTCTTACATGGGTGATTACAAACACTTGCTTAAAGAAAATAAGAATTTTGAAGATAAACAAGGTATCTTCGTTTGGCATTGAAGTAAGGTGTCTTCGATTGGCATCTGAGCAGGTTATTTTTCGATTGGCACCTAGACAAGGAGCTTTAATCAGGTGTCCCAAATCATTCGACACAAACTTGGTTCACAAGACTTCGACTGAGTATTGGTTGTTTCATGCTTGATTCAATTGACAAGGAAATGACTTCCCCTGTGCGTGCCTTCAGCACACAAGGCCAAGACTTCTTCAGATTTTCCTTCAATTCACTAAAAAAAGCTTCCTTCGACCCACAAGGCAAATACCTCCTTCATGCATGATTCGATTCACTAGGAAATGGCCTCTTTTATGCTTGCTTTGGCCTCCCCCATGCTAGCATCCACAAGGCATTGGCTTCCTTTGTGCTAGTTTTGACTGGGCAATGGTTATCTTTGAAATTTTTTCGATTCCACATCTAAAATCCTTAACACACAGTTCTCCACCTTTTGACACCTAGTAAGGCCTATTCGAAGGATACATAAATGATGCCTTTGAAGGATATGCATTTGGTCCAGTCGAAAGACATGCAATGGTTGGAAACAATATTTGCTTGCTGGCTAAAGTCTTGCATACTGCCAGGCCCAAGCCTCCTGCACAATCACATTCATGATAAAAGAAGCTTCGACTGGACAGAAAAGAGCTTTCGATTGGGTTAGTTGAAGAGTTTCAGATCAAGCTACTAAGGAAAATAGTGGCTCAATCTAAGGCCACAATGTTGAGGCATAGGGCAATTCTAAGGAATGTAAGGACGTTTCTATAAAGCCTTTGATTGATAAAGAGATGAAGTAACATTCAACCAGTCAAAAAGGAAGAGTTGATACTTCGATTGGTTGAACTGAAATAAAGGCAATCGAAGAAAGTAACACTTGGGGGCTGATCGAAGACACTGTGGTGAAGAAAATTCTGAGCAATTTGAATTCGTACAAGGCGCCAAACATAACATGTCCAGGTTCATGCAACCTACGAAAATGGAAAGAATATAACATAAATGGATAATTTTCAAATTATTGAATTTGTTTTAAAGGCCATGTTAAAGACTTGATTCTTGGCATGTTTATCAAGCTTCACACCCCTATATAAAGATAAGACTGCATCAGAACAAACAGGGGGAAATTGCCTATCGAAAGAACACCTACACTGCCTCAGAAAGCATATCAAAATTCTAACCAGTTTTGCAGGCACCCTCAATCCAAACGAATACCATATTTGTACTCATGAGACTCCCAAGAGTATACTCCAAGCCAATCCACACCCAGATGTGCCAAATTGAAGCATGTCATCCTTGACTCAGTGCCTTCCTCCAGAGGCAATTCATCAAACTCCTCCAATAACATTCTCTACTGGATCGAAGGATAATATCTTTCACTGGATCGAAGGATAACACCCTTCACTGGATCTAAAGCCACATATCTTCACTGAATCGAAGGACACATATCTTCACAGGATCGAAGGGCAACCTTCATTGGATCGTAGGCCATCATTTTTCTTTGATCGAAAGACTCTTCTTCTTGTATTTATTTTTATTTTTACTCATTTCTTTTAAATCAATAATCAAATAATAAAAATCATCATAAAAATTAGGATTATATTTTTACTAATTAAATTATTTTCTGAACTAATTAATTAATTTTAACATCTTCTTCTCAAAAATTAAAATAAATTAGAATTTAGGTTTAATTTTATCTTTAATTCATTTTCATTTCATAAAAATCAAAAACAAAACTAAAAGATTTCCTTTTCCTTAGGATTTTTAGACGTTCTTTTCCATTTCGCACACATTTACATTCATATTATTGTATCTGCCTACTGGATATAATAGTTAAAATTAGGACTTTATTTTCTACTTTATCCCCCTCATTTTTGGACATGTAAATACCCCCTCCCCAAAGCATTGTAATAGCATAGATTTAAATTCCTACACTTTAAATTTCTGCAATATTTAAACTGCTAGATGTATGACTAATAGGATTGTATGGCAGAGATTAAAATCAAAATGCTAGCAAAGTTAACACAAAAGACAAATAACTGAATATAACACACCTTGCACATATACACCTCTAGGGTACGCCCGCTTTGGTTGCCTTCGGAAATAAAACAGTCATGTCCCTCTAAAGTAGGGACACTTTAGCAAAGACCCTCAAATCAAAAAATCATAGTCCCTCGATGATCCTAGAGTGTTTCCTTTCGGTAAATGATCTAGTCCCTTAAACAAAATTGTTAAAGCGTATCTATATGTTGCCTTTATGACTGTATGATGATCCATGAATTTCCCTCAAACATCCAACGATAGGGCTACCTACTCACTAATAGTAGGATAGCGTTGTCTAAAGGATAGGAGGAAAATAACAAACCTTTCGAGTATAAGTAGATAGTTCATAGATGCTTGCTCAAAACAAAACTTTTACACTTACACAAAACATTTCAAAAACACTTTCAAAAAACGCTTTATCCACACTCTTGAGGACTGATACAAGAGTTATCATAAAGCGAATTGCCGCACTAAGGCAATTTCAAAATACTTTTCAAAACACAAAAAGCACAAGGTATTTCAAAATGAGCTAAGCATCTAAGAACCCGTAGAAAACTACTGATGGAAAGGGTGCTAACACCTTCCCTTTCCATAATCTACCCCCCTTACTTAGAAAATTCTCGAAAAGGTCTTTTTATGTTCTTTCCACAATCTACCCCTCTTACTTAGAAAATTCTCGAAAAGGTCTTTTTCTGTTCTTTCCACCCTTTCCTTTGTTGGATAAAAGAAAAGTCGGTGGCGACTCTTGCTTACCGCAACATTTGCGAATACAAACGCAAAACCAGTATCACACTTAGTATTGGAAAAGGTAAGGGATGGAGGGCTAAATTTCTCAAGCTTGCTGCGACATAGACTCTTTATGGAAGTTGGATTTGTCGTAATAGGACTTGCTTTGGTAAAAACATTGATAGAATTTAGGTTGTGAAAGATATCATTAGTAATATTGTCTATAGGGGTTGGTTTTGTAAGGATCTCAAAGTCCACATAGCTAGATTAATGTTTTGATAGGTTCTTTTTTGTTGTTTTATAGGTGTTTTGGTTGGCTGGATCCGTGTGATCGCCTTGTATATTTAGTTCTTTTTTGGTTTAAAATAAGTCTCTTATTCCAAAAAAATATATATAATCAAATGTTTATAGAAAATACACAAAATTAAAATATAATCTTTATTTACCATATATATGCAATCCTTTCAAATTTTTTCAACAAATTTTCATAAAATAATAACATTACCAGAATAACTTTATTTTTCTTAAAAATCTCTAAATATAATCTTTAAATTATTGTATAACAAAATCATTTTTAGTGTTATTCTGTCTACAAAAAATTCCAGCCTGCCTTTGTCTGCAATCTGCGTATACATTATTCACAATATCCCAATTTGTTTCTCCTTTTGGATCTTTCATTAGCATTGAATATCTGGAAAGTAGGTGGCCAGCCCAAACATCATCTTTCCTAGGATTTCTATCTTGAATCAAATTTATAACTCCAAAAAAGTGACAAATCATCATTTTTGTTACTTGATCCCAATAATAGAAGTTATGATCTAGTATATTTGTGTAGCAATCAGTAAAGAAAATTGTACCATAGATAATAGTGTCTCGATTTCTTATTTTTTTCAAAATCTTTCAACAAAAATAAAGAAGTTTCGATTTTCAGCAAAAATAAAGAATCACAAATCAAGTATTTGGTTACAACCTACAACATTCATTCATAGATCATTTGATAGAGCACTTTCAGCTATTAACAAACAAAAAACAATCAAAACAAAACTTTGAAGCATTACAACTCCTAATTACTACATGCAAAATAGAATACATATAACTCACCGTACAAATTCGGTTTCCAACCGATTGACCGCGTCTCATTTATCTCGCTTCTAGATCCAGCCGAGGTGCAAAAATCAGCATATCCATATATTCCGCTCATCCAAAGATACGAACTATTACCACCACCGAATGTACCAACCATGTTAACTTGATGGACTGCCTTTTTCAGATAGAGACAATATTTCTGCAATGCAAAAGGAAAGTGAGCTTCATATGAAATCATCACAGTACTGAAAAACACATTGGCTATACTTGTGTTTTATTAGTGGGACTTGAAAACATGATTATAAACTTAAATTATTAAAATTCCACATTATTAACAACCAATTATTGAGTTTGATGGATCAAGTTTTTTTGAAAAAGTATCACTAATTAACAGAAATATTCATATCATGTGTGACTTGTTTTTCAAGAGAATATAAAGCTCTTAAGACTTTGATATTTGTTAATTCATCAATATAAACTTTTGATTAAGAATAAACAAAACAATTATGGTGGCCACAAAAGCAAGAATGTATACCTACAGATGGCTTGCCACATTTTCCCTAGTAAGTCCTTCAACATTCATCAGATAGAGTATTTTCTTCAGAACAGCCTCTACAACAACAAACATGAGAATTAGTTAAGAGTCAATAAATATATTTAATTCAATTAGATAGAACATAAAACCCAAGAAAATGTAAATATAAATTTAGCACTAAACCTGTCAGATTCGCAAGCCCAAGAAAACGGAAACATTTTAAAGAGAAGCAAATTAAAGATCTATGGAACTTCAAACGTCACTTCCTCTTCTTCAAATCCTATCAAACAAAAAATTCAATTTGAATATAACCTAACCATAAAAACCAAAATTAAAACCACAAAAGTATATGAAAAAATGAAAAACCTTAAGGCATAGATCTGAATTTGGAAATCTTCCAAGTAGTAACAATACATAGATCCGAGTCGGCAGTGACAAAGTATTCAATAGAGCAGTTGATCTTGATGTGTGGGAAGAAATCAACAGTATGTTGAACGTCACAAAAGACATTGGTTGTGCAAACAAGAGAGGGAGACTGTGATAGGAGAAAGATACAGAAGAAACAAACAAAATTATCAATATATGATACATAACAAAAAAACCAAATTCGTATATGTGAGAAGCGAAAAACTTACACGGTAGAATGAGAATACTAAGAAAGGAAAGGTTTAGGATTTGACATATATGGCAGCCGTATTAATCTGGTTAAAATTGATTGAATGAATCTTGGGAAAAGGTGATATCAATTCAATATCGCGTGAGTGCTGGCTTCAAGAAATTTAAAACTGCCTTTCAGTTTCCAAGCGAAATACGTTGTGCAGCACATGATTACATAAGTAAATATGACATAAAAATAATATAAAATACCAATAAAAAATCTGATTGTGCCACATCAGCATCATTAAATACCAAATCAATATAAAGAGATTAGTGGTTGAAAAGACTGTTTTACCCTTGTAATTAGTCAAATTTAATCTTTTAATCAAAAGAATTATAGTGTTATTAACAGGTATTGTTATGTTTATATATTTATAATAGATTATTACATATTATTTTAATTATTATATTTTAAAATTTGTTATGAATGGACAAGATGTACGTATAAATAAAAATAATTCTCACTTTTTCTATAAAAAAACAAATGCCACTCACTACATATAATTTTTATGTTAATAAATTACTGTAAATACTAAAACTAAAAATTGTGTAATATATTTTTAAAAATATCAAACTATTATTTTTTACACAATTTCTATTACTATTTTTTATACATAAAAAAACTTATTTTTAAAATTTATTGAATAATTATATCAAATATATCTTTTATACAGTCAAGGCTCAACCCAATACTGCAAGAGGCCTAATAACTTGTTGCGGACTAGGCCTGCACTTGGTCTTTCGTCGGGCAAGTCCTGCCTAATACTACGTCGAGAAGTGTCCACTACAGTGGCCCGAATTTCTATAACCATGGGGGAACATCTCTATCAAGAGAACGTCGAGGACGTCTCCTCCATGAACACGTCGAGGACGTATCCTCCACGTGCCCATCAAGAGAACATGGTCAACGGTCCTCGTAATATCACGGAGTTATTATGATTCTGAAAAGAACAAGTCTTCACCTCCGAGAATCGTTGAACAGCTGAACCAGGATATAGACCACGAACGGGTCACCTCTACCCACGTAGGATCCTAGTAGTCTCCATTATGGCACTGGACATCCTGCCCAAATGGAGACATTGGCCCAACGCTAGGGGCTATAAATACCCTCTTTTACTAGAGGGTCAGGTACACTTATTTCTACTCACTATATACTTGCATTTTGTTCTGAACCTTACTTTAGCATCAGAGTGTCTTGCAAGTATCCCTCATTCTTTTCAACAACCCCAGGAGTCCAAGTGTTGTCGGCTACTGAATTTTCATTCTAGTCAGGTACGATCAGTGGCACCGTCTGTGGGAAAGCCTTTCTTCCTCGTATTATTCTAACTCAATACCAAAGAAAACTTTTCAACCTTTTGATTGTCATGATCAGTCATCACAACAACGACGTCGACATTCGATGCTACTGTTTTTGCCCACGAAAAAAAAAACAACAACAATGGAATAGCTGTCACGACCAGGGTGACCCCAGGGATGGACGAACTGCATCCTCCTCGTCCAGGGACCACCTCCTCGACACACTTCAGCAGGACGACCAGCCTAGAGATTATCATGAAAACCTTGTGCCCACCAATGTCGATCCCACCATTGTGCCTTGTTCGCAACCATCAATCAGACTAACTACCTGATTTCCCAGCAGAATGAACGCGTTGGAAGGTTGGAGAAGGTCTGGAAATCCTGCTCCCCGATAAGAAGACATCGGGAACCTAAATCTCATAACCCATCCTCACAACGACAAGAGGTCTGTTCCAGCTCTCCCTCGTGGAGACATCAATAGGATGAGCCCTAAAGTCTCTCTCCTTGTCAAACCAGGCGAGACCCTCGATTGTAGAGACCCCCTCTTAAAATGACCTACAAGCGCGACCGCATAACACCGCGTAACGAGTAATGATCCTCTGCCCCTAAGAGGAACAAGAGAAAAGATCATTCGAAAAAGACGAGGAGTCGGGCAAGAATTTCTCCGTGCCATAGAGGCCTCCGGTTCTACTCCTCCCTATATCGCTTTCAAGACCGAAGCAATAAAGAGGACCCCAGTGGTCCATTGTCCCAGGCGATCATGGAGGCCCCCATTCCAAAATGAATGGAAAAAAAACTCGCCATTGGCAACCTACAATAGCGCCACAGACTCCGACGATAACCTCGAGAGCTTCGAGGTGATGCTTAACTACTAGAACATCGAGGGTGCCATTATATGTAGATTATTTTCGACGACTCTATGGAAAAGTGCCATGGCATGGTACAAAAGCGTCACCCCAGAGTCGATCACTTCGTGGAAGGTCCTGAAAACTCATTTCAGCAGAAACTTCATAGCCTCTCGGAAACACCCAAAAACTGAGACATCCCTCGAGGCCATCATTCAGGGGAATGACAGACCCTCTGTGCATATATTGAGTGGTTCAACCGTGAAGCCATCCAAGTCCGTACGACCATCCGGATAAATAGGTACCTGCTCAAGAAAGGGTTGTTCCCTGGAAACGAATTCAGAAAAACAATCGGGATTGAGGCTCCCAAGTCGTGGAAGGTTCTCCTCTACAAGGCTTAATCATACATCACATACAAGGAGCAAGAGGCGACTGGCAGCGCCCGAGACTCAGGTGTTGTACCCCAAATTTTGACCTAAGATACCATCTCCCATCTGCATCATTACATTGCAAGTTGTTTTTGACCTATTTTATCAATTTTCAAAGCAGATTTTAAATTCATAACTTTTTCAAATCGAGAGCTGGTTATTTTTGAAACGCCCAATTCATTAACTGATCAATGCTTAAAATGATGTTTATTTAATTAATTATTATTCTGAGTTTAAATAATTGGAATTCATTTTCAGTTATTATATAATTTAAAGAATTATAAATAATGAAGTAAATATTTGAAAAGAGGTTTATTAATTGATCAATGATATTTATTTAATTATTTATTATTCTGAGTTTAAATAATTGGAATTTATTTTCAGTTATTATATAATTTAAAGAATTATAAATAATAAAGTAAATATTTGAAAAGAGGTTTATTAATTGATCAATGATGTTTATTTAATTATTTATTATTCTGAATTTAAATAGTTGGAATTCATTTTCAGTTGTTATAGTTTAAAGAATTATAAATGATAAAGTAAATAATTGGAAAGAAGAAAAGAATTCATTGGTAAAATAATAGAGTTTTATTCATCTTTATTCTAATTGTTACAATTGTTGTTTAAATACTGTATTTATTTACAAAGTATTTACAATGATAATTTTTACAAATGTTTAAAGTGAAATAAAAACTATCCTAATTTTTCTAAGTTCTAAATCTTCATCTTCTATCCAATACTTCTTTGATGCTCATTTGACTTTACCTGCAAAGAATTAAAAGAAAAGTCAGAAATAGATATAATTAAAAGCAGACAATTAATTTGGAGTTCATCATTAAAAGCAAACGGCTGGAATCAATTTTTTTACCCTCTTTGCAAATCACGGGATTTCTCCCGGTTCACAAAAAGGGATGAATATTTATTGATAAATATGAATGCACAAGTTAAAAATATGCACAAATTCAATTTTGTCAAAACTGCATATTTTAAAACCAATTGCACAAATTCAATTTTGTCAAAACTGCATATTTCAAAACAAATTGCACATTTCAATAGTCAAAGTTACATTTTCAAAACAAAAGTCCAACGTAAACTATCCAACATATGGGAGGAGGTCCAAACACAAGGCTCCATACTGTAACAATGCAGATGGCAAAGCGGAAGTGTGCAGATCAAAACCACATATGCAAGCAAATATTTTCTAATTTCATCATTTTCCAGCTTTGCTTTTTCAGAACACAAAGTACATAACATCATTTTTAATGTTTCAAACTGTACTAAGGAGAGAGAAGAGAGAAAAGAGTATGGGTTTACAGGTTTTGGCCTTAGGCAGAAAAGGGATATAAAACAAAACTGCAGTAACACAGTAAAAAAAGGGAAGTATAGAAAAGGATACAAAGCAAACTGAATGGAACAGTAGATGTGCAGAAGTATCAAAGGAAAAAAATGATTAAAATATACAAGAACCTGAACCATCAGAGCCAAGGGGACCAACTGATATAAAACAACGCAAACTCTTCAAAAGAAAACCAGAGTTCAAAACCTGTAAAAAAGCCAAAAAACAAAAACAGATTTCCAAAACCTGTTTGAAGCCTCAAACGATAACCTGTAACACAAAGCCAAAATCCTTAACCATGTCAAGTCTTCAACCTGCCTAAAGCATAAAACACCAACCCTGTCAAACAACAATCAAAAAAAGCAAAACTGTGAAGCCTCACCAAAGCCCCAACCTGTCATTAAGTCTAAACTACTAAAACCTGTAAGCACAGTAAACCCAAAACAGCATACCAACCTAACCATTCAAGGCCAAAAACCTGTCAAGTTTAAACCATCAAAATCCTGTCAACTGAAGCCCAAGAACCTCAATGGCCTGAAACCATCAATAAACCAGTAACTCCTAACCTGCCTGAAGCCTAAACAAAACTTGTCAAGCAAAAGTCCAGGCCATAACCTGCACAAACCTGTTGCCTAGCCAAAGCCTAAGCCACAACGCCAAAAACCAGAATACCACAAACAACACGAACTTATCAAACCAATTTCCAAACCCATCAGGCCTCAGAAAAACTTCATCACAGGCCAATATACAAAGAAAGCAACAGAAGCAAGGTCGAAAGAAGAGAGGAAAAGTATTCAAGCATCCAAGCATCAAGACAACCAAACAAAAGGAAACGTTCAAGGCAACTCAGTGTCAAACATCAAAGGCCCTCAGAACATTCATCATTGGGCAAGGAGCAAGCATATTAAGCAACGAGGCAACAGGCAGTAAGAAGAAAGAAGATAAAGTGGTTTAGTCCATCATCATCAAGGCAAGGAGAAGAAGATAAAAAAAACATCACAAGGTACACAGACCACTCAGAAGGGCAAGCAAAGTACCAGGTTCCAGCAAAAGCAAGCTAGCTTCAGCGTCATTGCCTCTTCGCCATCCAGCCGACTGAGCGCCTCCACCACCATTCATTCCCCTCCTCCGTCAAGGTATAATTTCTTTCCCTCCATTTCGCGCATCTTGACAGAAACACCATATTGAAGCTAGAGTCAGAAAAGTGAATACAAAATCATAAACATACAAATTCATAAACATGCAAAAATCATAAAAAAAACTAATGCCTTAAAGGACGAGATCGTCACCTTTACACCGTATCACTGAGTGACCCATGGAGAAGGAGACACAGTTGGTGGCGCTGGCAGCTTTGAGGCAAAGGGGTTGGTCCTGGATGCTTTTGGCTCGAAAGAGAAGAAGGAAGACGAAGACGAATCCATAACGAAGAAGAGCGCCGCTCTGTACCCTTTGCTTAACCCTAATCCATTTTTCCCCAAACTAAGACAAATGTTTAACCCTAAACTTTGTTTCATTATTTGGGCTTAACCCATTTCCTATGCCTAAAACCCAACGAATTTCTTAGAACACCCCCCACCCCATTTCTGTTTGTTCTTATTTTGGGCCCTTAAAAACTCTTTGGCCCTTCCATTTTTTCCTTTTATTTTGTTTTAAACATTCCTAAACAAAAAAATTGATTCACCTTTCTTTTTATAATTTTAAATAATACAAACCATTTTTCATATATAATTTAATTAAATATATTAATTTTATTTATATTAATTCCTAATGAACAATCCCTTTTTATATATTAATTAAGACTTTATATATAAAAAGATTAGTTAAAATACATGAATTAGTATAAGACATTAGGGTATTTTATTATTTGTATATTAATACTAAAAAACATATAAAAATAGAAAATTTAAAAAAAAAACATTTTATTTTCTTTAATTAATTCTCTTGCTTGGTACATATTAAAATACAAATATAAAAATACATATTCACACCATTTAGTCTGTTATTTAATCATTGTTGTGGTTATATATCACTTAGCTACTTAATCATTATCTATCTAATTTTCTGTTTGATTATTTCATCTTTATTTGGTTATTCTGTTTACGTCTAAATCCAAGAGAAAAAATGATTAAATTTGTTGACTTCATGTCCTTAGATCCAATCACGCGAATATCTTCATTTCATTAAAACTTAAGATAATTTTTCCCCAAATATTCAATTTTTTCAAAACTTATACCTTTTAAGTCAAAACTTCGACATTAGGTCGTCGTACCTTCAAAAACCCATCCGTACCCCTTTTCGGCCAAAACAATTTATTTTTAATCAAACAAACAAATTTTAATAAACAGATATTTCAAAAGGTTCCTATAGAATACTATAGATACATTGGGTGCTAATACCTTCCCATTGTATAACCAACCCCCGAACCATAGATCTCTTTTCAAAAACGCCTTGTATTTTCATTACTTTTAAAAGTATTATTTTACATTGCATACTTTAGGGTTTTATTTCGCTCTTTTCCCTTTCCTCTTGGAAATAATAAAGCGCGGTGGCGACTCTTGCTTTTATGAGACGGATTAATTGATAATTCGATCTCTGATTTACCCCGCTACATTTTTTATCGCTACATCAGGGAGTCGGGAGAGCTCCAAAATCCCGAAGCATGATGACACTGGTGCTCCCCATCGAGGCGGGGATAAAAGAAGGGAGGATATGCCTCATGACTCCCGTGAGCATAAGGGCCCTGCGATACATTTTACCTAATACGCTCTGTTGATCGCTCCCCAAAAAACCGCATCCTTGGGGAGTGTATCAACTCTGATTTCAAGAAAGATGGGGTTTGACTTCCCAAGCCGACTCAGCCGAAGCTTAACATGGACAAATCCAAGTACTGTCGTTTCCACAGGAGTCACAGCCATGTCACAGAGGACTACATCCACCTCAAGGATTCCATCGAGACTCTCATCCAGGAAGGCCGCCTGAGACAATACACCAACTGAGTGAGGCTCCCTGACAAGACACTCACGAGAAGAAGAGGGTAGAGGAAGACACCCTACCCTTGGATGACGCGCCCTTCCAAATTGCCATGTGCGTCTCTCGATCTGAAGACTTCCTCGTCCTCGAGGAGGAGGACCTACCCATCTCCGCACAAAGCATGTGGGAAAGATTCTGCACCACCATGGTAATATCCGACCGGGGATTCGACGAGGTCACCATTGGGTCGGTGAAGAGAAACTTCGAAGACCTGAACGATGCAAGCTCATCTAGAAACACAACTCTCGACAGATTCTGAGATCTGAACCTATCACCTTTTACCTCGAAGAGCTACTAGATTGGGAACCAAACTCCAGCACCCATCTGCTCGCAAGCGTAAAAATGGAAAATTTTAACGTATGTCGAATCCTGGTCGACAAAGGCAACTTTGTTAACATCATGTACGTGAACCTGTTCATATTCTCCAGCTCGACCACACCCACTTCACACTGTACGTGGGATCTGACCTAAAGGCTCCAATGACATGACCACCAAGCCTTGGGATTACGTCGAGCTATTTGTGACCTTCGAGAAGGACGAAACTTGTAACATCCTTCTAAGACACATATATTTCGCATGTATTTTTATGAAAGTAAAACAATTTAAAACCATAAAAGAGTGTCACATCTTCATGTAAACATCATACCAAACATAGCCCTGCTCTGTAACACGGGTTTCAAAACACTTTAAATCATATAATATTTTGGTCTCATCACATAATCACTTCAAATAACACAGCGGATTCATAGTCCAAAACAATCCTTATTATTAAGGTACTTCACAAAAATCATCATCATAATTTATCAATTAAACTTCATAATTCATAACAGTTCATAATACCAAGAAAGGTAGTTTGTAAATCTCAAAATAAACTAAAGACATAAAGTTCGCAATCAAACGATCCCAACCCCGATGTTACATATCAGACAAAGACTCCCTTTATTCAACGAAAAGCAAATAAACACACTCTAAAGTTATCCTCTAAGCTTCCCTGCACTAATCCTGATCACCTGCAAGTTACCCACGGATAGAGGCAACATTTCCAAGCAGAAAGGGTTAGTAAATCATAATTATTATAAAATACATAAGGAATAAATATAGTAGACATGCACTTAGGCAAGATATCACACATCATCAGAACCTCATGTTATACTCACACCTTCACAACATCATCAATACATAACAACATATTATCAAGACACCATTTACCAACAAGCATCATTTAATCACAACATTATGCAATGTCACTTATAATATAACGTAACATCATAGACTCATGCATGTGGTACCAAAATTTCACTGATGACTCAGTCATTTTTATCTCCAAAGATCCCCACTAATAGGATCGATTCCCACTTTGAACCAAAGCACTTCACAATTTTGAATCAATACACACTATGGAATTGATACCTTCACTGGACTATTGTCCTATCATCTTCACTAGACCGAAGTCCTAACAACATCACTGGACCGAAGTCCTAAACTATGCCATGAATGCATGATGCGCAACAACATAATAAGTACGACCACGGCTAGTCAAAATTCATCATCGTCCATAAATTCACCACAACATCATCATATCATCATAATACAGAAAGCATTCATATCATCATAATACACCAAACATCATCATATAATCACAACAATAAAACATCATTGTAATCCAACGCGGGAAACCTAACTTCTTACTAGCTTAGGTATTGGTAATGTACTTATTATTTCTAATCTTATTCCATATGACTAAAGTTCATCGCGTTAGCTATCCAACACTTTGAATGGCACCTCAAACCGAGTTCTAAAACTCAAGTTACGACTCTTTTAAGAAAAATCCAACACAACCATTCGATTCTGGACACCATCTCCCAACGACACTTGGATCGATGCACTCCAGTAACTTTCCTCTTCTCTGCCCTTCATCGCTTTGCGTTTCTCCTAGCTACAACCACACGACACCATCATTGCCCAGCAACACTTCCCATCGCCCGACGATCCTGCACAAACAGGGTTTTTCTGTTGTGATTTCCTGCATAAAAACCAGTCCCAATTCTTGCAATTTTGCATCAAAACAATCCCAATTCTCATAGATTTCAACACCTAATCATCATATAATAGACAGACCACATTATATGCATTATGTACAGAAACTCATGGCAATTCAACAAGGTATTTTCACCAATTCTAACACAAATTCATCAATTGCAACACAATCATCAAATCACCAAAACCTAACACATCCTATATTTATCTAGACCTTAAATAAATTATAATAACCAATATAAACACCCATTACCTTAGATTATTACTAGAAATCAAATCCTCTTCGTGCTCTACCGAAATTCATACGCTCCTTCTTGCCTCTTTTTGCCCTAGTTTTGCCTCTACCTTTTTCTCCCAAAACTATCGTACAGAATGAGCGCTTATAAATCCTAAATATCTTTTGTCTCACTTAACCCTTGGACCCTTAATATGGTATTCCCATCTTAACTTCACTTACTTCACCTTATTACCACTTTGCCCTCATGGCCTCTATCTAATAATATTATTTTATTTAATTAATTAAAATAATTCTAAATAATTATTCTAATTATTCTAAATCATCCAAAAATCCTCCTAATCACCTTAACTCTGAATACTTCACATATAACCATCACATAACCATCATAACCATCATAACCATCATAATCATCAAAACATCATAGTTACGTCACAAATACATCACCAATACATCACAGATACATTACAAATACGCATCATAACTAGTTAAGAAATTAAATAAATAATTTAATTAATTTGAGGGTGTTACAACTCTCTCCCACTTGAAAGAATTTTTGCCCTCGAAAATTACCTGAAGAAAACAAGACCGAATAAGACTCCCTCATCTGATCCTTGCATTCCCAAGTCCAACTTTCACCAGTTGGTGCACCGCACAATATCTTCACTAAGGCTATGTCATTTCCTTGTAATTGCTTCACTTCCCGACCTTCTATTCGCACGGGCGATGCTTCAACAGTCAGGTTATCTCTCACCTGTACATCATCCATTTGAATCACAAGTGAAGGGTCCATAATATACTTTCTCAATTGAGACACATGAAACACGTCATGTAGATTCGCGAGTGACAGAGGAAAAGTAATCTGATATGCCACCTCACATATCTTCTTTGATATTTGATACGGACCAATAAAATAAAGCGTAAGTTTTCTCGACTTTAAAGCTCTACCAACACTGATTACCGGAGTAACTCTCAAAAACACATGATCATCTTTTTGAAACTGGAGATCCTTCCTCCTCTTATCATGATAACTTTTCTGATGATTCTGAGAAGCTTTCATTCTCTCTTGGATCATCTTTATCTTTTCATTCTTCTCTTATACAACCTCAGGTCCTAGTAAAACACTCTCGCCTGACTTATACCAACACAATGGAGTTCTAACTTCCTACCATACAACGCTTTATACGGTGCCATCCTAATACTAGAATGGAAAGTATTATTATAAGTAAACTCAATCAATGGCAAGTGACTATCTCAAGCTCCTCCTTGTTCTAGCATACAAGCCCTCAGTAAATCTTCCAATGATTGAATAGTTATTTTTTTTGACCATCCTTTTGAGGATGGTATGCAAAACTCAATCTCAACTTAGTACCAAAAGCATTATGTAAACTTGTCCAAAATTTCGCCGTAAACCTTATATCTCTATCTGACACGATACTCGAAGATATTCCATGTAATTTCACAATCTCATCAATATACATCTCAGTTAGATTCTCTATAGGATGATTAATCTTCATCGACGATAAATGAGCCGACTTAGTCAACCTATCCATAATCGCCCAAATTGAATCATTGCCTTTAGAAGTCTTCAGCAAAACCTGACACAAAATCCTTGAAAACATTATCCCACTTCCATTTTGGAATACTCAACGGTTGCATAAGACCCATTGGCTTCTGATGCTCAATCTTCGACTTCTGACAAGTCAAGAAAGCATAAACAAATTTGGCAACTTCCTTTTTCATACCAAGCCACCTGAATAATTTCTTCAAGTCCTGATACATCTTTGTAGCACAGGGACGAATACTCAACCCACTTCTATGTCCTTCCTCAAGAATACCCTTCTTAAGCTAGGGAGCATCTGGAACACACACTCTATCGCCAAACCTCATTACACCATTCTCATAAATTCCGAACTTATCTCCTTTACCTTGGTTAATCAAAGTTAATTGGTCGACTAACCTTAAATCAAGCTTCTGACCTTCATGAATTTATTCTATAATACTACTAGTCAACTTCAACATTCCTAACCTTACACTATTAGGAGTATCTTCACACACCAAGCTCATATCTCTGAAATTTTCAATCATTTCTAACTCTCGTACCATAAGCATTGACATATGTAATGACTTCCTACTCAATGCATCAGCAACTACATTTTCTTTACTAAGATGGTAACTCAAATCAAAGTCATAGTCTTTCAACAATTCAAGCCACCTTTTTTATCTCATATTTAATTCATTATGGTCAAACAAATACTTCAAACTTTTGTGATCACTAAACACTTCAAATTTAGAACCAAAAAGGTAATGTCTCCAAATCCTCAATACAGACACCACCGCTACTAACTCTAAGTCATAAGTAGGATAATTCCTTTCATGAACTATGAGTTGTCTAGAAGCATAAGCAACAACTTTCCCATTCTGCATTAGTACACCACCAAGACCCATCTTCGATGCATCATATTAAACCATAAAATACTCACCCGAATTAGGCAAAATCAATACCAGAGCGGTCGTCAACCTCTTCTTTAATTCTACAAAGCTTTCTTCCTACACAACATCCCATACATAAGCTTGACCCTTTCGAGTTAACTGAGTCAACAGTAAAGCCAACTTAGAAAATCCTTCAATTAATCTTTGATAATAACTTTCCAAACCAAGAAAACTTCAAATATCAATTGCAGACTTCAGAGTCTCCCATTTCAACACTGCATCAACTTTTGAAGTATCCACAGATATCCCTCCACTAGAAATCACATGTCCAAGAAAACTAACTTATTTAGCAAAAATTCACACTTCAACAACTTTGCATATAATTTCTTTTCCTTTAACACTTGCAACACCATTCGCAAATGTTGAGCATGCTCTTCTTCAGACTTATAACGATCAGAATATCATCAATTAACACCATGACAAACTTATCCAAATATGAATGAAAAGTCTGATTCATATACTCCATGAAAAAACCTGGCGCATTAGATACACCAAACGGCATCACAGTGTATACATAATGACCATACCTCATTCGGAAAGCCGTCTTCGGAATATCATTCGGTTTTACTCGAATCTGATGATAACCCAACCTCAAGTCAATCTTGCTGAAAACACAATCACCTACCAACTGATCCATAAAACATCGATCCTCAGAAGTGGATACTTATTCTTAATCATTAACTTACTCCACTATCTGTAATCTACACACAGTCTCATACTTCCATCTTTCTTATTGACCAACAACACAGGCGCACCCCATGGAAAAACACTCGGTCGAACAAACTTCTACTCGAGCATCTCTTCTAGTTGTTTCTTCAACTCGCTCAGCTTGGAAACTGACATCCTGTAAAGAGACACCCATATTGGAGTCATACCTTGCACCAAATCTATAGAAAACTCCACTTCACGTTCAAGAGGTAAATTACTGATGTCATCTGGAAACACCTCTGAAAATTCACAGACAACCGGTAACTCCATATTCGCATCCATACCAAGACATAAACATTGAAAACATCAAGGCTTCATCTTATAAAAGTTTATTCACTTGTTTAACGGCCAACAACATCAATTCTCCATTATTACCAAACTTAGGGAACCTCAAAGTCTTATTATAGCAATTGATATGAACTTAGTTGAACTCCAACCAGTTCATCCGAAGGATAACATTGATTTGGTGTAAGGGTAGACACACCAAATCCATCACAAAACTCTTTCCATAGATAGTAAAAGGACATTTCAAACAAACATAAGTAGTTGTAATAAAATAACTAGAAGGATTATCTATTACCATACTACCATTCATATCAGACAATTTCAATTCCAATTTAGTAACAAATTTAAGCAAAATAAATGAATGAGTAACACTGGTATCAATAATAGAAACCAAATCACCATCGTTAATAAAGCAAGTACCTCAAATAAAGTTATCCTTTTTAGTTTCCTCTGAACCACTCAGCACGAACACTCTACCATTGGTCTGGGCAGTAGCATTCCTCCTTAGTTTCTAACACTGGGCATTGATATGACACTGCTCTCCATAATTGAAACAAGTTAGACCATCGTCCTTGCAATAAGGATCACAATGACTCATCTTACCATACTTGTAGCACCTCAGTACCTTATTCTCACACTTACCAGATCAGTGACCTTGTTCACCACACCTATAACACTTGACAGAAATGGGAGCTCCTCCCCCATTTTTCTTCTTCCCATCATAAGCCTTTTATTTCCCTTTATCAGTTGGGGCATTATAAGGCTTCTTACGATCTTGATATTGCTTTCCTCTTTTCTTATTCAAACTCTTTAGTGAGCTGAATGAGCTTTTTTATCTTCTTCAAAGATTCTACAGTTGTCCACCATCTCTGAAAACACACGGATCTGCTGATATCTAATCGCCCATTTGATCTTCGAACGCAAACCATTCTCGAACTTAATACACCTCGAGAATTCAACAGTCGCTTCACTGTAATGTGGATAATACTTGGCCAATTCCACAAAACTCGAAGCATACTCAGTCACAGTCAAGTTCCCTTGTTTTAACTCCAGAAACTCAATCTCCTTCTTCCTACTACTTCCTTAGAAACTCCCTACTGAACACAACCCAAGTGATAACTTCACCCGCTAATGTCAGTCTCTGACGGGTGCCAACCCACCAGTCATCAGCTTCCTATGCAAGTTGATGTGTATTAAACCACACCTTATGCGCTTTTGTGCAATCCATGACTCGAAAGATCCTATCAATCTCCTTGAGCCAAGTCTGCGCTCTATCAGGATCGTATCTACCTTTGAAAATAGGAGGATGATTCTCTGAAACGTCTCCAAAACACGGGATCCATTATTTCCACCAACATTAGGATGACGTTGCATAGCATGTGCCATAGCCTACAAACCAGCAACAATCACAACATCGTTCCTTCCAGCCATTTCCGTGTTTCATGCTAATAACAGTCACAATGGTTAGAAACTATCTCGATAGTATTCCACTGTCATACACTACAGACTCAACAACCTGGCTGGACAGACTGACCTGCTCCGTTACCACTAATGTAACACCCTTCTCACCCACATATATTTTTCATGTATTTTTACAAAAGTAAAACAACTTAAAACCACGAAATGGCGTCACATCTTCATGTAAACGTCATACCAAACTTAACCCTGCTCCATAACACGGGTTTCAAAACACTTTAAATCATATAATACTTTGGTCTCATTACATAATCACTTCAAATAACGCAGCTGTTGTACCCTAAAATTTTCCCTCCCATTTTACTCAACATATATTCATGGAGATCCTCAACTTGCTCAAGGATACCCAAGAGTTGACCAGACAAACCCTCTCCTAAAAAAAGGAACCTCCAACTAGGGTTTCCCTTTTCATCTAGATGGGTGAGCTCCAAAAGCCTCAAATATTTTCCATGGTCCTAATATTTTCTCAAGATCATCCATGTCAAGTTGCATGCCTTACACAAGAAGTTTGCTCAGTCAACTGCTCAGATGCTTGAAAATCAACTATATTAGGTCAAAAGTCAATTGTGACCCACATACAGTCAAACTTCAAGATTTTTGGTCAACATCAACATTTTGAAGTTATATCCATCATTTGATTAAGGGTTGATCATGATTCCTCAAGGAATGCTCCTAATTCATCAAAACTCAAAAGTTGCTAAATTAGGGTTTCTTAGGAAAAGTCAACCAAACTTTGACCAAGCATAACTTTCTCATACTTTAGCAGAAATTTCTCATATAAGGCTCATTTTGAATAGAATCCAATTTCCTACAACTCATCTTTAGCCCTCAATTTCAAAAAATGCACTCATAAAAAGATGTGAATTTCTACATTATAGGTCCTTTTGAAAAGTCAACAAAAACACCTTTTGGGTCAAAACTCCTTACATGAACATGGAAGACCCAATTGAGATGAAACCAAAAGTGTTGTTTAGGGGACAACATAAGCTTTCCAAAAAGTCAAAGAACACCTCTCTAGGGTTAAAATTGGAAGAGATATGCATTGTCAAAGTTGACCATTTTTGGAAAATTGCCAAAAGTCAAATGTGCTCAAAAGTGCATTTTTTGTCAAATGGGCCTAGCTTTTCATGATTGTATATTGTTGAAGACATGGTCCACGACCCAAATCAGCATCCATATATTATTTTCTCTATTTATTTATTTTATTTTGATTTTTACTTATTAAAAGTTAAATTAAATCAAATAAATTGCAAAAAATATAAAAGATTCATTTTTTGATCTAATTTTAGTTAGAATCAATTTTAATCAACCTAGCCTAATCAGATTGAATCAAATCAAGGTAAATTGAGGAAAAAATAGCATGATTAGGATGGTTTTAGAAAGATATCATATAGCAAACAAATCACATTCAATTTCCATGATTTAAAAAGATTTTGTTGTACCCCAAAATTTTCCCTCCCATATTCTTCAAGATTTGGCAAGATCAAGCTTCAAAATCTCTCAAGGGTTGCACATTCCAATTGCCTCCTAACACAGTCAAAATTAGGGTTTTGGTTCTTGCAAAGAAATTGAGGTTTCCAAGGGTCCAATCAAGTCCCATGTGCCTATATACATTGTCAAGCATCCATATGTCAAGTTTCAAGACTCACAACATCAAATTGCACAGTCAAAAACCATAATTGCTCCACAGTCAACTGTAGGGGTAAAATGGTCATTTGACAGTCAAAAGTCAAAATTTTTGGTCAACATCTTATTTTGAAGCCACAATCATCATTTGATCAATTCTTGATCATGATTCCACAAGCATGGCTCAAAAAGTCTCAAGATGCAAAAGTTTCTATTTTTGGACAACTGAAAAGTCAACTGCAAATTGACCAAGGCATAACTTTTTCATGGTTTATCAGAAAAATCCCATCCAATGCTCATTTTGAAGGGGATGACATTTCCTACAACTCATCTTCACACTCCAAGTCCAAGAAATGCTCTCACAAAAAGTTATCAATTTCAACATTATAGGTCATTTTTAAAAGTCAACAAAAGGTCACTTTAAGTCAAAGACCATAACTTTAGATTGGTAAATTAAAATGACATGGGACCAAAGGCATTGGTTAGAGGACTTCAAGAGCTTTCCAAAATGTCCAAGAACATGTTCATAGCTTCAAAATTGAGCAAGATATGCATTGGAGAAGTTGGGAAATGTTTGGGAACTTTCAAAAGTCAACTTTGCCTAAAAAGCTTCAAATTTGCTAATGAGCCTCAAATTCTTTCTTGAATCATTACCCAAAGCCTATGCACGACCCATTGAGCTCAAAATAATTTATTTTCTTATTTTTAATTAATTAATTAATTGAATTTTTATTATTATTAATTCATTTAATTGGTTTTAATTATAGGAAAATTAAAAAAGATATGCTTTGGATCTTTTGGTGGAGCAAATCTGATCAGGGCAAGCTGGCAAAGTCGTTTCTCAATCAAACAAGGAAAATCATCCATATTTGGCAAGGTTTTCATTGAAAAAAGATTGGAAAATATATGATGGAAAATCAAGGATTGAAAACATTATTGCAATGGATTCATGGGCTTTATTCTAACCTAATTCACATCACATACATATGCTGAGGCCAACCCTACTCAAGCACACACGAAAAAGCTGCTAAAAACTCCATAGCCAATTTGCAAAAACTCAAGAAAATTGTGAAACTGATTTCATACTTGCAGTGCGTTTCAAAGCCTAAAAAGGATTCAATCACCTTGCCTAAGTCTCCAGGAAGCTATTACTATCAAGAACAAGCTCTCATACTCAAAGAAACGGTAAAACAAAGTCATGGTTTGAACTAATATTTTCATAATCGAAACCTAATCTCTATGCATCATTGACATGTCTTGCTCATTGATTTGTATTACTGACATCTCCCTGAAGCTTTTGGTATAGTTGAATTGTGCTGAAACTGCCTAAATCAAAATCCACCATGGGCGATATCTAGGGTTCCAAGGTTCAAAAATTAGGGCTTTGCTTATGCTGTAAAATTAGACCTCAAGCCATATATGGACAAATTCGTTGCAACAAGACGAATCGAATGAAACCCTCGCGCTCAATTTATGTGATCCACAGGGCTATTCGCTATTTTTGAGACTTTTGCTTTGTGGGGGTTTAAAACCCCCGCTATCTTATTCATGTTTGCAGGTGAAAACGAAGAAGAAAGGTGAGTTGTCCAAGCGCTACTGGAGTATTCAAATCTTAGCGCGTTTTTTTAATGTCCCAGCATAATTGGCGTTTTTCATATATTATATTCGTTGTCTATTAGTTTAACAAACGCGCTTGGTGGCTCAGTTGTTTGGGAACGTGGCTTGGTGAGTGCTGGGACCTGGGTTCGATTCCCAGGTCCCCCCATATAATTGTTGATTTTTGTCTTAACCCATTCCAATGCAGCAACGATTCAATGGTCCATCATGCACCTTCACGCGTAGCTTGCCAGATGGTCTTGATCAACGATCCAATGGCCATAGAATGAAGTCCATGGTATGCTCTAGTCAACCAACGTGCACAAAATCCTGAAAGTCAAACAGGCTTTGTCTTGATGGGCCTGAATTGCTTGAATCTCACCTCCACTTTGGGCCAGACACCCCCCTTGGTTTGCTTTGCATTTTTAAATTTTATTTTCTTTTCTTTTTAATACTTTTAATGGTTTTAATTGTAATTAATTCACCACAAATAATTTTTCCTAATAAAAATCAGAAACTCAAAAATGTTTTTTTAATTATTCATCAAATTTCATCATTAATTTATTTTTGTAAATAAATGTTAATAATTAACTTAGTTAATTTAGGTTTAAAATTTAATCTCTTTTCTTAAATAAATAAAAAGTGCATAGAATTAGGTTTTGACACTTTTATCTTTTTCTTAATTAATTATTATTATCATTGTTTATTATTATTATTAATTACTATTATTTTGTACATAAATATGTAAACTAATTAATTAGTAAATTAGGTCAACTTTGACATTTTCTTTAATAATTAAAATAACTTAGAATTAGGGTTGTTTACTAACTTTTAAATTCCCTTCTTTATTTTCATAAATACCAAAAACATAAAAAACACTTTCTCTTCTTTAATTAAATAATTAGGTCTTAATTTAATTTAATTTCTCAAAAGGGGCCAAAACCCTCGGACGTTCATTTTAATTCTTTCGCGCATTATTTTTCTTATTGATTATTATGTAACTGTTCAAGGATGTAATAGTAATTAGGTTTATCGCTTTTCTTTACTTTCCGCATCTTTATCAAAAACGGGTCTTTGTATTTTGGTGATGTATAGACCCGCGCCTTGTAATAGCGTAGCTTTTACCTTTCCGTATTTTACTTTCCGCACTCTTAAATTCTAAATTGCATGAAAGAATGTATGTTAATTAAAAACAACTCGTAGCTCACAATGCCATGATCAAAGATAAAACATAACATGAAAACAACACACAATGCACACACCACTTCTAGGGTACGCCTCACTCGTTGTCTTCGAAACGTGGTCGTCAAGTATAGGGTGTCTTAGAGGTCGCCCTCCTGTCTAAAGATCAAGTCGCCTCGAAATGGTTGCCTCGGATAAAAAGGATCTAGGACATTAGGGTTACTTCTAAGGTGTCCTACTATTGCTTCGGTGACCACACTGTCCCTAATAATCGAATTGACCTGAATACCTCCAACGGTGGTGCTACTTACCTCTCAATGGTGGGATGGCACTATCTTAAGGACTCTTACACAGCCTAATTCCTTAGGGTAGGTAGATGACTCATGGGTACTTGCTCTCTTAAAAAAAAACAAACAAAACATCTTTTCACACTGACACTTTCAAAAGTTTTCAAAACAAATTTTTCATACACTCTTGAGGACTGATACAGGAGTTACTTAGAAATTTTTCAAACAAAACTTTTTCAAAACCCACACACACTTGGAAAGCAAACATCTTTTGAAAACATAAGAGCAAGTACCTAAGAGCCCATGGATAACCATGGATAGAAAGGGTGCTAACACCTTCCCTTTCTATAAATCTACCTCCCGAACCGAGAAATGTTCTCATAAGGAATTTTGCTGTGCTTTTGTCCTGTCCATGTTGGAGAAAATAAAAGACGGTGGCGACTCTTGCTTACCGCAACATTTTGCGAACCAGCTTTAAACAGTCAGTTCTATTTCCACCGATCACAGAACTGGCGACTCTGCTGGGGATAGATCTTAAAGTGAGGTGTACCTTAGGATAGATCATACTTATGTTTTCAATTGCCTGATTTGTGTGCTTTAATATTATTGGGCCTGTCTTGGGAGTTCTATAGATCCTAACCCGGATCTAGGGGGATACCTCTTAGAAAGTAGCAACAAGACTGTGAGGGAATTGTGTGGGGGTATACCGACACGGTTGAAGCAGTCTGCTACGTTGATGTGGCACTTTGGTGAGTACCGGTAACCCTTGAGTCAAGTCAAGGAGAGTACGGGGCCGCCGCGTGGTGTCGTGAAGCATCAACTGACCTTAGGAACCTTACTTGACCATCCTGGCCTCTTTAGGGTAGTGAGATAACTGACTTTGGTGCAGTCCGAAGTTGGTTGATACTCGATATTACACTCATTGAGGGTTGTTTTCTTGGAATATTTTGATCGCCAATTCAGTGGCTAAATCAAAACAATGAACACAGAAAGCAACCCAATGATATTGAGCTCCTTAGAACCCGGTTACTTTTGATAGGACAGGTTTTGAGCCCACCAACTTCAAGAGGGTAGTATCCCAAACTTCATGCTGGCCTAAACTCTAAGGGCTCTGTATGACTTGTGTGCCTTCAAACTTGAATTACTTGCACACTTGTTATCTAACAACACAAGTTCCTTGCAGGTTTTGTTTACAGTCCTTAATTAGGGCTCATAACAGGGTCTACTTATATCACTCCATGCATAGCATAACATCATATCATTGCATGCATCCTGCATAAGGACTAATCTATTTAAAGGATCTCAAGGGCTTGTGATGCAGGTCATGATGAATCAACTGTCTAGCAAGGGGCAAAGAGGATTTATTTTCCTCTAGCCAAGGTTGTCAGGGGCTATGACCCACTCGATATGGTGAGCCTTGACTCTTGAAGAAGGACTCTCATCAACATGAAGTCCCTTCCATCAAGCTACAAAATTCAAATTCTAACAATTTTCTTGTTTACCCCGCGAGATCCTTGAAAACATTGCATGCATACATATACATCATTGCATAACAGGTACCCTTATTACAGGTCACTTACCTTTTTCGCTGTTTATTTCAGCAATGGCTTCCCAACAAGATAACCAGGGTTTTCATGCTCAAGAGACTCAGTTCAGGGAGATCTTCCTAAGCCTATCCAAGGGGCAGGAAGAGTTTAGGACACTCCTCGTGGAGAATTTGGCCAAGAAAAATCCCGAAGATGATAAGGACGAATGGCTGAAACGTCTGCAAGCTGAGGTAGATACAATGAGAACCCAGATGCCGGGGCAAATGACTCTCATCCAAGGCTTGGCTCGGGAGCAAGAGGAGTTGAGAACCATGGACAGATACAACATGAAGCAACCAGTCCAAGTCAGGGACCAGGTCATTGATCAGCTTCCAAGAGGACAAGAGACTGGTACGGTGAAGAATAGACCTCTGTAAATTGCTACCACTTCACAGGTCCAACCACAACCTCTCCCAGAGCAACAGGTTGATCAGAGTAGGCCAAACAAGCCCAGGAGGCAGTTCACCCAGCTCAACGTGTCGTTGTTTCAAGCTTTACAACACCTGTTGTGATTGAATCTGATTACACTAAGGGCTCCTCCTTAGAACCCCAACATCTCTGCTCCTAACTATCATCCCAACAAAATATATGCATACCACTCTGATAGTCCTGGACATGACACTGCCGACTGCTGGGCGCTGAAGAACAAGGTCCAGGACCTGATTTATGAAGGAGCAGTGGATTTCACCCGAGATAGGATTCACCATTTGAAGTAACAAGTCCTGAGATGAGAAGACTTTTTGTCCATTAGAATTTTCGAGTTGTAATTTTCTTTCGATTGTTCAAACAATTATTGTCATAGCAAACTTTATTACTTTATCAATGCATCGCATATGTCTGTTTTGAATCAATATATTCGAATTCGCTATATTCAAAATTGCTTTCATTTTTCTGTGATGATCAACTCTCAATTAAAAAACTCTAAGCCTCTTGAGGGAGGATGACGAAAACGATACCACAATCTACAGTATGCTTTTGAACCGACCCTGCTGATGAGGTACATGCATTGTTTCAATTCCTAAACACTGGAGTTATAAGGAAGATAATCCCTCGTCAACCCCTCTGAACCAAAGAAGTAGGAGTTTTTCTTTTCGAAAATTAAAACCCTTAATCATAACCTGGGGCAGGGTAGTTCTCTCATTTGACCCAAGTGCACAACGAATGGCACCAAAGAGGTCCTTACAAAACAAAAAAAACAAAAAAAAAACAGTGATGGTTCTGAATAATCATAAAGACAGGCAGTCGTTATCTTTCAGAAATAAAAACCCAATAAGCCAAAACTTATGAAGGAGACTTGCAAAATTGGGGCATCCCGCTGACTGTAATCACAAAAGAAACAGTTCAGGCAAAAAGACAAGGATAATGAAATAAAAAAGAAAGAGGTCCTACAAACTCTCAACAACAAAAAAGAAATGACTGCCTATTCAAAATAAACTGTCAATATCCGAACCATCACTGGAACATCAGAGCAAAGACTCAAACAAGGTCTAACGCACGATCAACTGAGTTTAGGTTTGAAGAACATCACGAAGAATGGGTGGGTACAAATATACTTTAAGCCTTTATCCTTTGTTTCGTAAACCGTGAACCAGGCCACGTTACAACCCTTAAAAGTCCTAGCTGAAGCATGGGTTAGTTCGAAAGCATATTGTTACGAAAGGTATCCTGACTCCTTAAGGCTTGCGGTAAAATAACGAGTTGACATCGCAGTTTACAAAAAAAATCACTTGTTTTTATGAAAAAATGCATTTCCAAGAACTTCAAGACAGACATAAGCTTTGCTTTTTTAATATAACATTGCTTGCATATGACTATTTGTTTGAACATCATAGAAGTTCGCACGACGAATGTCTAATGAACAAAAGCACCTCCAAGCAAGGGGCATGGCATGATCATTGTCCATCATCAGGGGCAGTTAAGTCAAGATTCAGAGAATCTCTCAAAAGGCCAACCAGCTCGGGGAAAATCTCCATCTGGATCACTTGGGGAATTGGACGATCAAACGAAGATCTTCTGGTAGTAGGGCAATGCAACACTACTGACAGGGGCACCTCCCTACATCCTGAGAGCACGGACATAGTCGAAAAAATACTACGCATAATCAAAGACCCGCTAGGTTGACACACCTAGGCAAAAATAAGGGCTTCCTGGCGAACCAAAAAGGTTCGGGCAAAAATAAGGGATGAAAATAAAAAAATCTGTACGTCCGACAAGCCGAAAACCTGAAAAGGCGGCTTGGGCAAAAATGGGTATCCCGGTGGACTGAAAACCCGAAAGGGGAGTCCAGGCAAAAGTTAGGGATCGAAAGCGTACGACTATGTCCCATCATCTTGTCACTTGCCTACCAGAAGAAGATTTGTCAATCGGCAGTCATCAAGCACCTCCATAGGTACAAGGTAGATTCAGCTGAAGAATGTAACCCAGATACCTTCACTCCCCGCCGAGTAAGACAAGAATCAACAATTCTCCCCCAAACAGAGTGGGCCTCCCGTCAAGGCACAGTATCCCAAGCAAGTCAGCAACACTCTCCCCAAGCAGAGTTAGGCTACTGTCAGCCCTAAAGAAGTCGGGTATCCCCATAAGATCTCAACATTCCCCAACAGAACATACAAACATTCCTAACAAGCATCCCCGGCAATCTTGATCTAAGATTATTCCCCGACGGTATACCGGACCCCAGTGGAGCCATTTCCCCAGTACAATTCAAAAGTTTCCCCAGGAGAGTTCAATCAATCTCCCCAGTAGATTCAGGAAGCTTATCCCCAGTAGATTCAGGAAGCTTATCACCTGCAGAGTACGAGCGCGCCTCCCCGGCTTTATTCAAAGGTTATTTCCCCACTAGGATATAACTGGGTTATCCTCAGCCAATTGCCACGGAAAAACCGTCCCCGGCGAAGCCTTCCTATCCCCAGCGGAGTTCATCAAATCTTACAACAGAGCTCAACAATGCTATCCCCAGCGGAGTTCTCATCAACATCTCAGCAAAGTGCCTCTCTTCCCACAGAGCATTCCCCGCAGAGCAATGTCTTCACCAAGTTTATTCCCCAAACGGAGTCATCTTCTCCTACCGGTTTATGCTTGCAACCATCATCCCCAGCGGAGACAAGGAACTCTACTCCTCAACATCAGCCCAGGATTTGAACTCCCGGCATTCATCAAGGATTTATCTTCCTAGACGAAAATACATTCATAAACATCACATCTTCATACATTATAGCATGCACATACGCATCATGAACATACAATCTCATTTATTCTGAGAACATCACGCATGTCATACATCATGACATTGCATACAACTAACGTTTTGTCTTTTCAGGACCAAGATCAATACAAAGATAATTACTATCAACTGTCGCAATTCCAGATTCGATACCTGTATCCTGCCAGGGCACGTCTGAAGAGTTTGAAGATCCGATTCCTGTATCCTGCCAGGGTGTATCTGTTGACGACTATTTTCCGGACTCGATTCCTGTATCCTGCCAGGACACGTCTGAAGAGTTTGAAGATCCGATTCCTGTATCCTGCCAGGGTGTATCTGTTGACGACTATTTTCCGGACTCGATTCCTGTATCCTGCCAGGGCACGTCTGAAGAGTTTGAAGATCCGATTCCTGTATCCTGCCAGGGTGTATCTGTTGACGACTATTTTCCGGACTCGATTCCTGTATCCTGCCAGGGCACGTCTGAAGAGTTTGAAGATCCGATTCCTGTATCCTGCCAGGGTGTATCTGTTGATGACTATTTTCTAGACTCGATTCCTGTATCCTTCCAGGGCACGTCTGAAGAGTTTGAAGAT
This sequence comes from Vicia faba, assembly GCA_948472305.1. Classification (NCBI taxonomy): domain Eukaryota; kingdom Viridiplantae; phylum Streptophyta; class Magnoliopsida; order Fabales; family Fabaceae; genus Vicia; species Vicia faba. The sequence goes on along the minus strand of OX451736.1, from coordinate 1,576,801,246 downwards.
CCGATTCCTGTATCCAGCCAGGGCGTATCTGTTGACGATTATTTCCAGACTCGATTCCTGTATCCTTCCAGGGCACGTCTGAAGAGTTTGAAGATCCGATTCCTGTATCCTGCCAGGGTGTATCTGTTGACGACTATTTTCCGGACTCGATTCCTGTATCCTGCCAGGGCACGTCTGAAGAGTTTGAAGATCCGATTCCTGTATCCAGCCAGGGCGTATCTGTTGACGACTACTTCCGGACTCGATTCCTGTATCCTGCCAGGGCACGTCTGAAGAGTTTGAAGATCCGATTCCTGTATCCAGCCAGGGCGTATCTATTGACGACTATTTCCGGACTCGATTCCTGTATCCTGCCAGGGCACGTCTGAAGAGTTTGAAGATCCGATTCCTGTATCCCGCCAGGGCGTATCTGTTGACGACTAATTCCAGATTCGATTCCTGTATCTAGCCAGGGCACATCTGTGAGTAACTGACTGAAGATTCGACACCTGTATCCAGCCAGGGCATATCCACATGAAGAGTTTGAAGATCAACCCCTGTAACAGGCCAGGTAATTATTTTTCTTTCTCAGGTACGCAAGTTCTCGCTAAGGAATCTCTTACGTGATCGACACCTGGATGGCTTCTATAAGCCCATCCACGTACCGACAGTTTCCAAATGGCATCCTGTTGTACCCCAAAATTTGCCCTCCCATTTCCTCAACATTTTCTCATCACAAGACTTCTCCTTGCACTGTTGACCCAAATTAGGGTTTGTGTTTGCACAAAGATATTTTGACCTAAAATGCCTAAGATGACTTTCATGCTTCATCTTGGACTCCCAAGTTTATCCATACCAAGTTTTAAGTCTTGATTCCAAGTTTTGCCCAGTCAATTGGACAGATGACCTAGAAATCAGCTGTATTGGGGAAAAAGTCAACTGTGGCCAATTGACAGTCAAATCTCATGAAAATTGACCCACATCAACATTATGAACTCACATGGACCTTTTGATCAAGTTTGGATCACAATTCCTCAAGAAATTTGATCAGATCATCAAAAGGGCAAAATGGTCATTTTTAGGGTTTTGACTGCACAAAGGCAATTTTTGACTGTTTGACCTAGCCAATGGCAAACCAAGCTCACACATGGACTCAAGGACCCCATGGAATTATCTTGACATGCTCAACAAACTCAAAAGATCCCAAGTACACAAGATTGGCAGTTGAATTTCCCAGTCAATTGATCAATTTTGACTGTATACTGAAAAGTCAAACTTTGACCTTTTGGTCAAAATCAAGAGTCAAGATTCATTTTTCATCAAAACATGCCAAATCATGAAACTTGTTCACCAAGAAACCAAGAAATGCAAATTAGGGTTTGAAATGGAATTTTTCATAACTTAGAATTTTTTCTAAGTTATGGAAAACCCTAATTTTTTCCCAACTTTGCCCCACTTTTTCACCAAGATCCATTTGGATTCAAACAAAAGTCAAAACGTGAAAGTTGTAGCTTGTTGCATAATCTACAACTTTGATTCACAAAGTTTTCTCATTTGAAGCTTGTATCTCAAGTTACAAATTTTTGAATAAGGGCACTAAACCATTCTTAACTTAGTGAATTTTTGACCTATTTTGACAAGGTTTTCTACCCCACTTCAAGGCCATTTTACATACACTTCCACTTGGAATTTCAATTTGCATTTCAAAGATGGATTGTAGTACACATTACAAGCTTTCCAAAATGTCCAAGAACTTCTCAAACAACCTCATGGTTAGGGAGAATCGAATTCCACAATATGGCAATAACTCACTTTGTTCATGACCAAGTTACATGTCCATAACCTTGCAATTTGAACTCAGCATGCTTTGGGCTAGATTACAGGTCCTTAAACCAAGTTACACTCAATAATTTAATGCATATTCTTTGTGCCAAGACCATGTTCTTTGAGCTAAAGCATTGTATGAAGGTTTAATCCATTTTTAGATAAAGCAAAATAGCCATTTTTGAAAAGTTGCACTTTATGTCAAATTGAAAATCCAACAAGTACATTGCAAATCTGATTGGCACAAGATTATGGGCATAACACACTGATCAAGAGAAGCTTTGCAGCAGGATTAAGGGTCCTCTACATGCCTAGAAACACAAGTTGACATTTGTTGCTTAAAGTTGAAGAAAAGTGCCATAACACATACCAACTTCCATATCAGCTCAAGAACACTTAGACAAAGTTATCAAACACATTCCACACAACACAACCAAGCTAATACACGAGCCTTTAGCCTTCAAAACACCCTCCATCTCAGAATCACTCTCAAACTGCAAAAACAGGGCAGGCCCTGCAGTTTGAGTGTTATCTCTCATTTCTCTCGAGCTCTCTTGCCCAAACCAGTTCACACACCTTCCATACCATCTATGCAAGCTAACCAAAAGCAAAAGCACGACCTGTAATCACTCTAACCACTTCCACAATTTTCACATTTCTGACTTGCAGGTGAAGTTCTCTAGCTCGATTCAGAAGCTTTCAAGACAAAGTAAACATTGGAATAGCATCCCTGGACCTCAAGGAAGCTTTTCCAATCATCACCTTGCACTGAAAGTTCCTACATTTCCAGATAGAACTTCAACTGAACAGGTAAGTTTTTGAATTCGTATCTCTCTTATTAGGCATCATTAGCTTTAAGTTTGTGAATAAACAATGTTCTACTCATGCCACTGAACATGTACATTCTTTTACTTTTCATTTCTTTTGCCTGAGCTGTGAGAATTTAAGGTCTGAAAATGGTAGAAAACTTAGGTTAGGATTTGGGATTGTTAAAATTCTCTCTCGTTTCTGAGAGTTAGGAGATGTTCTTTATATATTTGGAATCGTGGTTTCATGCTTAACATTTTTTGTGTTGGAAGTTTGTTCAAAAAATCAAAGAATCAGGATATTCAAATGGAGCTCTTTGCGCGCGTTTTCTGAATAATTTTTGTTCAGAGGTTGAAGAAAGGTGGCTTTGGGCTGGGCTTGCTTCTGAGTTACTTTTCACACCACCCTTTTTGGTTTTACACCCTTGAGCCCATTTGCTTCATTTTTTATGTTTTTTGACTTTTTCTTTTTTTAACTGACTCATTTATTTTGTTCTCAGCATATTAAAAATATAAAAATATTTTTCCCATCATTTTTTGAATTTATTAAGTATTTATTTGATTGTTTTGTACATAAATAAATAAATATGCATATATACTTTTTGTTTAAAATATTAAGATAATACAAATATATTTTTTATACACTTTTATTTTATTTTTACTTCCTGAAAATATTTTGTATAAAAAATACCCTTTTTATTTTTATATATTAAATATTATCTTTTATATATATTTAGAACTTAATACATAAGTATATATATATTAATACACTTAGAAAAATACCAAAAGATGTACATATTTTATTTTTTTAATATTTAATACTAAAAAATACCTTTTTTTTACAAATATACTTTATTTTATTTTATTTTTGTCTATAAATAATAACTATTGTATATATTAATAAATAATACCTTTTATTTAATAGAATTATGGTTTTTGCCCTAAATTCAAAAATACTCCAAAAATAATATCTTTTTTTTTATTTTCTTTTTATTTTACATAAATAATACTCTTTTTTTCATACATATACAAAACATTTTTGCATCTTGCATATTTTATTCCATTTTTATTTAATTATTGTACATTAATTAAATTGTATAAATTCAAAATTGATGTAATAGTTTTAAGTTTAAATTCCTTGTCAAAATCCCCATTTGAAACATTGTACCCCCCTCCCTATATTATTGTGTTGTAATAGCGTAAGAGTTTAAATTTTGCACTTTATCGCCTTCTAAATATATAATGCTAGAATTAGGGTTTATATGCGAATAAAACGAACAAAATAGTTATCACCTAATCTCAAGACAAACAAGCATGAAAATGGACACACAAATCACACTTGCACCCCCTAGGGTATTCCACTTGTTGCCTTTCAAAATGGGCCATATTGCATGTTAGGTCTCTTTGGGCAAAACAAACAAATTAAATGATCATAGTCCCTCGATAACATTTTTTTCAAAATATTGCCAAACAAATGAACAAGTCCCTTAAAGAAAATGCCCAAAGATACTTGACACCGTTGTAATTATGGTCTAAACGATGACCCGCGCTCGTCCCTCTCACATCCTAACATGAGAATGTCAACCAAATACAATGGTGGAACAAACTTATTAAAAGGGTTAAAACATAGCAATAAACTTTGAGAAATTTAGGAGTAGATAACCTCTTAGTTACTTGAATCAAACTTGCAATACAAAAACACTTGCCCATTTTCTAAAACCACACCTCACAACACTTTCAAAACAACTTTCAAAAACAGATGAAAACCTTTTTTTCAAAAGACATACACCTTTGTATACATCCCAACATGGATCATTACAAAGGTTGCCACCACATTGGCTTCTTTTCAAAACATTTTTCAAACCCACACACAAGCACCATTTAAAACAATTGAAAACAAAAGGCAAGTGATCTAAGCAAGTAACTAAGAGCCCATGGATAACCATGGATAGAAAGGATGCTAATACCTTCCCTTTCTATAATCTACTCCCCGAACCCAAGAAAAATCTCAAAGGTTTTTGCTGTGCTTTTTAAACCTTTCCTTAGGATAAAATAAAAAGTCGGTGGCGACTCTTGCTCAACCGAAACATTTGCGAAAACAAACGCAAAACCATAGTCAGTTCTCCCACCGTATCACAGAACTGGCGACTCTGCCGAGGAGTACTTTAAAAGTGGAGTAACCTTAGGGCTTAGATCACCCCCTTTGCATGACAAATTGTTTGAATTGTTTGCTTTATACTTTGGCTCTATTGTTTGGGTTTGCAATCCTACACCCGGATTTTGGGAAACATTCATAGATAGCAATACGTTGTGGAAACTGTGCGGGGTATACCGACACGGTCTAAGCAATAACTATATTAGTGCGACATATTTGTGAGTACCGGTAACCCTTGAGTTCAATCAAGGAGAGTACGGGGCCGCTGAGTGATGTCACTAAGCACTAATGACCTAGAACCTTACTTGACCATCTTGGCCTTTTATTAGGGGTAGTGAGATGATCGGCTTTGGTGCAGTCCGAAGTTGATAGATACTCGATACTACACTCATTGAGGGTTGTTTTCTTGGAATATTTTGGTCGCTAGTTAAGTGGCTAAACCAAAACAATGAACATTGAAAACAATCCAAGGATATTGAGCTCCTTAGAACCCGGTTACTATTTATAGGACAGGTTTTTAAGCCAACTACACTCAAGAGGGTACTTACCTATGAAACCCCATGCAAGCCTGAAACTAGGGTTTGGTGTGATTTGCTTGTACATATGCTTTGTGCATACATCATAAACATCATGAAGCATCAAATGCATTCTCTAACCATTTTCAAGGGTTTTGGATCTTCATCTTTGTTCTTGTTTTGTAGGACATGGAAATTCCTCGCATAAATACCATTCAAGTCAACCTTGTGAGAATCTCTCATCAACTCAAGGAGATTACCTCAAGAATTCCGGAAAATTCATCCTTCAGTGAAAGACATGGTAGACTGCTCAGCCTAGTCAACACCAACATTGAAGAAGACATGATGAAAGTGCTATTCCATTTCTTTGACCCCCTTCACCACTGTTTCAATTTCCCTGATTATCAGTTGGTGCCCACTTTGGAGGAATTTTCTCAACTCCTGAGAATTCCTATCCTTAATCAACTACCCTTCAACGGTACGGAAAAGGAACCAAAGCCGGAAGATGTTGCTCGAGCATTACATCTACAACCATCTGACATCAAGGGGCATTGGGAAACCAGAAGCGGCGTCAAATGATTCTTAGCAAAATTCTTGTTTGAGAAGGCACAAGAATGTTGGAACTCATTGGACCTACAAGCCTTTGAAGAGATTGTGGCACTCCTTATCTATGGGTTGGTCTTGTTCCCAAATCCTGACCAATTGGTAGATGTCAACGCTGTCAAAATCTTCTTGTCCAGAAATCCAATACCAACATTGCTTGGGGACATCCTTCACTCATTTTACACACGAACAATGAGAAAGAGGGGTGTTCTCATGTGCTGTACTCCTATCCTTGCAAGGTGGTTTATTTCGCACCTTCCACAATCTGTCCTGAAGAATGACCAAGGCTCAAGGTGGTCCCAACGGCTGATGACTCTTACTCATTCTGATGTGCATTGGTGTTCTCGGTCCAGAGAAAATGTCATCATTGTTGATCGTTGCGGAGAATTTCCTAATGTTCCTTTACTTGGAATTAGAGGAGGTATCACCTACAACCCTTGACTAGCTTTGAGGCAATTTGGATATGCACGGAGGGATGGCCCTCATGATATGTTGATTCCTAGCCTAGTTTTTGACTTCGACAACGATGCGCAAGGACTTCGCCAAAGATTCATCAGAGCTTGGGGAAAACTCAACAAGGTTGATAGCAAGACTCTGGGACACAAGAACTCCATCCCTCTTGAGCCCTATTTCAAGTGGGTACGAGCCAGAGCCCAAAGTCTAATGATGCCTTATCCTCATGTACTCCCAGTGATTAAAGAGCCCGTCAATGAAGGAGAGGTTCCCTACACCATCCTACATCCAAACATGCCTACATCGTGGGAGGAAATGCAGAAAAGTTGGATTCAGCTCAAGGAGGAACGGAATACTTTTGAAGCTAGCTTCTACGCCAGTGAGAAGAAGGTTCTAGAGCTTACTCGCCGACTCCACGAGCAAGAGGCCCTCAATACCTACATCGCACCAAAAAGGATGCGCAATGTCTTTTTGCCTTAAGAAGTTTATTTTGTAATATTTGGCCCATGGGGCATTTATGTACTGACAAATTTCTTCTTATTAATATGACGTGCGTTCTTCTTTGTCTAAAACAATTTTGAATGTCCTAAATCCTTGAATGCATTGCATACATAAGCATACCATTCATCATGTGCATAAGCAGGTCTCACTCCAGGTTTCCTTATCTGTCTGCTGTTTATTTCAGTAGGATGGATCTCGAGCAAACAGTCAAAGACCTACAAGCTCAGAATGCACAGTTCCAGCAACTCCTGACAACCTTGGCTAAAGGTCAGGAGGATCTCAAGACCTTGCTGGGGAATAAGGACCCAGTGAAGAAGAAGAAAAAGAGACTCGGAGTGGCTACTTTGGGGAGAAGATTTGACGGAGAAGCTCGGAGAGTGCTTGAATTTCCTCCTACTTCTGATGAAGGAACCAGTAAAGGAGGTGGACCGGCGGTACCTTCCGAGTCTGATGCGGAAGAAGAAGAGGTCGAAGAGGATGAAGATTATACTGATCAGCAATACCCTCCAGCTGATGATAAATACAAAGGTTTAGAAGACAGATTGGCTGCCATGGAGCTACAAAGAGTACCGGGTTTGGATTTTGAAGACTTGGGCTTGGTTGCCGGGATTGTGATTCCCCCAAAATTCAAAGTGCCAGTGTTTGTAAGGTATGATGGGATGTCCTGCCCCAAAATGCATCTCAGGTCCTACGTGAGAAAGATCCAGCCCTATATGGCAGATAAAAACCTCTGGATTCATTTCTTTCAAGACAGCCTTTCTGGAGCTCAGTTGGAGTGGTTTTATCAGCTAGAAGGAACCAGTGTCCGAAATTGGGAAGATTTGGCCACCGCTTTCTACAAACAATACCAATACAATTCTGACCTTGCCCCTACTCGTACCCAACTTCAGGGTATGTCGATAGGAACAGGAGAAGGATTCAAAGAATACGCACAAAAATGGAGGGATTTGGCTGGCAGGGTGCAGCCTCCTTTAACCAATCGTGAGCTTGTTGATATGTTTCTAGGGACCCTATCTGGGCCATTTTTCAATCATCTGATTGGTAACTCTTCCGCAGGGTTTACCGATTTGATCTTAACGGGCGAAAGAATAGAAGCTGGCATCAAGTCAGGAAAGATTCAGAAGGGTGTTGCCACAAGTACTGAGAAGAGGCCTTTTAAGAAAGAAGCAAGTGCCGTCTATGGTCCTAGAAGACAAGTCAAGCCCGAAAGTCGCCAAGCCGTCAATGCTTTGGTCATTTCAAAACCTGCTGCTGCTCCTCAGTAGTACAATCAACAAAGAAGTGAAAGGCCCAAGAGGCAGTATACTCGGCTGAGTATGACCTTATCCCAAATTTTACCCCAACTGCTATCAACCAACTTGGTGACCCTCAAAGAAGCTCCTAAAGTCGTGAATACTGCGTCTCCTAAGTATAACCCAAATGCCCGGTGTGCTTATCATTCTGATAGTCCCGGGCACACTACTGATGATTGCTGGGCCTTGAGAAACAAAGTGCAAGATCTTATCGACGCAAAGGAAATTCAGTTTGAAGCACCTGAAAGACCAAATGTTGTAACTGCTCCTATGCCCCAGCATAGAGTAAATGCCATTGAGGAAGAATTGTATGCTGTTTCGGTGAATGAAGTTGTCACCCCTCTTTTGACTGTTAAGAGGAACTTACTACTTGCCGATTTATTTCCGGGTTGTAGTAAGGGTTGCCTCCTGTGTGCTGTTATCCCTACCGGTTGTCCACTGCTGAAATCAGGCATCCAAAGCCTGATGGATAGCAAGGAAATTCTATTCAAGAAAACTGCTGTTCCGTTTGTTCCCATTGAAGAAGTATCTGTTGTCACAATTTTCAATCCTGCCAAAGCTCCCGTAAAGAAACCAGTCCAAATTATGTCTGTTGCACCCATCACTATTACTGTCCCGGGGCCTCTCCCATATGAGTCTGATAAAGCTGTTCCATGGCATTATGGAGCCGACGTGTATGTGCTTGGGGTGAAGCAGGAGTTCAACACCAATACCAGTATCAGTAACATCACTGGTCCCGCCAAGATTACCCGCAGTGGCAGGCTCTTCTCGCCTGACATTGCACCGCTAGTTATCCGAAAACCTCTCACCATCACACCCGCAAGTATGCATGCTCCAATTCAAGTTCCTGTGTCTACTACTGCCGCCGAGTCCTCTGATACTCGGGGCAAAGAAGTTGCTACCGATTCGCCTGCCAGGACGGAGGCACCAAAGAAGACTGTTGTGGAAGCCTCCCAACAAGAAATGGAGGAAATTCTTAAAATTATCAAAAAGAGTGACTTTAATGTTGTTGAACAATTGAGGCATACTCCCTGCAAAATCTCTATGCTATCATTGCTGCTATGCTCAGAGGCCCATGCAAAAGCCTTGATTTCATTTTTGAAAACGGCCCATGTGCCGCAAGAGACCTCCGCGGATCAATTCACCGACTGTGTGGCTAATTTGACGGCTGATAATGGCTTGGGGTTCTCAGATGCTGACCTTACCGCCAAAGGGAAAAATCACAATGATGCCCTGCACGTCTCAATAGAGTGCAGGGGCACTACTCTCGCACACGTGTTGGTAGATACCGGTTCTTCCCTGAATGTTTTACCCAAGAAGGCATTGGATCGCTTAGATTGTGAGGGTTTAGAGCTGAAACCTAGTAACATCATTGTTAGAGCCTTCGACGGTTCTAAGAGGATGGTGCACGGTGAGGTAGACATCCCTATTCGTGTGGGTTCCCAAGTCTTCGACTCAACGTTCTATGTAATGGATATTCGTCCATCTTATTCCTGTCTGTTGGGTCGACCCTGGATTCACAAGGCTGGGGCAGTAACATCCACTCTACACCAGAAGCTCAAATACCCTGTCAAAGGGAAGATTGTTACTGTGCAGGGTGAGGAGGAATACATGGTGAGTCACTTGAATTCATTCCGATATATCGAGATGGACGGGGAGTTTATTGAAACCCCTTTTCAGCATTTTGAGGAAGTACCTCCAGTGTTGGCATCGGCTGAGGCGGTGGTTGAAGAAGGTTTTCCATTGAAGATGGCGTCCTTGAAGGATGCCCGGGCTATAATCAAGAAAGGCAATTGTGCGAACTGGGGTCAGCTTCCTGACTTCACTCAAAAGAATGACAAGTTTGGGTTGGGCTTTACTGCAGAGGCTCAGAGGGCTGTGCGCAAGGAAAGGATCAGAAAGGCTCTGGTGTTTATCTCCAACCCAAGGGTGAATGCTATTGAGGAGGATGTAAAGGAAGCAGAGTTTAACAGTTGGATCTACCCGACTACCAGCAACGGACCAAGCAACTGGACGGCAAAGGATTTTACACCTATCACATTTGTCACGCAGTAATTAATTTCTTTTGATTTCTAATTTGTAACAAACAATGTGTTAAAACTTTTATTGGCTCGGTGTCCTACCCGGGGCATCGTAGCTCCATTTGTGAGGGCTTTTGTATGACATTTCCATATATCATCAATCAAAACATTGGACGTTTGTTGCATTTCAAATCTTATGCTCCTTTTTCTTTCTGTGTTATATATATTGCAAAACAGTTATATTTACACACACTCACTTATACAGGTTTCAATCCACTCTGGATCTTACTGGTAACAGCTCTGCTACCGCCAGTTATGACTTCGAGAATCCGATCAACTTGGCCGAAGACGAAGGTGAAGATGATTGTGAAGTGCCTGGTGAGCTTGCAAGACTGCTACTCCAGGAGGAGAGGGCTATTCAACCACATGAAGAGCCGGTGGAAACAATTAACCTGGGTACTGAGACAGATAGGAAGGAGGTCAAGATTGGTGACAATCTAGAGCTCAGCGTGAAGCAACGGTTGATCCAGATGTTACAGGATTACATGGAGATATTTGCTTGGTCCTATGAAGATATGCCTGGTTTGGATGCCGACATTGTAGTTCATCACCTGCCAACTAAGGAAGACTGCCCTCCGGTAAAGCAAAAGGTCTGCCGTATGCGCCCAGAGATGTCTGAAAAGATCAAGGCTGAAGTTATGAAGCAATTCGACGCCAGATTTCTAGCAGTAACTTCTTACCCTCAGTGGGTTGCCAATGTGGTGCCAGTACCGAAAAAGGACGGTAAAGTCAGAATGTGTGTCGACTACAGGGATTTGAACAGGGCAAGCCCCAAGGATGACTTCCCCTTACCTCACATCGACGTTCTTGTCGACAATAGTGCTCAACATAAAGTTTTCTCCTTCATGGATGGTTTTTCAGGGTATAATCAGATCAAGATGGCTCCTGAAGATATGGAAAAGACTACCTTTGTGACTCAGTGGGGCACCTTCTGCTACAAGGTCATGCCATTTGGATTGAAAAATGCTGGGGCAACCTATCAACGTGCCATGGTTGCCTTATTTCATGACATGATCCATCATGAGATTGAGGTATACGTTGATGACATGATTGCAAGGTCTCAAACTGAGGAGGAGCACCTTGACCATCTGAGGAAGTTGTTTGACCGACTCAAGTTATACAAGCTGAGGTTGAATCCCAACAAATGCACCTTTGGGGTAAGATCCGGAAAATTGCTAGGTTTCATTGTAAGTGATAAAGGTATTCAGGTGGACCCTGCCAAGGTAAAAGCCATACAAGAGATGCTGACTCCAAAGACAAAGAAAGAAGTCAGAGGCTTCCTGGGACGACTGAATTACATTGCCCGATTCATCTCACATCTAACTGCTACTTGTGAGCCAATCTTCAAATTACTGAAGAAAGATCAAGTAGTACGTTGGAACGATGAATGTCAGGCTGCCTTTGAAAAGATAAAGGAGTACCTCCAAGAGCCACCTATTCTTATGCCACCAGTAGAAGGGAGACCTCTGATACTATACTTGACAGTACTTGATAACTCAATGGGGTGTGTGCTGGGGCAGCATGACGAGTCTGGCCGAAAAGAGCACGCTATTTATTACTTGAGCAAAAAGTTTACCGACTGTGAGTCTCGTTACTCACTGCTTGAGAAAACTTGCTGCGCTCTAGTATGGGCTGCTCGCCGGTTGAGACAGTATATGCTGACTCACACTACTCTACTAATTTCAAAGATGGATCCCATCAAGTATATATTTGAAAAGCCTGCTCTGTCTGGAAGGATAGCGAGATGGCAAATGATCTTGACAGAATATGACATCCAGTATACAACTCAGAAAGCTATTAAGGGAAGTGTACTGGCGGATCATTTGGCACACCAACCTGTGGACGATTACCAATCATTGAACTTTGATTTTCCGGACGAAGACATCATGGTGGTAACTGACTGTGAAGTACCTGGACCGGATGAAGGACCTGAGGAAGGATCCCGATGGTCTATGCATTTTGATGGAGCCTCCAATGCTTTGGGTAACGGTGTCGGCGCTGTAATCATATCTCCCAAAGGAACTCATACTCCACTCACCGCCCGATTGTGTTTCAACTGCACCAACAACATGGCAGAATATGAGGCATGTATCATGGGTTTACAAGCTGCAATCGACTTAAGGATCAAGTTTCTAAGTGTCTTCGGATATTCTGCTCTCGTGATCAATCAGATCAAGGGCGAGTGGGATACGAAACACCCAAATCTTATTCCTTACAAGGAGTATGTATCAACCTTGCTTCCCCACTTTGAAGAAATAACTTTTGAGCACTTCCCAAGAGAGGAGAATCATCTAGCGGACGCACTGGCTACGATGTCTTCAATGTTCAAAGTCAAATGGGACAATGAGGCTCCCCGTATCATTATCTGGAAGTTGGATGAACCAGCATACTGCTGCGAGCTTGAGGCTGAAAAGGTGACTGAAAAACCCTGGTATCATGAGGTGAAGAGGTACTTGGAAGCTCAGGAATACCCTGAAGGTGCATCTGTCAATGACAAGAAGTTCATGAGAAGGTTTGCGGCGAAATTCTTCCTCAGCAACGGCATTCTCTACAAACGGAATCATGATTCAACTCTACTACGTTGTATGGATAAGGCTGAAGCAGAGAAGATCATGTTAGAACTGCATGAAGGTACATTTGGAACACATTCCAGTGGACACACCATGGCTAAGAAAATCCTTCGGGCAGGATATTTCTGGTCCACAATGGAAGCCGATTGTTACCAACACTCTCGAACTTGTCACAAATGCCAGATCTATGCTGACAAGGTGCATATTCCTCCAGTTCCTCTGAACGTCCTGACGGCACCTTGGCATTTTGCAATGTGGGGGATTGATATGATCGGTGAGATCCGACCAACGGCATCCAATGGGCATCGCTTCATCTTAGTAGCGATCGATTACTTCACGAAGTGGGTTGAGGCAGCTTCCTACGCAACGGTAACCAAGAGTGTTATGGCACGTTTCATCCGGCATAATCTGATCTGTCGGTACGGCGTCCCGGAGAGAATCATTACGGACAATGGTACCAATCTCAACAACAAGATGATCACTGAGCTCTGCGACCAATTCAAGATACAGCACCACAATTCTTCTCCCTACCGGCCAAAGATGAATGGGGCTGTAGAGGCAGCTAATAAAAATATCAAGAAAATTGTGCAGAAGATGACAGTGACCTATAAAGATTGGCACGAGATGTTACCGTTCGCTCTTCATGGGTACCGTACCTCAGCAAGGACGTCAACCGGGGAAACTCCTTTCTCCTTGGTCTATGGCATGGAGGCAGTCTTTCCAATTGAAGTCCAGATACCCTCTCTCCGAATAATGAAGGATGCAGACTTGAGTGAAGATGACTGGATCCAGACTCGACTTGATCAATTAAACCTGATTGAAGAAAAGAGACTCACCGCTATCTGTCATGGTCAGACGTATCAAAAACGGATGATCAGGGCATTTAACAAGAAAGTCAGACCACAAGAGTATCAAGTTGGGGACCTGGTAATCAAACACATCATCCTTCCTCAAAGTGATCCCCGGGGCAAATGGACCCCTACATACGAAGGGCCATTTGTGGTTAAACATGTGTTCTCAGGGGGAGCCATGATCCTAACCACCATGGATGGTGACGACCTTCCTCACCCCGCCAATGCAGACATAGTGAAAAGATACTACGCATAAATAAAAGACCCGCTAGGTTGACATACCTAGGCAAAATAAGGGCTTCCCGGCGAACCAAAAGGGTTCGGGCAAAAATAAGGGATGAAATGAATAAAAATCTGTACACCCGGCAAGTCGAAAACCTGAAAAGGCGGCTTGGGCAAAAATGGGTATCCCGGTGGACTGAAAACCCAAAAGGGCGGTCCAGGCAAAAGTTAGGGATAAAGCGTAACACTATGTCTCGTTGGATCACTTCGCATCCGGAATTCGGCATCAACTATCTGGCTCAGATTTCGGCATCGACCAATCAGCTTCATCTTCAACTAGGCAGCAAAGCGATGAGACGCTTGAAGACATAAAGACGATAGCAGAGTTGGAACCCAGTGGGATTGTTCACATAGCTGTTTTGTTTTCTTTTCAAAATTATCAATTCTGTGATTGTTCGGCGGCATTCTCTTACTAAGATGTCAGCCTCTTGTACAAAAAACGCCTATTCACAGGCAAAGTTCAAATCAATACGAATTCACTTGTCCATACAAATTGCCATTGTTTTTCCTTTTTTCTGTTTTGTCTTGCGAAGAACGTCCAATGTTCATTTTTGATATATGCATTTGACATTAAATTGCTGATTCATAAATATTTGCATATGAAACGAAAGATTAATTACAGGTGACATCAGAAACAGGGGCAAGGTGAAGTTTCCTGATGCAGTCTGTTTGCTTTGTCTGCCAAGGTACCAAGGTAGATTCGACTGAAGAGTGTGACCAAATTATCTCAGTTCCCCGCAGAGTAAGGCAAGATTCAGCAATACTTCCCCCAGTGAAGTCGCCAACTTTCCCCGGCAGGTTTAAAAGCTTATCCCCAGTAGATTCTGGAAGCTTGTTCCCTGCAGAATACGGACGTCTCTCCTGAGCTTTATTCAGAGTTATTCCTCACAAGGGCTTATAACTGGGTTATCCTCGGCTAATTGCCATGGAAGATCGCCCTCGCCAAGGTTCTTTCAGTCCCCGGCAGGAGTTTGTCTTTGGTGTTCCCCAGCGGAGTTTGTCATCATTATCCCCAGCGGAATCCACCATTAAAGTCCTCAGCAGGCCTCTCATCAAAACTTCAGCAAAGTATCTCTGCCACAGAGCGATTCCCCGGCCAGTCGTCAAGGATTTATTTTCCTAAGACGAAGTTACACTCATAAACATTTCACATTTCATACATCTTGCTTACATACATGATAAAGTGCATACGACACTATCTCATGTTGAACATCATGACATCATGCATATCATACATCATGACATTGCATACAACTTATGTTTTTGCCTTTTCAGGGAAGAAGACAATCCTAAAGACAACTACCTTCAACTATCACAAATTCCAGATTCGATACTTGTATCTAGCCAGGGCACATCTGAGAGTGATCGGTTTCCGGATTCGATTCCTGTATCCAGCCAGGGCATATCTGTTGATAACTATTTCCGGATTTGATTCCTGTATCCAGCCAGGGCATATCTGTTGACCACATTTCCAGACTCGATTCCTGTATCTAGCCAGGGCACGTCTGAAGAGTTCGAAGATTCGATTCCTGTATCCAGCCAGGGCATATCTGTTGATAACTATTTCCGGATTCGATTCCTGTATCCAGCCAGGGCACATCTGTGAGAAACCGTTTGTAGACTTGACACCTGTATCTAGCCAGGGCATATCTGCATAAAGAGATTGAAGATCAAACACCTGTAACAAGCCAGGAAAACATCTGTCTTTCTCAAATACACAAGTTCTCGCTAAGGAATCTGTTATGCGATCAACACTTCTAAATGGCATCTATAAGCCCATTCCCGACAAGGTTCCATCACATCTCCAGATGGCATCTATAATCCCATCTCCCTATCCACCATCTCTCCAAATGGCATCTGTAAGCCCATTCCCGACATTACATTGTTAAGACTCCAACATGCGAGTGCAAATTTCCGGGCACTCTAGTGTCCAATCTCCTTTTACCCTCGAGCCACGAAAGGCAAACTTGCCAATCTAACTCTTCAGGTCCAAGAAGATTGAACAGGGGCAACTGTTGTACCCCAAAATTTGCCCTCCCATTTTCTCAACATTTTCTCATCACAAGACTTCTCCTTGCACTGTTGACCCAAATTAGGGTTTGTGTTTGCACAAAGATATTTTGACCTAAAATGCCTAAGATGACTTTCATGCTTCATGTTGGACTCCCAAGTTTATCCATACCAAGTTTCAAGTCTTGATTCCAAGTTTTACCCAGTCAATTGGACAGATGACCTAGAAATCAGCTGTATTGGGGAAAAAGTCAACTGTGGCCAATTGACAGTCAAATCTCATGAAAATTGACCCACATCAACATTATGAACTCACATGGACCTTTTGATCAAGTTTGGATCACAATTCCTCAAGAAATTTGATCAGATCATCAAAAGGGCAAAATGGTCATTTTTAGGGTTTTGACTGCACAAAGGCAATTTTTGACTGTTTGACCTAGCCAATGGCAAACCAAGCTCACACATGGACTCAAGGACCCCATGGAATTATCTTGACATGCTCAACAAACTCAAAAGATCCCAAGTACACAAGATTGACAGTTGAATTTCCCAGTCAATTGATCAATTTTGACTGTATACTGAAAAGTCAAACTTTGACCTTTTGGTCAAAATCAAGAGTCAAGATTCATTTTTCATCAAAACATGCCAAATCATGAAACTTGTTCACCAAGAAACCAAGAAATGCAAATTAGGGTTTGAAATGGAATTTTTCATAACTTAGAATTTTTTCTAAGTTATGGAAAACCCTAATTTTTTCCCAACTTTGCCCCACTTTTTCACCAAGATCCATTTGGATTCAAACAAAAGTCAAAACATGAAAGTTGTAGCTTGTTGCATAATCTACAACTTTGATTCACAAAGTTTTCTCATTTGAAGCTTGTATCTCAAGTTACAAATTTTTGAATAAGGGCACTAAACCATTCTTAACTTAGTGAATTTTTGACCTATTTTGACAAGGTTTTCTACCCCACTTCAAGGCCATTTTCCATACACTTCCACTTGGAATTTCAATTTGCATTTCAAAGATGGATTGTAGTACACATTCCAAGCTTTCCAAAATGTCCAAGAACTTCTCAAACAACCTCATGGTTAGGGAGAATCGAATTCCACAATATGGCAAAAACTCACTTTGTTCATGACCAAGTTACATGTCCATAACCTTGCAATTTGAACTCAGCATGCTTTGGGCTAGATTACAGGTCCTTAAACCAAGTTACACTCAATAATTTAATGCATATTATTTGTGCCAAGACCATGTTCTTTGAGCTAAAGCATTGTATGAAGGTTTAATCCATTTTTAGATAAAGCAAAATAGCCATTTTTGAAAAGTTGCACTTTATGTCAAATTGAAAATCCAACAAGTACATTGCAAATCTGATTGGCACAAGATTATGGGCATAACACACTGATCAAGAGAAGATTTGCAGCAAGATTAAGGGTCCTCTACATGCCTAGAAACACAAGTTGACATTTGTTGCTTAAAGTTGAAGAAAAGTGCCATAACACATACCAACTTCCATATCAGCTCAAGAACACTTAGACAAAGTTATCAAACACATTCCACACAACACAACCAAGCTAATACACGAGCCTTTAGCCTTCAAAACACCCTCCATCTCAGAATCACTCTCAAACTGCAAAAACAGGGCAGGCCCTGCAGTTTGAGTGTTATCTCTCATTTCTCTCGAGCTCTCTTGCCCAAACCAGTTCACACACCTTCCATACCATCTATGCAAGCTAACCAAAAGCAAAAGCACGACCTGTAATCACTCTAACCACTTCCACAATTTTCACATTTCTGACTTGCAGGTGAAGTTCTCTAGCTCGATTCAGAAGCTTTCAAGACAAAGTAAACATTGGAATAGCATCCCTGGACCTCAAGGAAGCTTTTCCAATCATCACCTTGCACTGAAAGTTCCTACATTTCCAGATAGAACTTCAACTGAACAGGTAAGTTTTTGAATTCGTATCTCTCTTATTAGGCATCATTAGCTTTAAGTTTGTGAATAAACAATGTTCTACTCATGCCACTGAACATGTACATTCTTTTACTTTTCATTTCTTTTGCCTGAGCTGTGAGAATTTAAGGTCTGAAAATGGTAGAAAACTTAGGTTAGGATTTGGGATTGTTAAAATTCTCTCTCGTTTCTGAGAGTTAGGAGATGTTCTTTATATATTTGGAATCGTGGTTTCATGCTTAACATTTTTTGTGTTGGAAGTTTGTTCAAAAAATCAAAGAATCAGGATATTCAAATGGAGCTCTTTGCGCGCGTTTTCTGAATAATTTTTGTTCAGAGGTTGAAGAAAGGTGGCTTTGGGCTGGGCTTGCTTCTGAGTTACTTTTCACACCACCCTTTTTGGTTTTACACCCTTGAGCCCATTTGCTTCATTTTTTATGTTTTTTGACTTTTTCTTTTTTTAACTGACTCATTTATTTTGTTCTCAGCATATTAAAAATATAAAAATATTTTTCCCATCATTTTTTGAATTTATTAAGTATTTATTTGATTGTTTTGTACATAAATAAATAAATATGCATATATACTTTTTGTTTAAAATATTAAGATAATACAAATATATTTTTTATACACTTTTATTTTATTTTTACTTCCTGAAAATATTTTGTATAAAAAATACCCTTTTTATTTTTATATATTAAATATTATCTTTTATATATATTTAGAACTTAATACATAAGTATATATATATTAATACACTTAGAAAAATACCAAAAGATGTACATATTTTATTTTTTTAATATTTAATACTAAAAAATACCTTTTTTTACAAATATACTTTATTTTATTTTATTTTTGTCTATAAATAATAACTATTGTATATATTAATAAATAATACCTTTTATTTAATAGAATTAGGGTTTTTGCCCTAAATTCAAAAATACTCCAAAAATAATATCTTTTTTTTTATTTTCTTTTTATTTTACATAAATAATACTCTTTTTTTCATACATATACAAAACATTTTTGCATCTTGCATATTTTATTCCATTTTTATTTAATTATTGTACATTAATTAAATTGTATAAATTCAAAATTGATGTAATAGTTTTAGGTTTAAATTCCTTGTCAAAATCCCCATTTGAAACATTGTACCCCCCTCCCTATATTATTGTGTTGTAATAGCGTAGGAGTTTAAATTTCGCACTTTATCGCCTTCTAAATATATAATGCTAGAATTAGGGTTTATATGCGAATAAAACGAACAAAATAGTTATGACCTAATCTCAAGACAAACAAGCATGAAAATGGACACACAAATCACACTTGCACCCCCTAGGGTATTCCACTTGTTGCCTTTCAAAATGGGCCATATTGCATGTTAGGTCTCTTTGGGCAAAACAAACAAATTAAATGATCATAGTCCCTCGATAACATTTTTTTCAAAATATTGCCAAACAAATGATCAAGTCCCTTAAAGAAAATGCCCAAAGATACTTGACACCGTTGCAATTATGGTCTAAACGATGACCCGCGCTCGTCCCTCTCACATCCTAACATGAGATTGTCCACCAAATACAATGGTGGAACAAACTTATTAAAAGGGTTAAAACATAGCAATAAACTTTGAGAAATTTAGGAGTAGATAACCTCTTAGTTACTTGAATCAAACTTGCAATACAAAAACACTTGCCCATTTTCTAAAACCACACCTCACAACACTTTCAAAACAACTTTCAAAAACAGATGAAAACCTTTTTTTCAAAAGACATACACCTTTGTATACATCCCAACATGGATCATTACAAAGGTTTCCACCACATTGGCTTCTTTTCAAAACATTTTTCAAACCCACACTCAAGCACCATTTAAAACAATTGAAAACAAAAGGCAAGTGATCTAAGCAAGTAACTAAGAGCCCATGGATAACCATGGATAGAAAGGGTGCTAATACCTTCCCTTTCTATAATCTACTCCCCGAACCCAAGAAAAATCTCAAAGGTTTTTGCTGTGCTTTTTAAACCTTTCCTTAGGATAAAATAAAAAGTCGGTGGCGACTCTTGCTCAACCGAAACATTTGCGAAAACAAACGAAAAACCATAGTCAGTTCTCCCACCGTATCACACATCCATAAGCCCATTCCCGACAAGGTTCTGTCACATTTCCAGATGGCATCTATAAGCCCATCTTCCTATCCATCATTCCTCCAAATGGCATCTGTAAGCCCATTCCTGCCATCACACTGCTAACACTCTACTATGTGAGTGCAAATTTCTGGGCACTCTAGTGTTCAATCATCTTCCACCTTCGGATCACGAAAGGCACGCCAGCCAATCTACATCCTCAGGTCTAAGAAGATTGAATAGAGGAAACTGTTGTACCCCAAAATTTTCCCTCCCATATTCTTCAAGATTTGGCAAGATCAAGCTTCAAAATCTCTCAAGGGTTGCACAGTCCAATTGCCTCCTAACACAGTCAAAATTAGGGTTTTGGTTCTTGCAAATAAATTGAGGTTTCCAAGGGTCCAATCAAGTCCCATGTGCCTATATACATTGTCAAGCATCCATATGTCAAGTTTTAAGACTCACATCATCAAATTGCACAGTCAAAAACCCTAATTGCTCCACAGTCAACTGCAGGGGTAAAATGGTCATTTGACATTCAAAAGTCAAAATTTTTGGTCAACATCTTATTTTGAAGCCACAATCATCATTTGATCAATTCTTGATCATGATTCCACAAGCATGGCTCAAAAAGTCTCAAGATGCAAAAGTTTCTATTTTTGGACAATTTAAAAGTCAACTGCAAATTGACCAAGGCATAACTTTTTCATGGTTTATCAGAAAAATCCCATCCAATGCTCATTTTGAAGGGGATGACATTTCCTACAACTCATCTTCACACTCCAAGTCCAAGAAATGCTCTCACAAAAAGTTATCAATTTCAACATTATAGGTCATTTTTAAAAGTCAACAAAAGGGCACTTTAAGTCAAAGACCATAACTTGAGATTGGTAAATCAAAATGACATGGGACCAAAGGTATTGGTTAGAGGACTTCAATACCTTTCCAAAATGTCCAAGAACATGTTCATATCTTCAAAATTGAGCAAGATATGCATTGGAGAAGTTGGGAAATTTTTGGGAACTTTCAAAAGTCAACTTTGCCTAAAAAGCTTCAAATTTTCTAATGGGCCTCAAATTCTTTCTTGAATCATTACCCAAAGCCTATGCACGACCCATTGAGCTCAAAATAATTTATTTTCTTATTTTTAATTAATTAATTAATTGAATTTTTATTATTATTAATTCATTTAATTGGTTTTAATTATAGGAAAATTAAAAAAATATGCTTTGGATCTTTTGGTGGAGCAAATCTGATCAGGGCAAGCTGGCAAAGTCGTTTCTCAATCAAACAAGGAAAATCATCCATATTTGGCAAGGTTTTCAATAAAAAAAGATTGGAAAATATATGATGGAAAATCAAGGATTGAAAACATTATTGCAATGGATTCATGGGATTTATTCTAACCTAATTCACATCACATACATATGCTGAGGCCAACCCTACTCAAGCACGCACGAAAAAGCTGCTAAAAACTCCATAGCCAATTTGCAAAAACTCAAGAAAATTGTGAAACTGATTTCATACTTGCAGCGCGTTTCAAAGCCTAAAAAGGATTCAATCACCTTGCCTAAGTCTCCAGGAAGCTATTACTATCAAGAACAAGCTCTCATACTCAAAGAAACGGTAAAACAAAGTCATGGTTTGAACGAATATTTTCATAATCGAAACCTAATCTCTATGCATCATTGACATGTCTTGCTCATTGATTTGTATTACTGACATCTCCCTGAAGCTTTTGGTATAGTTGAATTGTGCTGAAACTGCCTAAATCAAAATCCACCACGGGCGATATCTAGGGTTCCAAGGTTCAAAAATTAGGGCTTTGCTTATGCTGTAAAATTAGACCTCAAGCCATATATGGACAAATTCGTTGCAACAAGACGAATCGAATGAAACCCTCGCGCTCAATTTATGTGATCCACGGGGCTATTCGCTATTTTTGAGACTTTTGCTTTGTGGGGGTTTAAAACCCCCGCTATCTTATTCATGTTTGCAGGTGAAAACGAAGAAGAAAGGTGAGCTGTCCAAGCGCTACTGGAGTATTCAAATCTTAGCGCGTTTTTTTAATGTCCCAGCATAATTGGCGTTTTTCATATATTATATTTGTTGTCTATTAGTTTAACAAACGCGCTTGGTGGCTCAGTTGGTTGGGAACGTGGCTTGGTGAGTGCTGGGACCTGGGTTCGATTCCCAGGTCCCCCCATATAATTGTTGATTTTTGTCTTAACCCATTCCAATGCAGCAACGATTCAATGGTCCATCATGCACCTTCACGCGTAGCTTGCCAGATGGTCTTGATCAACGATCCAATGGCCATAGAATGAAGTCCATGGTATTCTCTAGTCAACCAACGTGCACACAATCCTGAAAGTCAAACAGGCTTTGTCTTGATGGGCCTGAATTGCTTGAATCTCACCTCCACTTTGGGCCAGACACCCCCCTTGGTTTGCTTTGCATTTTTAAATTTTCTTTTCTTTTCTTTTTAATACTTTTAATGGTTTTAATTGTAATTAATTCACCACAAATAATTTTTCCTAATAAAAATCAGAAACTCAAAAATGTTTTTTTAATTATTCATTAAATTTCATCATTAATTTATTTATATAAATAAATGTTAATAATTAACTTAGTTAATTTAGGTTTATAATTTAATCTCTTTTCTTAAATAAATAAAAAATGCATAGAATTAGGTTTTGACACTTTTATCTTTTTCTTAATTAATTATTATTATCATTATTTATTATTATTATTAATTACTATTATTTTGTACATAAATATGTAAACTAATTAATTAGTAAATTAGGTCAACTTTGACATTTTCTTTAATAATTAAAATAACTTAGAATTAGGGTTGTTTACTAACTTTTAAATTCCCTTCTTTATTTTTATAAATACCAAAAACATAAAAAACACTTTCTCTTCTTTAATTAAATAATTAGGTCTTAATTTAATATAATTTCTCAAAAGGGGCCAAAACCCTCGGACGTTCATTTTAATTCTTTCGCGCATTATTTTTCTTATTGCTTATTATGTAATTGTTCAAGGATGTAATAGTAATTAGGTTTATCGCTTTTCTTTACTTTCCGCATCTTTATGAAAAACGGGTCTTTGTATTTTGGCGATGTATAGACCCGCGCCTTGTAATAGCGTAGCTTTTACCTTTCCGTATTTTACTTTCCGCACTCTTAAATTCTAAATTGCATGAAAGAATGTATGTTAATTAAAAACAACTCGTAGCTCACAATGCCATGATCAAAGATAAAACATAACATGAAAACAACACACAATGCACACACCACTTCTAGGGTACACCTCACTCGTTGCCTTCGAAACGTGGTCGTCAAGTATAGGGTGTCTTAGAGGTTGCCCTCCTGTCTAAAGATCAAGTCGCCTCGAAACGGTTGCCTCGGATAAAAAGGATCTAGGACATTAGGGTTACTTCTAAGGTGTCCTACTATTGCTTCGGTGACCACACTGTCCCTAATAATCGAATTGACCTGAATACCTCCAACGGTGGTGCTACTTACCTCTCAATGGTGAGATGGCACTATCTTAAGGACTCTTACACAGCCTAATTCCTTAGGGTAGGTAGATGACTCATGGGTACTTGCTCTCTTAAAAAAAACAAACAAAACATCTTTTCACACTGACACTTTCAAAAGTTTTCAAAACAAATTTTTCATACACTCTTGAGGACTGATACAGGAGTTACTTAGAAATTTTTCAAACAAAACTTTTTCAAAACCCACACACACTTGGAAAGCAAACATCTTTTGAAAACATAAGAGCAAGTACCTAAGAGCCCATGGATAACCATGG
This sequence comes from Vicia faba, assembly GCA_948472305.1. NCBI lineage: Eukaryota > Viridiplantae > Streptophyta > Magnoliopsida > Fabales > Fabaceae > Vicia > Vicia faba. Next base: position 1,576,777,421 of record OX451736.1, on the reverse strand, counting down.
ATAGAAAGGGTGTTAACACCTTCCCTTTCTATAAATCTACCTCCCGAACCGAGAAACGTTCTCATAAGGAATTTTGCTGTGCTTTTGTCCTGTCCATGTTGGAGAAAATAAAAGACGGTGGCGACTCTTGCTTACCGCGACATTTCGCGAACCAGCTTTAAACAGTCAGTTCTATTTCCACCGATCACAGATTCAATATGTTTTTGTTGCCCTAGTTCACTCTATTACATATACACAACACAACCAAGGCAAAAGAACAAGGACTACAGTCTTGAGAGCTGAAGAACAAAAATCATATTTTGGAAAAAAATGTGTGGATCTGATTTCTAACCTAAGGGACGATTCAAGGCCATTCAAAGCTTCTAATCGCTTCCTGGACATCTCTTGAAGCTAACACGATCAATTGCAAGCCTTCCCAAGCCCAGAATCGCTCCTGGTAAACCCACGATTTGCACATACAAGCTTGATTTTGATTTTACAATTTACGCATGATTAACCACTTTTAAGCATAACATTGTATTTGTATCATCATTTGGAATGTTTTGGTTCAATTAATTTTGTGTTTTGATGAGTGTTTCGCTAATTACCATTGCTAGGGTTTAGGGGGCCGTTTTAGGGTTTCTCTGTATAGGTTAAATTGGACCAAGAAAATAGTGCCATGATACTCGTGAGATCAAGACGAGTTGATTGGTATAGCTAGAATTAATTTATCATGCGTCTTATGAATTTTTGAAGCTTGCAGGTTTATAGCTATGGAGTTTTGTCCGTAGGTAAAAGCCTGAAACCAAAAATGAAACTTCTGGGAAGAAGATGCAGGTGTGGCAATCAACCACTGGTCCATTTGAAATTTGTGCATTTTTGGATTAGACTACGTGGCTTGTCTTATATTGTATTTATCTTATTATATTAACAATTAAACAATGCAGCGCAGATGGCAAAAAGTATGGGCATATGAAGCAAAGGACCTGGGTTCGATCCAGGTCCAAACATTTTCTTATTTTCTGAATAATTCCTTGCAGATCCAGCGTGCCTCATAGCCTAGCATCCACCGTGCGCCCCAGATCTCATCCCGGAGATCCATCATCATACAAATCTCACGCTCCAGCATTGTGGGACTACCATGAACCGTCAAAGGAGAGAAGCACTGGACCAAACGCCAGACCCTGGGCCATCTTTGGGCCTAACAAGAATTTGGCAGCACCCCCCCTAATTGCTCCTCAAACAGGCCCAATTCTTTTCTTTTTTTTTATTTTAATTCCTTTTTATTATTTATTAATTATTTCTTTTTTTCAAATAACACCAAAAATCATGTTTTTTTATTTAATAAAAAAAATCATAAAAAACATCAAAAATCATTTTTTTTATAAATATTTTATTAATTAATTAGTTTAATTAAATTGGGGTAATTTAATTCTTTTTTTATTATAATTTAAAATAATTAGAATTAGGGTTTAATGTTGTACATAATCTAATTTTTCTCAAAAAAATAACCTAAATATTTTCTCAATTAGATTTTTAGGTTTTTCAATTATTTCTCGCATTTAATTCGTCGCGCGCGCCTTTAATTTTCCTTTTTCTATTATTGTATTGCTCCGAGTTTGTAATAGTAATTAGGGTTTTAAATTTCCACATCTTTATTTACAGTCAAAATAATTATGTATCTGCGAAAGCCTTGTAATAGCTAGGACTTTAATTTCTCGCATTTTAATTTCCGCAAACTATAAGCTGCTAGATGTATGTTAATAGGATTGTATGGAAAGACAAATTGCAATTAATATAGTAGAAAACCTTAAATGTGCAAAGATAAATAAACTGAAAAACACACACACTTGCACATGCTCACTCCTAGGGTTTACTCCACTCAGTTGCCTTCGGTAAACGGTCATGAAGTATAGGGAATGTTAGTGGTCGTCCTCTAGTTCCAAAAGATCTAAAATGACCCATTCGGGTGTTGCCTCGGAAAAAGATCTTTAAGGCTTTAGGATGATTACTAAAATTTTCTAACATTGCTTTTGTGATTGTACTTCTCCCTTCGAATGTCCCTTAAAACTCCAACGACGGTGCTACCTATTCCTTAATAATAGGATAGCGCTGTCTAAAGGAAAACGAACAGACTTTTTTCGAGTAGGTAGATTAGCTCCTAGGTACTTCCTTAAACAAAATTTTTTACACAAACACTTTTCAAAAATAGTTCTCGAAACAACTTCGTCACACTCTTGAGGACAGATACAAGGGTTATCATGAAGTAAAAAAAAACTTTTCAAAACAAGCACACACAAGCAATTTGAAAATTGAGCAAGTACCTAAGAGCCCATGGAAAACCATGGATAGAAAGGGTGCTAACACCTTCCCTTTCTATAATCTACCCCCCGTACTCAGAAACTTTCGAAAAAAGGTTTTTCCTTTCCTTTGTTGGATGAAATAAAAGTCGATGGTGACTCTTTCTTACCGCGACATTTGCGAATACAAATGCAAAACCAGTATTAACAGTCGGTTCTTCCACCGTATCACATAATCTGCGACTCTGCTGGGGAATTATAAGTGGGATATACCTTAGGATCTAGGTCATTTTTTAACTTGCTTGCTTGTCTTTTGCCTTGCCTGCTTTATATTCAAGGGTTTTATTGGGGTTATATAGATCCTACACCCGGATCGAGGAACACATTTTAGGTAAGTAGCAATAAACTGTGAGGGAACTGTGCGGGGTATACCGACACGGTTGAAGCAGTAGCTATGTTGATGTGGCACTTTGGTTGGTACCGGTAACCCTTGAGTCAATCAGGGAGAGTATGGGGCTTCCGCATGGTGTCGTGAAGCATCAATTGACCTTAGAACCTTTAATTGCACAACTTGGCCAGTATGACGTAGCGAGATGGTCGGCTTTGGTGTATTCCCAAGGTCGATAGAGACTCGATGCTACACTCATTGAGGTTTAACTCTTGAGTTTTGCTTGGTTGTGAGTCAATCGCCTATTGAATGAAGTTGGGGGAAAGATCGGTGATATTGAGATCCCTTAGAACCCGGTTACTATTTATAGGACAGGTTAAACCAATCCAACTTCAAGAGGGTATGACCTTAAAACTCATGCAGGCCTTAAACCTAAAGGCTGGGTGTGACTTGCTTGTTATTTACTATACATGTGATTTTCTATCATAATCATGACATCATAAGAATGGCATATTATAACTAACCATTTCAAGGATTTCCTAGGGCTCATTTTTGCTTTGTTTAGTAGGACATGGCATTCGCCCGTAGGAACACTATCCAGATTAACCTTGTGAAAGTGCATCTCCAACTAAAGGACTTAGCATTAAGAGTCCCTGAAAGTTCTCCATTTATTAAAAAGCATGGTCGGTTGCTCAACTTGGTCACTGCAAAACCTGATGAAGAATTGTTAAAAGTGTTGTTTCAGTTCTTTGATCTTGTGCACCATTGTTTCACCTTCCCGGATTATCAGCTAGTACCTACTATGGAGGAATTTTCTCAGTTGTTGGGGGTACCCATTATTGATCAGTTACCTTTCAACGGTGCGGAAGAACATCCAAAGCCTGAAGAGATTGCTAGAGCTCTGTCCTTACAACGGCCTGACGTAGTGACAAGTTGGGAGGCTAGAGGAAGTGTCCAAGGAATCCCGGTTAAGTTTCTATTCGAGAAGGATTACAAGCTTTCGAAGAGGTGATGGCACTTCTCGTTTACGGGATGGTACTTTTCCCTAATGCAGATCAACTTGTAGATGTGAACACTATTAAGGTTTTTCTGTCTCATAATCCGGTGCCTACATTACTCGGGGATATTATACACTCTCTGCATGCCCGCACTCTAAAGAGAAGAGGGACCCTCCTGTGCTGCACTCCTCTATTGGCTAGGTGGTTTATTTTGAACCTACCCAGGTCTGTTTTGAAGAATGAACCGGGTTTGAAATGGTCTTGTAGGCTGATGTCCCTTACACATTCAAACATTCATTGGTGTTCACGGTTCTCGGAAGATCTTACCATCATCGATCGCTGTGGTAAATTACCTAATGTCCCTCTCTTAAGCATTAGGGGAGGAATCACTTACAACCCTTGTTTGGTACTGCGTCAGTTTGGTTATGTGAGAAGAGATGGTCCTCATGATACGCTTATCCAAGGAATCACTTTCAACTATGAGAATGATGCTCAGGGATACCGCAAAAGGTTCATAAAATCTTGGGGGCATGGTGCATACAATTGATAGCAAGAAGCTAGGGCACAAGAATTCCATTCCTCTTGAGCCTTATCTCCGATGGGTATGAGCTCGCGCCCAAAGTCTTATGATGCATTACCCCGCTGTCCTACCAATAACTGTGGAACCAGTTATTGAAGGAGATACTACTTCCCTTGGTCATCATCCTGACATGCCCACAGATCAAGAAGAGTTACAGAAGTCTTGGGTTCAACTCAAAGAGGAGCGGGACACGTTTGAAGCTCAGTTCTATGCCAGCAAGAAGAAGGTCTTGGAGCTCACTAGGCTACTTCATGAAGAAAGGAACATAAACTCCTACATCACACTAAAGAGGATGCGCTCCTGGAAGACCTATTTTCTTTTTTGTTGCTTTAAGTTTTGTTTTGTTTAATTTTAAGCCTAAAGGGCATTATTTGTAACAATTCGAACTTATTAATGTAATTAACGTGTGTTTCTTTTGGTTAAACAAATTTGAGCCTTTAAGAATCCTTGAAATCATTGCATACACATCCCATCCATAGCATTGCATAAACAGGTATCATTATAGGCTTCTCATCTTCTTCGCTGTTTATTTCAGCATAAATGTCTTCTGAACAAAGCATCAAAGATCTTCAGGCACAAAATTCCCAATTCCAACAGATGTTCATAAATCTGGCGAAAGGGCAGGAGGATCTAAAAGCCCTCATCCTAAAGGAGAAAAAGAAAAATAAGAAGGTCTCTGGTATTCTGAATATGGGCAGAAGGTTCAGTGGGCCGTTAAAGCAACCAGTCGATCTGACCTCTTCATCCAAGGAAGGGGAGAATCAAGAAAGAGAGACAAGGGAAAATGACCTCAGTCCTGAAGTTTCTGAAAATGATACAGACTACAATGATGAGCAGTATCCTCCTACTGAGGATAAATACAAGCAGTTGGAAGATCGTCTAAGTGCTATGGAAGTCCAGAGGATACCTAGGTTGGATTTTGAAGAATTGGGATTGGTGTCGGGAGTGGTCATCCCGTAGAAGTTCAAGGCTCCAATTTTTGTAAAGTACGATGGGGTGTCTTGCCCAAAACTCCATCTCCGTTCCTATGTAAGGAAGATCCAGCCCCACACCGCTGATAGAAACTTGTGGGTCCACTTCTTTCAAGACATTCTGTCAGGGACTCAGCTTGAATGGTTCTACCAACTGGAGGGAACCAATGTCCGAAACTGGGAAGATCTGGCCGCTGCTTTTTATATGCAGTATCAATATAAAGCCGACCTTGCTCCTACTCGTAATCAACTCTAGACTATGTTCATGGGTGCAGGTGAAGGCTTTAAGGACTATGCACAGAAGTGGGGAGACTTGGCTGGAAGAGTCCAACCCCCTTTATCTGATAGGGAGTTAGTCGATATGTTTCTTGGGACGCTATCTGGTCCATTCTTTAATCATTTGATCGGAAGCTCGTCGGCTAGTTTCACCAAGTTGATTCTAACTGGAGAGAGGGTAGAAACTGGAATTCGGAGCGGTAAGATACAGAAAAGGCCTCTTCGAGTTCGACAAAGAAGCCTTTTACTGGTAAAAAGGAAGCTAGTGCTATCTATAGCCCAAGAGGCCAAAACTGAGTTGAACACCGTCAGACAGTAAGTGACATAATGATGCCTAGGCCCGCGGATGTTCCAAAACGCAACAATCAACAAAGGGTGGAAGGACCACAATGGAATTTTACTCGGATTAACATGACGTTGGCTGAAGTGCTACCCCATCTACTAAGATCCAACTTGGAAACCTTGAAAGAGGCTCCCAAGAATCCGAACACCACATCTCCTCGGTATAATCCAAATGCTCGGCGTGCTTATCATTCTGAGAGTCCTGGCCACGATGCCAATGACTGTTGGGCTCTGAGAAATAAGGTACAGGATCTGATCGAGGCCAAGGAGATTGAGTTCGATGCTCCGGAAAAGCCCAATGTCATAACTGCTCCCATGCTTAAGCATAATCAGGGAGTTAATTCCATTGATGCGGATCTGTTTGTAACCTCAGTTGATGAAGTTTCTACTCCTCTTATGACTATTAAGAAGAATTTGTTGTTGGCCGGTTTATTTCCGGGTTGGGGTGAAGGTTGCACAATGTGTTCATCTCTGTCTTCTGGTTGCCATTTGCTGAAGTCAGGTGTTTAGCGCCTGATGGACAGCAAAGAAATATTGTTCGAGAAAACTCTGATTCCCATTGTCTAGTTTGAAGATGTTGTTATTATAATCATTTCCGCCAATCCTTCCAAGGTCTCCTCGAGAAGACCTGTTAGGATTACATCCTCTCCAAGAGTCGCTCCATTAATAATCACCCTTCCTGGTCCTATCCCATACGCCTCGGACAAAGCTGTCCCTTGGCATTATGGTGCCGATGTGTACTATCATGGCATTAAACAAGATCTGAAGAATGAAGAATGAAGAGGATGATCCTGATGTCAGTAACATTGTCGGGACCAACAAGGTTACCAGAAGTGGAAGGGTTTTCTCTCCCGAGATTTCCCAAAAGACTGTCAATAGGCCTGTTGTTATTCCGTCTGCTATTCCCACTGGTACTTCAACTACTACTCCTGTGCTTACTCCAATTATCACTCCCGCTGTCGAGTCTTATGGGACTCGAGGCAAAGAAGTTATAGGTGAGCCTGCCCGGACGGAGGCACCTAGAAAAATTGTCGTAGAAGCCTCTAAGCAAGAGATAGAGGAAATATTGAAAATAATCAAAAAGAGCGACTATAATATGGTCGAGCAGCTGGGGAAGACCCCCTCAAAGATATCCATGTTGTCCCTGCTGTTGTGCTCTGAGACCCATGCGAAGGCTTTGATCACATTCCTTAAGACTGCACATGTGCTGTAAGAAACCTCCACCGATCAATTCAAAACCTATGTGGCCAGCCTGACTACTGACAATGGGCTGGTTTTTTCAGATACAGACTTGACACCGAAAGGGAGGAAGCATAATGATGCTTTGCATGTCTCGATCGAATGCAGGGGCACCACTATGGCTCATGTGCTAGTAGATACTGGATCCTCACTGAATGTCCTGTTGAAGAAGGCTCTTGATTGACTAGATTGTGAGGGATTGACCTTAAAGCCTAATAACATTATGGTAAGGGCTTTTGATGGGTCGAAGAGAGTGGTGCATGGGGAGGTGGACATCCCTTTCAAGGTAGGCTATCAAACCTTTGAGTCCACCTTCTATGTGATGGACATCAGTCCATCATACTATTGTTTGTTGGGTCGTCCTTGGATCCATGAAGTTGGTGTTGTTACTTCTACACTGCACCAAATGCTGAAGTATCCAGTAAAAGGGAAGATTATCACTGTGCATGGTGAAGAGGAGTATATGGTGAACCACCTCAACTCCTTCAGATACATAGAGATGGACAGGGAATTCATAGAGACTCCTTGCCAGAATTTTGAAGAGGTTCCCCAGATCTTGGCATCGACTGAAACTACTACCAGCAACAAACCTCCTATGAAGATGGCTTCTCTCAAAGACGCCAGAGCAGTGGTTGAAGAAAGTGGGTATACCAATTGGGGAAAACTCCCTGATTTTACTCACAAAACTGAAAATTTTGGTTTGGGCTTTACTCCAGGAGCTCAATGGGATGTTCGACACGCTCGGGCTGGAGGACCTCCATACGCATCAGCAATCAGGGAACTAATGTCATTGAAGACAGTGAGGAAGACTCTGACATTGACAACTGGATCTACCCAACTACCAACGCTGGACCGGGTAACTGGACGACTAGGGACTTTATACCACTTTCTTTTATTCCGCAGTAATTGTCTTACTTGTTTTGAGATTTATAATAAACAATTTAAACTCTACAGCCTTTGCCTTGCCCGAGGCACATTGGCTTTGTTTGTGAGGGCTATTATTTGTCATTTCATATATCATCAATAAAACATTGGACGTTCCTTGCATACAAATTTTGTGCTCTCTGTTTTTCTTTTCTATTTTCACTTTGTCAAAATAGATATGCTCTTACACACACTCACGTATCATACTGCAGATCCATATCCACTCTGAATCCCATTGATAACAACTCGGCTACTGTCAGTTATGACTTCGAAAATCCGATCAACCAAGCCGAATACGAAGGTGAGGACGATTGTGAGGTGCCTGGAGAACTTGCTAGACTATTACAGCAGGAGGAAAGAGCTATACAGCCTCATGAAGATCCAGTTGAGACGATAAACCTGGGCACGAAGATAGACATAAAAGAAGTCAAGATCAGCACAAATCTGGAAGTTAAGATCAAACAGTGGTTAATACAAATGTTGCACGACTACGTTGAGATCTTCGCCTGGTCATATGAAGACATGCCAGGTTTAAACACTGATATTATGGTACATCGTCTGCCGCCTAAGGAAGACTATCCTCCGGTTAAATAGAAGGTCCACTGTATGCACCCTGAAATGTCATAGAAGATCAAGGCAGAGGTCATGAAGCAGTTCGACGCATGGTTCTTAGCTGTCACCTCCTATCCACAGTGGGTTGCTAACGTTGTTCCGGTACCTAAGAAGGACAGTAAGGTACAGATATATGTGGATTACAGAGATCTGAACAGGGAAATCCCCAAGGATGACTTCCCACTTCCTCACATTGACGTTCTGGTTGACAATACTGCACATCACAAAATCTTCTCCTTCATGGATGGTTTCTCTGGCTACAACCAAATCCAGATGGCTCCTGAAGACATGGAAAAGACAACCTTCGTCACACAGTGGGGCACCTTCTGTTATAAGGTGATGCCTTTTGGGTTGAAGAATGATGGGGCAACTTATCAGCGCGCCATGGTCGCTTTGTTCCACAATATGATCCACCATGAGATTGAGGTTTATGTTGATGACATGATAGCCAGGTCTCAAACTGAGGAAAATCACCTTGATCATTTACAAAAGTTGTTTGACAGGTTAAAGACATACAAGCTGAGGTTGAATCCGAACAAGTGCGCCTTTGGGGTAAGGTATGGTAAGCTCTTGGGTTTCATTGTCAGCGAAAAAGGCATCCAAGTAGACCCTGCAAAGGTAAAAGCCATACAAGAAATGCCAGATCCCTGTACAGAGAAGGAAGTTAGAGGTTTCTTGGGACGCTTGAATTATATCGCCAGGTTCATTTCACATCTAACTGCTACTTGTGAGCCCATCTTCAAGCTCCTGAAGAAAGATCAAGTGGTAAAGTGGAATGACGAATTCCAGACATCTTTCGAAAGAATCAAGGAATACCTTCAAGAACCGCCAATTTTGATGCCTCCGATTGAAGGAAGACCTTTGATGTTGTACTTAACAGTGCTAGGCAATTCAATGGGGTGTGTGTTGGGGCAACATGAAGAGTCAGGTCGAAAAGAGCACGCAATATACTACCTTAGAAAAAAGTTTACCGACTATGAGACACGATACTCACTGCTCGAGAAAACTTGTTGTGCTTTGGCATGGGCTGCTCACCGACTAAGACAGTATATGCTGACTCACACTACTTTGTTGATTTCTAAGATGAATCCAATCAAATACATCTTCGAGAAACCCGCTCTCCCCAGAAGGATAGCAAGATGGCAGATGATCTTAACTGAGTACGATATATAATATAGAACCCAGAAAGCAATCAAGGGGAGTGTATTGGCTAATCATTTGGCTCATCATGCCGTGGATGACTACCAGTCCATGGATTTTGAGTTCCCGAATGAGAATATTATGCTGGTGATTAACTACGAAGAACCTGGACCGGATGAAGGACCCGAAGAGGGATCCCGATGGACTATGGTTTTTGACAGAGCTTCGAACGCATTTGGTAATGGCATCGGCGTTGTAATCATATCTCCTGAGGGCTATCATACTCCTTTCACCGCCCGACTATGTTTCAACTGCACTAACAACATGGCGGAGTATGAAGTTTGTATCATGGGTCTCAAGGCCGCTATTGACCTCAGGATCAAGTTCTTGGACGTTTTCGGGGATTCATCCTTGGTAATAAGTCAGATCAAAGGCGAATAGGATATGAAGCATCTGAATCTCATCCCATACAAAGAGCACGTGCTGACATTTCTCCCACACTTTGAGGAGGTAACTTTTGAACATTTCTCGAGAGAGGAGAATCAGTTAGTGGACGCGCTAGCTACCATGTCTTCTATGTCCAAAGTCAGGTGGGACAATGAAGCTCCCCGAATCACCATTGAGAGGTTAGATGAACCAGTGCACTGTTGTGAGATTGATACTGAAGAGGTGGAAGACAAACCCTGGTTTCACGAAGTCAAGAGGTATCTCGAGACTCAAGAGTATCCCGAAGGGGCATCTGTCAATGATAAGAAGTTTCTGAGAAGGTTCGCTGCGAAATTCTTCCTCAGTAATGGAATCCTCTACAAGCGCAATCATGACTCTACCTTACTATGGTGTGTAGACAAGAGTGAAGCAGAGAGGATTATGACAGATCTATATGAAGGTACCTTCGGAACCCATTCCAGTGGACATATCATGGCTAAAAAGATTCTACGAGCAGGATATTATTGGTCCACTATGGAAGCAGATTGTTATCAGCACTCCCAAACTTGTCATAAGTGTCAAATCTACGCTGATAAGGTGCATGTGTCTCCAGTTCCCTTGAACGTCTTGACAGCTTCAGGGCCCTTTGCAATGTGGGGCATTGACATGATCGGAGAAATCAAGCCCATTGCTTCCAATGGACATCGCTATATTCTAGTGGCCATTGATTACTTCACAAAGTGGGTTGAGGCGGCCTTTTTTGCTACTGTGACCAAGAACGTTGTGGCGCGGTTTATCTGACATAATCTAATTTGTCAATATGGTGTGCAAGAGAGAATTATTACTGACAATGGTACGAATCTCAACAACACAATGATCACCGAGCTCTATAAATAGTTCAAGATACAACATCATAACTCTTCTCCCTACCGGCCAAAGATGAATGCCGATGTTGAAGCGACTAACAAGAACATCAAGAAAATTGTACAGAAGATGACGGTGACATACAAAGACTGGCATAAGATGTTACCATTTGTTCTTCATGGATACCGTACCTCAGCACGAATGTCAACAGGGGCAACACCCTACTCTCTGCTATATGGCATAGAGGCAGTCCTACCCATCGAAGTCCAGATATCTTCTCTCGGGATTTTGAAGGATGCGGGTTTGAATGAAGATGACTGGATCCAAACTCGACTTGATCAGTTAAATCTAATCGACAAGAAGAGACTTATCGTTATCTGTCATGGTTAGACCTATCAAAAGAGAATCATCAAGGCTTTTAACAAGAAAGTCAGACGTCAAGAATATCAAGTCGGGGATCTAGTGATCAAGCGCATCATACTGCCACAAGGTGATCCCAGGGGCAATGGACCCCCACATACGAAGGGCCATTTGTGGTTAAAAACATTTTCTCGGGTGGAGCTATGATTCTAACCACCGTGGACGGTGACGACCTTCCTCACCCTGTCAATGTAGACATATTGAAAAGATACTACGCCTGATTAAAAGACCCGCTAGGTTGACTGGCCTAGGCAAAAATAAGGGCTTCCCGGCGAACCAAAAGGGTTCGGGTAAAAATAAGGGATAAAAATGGAAAAATATGTACACCCGGCAAGCCGAAAACTTGAAAGGGCGGCTTGGGCAAAAAATGGTATCCCGGTGGGCTGAAAACCCGAAAGGGCAGTCCAGGCAAAATTTAGGGATGTAAAGCGTATCACTATGTCCCATTGGATCATCTTGCGACCAGCCTTCGGTATCAACTATCAAGCTCGGACGACACCAATCAATCTAATCAACTTTCGGCCAAGTGGCAAAGTGAAGAGACGCTCGAAGAGATAAGGGCAATAGTAGAGTTGGAACTTAATGGGATTGTTGCACATAGCTGTTTTCTTTTACACAAAATTGTATAGCTTCTATTTTTATGGCGGAGTTCTCTTACTAGAGCGTCAACCTCCTTGTACGAAAACGCCTATTACAGGCCAACTTCAAAAATCAATACAAAATCATTTTCACAAGAAACTTTGAGTTTTTTCTTTTTCTGTTTTGTTTTGCAAGAACGTCCAATAATTTATTCTTGACATATGCATTTGAATATGATTGCTGCTCATAAATATTTACATAAGAAACAAAAAGACAATTACTCGTAATTCCAGAAACAGGGGAAAAAACAAGAAGTGCCAAACTCGACAGTTACTCTGCCCAGCAGGTATCGGGATAGAGACAGCTTTGGAGCATAATCATCAGTACATACAACCCCCCACAAAGTAAAAGTATTCAAAAGCATTGATGTCGGCTTTCCCAAAACAGGAAGTAATCTCCCTAGCCAGGGTCATTCAGAAACCTGACAGCCATATCCCCCAGCCGAATTTCATAATCGCGAGCGGGTCAGTAAATTTTATCTCCCAAGCAGAGTTTATTTCTCTGGATACAGAAGCTCAATCCCCGACAGAGCTCATTACTTCAACTACGAAAATTCACCTTCCAAGATATTCCCCACAAAGTTATTCTCAAACAGAATCTCTCCCTAATAGAATATTCATAAATAACAAAGAGTAAATCTCCAGCATAGTCATTTCCATTCACCATCCCCGGCGGAAGTAGAAGAACCACAATTCTCTACAACAGTCAGGAATGCTATATTCTCCAACAACAGTCATGGATTTATTTTCCCATACACGGACATACCCCAATAGCATTTCATGTACATACATCATGACATGCGCATACATATCATATACATCAGGATCTCATTTATTTTGAGAACATCATCTCACAAGGCATTTCATGTATTTCATATAATTAACCCTGATATATTTTCAGGAAAGACAATTATCTTCAACAAATCCAGCAGTTATACAGGTCATGTCTGCAGATGACTAATGGAAGCTCAGTTCCCGAAACCAAACGGGTCAACTAATCTACACTATCACTTCGAAGTAGCCCTACGACCCAGGTTCCTTCTCATAAGCCCTACTATCCAGGCCTTCACCTCGAAGCAACCATACTATCCAGGTTCCTTCCCATAAGCCCCACTATCCAGGCTTTCATCTCGAAGTAACCCTACTATCCAGGTTCGTTCCCATAGCCCTACTATCCAAGCTTTCACCTCGAAGCAACCCTAATATCCAGGTTCCTTCCCATAAGCCCTACTGTGATACGGTGGCAGAACCGACTGTTTGACGCTGGTTTGCGTTTTATGTTTTGTGTTTGCAAAATGTTGCGGTAAGCAAGAGTCGCCACCGACTTTTATTTCATCCAATCGGAAAGGAAAAAAGTACAGAAAAAATCCTTTTTCGAGATGTCTCTGAGTACGGGGGGTAGATTATAGAAAGGGAAGGTGTTAGCACCCTTTTTATCCATGGTTTTCCATGGGCTCTTAGGTACTTACTCATCTTTTAAAAATTGGTTGTGTATGTGTTTTGTTTTGAAAAGTTTGACTTCGTGATAACCCTTGTATCAGTCCTCAAAGGTGTGACGAAGTTGTTTTGAAATTTGTTTTTGAAAATGTGTAAGTGTGAAGAGTTTTGATTTGAGCAAGTACCTACTAGCATCTACCTACTCGAAAAAAGATAGTTTCTATTCTCGTTTCCTTTAGACCGCACTATCCCACTATTGAGAAGTAAGTAGTACCATCATTGGAGTTGAAAGGGTCAATTCGAAAGGGACGTGCGATCACTAGAGTAACGTTAGGATACCTTATTAATAACCCTAGAGTATTAAGATCGTATTCGAGGCAATATCTCTGAGGTAACAATTCTGAGGCACCGTGTGATCTTTTTAGACAAGAGGGCTACCACTAAGACACCTTATACTTAATGACCGTTTACAAAAGGCAACCGAAGTGTGAGTATACCCTAAGAGTGATATGTACGAGTGATCTGTTTTCAATTATTTAGTCTTTGCACATTAGGGTTTTCTAACTGTATTAATTTGTCATGCATTCTTATCATACAATCATATTAGCATACATCTAAATAGGCAAAATATTTACGAGAATTAAAATGCGAGAAAGTAAATATACACTATTACAAGGCTTCGGGGAGGGGGATTAATTTACATAGCCAAAAAACCCTGGAAAAGAAAGCGATAAATAAAAGCCCTAGATTAAACTATTACGAGAGAACTAGGGTTTTGACCCTTGCCTAAACCTAGTCGTGATTAACTAAAGAAAATGTTTTCTTTTTTTGTTTTTTTTAGAAAATAAAGGAATCATTAAATTAAAAAAGAAAATCCTAATTCTAATTTATTTTTAAATTAGAAAAAATTAATTTGTCTATAAGCCTATTTTTGTATTTTTATTTATTTGAGAAAAATAATAAAATAAAATTAAAGGAAAAGTCTAACCTAATTTCTATTTGATTTTATTTTTGAAAACAAATTACAATTTCCTAAATTAAACTAAATTAAATTGATTTTGATAATAATAAAAAAAAAGACTAATCCTAATTTTGGTGAATTGTTGATTTTATAAAAAATAAATTAATTTGTTAATTAAATAAATAGAGGAATTTAAAGAATAAAGAATAAAGAAAAGAAATTAAAAAAAGTTAGTAAATGGGCCTGGTGGTGCTTTAGCAATTGGGAGGGTTGGATTATGAACTTCTGGGCCCAAGGTTGGTGGCCCGTTTTGACTTTCCCTGATCAATGCATGCGTTGACCTGGGGCGTATGGTAGGCTCTTTGCTATGTGACGTTAGATCCACATGGCTGATGGATCTGATGGTGGAGCACAAGGGCATTTGGTAGACGTGCGCTACTGCAATGTATGAGATATGCCTGGAATAATCAAGAAAATAACAAAATGCACATGCTTGGGATCAAACCCAGGACGTGTGCATCAAAGGCCTTCGCCCCAGCCATCTGAGCCATGGTGTTAACTTGTAAGTAATATAAACATAGAATATAATATGCAAAAACAAGCTAGTGGGGCCAACCAACGCGCGAAATTCAAACAAGCAAATCAGGGAGTGCCACGCATCGTCGTCTTCCTCCCAACCGTCGCTTTAGGTGACAACACCTTTACCTACGGTTGACATGATGTAACTACAAACCTGCATTTTTCAAAAATCCTCCACAAGCAATATAAATGACCAGGGCTGGTACCAATCAACTCGTCTCATCCTCACGAGTCTCAGGGTACCAGAATCAACATCCAATTTCACCTATCCTGCAAAGCCCTAAAACTCAACACGAAACCCTAGCCATGGCAGTTTGTCATACAATCACCAAAAACACAATTGAATATGATGATTAGCTTGCAAACATATTAAGGAACAAGAATATGCAGTCAAAATGTGCAAATGGCGTATAAATTGATGAAAACGAAAACGAGTTAGGAAGCCAATCGTGATACCTGTAACTTACAATTCTAGGCCTGGAAAGGCTCGAATTTGATTGGAATATGCTCCTGGATTATCCAGAAACCTATTGGCAATGTGAGAATGGCACGATCTGGTCTCTAATATGGAAATTAGATCACAACTTTTCTTGAAATTTTTTGAGTTTTGTTTCACCTCTGCACGACTGCTTCCAACCTCCTTATGCCTTGGTCTGCTTCTGTATATGTAATGCAAACTATTTGGTCAACCAAAACGACCTCAATCTTGCTCATCATGGAGATTTGATTTGATCTTTCATAGCATATGATTTCTTTCCAATTTTGCTCAAATCCAATCTTTTTTCAACCAAATTGACCTTGCACAAGTTGATCTTCAATTGGCAGCATAGAAGATCTTTTTTCAATGCAAACAATCATCCCTAAAATACAATATATGATTTATTAGGATTTATTTGATTTTATTTGAATTTTAAATGAATAAAAATCAAAATAAATTAAATAAATGAATAAATAAAGCATGGAGGGTCCCATAGGTCGTGGACTATGTTAGGAATGAGATGCAAGCATAAAAAGTTGGGCCCATTTAGCAAAAGATGCAAATTCGAACATATTTGACTTTTGGCAATTTTGCAAAAAAGGTCAACTTGGCCAATGCATATCTCTCTCAATTTTGACCCTAGGAGGGTGTTCTTGGACTTTTTAGAAATCTTAGGATGTCCTATAAGCAAACCTTTTGGTCTCATCTCAATTGATTCTTCCATGTTCATGTATGAAGCTTTGACCCAAAAGGTGTTTTTGTTGACTTTTCAAAATGACCTATAATGTCAAAATTCATATCTTTTTCTGAGTGCATATTTTGAACTTGGGAGCTGAACATGAATTGTAGGGAATTGAATCCTATTCAAAATGAGATTTGTATGGGTCATTTCTGATAAAGTATGAGAAAGTTATGCTTGGTCAAAGTTGAGTTGACTTTTTCTACAAAACCCTAATTTAGCAACTTTTGGGTTTTGGTGAATTGTGAGCAATCCTTGATGAATCATGGTCAACTCTTGATCAAATGATGAATGATACTTCAAAATGAGGATGTTTACCAAAAATATTGAAGTTTGACTGTATGTGGGCCATAGTTGACTTTTGACCTAGCATAGTCGATTTTTAGGCCTTTGAGCAACTAACTGAGCAAACTTCCTCTACAAGGCTTGAAACTTGACATGGATGATCTTGAGAACATATTAGGACAATGGTGATCATTTGGGGATCTTTTGGACTCAAGCATCTTGATGCAAAAAGAAACCCTAATTTGAGGTAGACTGTCTTAGGAGAGAGTTTGTCTGGTCAGCCCTTGGACTCCCTTGAGCAATTTGAGGACTTCACTTGACATGTATTGAGAAATATGGGAGGGAAAATTTTGGGGTACTACAACTGCCCCTATTCAATCTTCTTAAACCTGGGGATGTAGATTGGTGTGTCTGCTTTTCGTGATCTGAAGGTAGAAGATGATTGAACAACAGAGTGCCCAGAAATTTGCACTCGCATGAAGTGATAATTGATTTGTGATGTCGAGAATGGGCTTACAGATGCCATTCATAAATTGCTAGATAATTTTTAGAGATGGGTTTAAAGATGCCATCCGATAAAGTGTCAATCACATAAGAGATTCCTTTGCGAGAACCCGCATACCTGTTGTTGAGGAGGGCTTCGCTGGGGAATATTGGTCTCTCTCTTGTGAGAAATAGAGTTTAGGAGCTTCAGTTGTCTGTTACTCTACTGGGGAATAATTCCGGTTTGGGAAGCGGAAATAGACTATGTGTTTGGCCATGGTACATGCTGCACCGCGATTTACTGGGGAAATGTGAAATCAATTGTGTTTGATTGGATCCCGGTCTTACAGTGTTGTGGACTATTGTTTGGGGATAAGGGAGGCCGAACCCGAATAGTAAGGTTAGGAGAAGGAACCTGGATAGTATGGTTGCTTCGAGATGAAAGCTTGGGTAGTAGGGCTGTGAGAAGGAACCTGGATAGTAGGATTACTTCGAGATGAAAGCCTGGGTAGTAGGGCTGTGAGAAGGAATCTGGATAGTATGGTTACTTCAAAATGAAAGCCTGGGTAGTAGGGTTGTGAGAAGGAACCTGGATAGTAGGGTTACTTCGAGATGAAATCCTGGGTAGTAGGGATGGGGGAAGGAACCTAGACAGTATGGTTACTTCGAGAAGAAAGCCTGGGTAGTAGGGCTAGGGGAAGGAATCTGGACAATAGGGTTACTTCGAGATGAAAGCCTAGGTAGTAGGGCTGTGAGAAGGAACCTGGATGAGGTTGAATTTGTTGCCAATGATTACTCTGTTTAGCTTTGAGTGTTGATTGTGTACCTGCTGGGAATTGTTGATAATAATTGTCTTTCCTGAAAGAAATGCAGGGCTAATTACGTGTGATGCATGAGATGCCTTGTATGATGACGTTCTCAAAATAAATGAGACTATGTTATATGTAATATATGCACATGTCATGATGTATGAACATGAAATGCTGACGTGATAATCTGATTCCGGGAAAATAAATCCCTGACTGCTGTATGAGAAGTGGTATTCTTGACTGCTGTAAAAACCCATAGTTCCTCTACTTCTGTCGGGGATGGTGAACAACAATGACTATGCTGGGGATTTTCCCCTTGGCTGGTGAATATTCTGCCAGATGAGACTCTGCCTGAGGATAACTCTGTGGGGAATAACTCTGTTGGAGAGGAGATACTCTGTTGATAGATCCGCTGACTTGGAGAAACAACTCAGCTGGAGATGAATTACCATTGCTGGTGATAATGAAATCTGTTGGAGATTGAATTTCTGTTTGCGAGAGAAATAAAATCTGCTTGGGGGAAAAATTTGTTAATTCGCCCGCGATTGTGAATCTCAACGGGGGAGAGTCATATCCTGTTCGGGAAAACTATCATCACCGTTCTTGGATACATTTTACTCTGTGGGGAGTGTATATACCACTATTCATGTTCTCAAGCTGGCTCTATCCCAGTACCTGATGGGCAGAGTAACTGTAAGGTTTGGATACTTATTGTTTTCCCTGTTCCTAGAATTACGAGTAATCGTCTTTGTTTTTCATGTAAATATTTATGAGCAGCAAATATTTTCAAATACATATATAAAAAATGAACCATTGGACTTTCTAGCAAAACAAAACAGGAAAAGAAAAACAAATTGAAATTTCTTGTGAAAATGAATTGTATTGATTTTTTGAAGCTGGCTGTAATAGGCATTTTTGTACAAGGAGGCTGACGCTCTAGTAAGAGAACACCGCTGAAAGATAGAAATTACAATTTGTGTTTAAGAAAGAAAAACAGTTGTGTGAAACAATCCCATTGGGTTCCAATTCTGCTATTTCCTTTATATCTTCACACATCTCATCACTTTTCTGCTTGGTCGAAGGTGGATCAAATTGATCGACACAGTCCGAGCTTGATAGTTGATACAGAAGTCTGGTTGCAAGATGATCCAATGAGACATAATGTTACGCTTTGATCCCTAATTTTTTCCTGGACTGCCCTTTCGGGTTTTCGGGTCACCGGGATACCCTTTTTTGCCCAAGTCGCCTTTTCAGGTTTTTGACTTACCGGGGGTACAATTTTTTCATTTTCATCCCTTAGTTTTACCCGAACCCTTTTGGTTCGCCAGGAAGCCCTTATTTTTTCCTAGGCCAGTTAACCTAGCAGGTCTTTGATTATGCATAGTATTTTTTCACTATGTCTGCATTGACGGGGTGAGGAAGGTCATCACCATTCATGGTGGTTAGAATCATAGCTCCTTCTGAAAAAATGTTCTTAACCACAAATGGCCCTTCGTATGTGGGGGTCCATTTTCCCTTGGGATCACCTTGTGGTAGTATGATGCGCTTGATCACTAAATCCCCGACTTGATATTCTTGGCGTCTGACTTTCTTGTTAAAAGCCTTGATCATTCGCTTCTGATATGTCTGGCCATGACAGATAGCAGTAAGTCTCTTTTTGTCAATTAGATTCAGCTGATCAAGTCGTGTTTGGATCCAGACGTCTTCGTTCAAACCCGCATCCTTCATAATCCTGAGAGAGGGTATCTGGACTTCGATGGGTAGGACTGCCTCCATGCCATATACCATAGAGTAGGGGGTTGCTCCCGTCGACGTCCATGCTGAGGTATGGTACCCATGAAGAGCGAATGGTAACATCTCCTGCCAGTCTTTGTATGTCACCGTCATCTTCTGCACAATCTTCTTGATGTTCTTGTTAGCTGCTTCAACAACGCCATTCATGTTTGGCCAATAGGGAGAAGAGTTATGATGTTGTATCTTGAATTGTTTGCAGAGTTCGGTGATTATTGTGTTGTTGAGATTTGTACCATTGTCAGTAATAATCCTCTCTGGGACACCGTATCGACAAATTAGATTGTGTCGGATGAACTACGCCATGACATTCTTGGTTACTGTAGCAAAATAAGTTGCCTCAACCCACTTCGTAAAGTAATCAATTGCTACCAGAATGAAACGATGCATGTTAGACGCAGTAGCTATGATCTCACCGATCATGTCGATTCCCCACATTGCAAAGGGCCAAGGAGCTGTCAAAACATTCAAGGGAACCAGAGGTACATGCACCTTATCAGCATAGACTTGACACTTATGACAGGTTCGAGAGTGCTGATAACAATTGGCTTCCATAGTGGACCAGTAATATTTTGCCCGTAGGATTTTTTACGCCATGGTATGTTCACTGGAATGGGTTCCGAAGGTACCTTCATGTAACTCTGTCATGATCCTTTCTGCCTCGCTCTTGTCTATGCACCACAGTGAGGTTGATTCATGGTTACGCTTATAAAGGATACCATTACTGATGAAGAACTTCGCAGCGAATCTTCTCAGAAACTTTTTATCATTAACAGATGCCCCCTCGGGGTATTCTTGAGCCTCAAGATACCACTTTACCTTGTGAAACCAGGGTTTATCTACTACCTCCTCAGTCTCAATGTCACAGCAATGTGCGGGTTCGTCCAACCTCTTAATGGTAATCTGGGGAGCTTCATTGTCCCACCTAACTTTGAACATAGAAGACATGGTAGCTAGTGTGTCCGCTAACTGATTCTCTTCTCTGGGGAAATGTTCAAAGGTTATCTCCTCAAAGTGCGGGAGCAATGTCAATACATATTCTTTGTAAGGAATAAGATTCGGGTGCTTCGTATCCCACTCGGCTTTGATCTGACTTATCACTAGATCGGAATCTTCGAATACACTCAAGAACTTAATCCTTAGGTCAATAGCAGCTCGGAGCCCCATGACACACGCTTCATACTCTGCCATATTATTGGTGCAGTTAAAACATAGTCGGGCAGTGAACGGAGTATGGCAGCCCTCGGGAGATATAATTACATCGCCAATGCCATTCCCTAATGCGTTTGATGCTCCATCAAAATACATAGACCATCGGGATCCTTCCTTAGGTCCTTCATTCGGTCCAGGTTCTTCACAGTCAGTCACCAACATGATGTTCTCATCCGGAAACTCGAAATTCATGGACTGGTAGTCATCCACGGCCTAATGCGCTAAATGATATGCCAATACACTCCCCTTGATTGCTTTTTGGGTTGTGTATTGGATATCGTACTCTGTTAAGATCATCTGCCATCTTGCTATCCTTCCGGAGAGAGTGGGATTCTCGAAAATATACTTGATCGGATCCATCTTTGATATCAACAAAGTGGTGTGAGTCAGCATATACTTCTCAATTGGTGAGCATCCCATGCCAAAGCACAGCAAGTTTTCTCGAGCAATGAGTATCGAGTCTCACAGTCGGTAAACTTTTTGCTAAGGTAATAAATGGAGTGCTCTTTTCGACCAGACTCATCATGCTGCCCCAGTACACACCCCATTGAATTATCTAGAACTGTCAAGTATAATATCAAAGGTCTTCCTTCAACTGGAGGCATCATAATTGGTGGTTCTTGAAGGTATTCTTTGATTCTCTCGAAAGCAGTCTGACATTCATCATTCCACTTTACCACTTGATCTTTCTTCAGCAGCTTAAAGATTGGCTTACAAGTAATAGTCAGATGTGAAATAAACCGGGCGATGTAATTCAGACGTCCCAAGAAACCTCTAACTTCCTTTTCTGTGCGAGGAGCCGACATCTCTTGTATGGATTTTACCTTTGCAGGGTCCACCTGAATACCTTTGTCACTGACAACGAAACCTAGAAGCTTCCCAGACCTTACCCCAAAGGTACACTTGTTCGGATTCAACCTCAGCTTGTATGTCTTCAACCTGTCAAACAGTTTCTGGAGATGATCCAGGTGCTCTTCCACAGTTTGGGACCTGGCTATCATGTCATCAACATAAACCTCAATCTCGTGGTGAATCATATCGTGGAACAAGGCGACCATGGCACGTTGATAAGTTGCCCCAGCATTCTTCAACCCAAAAGGCATCACCTTATAACATAAGGTGCCCCACTGTGTAACAAAGGTTGTCTTTTCCATAACCTCCAGGGCCATCTTGATCTGGTTGTAGCCAGAAAAAGCATCCAGGAAGGAGAAGATCTTATGCTGCACGGTGTTATCGACTAGAACATCGATGTGAGGAAGTGGGAAGTCATCTTTGGGGCTTGCCCTGTTTAGATCTCGGTAATCCACACACATCTGTACCTTACCATCCTTCTTAGGTACCGGAACGACATTGGTAACCCACTGCGGATAAGACGTGACAGCTAAGAAACCGGTGTCAAACTGTTTCATGACCTCAGCCTTAATTTTCTCTGACATTTCGGGGCGCATATGGTGGACCTTCTGCTTTACCGGAGGACAATCTTCTTTGGTTGGCAGGCGATGTACCACAATATCAGTATCCAAAATAGGCATATCTTCATAGGACCATGCGAAGATATCAACATAATCGTGCAACATCTGTATTAGTCGTTGTTTGAAACTAGGCTCCAGATTCACACTTATTTTAACCTCCTTCATGTCTTCCTCTGTACCCAAATTCACTGACTCGACTGGCTCTTCATGAGGCTGTATGGCCCTTTCTTCCTGTTGTAGTAGTCTAGCAAGCTCTTCTGGCACCTCACAATCATCCTCACCTTCGTCCTCGGCTTGGTTAATCGGATTTTCAAAGTCATAACTGGTAGTAGCTGAACTGTTACCAATGGGATCTAGGGTGGATATGGATCTGCAGTATGATACATGAGTGTTTGTAAGAGAATAGTTGTTTTGATAAAATGGGAGACAGAAAAGAAAAGCAAGGAGCGCAAAATTTGTAATGCAAGAAACGTCTAATGTTTTATTAATGATATATGAAAATGACAAATAATAATCCCTCAAAAGCAAAGCCAAGGTGCCTCGGGCAAGGCATCAGGCCGTAAAGTTTTAAACTGTTTATTACAAATATTAAAACAAAAGTCAATTACTGTGAAATAAAAGAAACAGGTATGAAGTCCTTCGTCGTCTAGTTATTCAGTCCACCATTGGTAGTTGGGTAGATCTAGCTGTCGATGTCTGAATCTTCTTCACTGTCCTCAATTGCATTAACTCTCTGATTGTTGATGTGTAGAGGAGGTCTTCCAATCTGTGCGTGCCTAACATCCCTTTGAGCCCCTGTAGTAAAGCCCAAACCAAATTTGTCAGTTTTGTGAGTGAAATCAGGGAGCCTACCCCAATTGGAACACCTACCTTCTTCAACAACAGCCCTGGCATCCTTGAGAGAAGCCATCTTCAGCAGACGTTTATTGGTAGTAACTTCAGTTAACGCCAAAGTATGGGGAACCTCCTCGAAGTTCTGACAAGGAGTCTCTATGAACTCCCCATCCATCTCCACATAACGGAAAGAATTGAGATGACTTACCATGTACTCTTCTTCACCTCGCACTGTGACAATTTCCCCTGCACTGGATACTTCAGCATTTGATGGAGTGTGGAAGTAACTGCCCCAACCCTATGGATCCAAGGACGACCCAGCAAGCAAGAATACGATGGTCCGATGTCCATTACATAGAAGGTGGATCCAAAGGTATGAGAACCCACTTTGACAGGGATGTCCACCTCCCCGTGCACAATCCTTTTTGATCCATCAAAAGCCCTTACCATAATGTTACTCGGCTTCAAAGTCAAACCCTCACAGTCCAAACGATCCAACACTTTCTTTGGCATAACGTTCAGCGAAGACCCAGTGTCAACCAGCACATGAGCCATAGTGGTGCCCCTGCATTCAATCGAGATATGCAGAGCATCTTTATGATTCCTCCCCTTAGCGGTCAGATCGCATCTGAAAATCCTAGCCCATTGTCAGCAGTCAGGCTAGCCACGCAATCTTTGAACTGAACTGCAGAGGTTTCCTCTGGCACATGCGCAGTTTTGAGAAATGCAATCAGAGCCTTTGCATGGGCTTCAGAACATAATAGCAGAGACAACATGGAGATCTTTGACGGGGTCTGCCCCAACTGTTCGACCACATTGTAGTCGCTTTTCTTGATAATTTTCAGTATTTCGTCTATTTCTTGTTTAGAGGCTTCCACCAAAAAATTTCTAGGAGCCTCCGTACAGGTAGGCTCACCTATGATTTGTTTGCCCCGAGTCCCAGATGGCTCGGCGATAGGGGTGATAACTGGAGTAAGAACTGGAACAGTATTTAATGTACTAGCAGATGGAATGACAACAGGTTTGTGGACAGTCGGAGGGGAAATCTCGGGGGAAAAGAGTCTTCCACTTCTGGTAACCTTGCTAGCCCCGACAATATTACTGACATCAGTATCAGCTTCTTCATTCTTCAACTCTTGCTTAATGCCATGATAATACACATCAGCACCATAGTGCCATGGGACAGCCTTGTCCGAAGTGTATGGGATGGGACCAGGAACGGTGATTATTAGCCGAGCAGTTCTAGGAATAGGTGTAATCCTAACAGGTTTTCTCGAGGAAACCTTGGAAAGATTGGTGGAAATGGTTATGATGGCAACATCTTCATTGGGAACAACAGGGATCATAGTTTTCTCGAACAAAATTTCTTTGTTATCCGTCAGGCGTTGAACACCTGTCTTCAACAAATGGCACCCGGTAGGTAGAATCGAGCACATGTGGCAACCTACACCACAACCCGGGAATACACCGGCCAACAACAGATTCCTCTTAACAGTCATTAGAGGAGTAAAAATTTCTTCAACAGAGGTCACAAACAAGTCATTGTCAACATCATTAACCTCGCAACCATGTTTGGGAATTGGGGCAGTTATTACATTCGGATTTTCTGGAGCATCAAACTCTATCTCATTATCTTCCAGTAAATCTTGTACTTTGTTTCTCAAAGCCCAGAAGTCATTGGTATCATGGCCAGGTGTTGTACCCCAAAATTTTCCCTCCCATATTCTTCAGGATTTGCCAAGTCAAAGCTTCAAAATCTCCCCAAAGGTTGCACAGTTCAAGGGCCTCCTAACAGTCAAAAACTAGGGTTTTGGTTCTGACAAAGAAGTTGAAGTTTCCAAGGGTCCAATCAAGTCCCACATGCCTACAAACATGGTCAAGCATCCTCATACCAAGTTTCAAGACTTACAGCACAAAATTGCACAGTCAAAAACCCTAATTGCTCAACAGTCAACTGCAGGGGCAAAATGGTCATTTGACAGTCAAAAGTTCAAATTTTTGGTCAACATCTCATTTTGAAGCCATAAACATCATTTGATCAATGCTTGATCATGATTCTCAAAGCTTGGCTAAAAAAGTCTCAAGATGCAAAAGTTTCCATATTTGGACAGTTGAAAAAGTCAACTGTAACTTGACCAAGGCATAACTTCCACATGGTTTATCAGAAAAATTCCATCCAAAGCTCATTTTGAAGAGAAAGACATTTCTTACAGCTCCTCTTCACACTTCAAGTCCAAGAAATGCTCTCACAAAAAGTTATCAATTTCAACATTATAGGTCATTTTCAAAAGTCAACAAAAAGGGACTTTAAGTCAAAGGCCATAACTTGAGATTGGTAAATCAAAATGACATGGGACCAAAGGAATTGGTTAGAGGACTTCAAGACCTTTCCAAAATGTCCAAGAACATGATCAAATCTTAATAATTGAGCAAGATATGCCTTGTGGAAGTTGGGAAATTTTTGGGTATTTTGAAAAGTCAACTTTGCTTCAAATGCCTTAAAATTGCTATTGGGCCACATTTTCTTCCAAGATTCATCATCCAAAGCATATGCACGACCATTTGGCCCAAAGGGGATTTATTCATCATTTTTATTTATTTATTTGAATTTTTAATTGCTATTAATTCATTTAATTAATTAAAATATGGAAAAAATACTAAACAAATGTATGTGAATCTTTTTATGCAGTATAATCACTCATGATTCACTCAAGATTCGTGCACAACTCAAACTGGGAAGATTGGCTATGATTGACATCAAAAACATGTGAAAAATATTTGAAAAATTATGCATGAAAATCAAATATTGTTCTCATCAATGCAAAGATCTTTTGATTGAAAACTCAACCCTAATTCATTTCATACATAAGCCAGAAGCTAGACCTAAAGCCAAAAACCTCTAAGCTGCGCCCCATCTCAAGAATCAAGTTGGCATTTTTATCAAAAAAATCAAAAACTGAAAACTGCCTTGGAGGACGATTCAAAGGAAAAGATTGATCCCATTAGCTTGCCAAGACATCACTGAACCTAACTGGATACTTTTTCAATCCTCACGCACCCAGAATTGGTAACTAGAAGTCAGACTGTTTCATCTTTTTTGCATAATCGTATTTCATCATTCATGCCATAATTTTGAATTCTAACGCTTGTTTTATACTAATATGAACTCAACGAAACTCATGGCATCATCGAATTGAATTAACACTGCTTGTACAGAGAATTGCCATTGTTGTCTTTTAGGGTTGCAGAGGTTTCAAATTGGGGCTTCCCTATTCTGAAAAAATTGGCCAACAAGACCCACACCATCAGAATCAGAAGCTTATGGCCAATCGTTTCCATCCCTCGCGCTTTTTTTATATGCAGCCAATTTATATTCGCTATTTTTTGGCACTTCAGATTGTGGGGGTTTAAAACCCCCGCTATTCAGTTTGTTTTTGTTTCAGGTACAACGCACAAACGGAGAAGATGGTGACTTGTCTCCATGTGACTGGGCAATTTGAATTCAGCGCGCGTTTTTGTTGTTTCTAGGCCACTAACCCATTTTCTCTTATATTATTTATTTGTCATTCTATATTCAACGCGCGTTAATAGCTCCGTTGGTGGACAAGGCGTTTGGTAACCTCTGGGACCTGGGTTCGATTCCCAGGTCCCCTCACTTCCTTAATATATTTTGTTCCCATGAGATTCTATGCAGCTTACTTCCTGAAGGCCTACCATGCACTCAAAATCCAAACGTGCCACATGGCCACTGAGGGCAATCCAAAGGCCAATGTTTGAAGAGTACCATGTGCGTTGGTCAACGAATCCACACGTAATTGCCAGAAGTCAACAAGGCCAGGAATCAATTGGGCCAGAATTACTGAATCATACCTCCAAATGGGCCAACAAACCCTCCATGTTTGCCTTCTTCTCTCTATTTCTTTTATATTTTTTTAGTTATTTTAATTCTTCTCTCTATTTTATTTAATTCCATCAATATTTTTCTTTTAATATAAAAATAATAAAAATCAGAAAAGACAAAAAATAAAATATATTTTGATCTAATATTTTTTGTAAAAAAATCTCATTAATTAATTCAATTTTAAATTTAGATTTAACTTTAATGTTTTTTTAACAAACTTAAAAATTGTAGAATTAGGGTTTTATATTTTTATCCTTTTTTTCTTATTCACCATACTAATTATTAATTACTATTTTTGTAAATCAAATTATATTAAATAATTAGGTTAATTCTAGGTTTAACTTTAACATGTTTTTTTTAATAAATTAAAAAATAGCTAGAATTAGGTTTTAAATTCCATTAATTCTTATCAAAAATCCATAAATACAAAAAACTCCAAAAAAAAATCTCTTTTATTTTAATTTAATTAATTTGTTAATCGTAATTTAATTTCATTAAAAAAGGGTCCAACGCCCTCGCTTTCGATTATTAGTTTCGTTTCGCGCATTTATTTCCTTCCTTATAATATTCACGTAATTCTCCCAAAGCCGTGTAAATTAGACATTTTATATTTCTCGCACTTTATTTTATTTTAAATCGGGTCCTGGATTTAATTTGGCGATGTGGACCCGCGCCTTTGTAATAGCGTAGAACTTTTAATTTTCCGCATCTTTTTAACTGTTAATAAAATTGCATGAAAGAATGAATGTCAAAATAAAAACAAAAGCGTAGATCACCAATTAAATGAACAAGACAAAAATATCTGAAAACGACACACCACCCCTAGGGTACGCCTCATTGTTGCCTTGCCCCTCAAAAGGTGATCGTCGAGTAGAGGATGTGTTAGTAAGTCCTCATGATCCGGGAACCTGGCATGAGGGTAGCTTCTAAGGTGTCTTCCTATTGCTCCGGTGATCACCATGTCCCGAACCTTCGAATTGACCTGAATACCTCCAACGGTGGTGCTACCTACCTCTCAATGGTGGGATGGCACTACTTTAAGGACATTTACACAGACGAATTCCTTAGGGTAGGTAGACGACTCTAGGTACTTGCTCTAATTTCAAAACAAATAAAAAAAAATACTTTTCACACCGACACCTTTTCAAAAAGCTTTCGAAAGCAACTTTTCAAACACTCTTGAGGACCGATACAAGAGTCGAACTGAAATTTTCAAGGAAACTTTTTTAAAACCCACAGTTGAAAAGCAAACAAACCATTTTGAAAACACAAGTGAGCAAGTATCTAAGAGGATAACCATGGATAGAAAGGGTGCTAACACCTTCCCTTTCTATAACCTACCTCCCGAACCGAGAGCAATCTCTATAAGGAATTTTTCTGTGCTTTTGTCCTTTCCCTTTGGAGAAAATAAAAGACGGTGGCGACTCTTGCTTCCGCGACATTTCGCGAACCAGCGTTAAACAGTCAGTTCCAGATCCACCGATACCAGAACTGGCGACTCTGCTAGGGACTTAAACTTAAAGTGAGGTGTACCTTAGGATTAGTTCAAAACTGTGTTTTCAATTGTATTTTGATTTGCTTGCTTTAAATTGTGGGACTGTCTTGGGAGTTCTATAGATCCTAACCCGGATCTGGGGGATACCTTCTTAGAAAGTAGCAACAAGGCTGTGAGGGAACTGTGCGGGGTATACCGACATGGTTGAAACAGTCTTCTACGTTGATGTGGCACTTTGGTGTGTACCGGTAACCCTTGAGTTCAGTCAAGGAGAGTACGGGGCCTCCGCGTGGTGTCGTGAAGCATCAACTGACCTTAGGAACCTTAATTGAACTATCTTGGCCTCTTTAGGGTAGTGAGATAACTGACTTTGGTGCAGTCCGAGGTTGGTTGATACTCGATACTACACTCAATTGAGGGTTGCTTTCCTGGAATATTTCGGTCGCCAGTTCAGTGGCTAAATCGAAACGATGAACAATGAAAGCAATCCGGTGATATTGGGACCCTTAGAACCCGGTTACTTCTAATAGGACAGGTTGAACCCACCAACTTCAAGAGGGTAATACCCAGACCCTATGCTGGCCTAAACTCTAAGGGCTTGTCTTGTGTGACTTGTGTGCCTTACATGTTTGCCTTTGTAAATATTTGTGGTGTGTTTAATCATAGCATCATGACATCATCCAGCATCATATGCATTGACTAACCATTTCAGGGGTTCGAATCTTCATCTTTGTTCTTGTTTTGTAGGACATGGAAACTATCCGCAGAAAGACAATTCAGGTCAACCTTGTAAGGGTCCCTCCTCAGCTTAAGGAACTTATATCCAGGATTCCCGAGAGCTCTTCATTCAGTGAAAGACATGGAAGACTCATCAGCTTGGTCAATACCAACATTGAGGAAGATATGATAAAGGTCCTGTTCCAGTTCTTTGACCCTCTGCATCATTGTTTCACCTTCTTGGATTATCAGCTGGTACCTACATTGGAGGAGTTCTCCCGGCTCCTGAAGATCCCTATCCTTGATCAACTACCCTACAACGGTACAGAAAAGGAACCCAAGCTTGAAGAGATTGCTAAAGCCTTACACCTACAATCATCTGACCTCAAGGGACATTGGGAAGTTAGAAGTGGTATCAAAGGGTTCTTAGCCAGGTTTCTGTTTGAAAAGGCCCATGAATGTTGGAACTCCCTTGACTTACAAGCTTTTGAAGAAGTTTTGGCCCTCCTTGTCTATGGTTTGGTGTTGTTCCCTAACCCAGATCAGCTTATAGATATTAGTGCTGTCCAGATCTTCATGTCCAGGAATCCTATACCTACGTTGCTGGGGGACATCCTTCACTCATGTTACACTCGAACCATGAGAAAGAGAGGTGTCCTTATGTGTTGCACTCCTCTCCTGGGAAGGTGGTTTATTTCGCACCTTCCACAATCAGTTCTGAAGAACGAGCGGGGTTTGAGATGGTCACAACGGTTGATGACTCTTACACATGCAGATATACATTGGTGCCCTCGGTCCAGAGAAGATGTCACTATCATTGATCGTTGCGGGGAGTACCCTAATGTCACTTTACTTAGAATCAAAGGAGGTATTACTTACAACCCGTGCCTGGCTTGGAGACAGTTTGGTTATGCTCGAAGGGATGGCCCTCATGACATGTTAATTCCTGACATAGTTTTTGACTTCGACAACGATGCACAAGGACTTCGCCAGAGATTCATCAGAGCTTGGAGGATGCCCAGTAGGATAGACAGTAAGACACTGGGGCATATGAACTTCATCTCGTTGGAACCTTATCTCAAGTGGGTACGAGCCCGCTCCCAGAAGTTAGTGATGCCTTATCCTCATATGCTCCCTGTGATCAAAGAGCCAGTCTTGGAAGGAGAAGTGTCCTACACCATTCAACATCCTGATATGCCCACATCCTGGGAAGAGATGCAGAAGAGCTGGATCCAGCTTAAGGAAGAACGGAATTCTCTTGAGACCAGTCTACATGCTAGTGAAAAGAAGGTCCTGGAGCTCACCCGCCTATTGCATGAGGAGAGGAATCTCAACACCTACATAGCTCCAAAGAGGATGCGTAGTGTCTTTTGGGATTGATTTGCTTTGTAATATGTGCCCATGAGGCTTTGATGTACTGAACAATTGTTTCCTTAATAACAGCGTGTGTTCCTTTTTTGTCTACAACAAATTTGAACTTTCGAACTCTTGAATGCATTGCATAAACACATATCATTCATCATGTGCATAGCAGGTTTTCTTCTTTTCAGGTTGCTTACTGTTCTTCGCTGTTTATTTCAGCATCATGAATCCTGACTCATCATCAACCGAGATGTCTATCAAGGCTCTTCAGGCGCAGAATGCAGAATTTCAGGAACTAATCATGGGTTTGGCTCAGGGCCAAGAAGAGTTGAAGGCTCTGCTCCTGAAGAAGGAGAAGAAGAAGAAGAAGAGAACTGTTCTTTTTAACTCGGGCCGAAGGTTTGGCAACACTCTGCAGAATGAAGAGGTCGGTTCTTCTATAGGCAAGAGTAGTCCCCAGAGGGGAAAATGTCCTAGTCCGGTAGTCTCTGACAACGAGACTGATTTTGATGAGGAACAGTATCCTCCGGCTGAAGACCGGTATAAGCAGTTGGAGGACAGACTGAATGCTATGGAGATCCAACAAGTGCCTGGGCTGGATTTTGGAGATTTGGGCTTATCTACTGGTGTGATCATTCCTCATAAGTTCAAAGCACCATCTTTTACCAAATATGACGGGACGTCTTGTCCCAAGCTACACCTCAGGTCTTACGTGCGGAAGATTCAACCGTACTCAGTGGACAAGAACTTGTGGATCCACTTCTTCCAGGAGAGTCTTTCAGGGACTCATCTCGAATTGTTCTATCAGCTGGATGGGACCAAGGTTCGTAACTGGGAGGAGTTGGCTACTGCTTTTTACAAGCAGTATCAATATAATGCCGACCTTGCTCCTACGCGTACCCAACTCCAGGGTATGTCGCTAGGGTCAAGCAAAGGTTTTAAGGAATACGCACAGAAGTGGAGGGATCTGGCTGGCAGGGTGCAGCCTCCGTTAACTGACCGGGAGTTGGTAGACATGTTCTTGGGGACCCTATCTGGGCCATTTTTCAACCATCTTATCGGGAATTCGTCTGCAGGGTTCACTGATCTTATTTTGACTGGAGAGAGAATTGAGGCTGGGATGAAGTCTGGTAAAATTCAGAAGGGTGCATCTACAAGTTCTGAGAAGAAGCCTTTTAAAAAGGAGGCCAGTGCTGTATATGGGTCTAGAAGACAAGAGAAACCTGAGCGCCGCCAATCTGTCAACGCGGTGATGATTGCTAAGCCTGTTGCCGCTCCTCGGCAAACCAATCCTCAAAGGGCTGAAAGACCCAGGAGGGAGTTTACCCGTTTGAGTATGACTCTATCACAAATATTGCCGCAGTTGCTGTCCACCAACTTAGTGACTGTCAGAGAGGCCTCGAAAGTTGTGAACACTGCCTCCCCCAAATATAATCCAAATGCCCGTTGTGCTTATCACTCCGATAGCTCGGGGCATTCCACTGATGACTGTTGGGCCTTAAGGAATAAGGTGCAAGACCTTATTGACGCAAAAGAGATACAGTTTGAAGCGCCTGAGAGGCCAAATGTGGTGACTGCTCCTATGCCCCAGCATGGAGTAAATGCCGTTGATGAAGACGTATACGCTGTTTCTGTGAATAATGTAGCTACTCCCTTAATGACTGTCAAGAAGAACCTACTGCTGGCCGGTTTATTTCCAGGTTGTAGTGAGGATTGCCTTTTCTGTGCTGTTTCCCTTTCTGGGTGTCCTTTGCTGAAGTTGGGCATCCAAAACCTAATGGACAGCAAAGAGATTTTGTTTAAGAAGACTGCTGTTCAGTGTGTTCCGGTAGAAGAAGTTTCTGTTGTTACAATCTTTAATAATCCAATCAAGGCTCTCCCAAGGAAGCCTGTTCAAATCATGACTGTCGCACCTGTTGTTATTACTGTTCCGGGGCCTCTCCCCTACGAATCTGATAAGGCTGTCCCCTGGCACTATGGGGCAGACGTGTATGTACATGGAATCAAGCAAGAGTTCAACACTGGCACCAGTATCAGCAATATCACTGGTCCAACAAAAGTTACCTGCAGTGGCAGGCTCTTCTCGCCTGACATTGCACCGCCAGCTATTCAAAGACCTCTCACTATAACACCTGCAAGTATACCTGTTCCTGTTGCTGATCAAGTTGTTTCCCCTACTGCCGAGTCATCTAATACTCGGGGCAAAGGGATTGAAGATGAGCCTGCCCGGATGGAGGCGCCAAAATCTGTGACTGCTGAGGCCTCCCAACAAGAGATGGAGGAAATTCTAAAAATAATCAAGAAGAGTGACTTTAATGTTGTGGAGCAGCTGGGGCATACACCCTCCAAAATCTCCATGCTCTCCTTGCTACTGTGCTCAGAGGCCCATGCTAAGGCCCTGATTTCATTTCTCAAGACGGCCCATGTGCAACAGGAGACATCTGCAGTCCAGTTTACTGATTGCGTAGCAAATCTGACAGCAGACAATGGTTTGGGTTTCTCGGATGCTGACCTCACTGCTAAGGGAAGGGACCACAATGATGCCCTGCATGTATCTATTGAATGCAGGGTCACTACTCTGGCACACGTGTTGGTGGACACTGGTTCTTCCCTAAATGTGCTACCCAAGAAGGCCTTAGACCGTTTGGATTGTGAAGGCCTGGAGCTGAAACCTAGCAATATCATCGTCAGAGCCTTTGACGGTTCTAAGAGGATGGTTCATGGAGAGGTAGACATTCCTATTCGTGTGGGTTCTCAAGTATTTGACTCTACCTTTTATGTGATGGATATCCGTCCATCGTATTCTTTTCTACTAGGTCGACCTTGGATCCACAAAGCTGGGGCAGTGACCTCTACCTTGCACCAGAAGCTAAAATACCCTGTCAGAGGGAAGATTGTCACTGTGCAGGGAGAGGAGGAGTATATGGTGAGCCATTTGAATTCCTTCAGGTATATTGAGATGGAAGGGGAGTTTATTGAAACCCCCTTTCAGCATTTCGAAGAGGTACCTCCAACTTTAGAAGCAGCAGAAACAGCGGTCGAAGAGGATGTTCCTTTGAAGATGGCTTCCTTGAAGGATGCCCGGGCTGTGGTCAAGAAAGGTGAATGTATTAACTGGGGCAGGCTCCCTGATTTTACATAGAAAACTGACAAGTTCGGACTGGGTTTTACTGCAGAGGGTCAGAAGGCTATGAGGAAGGCAAAGATCAGAAGACCTCCTGTGCTCATTACCAATCTAGGGGTGAATGCTGTGGGGGATGAAGATGAAGTGGGAGAGTCAGAGTTCAATAGCTGGATCTACCCGACAACTGATGGCGGATTGACCAATTGGATTGCTAAGGACCATACTCCTGTTACTTTTGTTACGCAGTAATAAACTTCTTTGTTTCGTTATTTGTAATAAACAATTAAAACTCTATGGCCCGGTGTCTTACCCGGGGCACTGTGGCTTCATTTGTGAGGGCATATAAATTGTCATTTCATATATCATGAATAAAGATCTTGGACGTTTTCTCGCATTTCAAATTTTATGCTCCTTTTCTTTCTTTCCTTCCTTTATATATTTCAAAACAGCTGTATTTACACACACTCACTCATACAGGTTTCAATCCACTCTGGATCTCACTGGTAACGACTCTGCTACTGCCAGTTATGACTTTGAAAATCCGATCAACTTAGTCGAAGACGAAGGTGAAGATGACTGCGAAGTGCCTGGCGAGCTTGCAAGACTGTTACTCCAGGAAGAGAGGGCAATTCAACCACACGAAGAGCCAGTGGAAACAATAAATCTGGGTACTGAGGTAGACAGAAAGGAGGTAAAGATTGGTGCCAACCTAGAGCTCAACGTGAAGCAACGGTTGACTCAAATGTTACATGATTATATGGAGATCTTTGCCTGGTCCTACGAAGACATGCCCGGGTTGGATACCGATATTGTGGTCCATCACTTGCCTACCAAGGAAGACTGCCCTCCGGTTAAGCAAAAGGTCCGCCATATGCGTCCAGAAATGTCTGAGAAGATCAAAGCCGAGGTTATGAAACAGTTTGATGGTGGGTTTCTTGCAGTAACTTCTTACCCTCAGTGGGTTGCTAATGTGGTGCCGGTACCGAAGAAAGATGGAAAGGTTAGAATGTGTGTCGACTACAGGGATCTGAACAGGGCCAGCCCCAAAGATGACTTCCCTCTACCTCACATTGATGTCCTTGTTGACAATACTGCTCAGCATAAGGTGTTCTCTTTCATGGATGGTTTTTCAGGTTATAATCAGATCAAGATGGCTCCTGAAGACATGGAAAAGACTACCTTTGTTACTCAGTGGGGCACCTTCTGCTATAAGGTCATGCCTTTTGGACTGAAAAATGCTGGGGCAACCTACCAACGTGCCATGGTTGCTTTATTTCATGACATGATCCATCATGAGATAGAAGTGTATGTTGACGACATGATCGCAAGGTCCCAGACTGAAGAAGAGCACCTTGATCATCTGCAGAAATTGTTTGACCGTCTGAAATTGTACAAGCTGAGGTTGAACCCGAACAAGTGCACCTTCGGGGTGAGATCTGGAAAGTTGCTAGGCTTCGTTGTAAGTGATAAGGGTATTCAAGTGGACCCTGCCAAGGTCAAAGCTATTCAAGAGATGCCAGTTCCTAAGACAGAGAAGGAGGTCAGAGGCTTTTTAGGACGCCTGAATTACATTGCTCGGTTCATCTCGCACCTGACTGCTACCTGTGAGCCAATCTTCAAGCTGCTGAAGAAAGATCAGGTAGTACGTTGGAATGATGAATGTCAGGCTGCTTTTGACAAAATCAAGGAGTATCTCCAAGAACCACCCATCCTTATGCCACCGGTTGAAGGGAGACCTCTGATATTATACCTGACAGTACTTGACAACTCAATGGGGTGTGTGCTGGGGCAGCATGACGAGTCTGGCCGAAAAGAGCACGCCATTTATTACCTTAGCAAAAAGTTTACCGACTGTGAGACCCGATACTCACTGCTTGAGAAAACTTGCTGCGCTTTGGTATGGGCGGCTCGCCGGCTGAGACAGTATATGCTGACTCATACCACCTTGTTGATCTCAAAGATGGATCCTATAAAGTACATATTTGAAAAGCCTGCTCTATCTGGGAGAATAGCAAGATGGAAAATGATCTTGACAGAATACGACATCCAGTATACAACCCAGAAAGCCATCAAAGGAAGTGTATTGGCAGACCACTTGGCACATCAGGCAGTAGACGACTATCAGTCAATAAATTTCGAGTTTCCTGACGAAAGCATCATGATTGTAACTGATTGTGAAGTACCTGGACCGGATGAAGGACCTGAGGAAGGATCCCGATGGTCTATGCACTTTGACGGAGCCTCCAACGCTTTGGGTAACGGTATTGGCGCTATAATCATATCCCCTCAAGGCACTCATACTCCACTCACTGCCCGACTATGTTTCAACTGCACCAACAACATGGCGGAGTATGAGGCATGCATCATGGGTCTTCAAGCTGCGATCGACCTAAGGATCAAGTTTCTGAGTGTCTTCGGGGATTCCGCTCTCGTGATCAATCAGATCAAAGAAGAGTGGGATACGAAACATTTGAATCTTATTCCTTACAGAGAATGTGTGTTGACCTTGATCCCCCACTTCACAGAGATAACCTTTGAACACTTCCCGAGAGAGGAGAATCAGCTGGCGGACGCGTTAGCTACAATGTCTTCTATGTTCAAGGTCAAATGGGATAATAAGGCTCCCCGGATCATCATCTGGAAACTGGACGAACCGGCATACTGTTGTAATCTCGAGGCTGAATTGGTGACTGAGAAGCCTTGGTACCATGAGGTGAAGAGATATTTGGAAGCTCAGGAATACCCTGAAGGTGCGTCTGTCAACGATAAGAAGTTTCTGAGAAGGTTCGCATCGAAGTTCTTCCTTAGCAACGGCATCCTGTATAAGCGAAACCATGATTCGACCTTACTGCGTTGTGTGGATAAGACTGAAGCAGAAAGGATCATGGGAGAGCTACACGAAGGGACCTTCGGAACACATTCCAGTGGACACACTATGGCAAAGAAGATCCTTCGGGCAGGGTATTTCTGGTCCACCATGGAAGCTGACTGCTACCAACATTCTCGGACATGCCATAAATGCCAGATATATGCAGACAAGGTGCATGTTCCTCCAGTTCCTCTAAATGTTCTGACTGCGCCTTGGCCATTTGCAATGTGGGGCATAGACATGATCGGTGAGATTAAACCTACGGCATCTAACGGGCATCGCTTCATCCTGGTAGCAATTGATTACTTCACGAAGTGGGTCGAAGCAGCCTCCTACGCTACGGTAACCAAAACTGTTGTGGCACGGTTCATTCGGCATAATCTGATTTGTCGATACGGTGTCCCTGAAAGAATTATTACAGACAATGGTAACAATCTTAATAACAAGATGATCACTGAGCTCTGCGAGCAGTTTAAGATATAGCACCACAACTCTTCTCCTTATCGGCCGAAGATGAATGGGGTTGTAGAAGCAGCAAATAAGAACATTAAGAAAATTGTGCAGAAGATGACAGTGACTTATAAAGATTGGCACGAGATGTTACCGTTCGCTCTACATGGGTACCGTACCTCAGCCAGAACGTCAACCGGGGCAACTCCGTTCTCCTTGGTCTACGGCATGGAGGCAGTCTTACCGATCGAAGTGCAAATACCCTCTCTCCGGATAATGAAGGATGCAAATCTGAACGAAGATGATTGGATCCAGACACGACTTGATCAGCTAAACCTTATTGATGAAAAAAGGCTCGCTGCTATCTGTCATGGTCAGACGTACCAAAAACGGATGATCAGGGCATTTAACAAAAAGGTCAGACCACAGGAATATCAAGTTGGGGATCTGGTAATCAAGCGAATCATCCTTACTCAGAGTGATCCAAGGGGCAAATGGACCCCTACGTACGAAGGGCCATTTGTGGTTAAACATGTGTTCTCAGGAGGAGCCATGATTCTAACCAACATGGATGGTGACGACCTTCCTCACCCCGCCAATGCAGACATAGTAAAAAGATACTACGCATGAAAAAGACCCGCTAGGTTGACATACCTAGGCAAAAATTAGGGCTTCCCGGCGAACCAAAAGGGTTCGGGAAAAATGAAGGGATGAAATGAAAAAAATCTGTACACCCGGCAAGTCGAAAACCTGAAAAGGCGGCTTGGGCAAAAATGGGTATCCCGGTGGACTGAAAACCCGAAAGGGCGGTCCAGGCAAAAGTTAGGGATAAAGCGTAATACTATGTCTCATTGGTCACTTTGCATCCAGAATCCGGTATCTACATCGAGTTCAGACGGCATCGATCAGTCAGCTTCATCTTCAACTAAGGTCATCAAGTGATGAGACGCTTGGAGATATAAGGGCGATAGCAAAGTTGAAACCCAGTGGGATCATTCATTTCACACAGTTGTTTTATTTTCTCTTGTACAAAATTGTATAAACTCTTTTGTTCGGCGGCGTTCTCTTACTAGGACGTCAGCCTCTTGTACATAAACGCCTATTTTACAGGCAAATTCAAAAAATCAATACAAATATACTTTTCAGTTAAAATTGCCAATTGTTTTTCCTTTTCTGTTTTGTTTTGCGAAGAACGTCCAAGGTTCAATTTGTGATATATGCATTGACAATAATTTGCTAACTCATGAATATTTGCATACGAAACAAAGGATTAATTACAGGTAACATTAGAAACAGGGGCAATAAAGAGTTGTCAAAGCAATCTAATTGCTCTATCCACCAAGGTACCAAGGTAAGTCCGGCTGAAGAACATAACCAGTATATCTTACTTCCCCAGAGAGTGAGACAGCAAGTCAATGCACTCTCCCCAAGCTATTATCAACCTTAAGGAAGTTGGGTATCCTCCAGCAGATCTCAACATTCCCCAGCAATATACATGAATTCTTAACAAGCATCCCCGGCAGTCTTAGTCTAGAGATTGTTCCCCGGCGGTATATCATACAGTCAAAGGAGTCACTTCCCCTATACAGTTCAAAACTTCCCCAAGAGAGTCCAATCCAACTCCCCCAGGAAAGTTGGAATCATCTCCCCAGCAGTAAGCTTATCCCCAGTAGATTCTGGAAGCTTACCCCCGCAGAACACGAACGCATCTCCCGGCTGTATTCAAAGAGTTATTTCCCTACCAGGATATAACTGGGTTATCCTCAGCCAAAAGCCACGGAAAGATCGTCCTCGACGAAGTCTTCTTATCCCCAGCGAGGTCTATTAACACTTCCAACACAACAATGGTATCCCCAGCGAAGTTACCATCAACATTTCAGCAAGGTATCTCTCTCCCCACAGAGTATTGCTTCCCAGCAAGATCGCTAGAGTATCTTTTCTCCCCGCAGAGTAATCCATTTGCCAAGCTTATTCCCCAACGAAGTTATCTTCTCCTACCGGTATTCTTGCAACTATCATCCCCAGCGGAAGCAAAAATCTATTCTCCAACATCAGCCCAGGAGTGACTTCCCGGCACCCGTCAAGGATTTATTTTCCTAAGACGAAAACATACATTCATAAACATCACATACATCATTATAGCATGCATATACGCATCATATCTTACAAATCTCATCTATGTTGAGAACATCATTGCTTGATCCGTATCATGCATTGCATATGACTGACCTTTACCTTTCAGGAAAGATCCAGTTAAGTTCTCAGCTATATTTCAAGACCTTGACCGGTTCAGTTAAATCGACCCTAAGATTTTCCTGTTTCTTATCCAGTCAAAGGCCTTCTCTAGTTCAGTCAGATCGACCCTAAGATCTCCCTGTTTCTTATCCAGTTGAAGATTTCAAGACCTAGACCGGTTCAGTTAAATCGACCCTAAGATTTTCCTGTTTCTTATCCAATCAAAGGCCTTCTCTAGTCCAGTTAAATCGACCCCTAAAAGATTTTCCTGATAAAGACTCAGTTGAAGACACCCAAGATTCTCTCAGCGTTACTGTTGAGGTAGTAATCGTCCAAGGTTCTCTCAGCGTTCCTGTTGAGGTAGTAATCGTCCAAGGTTCTCTCAGCGTTCCTGTTGAGGTAGTAATCGTCCCCAGATTCTCTCAGCGTTCCTGTTGAGGTAGTAATCGTCCAAGGTTCTCTCAGCGTTCCTGTTGAGGTAGTAACCATCCCTGGTTCATTCATCACCTTTTGAAGATCCAGATCCAGATCCTGTAACCAGTCAGGACATATCTATACAAAGAATCTGAAGACCAGCTCTTGTAACGGGTCAGGTAATCCTTTTCTTTTGCAGGTACGCAACTTCTCGCTAAGGAATCTCTTACGCGATTGACACCCAGATGGCGTCTATAAGCCCATCCACCTTCCATCATCTCTTAGCATGGCATCTATAGCCCATCATCCTATTCATCAATCTCCAAATGGCATCTGTAAGCCCATTCCCCACCGTCACACTACTATGTGAGCGCAAATTTCTGGGCACTCTAGTGTTCAATCATCTTCCACCTTCGGATTACGAAAGGCACGCCAGCCAATCTGCATCCTCAGGTCTAAGAAGATTGAACAGGGGCAACTGTTGTACCCCAAAATTTGCCCTCCCATATTCTTCAGGATTTGCAAAGTCAAAGCTTCAAAATCTCCCCAAAGGTTGCACAGTTCAAGGGCCTCCTAACAGTCAAAAACTAGGGTTTTGATTCTGACAAAGAAGTTGAAGTTTCCAAGGGTCCAATCAAGTCCCACATGCCTACAAACATGGTCAAGCATCCTCATACCAAGTTTCAAGACTTACAGTACAAAATTGCACAGTCAAAAACCCTAATTGCTCAACAGTCAACTACAGGGGCAAAATGGTCATTTGACAGTCAAAAGTTCAAATTTTTGGTCAACATCTCATTTTGAAGCCATAAACATCATTTGATTAATGCTTGATCATGATTCTCAAAGCTTGGCTCAAAAAGTCTCAAGATGCAAAAGTTTCCATATTTGGACAGTTGAAAAAGTCAACTGTAACTTGACCAAGGCATAACTTCCACATGGTTTATCAGAAAAATTCCATCCAAAGCTCATTTTGAATATAAAGACATTTCTTACAGCTCCTCTTCACACTTCAAGTCCAAGAAATGCTCTCACAAAAAGTTATCAATTTCAACATTATAGGTCATTTTCAAAAGTCAACAAAAAGGGACTTTAAGTCAAAGGCCATAACTTGAGATTGGTAAATCAAAATGACATGGGACCAAAGGCATTGGTTATAGGACTTCAAGACCTTTCCAAAATGTCCAAGAACATGATCAAATATTAATAATTGAGCAAGATATGCCTTGTGGAAGTTGGGAAATTTTTGGGTATTTTGAAAAGTCAACTTTGCTTCAAATGCCTTAAAATTGCTATTGGGCCACATTTTCTTCCAATATTCATCATCCAAAGCATATGCACGACCATTTGGCCCAAAGGGGATTTATTCATCATTTTTATTTATTTATTTGAATTTTTAATTTCTATTAATTCATTTAATTAATTAAAATATGGAAAAAATACTAAACAAATGTATGTGAATCTTTTTATGCAGTATAATCACTCATGATTCACTCAAGATTCGTGCACAAATCAAATTGGGAAGATTGGCTATGATTGACATCAAAAACATGTGAAAAAGATTTGAAAAATTATGGATGAAAATCAAATATTGTTCTCATCAATGCAAAGATCTTTTGATTGAAAACTCAACCCTAATTCATTTCATACATAAGCCAGAAGCTAGACCTAAAGCCAAAAACCTCTAAGCTGCGCCCCATCTCAAGAATCAAGTTGGCATTTTTATCAAAAAAATCAAAAACTGAAAACTGCCTTGGAGGACGATTCAAAGGAAAAGATTGATCCCATTAGCTTGCCAAGACATCACTGAACCTAACTGGATACTTTTTCAATCCTCACGCACCCAGAATTGGTAACTAGAAGTCAGACTGTTTCATCTTTTTTGCATAATCGTATTTCATCATTCATGCCATAATTTTGAATTCTAACGCTTGTTTTATACTAATATGAACTCAACGAAACTCATGGCATCATCGAATTGAATTAACACTACTTGTACAGAGAATTGCCATTGTTGTCTTTTAGGGTTGCAGAGGTTTCAAATTGGGGCTTCCCTATTCTGAAAAAATTGGCCAACAAGACCCACACCATCAGAATCAGAAGCTTATGGCCAATCGTTTCCATCCCTCGCGCTTTTTTTATATGCAGCCAATTTCTATTCGCTATTTTTTGGCACTTCAGATTGTGGGGGTTTAAAACCCCCGCTATTCAGTTTGTTTTTGTTTCAGGTACAACGCACAAACGGAGAAGATGGTGACTTGTCTCCATGTGACTGGGCAATTTGAATTCAACGCGCGTTTTTGTTGTTTCTAGGCCACTAACCCATTTTCTCTTATATTATTTATTTGTCATTCTATATTCAACGCGCGTTAATAGCTCCGTTGGTGGACAAGGCGTTTGGTAACCTCTGGGACCTGGGTTCGATTCCCAGGTCCCCTCACTTCCTTAATATATTTTGTTCCCATGAGATTCTATGCAGCTTGCTTCCTGAAGGCCTACCATGCACTCAAAATCCAAACGTGCCACATGGCCACTGAGGGCAATCCAAAGGCCAATGTTTGAAGAGTACCATGTGCGTTGGTCAACGAGTCCACACGTAATTGCCAGAAGTCAACAAGGCCAGGAATCAATTGGGCCAGAATTACTGAATCATACCTCCAAATGGGCCTACAAACCCTCCATGTTTGCCTTCTTCTCTCTATTTCTTTTATATTTTTTTAGTTATTTTAATTCTTCTCTCTATTTTATTTAATTCCATCAATATTTTTCTTTTAATATAAAAATAATAAAAATCAGAAAAGACAAAAAATAAAATATATTTTGATCTAATATTTTTTGTAAAAAAATCTCATTAATTAATTCAATTTTAAATTTAGATTTAACTTTAATGTTTTTTTAACAAACTTAAAAATTGTAGAATTAGGGTTTTATATTTTTATCCTTTTTTCTTATTCACCATACTAATTATTAATTACTATTTTTGTAAATCAAATTATATTAAATAATTAGGTTAATTCTAGGTTTAACTTTAACATGTTTTTTTTAATAAATTAAAAAATAGCTAGAATTAGGTTTTAAATTCCATTAATTCTTATCAAAAATCCATAAATACAAAAAACTCCAAAAAAAATCTCTTTTATTTTAATTTAATTAATTTGTTAATCGTAATTTAATTTCATTAAAAAAGGGTCCAACGCCCTCGCTTTCGATTATTAGTTTCGTTTCGCGCATTTATTTCCTTTCTTATAATATTCATGTAATTCTCCCAAAGCCATGTAAATTAGACATTTTATATTTCTCGCACTTTATTTTATTTTAAATCGGGTCCTGGATTTAATTTGGCGATGTGGACCCGCGCCTTTGTAATAGCGTAGAACTTTTAATTTTCCGCATCTTTTTAACTGTTAATAAAATTGCATGAAAGAATGAATGTCAAAATAAAAACAAAAGCGTAGATCACCAATTACATGAACAAGACAAAAATATCTGAAAACGACACACCAATCACACACCACCCCTAGGGTACGCCTCATTGTTGCCTTGCCCCTCGAAAGGTGATCGTCGAGTAGAGGATGTGTTAGTAAGTCCTCATGATCCAGGAACCTGGCATGAGGGTAGCTTCTAAGGTGTCTTCCTATTGCTCCGGTGATCACCATGTCCCGAACCTTCGAATTGACCCGAATACCTCCAACGGTGGTGCTACCTACCTCTCAATGGTGGGATGGCACTACTTTAAGGACATTTACACAGACGAATTCCTTAGTAGGTAGACGACTCTAGGTACTTGCTCTAATTTCAAAACAAATAAAAAAAAATACTTTTCACACCGACACCTTTTCAAAAAGCTTTCGAAAGCAACTTTTCAAACACTCTTGAGGACCGATACAAGAGTCGAACTGAAATTTTCAAGGAAACTTTTTTAAAACCCACAGTTGAAAAGAAAACAAACCATTTTGAAAACACAAGTGAGCAAGTATCTAAGAGCCCATGGATAACCATGGATAGAAAGGGTGCTAACACCTTCCCTTTCTATAACCTACCTCCCGAACCGAGAGCAATCTCTATAAGGAATTTTTCTGTGCTTTTGTCCTTTCCCTTTGGAGAAAATAAAAGACGGTGGAGACTCTTGCTTCCGCGACATTTCGCGAACCAGCGTTAAATAGTCAGTTCCAGATCCACCGATCACACCAGGGCTTTCAGAATGGTTGGCACACCGCGCGTTGGGATTGTATCTAGGAGAGGTAGTGTTTGGATTTTTGGGAGCCTCCCTCAATATGGTCAAGTTGGATTTCAGCAGGTGAGGTAACACTTCAGCCAATATCATACTGATCCGGGTAAACTGCCGTTGTGGTCTTTCCACCCTCTGTTGATGGTTGCGTTGTGGAGCAACAACGGGTCTTAGTATCACTATAGCATTTACCGCTGGACGGTGTTCAGATTTGTTTTAGCCCCCGGGCCATAAACTGCACTGGCTTCCTTCTTACAAGTAAAAGGTTTCTTCATCGAACTTGAAGAAGCATCCTTCTGTATTTTACCACTTCGAATTACAGCCTCCACTCTTTCTCCAGTTCAAATCAACTCGGTGAAACCAGACGATGAACTGCCAATCAAGTGGTTGAAAACTGGACCCGACAGCGTCCCCAGGAACATATCAACCAACTCCCTATCATATAAAGAGGGTTTAACTCTGCCAGCCAAATCTTTCCATTTTTGAGCGTAATCTTTGAAACCTTCGCCTGCACCCATGGACATACTCTAGAGTTGAGTACAAGTGGGAGCAAGGTCGACATTGTACTGATACTCCTTATAAAAATCAGCAGCAAGATCTTCCCAGTTTCGGATATTGGCTCCCTCCAACTGGTAGAACCATT
The DNA here is from genome assembly GCA_948472305.1 of Vicia faba. Taxonomy (NCBI): domain Eukaryota; kingdom Viridiplantae; phylum Streptophyta; class Magnoliopsida; order Fabales; family Fabaceae; genus Vicia; species Vicia faba. The sequence continues at coordinate 1,576,732,806 of OX451736.1, read as the reverse complement.
CAAGTTGAGTCCCTGGCAGACTATCTTGAAAGAAGTGCGCCCACAAATTTCTATCAGCAGTGTCGGGTTGAATTTTCCTGACATAAGAGCGAATATGGAGTTTTGGGCAAGACACTCCATCATACTTAGTAAAAACTGGAGCCTTGAACTTCTGAGGGATGACCACTCCAGATAGCAGTCCTAGTTCTCTGAAATCCAAACCAGGTACCTTCTGAACTTCCATAACACTTAGACGGTCTTCTAGCTGCTTGTACCTATCCTCGGCAGGAGGATATTGCTCGTCATCAAAATCAATATCATTATCAGAGACCGCAAGACTATGGCCTTTTTCTTCTTCTTGGTTCTCCCCTTCTTTAGATGAAGAGGTCATATCAGTTTGATGCTTCAACCTTTCTCCAAACCTTTTACCCATATTCAGAAGCCCGACCTTCTTCTTCTTCTTCTTTTCTTTCAGGATGAGAGTTTTCAGATCCTCTCGCCCCTTAGCCAGACTTATGAACATCTGTTGGAACTGGGCATTTTGTGTCTGAAGCTCTTTGATGGCTTGATCAGAAGACATTTCTGCTGAAATAAACAGCGAAGAAGATAAGAAATCTATAGTGGTACCTGTGATGATGTGCATGATAATGGGTGTTGTACCCCAAAATTTGCCCTCTCTTTCTTCAGGAAGTCATCTTGGATTCTCAAAGTCCCTCTGAAACAAATCCAAGTCCTGAATTGTCATTTTTGCCCAAGCAAACCATTTACAAGAGCAAATGATCACACAAGCTCTAAAGGCAACGCTTTTATCTTGAGAAAAATTAAATTCTAAACATTTGGAATTTTTCTCTAAAAAATGGGTGTTTAAGAAGAAAATAGCGCTTCAGAACTTCTGGACCAAACTCCAGATAGAAACGGTCAGAAGTTGTAAGCTTGGCTCAACGCAGTCAGAAGTTGGCTCTTCAGCAGCTACATCAACTCAGTCAGAAGTTGCAAACGTGGTTCAACACGTAAGCCTCAGACAGAACATGACTCTTTCAGCAGTTACACAAGTTCAGCCAGAGTCTGCTAAAGGAATGCAAAGGAAACAAGGAAGTCTGAAGGCTCCTTTAGAACATGCTGAAATCAGAAGATGAAAAGGTCAGAAGAGTGGGTGTTACACTGATACAGAATCTCTAAGTCCAGGATTTCCAGAAGCAAATCCAAGGAACGTGTCATAAAGTCAGGAGAATCCCCAGAATTTTCTAAGACAACATGAGGCCAAGACCAGAGCATGGTTTACGTTTGTTTTTGGTAAAGCAGAACTGCTGGTTCAAGTTTTTCTCCTATTACCAGAATGTTGGTGTTGATAAGTCTCATCACCATTTAATGCTCATTAATGCTCCCAACCACTCCTGAACATTCATCCAAGTATTCCCTTCACGTGTGGCTTGGTAACCGCCTTTATGTAGGTTCTGGCATGGGTCTACGCGCCACCGTCCACCTAAGAGGTCACTCCACCCCAATCCATGCCTGTTGTTCCAGCCTAGGCTAAAAGGCTATCTGTTATCACAACTTCCCAGGAATTTCTTTCAAAGAACAATTCAACCTCTGTTGGCGCCTTTAATGTTCAAGAAATCCATAAGAGCTTTGCCTATAAATAGAGAACCATTGTCCACTAAAAAAAGCGCGTCCAAAAAACAGAAAAATTGCTAGAAGAGAAACAGAAATCTTTAGCAAGAAAGTGTTGTGAAACTCTGCCAAAATCTCCAGTGTTTCATAACTTTGAATTTCTTACCTTCAAACTTCATCAACACCCAGTTTTCTTTGTGACTAAAGAACACCCTTTCAACTTCTGACCATATATACGCATACACCTTCATCTACCCTTTTCAAAAAGAACCTGTCCAGAACACCATCAGAGCCAAAAGCTAGCTCTCATTCACAAACTTTTCCAACAGCCAGGTAAGCACCTGCTGACCTTCACCATGCTGCTAAGCATCATCAGCTTTGCATGCTCAAATAAACATAATGTAAATATCATGTTGTTGCTGTTTGTGTTCTAAGGATTTTCATACCTCAGAACGTTTTGAGTCAGCCTAGAACCTGCCTGTGACCTTGTTGGTTCTGTCCTCTGAAATACTTTGACATTTGTTGGAGCTGTTCCAAACATGTTTTCTGTTTTATGGAAAAATAACAAAATTGCAGATGTTCTAATTAGCACATGGAGAAGCCAAGTGCTGACTTTGATGTTAGCACATCTGAAGCCTGTTTTGCTTTCAATAATATCAGAACTTCTGAGAATTATTGTATTTCCAGCAGGATCAGAACTTCTGATCTCCCCACTAACAAACTTTTGTCTTGCAGCGCAGGGGGGTCAGAACTTCTGATCTTCCCACTAACAGGTTTCTGTTTTGCAGGTGCCAGAGTCAGAAGTTCTGACTCATACAGTTTAACCAAAAGGTTGATCATCTGGAAGCGGGCCTGAGTCAGAACTTCTGATGACCTCTCAGCAGCGCGCTGGCTCCCTCTCTCTTTCTCTCTATCTTGTTTTTGTCATTTTCTTTTCTTGTCTATTTTTCTCGTTGAACCACCCCATGTACAAATGTGTATCCCCACCCCCTAATTGTTGTAATAGCGTAGGATTTTATGTTTCTGCTTTTTATTGCTAGTAATTAGGATGTGTATGGCAAGATAAAATCAATGAAATAGAAAATCCTAATTCAAAGATAAACTCTTGTATGCAATAAAACACACTTGCACACTAACACCCCTAGGGTTACATCCACTTGTTGCCTTCCAAAATGGGCCATGCTTGCACGTTGAGTTTCTTTGGCAAAACAAAACAAATCAAATGATCATAGTCCCTCGATGACTCTTTCGAAAGTTTCCTAAACAAAATGATCATAGTCCCTTCAAGCAAAAATTTCCAAAGACACTTGGCACCATTGCATTCATGGTCCATACGATGACCCGCGCCTGTCCTGTTAACATCCTAACACAAGATTGTCCACCAAATGCAATGGTGGAACAATACTGTTAAAAGGGTTAAAACATGAGAAAAATCTTTGAGTAAATTTAGGGGTAGACAACTCTTAGTTACTTGATCAAACTTGCAAAACACACTTGCCTACTACTCAAAACCACACTCCACAAACACTTTCAAAACAAACTTTCAAAAACATTTGAAAAATATTTTTGAAAAGACACACACCTTTGTAAAACATTCGAGTAAAGAATTGTTACAACGGTTGCCTAGACAAGGCATCTTTTTCAAAGCATTTTCAAAAACACACACACCACCATTTCAAGCAATTGAAAATCAAAGGCAAGTGATCTAAAACAAGTAACTAAGAGCCCATGGATAACCATGGATGAAAAGGGTGCTAATACCTTCCCTTTTCATAATCTACCCCCCGAACCCACGAAACATCTCAAAAGGTTTTTCCTGTGCTTTTTAACCTTTCCTTTAGGATAAAATAAAAAGTCGGTGGCGACTCTTGCTAAACCGAACAAGTGCGAAAACAAACGCAAAACTCAAGTCAGTTCTCCCACCGTATCACAGAACGGGCGACTCTGCTGGGGAGTATCTGAAAAGTGGGGTTACCTTAGGGTTTAGATCACCTTTACATTCTTGCTTTGATTGCCTTGATTGCTTTACTTTTTGGGTCCTTGTTTGGGTTTGTTGTAAATCCTACACCCGGATTTGGGGGCACCTTTTTAGGTAAATAGCAATAAAACTGTGAGGGAACTGTGCGGGGTATACCGACATGGTTGAAGCAGTAAGCTATGTTAGTGTGACATATTTGTGAGTACCGGTAACCCTTGAGTTCAATCAAGGAGAGTACGGGGCTGCTGAGTGATGTCATGAAGCACTAACGAACTCTTAGAACCTTACTTGACCATCCTAGCCTTTTTAGGGGTAGTGAGATGACCGACTTTGGTGCAGTCCGAAGTTGGTAGATACTCGATACTACACTCATTGAGGGTTGTTTTCTTGGAATATTTTGGTCCCCAGTTAAGTGGCTAAACCAAAACAATGAACACAGAAAACAATCCAATGATATTGAGCTCCTTAGAACCCGGTTTCTATTTTAGGACAGGATGAGCCAACTAACTTCAAGAGGGTACTTACCTACGAACCCCATGCAAGCCTAAACCTAAGAACTTGTTTGATTTGTGTGAATATGATTACCTGTATATACACTTACTTGCTTTTGCATACATGTACATAATATCATGACATCATACCATAGCATTTTCAATAACCATTTCAAGGATCTCGAGGGTTCTTTTGATGCAGGGTTACGTTGAACCAGACGTCTACCAAAGGGCAAGAGGTTTCTCCTCTAAACAAATGCCATCAAAGATCAAGTGCAACAACTTGAATCAGGGGCTATGACCCACTTGACATGGTGAGCTTGATTCTCGTGGAAAGACATCCACCGGTGCAAAGTTCTCCAATCAAAGATCAAAGTTCAACCTCTAACATTCTCTTGTGTTTACCCCAAGAGATCCTTGAAAACATGCATTCACATATCATGCATTGCATCATGACAGTTTTTCCTTTTCAGGTTTCCTTACTCTCCTACTGTTTATTTCAGTAGAGATGGCTCTATAGAGGACTATCAAGGACATCCAGGACCAAAATGCTCAGCTGCAGGAAATGTTCTTGAACCTGTCCTTGGGGAAAGGAGAAGTGAAAGCTCTCCTCACAAAGGGCTTGGTCCAGGAGACTTCAAGCAATGCCAGGAGTGATCAGCTGGGGGAACTACAGTTTGATTTGGAAACTTTGAGGATCCAGGTGATGGGACAACTGGTGGGCCAGATGGCTCTCATCCAGGACTTGTCTCAAAGACAAGAGGAACTCAGAGTTCTCGTCAACCAACTGCTTCGGGACAACCGAGTGGGGAAAACATCTGAGGTTGAAGAACAAGTCACCATTCAACCCCCCTCCAGACAAGAAGACAAGGGGAAGGCTCCTCTCCTTGCTTCAGGGTCACAATCCCATCAACAACCTCGTCAGCATCAATGGGGTAATCGGCGTAAGCAAACTACGTCGGGAAGATAATTCACTGAGACTGACATACCGTCATCTCTAATACTGGAGTGCTTGTTGGAGGTCAATCTGACTGCTTTGAGGGATCCTATTCGGAAGCCCAATACCTCCGCTCCTAACTATCATCCCGACGCATTTTGTGTATACCACTCCTATAGCCCGTGACATGACACCGACGACTGTTGGGCCTTGAAGAACAAGATTCAAGATCTGATTGACATTGGAGTGCTGAGGTTCATGCCAGACGGCGAGATGAAAATCTTCCGTTAAGGAGTTCTCCACCTGAATTGACAAGGCTCGAACTGAGAGACTTTTGTTTCATTTGGATTTTCAAGTTGTAATCTCTTTGTTATTCAAACAATTATATTTTAATGTCAAACTCTGTTTCATTAATGCATTGCATATGTTTGTCTTGAATTCATCCATTCGTTTTAACTACTCTTATGCTTTCTTTATGATATTTAACTCTTGATAAAAAGCTACAAGCCTTTAGAGGGAGGATGACGAAACAATACCATAATCTCATACAGTATGCTTTTGAACAGACCGTGCTGATGATGTACAGGCATTTCTTTCAATTCCCAAACACTGGAGTTTTAAGGAAGATAATCCCTAGTCAACCCCTTCGAGCCAAAGAAGTAGGAGTTTTATGTTCTAAACAAATCAAAACCTTTGATATAAACCTGGGGCAGGGTAGTATCTCAGTTAATTAAAAAAAAAGCGCATTAAAGTCGCAAACTCTCAGTTCGTAATACAATGAACGACATCAAAAAGAGAAAAGCATTCCTCTGGAATCAAAAGACAGTGATGGTTCCTTATCCCATAGACAGTCATTATCTCTAAAAAAAAGAAAAAAAGCCCACTAAGCCAAAACCTACAAAGGAGGCTTAAGAAAGCTGGGGCATCCCGCTGACTGTAATCTCGAAAACAGGAACAGTCAGGCAAAAGTTAGGGATAACAAATCAAAAGAACGAGGTCATTACAAATCCTCAACAACATGAAAAAATGTTGCAAAAGAAAAAGGAGATGATGACTGTCTTCCAAAATTCAATTGGTGAACCATCACCCAAAAAGTCGTTCCAAACACAAAAAGAGTGCGACGCACAATTAACTAAGCTTAGGATTGAAGAACATCACGAAGAGCGGGTGGGTACGAATATACTTTGAGCCTTTATCCTTTGTTTCTTAAACCATGAACCAAGCCACGTTACGACCCTTCAAAAGTCCTAATTGAAGCATGAGTTTGTTCGAAAGCATAATGTTACAAAAGGTATCCTGACTCCTGTAAGGCTTTGCTCTAAATCTTGTGTTGAATTTGTCTTATAAAAAGTTTTCTGCTAAAAAACGCATTTTTCAAAACTTCGAAGACAGACATAAACTTTGCATTGCTTGAATATCACTGTTTGCATTTGGTTATTTGTTTGATAGCGGAGAAATTCACACAATGAATATCCGATGAACAAAAGCTCGCTCAATGAACAAAATCATTTCAAAAAGGATGACCCTTCCATTGACAAATCTCCTATCAACAAGGGGCAGGACATGTCACTATCCAGCACACTTGGGGCAGTCCAGTCAAGGTTTCAACAGATCTTTCGAAGTTCAGTTAACCTGGGGCAGTCCAGTCATGATTTCAACAAAATCTCTCAATTGCAGAGTAACCTGATTCAAGACTCCTTTATCATCACTTGGGGCATTCGAATGTCAAAAGTGTTCAACAATTCCTTCATCACCTGCTGGAAGTTACAACCACCAACAGAATAACAGACAATTGAAGCTCCTAAAAATCTGTTTCTCTCAAGAATGAAGATTCTCATCCTTAAAACCTCAGAAGATTGGTATACTCCCAATTTCTGACCGTTAACAGCATGAAGATTCTCATCACCTCAGAAGATTGGTACACTCCCAATTTCTGACACTCAAGAGTGAAGACTCTCATCCTTAAAACCTCAGAAGATTGGTATACTCCCAGTTTCTGACCGTTAACAGCATGAAGATTCTCATCACCTCAGAAGATTGGTACACTCCCAATTTCTGACACTCAAGAGTGAAGACTCTCATCCTTAAAACCTCAGAAGATTGGTATACTCCCAGTTTCTGACCGTTAACAGCATGAAGATTCTCATCACCTCAGAAGATTGGTATACTCCCAATCTCTGACACTAAAGAGTGAAGACTCTCATCCTTAAAACCTCAGAAAATTGGTATACTCCCAGTTTCTGACCGTTAACAGCATGAAGATTCTCATCAACTCAGAAGATTGGTATACTCCCAATTTCTGACACTCAAGAGTGAAGACTCTCATCCTTAAAACCTCAGAAGATTGGTATACTCCCAGTTTCTGATCGTTAACAGCATGAAGATTCTCATCACCTCAGAAGATTGGTATACTCCCAATTTCTGACTCCCAACAGAATGAAGATTCTCATTCTCAAAGTGGAGTATTTCTTAAGTTCCAGATCAACACCTGTAGCAAGCCAGGAAACCATCTACATGAAGAGATTGAAGATCAATACTTGTAACAAGCCAGGAAAACTATCTTTCTTTCTCAGGTCAGAGATTAATACCTGAAACCAGCCAGGACAGTATCTCCTTGACCAACCTTTCTTAAGTTCCGGATTAATACCTGTAGCAAGCCAGGAAAATATCTGTGGACGACTGATTATGGATCAACACCTGTAACAAGCCAGGAAATTATCCACATGAAGAGATTGAAGATCAATACCTGAAACAAGCCAGGAAAACTATCTTTCTTTCTCAGGTCAGAGATTAATACCTGAAACCAGCCAGGACAACTATCTCACCGACCAACCTTTTCAAGATCCCAGATCAATGCCTGCAGCGATCAAAAGATTCTTGCAATCCCCAGCGGAGCTAAAACTTCCAACTATCAATCCCCAAGCAGAATGAAGACTCTCATTCTCAGATCCTCACAGAATATTCGAATATTCTCCAGTGAAGATCTCCTCAAGACAGGAATCCCCAGTAGATTGGCATACAACCCAAGCTCCTGATTCTCCAGCAGTAGTCAACAAGGATGTCTCATCCTCAGCGATCAAAATTCTTGCAATCCCCTGCAGCAGTCAAGGATTCACTTTCCCTGGCAGCAGTCAAGATTCTTTTATCTCCAGCCATCCAGGATTCATCTATCCTCAGCAAGACAACTCTTCAGCTTACATGCGCATTCATTTACATTCATATCATAAACATTGATATAACATATATATTGCATCATACATATCATGCAACATAACTTTGTGTTATAGCTAACATTTCATCCTTTTCAGGATAAGATTAAAAGGCTATCATTAACAAATATTCAGATACAATATGGATACACCCCAGACACGGAAGTCATTCTATCACTCATTCAGAATACCAATTCAGATACAGTATGGATACACCCCAGACACGGCGGTCATTCTACTACTCATTCCGAATTTCAAGTCAGATACAGTACAGATACACCCCAGACACGGCTGTCATTCTACTACTCATTTAGACTACAGCAATCAGATATAGTATGGATACACCCCAAACACGGCGGTCATTCTATCACTCATTCAGAATACCAGTTCAGATACAGTATGGATACACCCCAGACACGGCGGTCATTCTATTACTCATTCAGAATTTCAGGTCAGATACAGTACAGATACACCCCAGACACGACGGTCATTCTACTACTCATTCAGACTACAGCAATCAGATACAGACTAGATACGCTCCAGACACGGCAGCCATTCTATCTCTCATTCATATTCACTTATCCACCTCAAGGTTCAATGCATTCCAAGCACGAATACCATTCTGACCCTTACCACATCAGTTTGATTCTCCCCAGTGCGTTCGCCATGGAAGTCATTTTGTCATTCATTCAGATCCTAGTTACAGTTTCAGATACACTCCAGACACGGAAGTCATTCTGCTAACTCATACAGATCTCAACTTCAGATATAGTCCAGATACGCTCCAGACACGGTTGCCATTCTGTCACTCATTCAGAATTTATCCCCAGCACGTAGTTGCTCCATACAGATATTTCTCTGTTACCCGGATACAATACAGATACACTCTAGACACGGCAGTCATTCTGATATTCATTCTACCTTCAAGCATAGTTACAGCTCAGATACGCCTCAGACACGGAGGCCATTCTTTTGCTCATACAAACTCAGTCTCCAGATACAGTTCAAATGCATTCCAGACACGGATACCATTTTGATCCTCCTTCTTCTGACCAGTCACATTGCAGTTCAAAAAACATTCCAGATGGCATCTTTAAGCCCATCCCCGACAAGATTCTGTCACCCCTCCAGATGGCATCTTTAAGCCCATCTCCAAATGGCATCTCTAAGCCCATTCCCGCATCCATTGTTTTGACGAGTGCAAATTTAAGGGAACTCTATTGTCCAATCTCCTTTTACCTTCGAGACGCGAAAGGCAAGCCTGCCAATCTAACTCTTCACGTGCAAGAAGATTGAACAAGGGCAACTATTGTACCCCAAAATTTGCCCTCTCTTTCTTCAGGAAGTCATCTTGGATTCTCAAAGTCCCTCTGAAATAAATCCAAGTCCTGAATTGTCATTTTTTCCCAAGCAAACCATTTACAAGAGCAACTGATCACACAAGCTCTAAAGGCAACGCTTTTATCTTGAGAAAAATTAAATTCTAAACATTTGGAATTTTTCTCTAAAAAATGGGTGTTTAAGAAGAAAATAGCGCTTCAGAACTTCTGGACCAAACTCCAGATAGAAACGGTCAGAAGTTGTAAGCTTGGCTCAACGCAGTCAGAAGTTGGCTCTTCAGCAGCTACATCAACTCAGTCAGAAGTTGCAAACGTGGTTCAACACGTAAGCCTCAGACAGAACATGACTCTTTCAGCAGTTACGCAAGTTCAGCCAGAGTCTGCTAAAGGAATGCAAAGGAAAAAAGGAAGTCTGAAGGCTCCTTCAGAACATGCTGAAATCAGAAGATGAAAAGGTCAGAAGAGTGGGTGTTACACTGATACAGAATCTCTAAGTCTAGGATTTCCAGAAGCAAATCCAAGGAACGTGTCAGAAATTCAGGAGAATCCCCAGAATTTACTAAGACAATAGGAGGCCAAGACCAGAGCATGGTTTACGTTTGTTTTTGGTAAAGCAGAACTGCTGGTTCAAGTTTTTCTCCTATTACTAGAATGTTGGTGTTGATAAGTCTCATCACCATTTAATGCTCATTAATGCTCCCAACCACTCATGAACATTCATCCAAGTAGTCCCTTCACCTGTGGCTTGGTAAACGCCTTTATGCAGGTTCTGGCATGGGTCTATGCGCCACCGTCCACCTAAGAGGTCACTTCACCCCAATCCATGCCTGCTGTTCCAGCCTAGGCTGAAAGGCTATCTGTTATCACAACTTCCCAGGAATTTCTTTCAAAGAACAATTCAACCTCTGTTGGCGCCTTTAATGTTCAAGAAATCCACAAGAGCTTTGCCTATAAATAGAGAACCATTATCCACTGAAAAAAGCGCGTCCAAAAAACAGAAAAATTGCTAGAAGAGAAACAGAAATCTTTAGCAAGAAAGTGCTGTGAAACTCTGCCAAAATCTCCAGTGTTTCATAACTTTGAATTTCTTACCTTCAAACTTCATCAATACCCAGTTTTCTTTGTGACTAAAGAACACCCTTTCAACTTCTGACCATATATACGCATACACCTTCATCTACCCTTTTCAAAAAGAACCTGTCCAGAACACCATCAGAGCCAAAAGCTAGCTCTCATTCACAAACTTTTACAACAGCCAGGTAAGCACCTGCTGACCTTCACCACGCTGCTAAGCATCATCAGCTTTGCATGCTCAAATAAACATAATGTAAATATCATGTTGTTGCTGTTTGTGTTCTGAGGATTTTCATACCTCAGAACATTTTGAGTCAGCCTAGAACCTGCATGTGACCTTGTTGGTTCTGTCCTCTGAAATACTTTTACATTTGCTGGAGCTGTTCCAAACATGTTTTTTGTTTTGTGGAAAAATAACAAAATTGCAGATGTTCTGATTAGCACAGGGAGAAGCCAAGTGCTGACTTTGACGTTAGCACATCTGAAGCCTGTTTTGCTGTCAATAATATCAGAACTTCGTAGAATTATTGTATTTCCAGCAGGATCAGAACTTTTGATCTCCCCACTAACAAACTTTTATCTTGCAGCGCAGGGGGGTCAGAACTTCTGATCTTCCCACTAACAGGTTTCTGTTTTGCAGGTGCCAGAGTCAGAAGTTCTGACTCATACAGTTTAACCAAAAGGTTGATCATCTGGCAGCGGGCCTGAGTCAGAACTTCTGATGACCTCTCAGCAGCGCGCTGGCTCCCTCTCTATTTCTCTCTATCTTGTTTTTGTTATTTTCTTTTCTTGTCTATTTTTCTCGTTGAACCACCCCATGTACAAATGTGTATCCCCACCCCATAATTGTTGTAATAGCGTAGGATTTTATGTTTCTGCTTTTTATTGCTAGTAATTAGGATGTGTATGGCAAGATAAAATCAATGAAATAGAAAATCCTAATTCAAAGATAAACTCTTGTATGCAATAAAACACACTTGCACACTAACACCCCTAGGGTTACATCCACTTGTTGCCTTCCAAAATGGGCCATGCTTGCACGTTGAGTTTCTTTGGCAAAACAAAACAAATCAAATGATCATAGTCCCTCGATGACGCTTTCGAAAGTTGCCTAAACAAAATGATCATAGTCCCTTCAAGCAAAAATTTCCAAAGACACTTGGCACCATTGCATTCATGGTCCATACGATGACCCGCGCCTGTCCTGTTAACATCCTAACACAAGATTGTCCACCAAATGCAATGGTGGAACAATACTGTTAAAAGGGTTAAAACATGAGAAAAATCTTTGAGTAAATTTAGGGGTAGACAACTCTTAGTTACTTGATCAAACTTGCAAAACACACTTGCCTACTACTCAAAACCACACTCCACAAACACTTTCAAAACAAACTTTCAAAAACATTTGAAAAATATTTTTGAAAAGACACACACCTTTGTAAAACATTCGAGTAAAGAATTGTTACAACGGTTGCCTAGACAAGGCATCTTTTTCAAAGCATTTTAAAAAACACACACACCACCATTTCAAGTAATTGAAAATCAAAGGCAAGTGATCTAAAACAAGTAACTAAGAGCCCATGGATAACCATGGATGAAAAGGGTGCTAATACCTTCCCTTTTCATAATCTACCCCCCGAACCCACGAAACATCTCAAAAGGTTTTTCCTGTGCTTTTTAACCTTTCCTTTAGGATAAAATAAAAAGTTGGTGGCGACTCTTGCTAAACCGAACAAGTGCGAAAACAAACGCAAAACTCAAGTCAGTTCTCCCACCGTATCACAATGGGATGCGCTTGTAATGATTTCAAATACTTTGGGAAATTTAAATTTGCAAACCAAAAATAAGTAAAACTTTATTAGTTTAACTTTGTGTTGTACCCCAAAATTTTCCCTCCCATTTCATCAACACTTTCTCATCACAAGACTCTTGGAATTCAGGATCAAGTTGGGGTTTGCTCTGCTTAAGACCCCTCCTTGCACTGTTAACCCAAATTAGGGTTTGAGTTTGCACAAGGATATTTTGACCTACAATACCCAAATTCACTTTCATGCTCCATGTTGGGTTCACAAGTTTGCCCATACCAAGTTTCAAGCCTTGATTCAAATCTTTGCCCAATCAATTGGACAGTTGACCTAGAAATCAACTGTATTGGGGAAAAAGTCAACTGTGGCCAATTGACAGTCAAACCTCATGAAATTTGACCCACATCAACATTATGAACTCATATGAACCATTTGATCAAGTTTGGATCACAATTCCACAAGAAATTTGATCAGATCACCAAAAGGGCAAAATGGTCATTTTTAGGGTTTTGACTGCACAAAGGCAATTTTTTACTGTTTGACCTAACCAATGGAAAACCAAGCTCACATATGGACTCAATGACATTGTCTTGATCCATTCAACAAGTTCAAAAGATCTCAAATGCATATGATTGACAGATGAAGTTTTCAGTCAACTGATCAAAATTTGACTGTATACTAAAAAGTCAAACTTTGACTTTTTGGTCAAAATCAAGTGCCAAGGGTCATTTTTCATCAAGACATGTCAAATTATGAAACTTGTTCATCAAGAAACCCAAAAATGCAAATTAGGGTTTAAAATGGAAAATTTTCATAACTTAGAATTTTTCTAAGTTATAAAATTTTCTTATTTTTTCCTAACTTTGTACCATTTTTTCACTAAGATGAAAATGGATTCAAACAAAACTTGCAACATGAAAGTTGTAGTCCATCACAAAGTCTACAACTTTTATTCACAAAGTTTTCTCAAAAGAAGCTTGTATCTCAAGTTATGAATTTTGGAACAAGGGTACCTAAAACTTTTAACTTAGAGAAAATTTGCCATAATCTAGGCAGGATTTTGACCCATCTTCTTGGCCATTTTTCACATAGTTCCACTTGGAGTTTCAATTTGCATTACAAAGATGGATTGTATTACATTTTCCAAGATTTCCAAATTATCCAAGAACTCTTCAAACACCCTTGTGGTTAGAGAGAATCGAATTCTTGAAGTTGGCAAAAACTCACTTTTGTCCATGGCCAATACATGTTCATAACAACTTGCAATTCTGATCTAGCTAGCTTGGTTCAACATTACAGGCCTCAAAACCAATTTGTACTCCTTAATTTAATGCATATCCATTGTATTAAGGTTTTGTCTTGGTCATTAGGGCATTATACTTTAGTTTAAGCCTTAAAAGGAAAAAGCAACAATGCCATTTTTGCCTTAACTTCACTTTATGTCAATACCAAATCCTTGAGGCATGTGGCCAGATCTTTGAGGAAAAATCAAGTCCACTAATTCCAGTAACCAAGAACAAAAGTTGCAGCATGATAAGAGGGCTTGTACAGGGCTATAACATCATTTCCATTCTCTTGCTTCAAGTAGAAGAAAAGTGGCAAAACATAAGCAATCTCTCATATCTGTTAACACAAGCTTACAAGAACTTTGTGAACAAGTTCCATACATCCCAACAAGCCTAAAGCACGACCTTTTCATCACTAAAAACTCCTCATACTCAGAACCACTGTTTTTCTGCAAAACAGGGCAGGTTCTTCATTTTGCAAGCCACAACAAAATTTCATCGTGCGTTTTGTCCCAAGATAGTTCCAACACCTTCAATCAACTCACCTGAACTATCCCTGGCCCCCATTGCAAGCTGTAACACCTCTAACTCCCTTTTCCATTTTCATTTCAAAGTTCTGCAGGTTGAGTTCTATAGCACGATTCAATTTGTTTCAAAGCAAGCCAAGCATTGGAGAAGCTTCCTTGGACCTCATGCAAGCTCAACAAAAGCTCAAACACCATCGAAGGTTGCTACATTGTCCAGCTCGAAGTAAACTGAAATAGGTATTTCATGGACTTCTATCTCCCTATCTAGGAATGGTTAGGCTTAGGTTTGTGAATGAAAAATGTTGTACTCATAGCCCTGAAGCCATACATATGCTTAGTTTTCATTAACATTAATCGTGCTGAGAGAATTTCACTCATGAATTTTCTGAAAAAACTAGGTTAGAAATTAGGGTCAGAGAAATTCTCTCTGGTCTTTGAGAGTTAATCCAAGTTTTTTATATGGTTAGATTAGTTATTTGATTCTCTACAAGTTTCATGTTTTGAGTTTTGTCAAAAGATCAAAGAATCAGGAGATACAGGTTGGGGTAGCTAGCGCGTGTTTTTTCAAATTCTGTTGGACAGAGGAAGAAGATGAAGTAGCTGGGCTGGGCCTGGCTACTTCCTACTTTTGGCACCCCCACCTTCAGTTTCACACCCCATAGCCCATTTTCTTATATTTTGATATTTTTCCATTTTTATTTTCTTTTCTGACTTTAATATTTTATTTTCAAATATAAAAAATGATCCAAAAATATTTTTATAATTTTTTACATTTATTTGGTATTTACTATTATTATTACTAGCATTAAAACATTTTATATGTTTTTATATTATTTTGTTTAAATTTAAAAATAATGCAAATAAAACTTTTTATTTTTTATTTCTTAATTTTATTCACATTAAAATATTTTCTTGAATATATTTTATTTTTGTAAATATTTTATCTTGTTTTATACATATTTATTACTACCGCGATAGATGTGCACTTGCAGTCAAGATACCGTTAGACGCATTAGGTCGATCGCAGACACATCAAGTTTTTGGCGCCGTTGCCGGGGACTTTAGTTTAGTCACTAGTGTAATCTGAAAACAACGCTGTCTAGACTAAGGCAACTTTTTATATTTCCCTCTGTTGTATGCCAAACACTCGTTCTCAAAACGAGCCTTTGCATTTACAAATTAACGATATCGAGCGTTACTTAAGATTAAGACGCCGAATTCAAGAATACCGATCTCTCAACAATCTTCCTCCGACTAAAATTCCTGATATCCCGTTATCAGAATCTACCGAAGAATCGACACTGGCTGACATACCAAATCCGCCTCGCGCTCTTAAGGACTACGCAGTTCCTTCGCAAGCAGAGCCTCACAACAGCATTGTCGCCCCTGCTATCGCTCGAAACAATTTCGAGCTGAAACCTTCGCTTCTATCCGCCGTTCAGCAGAACCAATTTTCTGGATCTCCTACTAACGACCCTAACCTACATCTGTCAGTGTTTGTGCAGTACGCAGACACCGTAAAAGCGAATGGTGTAAACCCCGAGGCGATACGATTGCGCCTATTTCCTTTTTCTTTAAGAGACAGAGCCCGAGCCTGGCTCCAATCTCTTCCTTCAAATTCAATCACCACATGGGATGAACTGAAAAAAGTCTTCTTGGCTAGATATTTCCCACCAAGCAAAACTTCTATGCTTAGAGCTAACATCAACGGTTTTAGACAAAAAGATAACGAATCACTTTTCGAAGCATGGGAACGTTACAAGGATATGATTAGACTCTGTCCTCATCATGGTTTAGAAGAATGGCTAATCATTCATACGTTTTATAACGGTCTCTTGTATAACACAAGAATGACTATAGACGCCGCTGCTGGTGGCGCACTGATGGATAAACCATATGCCGAAGCAAATCAACTTATCGAAAGTATGGCCCAAAACCACTATCAATGGGGAAGCGAAAGAGCTAATGTGGAGAAATCCCAAACCAAAGGTGGAATGTCTAAAGTGAATATCCTGGACCAAGTCAATGCTAAAGTGGAAGCTCTTACCCAAAAGCTAGAAAACCTTACCACTACTCCTGCAGCTACCGTGGCTGCAGTTGTCCAAACTTGCGATCTATGTGGTCTTCAATCACATCTTGCTCCAGAATGCCCACTTCTAACAGGAGTTCCAGCTGAACAAGCAAATTACGTACAAGGGAACCCTTATAGCAATACCTATAACCCTGGCTGGAAAAATCATCCGAATTTTTCATACAAAAGTAACAATGCATTATACGCGCCTGGACAAGCTCCTGCCACACCACCCGGTTATCCAAAACTATCCCAAATCATCCTGGTAATGGACCTAATGCTCCTAGGAAATCTAACCTAGAAATCATGATAGAGCACTTCATTGCTTCCCAAGCTCAGACTAATAAAGACGTTATGAATCAAAATTTACATACTAATGAGCAGATAAAACAATTAACTAGCAAGGTTGATGCTTTAGCCACCCATAAAAAGATGCTTGAGACGCAAATTTCACAGGTAGCTCAACAACAAGCACCTACTGCAGCACCGGCTGGAATTTTTCCTGGTCAACCACAGCCCAACCCAAAAGGACATGCTAATGCTGTGATACTGAGAAGTGGAAAAGAACTCGACGGACCTGTTGACTCAAGACTAGAAAATCCAGCCATGTACCAAAAACAGAGCGAGCCGACTGAAAAAGCCAATGAACCTAGAGAAAAAGAAAAGGAAAGCGAAACGCAAGAGGCAGTGGAGCAAGAGAAGCCTTATGTACCTCCACCACCTTATAAACCACCAATCCCGTATCCTCAGAGACTTACAAATTCCAAAACGATGGGCCAATTCAAGAAATTCATTGAACTTCTGAAACAACTCAATATAACAATACCTTTTACATAAGCCATCACTCAGATGCCCTCGTACGCTAAATTTCTCAAGGAAATCCTATCCAACAAGAAAAAGATAGAAGATAACGAAACAGTTACACTCACTACCGAGTGTAGCGCGATCATTCAAAACAATATGCCTCCTAAGCTAAAAGACCCAGGTAGTTTCTCTATACCTTGTAATATTGGAAAATTTGTCATAGACAAAGCTCTATGTGACTTAGGAGCAAGCATTAGTGTCATGCCCTTATCTATCTGCAAAAAGCTAGAGATGGGAGAACTCAGACCCACGAAAATATCTGTCCAATTAGCCGACCGACCGGTTAAATACCCTGTAGGTATACTGGAAAACGTTCCAGTTAGAATAGGTCAATTCTATATCCCGACCAATTTCATCATCATGGACATAACCGAGGACTCAGTTACCCCTATCATACTAGGAAGACCCTTCCTAGCCACCACCGGAGCTATAATTGATGTAAAGAAGGGCAGACTAACGTTCGAAGTTGGGGAAGAAAAAGTGGAATTCATCCTTACTCAATTCTTACAAGCACCAGCCATGAACGACACATGTCATCTTATAGATGTCATAGACGAGTGCGTAAGGGAAATGGAAGCAGAACAGACAAAATATTCCTAGATAATGGAAATCCAAACCCCTCCAATATTCGAAAACGATGACAGTCTAAACGAAAGCTTAGCACTCACGCCCGATCATATGCCATGCACGAAGAACCCCAGTGTAGAATTGAAAATTTTACCTAAGAATCTAAGATACGAATTCCTTGATACCGAACACACGCGACCAGTAATAGTAAACTCCAACTTAGGAAAGCTCGAAACTGAAAAACTTTTGGGCGTCCTAAGAAGGTATCCAACCGCACTAGGGTATAACATATCTGATTTGAAAGGAATATGTCCTTTAATTTGTATGCACCGTATTTTGCTAGAAGAGGATTGTAAAACCTCTAGAGAACCTCAAAGAAGGATTAACCCGATTCTTAGCACTGTAGTCAGAGATGAAATTACAAAGCTTATGGAAGCTGGAATTATATACCCGATCTCTGATAGTAAGTGGGTGAGCCCAGTACACGTGGTGCCCAAGAAAGGAGGTATCACCGTTGTTAAGAACGCGAAAGGCGAACCAATAACTCAAAGAGTAGTCAATGGGCATAGAGTGTGTATAGATTATAGAAAACTAAACAAAGCCACTCGAAAAGACCATTTTCCTCTACCCTTCATAGATCAAATGCTAGAACGGTTAGCCAAACATTCCTATTTCTGCTATCTAGACGGTTACTCCGGATTCTTTCAAATCCCCATTCACCCTGACGATCAAGAAAAGACTACTTTCACGTGTCCGTATGGAACGTTCGCATATAGACGAATGCCCTTCGGATTGTGTAATGCCCCAGCTACCTTCCAACGATGTATGATGTCAATCTTTGCAGATTTTATAGACAACATCATGAAGGTGTTCATGGATGATTTCTCAGTGTGTGGGGGAAGTTTCGAAGGATGTATGTCAAACCTAGAGAAAGTCTTAGAAAGGTGCGTAAAAGTAAACCTCGTGCTCAATTGGGAAAAATGCCATTTCATTGTCCGAGAAGGAATCGTGCTAGGACATGTCATATCCAATAAAGGGATTGAAGTTGACAAAGCCAAAATAGAAGTCATAAAAGAACTCCGACCACCTAAGACCATTAGAGAAATACGAAGCTTTTTAGGACACGCCGGTTTTTACCGGCGATTCATTAAAGATTTCTCAAAAATTACTAAACCACTTACCGGTCTGTTAATGAAAGACGCTGAGTTCATATTCGATGATGATTGTCATAAAGCGTTTGAAACTCTAAAATCAGCCCTTATCACCGCACCAATCATGCAACCGCCCGATTGGAATTTACCCTTCGAAATCATGTGCGACGCGAGTGATTACGCCGTAGGCGCAGTTCTTGGATAGAGGAAAGACAAGAAACTACACGCTATTTACTACGCTAGCAGAATGCTAGACCAAGCCCAAATGAACTATGCCACGACTGAGAAAGAGCTATTAGCAGTCGTCTTCGCGCTTGACAAATTCCGTTCCTATCTAGTAAGAGAGAAAATCATCATCTACACGGACCACGCTGCTATAAGATATCTATTAAATAAGAAAGATGCAAAACCAAGGCTCCTCAGATGGATCCTTCTTTTGCAAGAATTTGACTTAGAAATTAAGGATAAAAAGGGGACCGAAAACGTCGTAGCGGATCACTTGTCAAGATTGGAAGATATAAAACCCGAACAAGTGCCGATTAACGACGATTTTCCATATGAGCAATTGATAGCCCAAATAAGGAACGACCTAGCTCATTTCAACCTAACCGAACCAAAACCCGAGGAAGCCGTAAAAGCAATCCATGCAACCATGGGACTGCCATGGTATGCTGACATAGTTAACTATCTAGCTGCAAACGCGCTCCCACCAGATCTTACTTACCAACAGAAAAAGAAATTCTTCCACGATCTCAAACACTACTATTGGGACGAGCCCTTACTGTTTAAAAGAGGACCAAACGGAATCTTCTGTCGATGCATACCCGAGGAAGAGATAGAAGATGTCATTTCCCACTGTCATTCATCTCCTTGCGGGGGACACGCAAGCACTTCCAAAACTTGTGCAAAGATCTTACAAGCTGGCCTATTCTGGCCTAATCTATGGAAAGATGTCCACATTGCTGTTAGAAATTGCGATCGGTGTCAACGCACCGGCAATATTTCAAGGCGCGATGAAATGCCTCAAAGGGGAATACTAGAGGTAGAAATCTTCGACGTATGGGGAATCGATTTCATGGGACCCTTCCCATCTTCTTTTGGAAACAAATATATACTCGTCGCGGTTGATTATGTCTCAAAATGGATCAAGGCCATAGCCTCTCCTACAAATGACACCCGAGTGGTAATCAAACTCTTTAGAAACATAATTTTTCCAAGATTCGGCGTACCGAGACTCGTCATCAGTGACGGTGGCTCCCATTTCATCTCAAAGATATTCGACAAATTACTTTTTAAGTATGGAGTAAAACATCGTATAGCGACACCATACCACCCACAAACCAGTGGACAAGTCGAAGTATCGAACAGAGAAATTAATCAGATCTTAGAAAAAACTGTAGCCACAACCAGGAAGGATTGGTCATCAAAGCTCAACGAAGCTTTATGGGCCTATAGGATGGCCTACAAGACCCCTATAGGAACTACACCCTTCAAGCTCGTATACGGAAAATCCTGTCACCTCCCAGTAGAATTAGAACACAAAGCGTATTGGGCAATTAAAACGCTCAACATGAACTACACTGCTGCGGGAGAAAAACGAGTCCTGGATTTAAATGAATTAGAAGAGTTAAGATTAGATGCTTACGAGAATGCTAAAATATACAAAGAAAGAACTAAAAAATGGCATGATAAGCGTTTAGCTAGGAAAGAATTTAGTGTGGGATATGTCGTGCTATTATTTAACTCAAGACTTAGGCTTTTCCCTGGTAAATTAAAATCTAGATGGTCAGGTCCGTATGAAATTACAAAAGTGTTTCCTAGCGGAGCGATAGAAATTAAGGGTAGAAATACTGACCCGTTTACAGTAAACGGGCAGCGGTTAAAAATATACAACAACATTGAAAATAGAGACTATACGAATAGTCTAAGACTTTTAAAATTACCCGATATTTCACCCGAATAATCTGCTGCTAGGCACTATGTCAGGCTTTTGACATTAAAAACAACGCTGAGTGGGAGGCAACCCACCTATTTGTTAATTGTTATTTATTATACTTTTCATTTCTGCATTTATTTCTATTTAAGTTTCATTTTCATTTTCTTTCTTCTGTTATAATTTTCATGAAAACTGCTGCTAATTTTAAAAATAATTTTACTTGCCACAGGATTTCTGAAAAGTTTTTGTTTCTCTTGTACCTTCTCTTCTGACTAGTTTCCCTAACAATAACCATGGAACCAAAGCCACATAATTTCTTAGAAACCACCTTTAGGGGTATAAACCAGAAAAGAAAATTCGAGGAATTATCTAAAAGAAACATTGGCATAACACTTTATCATGATGAACCCACTATGAATGCCCTAGGTATATTGGATAGTGTTATGTACTTGTTTAACCAGTTAGGGTGGGAAAAAGCCCTTATTAAGACTAGGTTTTCCACCTATCGTGAGCTCACCTTTGAATTTCTAAGCTCCCTAGTCAATTTACCAGAACACGGGAAAGGAACCCGTAAAGGATTCATAAGTTTCCGTCTCTTTGGCATTAATTTTGTTTACAATCATAAGGAACTAGCTGACCTGTTAGGATTCCCTAGCGGCCCTTTTGCCTTTTCCACTACCCAGGTTGAGCTGATGGATATTGAGCTAGACTACTTTTGGGGAACTTTGACTGGTAATTATCACCCTGATCCGGATAACATGGATAATGATGAAATTCATAATCCTGCTATCCGCTATTTCCATAAGATTCTAGCCCATACTGTATTTGGGAAAGAGGAGAACCAGACTGCAGTGTCTAAAGACGAGATATTTTTACTGTATTGTATGCACCAAGGCCACCCCGTTAATGTCGTACCCTTCCTGATGCAAACCTTTTACCGCATTATAGATAACCCTGATGAACCAATCATCATAGATGGCCTGGTCACAATGATTGCACATGCCCTCGGCCTAAGACACCAGCTGAATAGGTGCCCGCATTTTGGTACGATTCGTCCCATGAATTTTGCTTTCTGCTTTAACCGCCGTATGATAGCAAACCATGCTTACCCACCTTATGATCATCTGATAAGAGATGAAGTTGTAAACTTATTCACCCTTCCAAACCATAACAAAGTGAGTGTCCATAACCGTGACAACTGGCTTTATGAGCTAAACCCGCCCGACCAACCTCCTACACCTGAGACACCGCAAGATTACCAAATTTATGATGATATTATGTCTGATATGGGTGACCCCGAGACTCCTCCTGGTTATTACGAAAATGTCAACATGGCGGAAGCCCATGCAGCCCCTGAAACAACAACGAAGGATTATACTGATAACCTTAACAAAATTGCCACCACACTTAATACCTACCAGACTAACATTAATGGATTAAAAGATGAAATAAAAAGCATGCGTCTGGAAATAATGGGATTAACCGACATAACCTTGGAGCAATTTTATTACATTCATAATTCACTCGAAGAAATAAAAGCAAAGCTTGGATGAAGTCATGAACGGCAGCTACAGTTTTATATTTCATTTTGTTTTGTTTCTAGGAAGTTTCCAATTTCCGCACACTTTCAGTTTCGTTTTAAATGTAGAACAAATTTATCTTTATGTAATTTTTGAGTTTATTTTGTTGAACATGCAGTTTTATGAAATCATCGTTTCAGTTGTTTAATACTGGTTTGCTAGATTCCTCTGCACGAATTATAATGCTTTACATAAATTGCGAGTTTTTACTCTAATTGCTGATGGTGTGATTTTTGGAACATATATGCTTGCATTTTCTTGGTATACCATTGAATTTATATTGCTATTAAAATGCCTCTGTGTAGAGATAGAATGTTGCAGACTTGATACAGCACAGTCTGTTAAGAAATTGCACATTTTGCAGTTGTTACGACTGTCACAACCCTCTTACATTCGCCACACGCCTTTTAGCGTGTTACGATCGTCACCCCTGTGTTACGACTGTAACACGGGTTACATCAGTGACCCTTGTAGCAGACAGCAGCGCTTCTTCTGCAACCTTCCCTCTTTCTCCACTATTTCAAAACCTTCACACTCCCTCCATAAATCCCCACTCACACCACTTAACTCACCTTCATTCTCCATTAATTTTCATCCTTCCCAATATTTTCCCTCATCATTATCTCCATCTCACAACCGATACCTCACAAACTCCATCCCACAACCCAAACCCATTATCTCTAACGCTTTAGCATTCTAAAATGGAAAACATCAACCAACAAATCCCAGGCATCTACTTACGCGATGGTGAAGCAGGTGAAACCCAGCGCACGAGGTTCCTGCAGTTCCAACGCCGAGGCATCCATCCCACGAGGTTCGTCGACATTGACTGCCTCCGAGACCTCGGGTTACTTGAAAGTTTCCAACACCTCCTACAGAATGTCAACCTTTGGACCCTCTATAGCCAGCCCCAACCAACATACGAGAATCTCACCCTCGAGTTCCTCAGTTCATTCTGCTACATCACTCCGAATGGTCCAAGAAATAAACTTACCGGTGTGGTAAGGTTCTGCATCTTCGGCACCAAATACGACTTCTCTCAGAATGCATTCGGTCGCCTACTCGACTTCTGTACTGATGAAGGCGCTCACCTCCGTGTGCCTGACACCTTCCATGAGGAATCTTTTAACCTTTGGCATAGCCTGACCAACAATCGGGCTAACTCCTATGATCACCTCAATGCTACCCAAATCCATAACCCCGCCATTCGCTACTTCCATCGCATCTTATCCAACACCATTTTCGCAAGGGATAGTAACCACAAGCTTAACTCCAAAGAGTTGTTCTTCATGCAATGTGCGTTTACCAATCAGAAAATCAATGCCGCACCATTCCTCTTGGCCCATATTCATTCTATTTGCACTCGCGGCGGAAAACCCTTCTATTTCGGAGGGCTTGTCACTTATATTGCATTGGCCCTGAATCATGGCGACACCCTTGCCCATCTGCCCTCCAGAGCACCGGTCTTGCTTACCTTAGACCATTGCAAATCGGCTCATCTCATTCACCAACGGGACGACGGTCGGTTCCATCCAGTGATCCGTAACGTTGTTTATTCTAACATTGTTTTGCCTTGCAGGGACCGTATCGATCCGCATAACCGAGCCAATTGGCTATTTGATGCCCCTGACGGCCATGCTCCCGTGCACGATGCCCAGCCAGGTGCTCCAACTGACGAGATCCAGGAGGAATTGGACCGCGAAACACCTGCTCCTGAAATTCCTGAGTCCTCTTCTGCACCACCTCCCTTTACTATGGAGGACGTCCTCAGAGCCCTCCATCAGCAAAATCAGATGGTCGTAGCTCTTGAAAGAAAGCATCAGGAGCAGTATGACACTCTACATGCGCAAAACGTCCAAATCCTGAGCGGCCAGCGCAACGTCAACGAGAAGCTGGACGAGGTTTTCTCCGAGCTTAACGCCTTACGCATGGACGTCACTGCTCTTGGCTCGCATGATACCGACCTCGAGGCCACACCTACCCGACGCTCCTGCACCCGAAGCAGAGGCAGAGGCCACCAGTAGTTTTATTTTGTTTTTGTTTCTGTATTCCATTCATTTACTTTTCCGCCAGTTTTTCTATTTGTATTCCTTCCTCTCTTATATCATGCCATTGAGACAATGTCTGATATAGTGAGGGAGAGACGTTATATTTCCTTCATGTTGCAGTAAATGTATGGTTATTCTATGATATTTTCAAGTTTTTCAAGTTCTCCCCGTATTTTAAGCCATACCAAAAAAATTCTTTGCTCGCATAGCTCGACATACCTACCTTAAAGCGGAAACCTAGTTAGGAAGACGAGAACGAGTAAACAAAATCAATACGACTATGACACCGCTAACATCCTACCTATGCAACCCGTCTAAACAAAATGTTATATGTACACCTCGATTTTTAAGTTCTGAAGTAACCCCTAGTAGTTTATACTAGCAGTCAACACCGTCTGGACACAAACCACGTGGGGAGCCGATGAATATAAGTGTTTGATGCCTAATCTTCTCATCTCGATGCTAAACAAAGAAAATATTGTGCCAAAAGACAAAGATCGCATAGGAGACATAAGCATAAGAGAAGAAGTCCATTGTTGGTTGGTTCAGAGGTATCTGGTTCTGAACTTGGTAGGGCGTGCTACGGCTCGATCCCCCGCAACCTCCAATTTGGAAAAATCCAGGGTAACCACATCCGTGTACCAGACCCCGCGACAAAAATAGGATCAAAGTCACTAACCGGCTACTCCACTACGCGCGTGAAAAGACAAAGGGCTTAATGTGATTGCGCCAGAATGAAACCGGGCGAAAAAGCACGCGAGGATCGAGGTTTAAATATTACGAAACGATTAAGAGGTTTGTTAAGGTGGAAATACGCGACTCAAATGTGTCATTGGCATATCACTGACGTTTTACTCGAGTACCGACCGACTGACGATTGGTTTCCTGTGTTTTATCTTGAAAACAAAAGGTATGTCATGCACGTGCGCCTAGCGAACACTTGTCCGATTTTTTTACGACTATTTGCTTGAGGACAAGCAAAGGTTTAAGTATGGGAGGATTTGAAACGCAAAATCATATCATATATTTACCATAAAATTTATCTGTTTTATATCGTATTTACCCGATTAACTCTCGAATATTCCGAGTTCTGTATGGTTTTATGCAGGTACAACATATCTCAGCTCAAACTAAGAAGAAACGTGAAATGTGCGAGATTGAGGCCAAGACCAAAGAGAAAAGATAAATCTGTCAAGAAATCCATAATTGCTGCCATTACGGTCGTCACGCCCTTGCCACGACCGTAAGACGCTTCAGATGCGCGTTACGCTCGTCACGCCCCTGGCACGATCGTAACGCGCTATTTCATGCAAACTGCGCGTAACGCCCCAGCCACGCCCGTAACAAGCTTATAAGTGTTAAATTTTGAACGTGGTCAAGCAACAGAACGTGGTCAAGCAAAATGAAGTGGTCAAGCAAAGCATGCATACGTGCCTAAATTCTCTCCAACTTCCAAGGCCACTTTCTCCTCATTTTTCTCAGTAAAACCAAGAATCTAGGAACTCAGATATAATTCCAACCGTACTTTTATTCTCTATATATAGCTTAGACTTAGAAAGAAAAGGGAGGAGAGTTTTAGTTCACAAAAACCTTGCGGAAGCTCTGTCGATTTTTAATCTCGATTTTATTTCCGAATTTCGTCCATTTAAGTTTTCATTCCGACGTTCCAATCTTGTCGGCTTGTGGAAGAAGGATCTCGGATTTTATTGCTTTTCAGGTTTTTATTGTATTCGATATAATTGCAATTTTATTTATGTTATATTTCTATTCTTTATTTATGATGCATGCGCTATTGTTTTCTGAATTTATTTCCTGCTTTTTAATTCCGAGCATTATGAGTAGCTAAATACCCGTAGTCGGGGTGTGATGAAATAACCGAATAAATTAATGTTTTTCTAAGCTAAAACCTTAATCAACTTAATTTCTGGCCGTGACTTTTTACAATTAAAAATTAAGCTTTTTATTACGAGAGTAAAGAGAGTGAAATAGGGAGAAATCAAGACCACGAGAGTGTGAGGTTTTAACCGGATAGCTAAAGTTAGGCATTCGATTTAAATACAGCGAGAGCGCTTTAAAACGAATTAGACTTATTTAGTTTTCAAAAAGATGCTTTCTAAACACTTATGGACTAGCGAGAGCAGACATTTGGCTTTAGGAGTATGATCCGAGGTAAGACCACGAGAGTGTGAATCGAGGGTTTTTAAACTGATAAGTACTACAGAACAATTAAGTTAAATATTTTTATATGCTTAGGTACAACTTAATTCGCATAGGTTCAAATCATTACGCTCCGACCAATTTAATATTAATTCCCTTAATCCAATTTAGTTTCCCTTTAGTTTTAACCTTCTAAAAAACCAAACGTGACAATTTCCGCCTTAGCTAAACTAACCTGTTTTATAACACTAGAGTGATTACGAAGTCCCTGTGGGTTCGACATCTTTTTATTACTACCGCGATAGACTGTGCACTTGCAGTCAAGATACCGTTAGACACATTAGGTCGATCGCAGACACATCAAGTTTTTGGCGCCGTTGTCGGGGACTTTAGTTTAGTCACTAGTGTAATCTGAAAACAATGGTGTCTAGACTAAGGCAACTTTTTATATTTCCCTCTGTTGTATGCCAAACACTCGTTCTCAAAACGAGCCTTTGCATTTACAAATTAACGATATCGAGCGTTACTTAAGATTAAGACGCCGAATTCAAAAATACCGATCTCTCAACAATCTTCCTCCGACTAAAATTCCTGATATCCCGTTATCAGAATCTACTGAAGAATCGACAATGGCTGACATACCAAATCCGCCTCGTGCTCTTAAGGACTACGCAGTTCCTTCCAAGTAGAGCCTAACAACAGCATTGCCGCCCCTGCTATCGCTCGAAACGATTTCAAGCTGAAACCTTCGCTTCTATCCGCCGTTCAGCAGAACCAATTTTCTGGATCTCCTACTAACGACCCTAACCTACATCTGTCAGTGTTTGTGCAGTACGCAGACACCGTAAAAGCGAATGGTGTAAACCCTGAGGCGATACGATTGCGCCTATTTCCTTTTTCTTTAAGAGACAGAGCCCGACCCTGGCTCCAATCTCTTCCTTCAAATTCAATCACCACATGGGATGAATTGAAAAAAGTCTTCTTGGCTAGATATTTCCCACCAAACAAAACTGCTATGCTTAGAGCTAACATCAACGGTTTTAGACAAAAAGATAAAGAATCACTTTTCGAAGCATGGGAATGTTACAAGGATATGATTAGACTCTGTCCTCATCATGGTTTAGAAGAATGGCTAATCATTCATACGTTTTATAACGGTCTCTTGTATAACACAAGAATGACTATAGACGCCGCTGCTGGTGGCGCACTGATGGATAAACCATATGCCGAATCAAATCAACTTATCGAAAGTATGGCCCAAAACCACTATCAATGGGGAAGCGAAAGAGCTAATGTGGAGAAATCCCAAACCAAAGGTGGAATGTCTAAAGTGAATATCCTGGACCAAGTCAATGCTAAAGTGGAAGCTCTTACCCAAAAGCTAGAAAACCATACCACTACTCCTGCAGCTACCGTGGCTGCAGTTGTCCAAACTTGCGATCTATGTGGTCTTCAATCACATCTTGCTCCAGAATGCCCACTTCTAACAGGAGTTCCAGCTGAACAAGCAAATTACGTACAAGGGAACCCTTATAGCAATACCTATAACCCTGGCTGGAAAAATCATCCGAATTTTTCATACAAAAGTAACAATGCATTATACGCGCCTGGACAAGCTCCTGCCACACCACCCGGTTATCCAAAAGCTATCCCAAATCATCCTGGTAATGGACCTAATGCTCCTAGGAAATCTAACCTAGAAATCATGATAGAGCACTTCATTGCTTCCCAAGCTCAGACTAATAAAGACGTTATGAATCAAAATTTACATACTAATGAGCAGATAAAACAATTAACTAGCAAGGTTGATGCTTTAGCCACCCATAACAAGATGCTTGAGACGCAAATTTCACAGGTAGCTCAACAACAAGCACCTACTGCAGCACCGGCTGGAATTTTTCCTGGTCAACCACAGCCCAACCCAAAAGGACATGCTAATGCTGTGATACTGAGAAGTGGAAAAGAACTCGACGGACCTGTTGACTCAAGACTAGAAAATCCAGCCATGTACCAAAAACAGAGCGAGCCTACTGAAAAAGCCAATGAACCTAGAGAAAAAGAAAAGGAAAGAGAAACGCAAGAGGCAGTGGAGCAAGAGAAGCCTTATGTACCTCCACCACCTTATAAACCACCAATCCCGTATCCTCAGAGACTTACAAATTCCAAAACGATGGGCCAATCCAAGAAATTCGTTGAACTTCTGAAACAACTCAATATAACAATACCTTTTACAGAAGCCATCACTCAGATGCCCTCGTACGCTAAATTTCTCAAGGAAATCCTATCCAACAAGAAAAAGATAGAAGATAACGAAACAGTTACACTCACTGTCGAGTGTAGCGCGATCATTCAAAACAATATGCCTCCTAAGCTAAAAGACCCAGGTAGTTTCTCTATACCTTGTAATATTGGAAAATTTGTCATAGACAAAGCTCTATGTGACTTAGGAGCAAGCATTAGTGTCATGCCCTTATCTATCTGCAAAAAGCTAGAGATGGGAGAACTCAGACCCACGAAAATGTCCGTCCAATTAGCCGACCGATCGGTTAAATACCCTGTAGGTATACTGGAAAACGTTCCAGTTAGAATAGGTCAATTCTATATCCCGACCGATTTCATCATCATGGACATAACCGAGGACTCAGTTACCCCTATCATACTAGGAAGACCCTTCCTAGCCACCGCCGGAGCTATAATTAATGTAAAGAAGGGCAGACTAACGTTCGAAGTTGGGGAAGAAAAAGTGGAATTCATCCTTACTCAATTCTTACAAGCACCAGCCATGAACGACACATGTCATCTTATAGATGTCATAGACGAGTGCGTAAGGGAAATGGAAGCATAACAGATAAAATATTCCGAGATAATGGAAATCCAAACCCCTCCAATATTCGAAAACAATGACAGTCTAAACGAAAGCTTAGCACTCACGCCCGATCATATGCCATGCACAAAGAACCCCAGTGTAGAATTGAAAATTTTACCTAAGAATCTAAGATACGAATTCCTTGATACCGAACACACGCGACCAGTAATAGTAAACTCCAACTTAGGAAAGCTCGAAACTGAAAAACTTTTGGGCGTCCTAAGAAGGTATCCAACCGCACTAGGGTATAACATATCTGATTTGAAAGGAATATGTCCTTTAATTTGTATGCACCGTATTTTGCTAGAAGAGGATTGTAAAACCTCTAGAGAACCTCAAAGAAGGATTAACCCGATTCTTAGCACTGTAGTCAGAGATGAAATTACAAAGCTTATGGAAGCTGGAATTATATACCCGATCTCTGATAGTAAGTGGGTGAGCCCAGTACACGTGGTGCCCAAGAAAGGAGGTATCACCGTTGTTAAGAACGCGAAAGGCGAACCAATAACTCAAAGAGTAGTCAATGGGCATAGAGTGTGTATAAATTATAGAAAACTAAACAAAGCCACTCGAAAAGACCATTTTCCTCTACCCTTCATAGATCAAATGCTAGAACGGTTAGCCAAACATTCCTATTTCTGCTATCTAGACGGTTACTCCGGATTCTTTCAAATCCCCATTCACCCTGACGATCAAGAAAAGACTACTTTCACGTGTCCGTATGGAACGTTCGCATATAGACGAATGCCCTTCGGATTGTGTAATGCCCCAGCTACCTTCCAACGATGTATGATGTCAATCTTTGCAGATTTTATAGACAACATCATGAAGGTGTTCATGGATGATTTCTCAGTGTGTGGGGGAAGTTTCGAAGGATGTATGTCAAACCTAGAGAAAGTCTTAGAAAGGTGCGTAAAAGTAAACCTCGTGCTCAATTGGGAAAAATGCCATTTCATTGTCCGAGAAGGAATCGTGCTAGGACATGTCATATCCAATAAAGGGATTGAAGTTGACAAAGCCAAAATAGAAGTCATAAAAGAACTCCGACCACCTAAGACCATTAGAGAAATACGAAGCTTTTTAGGACACGCCGGTTTTTACCGGCGATTCATTAAAGATTTCTCAAAAATTACTAAACCACTTACCGGTCTGTTAATGAAAGACGCTGAGTTCATATTCGATGATGATTGTCATAAAGCGTTTGAAACTCTAAAATCAGCCCTTATCACCGCACCAATCATGCAACCGCCCGATTGGAATTTACCCTTCGAAATCATGTGCGACGCGAGTGATTACGCCGTAGGCGCAGTTCTTGGATAGAGGAAAGACAAGAAACTACACGCTATTTACTACGCTAGCAGAATGCTAGACCAAGCCCAAATGAACTATGCCACGACTGAGAAAGAGCTATTAGCAGTCGTCTTCGCGCTTGACAAATTCCGTTCCTATCTAGTAAGAGAGAAAATCATCATCTACACGGACCACGCTGCTATAAGATATCTATTAAATAAGAAAGATGCAAAACCAAGGCTCCTCAGATGGATCCTTCTTTTGCAAGAATTTGACTTAGAAATTAAGGATAAAAAGGGGACCGAAAACGTCGTAGCGGATCACTTGTCAAGATTGGAAGATATAAAACCCGAACAAGTGCCGATTAACGACGATTTTCCATATGAGCAATTGATAGCCCAAATAAGGAACGACCTAGCTCATTTCAACCTAACCGAACCAAAACCCGAGGAAGCCGTAAAAGCAATCCATGCAACCATGGGACTGCCATGGTATGCTGACATAGTTAACTATCTAGCTGCAAACGCGCTCCCACCAGATCTTACTTACCAACAGAAAAAGAAATTCTTCCACGATCTCAAACACTACTATTGGGACGAGCCCTTACTGTTTAAAAGAGGACCAAACGGAATCTTCTGTCGATGCATACCCGAGGAAGAGATAGAAGATGTCATTTCCCACTGTCATTCATCTCCTTGCGGGGGACACGCAAGCACTTCCAAAACTTGTGCAAAGATCTTACAAGCTGGCCTATTCTGGCCTAATCTATGGAAAGATGTCCACATTGCTGTTAGAAATTGCGATCGGTGTCAACGCACCGGCAATATTTCAAGGCGCGATGAAATGCCTCAAAGGGGAATACTAGAGGTAGAAATCTTCGACGTATGGGGAATCGATTTCATGGGACCCTTCCCATCTTCTTTTGGAAACAAATATATACTCGTCGCGGTTGATTATGTCTCAAAATGGATCAAGGCCATAGCCTCTCCTACAAATGACACCCGAGTGGTAATCAAACTCTTTAGAAACATAATTTTTCCAAGATTCGGCGTACCGAGACTCATCATCAGTGACGGTGGCTCCCATTTCATCTCAAAGATATTCGACAAATTACTTTTTAAGTATGGAGTAAAACATCGTATAGCGACACCATACCACCCACAAACCAGTGGACAAGTCGAAGTATCGAACAGAGAAATTAATCAGATCTTAGAAAAAACTGTAGCCACAACCAGGAAGGATTGGTCATCAAAGCTCAACGAAGCTTTATGGGCCTATAGGATGGCCTACAAGACCCCTATAGGAACTACACCCTTCAAGCTCGTATACGGAAAATCCTGTCACCTCCCAGTAGAATTAGAACACAAAGCGTATTGGGCAATTAAAACGCTCAACATGAACTACACTGCTGCGGGAGAAAAACGAGTCCTGGATTTAAATGAATTAGAAGAGTTAAGATTAGATGCTTACGAGAATGCTAAAATATACAAAGAAAGAACTAAAAAATGGCATGATAAGCGTTTAGCTAGGAAAGAATTTAGTGTGGGATATGTCGTGCTATTATTTAACTCAAGACTTAGGCTTTTCCCTGGTAAATTAAAATCTAGATGGTCAGGTCCGTATGAAATTACAAAAGTGTTTCCTAGCGGAGCGATAGAAATTAAGGGTAGAAATACTGACCCGTTTACAGTAAACGGGCAGCGGTTAAAAATATACAACAACATTGAAAATAGAGACTATACGAATAGTCTAAGACTTTTAAAATTACCCGATATTTCACCCGAATAATATGCTGCTAGGCACTATGTCAGGCTTTTGACATTAAAAACAACGCTGAGTGGGAGGCAACCCACCTATTTGTTAATTGTTATTTATTATACTTTTCATTTCTGCATTTATTTCTATTTAAGTTTCATTTTCATTTTCTTTCTTCTGTTATAATTTTCATGAAAACTGCTGCTAATTTTAAAAATAATTTTACTTGCCACAGGATTTCTGAAAAGTTTTTGTTTCTCTTGTACCTTCTCTTCTGACTAGTTTCCCTAACAATAACCATGGAACCAAAGCCACATAATTTCTTAGAAACCACCTTTAGGGGTATAAACCAGAAAAGAAAATTCGAGGAATTATCTAAAAGAAACATTGGCATAACACTTTATCATGATGAACCCACTATGAATGCCCTAGGTATATTGGATAGTGTTATGTACTTGTTTAACCAGTTAGGGTGGGAAAAAGCCCTTATTAAGACTAGGTTTGCCACCTATCGTGAGCTCACCTTTGAATTTCTAAGCTCCCTAGTCAATTTACGAGAACACGGGAAAGGAACCCGTAAAGGATTCATAAGTTTCCGTCTCTTTGGCATTAATTTTGTTTACAATCATAAGGAACTAGCTGACCTGTTAGGATTCCCTAGCGGCCCTTTTGCCTTTTCCACTACCCAGGTTGAGCTGATGGATATTGAGCTAGACTACTTTTGGGGAACTTTGACTGGTAATTATCACCCTGATCCGGATAACATGGATAATGATGAAATTCATAATCCTGCTATCCGCTATTTCCATAAGATTCTAGCCCATATTGTATTTGGGAAAGAGGAGAACCAGACTGCAGTGTCTAAAGACGAGATATTTTTACTGTATTGTATGCACCAAGGCCACCCCGTTAATGTCGTACCCTTCCTGATGCAAACCTTTTACCGCATTATAGATAACCCTGATGAACCAATCATCATAGATGGCCTGGTCACAATGATTGCACATGCCCTCGGCCTAAGACACCAGCTGAATAGGTGCCCGCATTTTGGTACGATTCGTCCCATGAATTTTGCTTTCTGCTTTAACCGCCGTAT
Source organism: Vicia faba (assembly GCA_948472305.1). Taxonomy (NCBI): domain Eukaryota; kingdom Viridiplantae; phylum Streptophyta; class Magnoliopsida; order Fabales; family Fabaceae; genus Vicia; species Vicia faba. The sequence goes on along the minus strand of OX451736.1, from coordinate 1,576,699,188 downwards.
GATAGCAAACCATGCTTACCCACCTTATGATCATCTGATAAGAGATGAAGTTGTAAACTTATTCACCCTTCCAAACCATAACAAAGTGAGTGTCCATAACCGTGACAACTGGCTTTATGAGCTAAACCCGCCCGACCAACCTCCTACACCTGAGACACCGCAAGATTACCAAATTTATGATGATATTATGTCTGATATGGGTGACCCCGAGACTCCTCCTGGTTATTACGAAAATGTCAACATGGCGGAAGCCCATGCATCCCCTGAAACAACAACGAAGGATTATACTGATAACCTTAACAAAATTGCCACCACACTTAATACCTACCAGACTAACATTAATGGATTAAAAGATGAAATAAAAAGCATGCGTCTGGAAATAATGGGATTAACCGACATAACCGTGGAGCAATTTTATTACATTCATAATTCACTCGAAGAAATAAAAGCAAAGCTTGGATGAAGTCATGAACGGCAGCTACAGTTTTATATTTCATTTTGTTTTGTTTCTAGGAAGTTTCCAATTTCCGCACACTTTCAGTTTCGTTTTAAATGTAGAACAAATTTATCTTTATGTAATTTTTGAGTTTATTTTGTTGAACATGCAGTTTTATGAAATCATCGTTTCAGTTGTTTAATACTGGTTTGCTAGATTCCTCTGCACGAATTATAATGCTTTACATAAATTGCGAGTTTTTACTCTAATTGCTGATGGTGTGATTTTTGGAACATATATGCTTGCATTTTCTTGGTATACCATTGAATTTATATTGCTATTAAAATGCCTCTGTGTAGAGATAGAATGTTGCAGACTTGATACAGCACAGTCTGTTAAGAAATTGCACATTTTGCAGTTGTTACGACTGTCACAACCCTCTTACATTCGCCACACGCCTTTTAGCGTGTTACGATCGTCACCCCTGTGTTACGACTGTAACACGGGTTACATCAGTGACCCTTGTAGCAGACAGCAGCGCTTCTTCTGCAACCTTCCCTCTTTCTCCACTATTTCAAAACCTTCACACTCCCTCCATAAATCCCCACTCACACCACTTAACTCACCTTCATTCTCCATTAATTTTCATCCTTCCCAATATTTTCCCTCATCATTATCTCCATCTCACAACCGATACCTCACAAACTCCATCCCACAACCCAAACCCATTATCTCTAACGCTTTAGCATTCTAAAATGGAAAACATCAACCAACAAATCCCAGGCATCTACTTACGCGATGGTGAAGCAGGTGAAACCCAGCGCACGAGGTTCCTGCAGTTCCAACGCCGAGGCATCAATCCCACGAGGTTCGTCGACATTGACTGCCTCCGAGACCTCGGGTTACTTGAAAGTTTCCAACACCTCCTACAGAATGTCAACCTTTGGACCCTCTATAGCCAGCCCCAACCAACATACGAGAATCTCACCCTCGAGTTCCTCAGTTCATTCTGCTACATCACTCCGAATGGTCCAAGAAATCAACTTACCGGTGTGGTAAGGTTCTGCATCTTCGGCACCGAATACGACTTCTCTCAGAATGCATTCGGTCGCCTACTCGACTTCTGTACTGATGAAGGCGCTCACCTCCGTGTGCCTGACACCTTCCATGAGGAATCTTTTAACCTTTGGCATAGCCTAACCAACAATCGGGCTAACTCCTATGATCACCTCAATGCTACCCAAATCCATAACCCCGCCATTCGCTACTTCCATCGCATCTTATCCAACACCATTTTCGCAAGGGATAGTAACCACAAGCTTAACTCCAAAGAGTTGTTCTTCATGCAATGTGCGTTTACCAATCAGAAAATCAATGTCGCACCATTCCTCTTGGCCCATATTCATTCTATTTGCACTCGCGGCGGAAAACCCTTCTATTTCGGAGGGCTTGTCACTTATATTGCATTGGCCCTGAATCATGGCGACACCCTTGCCCATCTGCCCTCCAGAGCACCGGTCTTGCTTACCTTAGACCATTGCAAATCGGCTCATCTCATTCACCAACGGGACGACGGTCGGTTCCATCCAGTGATCCGTAACGTTGTTTATTCTAACATTGTTTTGCCTTGCAGGGACCGTATCGATCCGCATAACCGAGCCAATTGGCTATTTGATGCCCCTGACGGCCATGCTCCCGTGCACGATGCCCAGCCAGGTGCTCCAACTGACGAGATCCAGGAGGAATTGGACCGCGAAACACCTGCTCCTGACATTCCTGAGTCCTCTTCTGCACCACCTCCCTTTACTATGGAGGACGTCCTCAGAGCCCTCCATCAGCAAAATCAGATGGTTGTAGCTCTTGAAAGAAAGCATCAGGAGCAGTATGACACTCTACATGCGCAAAACGTCCAAATCCTGAGCGGCCAGCGCAACGTCAACGAGAAGCTGGACGAGGTTTTCTCCGAGCTTAACGCCTTACGCATGGACGTCACTGCTCTTGGCTCGCATGATACCGACCTCGAGGCCACACCTACCCGACGCTCCTGCACCCGAAGCAGAGGCAGAGGCCACCAGTAGTTTTATTTTGTTTTTGTTTCTGTATTCCATTCATTTACTTTTCCGCCAGTTTTTCTATTTGTATTCCTTCCTCTCTTATATCATGCCATTGAGACAATGTCTGATATAGTGAGGGAGAGACGTTATATTTCCTTCATGTTGCAGTAAATTTATGGTTATTCTATGATATTTTCAAGTTTTTCAAGTTCTCCCCGTATTTTAAGCCATACCAAAAAAATTCTTTGCTCGCATAGCTCGACATACCTACCTTAAAGCGGAAACCTAGTTAGGAAGACGAGAACGAGTAAACAAAATCAATACGACTATGACACCGCTAACATCCTACTTATGCAACCCGTCTAAACAAAATGTTATATGTACACCTCGATTTTTAAGTTCTGAAGTAACCCCTAGTAGTTTATACTAGCAGTCAACACCGTCTGGACACAAACCACGTGGGGAGCCGATGAATATAAGTGTTTGATGCCTAATCTTCTCATCTCGATGCTAAACAAAGAAAATATTGTGCCAAAAGACAAAGATCGCATAGGAGACATAAGCATAAGAGAAGAAGTCCATTGTTGGTTGGTTAAGAGGTATCTGGTTCTGAACTTGGTAGGGCGTGCTACGGCTCGATCCCCCGCAACCTCCAATTTGGAAAAATCCAGGGTAACCACATCCGTGTACCAGACCCCGCGACAAAAATAGGATCAAAGTCACTAACCGGCTACTCCACTACGCGCGTGAAAAGACAAAGGGCTTAATGTGATTGCGCCAGAATGAAACCAGGCGAAAAAGCACGCGAGGATCGAGGTTTAAGTATTACGAAACGATTAAGAGGTTTGTTAAGGTGGAAATACGCGACTCAAATGTGTCATTGGCATATCACTGACGTTTTACTCGAGTACCGACCGACTGACGATTGGTTTCCTGTGTTTTATCTTGAAAACAAAAGGTATGTCATGCACGTGCGCCTAGCGAACACTTGTCCGATTTTTTTACGACTATTTGCTTGAGGACAAGCAAAGGTGTAAGTATGGGAGGATTTGAAACGCAAAATCATATCATATATTTACCATAAAATTTATCTGTTTTATGTCGTATTTACCCGATTAACTCTCGAATATTCCGAGTTCTGTATGGTTTTATGCAGGTACAACATATCTCAGCTCAAACTAAGAAGAAACGTGAAATGTGCGAGATTGAGGCCAAGACCAAAGAGAAAAGATAAATCTGTCAAGAAATCCATAATTGCTGCCATTACGGTCGTCACGCCCTTGCCACGACCGTAAGACGCTTCAGATGCGCGTTACGCTCGTCACGCCCCTGGCACGATCGTAACGCGCTATTTCATGCAAACTGCGCGTAACGCCCCAGCCACGCCCGTAACAAGCTTATAAGTGTTAAATTTTGAACGTGGTCAAGCAACAGAACGTGGTCAAGCAAAATGAAGTGGTCAAGCAAAGCATGCATACGTGCCTAAATTCTCTCCAACTTCCAAGGCCACTTTCTCCTCATTTTTCTCAGTAAAACCAAGAATCTAGGAACTCAGATATAATTCCAACCGTACTTTTATTCTCTATATATAGCTTAGACTTAGAAAGAAAAGGGAGGAGAGTTTTAGTTCACAAAAACCTTGCGGAAGCTCTGCCGATTTTTAATCTCGATTTTATTTCCGAATTTCGTCCATTTAAGTTTTCATTCCGACGTTCCAATCTTGTCGGCTTGTGGAAGAAGGATCTCGGATTTTATTGCTTTTCAGGTTTTTATTGTATTCGATATAATTGCAATTTTATTTATGTTATATTTCTATTCTTTATTTATGATGCATGCGCTATTGTTTTCTGAATTTATTTCCTGCTTTTTAATTCCGAGCATTATGAGTAGCTAAATACCCGTAGTCGGGGTGTGATGAAATAACCGAATAAATTAATGTTTTTCTAAGCTAAAACCTTAATCAACTTAATTTCTGGCCGTGACTTTTTATAATTAAAAATTAAGCTTTTTATTACGAGAGTAAAGAGAGTGAAATAGGGAGAAATCAAGACCACGAGAGTGTGAGGTTTTAACCGGATAGCTAAAGTTAGGCATTCGATTTAAATACAGCGAGAGCGCTTTAAAACGAATTAGACTTATTTAGTTTTCAAAAAGATGCTTTCTAAACACTTATGGACTAGCGAGAGCAGACATTTGGCTTTAGGAGTATGATCCGAGGTAAGACCACGAGAGTGTGAATCGAGGGTTTTTAAACTGATAAGTACTACAGAACAATTAAGTTAAATATTTTTATATGCTTAGGTACAACTTAATTCGCATAGGTTCAAATCATTACGCTCCGACCAATTTAATATTAATTCCCTTAATCCAATTTAGTTTCCCTTTAGTTTTAACCTTCTAAAAAACCAAACGTGACAATTTTCGCCTTAGCTAAACTAACCTGTTTTATAACACTAGAGTGATTACGAAGTCCCTGTGGGTTCGACATCTTTTTATTACTACCGCGATAGACTGTGCACTTGCAGTCAAGATACCGTTAGACACATTAGGTCGATCGCAGACACATCAAGTTTTTGGCGCCGTTGTCGGGGACTTTAGTTTAGTCACTAGTGTAATCTGAAAACAATGTTGTCTAGACTAAGGCAACTTTTTATATTTCCCTCTGTTGTATGCCAAACACTCGTTCTCAAAACGAGCCTTTGCATTTACAAATTAACGATATCGAGCGTTACTTAAGATTAAGACGCCGAATTCAAGAATACCGATCTCTCAACAATCTTCCTCCGACTAAAATTCCTGATATCCCGTTATCAGAATCTACTGAAGAATCGACAATGGCTGACATACCAAATCCGCCTCGTGCTCTTAAGGACTACGCAGTTCCTTCCAAGTAGAGCCTAACAACAGCATTGCCGCCCCTGCTATCGCTCGAAACGATTTCAAGCTGAAACCTTCGCTTCTATCCGCCGTTCAGCAGAACCAATTTTCTGGATCTCCTACTAACGACCCTAACCTACATCTGTCAGTGTTTGTGCAGTACGCAGACACCGTAAAAGCGAATGGTGTAAACCCTGAGGCGATACGATTGCGCCTATTTCCTTTTTCTTTAAGAGACAGAGCCCGACCAATTTAATATTAATTCCCTTAATCGAATTTAGTTTCCCTTTAGTTTTCACCTTCTAAAAAACCAAACGTGACAATTTCCGCCTTAGCTAAACTAACCTGTTTTATAACACTAGAGTGATTACGAAGTCCCTGTGGGTTCGACATCTTTTTATTACTACCGCGATAGACTGTGCACTTGCAGTCAAGATACCGTTAGACACATTAGGTCGATCGCAGACACATCACTATTCCGAAGCATTGCGAATATCATCTGACTACGTGAATTACATTTGACCCTGCTTTTATATCTGAAGTTTATTTTACTGTACTTTACTTTCTTGCATGCTAAATTCCCTGTTTAATATTAACTTAGCTAAACACCATAACAATAGGAAACGATAGATTGACGATTGGTCTCTGTGGATCGATAGTCTTTTATATTACTCTGACGCGATTCGTACACTTGCGAATACACCGCATCAAGTTTTTGGCGCCGTTGCTGGGGAGCAATTTTGTCAAATTTCTCACCCTATAGTCGCACCGTCTAGACTAAGTTTTACAGTCCGGTTAATGCGAAGATCTCGCAGCACTGGAACCTTATTCAATCCTTTAGCAGAACCTGAACGTTACATCCATTTTCTCCGTAGAATTAGAAAAACTATGGCCGAGAATCGTAACCAAAGACCCCTTAAGGAATTTTCCCAACCATCAGATGAGGAACCTAGTTCAAGTATCGTAAACCCAGCTATAACCACAAATAATTTCGAACTAAAACCCTCATTTCTACAATTGGTGCAACAAAACCAATTCGGTGGTCTCGCTACTGAGAACCCGAATCAACACTTGAAAACTTTTATACAATTAGCAGACACTTTAAAATGCAATGGTGCTTCGCCTAAGGCAATACGACTAAGATTATTCCCTTTTTCCCTCAGAGATAAAGCACGAGATTGGTTAGATTCCCTTCCACCCAATTCAATAACAACCTGGGAAGACCTTAGGAGAGTATTTCTCGCAAGATATTTTCTGCCCAGCAAAACTGCTGTCCTTAGAAACCAAATCACTAGATTTAACCAAAACCTGGGAGAATCACTTTTTGAAGCTTGGGAGAGATATAAGGACCTATTAAGAGCCTGTCCACACCATGGCTTAGAACAATGGCTAATCATCCACACCTTCTATAATGGACTCCATTACAACAAAAAGATGTTTATCGATGTTGCCGCTGGTGGCGCATTGATGAATAAACCTTACCTAGAAGCATGTGCTCTCATTGAGGACATGGCCCAAAACCATTACCAATGGGGGACAGAACGAGCTATGGTAGAGAAAAAGGAGACCCAAGGAGGAAAACATGAGATAAGTTCTCTAGACATGATGCAAGCTAAAATGGATGCTTTTGCCTTAAAAGTTCAAAACATGTCTCAAAACCCTAATATTGTAGCCGCAATAGCTTCCGAATGCGAACTCTGTGGGACCCAAGGACATCAACCTGCGGAATGTAACTTGTTGAATGAGCCTTGCTCAGACCAAGTAAATTACACCCAAGGAAACCCATTTTCAAACACTTAGAACCCCAGATGGAGGAATCACCCAAACTTTTCTTATAAAAACAATAGACCAATACAAAACTATGCACCTCCGAGACCTACAGGTTTCCAAGCCCAAAGACCAAATCAACCTATGCAAGTTGTGGCACCCAAACCAAACCTTGAGAAAATCATGGAAAATTTCATTTCAGGTCAAACCCAGCAAAACAAAGAGTTCCTAAATCAGAATATTCATGTAAGCAAACTAATCACGCAATTAAGAACTAAGGTTGATCAGATAATTACGCATAACAAGATGATTGAAACCCAGATCTCGCAGATAACCCAAACATAAGCCCCACAAACTACACCTGGAGGACAATTCCCTGGACAACCTCAACCAAATCCTAAAGGGCGAGCTAATGCCATTTCCTTATGAAGTGGGACTACTTACGATGGACCCAAGAATCCAGCCATGAGTACACACTCACAACCTAAGACAAATGTTTTGCCTACAGACCAAGTGGAGGAACCAGAGGAACCCGAAAAGCAAAAAGAACCAGAATTAAAAGATAAAACTAATAAATGACCACCCCTTATAAACCCCCAGTCCCATTTCCGCAAATACTTAAACTTGACAATCAATACCAGAGATTCGTTAAAGTTATAGAAAAACTCCATGTAGAGATTCCTTTCACCGAAGCCATCACTCAGATACCATCTTATGCTAAATTCCTAAAAGACATCCTGACCAACAAGCGTAGACTTGATGATCCCAAACCTATCGAATGCAATTTTATTTTAGAAAATAAACTTTCCAAGAAAGAAAAGGATCCAGGAAGTTTTTCCATTCCTTGTATCTTAGGAAATCATACTATTGACAAAGCCTTCTTAGATCTAGGAGCTAGTGTCAGCCTTATGCCTTTAGCAGTTTGTAGAAATTTAAACTTAGAAGAATTGCAGCCGACTAAAATGTCTCTCCAGCTGGCTGATAGATCAGTTAAGTATCCTATAGGCATACTTGAAGACATACCAGTTAAGATCGGTCAGCTATATATCCCAACTGATTTTGTGGTTATGGATATTAAAGAAGACGAAGAAATTCCAATCCTCTTAGGTAGACCATTCCTATCAACAGCCGGAGCCATAATTGATGTTAAGAAAGGAAAATTAACATTTGAGATGGGTGATGAGAAGATATAATTTATTCTTTCAAAGTTCTTAATGGCACCAGTCATAGGAGATGCTTGTTATGCCATCGACGTCATTGACGAGTGTATATTGGAACTTAAGAGAGAGGAATCTAACAAAAATATTAAGTTACCTTCGACCCCCATTATGGAGGATGATGGATTTAAAGGTTTAGAACCTTACATCGATGACGACCTCTGTGAATGTTTATCGCTTACTCCCGATCCCATGCCTTGCCCTTTGAAACCATCTTTAGAACTGAAGGAACTTCCCAAGAACCTCAGATACGAATTCTTAGATAAAGAGATGAATCGTCCTGTTATAGTTAACGCTATTTTAAGTCAAGACCAGACAACTCGACTCTTAGAGATCTTACGAAAATATCCCTCATCTTTAGGGTATAACATCTCCGATTTAAAAGGAATAAGTCCATCGGTGTGCATGCACCGGATCTTGTTAGAGGAAAACTCAAAACCCTCAAGAGAACATCATAGAAGAATAAACCCTATAATGAGCGATGTTGTTAAAAGAGAAGTTCTTAAGTTACTAGAGGCTGGTATAATTTACCAAATATCAGATAGTAATTGGGTGAGCCCTATGCATGTAGTGCCAAAGAAAGGAGGCATCACAGTCATAGAAAATGAGAAAGGTGAGCATATTGCTAAACGAATAGAAGGAGGTTGGTGTATGTGTATAGATTATAGAAAATTAAACAAAGCAACCAGGAAGGATCATTTCCCTCTTCCATTTATAGATCAAATGCTCAAACGTCTAGCCAGACACTCGCACTTTTGTTATCTAGATGGATACTCAGGATTTTTACAAATACCTATTCACCCTGAGGATCAAGAGAAAACAACCTTTACATGTCCTTATGGAAAGTTCGCCTATAAACGAATGCCCTTCGAACTCTGTAATGCCCCTGCCTGTTTTCAACGTTGTATGATGTCTATATTTTCATATTACCTAGATGGAATAATGGAAGTTTTCATGGACGATTTCTCGGTGTGTGGATTCAATTTTAAAGATTGTCTCTCCAACCTCAAAAAAATCCTTGAAAGATGTGTAGAGGTGAACCTAGTGCTAAACTGGGAAAAATGTCATTTTATGGTTAATGAAGGTTTAGTATTAGGACACATTGTCTCTTAAAGAGGCATTGAGGTCGATAGAGCCAAAATTGAAGTTATAGAAAACCTCAGCCCATCTAAAACCATTAGGGAGATTAGAAGTTTTCTTGGACATGTTGGTTTTTATCGGCGTTTTATAAAAGACTTCTCTAAAATAACAAAACCTTTGACTAATCTTCTAATGAAGGACGTTGAATTTGTTTTCAACAAGAAATGCCTCGAAGCTTTTAAATTTTTGAAACAAGCACTGATTTCAGCTCCGATCATGCAACCCCCAGATTGGACACAACCTTTTGAAATCATGTGCGACGCCAGCGATTATGCAGTTGGTGCTATTCTAGGACAACGAAAAGATAAGAAATTACATGTTATATATTATGCTAGTAGAACCCTAGATACCTTCCAGCTCAACTATGCAACAACAGAGAAAGAATTACTGGCAGTAATTTTTGCGATAGATAAGTTTAGGTCCTACCTAGTTGGAGCAAAGATCATTGTTTACACTGATCATGCTGCCATACGTTATCTATTAAATAAAAAGGACCCTAAACCTAGATTACTTAGATGGAACATGTTACTCCAAGAGTTTGGTCTAGATATTAAGGATAAGAAAGGAACAAAGAATGTTGTCACTGGCCACCTCTCTAGATTAGAACACTTAAAAACTGACTTATTGCCTATAAATGATGATTTCACCTATGACAAACTTATAGCTAAGACTGATGATTTCGAGCCTTACAGAGATAAAGATTTTGAAAAAATTGCACTAATGAAGAGCGTACCTTGCTACGCTGATTTTGTAAACTACCTAGCTGCAGATATCATACCCCCTTATCTAAATTACCAATAGAAAAAGAAGTTCTTCAAATATGTTAAACATTTCTACTGGGATGAACTGTTCCTATTCAAGAGAGGAATAAATAATATTTTCAGGAATTGTGTCCCAGAAGAGGAAATAGAAGACATCATCATACACTGTCATTCTGCACCTTATGGTGGACATACAGGTATATCTAAGACGCGCGCCAATATTCTTCAAGCAGGCCTCTATTGGCCAACTTTATGGCGCGATGTTCATGCCTACATTGTCAAGTGCGACCGGTGCTAACGCATTGGGAACATATCGAGACGTGAAGAGATGCCAATGAGGAATATCCAAGAAGTTGAACTCTTTGATGTTTGGGGTATAGACTTTATGGGATCATTTCCACCTTCAATGGGAAATAGGTACATTTTGGTAGCTGTGGACTACGTGTCTAAATGGATTGAAGCTATTGCATCACCCACAAACGACACAAGAGTGGTAGTCAAGTTATTTAAGAATATCATTTTTTTGAGGTTTGGAACACCCCGTATCGTTATAAGTGATAGAGGATCACATTTCATATCAGGAATCTTTGATAATCTCTTGAGTAGGTATAGAGTAAAGCACAGAGTAGAAACACCTTATCACCCACGGACTAACGGCCAAGTAGAAGTGTCTAACAAGGAGATTAAACAAATCTTAGAAAAAAGCGTTTCAATTTCCAGAAAAGATTGGTCTCAGAAGTTGCATGAAGCACTATGGACCTACAGAACAGCTTTTAAAACCCCTATTGGAACAACCCCTTACCAATTAGTCTATGGAAAATCTTGTCATTTACCCTTCGAGTTAGAGCATAAAGCCTATTGGGCCATTAAGACCCTGAATTTGGAATATTTGAATGTTGGTGAAAAGCGCATCCTTGACATTTATAAATTGGAGGAATTCCGCCAGTCTGCCTATGAGAATGCTATAATATATAGAGAAAGAACCAAAACTTGGCATGACAGAAGAATTGTAAAGAAAGATTTCAATATAGGTGACCTTATTCTCCTTTTCAATTCCAGGTTGCGACTTTTCCTGGCAAGCTACGTTCAAGATGGACTGGTCCTTTTGAGGTCTCTAGAATCCTAAGATCTGGAGCAATCGAGATCAAGAATAATTCTTGTAGCCCATTCATCGTCAATGGGCAGAGGTTGAAGCACTACGAAGGAGGTGACATTCCCACCAACTACTCCAGCCACACTCTGATTGATCCACCAGTACCAGTTTCCGATATATGAAGTTTACTCATCAAGCTAACGACGTTAAACAAGCGCTGCATGGGAGGCAACCCATGAGTTTATTTTTATTTTTTGCATTTATTTACTTTTTTTAATCAAATTTTATTTTTATGTTTATACTAACAGTTGCAAAATTTATGATTTCAGGCATCACATGCTAGCCGTCTTTGCTAACTACATTTTTCAGGATGGAGCATTTCGATGACATGCATGTTTCCTTCCGAGATGGCACTCAGAGACAACGTTATGCGGTCATTTCACAACGACCCATGGCACCGACCAGATATCCAGACCAGATTTGCATGGAAGCTCTTGGCTTTGAAGCCAATATCAAGTATCTATGAAACCAGCTAAAGTGGGACGAGTATGCAGATGACCTAAATGTGACCTACAGGAACCTCACCTTAGAATTCCTCAGGTCATTCGAGTTTGAGCCCTATAATGGCTAGGATGGATATCTCACTTTCAGACTATTCGGGATAGAATAATGTTTTACCCAGAGGGAGTTTGGCGACTTGCTAGGCTTCCAGACCACACCTGATGCTATACCTGAGCTACCAGTTGGCTATTTCATTCCTAGGGACATAGAGAAATTCTAGAGAGATATTACTGCTGGAGGGAGCCTTGATCCTTCCACTCAGTTATCCCCTGTTATTCACAACCCCGCTTTCAGGTATTTTCAGATGGTTATTGCTCACACTTTCCTAGGGAAAGCCGACACTGATACCCATGTTAGAAAGGAGGATATCTTTTTCCTCTACTGTGCGACCCAGTCTCGCCCTGTAGCCTGTGGAAATTTTCTACTGTGGAATCTCACGATGACTTCTAAGTCTGCTGAAGGTATCCTCCATGTGGGAGGGACGGTGACTCAGATTGCTTCTGCTTTGGGTCATACAAGTAAGTGTTATCAGCTCCAAAATCCTCCAATATTTTCCATGGTCCTAATATGTTCTCAAGATCATCCATGTCAAGTTGCATGCCTTACACAAGAAGTTTGCTCAGTCAACTGCTCAGATGCTTGAAAATCAATTGTATTAGGTCAAAAGTCAACTATGACCCACATACAGTTAAACTTCAAGATTTTTGGTCAACATCAACATTTTGAAGTGATATCCATCATTTGATCAATGGTTGATCATGATTCCTCAAGGAATGCTCCTAATTCATCAAAACTCAAAAGTTGCTAAATTAGGATTTCTCAGGAAAAGTCAACCAAACTTTGCCAAGCATAACTTTCTCATACATTATCAGAAATTTCTCATCCAAGGCTCATTTTGAAGAGAATCCAATTTCCTACAACTCATCTTCATCCCTCAAGTTCAAAAAATGCACTCATAAAAAGATGTGAATTTCTACATTATAGGTCCTTTTGAAAAGTCACTAAAAACACCTTTTGGGTCAAATCTCCTTACATGAACATGGAAGACCCAATTGAGATGAAACCAAAAGGATTGTTTAGGGGACATCCTGAGCTTTCCAAAAAGTCCAAGAACACCTCTCTAGGGTTAAAATTGGAATAGATATGTATTATCAAAGTTGGCTATTTTGGAAAATTGCCAAAAGTCAAATATGCTCAAAAGTGCATTTTTTGTCAAATGGGCCTAGCTTTTCATGATTGAATCTTGTTGAAGACATGGTCCACGACCCAAATCAGCATCCATATATTATTTTCTCTATTTATTTATTTTATTTTGATTTTTACTTATTAAAAGTTAAATTAAATCAAATAAATTGCAAAAAATATAAAAGATTGATTTTTTGATCTGATTTTTGTTAGAATCAAATCTAATCAAGCTAGCCTAATCAGATCGAATCAGATCAAGGAAAATTGAGGCAAAAATAACATGATTAGGATGGTTTTGGAAAGATATCATATAGCAAACAAATCACATTCAATTTCCATGATTCAAAAAGATTCAGTATGTTTTTGTTGCCCTAATTCACTCTATTACATATACACAACGCAACCAAGGCAAAAGAACAAGGACTGCAGTCGTGTGAGCTGAAGAACAACACTCAAATTTTGGACAAAAAATGTGGATCTGATTTCTAACCTAGGGGACGATTCAAGGCCATTCAAAGCTTCTAATCACTTCCTGGACATCACCTGAACCTAACATGATCAATTGCAAGCCTTCCCAAGCCCATAGTCGCTCCTAGTAAACCCACGGTTTGCACATACAATCTTGATTTAAATCTTACAATTTACGCATGATTAACCACTTTTAAGCATAGCATTGTATTTGTATCATCATTTGGAATGTTTTGGTTCAATTAATTTTGTGTTTTGATGATTGTTTCGCTAATTGCCATTGCTAGGGTTTAGGGGGTCGTTTTAGTGTTTCTCTGTACAGGTTAAATTGGACCAAGAAAATAGTGCCATGATACTCGTGAGATCAAGACGAGTTAATTGGTATAGCTAGAATTAATTTATCATGCGTCTTATGAATTTTTGAAGCTTGCATGTTTATAGCTATGAAGTTTTGTCTGTAGGTAAAAGACTGAAACCAAAAATGATACATCTGGGAATAAGATGAAGGTGTGGTGTTATACCCCAAAATTTTCCCTCCCATATTTCTCAAGACATTTCAAGAATAACCTCCAAGTTGCTCAAGAGACCCAAAATTCGACTGTGCTAGGGAAAAAGTCAACTGTGACCTACAAATAGTCAAACCTCAAGATTTTTTGTCAACATTCTCATTTTGAAGTATAATTCATCATTTGATCAAGGTTTGATCATTATTCATCAAGGATCTCTCAAGATTCATCAAGATTTAAAAGTTGCTAATTTAGGGTTTTGTAGGAAAAGTCAACTCAACTTTGACCAAGCATAACTTTCTCATACTTTATGAAAAATGACCCATCCAAAGCTCATTTTGAAGAGGATACAATTTCCTACAATCCATATTCACACCCCAAGATCAAGAAATGCACTCACAAGAAGTTACAAATTTGGACATTATAGGTCATTTTTGAAAGTCAACAAAAACACCTTTTTTTCCAAAGCTTATAACTTGATCATGGAATATCCAAATTAGATGATACCAAAAGGGTTGATTAGAGGACATCTCAAGGTTTCTAAAAAGTCCAAGAACACCTCCAAAAGTTCAAAATTGAGGAAGTTATGCATTGTTGAAGTTGGGAATTTTTCCAAAAGTGCCAAAAGTCAATTATCCTAAAAACTCCAATGTTTGAGAAAAGGGCCCACTTTTTTCCACTTGATATGATCTTGTCACACCACACACGTGTCCTATCTTCAATTTCATGACCAATAATTTATTCTTCAATGCACATGGATTCAAGCCCAAAGATTAAACCTAATTCACTCTATAACACTTGTACAAGCCAGACATATCAAGAACACGACCTGAGGCTGCCCAAAATCAAGAAACAAAAACTGAAAAAGTGTGAAAAAGTTTGAGATTAAAATCTTGGTTAGAGCTCGATTCAGTCCAAAATCTCAACGTAGCTTCCTTGCCTGACATCCAGTGGAGCTAAAGCAATCAAAACCAAGCCTTGAGACCTCCTGAATTGCGTTGTAAGTGCCCACGAACATATCCCTGTACATGGAATCGTGTATCTGTTTTCTTGCATCCTTTTTCCATTTTTTTTGTATAATCATGCTTGCCATTCAATTTCCAGCATTTCTACATTATTTGATTTTATTTTTATGGCCTCTAACGTGATACCCGAACCTAGGGTTTCCATTCTTTGTTTTTTAGGCCTTTTTTATACAGGCAAAATCAAGGTAAACCATGGCCATAGTTGTGTTCAGGGAAGAGAGACGAACACAGTGATGTCCTCCATTTGCATTTAGGTCGCCTATAACTCATGTTAGGATGGCCCTAGGGATTTAGCTGCAGATGAAAATCCGCAGGTAAATAACCAGGGATTTGTTGAAGAAGACAACCACGCGTCCTCTCCCAGTTGGGTAGTTCATAACAGCGCGCCACTTTTTATTTTATTTTTAGCATATTAATTAATTTTCCTATATAATATTTGTTTTGTGTTCTAATAACAAAGAAGCAAGTCAGCTGGGTTGGCAAGCGCGCTAGTGGAAAACCCCTTGGGACCTGGGTTCGAATCCCAAGTCCCCCAATACCTTTGTGTAATTTTTATTCAGGTACTCTCATGCAACGCTCAAGATGTAGTCTACCATATGCCTCATAGATCTAGGCGCCAGATGGCCTTCAAGCCAAATCTGAAGGCCAGGATTGAAGGTTCACCATGAACTCTAGTCAACAAGCGCATAGGGAGTTGGAAAAGTCAAAGCAGACTTGGACGTTTTGGGCTTGGAATTGCCAGATTTACCTCCAGATTGGGCCTAGTACCCCCCTTGGTTATTTCTTTTCTTTTAATATTTTGTTTATTTGCTTGTTTTATTTTTATTATTTTTAATTAATTACTAACCAAATAATTAATATTTTTTTCTTAATAAAAATAGGAAAATAAAAAAATATTATTTTTATTTATTAAAACTAATTTCATTATTTTATTTTTGTAAATAATATTAATCAATTAATTTAGTTTTAAATAGGTTTAATTTTTAACATTTTTTGCAATAAATTAAAACTAATGTAGAATTATGTTTTTAATTAACTTTTAATCATTTTTATTTTATTTCCTTAAATATAAAAAAAAAATATTTTCGTTAATTAATTAATTTAATTATTAACTTAGGTTTAATTTAATTTAATTCAAAAATAACCAAAAAAAAATATGCTTTCTTTCAAAAAGGGTCAAAACCCTAAAAAATACGCCGATTTAATTTTCTTGCACGCGATCCATTTATTTCCAATATTGTAATTGCTTCCAGAATGTAATAGCTTTTAATTAGGACTTTAATTATTTATCGCTTTATTCTACTTTCCGCAATTTAAATTAAAGGGTTTGTTTTTGGCGATGTAAATACCCGACGCCTTGTAATAGTTTAGATTTAATTTCCGCAATTTAAATTTCGCAACTATTAACTGTTAGATGTTTGATAAATAGGGAATACATGACAAGATCAAATCTTTAACCTAAAATCAACATAGCTCACCTGTGATATGGTGGGAGAACTGACTTGAGTTTTGCGTTTGTTTTCGCAAATGTTTCGGTTGAGCAAGAGTCGCCACCGACTTTTTATTTTATCCTAAGGAAAGGTTAAAAAGCACAGCAAAAACCTTTGAGATGTTTTCTTGGGTTCGGGGAGTAGATTATAGAAAGGGAAGGTATTAACACCCTTTCTATCCATGGTTATCCATGGGCTCTTAGTTACTTGCTTAGATCGACTTGCCTTGATTTTCAATTGTTTGAAATGGTGCTTTGTGCGTGGTTTTGAAAATGTTTTGAAAAAGATGCCTTGTCTAGGCAACCCTTGTAACAATTCTTTACTCGAATGTTTTACAAAAGGTGTTTGTCTTTTTGAAAAGATGTTTCAAGGTTTTTGAAAGTTGTTTTGAAAGTGTAGTGATGTGTGGTTTGAAAAATAGGCAAGTGTTTTTATTTTGCAAGTTGACAAGTACTCAAGAGCCATCTACCCTAAAGTTCTCAAAGATTTTTGCTATGTTTTAACCCTTTTTAACAATTTTGTTCCACCATTGCATTTGGTGGACAATCTTGTGTTAGGATGTTAACGGGACGGGCGCGGGTCATCGTTTTAGACCATGATTGCAATGGTGCCAAGTATCTTTGGGCAATTTTTCTTTAAGGGACTTGATCATTTTTAGGCAACTTTCGAAAGCGTCATCGAGGGACTATGATCATTTGAATTGTTTTGCTTTGCCCAAAGAGACCTAACATGCAATATGGCCCATTATTGAAGGAAACAAGTGGAATACCCTAGGGGTGCAAGTGTGATTAGTGTTGTCCATTTTCATGCTTATTTATCTTGAATTTAGGTCAAACTATTTTTTGGTTAATTGATTTGCATACAAACCCTAATTCTAACATGGCATAATTAGAAAGCTTTAAAGTGCGAAAAATAGAGTTCCTAAGTTATTACAACACAATATATGGGAAGGGGGTACAAATGTTCAAATGGGGGTATTTTGACAAGAATTAAAACCCTAGACTATTACATCAAACTTGGAATTTTGCAAGGTATTTATTTACACAATATTCAAATAGAAATAAGATAAATATGCAAAATGCAAAAAAGGTTTTTCATATGTATGTAAAAAGTCTTTATCATGTATCAAATAAATAAAAATTAAAATTAATGTATTTTTGGTATTTTTATGGATCTAGGGTAAAACCCTAATTTTATAAATAAAAGTATTTATTATATAATATATGTAATATTTATTAATTATGTACAAAAAATAAATGAAAAGAAAGTATATGGAAGAAAAAAAAAGTAATTTTTAAGTTAAATATTAGTAAAAAAATAAAATGTATTATTTTATTATGTTTTTAACCTAAATGTATTAATAAATACCTAAATATTTATAATATTTACTTAATACTAAATATATGCAAAAATATTAATATTTAATATTTAATAAACAATATATTTTTTTATAAAAATGTTTTTTTAAGATAAAAATAAAACAAGAATCAGAAAATAAAAGTATTTGAATTATTTTTAATATTCTTAAATAAAAGGTATTTATGTGTTTATTTATATACAAATATCAAGTTAAAACAAATAAATGCTTAATAAATACAAAAAATGGTTTGAAAAATATTTTTAATATTTTAATGTTATGAGAAAAAATAAATAAGTCAGAAACAACAAGAAAAAGTCAAAAAATGATCAAAATAAGCACAATGGGCCAAGGGGGTTCAAAAGTAAAAACAAGGTGCAAATAGGAAGTCAAACTCAGGCTCAGCCCAAGAAGACTTTGTCTTCAACCTCAGAACCTGTTTGAATCAACAAAAACGCGCGTTTTCCTATCTCCAGATTCCTTGATTTTTAGCACAAACTCACAACACAAGAAATGAAGAGCATCAAACCACGATTCTGGACATATAAAGAACTCATCTTAACTCTCAGAAATGAGAGAGAATTTCTTCTCCCCCAATTCCTGACCTAGTTTTTATTCAATGTTCAGACTTAAAATTCTCTAAGCACACATAACATAAATGAAAACTAATGATATGGGCATGCTCAGGGCTATGAATGTGACATAATTTCTTCACAAATCTAAACCTAACTATGCCTGGATAGAGAAATAAGAGTTCATGAACTTACCTGTTCAGTTGGAAACGTGTGCAACAATGGAGATTCTTACAAGGCAAGGTAATGATTTGTATAGCTTCCTTGATGTCCCAGGATGCTATTCCAACCTTTAGTTTGCTTCAAAACCAAGTGAATCGTGTTATGGTACTTCAACTGCAAAACAGAAAATATGAAAATGGTGATGTTAGCTAGGGGTGTTACAGGTCGTGTTTAGGGCTTGGAACAGTTTCAAGGGATGGCGTGGGATGTGTTTGAAGTGTTTTTGGTCAAGGTGCACGAGGGAAATGAGCTATGGAAGTCCAACTGCAGCTTATGCCCTGTTTTTGCAGTTTTATGGTGTTTCTGTGTTTGATAAGGTATTGGAAGTGGTTGGCTTGTGTTTCAGCTTAGGTTTGATGTTTAGAAAGTGTTCACAATCTTTGCTTAAGCTCTTGTTGACAGGAATGAGAGTTGGGCGTTGTTATGTCAAATTTCTTCTTACTTAAGCAACAAAATGCCAAGTTGTGTTTTAGACTGATGGAGGCCCCCAATCTATGCTGCATACATTAGTCTTGGTCAGTGTGTTATGCTCCTTGACTTGTGCTTCATAGATATGCTTTGGTACTTCTTGGATTTGCTTTTGACATAAAGCCATACCTTTTCAAAAATGGATAATTTGTTTTTTCTATTTTAAGACTAAACCTTCATGTAATGCTTAAACCCATAATGCAAGGCTTGAACACAAAGGGTTTGCATTTAATTATTGAGTGCAAATGGGATATAGGACCTGTAATCAAGTTGTGCAAGCTGATTTGAAAAATTGCACAAGTTATGAACATGTACATGGCCATGAATCAAAGTGACTTTTTCCCAACTTGCCAAATTCGATTCTCCCTAACCATAAGGTTGTTTGATGAGTTCTTGGACATTTTGGAAAGCTTGGAATGTGTACTAAAATCCATCTTTGTAATGCAAATTGAAATTCCAAGTGGAAGTATGTGAAAAGTGGTCTTGAAGTTAGGCAAAAATCCTGCCTAAAATTGGTCAAAATTTCTCTAAGTTAAGAATGGTTTGGTACCCTTTTTCCAAAAATTGTAACTTGAGCTACAAGCTTATTTTGAGGAAACTTTGTGAATCAAAGTTGTAGGTTTTGCAATGGACTACAACTTTCATGTTTTGACTTTTGCTTGAATCCAAATGAATCTTGGTGAGAAAGTGGGACAAAGTTAGGAAAAAATTAGGGTTTTTCATAACTTAGAAAAATTCTAAGTTATGAAAAATCTTCATTTCAAACCCTAATTTGTGATTCTTGATTTCTTGATGAACAAGTTTCATGGTTTGGCATGTCTTGATGAAAAATGAATCTTGACACTTGATTTTGACCAAAAAGTTAAAGTTTGACTTTTCAGTATACAGTCAAAAATTGATCAATTGACTGGAAAATTCAACTGTCAATCTTGTGCATTTGGGATCTTTTGAACTTGTTGAGCATGTCAGGACAATTCCATTGGGTCCTTGAGTCCATATGTGAGCTTGGTTTGCCATTGGCTTGGTCAAACAGTCAAAAATTGCCTTTGTGCAGTCAAAACCCTAAAAATGACCATTTTGCCCTTTTGGTGACCTGATCAAATTTCTTGTGGAATTGTGATCCAAACTTGATCAAATGGTCCACATGAGTTCAATATGTTGATGTGGGTCAAAAATCATGAGTTTTGACAGTCAATTGGCCATAGTTGACTTTTTCCCCAATACAGTTGATTTCTAGGTCAACTGTCCAATTGACTGGGCAAAGGTTGGAATCAAGGCTTGAAACTTGGTATGGGTAAACTTGGGAGTCCAACATGAAGCATGAAACTCATCTTAGGCATTTTAGGTCAAAACAACTTTGTGCAAACACAAACCCTAATTTGGGTCAACAATGCTAGGAGAAGTCTTGAGCAGAGGAAACCCTAACTAGATCTTGAGCTCCAAGGGCCTTGTGATGAGAAAATATTGAGAAAATGGGAGGGAAAATTTTGGGGTACAACAGTTGCCCCTGTTCAATCTTCTTGAATCCGAAGAGTTAGATTGGCAAGTTTGCCTTTCGCGACTCGAGGGTAAAAGGAGATTGGACACTAGAGTGCCCTTAAATTTGCACTCGTCAAAGCAATGGATGTGGGAATGGGCTTAGAGATGCCATTTGGAGATGGGCCTAAAGATGCCATCTGGAAGGGTGACAGAATCTTGCCGGGGATGGGCTTAAAGATGCCATCTGGAATGAGTATCGGAAAGGTGTCCATGTTTAGGACCATCTCTGAACTGGGGGTCTGAATAAGCAATAGATTGACATCCGTATCTGGAGGCATCCGTAAACTGTTTTCAAAAGTTGAGAAGAGTCTGAGCAAGCGATAGATTAACATCCGTTGTTGGGAGGAATCCGTAAACTGTTTTCAGAAGTTGAGAAGAGTCTGAACAAGCGATAGATTAACATCCGTTGTTGGGAAGAATCCATAAACTGTTTTCAAAAATTGCATCTGAACAAGTGATAGATTAACATCCGTTGTTGGGAAGAATCCATAAACTGTTTTCAGAAGTCTTGAGAAGAATCTGAACAAGCGATAGGTTAACATCCGTTACTGGAGAACCCGTGAACTGTTTTCAGAAGTCTTGAAGTTGAATAATCAATAAAGCAGCATCCATTGTTGGGAAGCGTCCGTAAACTGTTTTCAAAAATTGCATCTGAACAAGTGATAGATTAACATCCGTTGTTGGGAAGAATCAATAAACTGTTTTCAGAAGTCTTGAGAAGAATCTGAACAAGCGATAGGTTAACATCCGTTACTGGAGAATCCGTGAACTGTTTTCAGAAGTCTTGAAGTTGAATAAGCAATAGAGCAGCATCCGTTGTTGGGAAGCGTCCGTAAACTGTTTTCAAAAATTGCATCTGAACAAGTGATAGATTAACATCCGTTGTTGGGAAGAATCCATAAACTGTTTTCAGAAGTCTTGAGAAGAATCTGAACAAGCAATAGGTTAACATCCGTTATTGGAGAACCCGTGAACTGTTTTCAGAATTCTTGAAGGCGGAGGAGGAACCGGTGTAGGGTTTCCTGATGATGAGTTCGTGTAAAACTGCATCTGGATGCATCTGGAATAAGCATCAGAATGTTGCCATGTCTGGGTCACATCTGAACTATTTCTAGAAAGAATCTCGGAAGATAATGATTTTTGTCTGTCGACTGATCTTACCTGAAAAGGTGAAGAGTTAGTTATATGCAATGTCATGATGCATGATGCAATGTATATTATATGATATGAATGTAAATGAATGTGCATGTAAGCTGGAGAGCTGTCTTGTGGAGGATAAATGAATCTTAGATGGTTGAAGGTAAAAGCATCTTGACTGCTTCCGGGAAGAATAATTCCTTGGATGTCGCTGGGGAATACCAGATCTTCAATCGTTGAGGGACCTTAGGACCACTGCGGGGAATTGGAATTTCCTTGGTGACTTGCAGGGTAAGAGAATTTCTGATGATTTCTATCGGGGAGTTCAGAACCTGATAGACTCATGATGGGAAGGTAGGGCTGGGCATCCTCAGCTTGGTGGGAAGTATCTCTGTGGGGAAAAGGTTCACTAGCTTCGTTCAGTTGGGGATACTGACACTTGACTCTGAGGGGAATCGAGTTTTGAAAGGTTCTTTGACGGGAGAAATCAGTATCGGGAGAGTTTTTTTTCCTGATGAGGATCCTGAAGTCTGACTCTGTTTAGGGAATTAAGTTCTGACTGAGGAAATTGGATTTCAAATCTGCTCGTGATTTCCTTTGAAAGGGCGTCGAGATATCCAACCGTACCTTCAACTTACTAGTAATCACTCTTTCTTGATTCATAAGGAAATGATTATGTTCAAATGCATACGCCTATTTAACAAAACATTGGACGTTTCTCAAATAAAACATAAGTGCAAAAGAAAAGAGAAAAGGAACGACGCAAATTTCTGGAAAAGTATTTGTATTAACTTTCTATGAGTATATTTGTACAAAGGAGACAATCATCCTAGTAAGAGGATTTCGTCGTAAATATTGAAAAATTTATAAAAAAGAAAGATGGCTATGTGAAATAATTCCATGGGATTCCATTCCGCTATAGCCTTCACAACTCTGAATATCTGTCCATTCAATGCTTCGTCTGCCGATGGCTGGATTGATCAGAAGCTTGGAACTGGTTGATGAAGAGATTGTCTTTAAAGTGATCCGACGAGACATAGTCATACGCTTTAATTCCCTAACTTTTTCCTGAACCGCCCTTTCGGATTTTCAATCCACCGGGAAACCCCTTTTTGCCCAAGCCGCCTTTTCGGGTTTTCAACTTGCCGGGTGTACAGATTTCTTTTTATTTTTATCCCTAACTTTTGCCTGAACCGCTCTTTCGGGTTTTCGGTTCACCGGGATGCCCATTTTTGCCCAAGCCGCCCTTTCGGGTTTTCGACTTGTCGGGTTATTTTATGCGTAGTATCTTTTGACTATGTCTGCGTTCGCAGGGTGCGGCAAATCGTCGCCGTCCATGGTGGTCAGAATCATTGCACCACCAGAAAATATGCTCTTGATCATAAATGGTCCTTCGTATTTAGGAGTCCATTTTCCCCTGGGATCACTTTGCGGCAAGATAATCCGCTTGATTACGAGATCTCCGACTTGATATACCTGACGTCTGACTTTCTTGTTGAAGGCCTTGATCATCCGCTTTTGATACATCTGACCATGGCATACAGCAGCGAGTCGCTTCTCGTCGATCAAATTGAGTTGATCAAGTTGGGTCTGAATCCAATCGTCTTCATTCAAACCTGCGTCCTTCATAATCCTTAGAGAAGGAATCTGAACTTCCATAGGCAGGACAGCTTCCATGCCATATACCAAAGAAAATGGGGTTGCCCCGGTTGAAGTACGTGCCGTCGTACGGTATCCATGTAGAGCAAACGGTAACATCTCATGCCAGTCTTTGTAAGTGACTGTCATTTTCTGAATGATCTTCTTAATGTTTTTGTTCGCAGCTTCAATAGCACCGTTCATCTTCGGCCGATAGGGAGATGAATTGTGATGATAAATCTTGAACTGTTTGCACAATGCGGTGATCATCGTGTTATTCAGATTTGTACCGTTGTCTGTGATGATCCTGTCTGGAACACCATACCAGCATATGAGATTTTTCTTGATGAAGCGGGCAACCACATTTTTAGTAACAGAGGCGAAGGAAGCTGCTTCGACCCATTTGGTGAAATAGTCAATGGCAACCAGGATGAAACAATGTCCGTTGGATGCCGTGGGCTTGATCTCTCCAATCATGTCAATGCCCCACATTGCAAATGGCCACGGAGCTGTCAAAACATTGAGAGGAACCGGAGGGATATGGACCTTGTCAGCATAGACTTGACACTTGTGGCAAGTACGGGAATGTTGATGGCAGTCAGCTTCCATAGTAGACCAGTAATAGCCTGCCCTTAGGATCTTCTTAGCCATTGTATGCCCGCTCAAGTGAGTGCCAAATGTGTCGATGTGTATCTCGGTCGTTATCCCAGTTGAGTTTAAACATGGATGACATTGTAGCTAGAGCATCTGTTAGCTGATTCTCTTCTCGCGGGAAATGCTCGAAGGTAATTTGCTCGAAATGAGGCAACAATGTCAAGACAAGTTCTTTGTATGGGATAAGATTAGGATGCTTGGTATCCCACTCTCCTTTGATTTGACTGATAACCAAAGCCGAGTCCCCGAATACGATCAAAGATTTGATCCCCAAGTCTATAGCAGCCTTGAGACCAAAGATGCAAGCTTCATATTCAGCCATGTTGTTTGTGCAGCTGAAGCAAAGTCGGGCCGTGAAAGGTGTATGACAACCTTCCGGGGAAATGAGTACTGCACCGATACCGTTTCCAAGTGCATTTGAAGCACCATCAAAGTACAGGGTCCATCGGAATCCCTTTTCGGGTCCGTCATACGGTCCGTTACTTTCAATGTTGTCCAAATTCATGATGTCCTCGTCCGAGAAGTCAAATATCATGGACTGGTAATCTTCGATAGCTTGATGAGCCAGATGGTCAGCTAGTACACTCCCTTTTATAGCTTTTTGAGTGGTGTACTGGATGTCATACTCAGTTAGGATCATTTGCCATCTAGTTATTCTTCCAGATAAAGCAGGCTTTTCGAAGATATACTTGATAGCATCCATTTTGGAAATCAGCAGGGTAGTATGAGTCAACATATACTGCCTTAGTCAGCGAGCAGCCCATACCAAAGCGCAACAAGTTTTCTCGAGCAGTGAGTAGCGAGTCTCACAGTCGGTAAACTTTTTGCTAAGGTAATAAATAGCATGCTCTTTTCGACCAGACTCGTCATGCTGGCCCAAAACACACCCCATTGAGTTATCCAAGACGGTCAGATACATGATCAATGGTCTTTCTTCGACGGGTGGCATCAGAATAAGAGGTTCTAGCAAATACTCCTTGATCTTATCAAAAGCAGCTTGGCAATCGTCGTTCCATTCGACTACCTGATCCTTCTTTAATAGTTTGAAAATTGGCTCACAGGTAGAAGTCAGATGAGAGATGAATCTGGCAATATAATTCAAGCGCCCCAAGAACCCTCTAACCTCCTTTTCAGTACGGGGAGCAGGCATCTCTTGTATTGCTTTCACTTTTGCTGGATCGACTTCAATGCCTTTGTTGCTTACAATGAATCCTAGAAGTTTACCAGACCTAACTCTAAAAGTGCACTTACTTGGATTCAGCCTAAGTTTGTATTCTTTCAACCTGGCAAACAGCTTTTCTAAATGTTCAAGGTGTTCCTCCTCTGTTTGTGACCGAGCTATCATATCGTCTACGTAAACTTCAATCTCATGATGTATCATATCATGAAACAAAGCTACCATGGCGCGTTGATAAGTTGCCCCTGCGTTCTTCAGCCCGAACGGCATCACCTTGTAACAGAAAGTACCCCATTGTGTGACAAAAGTTGTTTTCTCCATATCTTCGGGGGCCATTTTGATTTGATTGTAACCCGAGAATCCATCCATGAAGGAAAACACTTTATGCTGAGCTGTATTGTCGATTAAGATGTCAATGTATGGTAGCGGAAAATCATCTTTGGGGCTGGCCCTATTCAAATCCCGGTAGTCCACACACATCCTGACTTTGCCATCTTTTTTAGGTACTGGCACGATGTTAGCGACCCATTGAGGATAGGATGTAACAGCCAGAAAGCCAGCGTCGAATTGCTTCATCACTTCTGCTTTGATCTTTTAAGACATGTCAGGCCTCATTCGGCGGACTTTTTGTTTGATCGGTGGACAATCCTCTCTTGTGGGGAGACGGTGAACTACGATGTCTGTGTTTAAACCCGGCATGTCTTCATAAGACCAAGCGAAGATTTCAACGTACTCATTTAACAACTGTATCAGGCGTTCCTTGACACTTGGTTCCAGATTGGCACCCACTTGTACCTCCTTCCGGTCTTCCTCGGTTCCTAAGTTGACAGTTTCCAATGACTCTTCGTGAGGTAAGATGGCCCTATCCTCTTGCTGTAGAAGTCTGGCTAGTTCCCCTGGTACTTCACAACCTTCGTCATCTTCATACTCGGCTTGATTGACCAGATCTTCAGAGTTATTGAAGGATATAGCAGAATAGTTACCCATGGAATCCAGAGTGGATAGGTACCTGCATTTATGAGTGTGGGTGTGTGTAAGGGATAGCCATCCTTAAACAAAAAATGCAAAAGGAAATAAAATGAACACAACAGTTTATCAAATGAAAAACGTCCAATGAATCATTAAACATGGCATATGGATATGAAGATAATCAAAACCCTTACAAATGGACCTACATGCCCCGGGCAAGGCATGAGGTAAAACGGTAGTGTACGGGTTGTTAAAAAGTAATTATTACAAACCAAAGGAAATGTTTGACAGATAAATTACTGATTAATAAAAGTAATGGGGACAAAGTCTTTTGCCTCCCAGTTGCATAGTCCTCCTTTGATAGTTGGGTAGATCCATTCTTCAATGTTGTCCTCCTCGTCTTCACCCTCCAAAGCGTTGATCCCGTGAGGAGAAATCTTGATTGGCGCTCTTTCAATATTTGAACGACGCATAGCTTTCTGGCCCACGGCAGTGAATCCTAATCCAAATTTGTCTGTTTTATGTGGAATATCAGGCAACTGCCCCCATGCTGAATTCTTCCCCTCCTTCATTGCGGCCTTCGCGTCTTCCAGAGATGCCATCCTGGCCATCTGCTTTGGTACTTCAGCTACCAATTTTGCTACTGTTATTTCAGGAGGGACTTCTTCGAAATGCTGGAATGGTGTCTCAATGAACTCACCCTCTACTTCCACATACCGAAAGGAGTTCAGGTGGCTGATCATATACTCCTCTTCACCGTGGATGGTTATGATCTTTCCCTTGACAGGATACTTCAACATTTGATGTAAGGAAGAGGTGAATGCCCCGGCATTGTGTATCCAAGGCCTACCCAACAAGCAAGAGTATGACGGAAGGATGTCCATAACATAGAAAGTAGATTTAAACACCTCAGTGCCTACCTTGATGGGAATATCAACTTCCCCATGGACCATCCTCTTCGAACCATCGAAAGCTCTGACAACAATATCACTCGGCTTCAGCTCTAAAACTTCACAATCTAGTCGGTCCAAAGCTTTCTTAGGCAGTACATTCAGCGAAGAACCAGTGTCGACCAAGACATGTGCGAGAGTAGTTCCTCGGCACTCGACTGAAATGTGCAAAGCATCATTATGGTTTCTACCTTTAGGAGTTAGGTCGGCATCAGAGAAACCTAATCCATTGTCTGCAGTAAGGCTGGCCACGCAATTTTGGAATTGGTCTGCAGAGGTTTCCTGGGGCACATGGGCTGCCTTTAGGAATTTTATCAAAGCCTTGGCGTGCGCTTCTGAGCAAAGCAGTAGTGCCAACATGGAGATCTTCGAGAAGGTTTGCCCCAGTTGTTCTACCACGTCGTAATCACTCCTTTTAATTATCTTCAAGATCTCTTCTATTTCTTTCTTGGAGGTTTCCGGGATGACCAAGGGTTGAGCCCTCGTCCTGACGAGCTCATCTTGGGTTCCCTTACCTTTATCAGCAGAGGTAGGAGGGACAATACTAGGAACAACAACATCTTCAATCAATGGGGTTCTAGCGGAGAGTTTTATTGGTGCGGGAAGAACTTTGGCAGCAGATGAGGGTCCAAAGATTGCTTTTGGGGGGGGCAATCTCTGGAGAAAATATTCTCCCGCTCCGGGTAATCTTGCTTGTGCCCGCAATGTTTCCAATGCTGGCTTCTTCTTCATCCGAGCTTCCTTCAGTTACTTCAACTTGTTTGATACCATGGTAGTAGACGTCACCGCCGTAGTTCCATGGTATTGATTTCTCAGAAATGTAGGGGACAGGCCCTGGCATTGTTATCTTTAGAGGAACAGACTTCGTAGCTGGTGTAATCTTAACAGGCTTTCTGACGGCCTTGGAAAGATTGGCGTGAATGGTTATAATTGAGACTTCTTCAATGTGGGTTGGAATAACAGAAACTTTTTCAAACAAAATTTGTCGACTGTCCATTAGGCCTTGGATGCCTTTCTTCCGTAACGGACAGTCAAACGGCAGAGAGTAACAACAGTAGCAATCTTCCTTACATCCCGGGAAAATCCCGGCCTTTAACAGATTCAACTTGATGGTTAACAACAGAGTCATCAGATCATTGACATCAACAACATACAAATCTTCTTCAATAGCATTGACATTTCGACCGTGCTTCGGCATCGGAGCAGATATCACGTTCGGCTTCTCTGGAGCGTCGAACTCCACCTCTTTCGCCTCTATCAGGTCTTGGATTTTATGCTTGAGTGCCCAAAAATCGTTGGTGTCGTGCTCGACACTGTCAGAATGGTAGGCGCATTTAGCATTAGGATGGTAATGCGGAGAGGACGTATTCATATTTTTTGGTGCCTCTTTGATAGTGGCGAGATTCAACTTTAACAGATGGGGAAGCACTTGCGCTGGCGTCATATTAATGCGGGTGAACTGCCGTTGTGGCCGTTCCACCCGTTGTTGATTTGGTCTGGACTGGTTATAGCGAGGCTGCTCACTTGAAGGGTTTTGGATCATTACGGCCCCCAAAGTCGGCCAGTGCTCAGTCTTCCCTGCTCTTCTCTGAGAGTACACCACAGCCGTTTCTTTCTTGAAAGGTTTCTTCTCAACACTTGCAGCGGCACCCTTCTGTATCTTTCCTGACTTGATGCCGGCTTCTATCCTCTCCCCAGTTAAGATCAAATCTGTAAATCCCGCGGAAGAATTACCAATCAGGTGGTTGAAAAATGGACCAGACAGGGTCCCCAGGAACATGTCAACCAGCTCGCGGTCAGTCAAAGGCGGCTGCACCCTTCCAGCCAAGTCTCTCCATTTTTGTGCATACTCTTTGAATCCTTCGCCCGTTCCTAGTGACATGCCCTGAAGTTGGGTATGCGTAGGAGCAAGGTCAGAATTGTACTGATATTGTTTATAAAAAGCGGTGGCCAAGTCTTCCCAGTTTCGGATACTGGCTCCATCCAGTTGATAGAACCACTCAAGTTGAGCCCCAGAAAGGCTATCCTGAAAGAAGTGAATCCAAAGGTTTTTGTCCGCGGTGTAAGGTTGGATCTTCCTTACATAGGACCTGAGATGCATTTTTGGACAGGACAGCCCGTCATACCTCACAAAAACGGGCACTTTGATCTTTGGGGGAATCACAATTCCGGCAACTAAACCCAAGTATTCGAAATCCAAACCCGGCACTCTCTGCAGCTCCATGGCTGCCAACCTGTCTTCTAAACCTTTGTACTTGTCATCAGTCGGAGGGTATTATTGATCAGAGTAGTCTTCGTCCTTTTCAGCCCCCTCTTCTTCCATATCGGACTCGGAAGGTACCGCAACCGCACCCCCTTTACTGGTTCCCTCCTCAGAAGTAGGAGGAAATTCAAGCACTCTTCTGGTTTCTCCTTCAAATCTTCTCCCTAACGTAGCCACCCCAAGTCTCTTTTTCTTCTTTTTCACTTGGTCTTTATTCCCCAGTAGGGCCTTTAGATCCTCCTGACCCTTAGCCAAGGTCATCAGGAGTTGCTGAAACTGTGCATTTTGAGCCTGCAAGTCCTTGACTGTTTGCTCGAGATCCATCTTACTGAAATAAACAGTAGACAGATAAGGAAACCTGGTGTAGAGACCTGCTTATGCACATGATGAATGGTATTCTTATGTATGCAATACATTCAAGGATTTAGAATATTCAAAATTGTTGCAAACAAAAGAGAACGCATGTCATATTAATAAGAAGAAATTTATCAGTACATAAATGCCCCATGGGCCAAATATTACAAAACTTCTCAAGGTAAAAAGACGTTGCGCATCCTCTTTGGTGCGATGTAGGTGTTGAGAGTCTCCTCCTCATGGAGTCGGCGGGTAAGCTCTAGAACCTTCTTCTCACTGGCGTAGAAGCTGGCTTCAAAAGTGTTCCGTTCCTCCTTGAGTTGGATCCAACTCTTCTGCATTTCCTCCCACGATGTAGGCATGTCAGGGTATAGGATGGTGTAGGGAACCTCTCCTTCCGTAACGGGCTCTTTAATCACAGGGAGAACATGAGGATAAGGCATCAATAGACTTTGGGCTCGGGCTCGTACCCACTTGAGATAGGGCTCAAGAGGGATGGAGTTCTTGTGCCCCAGTGTCTTGCTATCAACCTTGTTGGGCATCCTCCAAGCTCTGATAAATCTCTGGCGAAGTCCTTGTGCATCGTTGTCGAAGTCAAGAACTAGGTCAAGAATCAACATGTCGTGAGGGCCATCCCTCCGTGCATATCTAAATTGCCTCAAATCTAGACAAGGGTTGTAGGTAATGCCCCCTCTAATGCCAAGTAATGGAACATTAGGGAACTCTCCACAACGATCGACGATGATGACATTTTCTCTGAACCGAGAACACCAATGTACATCAGAGTGAGTAAGGGTCATCAACCGTTGTGACCACCTTAGGCCTTGGTCATTCTTCAAGACAGATTGTGGAAGGTGCGAAATAAACCACCTTGCAAGGAGAGGAGTACAGCACATGAGAACACCCCTCTTTCTCATGTTCGTGTGTAAAATGAGTGAAGAATGTCCCCAAGCAATGTTGGTATTGGATTTCTGGATAAGAAGATTTTGACGGTGTTGACATCTACCAGCTGGTCGGGATTTGGGAATAAGACCAACCCATAGATAAGGAGTGCCACAATTTCTTCAAAGGCTTGTAGGTCCAATGAATTCCAACACTCTTGTGCCTTCTCAAACAAGAATTTTGCTAAGAATCCTTTGACGCCGCTTCTAGTTTCCCAATGCCCCTTGATGTCAGATGGCTGTAGATTTAGTGCTCGAGCAACATCTTCAGGCTTTGGTTCCTTTTCTGTACCGTTGTAGGGTAGTTGATTAAGGATAGGAATTCTCAGGAGTTGAGAAAACTCCTCCAAAGTGGGCACCAACTGGTAGTCGGGGAAAGTGAAACAGTGGTGAAGAGGGTCAAAGAACTGGAATAGCACTTTCATCATATCTTCCTCAATGTTGGTGTTGACTAAGCTGAGCAGTCTACCATGTCTTTCACTGAAGGATGAGCTTTCCGGAATCCTTGATGTGAGCTCCTTGAGTTGAGGAAGGATTCTCACAAGGTTGACTTGGATGGTTTTTCTTCGAAGAATTTCCATGACCTACAAAACAAGAACAAAGATGAAGATCCAAACCCTTGAAACGGTTAGTGAATGCATATGATGTTTTATGATGTTTATGATGTATGCACAAACACATGTACACGCAAATCACACCAAACCCTAGTTCCAGGCTCGTATGAGGTTTCATAGGTAAGTACCCTCTTGAGTGTAATTGGCTTTAAAACCTGTCCTATAAATAGTAATCGGGTTCTAAGGAGCTCAATATCATTGGATTGTTTTCATTGTTCATTGTTTTGGTTTAGCCACTTAACTAGCGACCAAAATATTCCAAGAAAACAACCCTCAATGAGTGTAGTATCGAGTATCTACCAACTTCGGACTGCACCAAAGCCGGTCATCTCACTACCCCTAATGAAAGGCCAAGATGGTCAAGTAAGGTTCTAGGTCATTAGTGCTTAGTGACATCACTCAGCGGCCCCGTACTCTCCTTGATTGAACTCAAGGGTTACCGGTACTCACAAATACGTCGCACTAATATAGCTATTGCTTCAAC
Source organism: Vicia faba (assembly GCA_948472305.1). Lineage (NCBI taxonomy): Eukaryota > Viridiplantae > Streptophyta > Magnoliopsida > Fabales > Fabaceae > Vicia > Vicia faba. The sequence goes on along the minus strand of OX451736.1, from coordinate 1,576,667,269 downwards.
CGTGTCGGTATACCCCACACAGTTTCTACAACGTATTGCTATCTATGAATGTTTCCCAAAATCCGGGTGTAGGATTCCAAACCCAAACAAGAGAGCCAAGATATAAAGCAATCAAATCAAACAATTAGTCATGCAAGAGGGTGATCTAAGCCCTAAGGTTACTCCACTTTTAGATTTGTCCCCAGCAGAGTCGCCAGTTCTGTGATACGGTGGGAGAACTGACTTGAGTTTTGCGTTTGTTTTCGCAAATGTTTCGGTTGAGCAAGAGTCGCCACCGACTTTTTATTTTATCCTAAGGAAAGGTTAAAAAGCATAGCAAAAACCTTTGAGATGTTTTCTTGGGTTCGGGGAGTAGATTATAGAAAGGGAAGGTATTAGCACCCTTTCTATCCATGGTTATCCATGGGCTCTTAGTTACTTGCTTAGATCAACTTGCCTTGATTTTCAATTGTTTGAAATGGTGCTTTGTGCGTGGTTTTGAAAATGTTTTGAAAAAGATGCTTTGTCTAGGCAACCCTTGTAACAATTCTTTACTCGAATGTTTTACAAAAGGTGTTTGTCTTTTTGAAAAGATGTTTCAAGGTTTTTGAAAGTTGTTTTGAAAGTGTAGTGATGTGTGGTTTGAAAAATAGGCAAGTGTTTTTGTTTTGCAAGTTGACAAGTACTCAAGAGCCATCTACCCTAAAGTTCTCAAAGATTTTTGCTATGTTTTAACCCTTTTTAACAATTTTGTTCCACCATTGCATTTGGTGGACAATCTTGTGTTAGGATGTTAACGGGACGGGCGCGGGTCATCGTTTTAGACCATGATTGCAATGGTGCCAAGTATATTTGGGCAATTTTTCTTTAAGGGACTTGATCATTTTTAGGCAACTTTTAAAAGCGTCATCGAGGGACTATGATCATTTGAATTGTTTTGATTTGCCCAAAGAGACCTAACATGCAATATGGCCCATTGTTGAAGGCAACAAGTGGAATACCCTAGGGGTGCAAGTGTGATTAGTGTTGTCCATTTTCATGCTTATTTATCTTGAATTTAGGTCAAAATATTTTTTGGTTAATTGATTTGCATACAAACCCTAATTCTAACATGGCATAATTAGAAAGCTTTAAAGTGCGAAAAATAAAGTTCCTAAGTTATTACAACACAATATATGGGAAGGGGGGTACAAATGTTCAAATGGGGGTATTTTGACAAGAATTAAAACCCTAGACTATTACATCAAACTTGGAATTTTGCAAGGTATTTATTTACACAATATTCAAATAAAAATAAGATAAATATGCAAAATGCAAAAAAAGGTTTTTCATATGTATGTAAAAAGTCTTTATCATGTATCAAATAAGTAAAAATTAAAATTAATGTATTTTTGGTATTTTTATGGATCTAGGGTAAAACCCTAATTTTATAAATAAAAGTATTTATTATATAATATATGTAATATTTATTAATTATGTACAAAAAATAAATGAAAAGAAAGTATATGGAAGAAAAAAAAAGTAATTTTTAAGTTAAATATTAGTAAAAAAATAAAATGTATTATTTTATTATGTTTTTAACCTAAATGTATTAATAAATACCTAAATATTTATAATATTTACTTAATACTAAATATATGCAAAAATATTAATATTTAATATTTAATAAACAATATATTTTTTTATAAAAATGTTTTTTAAAGATAAAAATAAAACAAGAATCAAAAAATAAAAGTATTTGAATTATTTTTAATATTCTTAAATAAAAGGTATTTATGTGTTTATTTATATACAAATATCAAGTTAAAACAAATAAATGCTTAATAAATACAAAAAATGGTTTGAAAAATATTTTTAATATTTTAATGTTATGAGAAAAAATAAATAAGTCAGAAACAACAAGAAAAAGTCAAAAAATGATCAAAATAAGCACAATGGGCCAAGGGGGTTCAAAAGTAAAAACAAGGTGCAAATAGGAAGTCAAACTCAGGCCCAGCCCAAGAAGACTTTGTCTTCAACCTCAGAACCTGTTTGAATCAACAAAAACGCGTGTTTTCCTATCTCCAGATTCCCTGATTTTTAGCACAAACTCACAACACAAGAAATGAAGAGCATCAAACCACGATTCTGGACATATAAAGAACTCATCTTAACTCTCAGAAATGAGAGAGAATTTCTTCTCCCCCAATTCCTGACCTAGTTTTTATTCAATGTTCAGACTTAAAATTCTCTAAGCACACATAACATAAATGAAAACTAATGATATGGGCATGTTCAGGGCTATGAATGTGACATAATTTCTTCACAAATCTAAACCTAACTATGCCTGGATAGAGAGATAAGAGTTCATGAACTTACCTGTTCAGTTGGAAACGTGTGAAACAATGGAGATGCTTACAAGGCAAGGTAATGATTTGTATAGCTTCCTTGATGTCCCAGGATGCTATTCCAACCTTTAGTTTGCTTCAAAACCAAGTGAATCGTGTTATGGTACTTCAACTGCAAAACAGAAAATATGAAAATGGTGATGTTAGCTAGTGGTGTTACAGGTCGTGTTTAGGGCTTGGAACAGTTTCAAGGGATGGTGTGGGATGTGTTTGAAGTGTTTTTGGTCAAGGTGCACGAGGGAAATGAGTTATGGAAGTCCAACTGTAGCTTATGCCCTGTTTTTGCAGTTTTATGGTGATTCTGTGTTTGAGAAGGTATTGGAAGTGGTTGGCTTGTGTTTCAGCTTAGGTTTAATGTTTAGAAAGTGTTCACAATCTTTGCTTAAGCTCTTGTTGACAGGAATGAGAGTTGGGCGTTGTTATGTCAAATTTCTTCTTACTTAAGCAACAAAATGCCAAGTTGTGTTTTAGACTGATGGAGGCCCCCAATCTATGCTGCATACATTAGTCTTGGTCAGTGTGTTATGCCCCTTGACTTGTGCTTCAGAGATATGCTTTGGTACTTCTTGGATTTGCTTTTGACATAAAGTCATACCTTTTCAAAAATGGATAATTTGCTTTTTCTATTTTAAGACTAAACCTTCATGTAATGCCTAAACACATAATGCAAGGCTTGAACACAAAGGGTTTGCATTTAATTATTGAGTGCAAATGGGATATAGGACCTGTAATCAAGTTGTGCAAGCTGATTTGAAAAATTGCACAAGTTATGAACATGTACATGGCCATGAATCAAAGTGACTTTTTCCCAACTTGCCAAATTCGATTCTCCCTAACCATGAGGTTGTTTGATGAGTTCTTGGACATTTTGGAAATCTTGTAATGTGTACTACAATCCATCTTTGTAATGCAAATTTAAATTCCAAGTGGAAGTATGTGAAAAGTGGTCTTGAAGTTAGGCAAAAATCCTGCCTAAAATTGGTCAAAATTTCTCTAAGTTAAGAATGGTTTGGTACCCTTGTTCCAAAAATTGTAACTTGAGCTACAAGCTTCTTTTGAGGAAACTTTGTGAATAAAAGTTGTAGATTTTGCAATGGACTACAACTTTCATGTTTTGACTTTTGCTTGAATCCAAATGAATCTTGGTGAGAAAGTGGGACAAAGTTAGGAAAAAATTAGGGTTTTTCATAACTTAGAAAAATTCTAAGTTATGAAAAATCTTCATTTCAAACCCTAATTTGTGATTCTTGATTTCTTGATGAACAAGTTTCATGGTTTGGCATGTCTTGATGAAAAATGAATCTTGACACTTGATTTTGACCAAAAAGTCAAAGTTTGACTTTTCAGTATACAGTCAAAAATTGATCAATTGACTGGAAAATTCAACTGTCAATCTTGTGCATTTGGGATCTTTTGAACTTGTTGAGCATGTCAAGACAATTACATTGGGTCCTTGAGTCCATATGTGAGCTTGGTTTGCCATTGGCTTGGTCAAACAGTCAAAAATTGCCTTTGTGCAGTCAAAACCCTAAAAATGACCATTTTGCCCTTTTGCTGACCTGATCAAATTTCTTGTGGAATTGTGATCCAAACTTGATCAAATGGTCAACATGAGTTCAATATGTTGATGTGGGTCAAAAATCATGAGTTTTGACTGTCAATTGGCCATAGTTGACTTTTTCCCCAATACAACTGATTTCTAGGTCAACTGTCCAATTGACTGGGCAAAGGTTGGAATCAAGGCTTGAAACTTGATATGGGTAAACTTGGGAGTCCAACATGAAGCATGAAAGTCATCTTAGGCATTTTAGGTCAAAACAACTTTGTGCAAACACAAACCCTAATTTGGGTCAACAATGCTAGGAGAAGTCTTGAGCAGAGGAAACCCTAACTGGATCTTGAGCTCCAAGGGCCTTGTGATGAGAAAATATTGAGAAAATGGGAGGGCAAATTGTGGGGTACAACATCACCCATGACATGTATAAAGATAAATAACTGAAAAATAACACACTCGCACATGCGCACTCTTAGGGCACACCTCACTTGGTTGCCTTCGAACGTGGTCATTAAGTATAGGAAGTTTTAGAGGTCGCCCTCTTGTCCAAAGATCATAGTTGCCTCGAAACGGTTGCCTCGAATAAAATGATCTAAGACATTAGGGTTACCGCTAAGGCATCCTAACATTGCTTTAGTGACCACACGTCCCTTAATCGAATTGACCCTTAAAACTCCAATGACGACGCTACCTACTCATCAATAATGGGATAACATTGTCTAAAGGACATTAGCACAAATTGATTCCTTTTTCGAGTAGGTAGTTGGTTCTTAGATACTTTCTCTTTCAAAACAAAACAAAAACTTTTCGCACTTACACCTTTCGAATAAAAACTTCTTTCAAACCCACAAACACAAAGAAAAGAAAATTTTGAAAACACTTTGAGCAAGTACCTAAGAGCCTGTGGATAACCACAGATAGAAAGGGTGCTAACACCTTCCCTTTCTATAATCTACCTCCCGAACCCGAGAAATATCTCAAAAAAGGAATTTTTATGTGCTTTTGTCCTTTCCTTGTTGGATAAAATAAAAGACGGTGGCGACTCTTAATCACCGTGACATTTTGCGAAAACAAACACAAATCGCGAACCAGCATTCCAAAACAGCCAGTTCTCATTCCCACCGATCACAGAACTGGCGACTCTGCTGGGGATTTATAATAAGTGAGGTGTACCTTTGGATTAGATCATTGTGTTTTCAATTGTATGCTTTGTATGCTTTAATTTTGTGGGCTTGTATCGGAGTTCTATAGATCCTAACCCGGATCTGGGGGTACCCTTTAGGTAAGTAGCAATAAACTGTGAGGTAACTGTCCGGCGTAGACCGACACGGTTGAAGCAGTAGCTACGTTGGTGTGGCACTTTAGTCTGTACCGATATCCCTTGTGTTGGAACGAGGAGAATATGGGTCTTCTAAGGGGTCATTAAGCACCAACTGACCTTAGAACCTTAAATTGACCAACTTGGCCATAGAACAGTAGTAGTATGCTACACTCATTGAGACTAAACTCTCGCGATGATTCCGGCCGCAAGAAAAGGTTGCTAAACTGGAATTATGACCGATCGAGGGTAGTCAGTGATATTGAGATCCTCTAGAACCCGGTTACTATTTTTAGGACAGGTTTAAACCAACTGAACTGAAAGAGGGTAGTACCTAAGCTCCTTGCCAGCCTGAAATCTAAGGGCTCTCAGTGTGACTTATGTGCCTTTACCATGTTTTCTTTTTGTGGATACTTGTTGTGTGCTTACTATCATGACATCATGACATCATAACATTGCATACATCTTGCATATGGACTAACCTATTTCAAAGACAGGAGGGATTCATCTTTGCTCTGTTTTGTAGGTCATCATGATGCCCATGCGTAAGAATACCATCCGGATCAACTTTGTCCAAGTCCCTACCTTACTTAAAGAGTTGGTTGCCAAGATGCCTGACACTACTTACTTCATCAGGAGGCATGGTTCCCTTCTCAGTTTGGTCACCTCCAAATTGGACGAGCAGATGATGAGTGTTCTGGTCCAATTCTATGATCCATTGTACCATTGTTTCACTTTTCAAGACTATCAGCTGGTTCCTACCCTAGAAGAGTTCTCTGAGCTGCTCGGTATCTCTGTTCTGGAGCAGACCCCGTTTACTGGTTGGGAGAAGACTCTTAGGCCCGAAGAGATTGCTGCAGCCCTTCATTTGACCAAAGAGGAAGTAATGGCTAATTGGGAGACTAGAAGTGGAGCTAAGGGTTTTCTGACTAAGTTCTTGGTTGGTAAGGCTAACTATTTCTGGGATGGTCTAGACTTCAAGGCCTTCGAGGATATTCTGGCTCTCTTGATATGTGGCTTGGTACTGTTTCTGAATCCTGACACTTTTGTTGATGTTAATGCCATAAAGATTTTCATCTCTCAGAACCCTGTACCCACTCTCTTGGGTGACATTCTTCATCAGCTCTATGCTCGTACTGCCTGAAAGCGGGGAACCTTGATGTGTTGTGCTCCTTTATTGTCGAGGTGGTTCATTTAGCACCTCCCTAAGTCAGTGCTGAAGAACAAAGAAGGAATGGGCTAGGCCTATAGGGTGATGTCTTTATCTCATAATGACATTATCTGGACTCTCAAGGGTATGGATGAGGTGACTATCATTGATCGCTGTGGAGAGTATCCCAATGTTCCATTGATAGGAACCCATGGAGGAATTTCTTACAACCCATGCTTAGCTCTCTGTCAGTTTGGAAGAGCCAGAAGAGAAGGACCTCATGTGCTGTTAATGCCTCATATCATCTTTGATTTTCAGGGGGATAGCGACGAGAAACGTCGTAGATTCATAAGGGCTTGGGACAGAGTTCACCAATCTGATCCATATGAGCTGGGCCCAAAGACTTCTCTGCCAATGGAGCCATATCTCAGATGGGTCCGCATCCGCGCCCAGAAGCTGGGTATGCCATATGAAGTCGTCCGGCCTGTCACTCTTGAAGTTGCTAATGAAGAAGGGGTTCTTCCAACCATTCTCCATCCTTATATGCCCACTGACATTGGGGCACTGAAAATGTCTTGGATGCAGCTGAGGGATGAACGGGATTCTTACCGAGAGAAGTTCAACGAGCAAGAACAGAAGATCCAGAAGCTGACTAGACAGTTAGAGAACGAGCGGATCCTGAATGATTATGTCCGCACTGATAAGAAGAGACCATGGGAGCATTGATTGACCTTGGATGATTTCCTTCCCAGTATTTATTTACTTTTCAGTATTTCCATTCTTGTAACGCCTTAAGGGAAATTTGTTGAACAATTTGAATTACAAAGTTATCTAATAAAGTGTGTTTCCTTTCTTGTTTACAAATTTGAATCTCAATTGTCTTTGAAATCATAAATCATACGCATTTCATCCCATGCAATTCATAAACAGGTACCCTTTACAGGTCTCTTATATTCTTCGTTGTTTATTTCAGCGCTCACTCATCATGTCTGCTGAACCTTCAACTGAGCAAGCTATCGAGGCCCTCCAGGCCCAGAATGCCGAATTTCAAGAGATGTTCATGAGCCTAGCTAAGGGTCAGCAGGACCTGAAGACCTTGATTCTGAAAGAGAAGAAGAAGAAAAAAAAAGGACAGTCATGTTCAACACTGGTCCTAGGTTTGGAAACAGGATACGGGATGAAGTTGATCTGACCACCTCATCTGGAGGGAAAGATAGTCCACAAGAAAGGAGGGTTCCTAGCCCTATGGTCTCCGACAATGAGACGGACTACAATGAAGAACAGTATCCTCCTGCCGAGGATAGATACAAGCAACTGGAAGACCGGTTGAGTGCTATGGAAGTTCAAAAGGTGCCCGGTCTGGACTTTGCTAATCTAGGTCTATCATCTGGGGTAGTGATTCCCCACAAATTCAAGGCACCAGCCTTTGCTAAGTATGACGGAGTTTCTTGTCCGAAGTTGCACCTCCGGTCATATGTGAGGAAGATTCAGCCTTACACTGCTGATAAGAAATTATGGATCCATTTCTTCCAAGACAGTCTCTCAGGGACTCAGCTTGAGTGGTTCTATCAGTTGGATGGAGCCAGTATCCGCAGTTGGGAAGATTTGGCTACTGCATTCTACAGGAAGTATCAGTATAACTCCGACCTTGCTCCTACGCGTACCCAACTCCAGGGTATGTCAATGGGAACTGGTGAAGGATTCAAAGATTATGCTCAAAAGTGGAGAGACCTCGCCGGAAGGGTGCAACCACCCTTAGCTGATCGGGAACTTGTTGACATGTTTTTGGGGACCCTGTCTGGTCCATTTTTCAACCACTTGATTGGAAGCTCTTCATCTGGGTTTACAGATCTTATTTTGACTGGTGAGAGGATTGAGGCTGGTATTAAGGCTGGAAAGATATAGAAGGGTGCCTCATCAAGGACCGAGAAGAAGCCGTTTAAGAAAGAGTCCAGTGTTGTCTACAGTTTGAAAACACAGAATAGACCTGAACACCGCCAAGTTGTTAATGCGATTGTTATTTCAAAACCTGCCGGTGCTCCTCAGTACCACAATCAACAAAAGGACGAGAGACCTAAGAGGAAATTCACTCGTCTCAGCATGACTTTATCTCAGATTCTGCCACAGTTGTTGAAGACTAATCTGGTGACTCTAAGGGAAGCCCCAAAGAATTCAAATACAACGTCACTAAGGTATAACCCTAACGCCCGTTGTGCTTATCACTTCGATAGCCTGGGGCATGATACAGATGATTGTTGGAGTTTGAAAAATAAGATACAAGACTTAATTGATGCGAAGGAGATTGAGTTCGAGGCGCCCGAGAGGCCTAATGTTGTGACTGCTCCCATGCCTAAACATGGAGTGAATGCTGTAGAGGAAGACTTGTTTGTAGTTTCTGTGGATGACATTGTTACCCCTCTGATGACTGTCAAGAAGAACCTTTTGCTAGCCGGTTTATTTCCGGGTTGTGACAAAGGTTGTTGTATGTGTTCTGCCCGTCCAAATGGTTGTTCGCTTTTGAAATCAGGTGTCCAGCGCCTGATGGATAGTAAAGTGATTCTGTTCGAGAAGACTGTTGTTCCTGTAGTTCATTCTGAAGAAGTTGCCATCATTACCATTTTCGATAATTCTTCCAAGGCTCCCTCGAGGAATCCTTTTAGGATTACATCTGTTCCAAGAAGCGCACCTGTGGTAATCACTGTTCCGGGGCCCATCCCCTACACCTCTGATAAAGCTGTCCCTTGGCACTATGGGGCTGATGTTTATTTTCATGGAGTTGAGCAAGAGTTGGATGTTAATACTGACATCAACAACATTACTGGACCTACTAAGGTCACCCGCATCAGAAGACTTTTCTCACCTGATATTGTTCCACCAACTGTCTGAAGACCTATTGTTATTACACCTGCCAGTGTACCTGCCACTATTCTTGATCAAGTTCCTATTCTTACCCCTGTCGCTGAGTCATCTGACACTCGGGGCAAAGGGATCACCACTGATGTGCCTGCCCAGACAGAGGCACCCAAGACAATTACCGTTGAAGCTTCCAAACAGGAGATGGAAGAGATTCTGAAGATTATTAAGAAGAGTGATTATAATGTAGTCGAACAGCTGGGGCAAACCCCATCCAAGATTTCTATGTTGTCACTGTTGTTATGCTCAGAGGCCCATGTCAAGGACCTGATTACCTTCTTGAAGACTTCTCACGTGCCACAAGAGACATCAGCTGATCAATTTACAGATTGCATGGCCAATTTAACTGCTGATAACGGGTTGGGTTTCTCTGACGCCGATTTGACTGCTAAGGGGAAGAATCACAACGATGCCCTGCATGTCTCCATTGAATGCAGGGGCACTACTCTCGCTCATGTATTGGTAGAGACTGGTTCCTCATTGAACGTATTGCCTAAAAAATCTCTAGACCGGTTGGATTGTGAAGGGTTAGAGCTGAAACCAAGTAACATTGTTGTCAGGGCCTTTGATGGGTCTAAAAGGATGGTACATGGAGAGGTTGATATCCCGATCAAAGTTGGTTCTCAAGTCTTCAATTCTACATTCTATGTGATGGACATTCGGCCATCTTATTCTTGTTTGCTGGGTCGTCCGTGGATCCACAAAGCTGGGGCCGTAACCTCAACGCTCCACCAGAAGCTGAAGTACCCGGTCAAAGAGAAGATTGTGACAGTACAGGGAGAGGAGGAGTACATGGTTAGCCACCTCAACTCTTTCCGATACGTAGAGATGGATGGGGAGTTCATTGAGACCCCATTTCAGCACTTTGAAGAGGTTCCCCAGACACTGGCATCAGCTGAGACTGTTGTTGAAGATTCTCCTATGAAAATGGCTTCCTTAAAAGATGTCTGGGCTGTTATTGAGAAGGGTGAGTGTGCAAATTGGGGCCGACTTCCTGATTTTACACAGAAGACTAATAAGTTTGGTTTGGGTTTCACTGCAGAAGCTCAAAGGGCTGTTCGGAATGCAAGGATTGGAAGACCTCTGGTGTTCATCAGCAACTCGGGAGTGAACACCATTGAAGATGATGTGGAAGAGTCTGAATTCGACAGCTGGATCTATCCTACGACCGACGGTGGACCGAGAAACTGGACAGCAAAGGACTTCATCCCTATTACTTTTGTTACCCAGTAATGAAACTTTTGTTTTGAATATGTAACAAACAATGTTTTAAACTTTTATGGCCCGGTGTCTTACCCGGGGCACTTTGTCTTTATTTGTGAGGGCTTTATGTGTGTCATTTTCATATATCATTAATAAAACATTAGACGTTTCTTGCATTTCAAATTTTGCGCTCCTTGTTTTTCTTTATTATATATTGCAAAACAGCTATTTACACACACTCACATATACAGGTCTACATCCACTCTGGATCTCACTGGTAACGACTCTGCTACTGCCGGTTATGACTTCGAAAATCTGATCAACTTAGCCGAAGACGAAGGTGAAGATGATTGTGAAGTGCCTGGTGAACTTGCAAGACTGCTACTTCAGGAAGAGAGGGCCATTCAGCCACATGAAGAGCCGGTGGAATCAGTGAATCTGGGTACAGATATAGGCAAGAAAGAGGTCAAGGTCGGTGCAAATCTGGAAGCTAGTGTGAAACAACGGTTAATTCAGATGATGCGTGACTATGTGGAGATCTTTGTCTGGTCTTACGAAGATATGCCTGGGTTGGATACTGATATTGTGGTTCATCGCCTGCCTACCAAAGAAGATTGTTCTCTAGTAAAACGGAAAGTCCGCCGAATGCGCCCAGAGATGTCTGAGAAAATCAAGGCTGAAGTTATGAAACAGTTTGACGCCGGTTTTCTAGCAGTTACTTCTTACCCTCAGTGGATGGCCAATGTGGTTCCAGTACCGAAGAAAGATGGAAAGGTCCGAATGTGTGTTGACTACAGGGATTTGAACAGGGCGAGCCCTAAGAATGACTTCCCTCTACCTCACATCGATGTTCTGGTTGACAACACCGCTCAGCACAAGGTTTTCTCCTTTATGGATGGTTTCTCCGGTTCTAATCAGATAAAAATGGCTCCCGAAGACATGGAGAAGACAACCTTTGTTACTCAATGGGGTACCTTTTGCTACAAGGTCATGCCTTTTGGGTTGAAGAATGCTGGGGCAACGTATCAGCGTGCCATGGTTGCTTTGTTTCATGACATGATCCATCATCAGATTGAAGTATACTTCGACGATATGATTGCAAGGTCCCAAACTGAGGAAGAACACCTTGACCATCTGCAGAAGCTGTTTGATAGGCTGAAGTTGTACAAGCTGAGGTTAAACCCGAACAAGTGCACCTTCGGGGTGAGGTCTGGTAAGCTACTAGGTTTCGTCGTAAGCGACAAAGGTATTCAAGTGGATCCGGCAAAAGTGAAATCTATACAGGAGATGCCAGCTCCCAGGACAGAGAAAGAAGTCAGAGGCTTTCTAGGACGACTGAATTACATTTATCGATTCATCTCACACCTAACTGCTACTTGTGAGCCCATCTTCAAATTACTGAAGAAAGATCAGGTAGTACGTTGGAATGATGAATGCCAGGCCGCTTTCGAAAGGATTAAAGAGTATCTCCAAGAGCCACCTATTCTGATGCCACCAGTTGAAGGGAGACCTCTGATCTTATACTTGATAGTGCTCGATAACTCAATGGGGTATGTGCTGGGGCAGCATGACGAGTCTGGCCGAAAAGAGCATGTTATTTATTACCTTAGAAAAAAATTTACCAACTGTGAGACCCGATACTCACTGCTCGAGAAAACTTGTTGCGCTTTGGCATGGGCTGCTCGCCGGCTGAGACAGTATATGTTGACTCACACTACTCTGTTGATATCAAAGATGGATCCAATCAAGTATATCTTCGAAAAGCCTGCCTTGTCCAGAAGAATAGCAAGATGGAAGATGATCTTGACTGAGTATGACATCCAATATACGACTCAAAAGGCAATCAAGGGAAGTGTATTGGCAGACCATTTGGCACATCAGGCAGTGGATGATTACCAGTCTATGAACTTTGAATTTTCGGACGAGAATATCATGTCGATAACTGATTGTGAGACACCTGGACCGGATGAAGGACCTGAGGAAGGATCCCAATGGTCTATGTACTTTGATGGAGCTTCGAACGCTTTGGGTAATGGCATTGGCCCCGTGATCATATCTCCTAAAGGCTCTCATACTCCGTTTACCACCCGACTATGTTTCAATTGCACCAACAATATGGCGGAGTATGAAGCATGCATCATGGGTCTTCGAGCAGCAATTGACCTAAGGATTAAGTTCTTAAGTGTCTTCGGAGATTCCGCTCTCGTGATCAGTCAGATCAAAGGCGAGTGGGATACGAAACACCCAAATCTTATCCATTACAAGGAGTATGTGTTGACATTGCTTCCCCATTTCGAGGAAATAACCTTTGAACACTTCCCTAGAGAGGAGAATCAGTTGGCGGACACGCTAGCTACGATGTCTTCTATGTTCAAAGTCAATTGGGACAACGAAGCTCCCCGGATCATCATTGAAAGATTGGACGAACCTGCACATTGCTGTGATCTTGAGACTGGAGAGGTAGCAGATAAACCCTGGTTTCATGAGGTAAAGAGGTATCTTGAAGCTCAGGAATACCCCGAGGGTGCATCTGTTAATGACAAGAAGTTTCTGAGGAGGTTCGCGGCGAAGTTCTTCATCAGTAATGGCATCCTTTACAAGCGTAACCATGATTCAACCTTACTGCGTTGTGTGGATAAGAATGAAGCAGAAAGGATCATGGCAGAGTTACATGAAGGTACTTTCGGGACTCATTCCAGTGGACATACCATGGCAAAGAAAATCCTTCGGGCAAGATATTATTGGTCCACAATGGAAGCTGACTGTTATCAGCATTCTCGGACATGTCACAAGTGCCAGGTCTATGCTGATAAGGTGCACATACCTCCGGTTCCTCTGAACGTCTTGACGGCTCCTTGGCCTTTTGCAATGTGGGGCATTGATATGATCGGCGAGATCAGACCTACAACATCCAACGGGCATCGTTTCATCCTGGTAGCGATCGATTACTTTACGAAGTGGGTTGAAGCGGCTTCCTTTGCTACTGTAACCAAGAACGTCGTGGCACGGTTCATCCGGCATAATCTAATCTTTCAATATGGTGTACTAGAAAGGATCATTACAGACAACGGCACCAATCTTAATAACAAGATGATCACTCAGCTCTGCGAGCAATTCAAGATACAACATCACAACTCTTCTCCCTACCGGTCGAAGATGAATGGGGTTGTCGAAGCGGCTAATAAGAACATTAAGAAGATTGTGCAGAAGATGACAGTGACATACAAAGACTGGCACGAGATGTTACTGTTTTCTCTTCATGGGTACCGTACCTCAGCGCGGACGTCAACAGGGGCAACACCCTATTCCTTGGTTTATGGCATGGAGGCAGTCTTGCTAATTGAAGTTCAGATACCTTCTCTTTGGATCATGAAGGATGCAGGTTTAAGCAAAGACGATTGGGTTCAGACCCGACTTGATCAGCTGAACCTAATTAACAAAAAGAGACTTACTGCTATTTGTCATGGTCAGACGTACCAAAAACGGATGATCAAGGCATTTAACAAGAAAGTCAGACGACAAGAGTATCAAGTTGGGCACCTGGTATTCAAGCGCATTATTCTACCTCAAGGTGATCCCAGGGGCAAATGGACCCCTACTTACAAAGGGCCATTTGTGGTTAAGAACATCTTCTCAGGAGGAGCTATGATTCTGACCACCATGGATGGTGACGACCTTCTTCACCCTGTCAATGCAGACATAGTGAAAAGATACTACACATAATCAAAGACCCGCTAGGTTGACTGGCCTAGGCAAAATTAGGGGCTTCCCGACGAACCAAAAGGGTTCGGGCAAAAATAAGGGATGAAAATGGAAAATCTGTACACCCGGCAAGTCGAAAACCTGAAAAGGCGGCTTGGGTAAAAAAGGGTATCCCGGTGGACTGAAAACCCGAAAGGGCGGTCCAGGCAAAAATTAGGGATTAAAGCATAATACTATGTCTCATTGGATCACCCTACATCCAGACTTCGGTATCAACTATCGAACTCGGAAGACACTGATCAATCTGATTCATCTTCAACCAACGGCAAAGCGATGAGATACTCGAAGACATAAGGACAATAGCGGAGTTGGAACCCAGTGGGATTATTCACATAGCCATTTTGTTTTCTTTCCACAAATTGTATAAATTCTTTTTGTTCGGCGGCGTTCTCTTACTAGGACGTCAGCCTCTTGTACAAAAACGCCTATTTACAGGCAAACTTCAAAATCAATACAAATTCATTTTCAGACAAATTTCAAATTGTTTTTCCTTTACCTGTTTTGTTTTGCAAAGAACGTCCAAAGTTTCATTTGTGATATATGCATTTGACATTAATTGTTGCTCATAAATATTTACATGTGAAACAAAGGATGAATTACTGGTAATATCAAAAACAGGGGCATAAGAAATGTCCAAGCTATGTAGTTGCTTCGTCCACCAGGTACAAGGTAGATTCAGCTGAAGAATATGGCTACGATACCTTCACTCCCCGCAGAGCAAGACAGTAATGGTAGCTCTCCCAGATGAGACTTGCAGTTAGGTACAAATCAGCAATACTCTCCCCCAAGCAGAGTTAGCCTACCATCAGTCCTAAAGAGGTCGGGTATCCCCAGAAGGTCTTAATCTTCCCCATTGGAGTATAAAGATATTCCCCAGCAAGTATAAGAGCATCCCCGGCAGTCTTAATATTCCTCAACGGAGTATAAGAATGTTCCCCGGCGGGATACAAGATACCCCCAGTGGAGCCATTTCCCCAGCGCAGTCTAAAAAAGCTTTCCCAACGGAGTTGAATCATTTTCCCCATTAGACTCTGGAAGTTTATCCCCGGCGGAGTACAATAAACCTCCTCAGCCAGGTTCAAAGGAGCATTCCTAGCAGAACTTAGAGGTTTATCCCCATAAGAGTCTAACAGGATTATCCCCAGTAAGCTGCAATTGAAAGATTATCCCCCAACAAAGTTCTTTCTTTCCCCCCAACAGGAATTCAATTCTCAACAGATTCAGTATCACCAACAACGGTAATCCATCCCCAGCGGAGTTTATCATTAAAATCCTCAGCAAAATATCTCTTCCCCACAGAGTAATTCCCCTCGAAGTATTCTCCTCATCAGTTTATTCCCCAAAGGAGTTCTCTTCTCCTGCAGTTTTATCATCTTTGTTCATCATCCCCAGCGGAAACGAAGAATTCAACTCTATTCTCCAGTAGTTCTGGGATTTATTTTCCCCAGTTAAAGCATTACATGTCCATACATCATGATACATGCATATACGTATCATACTATACAATCTCATTTATGTTGAGAACATCATTGCTTGATCCATATCATGCATTGCATATGACTGACCTTTACCTTTCAGGAGGGATGCAGTTAAATTCTCAACTATGTCAATGGAGACAAAATCAGTTAAATCGATTACTAAAGATTTTTCAGAGGCAAAGCCAGTCAATGGAGAGAAAATCAGTTAAATCGATTCCTAAAGATTTTTATGAGGCGAAGCCAGTCAATGGAGACAAAATCAGTTAAATCGATTCCTAAATATTTTTCTGAGGCAAAGCCAGTCAATGGAGACAAAATCAGTTAAATCGATTCCTAAAGATTTTTCTATGGACAAATCAGTCAATGGAGACAAAACCAGTTAAATCGATTCCTAAAGATTTTTCTGTGGCCAATTCTGTCAATGGAGACAAAACCAGTTAAATCGATTCCTAAAGATTTTTCTGTGGCCAATTCAGTCAATGGAGACAAAACCAGTTAAATTGATTCCTAAAGATTTTTATATGGCCAATTTAGTCAATGGAGACAACCTGTCAATGGAGACAACCCGTCAATGGAAACAACCCGTCAATGGAGACAACCCGTCAAAATAGACAACCTGTCAATGGAGACAACCCGTCAATGGAGACAACCCATCAATGGAGACAACCCATCAATAGAGACAACCCGTCAATGGAGACAACCCGTTAATAGAGACAACCTCTCAAAAGAGACAAACCGTCAATGGAGACAACCCGTCAATGAAAACAACCCGTCAATGGAGACAACCTGTCAATGGAGACAACCCGTCAATGGAGACAACCTGTCAATGGAGACAACCTGTCAATCGAGACAACCCGTCAATAGAGACAACCTGTCAAAAGAGACAACCCGTCAATAGAGACAACCCGTCAATGGAGACAACCCGTCAATAGAGACAACTCGTCAACGAAGACAAAACCACCTACCAACAATCACCAAATGGAATCTGTAAGCCTATTCCCGACATCACAATGCTGATACTACTTCATGCGAGTGCAAATTTCTGGGCACTCTAGTGTTCAATTATCTTCCACCTTCGGATCACGAAAGGCCCGAAAGCTAATCTATATCCTCAGGTTTAAGAAAATTGAACAGGGGCAATTGTTGTACCCCAAAATTTGCCCTCCCATATTTCTCAAGACATTTCAAGAATAACCTCCAAATTGCTCAAGAGACCCAAAAATCGATTGTGCTAGGGCAAAGGTCAACTGTGACCTACAAAAAGTCAAACCTCAAGATTTTTTGTCAAAATTCTCATTTTGAAGTATAATTTATCATTTGATCAAGGGTTGATCATGATTCATCAAGGATTGCTCAAGATTCATCAAGATTCAAAATTTGCTAATTTAGGGTTTTACAAGAAAAGTCAACTCAACTTTGACCAAGCATAACTTTTTCATAATTTATGAGAAATGACCTATCCAAAGCTCATTTTGAAGATGATGCAATTTTCTACAATCCATATTCACACCCCAAGATCAATAAATGCACTCACAAGAAGTTACAAATTTGGACATTATAGGTCATTTTTGAAAGTCAACAAAAACACATTTTTTTCCAAAGCTTATAACTTGAGAATGGAATATCAAAATGAGATGAGACCAAAAGCGTTGATTAGAGGACATCACAAGGTTTCTAAAAAGTCCAATAACACCTCCAAAAGTTCAAAATTGAGGAAGTTATGCATTATTGAAGTTGGGCATTTTTTCAAAAGTGCCAAAAGTCAACTATCCTCAAAACTCCAATGTTTGACAAAAGGGCCCACTTTTTTCCACTTGATATGATCTTGTCACACCACACACGTGTCCTATCTTCAATTTCATGACCAATCATTTATTTTTCTATTTTATTTAATTTTTATTGATTTAATTCATTCTAAATCAATATTAATTCAAATAAAATCCAAAGATTGATGGAGTAAGATTTTTTTGATCATTACAGGTCTTCATTATCAAGATACACCCAATCAAATTCGTATCAAGCCTTATTGTGAACAAAATCTTGGATTTGGCATAATTTTGGAAGCTTTGTTAATGGAGATCATATCAAATCTTGATTCTTCAATGCACATGGATTCAAGCCCAAATATTAAACCTAATTCACTCTATAACACTTGTACAAGCCAGGCATATCAAGAACACGACCTGGGGCTGCCAAAAATCAAGAAACAAAAACTGAAAAAACGTGTGAAAAAGGGTGAGATCAAAATCTTGGTTAGAGCTCGATTCAGTCCAAAATCTCAACGTAGCTTCCTTGCCTGACATCCAGTGGAGCTAAAGCAATCAAAACCAAGCCTTGATACCTCCTGAATTACGCTGTAAGTGCCCACGAACATAGCCCTGTACATGGAATCGTGAATCTGTTTTCTTGCATCCTTTTGCCTTTTTTTTGTATAATCATGCTTGCCATTCAATTTCCAGCATTTCTACATTATTTGATTTTATTTTTATGGCCTCTAACGTGATACCTGAACTTAGGGTTTCCATTCTTTGTTTTTTTGGCCTTTTTTATACAGGCAAAATCAAGGTAAACCATGGCCATAGTTGTGTTCAGGGAAGAGACGAACACAGTGATGTCCTCCATTTGCATTTAGGTGGCCTATAACTCATGTTAGGATTGCCCTAGGGATTTAGCTGCGGATGAAAATCCGCAGGTAAATAACCAGGGATTTGTTGAAGAAGACGACCACGCGTCCTCTCCTAGTTGGCTAGTTCATAACAGCGCGCCACTTTTTTTTTATTTTTAGCATATTAATTGATTTTCCTATATAATATTTGTTTTGTGTTCTAATAACAAAGAAGCAAGTCAGCTGGGTTGGCAAGCGCGCTAGTGGAAAACCCCTTGGGACCTGGGTTCGAATCCCAGGTCCCCCAATACCTTTGTGTAATTTTTATTCAGGTACTCTCATGTAACGCTCAAGATGTAGTCTACCATATGCCTCATAGATCCAGGCGCCAGATGGCCTTCAAGCCAAATCTGAAGGCCAGGATTGAAGGTTCACCATGAACTCTAGTCAACAAGCGCATAGGGAGTTGGAAAAGTCAAAGCAGGCTTGGACGTTTTGGGCTTGGAATTGCCAGATTTACCTCCAGATTGGGCCTAGTACCCCCCCTTGGTTATTTCTTTTCTTTTAATATTTTGTTTATTTGCTTGTTTTATTTTTATTATTTTTAATTAATTACTAACCAAATAATTAATATTTGTTTCTTAATAAAAATCAGAAAATAAAAAAATATATTATTTTTATTTATTAAAACTAATTTCATTATTTTATTTTTGTAAATAAATATTAATCAATTAATTTAGTTTTAAATAGGTTTAATTTCTATAATCTACCTCCCGAACCCGAGAAATATCTCAAAAAAGGAATTTTTCTGTGCTTTTGTCCTTTCCTTGTTGGATAAAATAAAAGACGGTGGCGACTCTTTCTCACCGTGACACTTTGCGAAAACAAATGCAAAACGCGAACCAGCATTCCAAAACAGTCAGTTCTCATTCCCACCGATCACACATGGCAATCAACCATTGGTCCATTTGAAATTCGCGCATTTTTGGATGAGACTATGTGGCTTGCCTTATATTGTATTTATCTTATTATATTAACAAGTAAACAAAGCAGCACAGATGGAAAGGAGTATGGGCATATGAAGCAAAGGACCTGGGTCCGATCCCAGGTCCAAACATTTTCTTATTTTTTGAACAATTCCTTGCAGATCCAGCGTGCCTCATAGCCTAATATCCACCGTGCGCCTCATATCTCATCCCTGAGATCCATCATCATACAGATCTCACGCTCCAGCATTGAGGGACTACCATGAACCGTCAGAGGAGAGAAGCACTGGTCCAAACGCCAGACCCTGGGCCATCTTTGGGCCTAACAAGAATTTGGCAGCACACCCCCCCTAATTGCTCCTCAAACAGGCCCAATTCTTTTCTTTTATTTTATTTTAATTCCTTTTTATTATTTGTTAATTATTTCTTTTTTTTCAAATAACACCTAAAATCATGTTTTTTTTATTTAATCAAAAAAATCATAAAAGAACATCAAAAATCATTTTTTTAAATATTTTATTAATTAATTAGTTTAATTAAATTGGGATAATTTAATTCTTTTTTATTATAATTTAAAATAATTAGAATTAGGGTTTAATGTTGTACATAATCTAATTTTTCTATAAAAAAAACCTAAATATTTTCTCAATTAGATTTTTAGGTTTTTCAATTATTTCTCGCATTTAATTCGTCGCGCGCGCCTTTAGTTTTCCTTTTTCTATTATTGTAACTGCTCTGAGTTTGTAATAGTAATTAGGGTTTTAATTTTTCGCATCTTTATTTACAGTCAAAATAATTATGTATCTGCGAAAGCCTTGTAATAGCTAGGACTTTAATTTCTCACATTTTAATTTCTGCAAACTATAAGTTGTTAGATGTATGTTAATAGGATTGTATGGAAAGACAAATTGCAATTAATACAGTAGAAATCCCTAAATAAGCAAAGATAAATAAACTGGAAAAAAACACACTTGAACATGCTCACTCTTAGGGTTTACTCCACTTAGGTTGCCTTTGGTAAACGGTCATGAAGTATAGGGAATGTTAGTGGTCGTCCTCTAGTCCCAAAAGATCTAAAATGACCCATTCAAATGTTTCCTCGAAAAAAGATCTTTAAGGCTTTAGGATGATTACTAAAATTTCCTAACATTGCTTTTGTGATTGTACTTGTCCCTTCAAACGTCTCTTAAAACTCCAACGATGGTGCTACATATTCCTTAATAATAGGATAGCGCTGGCTAAAGGAAAACGAACAAACTTTTTTCGTGTAGGTAGATTAGCTCCTAGTTACTTGTTCAAACAAATTTTTTTACACAAACACTTATCAAAAATAGTTTTCGAAACAACTTCGTCACACTCTTGAGGACAGATACAAGGGTTATCACAAAGTAAAACAAAACTTTTCAAAACAAGCACACACAAGTAATTTGAAAACTGAGCAAGTACCTAAGAGCCCATGGAAAACCATGGATACAAAGGGTGCTAACACCTTCCCTTTCTATAATCTACCCCCCTATACTCAGAAACTCTCGAAAAGAGGCTTTTTTTTATTCTTTTTCCTTTCCTTTGTTGGATGAAATAAAAGTCGGTGGCGACTCTTGCTTACCGCGACATTAGTGAATACAAACGTAAAACCAGTATTAACAGTCGGTTCTGCCACCGTATCACAATAGCAAATTCATAGTCTCTAAAATATCCTTATTATTAAGGCACTTCACAAAAATCCTCATCATAATTCATCAATTAAATTTCAATATTCATAACCATTCATAATACCAAGAAAGGTAGTTTATAAATCTCAAAATAAACTAAATGCATAAAGTTCTCAATAAAACAATCCCAACCCCGATATTACATATCAGAGCAAGACTCCCTTTTATTCAATGAAAAGAAAATAAACACCCTCTGAAGATATCCTCTAAGCTTCCATGCACTAATCTTTATCACCTACAAGTTACCCATGGATAGAGGTAACATTTCCAAGAAAAAAGGGTAAGTAAATCATAATTGTTATAAAAAAAACATAAGGAATAAATATAGTAGAAATGCACTTAGGCAAGGCATCACACATCATTAGAACCTCATGTTATACTCACACCTTCACAACATCATCAATATATGACAACATATCATCAATACACCATTTATCAACAAGCATAATATAATCACATAACTATACAATGTCACTTATAATGTAATGCAAAATCATAGACTCATGCATGTGGTACAAAACTTCACTGATGACTCAGTCATATTTATCTCCAAAGATCCCTACCAATAGGATTGATTCCCATTTAGAACCAGAGAACTTCACAATTTTGTACTCAATCTACACTATAGGAATGATGCCTTCACTAGACTATTGTCCTATCATCTTTACTGGACCGTAGTCCTAACAACATCACTGGACCGAAGTCCTAAACTATGCAATGAATGCATGATGCACAACAATATAATAAGTATGACCACAACTAGTCAAAACGCATCATCATCCACGAATTCACCATAATATCATCATAATACATGAATCAACATCATATCATCAAAATACACCAAGCATCATCATATCATCATAATAACAAAACATAATTGTAATCCAACACGGGAAACCTAACTTCTTACTAGCTTAGGTATTGGTAATGTACTTCTTATTTCTCATCTTATTCCATCTAACTAAAGTTCATCGTGTTAGCTATCCAACGCTTCAAAAGATACCTCAAATCGAGTTCTAAAACTCAAGTTACATCTCTTTTAAGAAAAATACAACACAACTCTGATACGGTGGCAGAACCGACAGTTAATACTGGTTTGCATTTTGTATTCGCAAATGTGCGGTAAGCAAGAGTCGGCACCGACTTTTATTTCATCCAACAAAGGAAAGGGAAAAGAACAGAAAAAATCTTTTTTCGAGAGTTTTTTAGTACGGGGGGTATATTATAGAAATGGAATGTGTTAGCACCCTTTCTATCAGTGGTTTTCCACGGGCTCTTAGGTACTTGCTCATTTTTGAAATTGCTTGTGTTTGTTTTGCAAAAAGTTTTTTTTAACTTCGTGATAACTCTTGTATCGGTCCTCAAGAGTGTGACGAAGTGGTTTTTGAAATTGTTTTGAAAAGTGTTTGTGTGAAAGAGTTTTTGTTTTGAGCAAGTACTTAAGAGTTTTCCACCTACTCGAAAAAGTATGTTTGCTTTCCTTTAGACAGTGCTATCCTACTATTAAGGAGTAGGTAGCTCCATCGTTGGAATTTAAGGGACATTCGAAGGGACGAGTACGATCGCATAAGTAATGTTTAGAAAACTTTAGTAGTTACCCTAAAATCCTAAAGATCTTTCCGAGGCAACATCCGAATGGGACATTTTTTATCTTTTGGGACTAGAGGGAAACCACTAAAATTTCCTGTGCTTCATGACCGTTTATCAAAGGCAACCAAATTGGGGCAAACCCTAGGAGTGAGCATGTGCAAGTGTTTGATTTCAGTTTCATTTATCTTGCACATTTAGGGTTATCTATCATTTTAAATTATTATTTTTCCATTCAATCCTATTATCCATACATCTAGGCAGTTTATAATTGCGGAAAGTAAAGTGCGAGAAATTAAAACCCTAGCTATTACAAAGATTTGGGGAGGGAGATTACATAATCAAAAACCGGGGGAAATAATAAATGCAAAATAGTAAACCTAATTAACTATTACAAACTCGGAGCAGTTATAATAATTAATAAAATAGGGGAAAAAGAATGCGCGCGACAAAATTAAATACGGGGAATTAATGTCAAGTTTAGAAACAATTAATTTGCAAATAAAGAAAAGATATTCTTTTGGATTTTTTGTGAAAAAAATAATTAACTTTGCAAATTAACCTAATTTCTATTAAATTCTAATTATGAAAAAAAATTATTTAAGTTAACCTAACTTCTGTTAAATTTTAATTACAAAAAAAGTATTTAAGTTAACCTAATTAAACTAATTAATTAATACAAATAAATATTTTATGAAAAAAAACTAAACCTAATATTTTTTTTGTAATTTTCTAATTTTTATGATTAAATAAAAAAATGATTTTGTAAAAAAAATAATTAAGACAAATAATAAAATAAAAGAAATAAAAAAGAATTGGAATTGGGTCTGATTGTGAGAAGCAATTTGGGGGTGTGCTACTTGAATGTGCAAAGGCCCGGTTTGTTGGCCCAAATATCATGCGCCTGATCCCATAGGATTTCCTTCTGATGGTTCATGGTGGACCCTCAAGGCTGGGGCGTTGAATCTACATGATGATGGACCCCAAGGATGAGATCTGAGGCGTATGGTGGACACCGGATGCTGAAGCATATAGAACCTGCAAAGTATTTGAAAGAAAAATGACAAACGTTTGAGGCAGGGGTTGAACCCCTGACCTCTCACTTATAGCGCCTTAACAGCCTTCATGCACGCCACTGGGCCAGTTGGCCTTTTGTTAATATCAATACACGAAATAATATATAATGAAAACACGCATAGTGCCCAGAAAAAACGCGCTAATATTCAAATGGTCCAATGGGACATTGCCACGCAGTCTTTTTCTTCCTCAGCACTGTCGTATTAGGTAAAGGCTTTTACCTACGGCTCAATGCCTGTAACTAAAACCTGTTCATCTCAAAAAGTATCAAACAAACAAGATAAATGAAATCCAAGTATACCAATCAACCAGGCTTGATCTCGTGAGCATGATGATGCCCATATTTTTCTCTGATTTTACCTGTATCGCAAAGCCCTAAAGTGCAAGCATAAACCCTAATAATGGAAATTGTCCATATATGTATCAAAACTTATAATTAATCATACCAATACATTCCAAATGACAGTATAAACATGAAGGTATGCTTAAAAAATGTTAACCATGCGTAAATAATCAAAATCGAATTCAAGAAATATGGCAAACTGTTAGAGATGTGGAGGCTGATTATGGGCGTCTTAATGTGTGCAAATGGTTGGAAAAGCTTCCGTAGGTGTCCAGAAACGTGTTTCAATCCTTAAATCTCCTTGAGGATGGCTCTAATATGGAATTTGTCTTGAGACTTTTTGGAAAAAAGTGGAAACTAATCTTGGCAGCTTCACGTGGTCAATCCTTGTTCTTGTGCTTGGGAATTGTTCTATATATGTAGTAGACTGAATTAGGTCAACAAAAAGCATTCATATCTTTGCAAATTATCAAGATTTGATTTTATTTCCTCTTTGAATTATTTCTTTCTAAATCAAACCAAATCATGCCATTCTCATCCCAATCAAACCTTTACATGATTTGATTTTGTTTGACAACATAATTGGATTGTGATTCTATTCAAAATCAGATAAAAAACAAATCTTCAATATTTTATATCATTTATTTGATTTAATTTGATTTTAAATGATTAAAATCAAAACAAATTAAATAAATAAAGCTAATAATATATGAGAGAGTGTTTGGGTCGTGGACCATGTTAGAAGTAAGATGCAAGCATAAAAAGTTAGGCCCATTTGACAAAAAATGCAATTTTGGGTTTTGTTGACTTTTGACAATTTTCCAAAAATGGCCAACTTTGACAATGCATATCTCCTTCAATTTTGACCCTAAGAGGGTGTTCTTGGACTTTTTAGAAAGCTTAGGATGTCCCATAAACAACCCTTTTAGTTTCATCTCAATTGGATATTCCATGTTCATGTAAGAAGCTTTGACCCAAAAGGTGTTTTTGTTGACTTTTGAAAAAGACCCATAATGTATGAATTTATATCTTTTCATGAGTGAATTTATTGAACTTAAGGAATAAAGATAAGTTGTATGGAATTTGACCCTATTCAAAATGAGCCTTGGATGAGAAATTTATGATAAATTATGAGAAAGTTATGCTTGGTCAAAGTTTGGTTGACTTTTCCTAAGAAACCCTAATTTAGCAACTTTTGAGTTTTGATGAATTAGGAGCATTCCTTGGGGAATCATGATCAACCCTTGATCAAATGATGGATATCACTTCAAAAAATTTATGTTGACCAAAAATCTTGAAGTTTGACTGTATGTGGGCCACATTTGACTTTTGACCTAACATAGTTGATTTTCAGGCATTTGAGCAGTTGACTGAGCAAAATTCTTGTGCAAGGCATGAAACTTGGCATGGGTGATCTTTAGAACATATTAGGACCATGGAAAAGGTTTTAGACCTTTGGAGTTCACCCATATTGATGAAAATGGAAACCCTAATTTGAGGTTCATTGTCTTAGGAGAGCATTTGCATGATCAATCCTTGGGCGTCCTTGGGCAAGTTGAGGATCTCAATGAGCATATGTGGAGTAAAATGGGAGGGAAAATTTTAGGGTAAAACAACAACCATTTGATTCTGGACACCACCGCCCGACGATACCACTTCTATTACTTGACGACTACCCTTTGCATCTTGCGTCGCCCGACGATGATTGGAGCGACGCACTCCAGTAACTTTCCTCTTCTCTGCCCTTAACGCTTCACGGTTCGCTTAGAGATGACCATATGACACCACCATCGCCCGACGACACTTCCCATTTCCCAACGATCCTGCACACACAAGGTTTTCCTATTGCAATTTCCTACATAAAAATCAGTCCCAATTCTTGCGATTTTGCACCAAAATGGTCCCAATTCTCATAGATTTTAACACCTAATTATCATATAATAGCTATACCACATTATAGGCATTATATACACATACTTATGGCTATTCAACAAGGAATTTTCACCAATTCTAACACAAATTCATCAATTCCAGTACAATCATCAAATCACAAAAATCCAACACATTCTACATTTATCTAGACCTTAAATAAATTATAATAAACAAGATAAACACCCCTTACCTTAGATTATTTCAAGAAATCAAATCCTCTTCATGCTCTACCGAAATTCCTAAGCTCCTTCTTGCCTCTTCGTGCCCTAGTTTTGCCTCTGCCTTTTTATCCCAAAACTATTGTATAGAATGAGCGCTTCTAAAATCCCAAATATCTTTTGTCTCACTTAACCATTGGACCCTTAATATAGTCTTCCCATCTTACCTTCACTTAGTATACCTTATTACCACCTTGCCCTCATGGCCTCTATCTAACAATATTATTCTATTTAATTAATTAAAATAATTCTAAATAATTATTCTAATTATTCTAAATCATCCAAAAGTCCTCCTAATCACCTTAACTCCGAATACATCACATATAACCATCACATAATCATCAAAACATCATAGTTACGTCACAAATAAATCACCAATACATCACAAATACGCATCATAAAAAATTAAGAAATTAAATAAATAATTTAATTAATTTGGGGTGTTACAAAACTTCAAGGCAAGTCAAAGTACGTTTCTTGGTCGTTGAGTGTACGTCGCTTTACAACTGCATCTAGGGAAGGCCAACCCTGGCTGAGTTGACCGCAATACCCTCTATGGTCCACTTAAAATGAAGTATTATACCAAGAGGGGCCGCATCGTCACCATGCACGGAGATATTGAAACGGTGAGAAGATGCTTCTTAGAAGCCGCTCAGGGACAAAAATTAATCGACATGACGCATATGTCCTCTTCCAACAAACAAGTCCAACCAGCAGACAACAAGCTGGCTCGAACAGTGGGACATATGCCATCATATCACGTCAGTTTAGTGGAAGTCGACACCCATTTCACTAGAGAGGATTTGAAGGAGGAAAAAAGGGACGAAGGAGATGCCCGACCAGCTGACAACAGGGAACCTCTCCATCCTGTGCGTCCCATCCCAGATAGAGACTTTAAAGTCATCCTCCTTGGTAATGATCCAGACAAAGGCATGAAGATTGGAACAGGGCTCCCCGACATGGTGAGGAAACAACTCAAAGCATGCTTGAGGGAGAATGTTGACATGTTCGCGTGGAGCGTTGTTGAGATGCCTGGACTCGACCCTGAGGTCTCCTGCCATCAGCTGACCATAGATTTGGCGGCTAGAGAAATAGTTCAACATAGGTGTTGTACACCAAAATTTTCCCTCTCGTTTCTCAATTAATATCTCACAAGATCTCCTTTGGTTCAAGACTGCACTAAGGTTGATCAGCTCAAGACATCTCCTCAAGCACTGATGACTGAAAATTAAGGTTCGAGTTTGCATAAGGACAAATGAACTTTTAATGCCCCATTTGACTTTCATGGATCATTTTGGACTCTCAAGATTGCTCATATCAAGTTTCAGGTCTTGGATCACATTTTTGCTCAGTCAATTGATCAGATGACCTAAAATCAGCCGTATTGGTGAAAAAGTCAAATGTAGCACCAAAAGTCAAACTTTGACTTTTTGGTCAACATTAAGTTTCAAATATCACAATTCATCAATACATGAACATTTTTCGCCATGATGCAAGATGATTCAAGACTTAGAAAATTTCTAAGTGTTTTTATACATGATGATTTCACCACTTCATGCCAATTTTTCGCCATGATGCAAGATGATTCAAGGAAAACCTCCAACATAAAATTTGTAGATATCAATGAGATCTAAAACATTGTAGAGCAGGAATTTTTCTAGAAATGTTTGGATTTTGAGTTATAAATTCATGAAGTCATGGCATTTTTGAATAAACACTTAGAGAATTTTTCAGCAGGTTTGGACAGGTTTTTATCGTAACTTCTTGGCCAATTTCCATCAAGTTCCAGTTTGATTTAACAAAAGTGGTCAACATGAAAGTTATAGAGGATGTTTCAAGCTTTCTAAAACAACCAAGAGAATGAATTTATCATACTTGAGCTAGGAAATTCAAGGGCATGAAGTTGGGCATCCACCCTTGATTTGCAAGTCATTCTATTGAAGAACACACAACAAAACCCTTATGCTATGTTGCATAATCTTATGTTGCAGGCCTTCTTGCTTGTAAATCTCTACATAATTTAATGTTTACACCCACTTTTGAGCTATTACCCAAGTGTTTAAGCCATTGTCCAAAAGATCTTTCCATTTATGGCATAAAGGCACCATTGCTATTCTTAAAAAGCAAGCTTTTTGTACAAAACTTGTCTTGAGCCCATACTTTGTTTGTTTCTGATTTTACTCCACCATAAAACATGGAAATCAACCCCTTTAAACCAGCAACTTTGGTACTTCATCTTGGAACCATGGAGTACTTGACATAGTTTGATAGTTACATCCCAACCAAACCATAACATGTTGTCTTGTAAACCTATTCAGCCTTTGTTCACAAGTCCTTTTCCTATAAATAGAAGGAGCATCTGCAAAAAGAGGAGAGGAGGAAAAAAGGGAGAAAGAAAACCAGAAGTTTTGTTGACAAACTCTCAAAAAATCTCATAACTGAAAAGGTCATAACAGTCCACAAAGCAACACCTCAAGCTCAAAACATAAATTCTAGTTGCAAGGTAAGTCTCCTTAACTTTAAACTCTTCATTTCAATAAGCATCATTTGGTTCATTTTTAAGGCTAAAATGCAGTGGCCTTTGAAGAAAAGGTTTGTAAAAAAATCATGAACAATTGCCAAGATTGAGTGAAAAGTTTTCCATGAAATAGTATCATGAACAGGCAGGTGCAAGGAAGCTGTTTTTCAAAACCATACAGCAAGCAATCGATTTCACAACCATGCAAATCGATTGCACGGGGTTCCAGTAGCCAGATTTCCAAATATTTTGAGTGTGCAATCGATTGCACAACCATGAAAATCGATTGCACGGGGTTCCAGTAGCCATATTTCTAAATATTTTGAGTGTGCAATCGATTGCACAACCATGCAAATCGATTGCACTGGAAGTCAGTAGCCAATGTTTTGAAAAACTGAAGCATGCAATCGATTGCACTCAAATGAAAATTGAATTTTTGCTTTATAAAAATTTGAATAAAGAGTTGGACAATATAAAATGTTTTCTTTTTGACCATTGAGCATCTATATCTTAAGTTCAAGGTAAGTATTATCATTATACCTTGAAATTTGCTAAGGGCTTGAACCAAAGACTTCATCCAAAGATACTTTTAGCTTGATCATTAATTTTTGCCTTCTTTATCAATCATGATTTGTCTTCATCAAAACTAAAGTGCATTCGAGAAGCTTGACTTTACGGCATGTGTCGACACATAATGATCCAAAATGTTTTCTTTTCCTTTCATTTTTCTTTATTTTTATATGCTTCATATATTTTCTTCATGGCTATTCAATATGTTTGTAATAGATAATTAGGACTTTAATTTCTTGCAATCCCCATTTGTAAATTTGTACACCCCATCCCCAAATGATTGTAATAGTGTAGGATATTTACTTTCCACAATTTAACGCTTTATATATAACATGTTAATAATTAGGGTTTTATGGCAAGATAAAACCAATCAAATAGAAAACCCTAATTCAAGACAAAATCAAGCATGAAAATGACACACTTGCACACAAACACCCCCAGGGTTACTCCACTTGGTTACCTTGAACAAAATGGCCATGTTACGCATGTAAGGTATCTTAGCAAAACAAACAAAAAAAAACAAGATCATAGTCCCTCGATGACGCTATTCAAAGTTTCCTTACAAAAATGATCTTAGTCCCTCAAAATGCTAAGATACTTTGCAACATTGCTAATCATGGTTATATGATGACCCACGCCCGTCCCGTTTACATCTAGAGATAGGGTTGCTTACCAAATCAATGGTAAGACAATAATATCAAAGGAAAAAAAATGAACAAGAAAGACATTTGAGTAGGTAGATTACTTTTAGTTACTTGCTCCATTTCAAACAAATATCCTTGCTATTTTCAAAATAAACACAAAACATCTTACAAACTTGAAAACATTTTCGAAAAGACAAACATCTTTGTATACATTCTTACGAACGAGAATCATCACAAAGATTGCCTAAACAATGGCCTCTTTTACAAAATACTTTCAAAACCACACAAAGCACAATTTCTAACAAAAGCAAGTGATCTAGCAAGTAACTAAGAGCCCATGGAAAACCATGGATAAAAAGGGTGCCAATACCTTCCCTTTTCATAATCTACCCCCCGAACCCAAGAAACAATCTCAAAGGTCTTTCCTGTGCTTTTTTACCTTTCCTTTTGGATAAAATAAAAGTCGGTGGCGACTCTTGCTAACCGCAACATTTGCGATAAAATGCAAAACATTCAATTCAGTTCTCTCACCGTATCACAGAACTGGCGACTGTGCTGGGGAATCTATTCTAAAAGTGGGGTTACCTTAGGGTTTAGATCATATTTACTCGCTTTCATTGTTTGAATTGTATACTTTACATTATGGTTCTTTGTTTGGGTTTGAATCTTCTACCTGAATTTGGGATACATTATAGGTAAGTAGAAATACGTTGTGGAAACTCTGTGGGGTATACCGACATGGTCTAAGCAATAGCTATGTTAGTGTGACATATTTGTGGGTACCGGTAGCCTTTGAGTTAATCAAAGAGAATACGGGGCCGCTGAGTGATGTCATAAAGCACTAATGAACTTCTAGAACCTTTACTTGACCAACTTAGCCTTTAGGATGTAGTGAGATGACCGGCTTTGGTACAGTCCGAAGTTGGTAGATACTCGATACTACACTCATTGAGGTTTGGTTTCTTGGGATATTTCGGTCGCCATTAAAGAGGCTTGAGCTGAAACAATGACCAAGGAAATAATCCAGTGATATTGAGCTCCTTAGAACCCAGTTACTATTACTAGGACAGGTTTAAGCCAACTAAACTTCAAGAGGGTACTTACCTATAAAACTCCATGCAAGCCTAAACTAAGGATTTGTTTGCTTTGCTTGTATATGCATACTTGTACATAACATCATGGACATCATGAACATCATATACATCCACTAACCATTTCAAGGATTTTGTGGATTCATCTTTGTTCTTGTTTTGTAGGATATGGATTTACTTCGCAGGAAAACTATTCAAGTCAACCTTGTAAGAATTCCTCCAAAACTTAAGGAGCTAGCTGCAAAGATTCCTGAGAACTCTCCATTCACCGAGAGACATGGTCGTCTACTCAACTTGGTTACCTCCAACACAGATGAGGATATTATGAAGGTGCTCTTTCAGTTCTTTGATCCTTTGCACCATTGCTTCACATTTCTCGACTATCAACTTGTGCCTACTTTGGAAGAATTCTCCCAACTCTTGAGGAATCCCATTCTCAATCAATTACCTTTCAACGGTATGGAAAGAAACCCAAATCCAGAAGATATTGCTCAAGATCTACATTTGCACTCCTCTGATGTCACAACCCATTGGGAAACAAGCAGTGGTGTCAAAGGTTTCTTAGCGAAGTTCCTGTTTGAGAAAGCCCAAATCTGTTGGAATTCCTTAGACTTGCAAGCCTTTGAGGAAATTGTGGCTCTTCTCATCTATGGGATGGTTTTGTTTCCAAATCTTGACCAACTCATAGATATAAACACCGTCAAAATCTTCATGTCACGTAACCCGGTTCCTACATTGCTAGGGGATATCCTACACTCTTTTCACACTCGCATATTGAGGAAAAGAGGTGTCCTTATGTGTTGCACTCCTCTTTTGGAAAGATGGTTTATTTCTCATCTTCCCTAATCAGTCTTAAAGAATGAGCAAGGTTCAAGGTGGTCACAAAGGTTGATGACGCTCAAACATTCAGATATTCATTAGTGCTCTCGATCCAAAGAGAATGTTATCATCGTCGATTGTTATGGAGAATTCCCTAATGTACCTCTACTTGGAATTAGGGAAGGCATCACCTACAACCCATTCTTAGCCTTAAGACAGTTTGGTTACGCCCAAAGGGATGGCTGGCACGAGATGCTGATTCAAGGTTTGGTATTCGACTACGATAACGACGATCAAGGTCTTCGCCAGAGATTTATCCGAGCTTGGAGGATGTTAAACAAGGTGGATAGCAAGACTTTGGGGCACAATAATTCCATCTGTTGTACCCCAAAATTTTCCCTCCCATATTTCTCAATACATTTCAAGAAAGATCATCAAGTTGCTCAAGGAAGTCCAAGGATTGACCAGACAAGCTCTCTCCTAAGGCAGTTTACCTCAAATAAGGGTTTCATGTTGCATCAAGATACTTGAATATAAACGGTACCAAATGCTCACCATTGACCTAATATGTTCTCAAGATCATCCATGTCAAGTTTCAAGCCCTACAGAGAAAGTTTGCCCAGTCAATTGCTCAAAGGCCTGAAAATCGATTGTGCTAGGGAAAAAGTCAACTCTGGCCCACATACAGTCAAACTTCAATATTTTTGGTCAACATCCTCATTTTTAAGTATCATTCATCATTTTATCAAGGGTTGATCATGATTCATCAAGGATTTCTCATAATTCATCAAGAACCAAAGTTGTTAAATTAGGGTTTTGCAGGAAAAGTCAACGCAGCTTTGATCAAGTATAACTTTCTCATACTATATGAGAAATGACCCATCCAAAGCTCATTTTTAAGAGGATTAAATTCTCTACAATCCGTATTCATCTCCCAACTTCAAAATATGAACTAACGAGAAGTTATAAATTTGGACATCATAGGTCATTTTGAAAAGTCAACAAAAACACTTTTTTTGTAAAAACTTCACACATGAACATGGAATACCAAATTGAGACGAGACCAAAAGGGTTTCTTAGAGTACATCTCAAGCTTTCTAAAAAGTCCAAGAAAACCTTCAAAGAGTCAAAATTGAGGAAGTTATGCATTGGTGAAGTTGACCCTTTTTGCAAAATTATCAAAAGTCAACTATGCCTAAAATTGCAATTTTTGCTAAATGGGCCTAACTTTTGGCACTTGTCTTGAGTTGGTAGCATGGTCCACGAGCCCTAGCTCTTTCCACTTGTCATTATCTTATTTTTATTATTTATTTTGATTTTTATTTGAATTAAATCAATTTAAATCAAAACAAATCATAGAAAATCCAAATCATTGAAATCTCAAGATATTGTGCATGTTTCAGGTCTTATATCCAGTTGGCAAGAGATTGAATTCGTGCAAAGCCTTGGTGTGCAAAAAAAGGTTGAGTTTGGCCTATTTTTGGAAGTATCTTCAAGTGAATCAAATCCAAATCAAAAGCTATAATGGAGGAAGATTGAGAGCATAATTTTAAACCTAATTCAGTCCTTGATATATATTGAATAATTGCAGACCTAGAGAAGAAGGTTAGAGAGGCGCACAAGGTCAGGACAAACTTGAATAAAAACACAAAAAGTGTTGAGTCGAATTCATAGTTCCAGGCATTCTCAAGACCCTCTAGCCATCCCAATCGCTTCCTGGGATCACAAGCAAGCCAAACCAATCAAGAAGAAGGAGTTTCCAGCACTGTAGCTCACTGTAAGTCAACCACGACAATGGCTTTTTCTTGAATTTGAATTGCATCATTCTGACACTTGTAACATGAAATAATTATATATTCTTACTCCTTGAAGCATTTGCAAACTATCTGTAACGTTTAATTGCATTTATATGGATTGTATCAAGATTCACCATGGCTAGGTTTTGTTGCTTCATTTTAGGTTTTTTGTGTGCAGGCAAAATTGGCCCATAAAAAGGGCATCATAATGCTCAGCAGGTCCAGACGAGTTGATCCATGGCATTAGATGTCATTTATCACGCCCATGGAGGATTTTGAGATAGACCAGGGATGTAGCGACGGAGGCTTGTCCGTAGGTAAAAGTTTTTAACTTTTACCAACGGAGCAAGGTTGGGGATGACCTGCGTGGCACTGTCTTACTGGGCCATTTGAATTCTGGCGCCTTTTTCCACTAACTTGCTTTTATTGCATATTATCTATTATTGTTATTTTATGTACAAAACAAGTGTGCAGCTCAGTTGGTGGCCATGCGTTAGAAAAGTGCTTTGGGGCCTGGGTTCGAATCCCAGGTCCCCCCATTCTTTCACATTATTTTTTTCTAGGTTCATGTGCGCATGCAGAGTCAAGGGATCACCATATGCCCTCAGGATCTAACCCTTGGATCTCTAGATGGCCAAATCTGATGGCCATCATTTGAGGGACCATGATACGTCTCAGTCAACGCATGGCACTGGAATGGGCAGGTCAACATGGATCAGTTTGCTTCTTGGGCCAGATTGCTATCCACACTCCCTCAATTTGCTTTCTCAGGCCCATTTTCTTTTCTTTTCATATTCCTTATTTAATTTATTTTAATTGTTTTTACTAACATAATTGAAAATTCTTTTTATCAAAAAATCACAAAAAATATTTTTCACCCAATTAGATTTAGGGTATTTATTTTTTATACAAAAATTAATTGAATTAGGTTATTTAATTTTAGGTAACTTTAATTTCTTTTTGAATAATAAATTAAAATTAAGAAGAACAATTAGGGTTTTAGCTTAATTTAAATTATATTTTCTTTTTTCTTAAAAATAACCAAAAATACAAAAAATAGGCCATGTAAATTATTTTCTTTAATTAATTTAATTACTAATTAATTTTGTATTTAATTTAAAAATCTCATTCTTTTTCTTAAATAATTAAAAACAACAAAAAACTTTTTTTTCTTTCAATTAAGTAAGAAGGGGTCAAAACCCTAATTTCTTACAATTCTTAATTTCATCGCGCGCGCTTTTTTATTATTATTTTTACCATATTGATGTAATTGCTCACAAGTTGTAATAGATTAATTAGGACCTTTTACTTTCATTTATCGCTTTTTTTAACGGTTTGTTTTTGGCTATGTAAATACCCGAAGCCTTGTAATAGCGTAGCTTTACTCTCCGCACTTTAAATTCTGCAAAATATCAACTGTTAGATGTACGAATAATTAGGGTTGCATGACAAGAATGTATGATTAACTTTAAAATGGTTAGCAAACCCTAAATGTGCAAAGATAATAAACTTGAAATTGAATCACTCGCACATGCGCACTCCTAGCGCATACTCCCACTTCGGTTGCCTTCGGTAAACGATCACTGAGTATAGGATATTTTAATGGTCGCCCTTTTGTCTCAAAGATCAAAGTTTCCTCGAAAAAGTTTCCTCGGAATTGTTGCCTCAAATAATTGATCTAAGGAATTAGGGTTATTACTAAGACGTTCTAACATTTCTTTAGTGATCGTTCGTCCCTTTCGAATTGACCCTCAAAACTCCAACAACGGTGCTACCTACTCACTAATAGTGGGATAGCACTGTCTAAAGGAAATAAACATAGAACAATTCTTTTTCGAGTAGGTAGATTAGCTCTTAAGTACTTGCTCAAACAAAACAAACTTTTTCACACTTACACTCCTTTTCAAACAAAGTTTTCAAAAACACTTCGTAACACTCTTGAAGACAGAAGCAAGAGTTAAATCAAAGTCAAAAACTTTTTTTTTCAAATCACACAAACACACAAAGAAGCAATCTTGAAAATGATGAGCAAGTACCTAAGAGCCCGTGGAAAACCACGGATAAAAAGGGTGTTAATACCTTCCCTTTCTATAATCTACCCCCCGTACTCAGAAAATCTCGAAAAAAGGATTTTTTCTGTGCTTTTTTCCTTTCCTTGTTGGATAAAATAAAAGTCGGTGGCGACTCTTGCTTACCGCGACATTTTGCAAACACAAACACAAAACGCAAACCAGCATTCCAAAGTAGTTCCAGTTCTGGCCACCGTATCACAGAACTGGCGACACTGTTGGGGATTTAATAAGTGGGGTATACCTTAGGATTAGTTCATCATATTGCTTCTATTGTTTGATTTGATTGCTTTATCTTTATGGGCTTTGTATCGGAGTTACTATAGATCCTAACCCGGATCTGGGGAACACCTTTTAGGTAAGTAGCAATAAACTGTGAGGGAATTGTACGGCATAGACCGATACGGTTGAAGCAGTAGCTACGTTGATGTGGCACATTAGTTGGTACCGGTGTTTACCGTGGGAATTGGTAAACAACCACTGATCTTCCAAAAGGTTACTTATTTGGTGACTCGCAGGATCGATCAGATTGATCCTAAGACATGGTTGATTTTGGGGTTTTGACTAAGTTTGATAATGGTTAAATGACAAGAAAATAAAGAAGCTTTATGTAAATTGCATGAAGAAGAGAACTTGATAAAATAAAGGAAGGCTTGAAATAAAGGCTTTCGACTGGAAAAGTAAAGGAGAAAACAAGTAAAGTTTCTGGAAAATAAATGACTTTGATTAATAAAGTGGTGTTTCACACATACATTCTCAATAATTCTTTCTCTCACGCTGGGTACTCGAATCTATATGAGTGACTTGTATATAATTGTGAACACACGCGAAAAACTGCGTGAACTACTAATATTTATACTAAACACATCCCAAGTAACCGTCGGGCAGTTACACTGCTTCGAGATGACTCCACTTGGCACGTTCACAGCGTTCGACGCTCCAGATCTTGGCACGTTGCACTTAGTAACCGCTGGGAACCGTTTTCCCTCCAAACGTTTGAATCTCAAACCGTTCCACTCTGAACAATCGAACACCTTCGTCGAGAAGTATCTTCGACGAGAAACACCTTCGACGTCGAAGGCAACCAAATTCTCCCTTGGAAGAAATCCTCTAAGTACATTTCCATCCTCTGATGAGCATTTCGACAGACCCAGCTGGTCGAAACCATCCTTCAGCTTTAATGGCTGATATTAATAAAAACAAGGGTGTCGAATTTAGGAGCCAACAAATTGCCCCCCAAGAATGCCTTATTTCGACTCTGAAAAGAAAAAGGCATTCTTTGAAATTCCATTCGACACCTGTCTTTTCATTCTTAGCCACAAATTAAACTGTGCACTTTTTGTCTTCTACCAACCACTGACAATCCCAAGAAAAAGCCATCATTTCATCCGTACCTAAGACGTCACCTCAGTACGACGTGCAGCGTGCCCAATGTCTCTTCACAAATTGTCATCATGACAATTTTCCCAAAAACGAGGGCGCACGCTGCACCCTTTCATTTCTGCAGAACGGCTATGTCAACGGGGGGACGCCACGTGTCCCACTACCTTCTGCAACATTAAATGGCATTAAATGTCCTCGAATTTTGGGGATTTCCCAATCACTATAAATAGCGCCAAGTACCCATTGTGGGACTTTTTCACGCTATCCTGCCTTTAACTTCGTTGAACACAAAATCTCTGCAAACTTTGCAAACACCTTGTTCTTCACTTCATCTTCAACCTTAACATCAAAAATGGCCTCAGGTTCCTCTACCGCTCCTAGTTCTAACATCCCTTCCAGAAATGCTAAACCCAAGATCTTCTCCACTGTCCCCATAGTTACTCCTACAGGCCAACGAAGGGTTCCTGAACCCCTAGAAACTGCTGACCGTGAAGCTTATTCACACCAACTCATGATTCCGGTTGGATACTCCAACCAAATCTTCGCCATGTCTGGCCCGCTAAACCCATGCATCGCTGAAGCCATGAAGATCAAAAGCTTCTTTCCAGTGCTTGAAAAGCTCAAACCTGTTGGATGCTCTAAAAAAGATGCAGAGGATAACGAAGATCCCGCTAAGGAGAAAATTGATCTTCGCTTCTTCAATAGGGGTGTTAGGGCTTTCAGGTCTAGCCCTAGCCTCACTCCTGACTACAGTGCTTGGCTGGAAAAAATGGAAAAAAGCCAGGCTTCGATCTGGAAGGATCTGGGGATATTCGACCTAGTTATGTTGTCGAAGACGGGTCTCAACTACTCCCCAGAGATGTTGATAGCTTCCTTACTCTTCTGGGATTACACTCATTTCACCTTCCACCTTCCATGTGGAATGCTAACACCCACGCTGTTCAACGTGGCCGCCATCACTGGCCTTCGACCCACTGGGGATTATTTCGACCCAGAGGAAATGTCGGAGGATCAGATTGGATTCTCCGCTACGAAACCCACCTAAACCACATATATCAACCATTACCATGATAGGTCGACAGCCACTGTGTCGGATGTAGAGCATATCGCGTTTCTAGCCCTATGGTTGTCACGCTTTGTGTTCTGCACAAAGTCTTTACAGGTGACAAAGAAGATGGTCACCCTCGCCACCCAACTCCACCATGGTTAAAATATTTGTTTGGCAGAATTAATTTTTGCGAATCTGTACGAGTCGATTAGCAGCGGAGCGACTCTGTTGAAGATCATCGAGAATAGAGCCAGTCTGCTGCTTGCAGGACCTTTTTGGCTACTTCAGTTGTGGCTCAATGCCACCTTCGAGTCTTTCTTACCTCAGAAGACTCAAATAAATGAGCAAGCTCCGGAGATAGCAAATAGGCGCATCGAAGGCACCAGATTGGCTCTACTGACCCCGACTGAAGATGGGCTGGAGCTTCAACAAACTTTTGCAAACTTCGTCTTGATGTTTGCAAGAAGGAAAGAATTTGTTTCGACCATGGCTCCCTTTGCTCGATGAAAGGTTGGTCCATAATGGTTCACGAGGCCCCATCCTAAGTCGTCAGGTGACCCTCAGGTCGAAGAACATACAATAATGTGGGAAGCATTTCTCACACCTAGAATAATGCCCCTGCGCTTCAAGAGCTCCAAGACTCACTTGAGCTTGATTGCGTATCAACCAAACTTGGTCTCTCGCCAGT
This sequence comes from Vicia faba, assembly GCA_948472305.1. Lineage (NCBI taxonomy): Eukaryota > Viridiplantae > Streptophyta > Magnoliopsida > Fabales > Fabaceae > Vicia > Vicia faba. Next base: position 1,576,628,438 of record OX451736.1, on the reverse strand, counting down.
TTGGTATCATTCAAACACTTCCTTCTCCTATTTTTCCCAGGGAGAAATCCATGTTATATTTTTGCAACGACTATACTGAAGACGCTGCCACCAAGCATATCGGCTGGTATGCTGGTCGAACAGTCCTTTCACTATTCGATTATCAGCTTAACTTTCTCTGCTCACCATCCTTAGAAGAGTGGTGGAAGAGTTACTACGCTGAAGAGTTCTTCAACGAGAAGGACTTTGTGGACGAACTTCAGAAGTCTTTTGTTCTAGTTCTGGACAAAATAAAGAAATGTAAGTTCACTCCTTTAAATTATTTTGTCTTTCCATTACGACTGGTAGCCTGTTAATTATAACTTGTCTTCTTTCAGTTGTTCGAAAGCCTGCAGCCAAGAAAGCTGCAGAAGGCCATCAGGGAGGAGGCCCCTTGACAAAACCTCCACCACCGGCGAAAACTATAGCACCGGCGAAAACTACAACAAGCCATCAGGGGGAAGGTCCTTCGAAAAAGCCTTCAGCACCGGTAACCAGACTTTTATTATTTTCTTCTGGTTTTAACATTCTGACTTTCGATGTAGCGTTCTAAATCGAACTCCAATTGGTTTTCAGGCACCTTCACCCAAGAAACGACCTGCACTGACAGTCGAATCTGGGAGTGACGAAGAAGACGACTCTCCCCCCGCTCCTCTAAAGAGGCGAAAACTGAAGAAAGATGTTCCTTCCCCTGAGACTCGAACAATCAGAATAAAGGTTGCTGGGAGAAAACCCAGGCCACCTCCAGTAATTATTGAAGAGCCAACGGAGGAGGAACTAAATGTTTTGCTCAATAAACCTGTCGAAAGCGACAATTCCAGCCCTGGGGCTGAAGTTCCTCTGCAGGTAATTTCTTTGACCCTTTTTAACTCAGGTGTCGATGCTCGCGTTCGATTATATCTCTTTCTAACCTAGAAGATTCTTCTTCTTCTTTTTCCAGGAAACCACTGAAAGCTCAGCGCCAAAGACTTCTGAAACACTAGATTCTGCTGAACTCAGTAGGCCACAAGAGAAAGACTTGGCGAATGATGAAGCCAATGCTGAAACAGATGAAGCCAATGCTGAGACAGAAGAACAACAAACAGAAGATCAACAACCAAAGGAGATTCAAGTGGTTGATCTGTCGGAGGAACAATATGATGAAGGGGATCACGCTGACGCTGGCACTGCTGAAGTTCAAGTCGAAGAGAGTCAAGTCGAAGCAAACGCTGCTCAACAGCTTCAACCCCAAGACAACGCTGCTGCAAAGGTTACCACCTCAACAAATCATAGGTCGAAAGAAGACTTAGCACTCTTGAAGCAAACTGATCCCGTTGGCTATCTGAATGCCATTATCGAGAGCAAGGGAAGTTCATCTGATATTAGTCAGGAGGCTTCTACTTAATCGGGGAAGCCCACTGAGACTTCTCCTCTCGATGAGGCTTTGATGAAGGTCAAAGCTCAGTTCTTCAAGAAAGATTTGATGAAAGCTTTGGAGGGGGACCCTACTGCTCCATCGTGTTTGGGAGCTGTTTTGAATGCAGTAGACTTGCTAGCTGTGACTCCGGAGGTTTCGAGCTTTATCATGGAGTTATACTCCATTATTGATCAAGTCTCAGCAGACTATCAGCAACAGAGGGGCTTCAACAGCCAGCTTGAAGCGTTATATGGCAAAAGTTCTTCCGCCTGGACTGCTGTAGCAGAGACGACTTCTCGAATTGCAGAGTTGTCGAAGCAAAAGGCATCTAAGCAGGAAGAAATTGATGCCATAGATCGAGAGAATGCTTCCCTAAAGGCGCAAATCGAAGAGCTGGAGGCCAAGATGAATGCCAATACTAAGCGCAAGGAGGAACTTCTCTCGACTGTTCCAGACACCGAGAGTCAAGCTGAAATCACACAAGGCCTAGAATTTGCTGAGAAAGCTCAAGCCTTCGACGACCAAATTGCCAAGCTTGCCCAGGCGAATGCCTTGTGCAACAAAAGACTGGAGTTGCAGCAGGCTAAGTACCTTCGACTCAAAGATTCCATCCCCTTCTGATTGGCTCAGCCCTTTAACCATATATTGTAATGTGTATTTGACAATATTGCCATTTTGGCTAATTTATAAAATTTTCCATTTTGGCTTATTTATGGTTAATTTAGTCATTACTTGCTATTTATTTTGATCTCTTGGAGTATAGGTTTATACTTTTTTCAAATATTTTCCATTTACTCTCAAGAGTCTTTTATCTTCACCCAACTCTTCGACTTTATAAGCTCCACCAGAAAAAGTTTGGATAATTCTGAATGGTCCTTCCCATTTGGGTGACCATTTTCCCATGCTTCGATCCCTTCGATCCATGGGGAGAATCACCTTCCAAACTAATTCTCCAGGCGAGAATGCCTTAGGTTTCACTTTTTATTGTAAGAGTCTTCCACTCTTTTCTTCTGAAGCCTTAGTAAGTCGAGAGCGCGCAATCTTTCTTCGTCTAAATCTACTAGTTCGTCTAACATCATATCCCAATAAACTTCAGAGGGGATATCATGGTGTCTCTGAACCCTTGCAGATTGAAGACAAATTTCTGCTGGCAACACTGCGTCATGACCAAAAGTTAGCCTATATGGTGTTGCACCTATGGCTTCTTTTGGGGACGTTCGACAGGCCCACAAGATCTGGTCTAACGTCTTATGCCAATTTTTTGGCTTCTTCCCAACATGCTTTTTTATCAAGCCAATCACTACTTTGTTTGCTGCTTCGACTTGACCGTTTGCCTGTGCATAGTAAGGCGTTGATGTTAGGAGTTTAAAGCCTATTTCTTGAGGGAATTCCTGCATCTTTCGACCGGTGAAAACTGATCCTTGATCAGTAGTTATAGTCTCAGGGATTCCAAATCTAAAAATAATGTTCTTTTGAATAAATTCAATGACATTTTCTTGGTCTACATTGACTAAAGGAATAGCTTCAATCCACTTAGTAAAATAATCAATGCCTACCAATATATACTTCTGGCTCTTTGATGATGCTGGTCGAATATCTCCAATAAGGTCCAACGCCCATCCTCTAAAGGGCCAAGGTTTCACTATCGAGTGAAGTTCGCTTGCTGGTACATGTTGGATGCCTGGATGGACTTGACATTCTTGACAACTGTTGTACCCCAAAATTTGCCCTCCCATATTCTTCAAGAAATTGCCAAGTCATGCTTCAAAGTTCCCCAAGGCTTGCACAGTGCAAAGGTCTCCCATACAGTCAAAATTAGGGTTTGTGTTCTGATCAAGAAAATGAAGTTTCCAAAGGTCCAATCAAGTCTCACATGCCTATAAACATGGTCAAGCATCCTCATATCAAGTTTCAAGACATTCAGCTCAAAATTGCACAGTCAAAACCCTAATTGCACTACAGTCAACTGTAGGGGCAAAATGGTCATTTGACAGTCAAAAGTTCAAATTTTTGGTCAACATATCATTTTGAAGCCACAAACATCATTTGATCAAATCTTGATCATGATTCTCAAAATTTGGCTCAAAAATCATCAAAATGCAAAAGTTTCCTTATTTGGACAGTTGAAAAAGTCAACTGTAAATTGACCAGGGCATAACTTTCACATGGATTATCATAAAAATTCCATCCAAAGCTCATTTTGAAGATAAAGACATTTCCTACAACTCATCTTCATACTTCAAGTCCAAGAAATGCTCTCACAAAAAGTTATCAATTTCAACATTATAGGTCATTTTCAAAAGTCAACAAAAAGGGACTTTAAGTCAAAGGCCATAACTTGAGATTGGTAAATCAAAATGACATGGTACCAAAGACATTGGTTAGAGGACTCAAATACCTTTCCAAAATGTCCAAGAACATGAGAAAAGCTTAAACATTGAGCAAGTTATGCCTTGTGGAAGTTGGGAAATTTTTGGATATTTTGAAAAGTCAACATTGATTCAAATGACCTAAAATTGCTAATGGGCCCATTTTGCTTCCATAATTCATCATCCATGGCATGTGCACGACCACTTGGCCCAAAGGGAAGTTTTTATTCATTTTTTATTTATTTATTTGGATTTTTATTAATAATAATTCATTTAAATTAAAATAAATATATGAAAAATGCTTAACCTAATTTTTTCAATCTTTTTGTGCACATTATATCATCAGTATTTCGTGCCTGGCTAAATAAGGAAAGATTTGGATTGATTAGATCATAATTGATACAAAATTGCATGAAAAATATTTGAAAAAGGATCTTGAAAATCAAATTTCCAAAATCATGAATGCAAGAGATTTGGAGTGGTTTCTTTAACCTAATTCGTTCAATACATAAGCCAAAACATAAACCTAATCTCAGGAACCCTGGAAGCTGCGCAGAAATCAATTGACAAACTTGAATTTTTTGGCAAGAAACTCAAAACTGAAAACCCTTTTGCAGGTTGATTCAAGGCTTAATAGCTGTTCAAACACCTTCCTGGAGGTCCATTGAACGTTTCCCAATCAAGAACATTCATCAAAACCTCAGGAATTGGTATACAGAACTTGAAATATCTCATGAAAAATTCATAATCGTGTTTTAAAATCTATGCATTTTCATGGCATTTTAATTATTGATTCATGTTCCTGGTATGATTCTAAAGCTAACCCATGCGTTTAATTGGATTATTACATGCTATAGGTGATTTCACCATTATTGAATTTTAGGGCTTACAGGACCTTAAATTGGGGATTTTGAAACAAGGAAAAATTGGAGCATATGAATTAGACCATTCACTTCAGCGCATCTGGACGATCTCAAACCTACCCTCGCGCCTAATTTATAGAGCCCCTAGGGCTAATCGCTATTTTTTGATATGTTATCTTAGGCAACGCGTGAAAACCGTTGCCTATGTTTCTTTTGTTTCAGGAAAATAAAAACCACGCGAGGAAGACGATAACGTGGGGAGCGGTGATTGGGAGATTCAAATTTTCGCGCGTGCTAGAGCCCACTGATCATTGTTATTTTATATTATTTGTTTGTTGTTTAAATTACAGAAAGCGCGTCTAGAACAACTGGCAAGGCATATGTGTGTTAACGTCCAAGATCTGGGTTCGAATCCCAGGTCTTCATTGTTTCAATATTATTTTTCAATTTACAATCACGTGCAGATTCAATACCAAGGACCATCATACAACCCTCTATCCAGCCATCCACCTGTCCAGTTGCATCAAATCAAAGGTCCAGATCCCAGGCACGTGGTGAGTCCCAGTCAACGCGCCACATGTTACTCAAAAAGTCCACCAGGCTTTGCTAAATGGGCCAGAACTCTTGAATTTTCACCTCCTATTTGGGGTCTGAACCCCCAGGTTTGCATATTTTTTATTTTCTTTACTTTTTTCTTGTATTATTATTTTTACTTCCTTTTTTAATTATTATTTATTAATTAGCTTTATTATTTTCATAAAATACAAAACAATTAAAAAAAAATCAGAAAAGAATTAAAATAATAAATATCTTTATTTCAGGTATTTTCATAAATAAATGCATGTAATTAAATTTAGTGTAAATTAGGTTTAATTTTAATACTTTTAATAAAAATCAAAAACATAGAATTAGGCTTAATTAATAATTTTTCATCTTTTTATTTTTCTTTCATATTTAATATTATTTATTTTATTTATTTTCATAATTAAATTTGCATGTAAAAATTAGGATTAATTTTAGGTTAAATTCTAATGTTTTCTTAATAAATTAAAATAAAATAGAATTAGGGTTAGCGTTTAATTTCAATTAATTTTTTCTATTAAATCCTAAAATACTAAAAATACCAAAAACATTTCTTTTTCTTAATTAATTAACTCCATCATTAATTTAATTTTTGCAAAAGGGTCCAACGCCCTCGTTTCGGTTTAATTAATGCGCATATTTACTTTATTTCTTCTTTCGTATAATATTTGTGTACCTCTCCCAAGGCCATGTAACCTTTCAATTTCTTGCACTTTAAATTATTTTACTTTATTTATTTTCTGTCAAATCGGGTTCGAGAAACTTTTGGCGATGTGGACCCGCGCCTTTTGTAATAACTTAAAAATTTTACTTTCCGCAAACTTTTAACTGTTAAATAATGGCATGAAAGACTGTATGGGCAAAAATAAAAGCAAGCGTAGAACACCAATAACGTGACAAGATAAATGCAAACGAAAACGACACACAAATCGCACACACCACCCCTAGGGTACGCCTCACTGTTGCCTTGCCTCGAAAGGTGATCGTCGAGTAGAGGATGTCTTAGTAAGTCCTCATGATCCGGGAACCTGGCATGAGGGTAGCTTCTAAGGTGTCTTCCCATTGCTTTGGTGATCACCATGTCCCGAACCTCGAATTGACCCGAACACCTCCAACGGTGGTGCTACCTACCTCTCAATGGTGGGATAGCACTACTTTAAAGGACATTTACACAAACGAATTCCTTAGGGTAGGTAGACGACTCGTGGATACTTGCTCTAATTCAAAACAAAACAAATCAAAAATACTTTTCACACCAACACATTTTCAAAAAGCTTTCGAAAGCATTTTTCAAACACTCTTGAGGACCGATACAAGAGTCGAACTGAAATTTTCAAAGAAACTTTTTAAAACCCACAGTTGAAAAGCAAACAAACCATTTTTGAAAACACAATGAGCAAGTATCTAAGAGCCCATGGATAACCATGGATAGAAAGGGTGCTAACACCTTCCCTTTCTATAATCTACCTCCCGAACCGAGAGCAATCTCTATAAGGAATTTTTCTGTGCTTTTGTCCTTTCCATTTGGAGAAAATAAAAGACGGTGGCGACTCTTGCTTCCGCGACATTTCGCGAACCAGCGTTAAATAGTCAGTTCCAGATCCACCGATCACAGAACTAGCGACTCTGCTGGGGACCAAACTTAAAGTGAGGTGTACCTTAGGATTAGTTCATAACTGTGTTTTCAATTGTATTGCTTTGCTTGCTTTATTATTGTGGGTTGCATCGGAGTTACATAGGTCCTAACCCGGATCTGGGGATACCCTGTTTAGGTAGCATAAGCTGTGAGGGACCTGTCCGGCGTAGACCGACACAGGTGAAGCAGTGGCTACGTTGGTGTGGCACCTTGGTCTGTACCGATATCCCTTGTGTCGCAACGAGGAGAATATGGGTCTTCCAAGGAGTCATTAAGCACCAACAACCTTAGAACCTTAATTGACACAACTTGGCCTTTAGAATTGTAGCAGTATGCTACGCCCATTGAGGCTAAACTCTCGTGATGGTTCTGGCCGCAAGACAAGATTGCGATGCTGGAGTTATGACCGATTGAGGATAGTCAATGATATTGGGATCCTCTAAGAACCCGGTTACTTTTGATTAGGACAGGTATGAACCAACAAACTGAAAGAGGGTAGTACCTAGACCTCATGCTGGCCTAAACTTTAGGGGCTTGCCTTGTGTGACTTGTGTGCCTTACCATGTTTGTCTTTGTATCTATATGTGGTGTGCTTTATCATAACATCATAGCATCATGAGCATTGCATGCATCCTGCATAAGGACTGACCATTTCACAGACAAGAGGGTTTCACCTTTGCTCTGTTTTGTAGGACATTATGATGCCTGTGCGAAGGAATACTATCCGGTTCAACTTTGTTCGTTCACCTGAGTTGCTTGATGAGTTGGTTAGCAGAATTCCAAATACCACTTCCTTCATTCAGAGGCATGGTTCTCTTCTCAGTTTAGTCACTGCAAAGCGGGATCAATAGTTGATGAGTGTTCTGACCCAGTTCTATGACCCTCTGTACCAGTGCTTCACCTTTCAAGACTTCCAGCTGGTCCCTACCCTGGAAGAGTTCTCTAATTTTCTTGGTATCCCTATCTTGGATCAGACTCCCTTTACTGGTTGGGAAAAGACCCTCAGGCTTGAGGATATTGCTGCAGCTCTTCCTTTGACCCATCAAGAGGTAACAGACAACTGGGTGACTAGAAGCGGAGTTAAGGGTTTCTTGGCCAAGTTTCTGATTGGTAAAGCTAACAGTTTCTGGAATGACCTGGACTTTAGGGCATATGAAGACATCCTGGCTCTCCTAATCTATGGGTTAGTCCTGTTTCCTAATCCTGACAACTTCATCAATGTCACTGCCATAAGGATCTTTATGTCTCAGAATCCCGTGCCCACTCTCTTGGGTGACATCTTGCAACAACTTCATGCCCGTACTACCCAAAGACGAGGAACTCTATGGTGTTGTATCCCTTTGTTGGTGAGGTGATTTATTTCGCACCTCCCTAAGTTCGTACTGAAGAACCAAGAAGGAAGAGGTTGGGCTCACAGGTTAATGTCTCTCACCGATAAAGACATCATTTGGACTTGCAGAGGCTTGGATGAGATAGCCATTATTGATCGATGCGGGGAATACCCTAATGTTCCTCTGATTGGTACCCAAGGAGGGATCTCTTACAATCCATGTCTAGCACTCCGTCAGTTTGGAAGAGCAAGAAGAGCAGGCCCCCATGAGATGTTGGTGCCTCACATCAGTTTTGAATTTCAGGTGGATAGTGACGAGCTACGTCGTAGGTTCATCAAGGCTTGGGACAAGGTTCATAAAGCTGACCCTCAAGAGTTAGGGCCAAAGACTTCTTTACCTATGGAAGCCTACTACAAATGGGTTCGCATCCGTGCTCAGAAGTTAGGTATGCCGTATGAAGCTGTCAGACCCATCATTCTTGAGTGTCCTGACAAAGATGGGGTTCCTCCAACTGTCCTTCCTCCTCAGATACCTACTGATTACGAGACATTGAAGAGATCTTGGTCGCAACTGCGAGAAGAGCGGGATTCTTATCGGGAAAAGTTCAACGAGCAGGAATCAAAGATCCAGAAGCTGACGAAGCAGTTGGAGAATGAGAGAGCTCTGAATGCCTACATCTGTACTGAGAAGAGGAGACCATGGGATCAATAAGGAGCTCCATATGTGTTTTTACAGTTTTATTTCCTTTTCAGTATTTCCTTTCATGTAACGCCTAAGGGCAACTTGTTGAATAATTTCAGTTGCAAAGTTGAATCTAATGAAGTGTGTTCCTTTTTGTTTACAAAGTCGACTCCCGATTGTCTTTGAAAACATAAATCATACGCATTCCATTCATCATGTGCATAGCAGGTTTTCTACTTTTCAGGTTTCTTACCGTTCTTCGCTGTTTATTTCAGCATCATGAATCCCGACTCGTCATCAACTGAGACCTCCATCAAGGCTCTTCAGGCGCAAAATGCGCAGTTTCAGGAATTAATCAAGGGTTTGGCTCAAGGCCAAGAAGAGCTGAAGGCTATGCTCCTGAAGAAGGAGAAGAAGAAGAAGAGAAGAATTGTTCTGTTCAACTCGGGCCGAAGGTTTAGCAATGCTCTGCAGCAGGAAGAGGCTGGTTCTTCTGTTGGCAAGAGTACTCCTCAGGCAGAAGTAAGGGTTCCTAGTCCGGTGGTCTCCGACAACGAGACTGATTTTGATGAAGAGCAGTACCCTCCTGCAGAAGACAGATACAAACAACTGGAGGATAGGTTGAATGCTATGGAGATTCAACAGGTACCTGGGCTGGATTTCGGAGATCTGGGTTTGTCTACTGGTGTGATTATCCCTCACAAGTTCAAAGCACCATCCTTTTCTAAGTATGACGGGGCATCTTGTCCCAAGCTACATCTCAGGTCCTATGTTCGAAAGATTCAACCGTACTCTGCGGATAAGAATTTGTGGATCCACTTCTTCCAGGAGAGTCTTTCAGGGACTCATCTCGAATGGTTCTATCAGCTGGATGGGACCAAGGTTCGTAACTGGGAGGAGTTGGCTACTGCTTTCTATAAGCAGTATCAATATAATGCCGACCTTGCCCCTACACGTACCCAACTCCAGGGTATGTCGTTAGCTGCAAGTGAAGGTTTTAAGGAGTACGCTCAGAAGTGGAGAGACCTGGCTGGCAGGGTGCAGCCACCATTGACTGATCGGGAGTTGGTAGACATGTTCTTGGGGACCCTATCTGGGCCGTTTTTCAACCACCTTATCGGGAATTCATCTGCAGGGTTCACTGATCTAATCTTGACTGGAGAGAGAATCGAGGCTGGGTTAAAGTCTAGAAAAATTCCGAAGGGTGCATCATCTAGTTCTGAGAAGAAACCCTTCAAGAAGGAGGCTAGTGCCGTATATGGTTCCAGGAGATCAGAGAGACCTGAGCGCCGCCAAGCTGTCAGTGCGGTGACGATTGCTAAGCCTGCAGCCGCTCCTCGGCAAGCTAACCAACCAAGGGCTGAGAGACCCAGAAGGGAATTCACCCGTTTGAGCATGACCCTATTGCAGATCTTGCCACAGTTGCTCTCAACCAATTTAGTGACTTTCAGGGAAGCTCCGAAGTTCCCAAATACTGCATCTCCTAAGTACAACCCGAATGCTCGTTGTGCTTACCATTCAGACAGCCCGGGGCACGCCACTGATGATTGTTGGGCATTAAGGAACAAGCTGCAGGACCTTATTGACGCCAAGGAGGTACAATTTGAGGCATCTGAGAAGCCTAATGTAGTGACAGCTCCCCTGCCTGCTCATGGAGTGAATGCTATTGGGGACGAAGAGGAAGTGGATGAAGCTGAGTTTGATAGCTGGATTTACCCTGCAACCGACAGTGGACTTAATAATTGGAGTGCAAAGGACAACCTGTCTGTTTCTCTTGTTACTAAGTAATGAATTCCTATGTTTTTGGTATTTGTAATAAACAATAATAAACTCTTTGGCCCGGTGTCTTACCCGAGGCACCGTGGTTTCATTTGTGAGGGCATATAAATTGTCATTTCATATATCATGAATGAAAATCTTGGACGTTTTCCCGCATTGCAAATATTGTGCTCCTTTTCTGTCTTTCTTTCCTTTACATATATTTCAAAAACAGCTGTATTTACACACACACTCACTCATACAGGTTTCAATCCACTTTGGATCTTACTGGTAACGACTCTGCTACTGCCAGTTATGACTTCGAAAATCCGATCAACTTAGCCGAAGACGAAGGTGAAGATGATTGCGAAGTGCCTGGCGAGCTTGCAAGACTGTTGCTTCAGGAAGAGAGGGCAATTCAACCCCACGAAGAGCCAGTGGAAACCATAAACTTGGGTACTGAGGCAGATAGGAAAGAGGTAAAGATTGGCGCCAACCTAGAGCTCAGCGTGAAGCAACGGTTGACTCAGATGCTGCATGATTGTGTGGAGATATTTTCCTGGTCCTACGAAGACATGCCCGGGTTGGATACTGATATCGTGGTCCATCACTTGCCAACTAAGGAAGACTGCCCTCCAGTTAAGCAAAAGGTCCGTCGGATGCGTCCAGAGATGTCTGAAAAGATTAAAGCCGAGGTTATGAAACAGTTTGATGCTGGGTTCCTTGCAGTGACTTCTTACCCTCAGTGGGTTGCTAATGTGGTGCCGGTACCTAAGAAGGACGGTAAGGTCAGAATGTGTGTCGACTACAGGGACCTGAACAGGGCCATCCCCAAAGATGACTTCCCTTTACCTCACATTGATGTCCTTGTTGACAATACAGCTCAGCATAAGGTGTTCTCTTTCATGGATGGCTTTTCAGGTTACAATCAGATCAAGATGGCACCTGAAGACATGGAAAAGACTACATTTGTTACTCAGTGGGGCACCTTCTGCTACAAGGTTATGCCATTCGGGTTGAAGAATGCTGGGGCAACCTACCAACGTGCCATGGTTGCTTTATTTCATGACATGATCCATCATGAGATAGAAGTGTATGTTGACGACATGATCGCCAGGTCCCAGACTGAGGAAGAGCACCTAGATCATCTGCAGAAGTTGTTTGACCGGTTGAAACTATACAAGCTGAGGCTGAATCCGAACAAGTGCACCTTCGGGGTAAGATCTGGAAAGTTGCTAGGCTTCGTGGTAAGTGACAAGGGAATTCAAGTGGACCCTGCTAAGGTCAAAGCTATTCAAGAGATGCCAGTTCCTAGGACAGAGAAAGAGGTCAGAGGCTTTTTAGGACGCCTGAATTACATCGCTCGGTTCATCTCACATCTGACTGCTACCTGTGAGCCAATCTTCAAGCTGCTGAAGAAAGATCAGGTAGTACGTTGGAACGATGAATGTCAGGCTGCTTTTGACAGAATCAAAGAGTATCTCCAAGAACCACCTATCCTTATGCCACCGGTTGAAGGGAGACCTCTGATACTATACCTGACAGTGCTTGACAACTCAATGGGGTGCGTGCTGGGGCAGCATGACGAGTCTGGCCGAAAAGAGCATGCCATTTATTACCTTAGCAAAAAGTTTACCGACTGTGAGACCCGATACTCACTGCTTGAGAAAACTTGCTGCGCTTTGGTATGGGCTGCTCGCCGGCTGAGACAGTATATGCTGACTCACACTACCTTGTTGATCTCAAAGATGAATCCTATAAAGTACATATTCGAAAAGCCTGCTCTGTTTGGGAGGATTGCAAGATGGCAAATGATCTTGACGGAATACGACATTCAGTACACGACCCAGAAAGCCATCAAGGGAAGTGTATTGGCAGACCACTTGGCACATCAGGCCATAGATGACTACCAATCAATGAACTTCGAGTTTCCGGATGAGAGCATCATGATAGTAACTGACTGTGAAGTACCTGGACCGGATGAAGGACCTGAACCAGGATCCCGATGGTCTATGCACTTTGACGGAGCCTCCAACGCTTTGGGAAACGGTATCGGCGCCATAATTATATCACCTCAAGGTACTCATACTCCACTAACTGCCCGGCTATGTTTCAACTGTACCAACAACATGGCAGAGTATGAGGCGTGCATCATGGGTCTTCAAGCTGCGATTGACCTAAGGATCAAGTTTTTGAGTGTTTTCGGAGATTCCGCTCTTGTGATCAATCAAATCAAAGGAGAGTGGGATACGAAACATCCAAACCTGATTCCTTACAGAGAATGTGTGTTGACCCTGATCCCCCACTTCACAGAGATAACCTTTGAACACTTTCCAAGAGAAGAGAATCAGCTGGCGGACGCGTTAGCTACAATGGCTTCTATGTTCAAAGTTAAATGGGATAATGAGGCTCCCCGGATCATCATCTGGAAACTGGACGAACCGGCATATTGTTGTGATCTCGAGACTGAATTGGTAACCGAGAAGCCTTGGTACCATGAGGTGAAGAGATATCTGGAAGCTCAGGAATACCCTGAAGGTGCCTCTATCAATGATAAGAAGTTCCTGAGAAGATTCGCAGCCAAGTTCTTCCTTAGCAACGGCATCTTGTACAAGCGAAATCATGATTCAACCTTACTGCGTTGTGTGGATAAGAGTGAAGCAGAAAGGATCATGGAAGAGCTACATGAAGGGACCTTTGGTACACATTCCAGTGGGCATACTATGGCTAAGAAAATCCTACGGGCGGGATATTACTGGTCCACAATGGAAGCTGACTGTTACCAACATTCCAGGACATGCCACAAGTGCCAGATTTATGCAGACAAGGTGCATGTTCCTCCGGTTCCCCTAAATGTTCTGACTGCGCCTTGGCCGTTTGCAATGTGGGGCATAGACATGATTGGTGAGATTAAACCTGTGGCATCTAATGGGCATCGCTTCATCCTAGTGGCGATTGATTATTTTATGAAGTGGGTTGAAGCAGCTTCCTACGCCACTGTAACCAAGACTGTTGTGGCACGGTTCATTCGGCATAATCTGATCTATCGATACGGCGTCCCTGAGAGAATTATTACAGACAACGGTACCAATCTAAATAATAAGATGATCGCTGAGCTCTGCGAACAGTTCAAAATACAGCACCACAATTCTTCTCCTTACAGACCGAAGATGAATGGGGCTGTAGAAGCATCAAATAAGAACATCAAGAAAATCGTGCAGAAGATGACAGTGACTTATAAAGATTGGCACGAGATGTTACCGTTCGCTCTACATGGGTACCGTACCTCAGCTAGGACGTCAACCGGGGCAACTCCTTTCTCTCTGGTTTATGGTATGGAGGCAGTCTTACCAATTGAAGTACAAATACCCTCTCTCCGGATAATGAAGGATGCAAATCTGAACGAGGATGATTGGATCCAGACACGACTTGATCAGCTCAACCTCATTGATGAAAAGAGACTTGCTGCTATCTGTCATGGTCAGACGTATCAGAAACGGATGATCAGGGCATTTAACAAAAAGGTCAGACCACAGGAATATCAAGTTGGGGATCTGGTAATCAAGAGAATCATCCTTCCTCAGAGTGATCCAAGGGGCAAATGGACCCCTACGTACGAAGGGCCATTTGTGGTTAAGCATGTGTTCTCAGGAGGAGCCATGATATTGACCAACATGGATGGTGACGACCTTCCTCACCCCGCCAATGCAGACATAGTAAAAAGATACTACGCATGAAAAAGACCCGCTAGGCTGACATGTCTAGGCAAAAATTAGGGCTTCCTGTCGAACCAAAAGGGTTCGGGCAAAATGAAGGGATGAAATGAAAAAATCTGTACACCCGGCAAGTCGAAAACCTGAAAAGGCGGCTTGGGCAAAAATGGGTATCCCGGTGGACTGAAAACCCGAAAGGGCGGTCCAGGCAAAAGTTAGGGATAAAAGCGTAATACTATGTCTCATTGGATCACCTTGCATCCAGAATCCGGTATCTACATCAAGTTCAGACGGCATCTAGCAGTCAGCTTCACCTTCAACCAAGGTCATCAAGTGATGAGACGCTCGGAGTTATGAAGGCAATAGCAGAATTGAAACCCAGTGGGATCATTCATTTCACACAGCTGTTTTATTTTCTTTTGTACAAAATTTGTATAAACTCTTTTGTTCGGCGGCGTTCTCTTACTAGGACGTCAGCCTCTTGTACACAAAACGCCTATTTACAGGCCATTCAAAAATCAATACAAAAATATTTTTCAGTTAAAAAGTGCCAATTGTTTTTCTTTTTCTGTTTTGTTTTGCGAAGAACGTCCAAGGTTCAATTTGTGATATATGCATTGACAATGATTTGCTAACTCATAAATATTTGCATACGAAACAAAGGATTTATTACAGGTAACATTAGAAACAGGGGCAATAAAGAGTTGTCTAAACAATCTAATTGTTCTGTCCTCCAAGGTACCAAGGTAGGTTCAGCTAAAGAACATGGCCAGTACATTTTAATTCCCCAGAGAGTAAGTCAGCAGTCAATACACTCTTCTCCAAGCAATGTTATCAAATCTAAAGGAAGTTGAGTATCCTCCAGCAGATATCAATATTCCCCAGCAGCATACACACATTCTTAACAAGCATCCCCGGCAGTCTTGATCTAAAGATTGTTCCCCGTTGGTATATCAAACATTCAAAGGAGTCACTTCCCCGGTACAATTCAAAACTTCCCCAGGAGAGTCCAATCTAGTCCCCCAGGAAAGTTGGGATCCATATCCCCAAGCAGTAAGCTTATCCCCAGTAGATTCTGGAAGCTTATCCTCGCAGAGCACGAACGCGTCTCCCAGCTTTATTCAAAGAGTTATTTCCCTACCAGGATATAACTGGGTTATCCTCAGCCAAAAGCCACGGAAAGAGCGTCGTCAACACAGTTCTTTCTTATCCCCAGCGAAGTCTATCAGCACTTCCAACACAACAAGGGTATCCCCAGCAAGTTATTATCAACATTCCAGCAAAGTATCTCTCTCCCCACAGAGTATTGCTTCCCAGCAAGATCGCTAGAGTACTTTCCTCCCCGCAGAGTTATTCCATTCGCCAAGTCGATTCCCCAACGGAGTTATCTTCTCCTGCCGGTATTCTTGCAACTATCATCCCCAGTGGAGGCAAATCTATTCTTCAACATCAGCCCAGGAGGGACTTCCCGGCACCCGTCAAGGATTAACTTTCCTAGACAAAAACATACATTCGTAAACATCACATACATCATTATAGCATGCATATACGCATCATGAACATACAATATCACTTATTCAGAGGGCATCTCACATGTCATACAACATGACATCGCATACAACTAACGCTTGTCTTTTCAGGACAAAAGTACAAAAATGATTACCATCAATGGTCGCAACTAAAGGTCTGATTCCTGAATCTTGCCAGGGTGTATCTGTTGACGACCAATTACCAGATCCGATTCCTGTATCTTGCCAGGGTGTGTCTGAAGAGTTCGAGGATCCGATACCTGAATCTTGCCAGGGTGTATCCGTTGAAGACTAACATTACCAGATCCGATTCCTGTATCTTGCCAGGGTGTGTCTGAAGAGTTCGAGGATCCGATACCTGAATCTTGCCAGGGTGTATCCGTTGAAGACTAACATTACCAGATCCGATTCATGTATCTTACCAGGGTGTGTCTGAAGAGTTCGAGGATCCGATACCTGAATCTTGCCAGGGTGTATCCGTTGAAGACTAACATTACCAGATCCGATTCCTGTATCTTGCCAGGGTGTGTCTGAAGAGTTCGAGGATCCGATGCCTGAATCTTGCCAGGGTGTATCCGTTGACGACTAACATTACCAGATCCGATTCCTGTATCTTGCCAGGGTGTGTCTGAAGAGTTCGAGGATCCGATACCTGAATCTTGCCAGGGTGTATCCGTTGAAGACTAACATTACCAGATCCGATTCCTGTATCTTGCCAGGGTGTGTCTGAAGAGTTCGAGGATCCGATACCTGAATCTTACCAGGGTGTATCCGTTGAAGACTAACATTACCAGATCCGATTCCTATATCTTGCCAGGGTGTGTCTGAAGAGTTCGAGGATCCGATACCTGAATCTTGCCAGGGTGTATCCGTTGACGACTAACATTACCAGATCTGATTCATGTATCTTGCCAGGGTGTGTCTGAAGAGTTCGAGGATCCGATACCTGAATCTTGCCAGGGTGTATCCGTTGACGACTAACATTACCAGATCCGATTCCTGTATCTTGCCAGGGTGTGTCTGAAGAGTTCGAGGATCTGACGCCTGAATCTTGCCAGGGTGTATCCGTTGAAGACCAACATTACCAGACTCGATTCCTGTATCTCGCCAGGGCACGTCTGAAGAATTCAAAGATCCGATTCCTGTAACCAGTCAGGACATATCTACACAAAAGCATCTGAAAATCAGCTCCTGCAACGTGTCAGGCAATCATTTTCTATTTTATAGGTACGCAAGTTCTCGCTAAGGAATCTCTTACGCGATCAACATCCAGATGGAATCTATAAGCCCATCATCCTATTCATCAATCTCCAAATGGCATCTGTAAGCCCATTCCCATCATCACTGCTACTATGTGAGCGCAAATTTCTGGGCACTCTAGTGTTCAATCATCTTCTACCCTCGGATTACGAAAGGCACGTCAGCCAATCTGCATCCTCAGGTCTAAGAAGATTGAACAGGGGCAACTGTTGTACCCCAAAATTTGCCCTCCCATATTCTTCAAGAAATTGCCAAGTCATGCTTCAAAGTTCCCCAAGGGTTGCACAGTGCAAAGGTCTCCTATACAGTCAAAATTAGGGTTTGTGTTCTGATCAAGAAAATGAAGTTTCCAAAGGTCCAATCAAGTCTCACATGCCTATAAACATGGTCAAGCATCCTCATATCAAGTTTCAAGACATTCAGCTCAAAATTGCACAGTCAAAACCCTAATTGCACTACAGTCAACTGTAGGGGCAAAATGGTCATTTGACAGTCAAAAGTTCAAATTTTTGGTCAACATATCATTTTGAAGCCACAAACATCATTTGATCAAAGCTTGATCATGATTCTCAAAATTTGGCTCAAAAATCATCAAAATGCAAAAGTTTCCTTATTTGGACAGTTGAAAAAGTCAACTGTAAATTGACCAGGGCATAACTTTCACATGGATTATCAGAAAAATTCCATCCAAAGCTCGTTTTGAAGAGAAAGACATTTCCTACAACTCATCTTCATACTTCAAGTCCAAGAAATGCTCTCACAAAAAGTTATCAATTTCAACATTATAGGTCATTTTCAAAAGTCAACAAAAAGGGACTTTAAGTCAAAGGCCATAACTTGAGATTGGTAAATCAAAATGACATGGGACCAAAGACATTGGTTAGAGGACTCAAAGACCTTTCCAAAATGTCCAAGAACATGATAAAAGCTTAAAAATTGAGCAAGTTATGCCTTGTGGAAGTTGGGAAATTTTTGGATATTTTGAAAAGTCAACATTGATTCAAATGACCTAAAATTGCTAATGGGCCCATTTTTCTTCCATAATTCATCATCCATGGCATGTGCACGACCACTTGGCCCAAAGGGAAGTTTTTATTCATTTTTTATTTATTTGGATTTTTATTAATAATAATTCATTTAAATTAAAATAAATATATGAAAAATGCTTAACCTAATTTTTTCAATCTTTTTGTGCACATTATATCATCAGTATTTTGTGCCTGGCTAAATAAGGAAAGATTTGGATTGATTAGATCATAATTGATACAAAATTGCATGAAAAATATTTGAAAAAGGACCTTGAAAATCAAATTTCCAAAATCATGAATGCAAGAGATTTGGAGTGGTTTCTTTAACCTAATTCGTTCAGTACATAAGCCAAAACATAAACCTAATCTCAGGAACCCTGGAAGCTGCGCAGAAATCAATTGACAAACTTGAATTTTTTGGCAAGAAACTCAAAACTGAAAACCCTTTTGCAGGTTGATTCAAGGCTTAATAGATGTTCAAACACCTTCCTGGAGGTCCATTGAACGTTTCCCAATCAAGAACATTCATCAAAACCTCAGGAATTGGTATACAGAACTTGAAATATCTCATGAAAAATTCATAATCGTGTTTTAAAATCTATGCATTTTCATGGCATTTTAATTATTGATTCATGTTCCTGGTATAATTCTAAAGCTAACCTATGCGTTTAATTGGATTATTACATGCTATAGGTGATTTCACCATTATTGAATTTTAGGGTTTACAGGACCTTAAATTGGGGATTTTGAAACAAGGAAAAATTGGAGCATATGAATTAGACCATTCACTTCAGCGCATCTGGACGATCTCAAACCTACCCTCGCGCCTAATTTATAGAGCCCCTAGGGCTAATCGCTATTTTTTGATATGTTATCTTAGGCAACGCGTGAAAACCGTTGCCTATGTTTCTTTTGTTTCATGAAAATAAAAACCACGCGAGGAAGACGATAACGTGGGGAGCGGTGATTGGGAGATTCAAATTTTCGCGCGTGCTAGAGCCCACTGATCATTGTTATTTTATATTATTTGTTTGTTGTTTAAATTACAGAAAGCGCGTCTAGAACAACTGGCAAGGCATATGTGTGTTAACGTCCAAGACCTGGGTTCGAATCCCAGGTCTTCATTGTTTCAATATTATTTTTCAATTTACAATCACGTGCAGATTCAATACCAAGGACCATCATACAACCCTCTATCCAGCCATCCACCTGTCCAGTTGCATCAAATCAAAGGTCCAGATCCCAGGCACGTGGTGAGTCCCAGTCAACGCGCCACATGTTACTCAAAAAGTCCACCAGGCTTTGCTAAATGGGCCAGAACTCTTGGATTTTCACCTCCTATTTGGGGTCTGAACCCCCAGGTTTGCATATTTTTTATTTTCTTTACTTTTTTCTTGTATTATTATTTTTACTTCCTTTTTTAATTATTATTTATTAATTAGCTTTATTATTTTCATAAAATACAAAACAATTAAAAAAAAATCAGAAAAGAATTAAAATAATAAATATCTTTATTTCTAGTATTTTCATAAATAAATGCATGTAATTAAATTTAGTGTAAATTAGGTTTAATTTTAATACTTTTAATAAAAATCAAAAACATAGAATTAGGCTTAATTAATAATTTTTCATCTTTTTATTTTTCTTTCATATTTAATATTATTTATTTTATTTATTTTCATAATTAAATTTGCATGTAAAAATTAGGATTAATTTTAGGTTAAATTCTAATGTTTTCTTAATAAATTAAAATAAAATAGAATTAGGGTTAGCGTTTAATTTCAATTAATTTTTTCTATTAAATCCTAAAATACTAAAAATACCAAAAACATTTCTTTTACTTAATTAATTAACTCCATCATTAATTTAATTTTTGCAAAAGGGTCCAACGCCCTCGTTTCGGTTTAATTAATGCGCATATTTACTTTATTTCTTCTTTCGTATAATATTTGTGTACCTCTCCCAAGGCCATGTAACCTTTCAATTTCTTGCACTTTAAATTCTTTTACTTTATTTATTTTCTGTCAAATCGGGTTCGAGAAACTTTTGGCGATGTGGACCCGCGCCTTTTGTAATAACTTAAAAATTTTACTTTCCGCAAACTTTTAACTGTTAAATAATGGCATGAAAGACTGTATGGGCAAAAATAAAAGCAAGCGTAGAACACCAATAACGTGACAAGATAAATGCAAACGAAAACGACACACAAATCGCACACACCACCCCTAGGGTACGCCTCACTGTTGCCTTGCCTCGAAAGGTGATCGTCGAGTACAGGATGTCTTAGTAAGTCCTCATGATCCGGGAACCTGGCATGAGGGTAGCTTCTAAGGTGTCTTCCCATTGCTCTGGTGATCACCATGTCCCGAACCTCGAATTGACCCGAACACCTCCAACGGTGGTGCTACCTACCTCTCAATGGTGGGATGGCACTACTTTAAAGGACATTTACACAGACGAATTCCTTAGGGTAGGTAGACGACTCGTGGATACTTGCTCTAATTCAAAACAAAACAAATCAAAAATACTTTTCACACCAACACATTTTCAAAAAGCTTTCGAAAGCATTTTTCAAACACTCTTGAGGACCGATACAAGAGTCGAACTGAAATTTTAAAAAAGAAACTTTTTAAAACCCACAGTTGAAAAGCAAACAAACCATTTTTGAAAACACAATGAGCAAGTATCTAAGAGCCCATGGATAACCATGGATAGAAAGGGTGCTAACACCTTCCCTTTCTATAATCTACCTCCCGAACCGAGAGCAATCTCTATAAGGAATTTTTCTGTGCTTTTGTCCTTTCCATTTGGAGAAAATAAAAGACGGTGGCGACTCTTGCTTCCGCGACATTTCGCGAACCAGCGTTAAATAGTCAGTTCCAGATCCACCGATCACAGAATTGGCGACTCTGCTGGGGACCAAACTTAAAGTGAGGTGTATCTTAGGATTAGTTCATAACTGTGTTTTCAATTGTATTGCTTTGCTTGCTTTATTATTGTGGGTTGCATCGGAGTTACATAGGTCCTAACCCGGATCTGGGGATACCCTGTTTAGGTAGCATAAGCTGTGAGGGACCTGTCCGGCATATACCGACACAGGTGAAGCAGTGGCTACGTTGGTGTGGCACCTTGGTCTGTACCGATATCCCTTGTGTCGCAACGAGGAGAATATGGGTCTTCCAAGGAGTCATTAAGCACCAACAACCTTAGAACCTTAATTGACACAACTTGGCCTTTAGAATTGTAGCAGTATGCTACGCCCATTGAGGCTAAACTCTCGTGATGGTTCTGGCCGCAAGACAAGATTGCGATGCTGGAGTTATGACCGATTGAGGATAGTCAATGATATTGGGATCCTCTAAGAACCCGGTTACTTTTGATTAGGACAGGTATGAACCAACAAACTGAAAGAGGGTAGTACCTAGACCTCATGCTGGCCTAAACTTTAGGGGCTTGCCTTGTGTGACTTGTGTGCCTTACCATGTTTGTCTTTGTATCTATATGTGGTGTGCTTTATCATAACATCATAGCATCATGAGCATTGCATGCATCCTGCATAAGGACTGACCATTTCACAGACAAGAGGGTTTCACCTTTGCTCTGTTTTGTAGGACATTATGATGCCTGTGCGAAGGAATACTATCCGGTTCAACTTTGTTCGTTCACCTGAGTTGCTTGATGAGTTGGTTAGCAGAATTCCAAATACCACTTCCTTCATTCAGAGGCATGGTTCTCTTCTCAGTTTAGTCACTGCAAAGCGGGATCAATAGTTGATGAGTGTTCTGACCCAGTTCTATGACCCTCTGTACCAGTGCTTCACCTTTCAAGACTTCCAGCTGGTCCCTACCCTGGAAGAGTTCTCTAATTTTCTTGGTATCCCTATCTTGGATCAGACTCCCTTTACTGGTTGGGAAAAGACCCTCAGGCTTGAGGATATTGCTGCAGCTCTTCCTTTGACCCATCAAGAGGTAACAGACAACTGGGTGACTAGAAGCGGAGTTAAGGGTTTCTTGGCCAAGTTTCTGATTGGTAAAGCTAACAGTTTCTGGAATGACCTGGACTTTAGGGCATATGAAGACATCCTGGCTCTCCTAATCTATGGGTTAGTCCTGTTTCCTAATCCTGACAACTTCATCAATGTCACTGCCATAAGGATCTTTATGTCTCAGAATCCCGTGCCCACTCTCTTGGGTGACATCTTGCAACAACTTCATGCCCGTACTACCCGAAGACGAGGAACTCTATGGTGTTGTATCCCTTTGTTGGTGAGGTGGTTTATTTCGCACCTCCCTAAGTTCGTACTGAAGAACCAAGAAGGAAGAGGTTGGGCTCACAGGTTAATGTCTCTCACCGATAAAGACATCATTTGGACTTGCAGAGGCTTGGATGAGATAGCCATTATTGATCGATGCAGGGAATACCCTAATGTTCCTCTGATTGGTACCCAAGGAGGTATCTCTTACAATCCATGTCTAGCACTCCGTCAGTTTGGAAGAGCAAGAAGAGCAGGCCCCCATGAGATGTTGGTGCCTCACATCAGTTTTGAATTTCAGGTGGATAGTGACGAGCTACGTCGTAGGTTCATCAAGGCTTGGGACAAGGTTCATAAAGCTGACCCTCAAGAGTTAGGGCCAAAGACTTCTTTACCTATGGAAGCCTACTACAAATGGGTTCGCATCCGTGCTCAGAAGTTAGGTATGTCGTATGAAGCTGTCAGACCCATCATTCTTGAGTGTCCTGACAAAGATGGGGTTCCTCCAACTGTCCTTCCTCCTCAGATACCTACTGATTACGAGACATTGAAGAGATCTTGGTCGCAACTGCGAGAAGAGCGGGATTCTTATCGGGAAAAGTTCAACAAGCAGGAATCAAAGATCCAGAAGCTGACGAAGCAGTTGGAGAATGAGAGAGCTCTGAATGCCTACATCCGTACTGAGAAGAGGAGACCATGGGATCAATAAGGAGCTCCAGATGTGTTTTTACAGTTTTATTTCCTTTTCAGTATTTCCTTTCATGTAACGCCTAAGGGCAACTTGTTGAATAATTTCAGTTGCAAAGTTGAATCTAATGAAGTGTGTTCCTTTTTGTTTACAAAGTCGACTCCCGATTGTCTTTGAAAACATAAATCATACGCATTCCATTCATCATGTGCATAGCAGGTTTTCTACTTTTCAGGTTGCTTACCGTTCTTCGCTGTTTATTTCAGCATCATGAATCCCGACTCGTCATCAACTGAGACCTCCATCAAGGCTCTTCAGGCGCAAAATGCGCAGTTTCAGGAATTAATCAAGGGTTTGGCTCAAGGCCAAGAAGAGCTGAAGGCTATGCTCCTGAAGAAGGAGAAGAAGAAGAAGAAAAGAACTGTTTTGTTCAACTCGGGCCGAAGGTTTGGCAATGCTCTGCAGCAGGAAGAGGCTGGTTCTTCTGTTGGCAAGAGTACTCCTCAGGCAGAAGCAAGGGTTCCTAGTCCGGTGGTCTCCGACAACGAGACTGATTTTGATGAAGAGCAGTACCCTCCTGCAGAAGACAGATACAAACAACTGGAGGATAGGTTGAATGCTATGGAGATTCAACAGGTACCTGGGCTGGATTTCGGAGATCTGGGTTTGTCTACTGGTGTGATTATCCCTCACAAGTTCAAAGCACCATCCTTTTCTAAGTATGACGGGGCATCTTGTACCAAGCTACATCTCAGGTCCTATGTTCGAAAGATTCAACCGTACTCTGCGGATAAGAATTTGTGGATCCACTTCTTCCAGGAGAGTCTTTCAGGGACTCATCTCGAATGGTTCTATCAGCTGGATGGGACCAAGGTTCGTAACTGGGAGGAGTTGGCTACTGCTTTCTATAAGCAGTATCAATATAATGCCGACCTTGCCCCTACACGTACCCAACTCCAGGGTATGTCGTTAGCTGCAAGTGAAGGTTTTAAGGAGTACGCTCAGAAGTGGAGAGACCTGGCTGGCAGGGTGCAGCCACCATTGACTGATCGGGAGTTGGTAGACATGTTCTTGGGGACCCTATCTGGGCCGTTTTTCAACCACCTTATCGGGAATTCATCTGCAGGGTTCACTGATCTAATCTTGACTGGAGAGAGAATCGAGGCTGGGTTAAAGTCTGGAAAAATTCCGAAGGGTGCATCGTCTAGTTCTGAGAAGAAACCCTTCAAGAAGGAGGCTAGTGCCGTATATGGTTCCAGGAGATCAGAGAGACCTGAGCGCCGCCAAGCTGTCAGTGTGGTGACGATTGCTAAGCCTGCAGCCGCTCCTCGGCAAGCTAACCAACCAAGGGCTGAGAGACCCAGAAGGGAATTCACCCGTTTGAGCATGACCCTATCGCAGATCTTTCCACAGTTGCTCTCAACAAATTTAGTGACTGTCAGGGAAGCTCCGAAGTTCCCAAATACTGCATCTCCTAAGTACAACCCGAATGCTCGTTGTGCTTACCATTCAGACAGCCCGGGGCACGCCACTGATGATTGTTGGGCATTAAGGAACAAGCTGCAGGACCTTATTGACGCCAAGGAGGTACAATTTGAGGCATCTGAGAAGCATAATGTAGTGACAGCTCCCCTGCCTTCTCATGGAGTGAATGTTATTGGGGACGAAGAGGAAGTGGATGAAGCTGAGTTTGATAGCTGGATTTACCCTGCAACCGACAGTGGACTTAATAATTGGAGTGCAAAGGACAACCTGTCTGTTTCTCTTGTTACTAAGTAATGAATTCCTATGTTTTTGGTATTTGTAATAAACAATAATAAACTCTTTGGCCCGGTGTCTTACCCGAGGCACCGTGGTTTCATTTGTGAGGGCATATAAATTGTCATTTCATATATCATGAATGAAAATCTTGGACGTTTTCCCGCATTGCAAATATTGTGCTCCTTTTCTGTCTTTCTTTCCTTTACATATATTTCAAAAACAGTTGTATTTACACACACACTCACTCATACAGGTTTCAATCCACTTTGGATCTTACTGGTAACGACTCTGCTACTGCCAGTTATGACTTCGAAAATCCGATCAACTTAGCCGAAGACGAAGGTGAAGATGATTGCGAAGTTCCTGGCGAGCTTGCAAGACTGTTGCTTCAGGAAGAGAGGGCAATTCAACCCCACGAAGAGCCAGTGGAAACCATAAACTTGGGTACTGAGGCAGACAGGAAAGAGGTAAAGATTGGTGCCAACCTAGAGCTCAGCGTGAAGCAACGGTTGACTCAGATGCTGCATGATTATGTGGAGATATTTGCCTGGTCCTACGAAGACATGCCCGGGTTGGATACCGATATCGTGGTCCATCACTTGCCAACTAAGGAAGACTGCCCTCCAGTTAAGCAAAAGGTCCGTCGGATGCGTCCAGAGATGTCTGAAAAGATTAAAGTCGAGGTTATGAAACAGCTTGATGCTGGGTTCCTTGCAGTGACTTCTTACCCTCAGTGGGTTGCTAATGTGGTGCCGGTACCTAAGAAGGACGGTAAGGTCAGAATGTGTGTCGACTACAGGGACCTGAACAGGGCCAGCCCCAAAGATGACTTCCCTTTACCTCACATTGATGTCCTTGTTGACAATACAGCTCAGCATAAGGTGTTCTCTTTCATGGATGGCTTTTCAGGTTACAATCAGATCAAGATGGCACCTGAAGACATGGAAAAGACTACATTTGTTACTCAGTGGGGCACCTTCTGCTACAAGGTTATGCCATTCGGGTTGAAGAATGCTGGGGCAACCTACCAACGTGCCATGGTTGCTTTATTTCATGACATGATCCATCATGAGATAGAAGTGTATGTTGACGACATGATCGCCAGGTCCCAGACTGAGGAAGAGCACCTAGATCATCTGCAGAAGTTGTTTGACCGGTTGAAACTATACAAGCTGAGGCTGAATCCGAACAAGTGCACCTTCGGGGTAAGATCTGGAAAGTTGCTAGGCTTCGTGGTAAGTGACAAGGGAATTCAAGTGGACCCTGCTAAGGTCAAAGCTATTCAAGAGATGCCAGTTCCTAGGACAGAGAAAGAGGTCAGAGGCTTTTTAGGACGCCTGAATTACATCGCTCGGTTCATCTCACATCTGACTGCTACCTGTGAGCCAATCTTCAAGCTGCTGAAGAAAGATCAGGTAGTACGTTGGAACGATGAATGTCAGGCTGCTTTTGACAGAATCAAAGAGTATCTCCAAGAACCACCTATCCTTATGCCACCGGTTGAAGGGAGACCTCTGATACTATACCTGACAGTGCTTGACAACTCAATGGGGTGCGTGCTGGGGCAGCATGATGAGTCTGGCCGAAAAGAGCATGCCATTTATTACCTTAGCAAAAAGTTTACCGACTGTGAGACCCGATACTCACTGCTTGAGAAAACTTGTTGCGCTTTGGTATGGGCTGCTCGCCGGCTGAGACAGTATATGCTAACTCACACTACCTTGTTGATCTCAAAGATGGATCCTATAAAGTACATATTCGAAAAGCCTGCTCTGTCTGGGAGGATTGCAAGATGGCAAATGATCTTGACGGAATACGACATTCAGTACACGACCCAGAAAGCCATCAAGGGAAGTGTATTGGCAGACCACTTGGCACATCAGGCCATAGATGACTACCAATCAATGAACTTCGAGTTTCCGGATGAGAGCATCATGATAGTAACTGACTGTGAAGTACCTGGACCGGATGAAGGACCTGAACCAAGATCCCGATGGTCTATGCACTTTGACGGAGCCTCCAACGCTTTGGGAAACGGTATCGGCGCCATAATTATATGACCTCAAGGTACTCATACTCCACTAACTGCCCGGCTATGTTTCAACTGTACCAACAACATGGCAGAGTATGAGGCGTGCATCATGGGTCTTCAAGCTGCGATTGACCTAAGGATCAAGTTTTTGAGTGTTTTCGGAGATTTCGCTCTTGTGATCAATCAAATCAAAGGAGAGTGGGATACGAAACATCCAAACCTGATTCCTTACAGAGAATGTGTGTTGACCCTGATCCCCCACTTCACAGAGATAACCTTTGAACACTTTCCAAGAGAAGAGAATCAGCTGGCGGACGCGTTAGCTACAATGGCTTCTATGTTCAAAGTTAAATGGGATAATGAGGCTCCCCGGATCATCATCTGGAAACTGGACGAACCGGCATATTGTTGTGATCTCGAGACTGAATTGGTAACCGAGAAGCCTTGGTACCATGAGGTGAAGAGATATCTGGAAGCTCAGGAATACCCTGAAGGTGCCTCTATCAATGATAAGAAGTTCCTGAGAAGATTCGCAGCCAAGTTCTTCCTTAGAAACGGCATCTTGTACAAGCGAAACCATGATTCAACCTTACTGCGTTGTGTGGATAAGAGTGAAGCAGAAAGGATCATGGAAGAGCTACATGAAGGGACCTTTGGTACACATTCCAGTGGGCATACTATGGCTAAGAAAATCCTACGGGCGGGATATTACTGGTCCACAATGGAAGCTGACTGTTACCAACATTCCAGGACATGCCACAAGTGCCAGATTTATGCAGACAAGGTGCATGTTCCTCCGGTTCCCCTAAATGTTCTGACTGCGCCTTGGCCGTTTGCAATGTGGGGCATAGACATGATTGGTGAGATTAAACCTGCGGCATCTAATGGGCATCGCTTCATCCTAGTGGCGATTGATTATTTTACGAAGTGGGTTGAAGCAGCTTCCTACGCCACTATAACCAAGACTGTTGTGGCACGGTTCATTCGGCATAATCTGATCTGTCGATACGGTGTCCCTGAGAGAATTATTACAGACAACGGTACCAATCTAAATAATAAGATGATCGCTGAGCTCTGCGAACAGTTCAAAATACAGCACCATAATTCTTCTCCTTACAGACCGAAGATGAATGGGGCTGTAGAAGCAGCAAATAAGAACATCAAGAAAATCGTGCAGAAGATGACAGTGACTTATAAAGATTGGCACGAGATGTTACCGTTCGCTCTACATGGGTACCGTACCTCAGCTAGGACGTCAACTGGGGCAACTCCTTTCTCTTTGGTTTATGGTATGGAGGCAGTCTTACCAATTGAAGTACAAATACCCTCTCTCCGGATAATGAAGGATGCAAATCTGAACGAGGATGATTGGATCCAGACACGACTTGATCAGCTCAACCTCATTGATGAAAAGAGACTTGCTGCTATCTGTCATGGTCAGACGTATCAGAAACGGATGATCAGGGCATTTAACAAAAAGGTTAGACCACAGGAATATCAAGTTGGGGATCTGGTAATCAAGAGAATCATCCTTCCTCAGAGTGATCCAAGGGGCAAATGGACCCCTACGTACGAAGGGCCATTTGTGGTTAAGCATGTGTTCTCAGGAGGAGCCATGATATTGACCAACATGGATGGTGACGACCTTCCTCACCCCGCCAATGCAGACATAGTAAAAAGATACTACGCATGAAAAAGACCCGCTAGGCTGACATGCCTAGGCAAAAATTAGGGCTTCCTGTCGAACCAAAAGGGTTCGGGCAAAATGAAGGGATGAAATGAAAAAATCTGTACACCCGGCAAGTCGAAAACCTGAAAAGGCGGCTTGGGCAAAAATGGGTATCCCGGTGGACTGAAAACCCGAAAGGGCGGTCCAGGCAAAAGTTAGGGATAAAAGCGTAATACTATGTCTCATTGGATCACCTTGCATCCAGAATCCGGTATCTACATCAAGTTCAGATGGCATCTAGCAGTCAGCTTCACCTTCAACCAAGGTCATCAAGTGATGAGACGCTCGGAGTTATGAAGGCAATAGAAGAATTGAAACCCAGTGGGATCATTCATTTCACACAGCTGTTTTATTTTCTTTTGTACAAAATTTGTATAAACTCTTTTGTTCGGCGGCGTTCTCTTACTAGGACGTCAGCCTCTTGTACACAAAACGCCTATTTACAGGCCATTCAAAAATCAATACAAAAATATTTTTCAGTTAAAAAGTGCCAATTGTTTTTCTTTTTCTGTTTTGTTTTGCGAAGAACGTCCAAGGTTCAATTTGTGATATATGCATTGACAATGATTTGCTAACTCATAAATATTTGCATACGAAACAAAGGATTTATTACAGGTAACATTAGAAACAGGGGCAATAAAGAGTTGTCTAAACAATCTAATTATTCTGTCCTCCAAGGTACCAAGGTAGGTTCAGCTAAAGAACATGGCCAGTACATTTTAATTCCCCAGAGAGTAAGTCAGCAGTCAATACACTCTTCTCCAAGCAATGTTATCAAATCTAAAGGAAGTTGAGTATCCTCCAGCAGATATCAATATTCCCCAGCAGCATACACACATTCTTAACAAGCATCCCCGGTAGTCTTGATCTAAAGATTGTTCCCCGTTGGTATATCAAACATTCAAAGGAGTCACTTCCCCGGTACAATTCAAAACTTCCCCAGGAGAGTCCAATCTAGTCCCCCAGGAAAGTTGGGATCCATATCCCCAAGCAGTAAGCTTATCCCCAGTAGATTCTGGAAGCTTATCCTCGCAGAGCACGAACGCGTCTCCCGGCTTTATTCAAAGAGTTATTTCCCTACCAGGATATAACTGGGTTATCCTCAGCCAAAAGCCACGGAAAGAGCGTCGTCAACACAGTTCTTTCTTATCCCCAGCGAAGTCTATCAGCACTTCCAACACAACAAGGGTATCCCCAGCAAGTTATTATCAACATTCCAGCAAAGTATCTCTCTCCCCACAGAGTATTGCTTCCCAGCAAGATCGCTAGAGTACTTTCCTCCCCGCAGAGTTATTCCATTCGCCAAGTCGATTCCCCAACGGAGTTATCTTCTCCTGCTGGTATTCTTGCAACTATCATCCCCAGCGGAGGCAAATCTATTCTTCAACATCAGCCCAGGAGGGACTTCCCGGCACCCGTCAAGGATTTACTTTCCTAGACAAAAACATACATTCGTAAACATCACATACATCATTATAGCATGCATATACGCATCATGAACATACAATATCACTTATTCAGAGGGCATCTCACATGTCATACAACATGACATCGCATACAACTAATGCTTGTCTTTTCAGGACAAAAGTACAAAAATGATTACCATCAATGGTCGCAACTAAAGGTCCGATTCCTGAATCTTGCCAGGGTGTATCTGTTGAGGACCAATTACCAGATCCGATTCCTGTATCTTGCCAGGGTGTGTCTGAAGAGTTCGAGGATCCGATACCTGAATCTTTCCAGGGTGTATCCGTTGAAGACTAACATTACCAGATCCGATTCCTGTATCTTGCCAGGGTGTGTCTGAAGAGTTCGAGGATCCGATACCTGAATCTTGCCAGGGTGTATCCGTTGAAGACTAACATTACCAGATCCGATTCCTGTATCTTGCCAGGGTGTGTCTGAAGAGTTCGAGGATCCGATACCTGAATCTTGCCAGGGTGTATCTGTTGAAGACTAACATTACCAGATCCGATTCCTGTATCTTGCCAGGGTGTGTCTGAAGAGTTCGAGGATCCGATGCCTGAATCTTGCCAGGGTGTATCCGTTGACGACTAACATTACCAGATCCGATTCCTGTATCTTGCCAGGGTGTGTCTGAAGAGTTCGAGGATCCGATACCTGAATCTTGCCAGGGTGTATCCGTTGAAGACTAACATTACCAGATCTGATTCCTGTATCTTTCCAGGGTGTGTCTGAAGAGTTCGAGGATCCGATACCTGAATCTTGCCAGGGTGTATCCGTTGAAGACTAACATTACCAGATCCGATTCCTGTATCTTGCCAGGGTGTGTCTGAAGAGTTCGAGGATCCGATGCCTGAATCTTGCCAGGGTGTATCCGTTGACGACTAACATTACTAGATCCGATTCCTGTATCTTGCCAGGGTGTGTCTGAAGAGTTCGAGGATCCGATACCTGAATCTTGCCAGGGTGTATCCGTTGAAGACTAACATTACCAGATCCGATTCCTGTATCTTGCCAGGGTGTGTCTGAAGAGTTCGAGGATCCGATACCTGAATCTTGCCAGGGTTTATCCGTTGAAGACTAACATTACCAGATCCGATTCCTGTATCTTGCCAGGGTGTGTCTGAAGAGTTCGAGGATCCGATACCTGAATCTTGCCAGGGTGTATCCGTTGACGACTAACATTACCAGATCCGATTCCTGTATCTTGCCAGGGTGTGTCTGAAGAGTTCGAGGATCCGATACCTGAATCTTGCCAGGGTGTATCCGTTGACGACTAACATTACCAGATCCGATTCCTGTATCTTGCCAGGGTGTGTCTAAAGAGTTCGAGGATCCGACGCCTGAATCTTGCCAGGGTGTATCCGTTGAAGACCAACATTACCAGACTCGATTCCTGTATCTCGCCAGGGCACGTCTGAAGAATTCAAAGATCCGATTCCTGTAACCAGTCAGGACATATCTACACAAAAGCATCTGACAATCAGCTCCTGCAACGTGTCAGGCAATCATTTTCTATTTTATAGGTACGCAAGTTCTCGCTAAGGAATCTCTTACGTGATCAACATCCAGATGGCATCTATAAGCCCATCATCCTATTCATCAATCTCCAAATGGCATCTGTAAGCCCATTCCCATCATCACTGCTACTATGTGAGCGCAAATTTCTGGGCACTCTAGTGTTCAATCATCTTCTACCCTCGGATTACGAAAGGCACGTCAGCCAATCTGCATCCTCAGGTCTAAGAAGATTGAACAGGGGAAACTGTTGTACCCCAAAATTTGCCCTCCCATATTCTTCAAGAAATTTCCAAGTCATGCTTCAAAGTTCCCCAAGGGTTGCACAGTGCAAAGGTCTCCTATACAGTCAAAATTAGGGTTTGTGTTCTGATCAAGAAAATGAAGTTTCCAAAGGTCCAATCAAGTCTCACATGCCTATAAATATGGTCAAGCATCCTCATATCAAGTTTCAAGACATTCAGCTCAAAATTGCACAGTCAAAACCCTAATTGCACTACAGTCAACTGTAGGGGCAAAATGGTCATTTGACAGTCAAAAGTTCAAATTTTTGGTCAACATATCATTTTGAAGCCAAAAACATCATTTGATCAAAGCTTGATCATGATTCTCAAAATTTGGCTCAAAAATCATCAAAATGCAAAAGTTTCCTTATTTGGACAGTTGAAAAAGTCAACTGTAAATTGACCAGGGCATAACTTTCACATGGATTCTCAGAAAAATTCCATCCAAAGCTCGTTTTGAAGAGAAAGACATTTCCTACAACTCATCTTCATACTTCAAGTCCAAGAAATGCTCTCACAAAAAGTTATCAATTTCAACATTATAGGTCATTTTCAAAAGTCAACAAAAAGGGACTTTAAGTCAAAGGCCATAACTTGAGATTGGTAAATCAAAATGACATGGGACCAAAGACATTGGTTAGAGGACTCAAAGACCTTTCCAAAATGTCCAATAACATGATAAAAGCTTAATAATTGAGCAAGTTATGCCTTGTGGAAGTTGGGAAATTTTTGGATATTTTGAAAAGTCAACATTGATTCAAATGACCTAAAATTGCTAATGGGCCCATTTTTCTTCCATAATTCATCATCCATGGCATGTGCACGACCACTTGGCCCAAAGGGAAGTTTTTATTCATTTTTTATTTATTTATTTGGATTTTTATTAATAATAATTCATTTAAATTAAAATAAATATATGAAAAATGCTTAACCTAATTTTTTCAATCTTTTTGTGCACATTATATCATCAGTATTTCGTGCCTGGCTAAATAAGGAAAGATTTGGATTGATTAGATCATAATTGATACAAAATTTCATGAAAAATATTTGAAAAAGGATCTTGAAAATCAAATTTCCAAAATCATGAAT
Source organism: Vicia faba (assembly GCA_948472305.1). Lineage (NCBI taxonomy): Eukaryota > Viridiplantae > Streptophyta > Magnoliopsida > Fabales > Fabaceae > Vicia > Vicia faba. Next base: position 1,576,595,457 of record OX451736.1, on the reverse strand, counting down.
GCAAGAGATTTGGAGTGGTTTCTTTAACCTAATTCGTTCAGTACATAAGCCAAAACATAAACCTAATCTCAGGAACCCTGGAAGCTGCGCAGAAATCAATTGACAAACTTGAATTTTTTGGCAAGAAACTCAAAACTGAAAACCCTTTTGCAGGTTGATTCAAGGCTTAATAGCTGTTCAAACACCTTCCTGGAGGTCCATTGAACGTTTCCCAATCAAGAACATTTATCAAAACCTCAGGAATTGGTATACAGAACTTGAAATATCTCATGAAAAATTCATAATCGTGTTTTAAAATCTATGCATTTTCATGGCATTTTAATTATTGATTCATGTTCCTGGTATGATTCTAAAGCTAACCCATGCGTTTAATTGGATTATTACATGCTATAGGTGATTTCACCATTATTGAATTTTAGGGTTTACAGGACCTTAAATTGGGGATTTTGAAACAAGGAAAAATTGGAGCATATGAATTAGACCATTCACTTCAGCGCATCTGGACGATCTCAAACCTACCCTCGCGCCTAATTTATAGAGCCCCTAGGGCTAATCGCTATTTTTTGATATGTTATCTTAGGCAACGCGTGAAAACCGTTGCCTATGTTTCTTTTGTTTCATGAAAATAAAAACCACGCGAGGAAGACGATAACGTGGGGAGCGGTGATTGGGAGATTCAAATTTTCGCGCGTGCTAGAGCCCACTGATCATTGTTATTTTATATTATTTGTTTGTTGTTTAAATTACAGAAAGCGCGTCTAGAACAACTGGCAAGGCATATGTGTGTTAACGTCCAAGACCTGGGTTCGAATCCCAGGTCTTCATTGTTTCAATATTATTTTTCAATTTACAATCACGTGCAGATTCAATACCAAGGACCATCATACAACCCTCTATCCAGCCATCCACCTGTCCAGTTGCATCAAATCAAAGGTCCAGATCCCAGGCACGTGGTGAGTCCCAGTCAACGCGCCACATGTTACTCAAAAAGTCCACCAGGCTTTGCTAAATGGGCCAGAACTCTTGGATTTTCACCACCTATTTGGGGTCTGAACCCCCAGGTTTGCATATTTTTTATTTTCTTTACTTTTTTCTTGTATTATTATTTTTACTTCCTTTTTTAATTATTATTTATTAATTAGCTTTATTATTTTCATAAAATACAAAACAATTAAAAAAAATCAGAAAAGAATTAAAATAATAAATATCTTTATTTCTAGTATTTTCATAAATAAATGCATGTAATTAAATTTAGTGTAAATTAGGTTTAATTTTAATACTTTTAATAAAAATCAAAAACATAGAATTAGGCTTAATTAATAATTTTTCATCTTTTTATTTTTCTTTCATATTTAATATTATTTATTTTATTTATTTTCATAATTAAATTTGCATGTAAAAATTAGGATTAATTTTAGGTTAAATTCTAATGTTTTCTTAATAAATTAAAATAAAATAGAATTAGGGTTAGCGTTTAATTTCAATTAATTTTTTCTATTAAATCCTAAAATACTAAAAATACCAAAAACATTTCTTTTTCTTAATTAATTAACTCCATCATTAATTTAATTTTTGCAAAAGGGTCCAACGCCCTCGTTTCGGTTTAATTAATGCGCATATTTACTTTATTTCTTCTTTCGTATAATATTTGTGTACCTCTCCCAAGGCCATGTAACCTTTCAATTTCTTGCACTTTAAATTCTTTTACTTTATTTATTTTCTGTCAAATCGGGTTCGAGAAACTTTTGGCGATGTGGACCCGCGCCTTTTGTAATAACTTAAAAATTTTACTTTCCGCAAACTTTTAACTGTTAAATAATGGCATGAAAGACTGTATGGGCAAAAATAAAAGCAAGCGTAGAACACCAATAACGTGACAAGATAAATGCAAACGAAAACGACACACAAATCGCACACACCACCCCTAGGGTACGCCTCACTGTTGCCTTGCCTCGAAAGGTGATCGTCGAGTAGAGGATGTCTTAGTAAGTCCTCATGATCCGGGAACCTGGCATGAGGGTAGCTTCTAAGGTGTCTTCCCATTGCTCTGGTGATCACCATGTCCCGAACCTCGAATTGACCCGAACACCTCCAACGGTGGTGCTACCTACCTCTCAATGGTGGGATGGCACTACTTTAAAGGACATTTACACAGACGAATTCCTTAGGGTAGGTAGACGACTCGTGGATACTTGCTCTAATTCAAAACAAAACAAATCAAAAATACTTTTCACACCAACACATTTTCAAAAAGCTTTCGAAAGCATTTTTCAAACACTCTTGAGGACCGATACAAGAGTCGAACTGAAATTTTCAAAGAAACTTTTTAAAACCCACAGTTGAAAAGCAAACAAACCATTTTTGAAAACACAATGAGCAAGTATCTAAGAGCCCATGGATAACCATGGATAGAAAGGGTGCTAACACCTTCCCTTTCTATAATCTACCTCCCGAACCGAGAGCAATCTCTATAAGGAATTTTTCTGTGCTTTTGTCCTTTCCATTTGGAGAAAATAAAAGACGGTGGCGACTCTTGCTTCCGCGACATTTCGCGAACCAGCGTTAAATAGTCAGTTCTAGATCCACCGATCACAACAACCCTTGGCGAACTCGATACAATCTTTCAACATGGTGGGCCAGTATAGTCCTTGTCGAAACAACAACCATTTCATCTTATGGCCTACTTGGTGAGCCCCACATGCTCCAGCGTGCGTAGTCGAAAGGGCTATGTATGCTTCAGTTTCACTTAAGCACTTTAGCAATACCCCTTCAGGCGTCTTTTTAAATAACTCATTACCCATGAGTACGTAACTTAACGCCCTATATTTTGTTTTTCGTTCTGTCGAAGCTACTGGATTTTGAAGATAATCCACAATGGGTTTCCTCCAATCTTGCTCTGACAAAATGTCTATGAACGAAATTTCGAAGTTACTTTGATCAGCATACCCTAGTCTTGTCGATTCCAAGTCTGTTGGTGACAAACAAGTTGCTTTTATCTTTTCTCGAACTTCGATTGCTCTTTGTAATCTCGTTTTTGAAATTTTGTACCCAGATGCAATTTGTGCCAAATCGTTGGCTATTTGATTTTCCAATCTGGGTATGTGTCGAATGTTGACCATTTCAAATTTTTTCAATAAACGATTTGCTATCACAAAGTACATAATGAGATTTTCTCTTATGCATTTATATTCTTTTGTGACTTGCTTAATGACTAACTCTGAGTCTCCCATTATTTCGACTCGAGTTGCCCCCAATTCCAACAATATCTCAAGGCCAGTAATTAGAGCTTCATACTCAGCCTCATTGTTCGAACAAGAACCTGATATCTTGTACTTGAATGTTGTTGGAATTTTTTCTGGAGAAATAATCAAGACTCCTACTCCTGTTCCATCTTTATGGCTGGAACCATCGAAGTAGAATTTCCAAGGCTCTATCTCCACATAATTAATACTCTCAACTTGAATTGAGTGGTCGACTATAAAGTCTGCCACCACTTGTCCTTTCACTGCCTTAAGAGGCATAAAGGTCAAGGAGTATTCAGTTAATGCTAGTGCCCACTTGCCAATTCGACTGTGCAAGATGGGTTTCGACAACATGTACTTGAAAACATCAAAATGAGACGAAACATACACATCAACTGGTTTTATATATTGCTTGAAAGAGAAATACAGACATAGACACAATTTTTCAACTTCGCTATATCTAGTTTCTGCATCGTTCAAAACTCTACTAAGATAGTAAATGGGTCTTTCGACTCCATTTTCATCTTCTTGGGCTAACATGCTTCCCAAAGTTTTGTCAGATGCAGCTATGTACAATCTCATACTCCTGTTGCTACAAGGAGGCACCAAAATAGGTGGCTTTGTGAGGTACCCTTTGATTTTGTCGAAGGCTTCTTGTTGCTCTTGCCCCCATTCGAATCCCTCTTTGTTCAATCGAAGTAAGGGTGAAAAGGCTTGAGCTTTCCCACTTAGGTTAGATATGAATCTCCTCAGGAAATTTATCTTGCCTAACAGAGATTGCAGTTCCTTTTTGTTCGATGGCGCTTTCGCTTCCAGAATTGCCTTTGTCTTGTTCTGGTTGATTTCGATTCCTTTCTTGTGGACAACGAAGCCCAAGAAATCTCCAGCTTTCACACAGAATGCACACTTCAAAGGGTTCATCTTCAGACCATGTTCTCTCATTCTTTCGAATGATTGTCGAAGGTGGTCTATATGGTTCTTCCTAGAAACAGATTTTATAACAATGTCATCAATATATACTTGCATAAAAGTGTTAATAAAATCATGGAAGATAGAATTCATTGCTCGCTGATATGTTGCCCCAGCATTCTTTAGGCCAAAAGGCATCACTACCCATTCGTAAGTGCCTAAAGCCCTAGGGCATCGAAAAGCTGTTTTTGACACATCTTCTTCAGCAATGAATATTTGATTATATCCTGAATAACCATCGAGCATACTCAGGTACTCATAGCCAGCGGCAGAATCGACTAGCATTTCCGACACAGGCATAGGATATTCATCTTTGGGTGTAGCAGCATTCAAATCTCTGAAATCTATGCACACCCTCAATGTACCATTTTTCTTAATCACTGGCACAATGTTTGCAATCCATTCGACATACCTCGTGACGCGTATGAATTCGCACTTCAGCAGTCTTTCGACTTCCGTTTTGATCTTCGACAGTATTTCTGGAGCGAAGCGTCTTGGACTTTGTTTGATTGGCTTCTTCCCAGGTTTGATTGGCAACTGAAATTCTACCAATCCTCTGTCGAGACCAGGCATTTCGTCGTAATCCCATGCAAAACAGTCCTTGAACTCTTTCAACAAATGGATTACTTCCAACCTAAGTTCTGGGTCAATTTTTGCGCTAATGTAAGTTGGCTTTTTCTCTAACCCTTCGCCCAAGTTGATTTCTTCTAAAGGATCCTGTGCTAACATTTTGATGTTGTTCGCCAAGGGGTCCTTTTCGAATCCTAAAGGCTCATCGTCATAGATGGCGTCGAGCCTTTGTTCCTGCATCCCTTCTGGCGTGATATCAGGAGGTTCTGGATCGAAGTCCTTTCCAGGATCTGCAGAAGATAACTGTTGATCATTGGCCTGTGTGGCCATATATTTTACTTTGGCTTCGAGAGCCGTTATCATCTTTGTTTCGGCTACGTAAGCCGAAATTCGCTGTAAAGATTGTGACTCAGTCATTGTTACTGAATTCACTTCCCCAACCAGTTGGTTGGATATCAGTTAACCCACTAAAGTCAATGTGGGACAAGTCTTCTCTGTCCCATTGAAAACCATGCTCAGGGTGCAGGTATAGGGAACAAAAAGTATTTGGCGCTGGCGCCAAGTCGAAGTCAGGTGTTGGGCATGGCCCAATGTGAGCCAGGTTCTTGTCGAAGTCTGCCATCCCTAGGTGATTTACTTCGCCCAAGTAATAGCTTTGGTCCGCTTCTATGTTTTCGACCATTCCATCAGGACGCCATAGCAGCAACCTCTGGTGCATTGATGATGGCACAGCTCCAACACCATGAATCCATTCACGGCCTAACAAAAGATTATAGTTAGGTTTGGCCGATATGACCATAAACATAGTTGGTCGAAGGATTGATCCCACTTTGATGTCCAGTTGGATCACACCCATAGTGGTCCCTATGCCGCCTTCATAATTCGATAGGACCATGTTGTGAGGCTTGATGTTCTCATTACTTTTGCCTATTTTTCTTAGCATAAAGTGAGGGATGATGTTGATGGTTGCCCCACAATCCACCAAGATCTTATTTACTGTGGTTTCTTCGAGTTTAGCCCTTATAAATAAAGGCTTGAGGTGATTTCTCATCGCCTCTGTAGGAGGTTCGAAGAACCCATTCTGCTCTTCAGTAGCGCCATTATCCATGACGAAATAGCACACTGGCCTATGCTTGGCCATTTCTTGCTCCACTTCCCAATCACTTGTTTCGACCTCCACCTGGCGGTTGAACTCCCTGGGCAGAACTGAGACTATGTTCACCATGATATCTAAGGTGTCATCCGACTCAGAACCCTCATCGTTATCAACTTCACCCTGGTTAGGCCAAACTAGCCTATTGGTTACTGGTTGTCTTTCCAGAGGCTTCCTCTGCTTTCTCTGAGGAACATTTGAACTGGATTCTGCCTTTGGTTCATTAGCAGCTTCCCTCTCAGCTTTTCGTCGCCTCTGGTATCTCCTCCATTGAGATCGAGACATGGGATTTTTCCCTTTGTAGTTGCTTGACACCTGTGTCACTTTAGGGGTAGCAACCTGAGGCTCTTTCTTATGTGTTAAAGATGAACCTCTTGGCACATCGAAGGAGTGCCATCTTTCCTCGCTTGGTCTCTTTCGACCAGATGTCTTGTACCAAGTATCAACTAGCACATTAGTCGGAGGCCTGAAAGTCATTGGCCTCTTTTCTTGGTTTGAACCCCTTTGGGAGGCTCTTCTGGGGTCATGTCGAGTATCAACACTTTCCCTTTTTCTATTTGCTGCTCTTACACCTTGAATATGTTCAGCAGCTTTTTTGTCGAAGATTGAACTGCATCTAGGACACAGCATCACTTCTGACTTCTTTTTTTGGCATCTTTGCAGGAAATCTGCCAGATTTTCATTTTCCCGAGGGAAAGCAGTTTTGTTGGCTTGTTCTTGCCTCATGGCCTCCTATGATGCTTTTGGTTCAGAGACTTCGACCATGTTGACATTCATGGTGTCTTTGTTGGCAAGAGTCAACTGCTTCATTTGAATCTCCAAATCCTCTGTCTGGCCTTGAACTGCAGCCAAGTGAGAACTGGGTTTTGTTCCAGATTTTTGGGCTCCAACTGTCTCCAGCTTTGGGCTTTCGACCGCCTTTTGGACCGCTTCAATTGTCTTTCTGGACAGATTCCCAGAAAAACTGCCAAAGATTGGCATGTTGACATGGTCCTTTGAGACTTCGACCATTGTGATTCCTGGCCTCTTTGACTGGCTTCTGGATGCCTCGATCACGTTCACCTCTGAAGGTTCAGCATAATGGGCTTCAGCCTGCAACGGGTTAGAGTCCACGGTCATGGGAGTCTTGTCAGCAAACTTCAACCTCCCTTCTTCGATAACGTCTTGCACAAGATTCCTGAAAAGAAAACATTGAGACGTTTTATGGCCCAGAAAATTATGATATTTACAAAAGCCTCTCTTCTTTATTTGATCAAGAGGAGGCACTTTTACCCCTGGGGGTACTATCATTTGGCCATCTTTTACAAGCAAGTCAAAGATTTCATCACATTTTGTAATATCAAAACTATAAGTCTTTTTGGGGAACCTATCGTTGGTCCTTTCTGGACCAGTGGGATTTTTCCCACTTGAGGGGACTAACAGTTTGCAAGAGTATGGTGGCCCTTGTTTTAGTTCCGCTAAATCGACCTCGCCTTCTTCGACGGTTATAGTTTCGTCGAAGGTTTCTGGATCTTCGTCATCCATCTCGACATACGATATCCTCTCTCTTTTATGAGTTTTCGTTGCCTTGGCTTTCTCAGCTTTGAGGCGTTCTACCTGCCGAACTCTATCAGCCAATTGGGCCATGTCTCTCAGGTATTGAGTGTCTAACTTCTTCCTAATGGAATAATCTAAACCGCCTGCGGCTATTTCGACTAACTCATGTTCTGGCACTTGTGTAAAACATCTTGCTTTGAGCAACCTAAACCTATTTAGATATTCGTCTATAGGTTCAGTGAAACGTCTCTTCACACTGGCCAATTCTTTCAGGCTTATCTTGGTTTGTCCCATGTAGAATTGCTCATGGAACAATCTCTCCAACTGGGTCCAATGATGGATCGAATTGGGGGGGGAGAGTTGTAAACCAAGTAAATGCGTTCTTTGTTAAAGAACTTGGGAAGTACTTAATCCTCAGGTTTTCGTTGTTTGAAATATCTCCTGCTTCGATCAAGTATCTCGCCACATGTTCGACAGTAGATTCTGTCGTGTCCCCAGAGAATTTAGTGAACTTAGGGACTTTACATCTAGGAGGTAAGTCTGTTTGTAACACGTATTCTGACAGTGGGGATGTGAAATTGGGCCTACGAAAGCCCATGTTCATCCCATTTTGCGTCATGATTCTTTCGATCATGGCTGCCAGATTATTTTCCAAACCCATATTCTGGTATTGGATATGCTGGACTACTTCGTCATCATTTTGGTTTCTGTTAACTAACCTAACCTCTGGGGCTATAACCCTAGGTTCTTCGACAGGCTGCTCCAATCGTGCCCTAAGGTTTTCTTCGACAGGCTGCTGGACTTGGTTGATAGTGGTTTCTTCCTTTAAGAGTATACCTTGGTTTCCCCTTATTTGTGCCCTTTGGGGCTGTCGAATAGGTTGGGGTACTCCAAAGAAATCAGCCAAACGCGTCATTTGCACTGTCATCTGCTGATTCGATTGGGTGGTGTTTTGTATTAGAGGATTCAGCACTGTACTTAAAGTTTGTGCCAACATTTGAACCATATCATGGTTGCTTTCGTCCATTTGTTGCCTCAAGACTGCTGTCGAGGCATTCGTAAGGCCATGTGCTACTTGGGACGTTCCTCCTAAGAGTTGGGTCCTATTTCTGTTCGCCATACCTACTCCAGAACCTTGGAGTGGCGAAGAGGCACTCACTAAAGGGTCTGAAAAAGTGGACGCAGCGTTCGTTAGGCTAGCCAAATCAGACGTTGGCATGCCATAGAGTGGTTCTCGATTTTGACCGCCTGTCATAAATCCTGGGGGAACATAAGGCCTTGTGCCTAGATTTCCCCTTGGTGGGGGAGTTCCCAAAGGCACTCTGGGGCCTGTGAACGGAGGTAATGGCCCCGTTGTTGTGACCGTTACTGCTGGTGTTGAACCAGCGGTTATCGCTTCACTTACAGTTGGGATAACCGTTGTTCCCACATTCGTTTGTGGGATTTCGTTATTGTTTGGCGGATTCGCCATTGCTTCTCTTCTTCTGGCAGTATTGGTATTGTTAGTGTATATTCTACCACTTCTCAATAACATGCAATACTTCTCGAAAAAGATGATATTCTATGTAAAAAGGTTAAACTTCAAAATCAACACACAGTCCCACCAGGTGTGCCAATTTGTTTACCGTGGGAATTGGTAAACAACCGCTGATCTTCCAAAAGGTTACTTATTTGGTGACTCGCAGGATCGATCAGATTGATCCTAAGACATGGTTGATTTTGGGGTTTTGACTAAGTTTGATAATGGTTAAATGATAAGAAAATAAAGAAGCTTTATGTAAATTGCATGAAGAAGAGAACTTGATAAAATAAAGGAAGGCTTGAAATAAAGGCTTTCGACTGGAAAAGTAAAGGAGAAAACAAGTAAAGTTTCTGGAAAATAAATGAATTTGATTAATAAAGTGGTGTTTCACACATACATTCTCAACAATTCTTTCTCTCACGCTGGGTACTCGAATATATATGAGTGACTTGTATATAATTGTGAACACACGCGAAAAACTGCGTGAACTACTAATATTTATACTAAACACATCCCAAGTAACCGTCGGGCAGTTACACTGCTTCGAGATGACTCCACTTGGCACGTTCACAGCGTTCGACGCTCCAGATCTTGGCACGTTGCACTTGGTAACCGCTGGGAACCGTTTTCCCTCCAAACGTTTGAATCTCAAACCGTTCCACTCTGAACAATCGAACACCTTCGTCGAGAAGTATCTTCGACGAGAAACACCTTCGACGTCGAAGGCAACCAAATTCTCCCTTGGAAGAAATCCTCTAAGTACATTGCCATCCTCTGATGAGCATTTCGACAGACCCAGCTGGTCGAAACCATCCTTCAGCTTTAATGGCTGATATTAATAAAAACAAGGGTGTCGAATTTAGGAGCCAATAACCGGTATCCCTTGTGGAGGAACAAGGAGAATATGGGGCTGCTATATGGGTCGTTAAGCATCAACTGACCTTAGAACCTATAATTGACCAACTTGGCCATAAGAAGTAGTGAGATAGCCGGCCTCGGTATAGAGCTTAGAACTGGTTGATACTCGATACTACACTCATTGAGACCATACTCTCGAGATAGTTCCGGCCGCAAGAAAAGATTGCGTGAGCTGAAACCATGACCGATGGAGGACGGTCAGTGATATTGAGAACCTCTAGAACTCGGTTACTATTATTAGGACAGGTTGAACCAACTGAACTTCAAGAGGGTAGTACCTAGACTCCATGCAAGCCTGAGACTTAAGGGCTATTGTGTGACTTGTTTGCCTTTACCATGTTTGATACCTGCTATACATGTTGTGTCTTTTATCATGACATCATGCATCATGACATAGCATGCATATTTCATTAGACTAACCATTTCAAACACCAAGGGGATTTATCTTTGTTCTATTTTTCAGATTATGGCTTCTATGCGCAGAAATACCATTCGAGTTAACTTCGTGCAGATACCTGCTCAGCTCAGAGAGTTGGTCTCTAAAGTCCCTAATACCTCTTCTTTTGTTAGAAGACATGGTCATCTCCTTAGCCTGGTCACTTTAGAGTTGGATGAGCAAATGATGAGCGTCCTTTTCCAGTTCTTCAATCTATTGCATCATTGTTTTACCTTCCCGGATTATCATCTAGTCCCTACTTTGGAGGTGTTTTCTGATTTACTGGGTATACCCATTCTCGAGCAGACACCTTTCACAGGTTTGGAGGAGGTTCCAAAGCCAGAGGATATTGCTTCAGCCCTACATCTAAAAAGGGTTGATATAGTGTCCAACTGGGAGACACAAAGTGGTGTTAAAGGTTTCTTGGTTAAGTTTCTAATGGATCAAGCTCAACAGTTCTGGGATAACTTGGATTTTCAAGCATTTGAAGACATCTTGGCTCTCCTCATCTACGGCTTGGTTCTTTTCCCAAATCCAGATTCCATCATAGACGTGAATGTGGTCAAGATCTTCTTGTCTCGTAATCCAGTGCCTACTCTTCTGGGTGATATCCTACATGCCCTTTATACACGTACTGTGAGAAGAAGGGGACCTCATGTGTTGTACGTCGCTGCTGGTGAGGTGGTTTATTTCGCACCTTCCCAAGTCTGTATTAAAGAATGAGGAAGGTGTAGGTTGGGCTTACAGAATCATTTCCCTTGCCCATACGGACATCCTTTGGAGTTCTAAGGATATGGAAAAGGTAGCTGTCATTGATCGATGTGGCGAATACCCTAATGTTCCGTTGCTTGGAATTAGAGGGGGAATAACCTACAGTCCTTGCTTGGCTTTACGACAGTTTGGTCGCCCTCGGAGAGACGGTCATCATGAGCTACTCCTTACAGACATTGTCTTTGACTACAAAGGGGACGTTAATGAGCATCGCCGAAGGTTTATACGAGCCTGGGGTAGGGTGAACAGGTATGACCCACATGAGCTAGGACTGAAGACTTCCCTCCTAATGCAACCTTATCTCCAATGGGTTCGAGCCCGTGCTCAAAAGCTGGGAATGTCTTATGAAGCTGTTTTGCCGGTGACTGTAGAGCATACTAATGAATAAGAGGTTCCTTATACAGTCTTTCATCCCTACATGCCTACTGATCTTGGAGCATTGAAGAGATCTTGGATCTAGTTAAAGGAAGAAAGAGATACCTACAGGGAGAAGTATCATGAGCAGGAGAGGAAAATCTTGAAGCTTACAAGGCAGCTTGAGAATGAAAGGACAAACAACGATTATGTCAGCACGAAGGGAAAACGACCATGGGATTTCTGATGTCTTTTATTGTTTCTAGTTTAGATTTTCTTTTCAGTTTATTTCTATTGTAAATGCCTTGAAGGCATTGTTAAACATTGTTACAAGTTTTAATCTAATAAAGTGTGTTTTATTTTGTTTTACAAAGTTGAATCTCCCAAAGTCTTTGAAATCATTTCATACGCATTCCATTACCATGCACCTCATTACAGGTACCATTACAGGTTTCTTATCTTCTCCGCTGTTTATTTCAGCACAAAATGTCTTCTGAAACACCTACTGATCAAGCTATCAAGGCTCTTCAAGCACAGAATGCTCAATTCCAAGAGTTGCTCTTGAACTTGGCCAAAAGTCAACAGGATTTGAAGGCTCTCATCTTGAAGGACAAGAAGAAGAAGAAGAAGAAGAAGAAGAAGAAGAAAGTGGTTCTCCTGAATATGGGTCACAGGTTTGGGAATAGGTTGCGACAGGAAGCTGATTTGTCTCATTCATTTGGAGGAGGAGAGAATCAAGAGGAAAGAAAGGGTCCTAGCCTTATGGTCTCTGATAATGACACTAATTTTGATGACGAACAGTACCCTCCTACTGAGGATAAGTACAAACAACTTGAAGACCGTCTGAGTGCTATGGAGATTCAGAAGGTTCCCGGTTTGGACTTCAGAGATTTGGGACCGGCATCGGGAGTGGTGATCCCTCACAAGTTTAAAGCTCCGGTCTTTTCTAAATATGATGGAATGTCCTGTCCAAAACTCCATCTCTGCTCATACGTCAGGAAAATTCAACCCTACACTGCTGATAGGAATTTGTGGATCCATTTCTTTCAAGATAGTTTGTCAGGGACTCAGCTTGAATGGTTCTATCAATTGGAGGGAGCTAATGTCAGCAACTGGGAGGACCTGGCTGCTGCTTTTTACAAGCAATACCAGTATAATGTCGACCTTGCCCCCACGCGTACTCAAATTTAGGGTATGTCTATAGGTGCAAGCGAAGGTTTTAAGGACTATGCTCAGAAGTGGATAGATCTGGCTGGAAGAGTCCAACCCCCTCTGTCTGATAGGGAGTTGGTGGATATGTTTCTTGGGACTTTGTCTGGTCCATATTTCAATCATTTGATTGGCAGTTCATCATCCGGGTTTACTGAATTGATTATGACGGGGGAGAGAGTAGAGGCCGGTATCAAAAGTGGCAAAATACAGAAAGATGCTTCATCAAGTACAGAAAATAAGCCTTTCAGGAAAGAAGCTAGTGCAGTTTACAGCTCGAGGAGCCAAAACCGACCTGAGCGCTGCCAAGAAGTGAATGCGGTAGTAATATCAAGATCCACTGTTGCCCCATAATGCAATAATCAGCAAATAGTAGAGAGACCGCAAAGACAGTATACTCGGCTCAGTATGACCTTATCTCAAATTTTACCGCAGTTATTGAAGACTAACCTGGTAACTCTGAGGGAAGCTCCGAAGAATCCAAGTACCACCTCTCTGCTGTATAATCCGAACGCCCGTTGTGCCTATCACTCTGATAGCCCAGGACATGATACCAACAACTACTGGGCCTTGAGGAATAATGTGCGAGATTTGATTCAAGCTAAAGAAATTGAGTTTGACGCACCAGAAAAGCCTAATGTCATGACTGCTCCTATGCCCAAGCATGGAGTAAATGATGTGGACGACGATTCATTTGTGACCTCCGTGGAAGAAATTTCTACTCCGTTGATGACCGTTAAGAAGAACCTATTGTTGGCCGGTTTAATTCTGGGTTGTGGCGAAGGTTGCCACCTATGTTCAATCCTGCCTGCTGGTTGCCATTTACTGAAATCAAGTGTTCAGTGCCTGATGGATAACAAAGAGATCTTGTTCGAGAAAACTTTGATTCCGTTGATTCATGTTGAAGATGTTTCCATAATAACCATTTCCGCCAATTCTTCCAAGGCTTCCTCGAGAAAGCCTGTTAGGATTACATCCGTTCCGAGAGTTGCTCCATTAATCATTACTATTCCTGGCCCTATCCCATACACATCGGATAAAGCTATCTCGTGGCACTATGGGACCGATGTGTATTATCATGGGATCAAACAAGACTTGAAGGTTGAAGAGGCTGATACTGATGTCACCAATATTGTCGGGTCTAGCAAGGTCACCCGAAGAGGAAGACTCTTCTCTCCTGAGATTTCCCCTCTGACTGTTCAAAAGATTGTTGTCATTCCATCTGTCAGTACGTCAGCTGCTGTTCCAATTCTTACTCCAATTATCACCCCTGTCGCCGAGTCTTCCGACACTCGGGGCAAAGAAGTTACAGGTGAGTCTGCCCGGACGGAGGCGCCTAAGAAAGTCATTATTGAAACCTCTAGGCAAGAGATATAGGAAATTCTGAAGATTATCAAGAAAAGCGACTACAACATATTCGAACAGCTGGGACAAACCCCGTCGAAGATCTCCATGTTATTCTTATTGTTATGCTCAGAAGCCCATTGTTGTACCCCAAAATTTGCCCTCCCATATTTCTCAAAATATTTCAAGAGGCTTTAATTGCTTTCCTTAAAACTGCGCATGTGCCGCAGGAAACATCTGTTGATCAATTCAAAGACTGTGTGGCTAGTTTGACCGCTGACAATGGGTTGGGTTTCTCCGACGCAGATCTGACTGCCAAGGGAAGAAATCATAATGATGCTCTGCATGTTTCGATCGAGTGCGGGGGTACTACTTTGTCCCACATATTGGTGGATATTGGGTCCTCATTAAATGTTTTACCCAAGAAAGCGTTAGATCGGCTGGATTGTGAAGGGTTGGTTCTGAAGCCGAGTAATATTGTGGTTAGGGCCTTTGACGGGTCCAAAAGGATGGTGCACGGGGAGGTAGACGTCCCTGTTAAGGTTGGTTCCCAGACTTTTGCGTCCACGTTCTATGTGATGGACATTCAACCATCTTATTCTTGCTTGCTAGGTCGCCCATGGATTCATAAGGTTGGGGCAGCGACTTCTACGCTCCATCAGATGTTGAAATATCCAATGAAGGGGAAGATTGTTACAGTGCAGGGTGAGGAGGAGTACATGGTGAGTCATATTAACTCCTTCCGGTATGTGGAGATGGATGGAGAGTTCATTGAAACCCCGTGTCAGAACTTTGAAGAGGTCCCTCAGACTCTGGCGTCAACTGAAGTTGCTGCTAACGAACCTCCAATAAAGATGGCTTCCCTCAAGGATGCCATGGCTGTTATTGAAAAAGGTGGGTGTGCGAATTGGGGCCAACTCCCTGAATTTGCACACAAGACTGACAAGTTTGGTTTGGGTTTTACTTCAGAAGCTCAAAGGGTTGTACGGCGTGCACGAATTGGAAGACCTCTTCTACGCATCAGTAATCCGGGAGTGAATGCAATTGAAAATGATGATGAAGGGTCAGATATCGACAGCTGGATTTACCCGACTACCAACGGTGGCTTGAACAATTGGACGGCGAAGGACTTCATGCATGTTTCTTTTATTACACAGTAATAGACTTTTGATTTGAGATTTGTAACAGACAATTTGAAACTTTACGGCCCGGTACCTTGCCCGAGACACTGTGGCTTTGTTTGTGAGGGCTTATTATGTGTCATTTCCATATATCATCAATAGAGCATTGGACGTTTTTCTTGCATCACAAATTTTGCGCTCTTCGTTTTTCCTTTCTATCTTGCACTTTATCAAAACGGCTATTTGTCTTACACATACTCACATATCATAATACAGGTCCACATCCACTCTGGATCCCACTGATAACGACTTTGCTACTGCCAGTTATGACTTTGAAAGTTCGATCAACCAAGCCGAAGACGAAGGTGAGGATGATTGTGAGGTTCCTGGAGAGCTTTCTAGATTGTTACTTTAGGAAGAGAGGGCCATACAGCCGCATGAAGAGCCAGTGGAATTAGTAAATTTGGGTACATAGAAAGACAAGAAAGAGGTCAAGATCGGTGCAAATCTGGAGTCTAGTGTCAAGCAACGGTTGATACAGATGCTACGCGACCATGTTGAGATCTTCGCCTGGTCTTATAAATATATGCCTGGTTTGGATACTGATACCGTGGTACACCACTTGCCAACCAAAGAAGACTGTCCTCCGGTATAATAGAAGGTTCGCCGTATGCGCCCCGAGATGTCTGAGAAAATCAAAGCTGAGGTCATGAAACAGTTTGATGTTGGTTTTCTAGTTGTTACTTCTTACCCGCAGTTGGTTGCCAATATGGTTCCGGTACCGAAGAAGGATGGTAAAGTCCATATGTGTGTAGACTATAGAGATCTGAACAGGGCGAGCCCCAAGGATGATTTCCCTCTGCCTCACATCGACGTTCTGGTTGACAACACTGCGCAGCACAAGGTCTTCTCCTTTATGGATGGTTTTTCCGGTTACAATCATATTAAGATGGCTCCCGAAGACATGGAGAAGACAACCTTCGTTACGCAGTCGGGTACTTTTTGCTACAAAGTCATGTCGTTCGGATTGAAGAATGTTGGGGCAACTTATCAGCGTGCCATGGTCGCTTTGTTCCACAACATGATTCACCATGAGATTGAGGTATACGTTGACAACATGATTTCAAGGTCCCAGACTGAGGAAGAACACCTTGACCATCTTCAGAAGCTATTTGACAGGTTGAAGACGTATAAACTGAGGTTAAACCCGAACAAGTGCACCTTCGGGGTAAGGTCTGGTAAGCTGATGGGTTTCGTTGTTAGTGATAAAGGTATTCAAGTGGATCCTACAAAGGTGAAGGCTATACAGGAGATGACAGCTCCCCAAACAGAAAAAGAAGTCAGAGGCTTTTTGGGACGGTTGAATTACATTACCCGATTCATTTCACACCTGACTGCTACTTGTGAACCAATCTTCAAGCTGCTGAAGAAAGATCAAGTGGTAAGATGGAATGATGAATGTCAAGCCGCTTTCGAAAGGATCAAAGAATATCTCCAAGAGCCACCTATTCTTATGCCTCCAGTTGAAGGAAGACCTTTGATCTTATACTTGACCGTACTCTATAATTCAATGGGGTGCGTGCTGGGGCAGCATGATGAGTCTGGCCGAAAAGAGCATGCTATTTACTACCTTAGCAAAAAGTTTACCGACTGTGAGACCCGATACTCACTGCTCGAGAAAACTTACTGCGCTTTGGCATGGGCTGCTCACCGGCTGAGACAGTATATGCTGACTCACACTACTCTATTGATATCAAAGATGGATCCAATCAAGTATATCTTCGAAAAGCCAGCCTTGTCCGGAAGAATAGCAAGATGGCAAATAATCTTAACTAAGTATGACATCCAATACACAACCCAAAAGGAAATCAAGGGAAGTGTGTTGGCAGATCATTTGGCGCATCAGGCTGTAGACGACTACCAATCCATGAATTTCGAGTTCCCGGATGAGAACATCATATTGGTGACTGACTGTGAAAAACCTGGACCGGATGAAGGACCTGAGGAGGGATCCCGATGGTCTATGTACTTTGATGGAGCTTCAAACGCTTTGGGTAATGGCAGTGGCGCCGTGATTATATCTCTTGAAGGTTGTCATACTCTGTTCACCGCCCGGCCATGTTTTAACTGCACCAACAACATGGCGGAGTATGAAGCATGCATCCTGGGCCTTCGAGCAGCTATTGACCTAAGGATTAAGTTCTTAAGTGTATTCGGAGATTCTGCTCTAGTGATCAGTCAGATCAAAGGCGAGTGGGATACGAAACACCCAAATCTTATTCCTTACAAGGAGTATGTATTGACATTGCTTCCACACTTCGAGGAGATAACCTTTGAACATTTCCCCAGAGAGGAGAATCAGTTAGCGGATGCGCTAGCTACTATGTCTTCTATGTTCAAGGTCAGGTGGGACAATGAAGCTCCCCGGATTACCATCGAGAGGTTGGATGAACCCGCACATTATTGTGACATTGAGACTGAAGAGGTAGAAGATAAACCCTAGTTTCATGAGGTAAAGAGGTATTTTGAGGCTCAAGAGTACCCCGAGGGTGCATCTGTTAACGATAAAAGGTTTCTGAGGAGATTCGCGGCGAAATTCTTCATCAGCAATGGTATCCTCTACAAACGTAACCATGATTCAACCTTACTGCGATGTATGGACAAGAACGAGGCAGAAAGGTTCATGGCAGAGTTACATGAAGGTACTTTCGGAACTCATTCCAGTGGACATACCATGGCAAAGGAAATCCTACGGGCAGGATACTATTGGTCTAATATGGAAGCCGACTGTTATTGGCATTCTCGGACCTGTCATAAGTGCCAAGTCTATGCTGATAAGGTGCACATACCACCAGTTCCTCTGAATGTCTTAACATCCCCTTGGCCTTTTGCAATGTGGGGCATCGACATAATTGGCGAGATCAGACCTACTGCATCCAACGGGCATCGTTTCATTCTGGTAGAAATTGATTATTTCACGAAGTGGGTTGAGGCAGCATCCTTTGCTACAATAACCGAGAACGTCGTGGCGTAGTTCATACCGGCATAATTTGATCTGTCGATACGGTGTACCAGAGAGGATCATTACGGATAATGGTACAAATCTCAACAATACAATGATCACTGAACTCTGCAAACAGTTTAAGATACATCATCATAACTCTTCTCCCTACCGGCCGAAGATGAATGGGGTTGTTGAAGCGGCTAATAAGAACATCAAGAAGATTGTGCAGAAGATGACGGTGACCTACAAAGACTGGCATGAGATGTTACCATTCGCTCTTCATGGGTACCGTACCTCAGCGCAGACGTCAACAAGGGCAACACCCTATTCTTTGGTGTATGGCATGGAGGCAATCTTGCCCATTGAAGTTCAGATACCCTCTCTTCGGATTATGAAGGATGCAGGCTTGAACGAGGACGATTGGATCCAGACCCGGCTTGATCAGCTGAACTTAATCGATGAAAAGAGACTTACTGTTATTTGTCATGGTCAAACGTATCAAAAGCGGATGATCAGGGATTTTAACAAGAAAGTCAGACGACAAGAATATCAAGTCAGGGATCTAGTAATCAAGTGCATCATAATGCCGCAAGGTGATCCCAAGGGAAAATGGACCCCTACGTACGAAGGGCCATTTGTGGTTAAGAACATTTTCTCAGGAGGAGCTATGATTCTAACCACCATGGACGGTGATGACCTTCCTCACCCCGTCAATGTAGACATAGTGAAAAAATACTACGCGTAATCAAAGACCCGCTAGGTCGACTGGCCTAGGCAAAAAGGGATTCCCGGCGAACCAAAAGGGTTCGGGCAAAAATAAGGGATGAAAATGAAAAATCTGTACACCCGCCAAGTCGAAAACCTGAAAAGGCGGCTTGGGCAAAAAAGGGTATCCTGGTGGACTGAAAACCCGAAAGGGCGGTCCAGGCAAAAATTAGGGATTAAAGCGTAAGACTATGTCTCATTGGATCATCTTGCAACCAGACTTCGGTATCGATTATCAAGTTCGGATGGCGCCAATCAATCTGACCTACCTTCAACCAAGTAGCAAAGTGATGAGACGCTCGAAGATATAAAGGCAATAGCAGAGTTGGAACCCAGTGGGATTATTCACATAGATGTTTTTCTTTGTTTTTCACAAAATTGTATAAATCATCTTTCGGCGGCGTTCTCTTACTAGGACGTCAATCTCTTGTACAAAAACGCCTATTTTCAGGCCAACTTCAAAATCAATCTAAGTCATTTTCACATAGAAATTTCAAATTGTTTTTCTTTTTCTGTTTTGTTTTGCAAGAACATCCAATGATTCATTTTTGATATATGCATTTGACAATAATTGCTGCTCATAAATATTTACATGCAAAACAAAAGACGGTTATTTGTAATGACAGGAACAAGGGCAAACAGAAATGTCCAAACCTTACAGTTGCCCTATTCACCAGGTACAGGGATAGACCCAGCTGAAGAAAATGACTAAAAAATGCATACACTCCCCGCGGAGTAGGAAGTACCAGAATACAGTATTATCAACTCTCCCCAGCTAAGGTTCGCAATCGCGAGTAAGTCGGTAAGAATCTCCCCAAGCAGAGTTCATTTATCACCAATAATGGAAGACCATCCCCGGTGGAGTTTATTTCTTTCACAAACAGAGACTTTATCCCCCACAGAGTACATCACCGCCAGCAACGGTGATTCATCCACAGCCGAGGTTATTTCTCCAAATCAGCAGATCTTCTAGCAGAGTATCTCTTCCCCACAGAGTCAGTTTATTCTCCAGCAGGATTATTCTCCCAATCATCTTCAGTCCTTATCCCCAGCGAGCGAAACTCTTTATATTCTCCATCAGCAGACCGGGATTTATTTTCCCCAACTAGAGAACATCATAAAAACATCACATTCCCATACATCATGACACATGCATATACACATCATACAACACAATCTCATTTATTTTGAGAACATCATTGCCTGATACATATCATGCATTACATACAACTAACTTTTATCTTTCAGGAAAGATACAATCAAAGTCTCACAAAATTCAAGCTATGAAGCCCGGGTACGACCGGATAGTATCTTAATTTCTCCATCATATTGTGAAGCCTAGAGAACGACCGGATAACAGTATCAGAACACCGTGAAGCCTAGATTATGACCAGATAGTGGTATCTCTTAAAAGCAAGCTATGAAGCCCGGATTCGACCGGATAATAGTTTAATCCCAGCAAGTTGTGAAGCCCGGATTCCAACCGGATAGCAGCTCAACAAATACCATGAAACCTGGATTACGAACAGATAGTGGTATATCATAAACACAAGCCGTGAAGCCTGGATTACGACCAGATAATAGCTCAACGAGTTATTGTGAAGCCTGGATTATGACCAGATAGCAATACAAGACCATGAAGCCTGGGTTACGACCAGATAATGGTAGAAGACGTTGTGAAGCTTGGATTACGACCAGATAGCAGCCAAGAATACTACGAAGCCTGGATTACGACCAGATAGTGGTATATCTTTAATATAAGTTATGAAGCCCGGATTCGACCGGATAGTATCTTGATTTCTCCAAACACCATGAAGCCTGGATTCGACCAGATAATGGTATAATACATCGTGAAGCCTGGGTTATGACCAGATAGCGGTAAAAGACACTGAAACCTAGATTACAACCAGATAACAGTGAGGGACACTGTGAAGCTTGGATTATGACCAAATAGCAGTTCACCCAGCCAATTACTATGAATCCCGGATTCAACTGGATATTAGTAGGCCCAACAGCCAAAAGGAAGCCCGGAGGCGACCGGATAACCACTTGATTTCTTCTGAAGCCTGGATTATGACCAGATAAGAAGTAGGGTATTGTGAAGCCTGGATTACGACCAGATAGCAGTAAAGGACACCATGAAGCCTGGATTCGACCAGATAATGGTATAAAGCATCGCGAAGCCTAGATTACGACTAGATAACGATAAAAGGACTGAAGCCTGGATTACGACCAGATAATAGTGAGGGACACTGTGAAGCTTGGATTTTGACCAAATAGCAGTTTACCTGGACAGTTACAAAGAAGCCCGGAGTCGACCGGATATTAGTGTGCCCTAAATACAAGTTGAAGCCCGGATTCGACCGGATAACAACTCATTTCCTTCTGAAGCCTGGATTACGACCAGATAAGAATCGAAAAATTGTGAAGCCTGGATCACGACAGGATAGCAAGTTTAATCTCATCTCCCCAGTAAGTCACTATAAAGCCTGAAACACGACTGGATAGCAGTCAGTCTTATCACTCTGAAGCCTGGGTCACGACCAAATAGTAGTTCATTTTCACCTCTTCGACCAAGAGACGATTCCCCCAGTAGAATAACGGACGACTGAAGCTCCTAAAATTCTATTTCTCCCAAAACAGAGAACAACATTCCCCAGCGGAATCCCCCTCAACAACAGGTATACAGACTCTCGCTAAGGAATTTCTTACGCGATCGACACTCCTTCGGATGGCATCTTTAAGACCATCTCATATCATTCAATCTCCAAATGGAATCGGTAAGCCCATTCTCGACATCACAAGACGATTACCACTTCATGCGATTGCAAATTTTTGGGCACTCTAGTGTTCAATCATCTTCCACCTTCAGATCATGAAAGACAGACAAGCCAATCTAAATCTTCAGGTTTAAGAAGATTGAACAGGGGAAGCTGTTGTACCCCAAAATTTTCCCTCCCATATTTCTCAATACATTTCAAGAAAGATCCTCAAGTTGCTCAAGGAAGTCCAAGGGTTGACCAGACAAGCTCTCTCTTAAGGCAGACTACCTCAAATTAGGGTTTCATGTTGCATCAAGATACTTGAATCAAAATGGTCCTAAATTCTCACCATTGACCTAATATGTTCTCAAGATCATCCATGTCAAGTTTCAAGCCCTACAGAGAAAGTTTTCCCAGTCAATTGCTCAAAGGCCTGAAAATCGATTGTGCTAGGGAAAAAGTCAATTGTGGCCCACATACAGTCAAACTTCAATATTTTTGGTCAACATCCTCATTTTGAAGTATCATTCATCATTTGATCAAGGGTTGATCATGATTCATCAAGGATTGCTCATAATTCATCATGAACCAAAAGTTGCTAAATTAGGGTTTTGTAGGAAAAGTCAACTCAACTTTGACCAAGCATGACTTTCTCATAATTTATGATAAATGACCCATCCAAAGCTCATTTTGAAGAGGATACAATTATCTACAATCCATATTCAGCTCCCAAGTTCAAAATATGCACTCACAAGAAGTTATGAATTTGGACATTATAGGTCATTTTGAAAAGTCAACAAAAACACCTTTATTTTCAAAACTTCATACATGAACATGGAATACCAAATTGATATGATACCAAAAGATTTGCTTAGAGGACATCTCAAGCTTTCTAAAAAGTCAAAGAAAACATTCAAAGAGTCAAAATTGAGGAAGTTATGCATTGGTGAAGTTACCCTTTTAGCAAAATTGTCAAAAGTCAACTATGCCTAATATTGCAATTTTTGCTAAATGGGCCTAACTTTTGGCACTTGTCTTGAGTTGGTAGCATGATCCACGAGCCCTAGCTCTTCCAACTTGTCATTATCTTATTTTTATTTTTTATTTTGATTTTTATTTGAATTAAATCAATTTAAATCAAAACAAATCATAGAAAATCCAAATCATTGAAATCTCAAGATATTGTGCATGTTTCAGGTCTTATATCCAGTTGGCAAGAGATTGAATTCGTGCAAAGCCTTGGTGTGCAAAAAAAGGTTGAGTTTGGCCTATTTTTGGAAGTATCTTCAAGTGAATCAAATCCAAATCAAAAGCTATAATGGAGGAAGATTGAGAGCATAATTTTAAACCTAATTCAGTCCTTGATATATATTGAACAATTGCAGACCTAGAGAAAAAGGTTAGAGAGGCGCACAAGGTCAGAACAAACTTGAAAAAAAACACAAAAAGTGTTGAGTCGAATTCATAGTTCCAGGCATTCTCAAGACCCTCTAGTCATCCCAATCGCTTCCTGGGATCACAAGCAAGCAAAACCAATCAAGAAGGAGTTTCCAGCACTGTAACTCACTGTAAGTCAGCCACGACAATGGCTTTTTCTTGAATTCGAATTGCATCATTCTGACACTTGTAGCATGAAATAATTATAGATTCTTACTCCTTGTAGCATTTGCAAACTATCCGTAACGTTTAATTGCATTTATATGGACTGTATCAAGATTCACCGTGGCTAGGTTTTGTTGCTTTGTTTTAGGGTTTTTGTGTGCAGGCAAAATTGGCCCATAAAAAGGGCATCATAATGCTCAGCAGGTCCAGACGAGTTGATCCATGGCATTAGATCTCATTTATCATGCCCGTGGAGGATTTTGAGACAGGCCAGGGATGTAGCGACGGAGGCTTGTCCGTAGGTAAAAGTTTTTAACTTTTACCAACAGAGCAAGGTTGGGGATGACCTGTGTGGCACTGTCTTACTGGGCCATTTGAATTCTGGCGCCTTTTTCCACTAACTTGCTTTTATTGCATATTATCTATTATTGTTATTTTATGTACAAAACAAGCGTGCAGCTCAGTTGGTGGCCATGCGTTAGAAAAGTGCTTTGGGGCCTGGGTTCGAATCCCAGGTCCCCCCATTCTTTCACATTATTTTTCTTTCCAGGTTCAGGCGCGCATGCAAAGTCAAGGGATCACCATATGCCCTCAGGATCTAACCAATAGATCTCCAAATGGCCAAATCTGATGGCCATTATTTGAGGGACCATGATACGTCTCAGTCAACGCATGGCACTGGAATGGGCAGGTCAACATGGATCAGTTTGCTTCTTGGGCCAGATTGCTATCCACACTCCCTTAATTTGCTTTCTCAGGCCCATTTTCTTTTTTTTCATATTTCTTATTTAATTTATTTTAATTGTTTTTACTAACATAATTGAAAATTCTTTTTATCAAAAAATCACAAAAAATATTTTTCACTCAATTAGATTTAGGGTATTTATTTTTTATACAAAAATTAATTGAATTAGGTTATTTAATTTTAGGTAAATTTAATTTCTTTTTGTATAATAAATTAAAATTAAGAAGAACAATTAGGGAATTTTTTTTATTAATAACCATGTATTAAAAAAATATTTCGTAAATAACCGGGTTTCGGAAAAAATTACGCAAATAACCATGTTTGAGATGGCTCCACAAAGGAGGAGCCATCTCAATTGGCGCATGCACCTCCTTTTTTAAGGGAGGCGCCATCTCACTTGGCGCCTAAGTGCTTAGGGCATGCCCTAAGCCAAGTGAGATGGCGCCTATGTACAAATTTAGGGCAAAAAAATTTTTTTTTTATTTTCTTTCCTGTGCGTTGCCTATTAGACAGAGATCAACAAAATGGATTTTTTATTTAAAAAAAATTAATTACATTCAACTGTTTTACATTAAAAGAACAGTAAAAAAAATGGATACAAAAAATACTAGGAAAAGAAAAGATACATCAGTGATCCCCCGGAACCCGGTAATGACCCCCGGTTCCGCATCCCCGTCCTCGCCTTTCTCTTGCTGGGTGTCGTCGCATTTCCTGCTGCGGCAAGGTCGATGGCCCAGCGAAGTCAATGCGATCCAAATCCATAAAATCAGTAATATCTCCATATCTCGAAGATCCGCTCCGGTACAGTCGGTTACCCATACCCTCAAAGTTTGGTCGTGGTGGCGGTGGGTGGGGTTCCATGGTTGGTCGGTAGCATTGGTCGTCTGAGTATGAGGGGTAGAAAGGAAATGGATCTTGGGGTGTTTGGTATTGTGGATGTTGGGTTGTTTGGTGATATGGTGGTTGATGGTAGGTTTGGTCGGCTTGGTCATAATCTTCTGACATTCCCATATCAGGGCTAAGGCTGGATGTTGAGGGCGCCATATTGGGATATGTGGAAGACTGAAATTGTGTCGAGGGTATGTGGGTGTGCTGGTATTGGGGTTGGTATTGTGGTTGGGTTTGAGGCATATCCGGGTATTGGTAGTTTGGTGGTGATTGTGGTTGGTAGTACGGCATTTGATTGTAGTTGTGTTGTGGTGGGGAATGTGGTTGTGTGTTTGTTGGTCTGTTTCTTCTTGGGGGTTGGTTTGAGGTTGATGGATTTTGGGTTTGTTGATGGGGAATCGAGGGTTGTGCCCATTGTGTGCGTGGGTCAACCAAGTACCTCGGATGAAACACGTGCATTTCTGGGTTACTAACCGACCTGTACCATGACATATATTGATCAGTGTGTCGCATGTTACCTTGAGTAAGGAAAACCGGGGATTGCAAGATGTAGCGGTGACGCCTTTTCCACATTTTACACCATTCCGGAGCAAAGTCTTTCCAGTTGGTAAGACCCCACTGGGCGTCGACCCTTTTTAGATGCCAGGGGGACAAATCTGTTGGATCACTTGGTATCTCTTGATGCATTCCGAACTGCATCTTCACACGGTCGCTGTGGTGCATCTCCACAATGTTGAACCGAATGAGTGCAGTCTTTGCAGTCCAAGTTGCTGCATCCTCTGGGTTTGGAGCATGGCCCAAACCCAAATATGGTCTCCAGACGAACTGCGATAAAATTTAAATCAGGTTAGCGCAAAAGTAATGTATAAATAATTAAAATGAACAAAAGTTAAAAGCTACGACGTACGTCATCTGGGCCTAAGTGATCCAACAGATTCCAGTAGAGTGCGACATTGAATCTTGGATTCTTGCCGTAATCCATACCCCTCACGCAGTACCTAAAGGAAATGAGAAACATGTTATTTTTAGCATATATTTTGGAAAGAGCAGAATAGTTATAAATGCTATAACTTAATAACTTACTTTGTTGCGTACGGGAAACCAAAAGTGTTGTTGTTGATGGGGTTTAAGGACTCCATCCTCCACCAACCCCAGGCTTGTAGTAAAAATGTGCACCCATAAAATGTACATTTTTCCTTGACTGCGTTTTTGCACAAGGAACTGTACAGGTGGGCTAATACTGCAGAACCCCAACTATATTTTCTAGTTTTTTCAAAATTTGTTAGTAAATGTAAGTACATGAAATTTACACTATTTCCCGTACTTTCGGGAAATAAAAATGTACCAAAAAGTATCATAAGATATGTTATGGCTTTTACTACTCGGTCATTCTCTGAGGAATTTTCATTTAATTCCATACTTGCATAATGCCGTTTCAGGTCAGTGAGTAGTATTCCCTTCCCTCTTGCTCCACCACCTTCTACCATATCCCTACCCAACAGTTCTTCACACTGTGAGTTGGGTTGTTGAACCGACCTGTTCACCGCCTTACCGTCGATAGGGAGGCCCAGTAGCATGTACACATCCTCAAGAGTGATGGTACATTCACCTATTGGTAGGTGAAATGTATGGATCTCCGGTCTCCACCTCTCCAACATCTCAAGAATGAATTTTGAGTCAATGGTGCAGTTGGAGATCTTTATCACATGTCCAAAACCTGCATATTCCAGATAAGGGACGATAAATTGGTCGGGAGCCAGGTAGTTGTGCGAACGGATTCTGAATCTTTTTGTATCCTGAGATCATAATTAAACAAGTGTAAGATTAATTAAGATGAACAACACGTTATTTGAAGTATGAAAAATGTATAACCAAAGAAGAGACTTACAAATGCAGCAATGTTTTCCCTTGTGCCTCTGTGAGTATCGCCCATTGTTAGAAGAGCCATTGTTCATAATGCTTGAGAGTATGAAAGACTTAGGAAGAAATAGAGAGTATGATAGACTTAAGAAATATTTCGTAGCAGAGAGTGAGAGTTGTGTGGGTGTGAGAGATGTTTCATAAGGTATGTATTTATAGGCAAATAAGTTTGATGTAGTGGTTGCTTGTGCTTGCATGCCTGCGAAGTGTCACATTTGCATGCTTAGGGTGTTACACATATGCATGCATGCATTTACAAAAAATGTAAGGTGTCACTCTTGCAGGCTAGGTGGCAGCCCATGCATGTATCACGATTGGACAGTAAGGGAGGCGTCATCTCACTTGGAGAAAGAGTACAAAAATGAATGGTGTCGCCACCCCATTTGGCGAATAAGAGGTGTCACTTCTTACAGCATAGGCTCAGGCTACGTGACAGCCTTTGGGATTCCTTTCTTTTTTGCATGCAAGGCCATTGGAGTTGATGGGTGGAGTCTTACACAAAACATTTATGTGTGCAGAATAGGGCCAGGATAGGTGGCAGGCTATGGGGTTTCATTATTGCATATAATATTATTGGCAGCCTTGGGGGGTTGCATCCCTTACTTAATTGAAATTTTTTGCCTTACGTTGAACATAACATTGATTCACATAATCTGTAAAATCTTCCAACCTTCGAATCAGTCATCAAACCTTCAAACATTCCAGCATTCATATGGCCTCTTCACCATAATTTGTTGTCAAAGCACATTTCAACGGTGAGACATACATGTGTCCCACAATTGGGTTTTTGTTTAGAAACACCGACAACGTTCGATTTCTCTTAAACGGGAAAGCAAATTTCTCGTACTTCAAGAAAAGATTGGAGGCCAAACTTGAACGAGGCCCGGTATCCCAGATATTTTATCAGAGTCCAGTTTTTTTTGGAAACAACCAAGTAATTTTTTATAAGTTTGAAGTTCAAGATGACGAGGATCTCCAGAACATGATTTCCAGCCATGTCTATTCTGGAAACGACTCTATTGAGTTGTACGTTTTGCTTCAAGAGCCTCCGGTGACACAGGAGGTAGAGCCTCCGGTGACACAGGAGGTAGAGCCTCCGGTGACACAGGAGGTTGATCCTTTGGAGAATGAACAAGATGAGGTAGATGCAGTTGATGATGAAGAAGAAGATAACGAGTTAGAGTTTGATGAAATGGTGAACGACGATTCTGACGATGATGGCATCCCAAGTATTCCTACTGACAAAATCTACACACCACCTACGCACATGACAAACTTCAACATGGGCGGAGATGAACCTTCTACTGACTTGTTTTTCCAACCGTATATGCAGTCGGATGAAAATTTAAAAGAGAAGGACAAGTTTCGTAACAGAGAGGAATGCATCAGGGCCATCAAAAAATTTCACATGCTCAACTCGGTTGATTTTAAGGTGGATCGTGTAAACCCGGAAAGGTACAAGATCAAGTGTGTCCACCCTGACTGTATGTTCAAGCTGACCGCATCATACAGATTAAGGGGTGACTGCTGGGTCATAGGTTCCATGACTACCCATACTTGTGTAAGTTCCACTCAATCACAAGACCACCGAAAACTCAACCATGATCTAATCTGTCAAGAAATCCTACCCCTGGTCAGCAACGACCCTTCTTTGAAGGTGAAAACAATCATCTCCCACATCACCACAGTTTTTAACTACACTCCGTCTTACCGTAAGGCGTGGTTAGCAAAGACTAAGGCGATTGAAAGGGTGTACGGAAACTGGGAGGAGTCATACCGAGAACTTCCCCGCTACCTAAATGCACTCAAGACATATTCTCCAGGTAGTGTTTATGTTCTAGAAACATTGCCAGCGTACGCCCAAGATGGTAGTCTACTGCATGGCAACGGAATATTCAGTCGCGTGTTTTGGGCATTTCAACCATGCATTACAGGGTTTGCATCATGCAAACCAATTTTATAAATTGACGGGGCTTGGTTGTATGGGAAGTACAAAGGCACGTTATTGATGGCAGTTGCACAAGATGGCAACAATAGCATTTTCCCCGTTGCGTTTGCCCTTGTCGAGGGGGAGACCGGTGGTGCTTGGAGCTTTTTCCTGAAAAATCTTCGTACACACGTGGCTCCTCAACCAGATCTCTGTTTGATCTCGGACAGACATGCCTCCATTGAAAGTGCCTATAATAATCCAGCAAATGGTTGGCATGACCCTCCTTCTACGCATGTCTATTGCGTCAGGCATATCGTCCAGAATTTCTCGAGGGAGGTCAAAGACAAAACATTGAGGAAAGCGGTTATGAATGCGGGATACGCATTGACACAACCCACATTCAAATATTACCACAACGAGATCCGTTTGTCTAATCCAGAAGCCGGTACGTGGATCGACAATATACCGGTCGAAAAGTGGACTAGGTCATACGACAATGGCCAAAGATGGGGGCATATGACAACAAATCTTATTGAATCAATGAATGGGGTATTCAAGGGCATACGAAACCTCCCAATCACTGCCTTGGTAAAATCCACGTATTTTAGGATGGCTGCGTTATTTTCCAAAAGAGGTGAAATGTGGTATGCGGTCTTGCAATCAGGACAACTATGGAGTGAAAGCTGTATGAAATACATTAAGGCTGAAAGTGCTAAAGCCAACACTCACATGGTTACACGGTTTGACCGACACAACCACAACTTCATTGTGAAAGAGACAATCGACCACAATGAAGGCCTGGCAAGACAAGAATACAGGGTCATTTTACCTTCTCAATGGTGCGATTGTGGCAGGTTTCAAGCATTTCGTATGCCTTGCTCTCATGTCATTGCCGCTTGTGCTCATACCCATCAAGACGCGCTTCAACTGCTCTCAAACGTTTATAAATCTGAAACGTTGCTCACTGTTTACAACAACAACTTTCCTTTGGTGGCAAAACCGGACTATTGGCCTGAATACAACGGCGATAGAGTTTGGCACAATGACCAAATGCGAAGGAACAAGAAGGGTCGTCCCAAAAGTAGGCGCATCACAACAGAAATGGACGATCTTGACAGGTTGGAAAGAAAGTGTGGTTTATGCCGTCAGGTCGGACACAATCGCAAAAACTGTCCGAATCGGGCGTCTGGCTCGACCACATAAATATTGTAATACAATAAATCTTTTCAATATTTGTGTTGTAAACATTAGGGTTTTCCGTTAATAAAACTGTTAACACAATTTAAGAAATTCAATATAGGAAATTACATTAGGGTTTTCGCGTACAACAATGATTAACGATATTCAATCTAGGAAATTATAACTGTTAACACAATTTCATCTGACCCATGCATCATCAGCATTACATCACTATCTGTTTTGACTTCCTCCAACCACACATTAGGTCTTCCTGTCGCATGCGAGGTTGTTGTTCGTTTTCGTTGGATCCTTCGAATTTTTTCCCCCTCCGCGATGTCTCCATCTAGCCACCGCATCAACTCCCGCTTCAGACGCTCCATGGAGTGAATGTGCCAGAATTTCATTTTCATCGCAGGTTTCATGGCGGAGAATATAACGTAACCATCTCTGCTAAAAATCATAGGCGACGTCATTACGCAAATAACGGAGTACAAAATAAAAATACAGTGCGAGAAAGTGTGAGAAATTTCAAAGAAACGGACGAATTATTTATAAAACAGCATTTTGCCCTAGTTTTGCCCTAGGCGCCAAGTGAGATGGCGCCTCCTCTCATTTTTAAGGAGCATGCGCCATCTCACTTGACTAAAAGCCAAGGGATGCGCCAAGTGAGATGGCGCCTAGGGCAAAACCCTAGGTGCATGCGCCAATTGAGATGGCTCCTCCTTTGTGGAGCCATCTGAAACATGGTTATTTGCGTAATTTTTTCCGAAACCCGGTTATTTGCGAAATATTTTTTTAATACATGGTTATTAATAAAAAAAATTCACAATTAGGGTTTTAGCTTAATTTAAATTATATTTTCTTTTTTATTAAAAATAACCGAAAATATAAAAATAGGCCATGTAAATTATTTTCTTTAATTAATTTAATTACTAATTAATTTTGTATTTAATTTAAAAACCTCATTCTTTTTCTAAAATAATTAAAAACAACAAAAAACTTTTTTTTCTTTCAATTAAGTTAGAAGGGGTCAAAACCCTAATTTCTTATCATTTTTAATTTCATCGCGCGCGCTTTATTATTATTATTTTTACCATATTGATGTAATTGCTCACAAGTTGAGATTAATTAGGACCTTTTACTTTCATTTATCGTTTTTTTTAAGGGTTTGTTTTTTGCTATGTAAATACCCGAAGCCTTGTAATAGCGTAGCTTTACTCTCCGCACTTAAAATTTCGTAAAATATCAACTGTTAGATGTATGAATAGTTAGGGTTGCATGACAAGAATGTATGATTAAATTTAAAACGGTTAGCAAACCCTAAATGTGCAAAGGTAATAAACTTGAAATTGAATCACTCGCACAGGCGCACTCCTAGGGTATACTCCCACTTCGGTTGCCTTCGGTAAACGATCACTGAGTATAGGGTATTTTAGTGGTCGCCCTTTTGTCTCAAAGATCAAAGTTGCCTCGAAAAAGTTGCCTCGGAATTGTTGCCTCGAATAATTGATCTAAGGCATTAGGGTTATTACTAAGACGTCCTAACATTTCTTTAGTTATCATTCGTCCCTTTCGAATTGACCCTCAAAACTCCAACGACGGTGCTACCTACTCACTAATAGCGGGATAGCACTGTCTAAAGGTAATAAACATAGAACAATTCTTTTTCGAGTAGGTAGATTAGCTCTTAAGTACTTGCTCAAACAAAACAAACTTTTTCACACTTACACTCCTTTTCTAACAAAGTTTTCAAAAACACTTCATAACACTCTTGAAGACAGAAACAAGAGTTAAATCAAAGTCAAAAACTTTTTTTTTAAAATCACACAAAGAAGCAATCTTGAAAATGATGAGCAAGTATCTAAGAGCCCATGGAAAACCACGGATAGAAAGGGTGCTAATACCTTCCCTTTCTATAATCTACCCCGTACTCAGAAAATCTCGAAAAAAGGAATTTTTTTGTGCTTTTTTACTTTCCTTGTTGGATAAAATAAAAGTCGGTAGAGACTCTTGCTTGCCGCGACATTTTGCAAACACAAATGCAAAATGCAAACCAGCATTCCAAAATAGTTCCAGTTCTGGCCACCGTATCACACCATCCCTCTTGAGCCTTACCTCAAATGGGTACGAACTCGCGCTCAGAGTCTTATGATGCCCTCCCCCTCCATTCTCCCGGTAATCATTGAGCCTGTTAAGGAAGGAGATGTTCCATACACTATCCTACATCCTGACATGCCCACATGTCTTGAAGACTTACAAAGGGATTGGATACAACTCAAATAAGAGTGAGATACTTTTGAAGCCCAATTCTACACAAGCGAGAAGAAGGTTTTGGAAATCACTAGGCTGCTTCATGAGGAGAGGATCTTGAACGCCTACATTGCACCAAAGAGGATGCACACTACTTTTTTATCTTAGAGTTTCGTATTATTTTATCCAAGGGGCATTGATGTACTCAAACTTTATCTTACTAATATAACGTGTGTTTCCTTTTTGTCTAAAAAAAATTGAATCTTTGAAATCCTTGAAAACATTGCATATGCATATATCATTCATCATAACATAAACAGGTCTTTTGCAACAAGTCTCATCATCTCTCTACTGTGTATTTCAGCAAGATGGATATTGAGCAAACATTGAAAGATCTCCAAGCTCAGAATATGCAGTTTCAAAAATTGCTTATAACCTTAGCCAAGGGACAAGAAGAATTGAAGACTCTGCTAGCTGAAGAGAGGAAAAAGAAAACAAAGAAGGTAACTGGAGTCTTAAACATGGGGAGAAGGTTTCATGGGCAGACAATAAGGACTTTGAATTTTGCAACAACATCCGATGAAGGAGAAGGGAAAGGCAAGGAAATAACGGTCCCGTCAGAATCTGAAGAGGAGTAAGAAGAGGAAGACTACTCTGTGGAACAGTACCCTCCAGCTGATGACAAGTATAGACATCTTGAAGAGCGTTTGAGCGCGATGGAAATACAAGTCTGGAACACAACTCGACTGGTTTTACCAACTAGAAAGAGTCAACGTCCATAATTAGGAAGATCTTGCCGCAGCTTTCTACAAGCAATATCAATACAATGTTGATTTGGCGCCTACCCGTACTCAACTCCAGAGTATGGCCATGGCTTCCAATGAAGGTTTCTAGGATTACGCACAAAAATGGAGAGATTTGGCTGGAAGAGTTCAACCCCCTCTGTCTGAGAGGGAATTGGTGGACATGTTCTTAGGCACCTTATCTGGTCCCTTTTTCAACCATTTAATCGGAAGTTCATCTGCAGGCTTTACTGAACTAATACTGACCAGAGAGAGGGTGGAAGCTGGCATAAAAAGTGGAAAGATTCAGAAGGATTCATCTTCTTCAACAGCTGTAAGGAAGCCTTTTATTGGGAAGAAAGAGGTAGTTGCTGTATATCCGCAAAGAAACCAAGAGAGGGCCGAACGCCGACCAATGGTGGGGGCTGTTATGATTCCAAAGCCTAAGTCTGATCAACAAATAAGTAATCAACTAAGGGTGGAAAGGCCAATCAGGCAATTCACCCGAATTAATATGACTCTGTCTCAAGTATTACCTCATCTTCTGAGATCCAACTTGGCAACCTTGAAAGAAGCTCTGAAAACCCCCAATACAACATCCCCTCATTATCACCCCAATGCTCGTTGTGCATATCACTATGAAAGTCCTGGTCACGATACTAATAGCTGTTGGGCCTTGAAGAACAAAATACAAGACCTCGTTGAAGTAAAAGAAATTGAGTTTGATGCGCCCGAGAAGCCAAATGTCATTTATGCTCCTATGCCCAGACATGGTCACAATACCAATGTTGTTGAAGAAGATTTGTTTGTTACCACAGTTGATGAACTCATGACTCCACTTCCCACCATTAAGATAAACTTGTTGAAAGTCAGTGTGTTCCCGGGCTGTAATTAAGTTTGCCATCTCTGCTTGTCCTCACCAACTGATTTCCCTTTGTTGAAAGCAGGCATTCAACACCTGATAGATAACAAAGAGATTTTGTTTGAAAGTACTCCTATTTCACCTATTCATGTTGAAGATGTTTCAATCATTACCATTTCCGCCAATTCTTCCAGGGTCTCCACCAAAAGACCCGTAAGAATTACATCGGTTCCGAAAGCAGCTCCTCTAATAATCACAATGCCTGGGCCAATCCCATATGAATCAGACAAGACTGTGCCGTGGAATTACGGAGGGGACATTTACTACCATGGCATCAAACAAGACTGGTCAGCTGCCGAAGAGATAAACTCCGAAGAAGAAGATTCCAACATCAGCAATATTACCGGAACTAGTAAAATTACCCGAAGCGGTAGGATCTTTTCTCCAGAAATTGCTCCCCCAAAAGCAATTTTTGGACCCGTGATCATCCATGTGGCTGCTCCAAAGGTTACCTCCGTACCCATAATTATCTCTGCAAATGCTCCTATTGACGAAGCCGCCACAACTCCTGTTATCATTCCTACCAACACTCCAGTTGCCGAGACTCGAGGAAAGAGTATTCAAGTGGAGCATGTCCGGACGAAGGCTAAATCGCTGACTATCCCTGAGACATCTAAGAAAGAAATGGAGGACATCCTAAAAATTATAAAGAGGAGGGACTACGATGTAGTTGAACAGTTGGGGAAAACTCCTTCCAAAATCTCCATGCTGGCATTACTACTATGTTCCGAGGCACATGTGAAAGCCTTGGTGAAGTTCCTAAAAACAACCCATGTGCCTCAAGAGACGTCTGCTGATCAATTCCAAGACTGCATAGCCAGCTTGACAGTGGATAATGGCCTAGGCTTCTCGGATGTTGATCTAACACCGAGGGGAAGAAAGCACAATGAGGCGTTGCACGTCTCAGTGGAGTGTAGGGGCACAACTCTGGCCCATGTCTTGGTGGACACTGGCTCATCTTTGAATGTATTACCAAAAAAAGCTGTGGATAGACTTGACTATGAGGGACTGACGTTAAAGCCAAGCAACATAGTAGTAAGGGCATTTGATGGCTCGAAGAGGATGGTACACGGGGAAGTGGATATCCCCATAAAGGTTGGAACCCAAACTTTCAATTCCACCTTTTATGTAATGGACATACGCCCCTCGTATCCATGCTTGCTAGGCCGGCCATGGATCCACAATGTTGGCGCTGTCACCTCTACATTACACTAGATGCTGAAGTATCCGGTTCAAGGGAAGATTATCACTGTCCATAGAGAGGAAGAATACATGATCAGCCATCTCAATTCCTTCAGATATGTGGAATTGGACGGCGAATTCATTGAAACTCCATTTCAACACTTCAAAGAGGTCCCCCAAGAGGTGGCAGTGACCAAGATTGTGTCCCATATTCCCAAGATCACAAGACCTCCACTCCGGGTGTCATCACTAAAGGACGCCAAAGTAGTGGTAGAGGAAGGTGGATGCACCATCTGGGGGAAACTTCCAGATATCCCGTATAAGTCTGACAAGTTTGGCCTAGGTTTCACTTCAAGTGCTCAAAAGGTTGTACGTCGTGCCCATGCTGGAGGGCCACCCTTGAAGATTAGCAACCGTGAGGTCAACGCGGTAGAAGATGGTGAAGATGATTGCAACCTAGAGGATTTGATCTTTCCGACTATCAATGGAGGGCTCAGTAATTGGGAGGCTAAAGACTTTGTCCCGATCACTTTTATCCCGCAGTAATTTATCTTTACATTTTGTTGGATCTGTAATATTCAAAAACAATTTGCACTCTTAAAACCTTGTGTCTTACCCGAGGCACAATGGTCGATTTGTACGGGTTATTATTTCATCTTCATATGACATCAATGAATCATGGACGTTTTCGCATACAAACTTTTATGCTCATTGTTTTTCTTTTACATTTTGTTTTCTTTCAAAGATAGCTATAACCTTACATCTTCGAGAAGCCTGCTCTTTCTAGGAGAATAGCGAGGTGGCAGATGATCCTGACAGAATATGACATACAATATACTACCCAGAAAGCTATAAAGGGTAGTGTATTAGCTAATCACCTCGCTCACCAAGCTGTGGAAGACTACCAGTCCATGAAGTTTGAATTCCCGGATGAAGACATCATGACATTAGACAACTGTGAAGAAATCAGGCCATATGAAGGACCTGAACAAGGATCCCGAGTGACCCTATTCTTTGATGGAGCATCCAATGCACTTGGTAATGGTATCGGTGTTGTACTCATATCTTCGGAAGGGTGTCATACTCCCTTTATCGCAAGACTTTGCTTCAATTGTACAAATAACATGGCGGAATAAGAAGCATGCATCTTCGGTCTCAAAGCTGCCATAGACTTGGGGATCAAATCATTGGATGTATTTGGAGATTCAGCTTTGGTCATCAGTCAGATCAAAGGGGATTGGGACACCAAACACCCAAACCTTATCCCTTACAAAGAACATGTTTTGACATTGCTACCACATTTTAAGAAGATTACCTTCGAGCATTTCCCGTGAGAAGAAAATCAGCTAGCAGACGCACTAGCCACAATGTCATCTATGTTTAAACTTAAATGGGATAACGAGGCTCCCCAAATCACCATCGAATGAATGGATGAACCAACACACTGTCACGGGATTAATACTGAAGAAGTAGTGGACCAACCTTGGTTGTATGAAGTCAAGAGGTATCTCGAGGCTCAAGAATATCCAGAAGGAGCTTCAATCAATGATAAAAATTTCTTAAGGAGATTCTCTGCTAAGTTCTTCCTTAGTAACGGCATCCTGTACAAATGCAATCATGACTCTGTGTTACTTCGGTGCATGGATAAGGTTGAAGCAGAAAGGATCATGGCTGAATTGCATGAAGGTACTTTTGGCACCCATTCCAGTGGGCATACGATGGCGAAGAAAATCCTACAGGCAGGCTATTATTGGTCTACCATGGAAGTAGATTGCTATCAACACTCTCGAACCTGCCATAAATGTCAAATTTATGATGACAAGGTGCATGTACCTCCAGTTCCTCTGAATGTCTTGACAGCTCCTTGGCCCTTTGCTATGTGGGGGATTTATATGATTGGGGAAATCAAGCCGACAGCTTCCAATAGACACCGCTTCATCCTAGTGGCCATTGACTATTTTACAAAGTGGGTTGAAGCAGCCTTCTTCGCCTCTGTTACCAAGAATGTTGTTGCCCGTTTCATCAAGCAAAATCTCATTTGTCGGTATGGTATCCCGGAAAGGATCATCACTGACAATGGTATAAATATCAACAACACTATGATTACCGCATTGTGCAAGCAATTCAAGATTCAGCATCACAATTCTTATCCTTATCGGTCAAAGATGAATGGTGTTGTCGAAGCTGCAAATAAAAACATTAAAAAGATCATACAGAAAATGACAGTCACATACAAAGACTGGCACGAGATGCTACCATTCGCTCTCCACGGGTATCGTACCACGGCTCGCACATCAACCGATGCAACACCCTATTCTTTGGTATACGGCAAGGAAGATGTCTTGCCTATCGAGGTTCAGATCCCCTCTCTAAGGATTATAAAGGATGCAGGTTTGAACAAAGACGATTGGATCTAGAAAAATCGACGTGATCAACTAAACTTGATTGATGATAAAAGGCTTATTGTTGTCTATCATGGTCAAATGTATCAAAAACAAATGATTAAGACTTTCAATAAAAAGGTCAGACGACGAGTGTATCAAGTTGGGGATCTGGTGATCAAATGTATCATATTGCCGCAAGGTGATCCCAGGGGAAATGGACTCCTACCTATGAAGGACCATTTGTAATCAAAAACATTTTTTCTGGTGGAGCAATGATCTTAACCACCATGGATGGTGACGACCTACCGCACCTTGCGAACGCAGACATAGTTAAAAGATACTACGCATAAGAGACCCGCTAGGTTGACATACCTAGAAAAAACAAGGGCATCCTGGCGAACCAAAAGATTCGGGCAAAAATTAGAGATAAAACAAAAAAAATATGTACACCTGGAAAGTTGAAAACCCGAAAGGGCGACTTGGGCAAAAAAGGGTTTCCCTGTGGACTGAAAATCCGAAAGGGTGGTCCAGGCAAAAGTTAGGGAATTAAGACGTACAACTATGTCCCTTCGGATCACTTTACAAACAACCTTTGACTTCCACTGACAAACTTAGAGGTTCTAATCAATTCAGTCATCTTTAGACAAGGCAACAAATAGACAAAATGCTCAGGGATACGAAGGCTATAGCAGAATGGGAACCCCATGGGATTATTACACATAGTTATCTTTCTTTGTATCAATTTTTTCTTGTTTTACGACAACATTCTCTTACTAGAATGTTTGTCCCCTTTGTACAAAAATATTTACTCAAAATCAATACGAAGATATCCCTTTGAAAGTGCAAAAACCATTTGTCTTTTTCTTTACGCTTGTGATTTGTTTACAAAAATGTCCAATGGTTCCTTGTTGAACATATGCATCTGAACATAATTATTCTTTACAAATAAACAAAATGAGAAAGGCAATTACTGATAGGTTGAAAGGATAGGAAAATATCTCTAGGCTATTCCATAAGTAATTCCCTGTAGTACGTCATTTAAATCCCCAGCGGAACACAGTTTCAAATTGTTGATCCCCAATAGAAGTTGTCAAATTTCTCGGGACTCCCCAACAGATTTTACAAGCAATACATGGCATTGTCCTTACAACAGAATTTATTTCTCTCGACAGAAATCCATCAATACTTCGACTTCAAGACATGAAGACTCACATATCCTCAGTAGTACTCAGGGATTTATTTTCCTCGATCCAACAGCAATGCAACAGATCAACTCATATACGCATACATTGCACCCATGAATCATGAACATTGATAAAGTAAATACATTACATCATACATTGCATACAACATGGCTTTGCATTTTAGCTAACATTTTACCCTTTTCAGGATAAGATTAGCAGTTACCATTAACAATGTTTAAAGATTTCAGATACAGCTCAGATACCCTCCGAACACGGATTCCATTCTGATACTCATTCAAATTCAACTTTCAAGATACAGTTCAGATATGCTCCAGACACGGATGCCATTCTGATGCTCATTCAGTTTCAACCTTGATATAGTTCAGATACACTCCAGAAATGGACTCCATTCTGATACTCATTCAGATACAACTTCCAGATACAGTTCAGATACGCTCCGGACACGGATGCCATTCTTATACTCATTCAGATTCAACTTTCAAGATACAGTTCAGATATGCTCCAGACACGGACGCCATTCCGATACTCATTCAGATTCAACTTTCAAATACAGTTCAGATACGCTCTAAACACGGATGCCATTCTGATACTCATTCAGATTCAACTTTCAGATACAGTTCAGATACGCTCCAAACACGGATGCCATTCTGATATTCATTTAGATTCAAGCTCCAAATAAAGCTCAAATACACTCCAGACGAGGACACCATTCTGATACTCACTCAGTTTCAGCTTATAGATACAATTCAGCAATCATTTCTATATGGCATCTACAAGCCAATCTCCAACAACTCTCTATCATCCCTCCAAATGGCATCTTTAAGCCCATTCCCTCTACCATCATATCATCGAGTGCAAATTTCTGGGCACTCTCGTGTCCAATCATCTTCCCCTTTCAAGATTCTAGAGAATTCTCTCTTCAGTGAAAGACATGGTAGACTTCTCAACTTGGTCAACTCCAACATTGAAAAAGACATGGTGAAAGTTCTCATCCAGTTCTTTGACCTCCTACACCACTGTTTCACATTCCCTGATTACCAACTAGTACCTACTTTGGAGGAATTTTCTCAACTCCTGAGGATTCCTATTCTTCATTAACTACCCTACAATGGTACGGAAAGAGAACCAAAGCCTGAAGATGTTGCTCAAGCATTACACTTGCAACCATCTGATATCAAAGGTCATTGGGAAACCATAAGTGGTGTTAATGGTTTCTTGGCAAAGTTTCTGTTTGAGTAGGCACAAGACTGCTGGAATTCTCTAGATCTACAAGCTTTTAAAGATATTGTGGCACTCCTCATCTATGGGTTGGTCTTGTTCCCAAACCTTGATCAGCTTATAGATGTGAACGCTGTCAAGATTTTCATATCTCGAAATCCTGTGCCTACATTGCTTAGAGACATCCTACACTCATTTTACACACGAACAATGAGGAAAAGAGGTGTTCTCATGTGATGTACTCCTCTTCTAGCAAGGTGGTTTATTTCTCACCTTCCCCAAACAGTTTTGAAGAATGAGCAGGGTTTAAGGTGGTCACAACGGTTGATGACCCTCACACATTCTGATGTTCATTGGTGTTCTCGGTCCAGAGAAAATGTCATCATCATTGATCGTTGTGGAGAATTACCTAATGTCCCTTTACTTGGCATCAGGGGAGGCATTACCTACAACCCTTGTTTAGCTCTAAGGCAGTTTGGATATGCCCGGAGAGATGGTCCTCATGATATGCTGATTCCTGACCTAGTTTTTGACTTCGACAACGATGCGCGAGGACTTCGACAAAGGTTTATCCGAGCTTGGAGGATGCCCAACAAGGTGGATAGTAAGACACTGGGGCACAAGAATTCCATCCCCCTTGAGCCTTATCTCAAGTGGGTACGAACCCGCGCCCAGAGTCTTATGATGCCTTACCATCACATTCTCCCCGTCATCAAAGAGCCTGTTATGGAAGGAGAGGTTCCATACACCCTCCTACATCCTGACATGCCAACATCATTGGAAGAATTGCAAAAAAGTTGGATCCAGCTCAAGGAAGAACGAAATACTTTTGAAGCCAGCTTCTATGCCAGTGAGAAGAAGGTTTTGGAGCTTACTCGCCGACTTCATGAGGAGGAAACTCTCAACACTTACATCGCACCAAAGAGGACGTGCAATGTCTTTTTACATTAAGAATTTTGTAATATTTTGCCCATGGGGCATTTATGTACTAACAAATTTCTTATTAATATGACGTGTGTTCTTTTTGTTCACAACAAATTTGAATTTCTGAACCCTTGAATGCATTACATGAATAACATATCATTCATCATATGCATAAACAGGTCTTCACACCAGGTTTCCTTATCTTTCTACTGTTTATTTCAGCAAGATGGATTTGGAGCAGACGGTTAAGGATCTGCAAGCACAGAATTCACAATTCCAGCAACTCCTCATGACCTTAGCAAAGGGTCAAGAGGACCTTAAAGCACTGTTGGAAAAAGAGAAAGGTAAAGAGAAGAAGAAGAAAAGGACCGGTATGGCCACTATGGGAAGAAGGTTTGAAAACCAGGCTAGAAGGATCCTAGAGTTCCCCTCAACGTCTGATGAAGGGGCTGGTAAAGGGAAAGGAACTATGATGCCTTCTGAATCT
The DNA here is from genome assembly GCA_948472305.1 of Vicia faba. Classification (NCBI taxonomy): domain Eukaryota; kingdom Viridiplantae; phylum Streptophyta; class Magnoliopsida; order Fabales; family Fabaceae; genus Vicia; species Vicia faba. The sequence goes on along the minus strand of OX451736.1, from coordinate 1,576,554,163 downwards.
AAAGCTGAAGAAGAAGAAGAAGAGGAAGAGGATGTAGATTACTCCGAACAGCAATATCCCCGGCGGATGATAAGTATAAAAATCTTGAGGATCGTTTGGCAGCCATGGAGTTGCAAAGGGTACCTGGTTTAGATTTCGAAGAACTAGGGTTGGTTGCTGGGATCGTCATTCCTCCCAAGTTCAAAGTACCTACTTTTGCTAAGTATGACGGTTTGTCCTGTCCAAAGATGAATCTGAGGTCCTACGTCAGAAAGATCCAAGGTCCACTTTTTTCAAGATAGTTTGTCAGGCATGCAATTGGACTGGTTTTATCAACTTGAGAGGTCGGATATTCATAACTGGGAGGACTTAGTTGCTGCTTTCTACCGAAAATACCAATACAATGCAGATTTAGCGCCTACTCGTACTCAACTACAGAGTATGGGTATGGCTTCTAATGAGGGATTTAAGGAGTATGCCCAGAAGTGGTGGGATTGGCTGGAAGGGTGCGGCCACCTTTGTCGGATAGAGAGCTGGTTGACATGTTTTTAGGGACTCTGTCAGGTCCATTCTTCAATTATTTATTCGGGAGTTCATCTGCAGGATTCACCGAATTAATTATGACCGGTGAAAGGGTCGAAGCTGGCATTAAAAGTGGTAAAATTCAGAAAGATGCCTCCGCTTCCACCGCTATTAAGAAGACCTTCCCAACCAAGAAGTAAGTTTCTTCTGTTCACAACCAGAGGAATCAAGGAAGAACGGAGCGCCGACCAACGGTGGGGGCTGTGATGATCCAAAATTCTTCAACCGATCAACCTCGAAACAATCAACCAAGAGAAAATCAGCAAAGGGTAGAAAGGCCACAACAGCAATTCACCCGAATCAACATGACACCAGCTCAAGTCCTCCCTCATCTGTTAAAGCTGAATCTCGCCAACTTGAAAGAAGCGCCGAAGAACCCCAATACATCTTCTCCTTATTATCACTCAAATGTAAAATGTGCATACCACTCTGACAGTGTAGGGCATGATACCAACAACTGTTGGGCTCTTAAAAACAAGATCCAAGACTTAATAGACGCCAAGGAGGTAGAATTTGATGCGCCCGAAAAGCCGAATGTGATTTCTGCCCCAATGCCGAAGCACGGTCATAATGTCCATGTCGTTATGGAAGATCTTCATGTCACCATCGTTAATGAATTAATGACTCTGTTACCAGTGATTAAAGTGAATTTGATGAAAGCTGGGATATTCCCAGGTTGTGGAAAAGACTGTTACTTCTGTTCAAACTTGCAAGCTGACTGCCCACTGTTGAAATCAGGCATCCAACGCCTGATGGATACCCAAGAGATCCTCTTTCAAAAGACTCTTGTTGATACTATCACTCATGTTACTCCTATTACTTTTGATACTCCAACCAATGACATTGCTATAATAACCATCTTCGACGATCTTTCCAAGACCTGCAAAAGGCCTGTTAAGATCACGCCTGATCCTAAGTTTGTGCCGTTGAAAATCACCATGTCGGGGCCTGTCCCGTATAAATCTAACAAGACGATACCATGGAACTACGGAGGAGAAATCTTCTACCATGGTATCAAGCAGATTGAATCAGTCCAAGAGAATTCCGATGATGAAACCCCTGATATAGGGAATATTGCAGGAACGAGCAAGATAACTCACAGCGGAAGGATCTTCTCTCTGGAGATTGCTCCTTCACGAGCAGTCTTCGGACCCTCGAGAGTTTCTTTGCCTGTCAATCCATCTGTGCAAAGCCCGGTAATTGAAGAACTTGATGCTCCTGAAGTTAGACCCTCTGATGTTGCTACCAAAGGTAAGGGGATACTAGAAGCGCTTGTCAGGACGAAGGCTCAGACTGTGGTAATCCCCGAGACCACCCAGAAAGAGATGGAAGAAATCTTAAAGATAATCAAGAAGAGCGACTACGATGTCGTGGAGCAGCTAGGGCAGACCCCTTCCAAAATCTCCATGTTGGCTCTCCTACTCTGCTCTAAGGCTCATGCTAAGGCCTTAATCAAATTTCTAAAGACGGCACACGTGCCTCAAGAAACTTCTGCTGACCAGTTTCAAGAGTGCATGGCTAGCCTTAATGCTGATAATGGCCTTGGCTTTTCTGACGCTGATTTGACTCCTAAGGGAAGGAAGAACAGCGACGCGCTGCATGTCTCAGTGGAATGCAGAGGGACCACACTTGCCCATGTTCTGGTTGACACCGGTTCATCTTTAAATGTTCTATCAAAAAAGGCGTTAGACAGATTGGACTGTGAAGGTCTGACCCTAAAGCCCAGTAACATCATTGTTAGAGCCTTCGACGGTTCTAAGAGGATGGTTCACGGAGAAGTGGACATCCCAATCAAAGTGGGCACAAAAATTTTCAACTCTACTTTCTATGTGATGGACATCCGTCCTTCATATTCATGCTTGTTGGGAAGGCCATGGATCCACAACGCTGGGGCAGTCACTTCCTCTTTACACCAAATGCTAAAGTATCTAGTTCAGGGAAAGATCATAATGGTTCACGGTAAGGAAGAGTACATTATAAGTCACCTCAACTCCTTCCGCTATGTGGAGTTGGATGGCGAATTCATAGAAATGCCTTTCCAACATTTTGAAGAGGTTTCTCCTGAAGTCGCAGTTGCAAAGACAATGACTGATGTGCCTATCATTCCCAAGCCTGTGTCTAGGATGGAATCCCTCAAATATGCGGAGGCTGTAATCAAAGAAGGAGGGAGTACAGTATGGGGGCAACTGCCTGATTTTCCTTACAAGACGGACAAGTTCGGACTAGGTTTTACTGCTGTTGGCCAGAAAGCTGTGTGTCGCTCCCGGGATGGAGGACCACCCTTAAAAATCACCCATCATGGAATTAATGCCTTAGAAGATGATGATGAAGAAGACAACTTTGAAGATTGGATCTTTCCAACCGTCGAAGGAGGTTTAAGCAACTGGGAAGCGAAAGACTTTGTTCCCATCACTTTCATCAACCAGTAATTTATCTTTGAACAATTTCCCATTTTGGTCTGTAATAATTAAATAATCCGTACACTATTTTCACCTTATGCCTTACCCGGGGCATATAGGTCCATTTGTAAGGGCTTGATTTCTTCATTATCATATTCCATTTTTAAGTGAATCAATGGACGTTTTCATCTATAAATTGTTGTGTTCATTTTCTTTCCTTTTACATTTTGTTTTGTTTAAAGGATGGCTATCCCTTACACACACCCACACTCACAAAATGCAGGTACCCATCCACTCCAGATTCCATGGGTGACTATTCTTCTTTGGCCTTCGGTGACTCTGAAGATTTGGTCAATCATGTCGAGTACGAAGGTGATGAAGACTGTGAAGTGCCTGGAGAGTTAGCCAGACTTTTGCAACAAGAAGAGAGGGCTATTCTGCCCCATGAAGAGTTGTTAGAAACCATCAATCTGGGAACAGAGGAAGACAAGAAAGAGGTTAAGGTGGGTGCCAACCTGGAGCCAAGTGTCAAAGAGCGTCTAGTTTAGCTGCTGAATGAATATGTTGAAATCTTCGCCTGGTCCTACGAAGACATGTCGGGACTCGACACAGATATTGTGGTTCACCGTCTCCCTACAAGAGAAGATTGTCCACCAATCAAACAAAAGGTCCACCGAATGAGGCCCGACATGTCTGAAAAGATTAAAGCTGAGGTGATGAAGCAGTTCAATGCTGGCTTTCTGGCTGTTACTTCCTATCCATAATGGGTTGCTAACATTGTGCCCGTGCCTAAGAAGGACGGCAAAGTTAAAATGTGTTTGGACTATCGGGACTTAAACAGGGCTAGCCCTAAAGATGACTTTTCATTACCACACATCGACATCTTGGTTGACAACACAGCTCAACATAAGGTATTTTCCTTCATGGATGGATTCTCGGGATACAACCAGATCAAAATGGCCCCCGAAGACATGGAGAAGACTACTTTTGTCACGCAATGGGGTACCTTCTGCTATAAAGTGATACCATTTGCACTGAAGAATGATGGGGCAACCTATCAGCGAGCCATGGTAGCTTTGTTTCATGACATGATACATCATGAAATCGAAGTCTATGTAGACGACATGATAGCCCGTTCACAGACAGAAGAAGAGCACCTCGACCATCTGCAAAAGTTGTTTGTCAGATTGAAGGAATATAAGCTCAGACTGAACCCTAGCAAGTGCACTTTTGGAGTCAGGTCTGGTAAACTTTTGGGATTTATCGTCAGCAACAAAGGCATTGAGGTTGATCCTGCTAAAGTCAAAGCTATACAAGAAATGCCTGCCCCCCGCACTGAGAAGGAGGTTAGAGGTTTCTTGGGACGCTTAAACTATATTGCAAGGTTCATCTCTCACCTAACATCTACCTGTGAGCCAATCTTCAAGCTGTTGAAGAAAGATCAGGTGGTTGAATGGAACAATGATTATCAAGCTGCTTTTGATAAGATCAAGGATTATTTACTGGAACCTCCTATCATGATGTCGCACGTTGAAGGAAGACCTTTAATAATGTATCTGACTGTTCTAGATAATTCAATGGGGTGCGTACTGGGCCAACATGACGAGTCTGGCCGAAAAGAGCATGCCATTTATTACCTTAGCAAAAAGTTTACCGACTGTGAGACTCGCTACTCACTGCTCGAGAACACTTGATGTGCTTTGGTATGGGTTGCTCGCTGGCTAAGGCAGTATATGTTGACACATACCACTTTGCTGATTTCTAAAATGGATCCGATTAAGTATATCTTCGAGAAGCCTGCTTTATCTGGAAGAATCGCTAGATGGAAAATGATCCTGACTGAGTATGATATCCAGTACACAACCCAAAAAGATATAAAGGGGAGTGTACTAGCTGACCATCTAGCTCATCAAGTCGTCGAAGATTACCAATCTATGAGGTTCGACTTCCCTGACGAGGACATCATGACATTGGACAACATTGAAGGTAACGGACCGTATGACGGACCTGAACAAGGATCCTGATGGACCCTGTACTTTGATGGTGCTTCAAATGCACTTGGCAATGGTATCGTTGCGGTACTTATTTCTCTGGAAGGTTGCCACACACCTTTTACTGCTAGACTCTGCTTCAGTTGCACCAATAACATGGCCGAGTATGAAGCTTGCATCTTTGGTATCAAGGCTGCAATTGACCTAGGAATCAAATCTTTGGTCGTATTTGGGGACTCAGCTTTGGTTATCAGTCAAATCAAAGGAGGGTGGGACACTAGACATCCTAATCTTATCCCATACAAAGAACATGTCTCGACATTATTGCCTCATTTCGAGCAGATTACCTTTGAGCACTTCCCGCGAGAAGAAAATCAGCTAGCAGATGCTATGGCTACAATGTCTTCCATGTTTAAACTCAACTGGGATAATGAGGCTCCCCAAATCACCATCGAGCGAATGGACGAACCTGCGCACTGTCATGAGATTAATACTAAAGAAGTAGTGCAACAACCCTGGTTTCATGAAATCAAAAGGTATCTCCAGACTCGAGAATACCCTGAAGGAGCTTCAATCAATGACAAAAAGTTCTTAAGGAGATTTGCTGCCAAATTCTTCTTGAGCAATGGTATCCTATATAAGCGTAGCCATGATTGTGTTCTACTTCGTTGTGTGGACAAGGTTGAAGCAGAGTTGATCATGACCTAAATACACAGTGGAACATTTGGCACTCACTTAAGCGGACACACGATGGCTAAGAAGATTCTAAGGGCAGGCTACTACTGGTCTACCATGGAAGCTGATTGTCATCAATACGCTCGTACTTGTCACAAATGTCAAATCTATGCTGACAAGGTACATATTCCTCCTGTTCCTCTCAACGTTCTAACAGCTCCTTGTCCATTCACAATGTGGGGAATCGACATGATTGGAGAGATCAAGCCTACGACATCCAATGGACATCGCTTCATCTTGGTGGCTATTGATTACTTTACCAAGTGGGTCGAAGCAACTTCCTTCGCCTCCATTACAAAGAATGTGGTTGCCCGTTTCATCAAGCAGAATCTCATATGCCGGTATGGTATCCCAGACAGGATCATCACGGACAACGGTACAAATTTGAATAATATTGTGATCACCGCTCTGTGCGAGCAGTTCAAGATTCAACATCACAATTCATCTCCCTATCGGCCAAAGATGAACGATGTTGTTAAAGCCGCGAACAAAAATATCAAGAAGATCATTCAAAATATGACAGTCACCTACAAGGACTGGCATGAGATGTTACCGTTTGCTCTGCATGGATATCATACCACGGCGCGTACTTCAACAGGGGCAACCCCTTTTTCTTTGGTATATGGCATGGAGGCTGTCTTACCTATGGAAGTTCAGATTCCTTCCTTGAGGATCATAAAGGATACTGGTTTAAGTGAAGACGATTGGATTCAGACCCGGCTTGACCAGCTTAATTTGATCGACGAGAAGCGACTTACTGCTGTTTGTCATGGTCAGACGTATCAGAAACGGGTGATCAATGCTTTCAACAAGAAAGTCAGATGTCAGGTATATCGAGTCAGAGATATTGTAATCAATCGGATCATCTTGCCGCAAAGTGATCCCAGGGGCAAGTGGACTCCTACTTACGAAGGACCATTTGTGATCAAGAACATCTTTTCTGGTGGGGCAATGATTCTGACCACCATGGACGGTGACGACCTGCCGCACCCTGCGAACGCAGACATAGTCAAAAGATACTACGCATAAAATGACCCGACAAGTTGAAAACCCAAAAGGGAGACTTGGGCAAAAATGGGCATCCCGGTGAATCGAAAACCCTAAAAGGCGGTTTAGGAAAAAATTAGGGATAAAACAAAAAAATCTGTACACCCGGCAAGTTGAAAACTCGAAAGGGCGACTTGGGCAAAAAAGGGTTTCCCGGTGGACTGAAAACCCAAAAGGGCGGTCCAGGAAAAAGTTAGGGAATTAAAGCGTATGACTATGTCTCGTCGGATCACTTTAAGGACAATCTCTTCACCAACAAGCTCCAAGCTTCTGATCAATCCAATCATCCGCGGACGAAGCAACGAATGGACAAGATACTCAGAGTTGTGAAGGCTATAGCAGAGTGGGAACCCCATGGAATTGTTACACATAGCCATCTTTCTTTTTGTATAAATTTTTTTCTCAATTTTTCGACAATATTCTCTTACTAGGATGTCTGTCTCCTTTGTACAAAGATACTTACAAAAGTTAATACAAAAAAACTTCAAAGTGAAGAAGTTTGCTTGCCTTTCCTTTTTTTTTACACTTATGTTTTATTTGAAAACGTCCAATGGTTTGTTAAATAGGCATATGCATTTGAATATAATCATTGCTTGCAAAATAAAACGAAATGAAAGGATAATTACTGATAGGTCGAAATTATAGGAACACATCTTCAGGCTATTCCAAAAGAAATCCCTTACAGTATGTCATTCAGATCCTCAACAGAGCTAAAACCTTGAAGTACATATCCCCAGCGGAATTAAGTTTCAAAATTCCCATCAGAGTTATGTCTTTAAACTCCCGATCCCCAGTGGAGCCCAAAAACTTTGAACTACAGACCCTCAGCGAAGATGAAACCTTCTTCCCCAGCGGAGTCAAATTTCCAACTATCAATCCCCAGCAGGAACCATTCAGTATTCCCTAGTTTCCCCACCAGGTTATCTTAAAAGTCTGAGAATCAACCAGATAACAGTTAACTTTTTGTTTTATCCCCAACTAGGATAATTCTCCAGTAGATTGGCATACAACCCAAGCTCCTGATTTCCCCGGACGAATAAACACTCTCCCCACAGAGTTATTTTCCCAACAAAATGAAGATTCTAGTTCTTGTTCCTCCATTTGAAGCCTCCCAGGTTTTAATTCCCCAGTAGAGGTCGTCGGATTTTTCCTTATTTCCCCAGGAAGGTCATGAAGAATCCTCATTCCCCGCAGAAGTTATCAAAACTCTTGTTAATCCCCACAAGTCACCAAGGATTTTCAATCCCCAGCAGTGGTCCCAAGATTTCTCATTTTTTGAATCCTCAACGTCGGTCAAGGATTTACTATCACCTGCAGCAGTCGAAGATTTCATTATCTCCAGTTATCAAGGATTTATTTTCCTCAGCAAGACAGTTAATCAGCTTACATGCACATCCATTACATTCATATATTATAAACATTGATGGAACACATTTTATTGCATCATACATATCATGCAACATAACTTTGTGCTTTAGCTAACATTCTACCCTTTTCAGGATAAGATTAAAAAGCTATCTTTAACAACTATTCAGAGATTTCACATACAGTATGGATACACCCCCAGACACGGATGTCATTCTATTACTCATTCAGAATTTCAAGATAAGATACAGTATGGATACACCCCAGACACGGCGGTCATTCTACTACTCATTCAGACTTCAGCAATCAGATATAAATTAGATATGCTCCAGACACGGCGGCCATTATATCTCTTATTCATATTCAAGTTCACCCTAATTATGAACTCATATGAACCATTTGATCAAGTTTGGACCATAACTCCACAAGAAATTTGATCAGATCACCAAAAGGGTAAAATGGTCATTATTAGGGTTTTGACTGTACAAAGGCAATTTCTGACATTTTGACCTAGTCAATGGCAATTCAAGCTCAAACAAGGACTCAAGGACTCAATGGCATCATCTTGACCTATTCAACAAGTTCAAAATATCTCAAATGCATGAGATTGACAGATGAATTTTTCAGTCAGCTGATCAAAATTTGAATGTACACTGAAAAGTCAAACTTTGACTTTTTGGTCAAAATCAAGTGCCAAGGGTCATTTTTCATCAAGATGTGTCAAATTAGGAAACTTGTTCATCAAGAAACCCAAAATTACAAATTAGGGTTTGAAATTGAAAAAATTTCATAACTTAGAAATTTTCTAAGTTATGAAATTTTCTTAATTTTTCCTAACTTTGTACCACATTTTCATCATGATTCAAATGGATTCAAACAAAACTTACAACATGAAAGTTGTAGTCCTCCACAAAGTCTACAACTTTCATTCACAAAGTTTTCTCAAAATAAGCTTGGATCTCAAGTTATGATTTTTGGAACAAGGGTACCTAAAACTTTTAACTTAGTGAAATTTTGCCCTAGTTTAGGCAGGATTTTGACCTATCTTCTTGGCCATTTTTCACATAGTTCCACTTGGAGTCTCAAGTTGCATTTCAAAGATGGATTATAGAGCATGTTGCAAGCTTTCGAAATTGTCCAAGAACTCCTCAAACACATTTGTGGTTAGGGAGAATCGAATGCTTGAAGTTGGCAAAAAACTCACTTTGTATCCATGGCAAATTCATGTTCACTCAAGTGGCATTTTCAAACCAGCATTCCTTGTACTAGTTTGCAGGCCTCTAAACCACTTCACACTCCTTAATTAAATGCAAATCCATCAGTCTAAGCTTTTGTTTTGGCCATTTGGATATTGTACATAAGATTAGGCCTTAAGAAAAAAAAGGCAAATTCCCATTTTTGCAAAAGTGTGCTTTATGTCAAACCATGATCTTTGAGCATAGAGACAAGATCTCAGAAGCCAAATCAAATCCACAAATTGCAGGGACCAAGAGGATTGTATGCAGCATATTTGATGGCTTGTACAGGACTGTAATCACAACTTCCACTTTCTTGCTTCAAGAAGAAGAAACTTGTCCAAATCCTTACAACTTGAAAACCAGCAAAGACAAACTTACACAAAGATTTTGAACATCTTTCACACAACCCTTTGAGCTAGAAACACGATTGCTTGAGCCCCAAAACACCCCATAGCCCAAAATCACACTTCTTTGGCAAAACAGGGCAGGTGTTGCAACTTGAGTTCCCCAGCTATTTGGCTCGTGCGTTTTGCCCCATTTTGCTTCAAACACCTTCCATTCAACTCACTCAAGCTATCCTAAACCTCCATTACCAACTGTAACTCCATTTACAGTGTTCACCATTTTCATTTCAAGCTTGTGCAGGATGAGTTCTATAAGTTGATTCAGGGACATTCAAGGCAAGCTAGCTATTGGAAAAGATCAAGTGAAGTTCAGGCAAGCTACCAGACACCTCAAAACTTGTTGAGAAGCACTGCATTTCCCGACACGAATCCAACTGAAACAAGTTTTTCTTCACTTTCTATCTCTCTATTTAGGAACATTTAGCCTTAGGTTTGTGAATAGAAAATGTAGTGTTCATTACCATGAAGTTGTACATATGCTCAGTTTTCATTTATATTAAGTGTGCTAAGAGAATTTCATCCATGAACATGCTGAAAAAACTAGGTCAGATTTTAGGGCCAGAGAAATTTTCTCTGGTCTTTGAGAGTTAGGATTAGTTGTTTATATGGTTAGAATCGTATTGAAATTCTCTACAAGTTTGATGTTGTGTGTTTTTGCAAACGATCGCGTATACAGGATCTAGCATTTGAACTAGGGCACGCGTGCATTTCAGTCTGAAGGTTGAAGATGAAGCTGGCTTGGGCTGGGCTTGGCCTGGCTTGCTTCTAACACCTCCCATTTTCATTTTTGCACCCCCTGGCCCATTTTCTTGTATTTTTACATTTTTGCATTTTTATTTTCTTTTCTGATTTTGTTTATTTATTTCCAAGTATAAAAAATGCTCAAAAAACATTTTCATATTTTTTTACATTTATTTGGAATTTTATTTTAATTTTTCTAATATGGAAAACATTTTAATACTTTTATATTATTTGTTTAAACTTAAGAATAATAGGGAAATCATACTTTTATTTTTACTTCTTATTTTTTATTCACACTGAAAATATTATTAAAAATATAATATTTTTTTGTATATATTTAATTTTTATATTATACATATTTAAATACTTAGAATATATATATATATATATATATATATATATATATATATATATATATATATATATATATATATATATATATATATATATATATATATATATATATATATATATATATATATATATATATATATATATATATATATATATATATATATATATATATATATATATATATATATATATATATATATATATATATACACACACATATATACTTTTATTTTATTAAATACTTAGAATAAAAATACAAAAATATTACATTTTTATTTTTATTATTATTTATACTAAAAATACCCTTTTTTAAGTATATTTCATTTTTACACATATTAATATATTTTTTGTATATAAATAATATATAGTATTTATTTTCTTAAAGAAATTAGGGTTTACCCTTAAAAATGAAATTAATCTTTTTTTATTTATTTCTTTATACTTTTTACATCAAAAATACTTTTACATACATAGGTAAACAAAAACCTTTTTTTTTTGCATAATACATATTATTTGATATTTATTTATTTTGTTTATTTAAATATTATTCATTTATTATTCATGCAATTAATTTCAATTTGGATGTAATAGTAAATTAGGGTTTATATTTCTTGTCAAATACCCCCCATTCAAAATTGTACCCCCATCCCCATAATCATGTTGTAATAGCTTAGAATTTAAATTCTCGCACTTTACGCTTTCAATTATGCCATGATTAGAGAAGTAGGGTTTGTATGCAAAAATCCAAATTAACAAATAGTTTGACCTAATCAAAGACAAAAATACATGAAAATCAAACACAATGCACACTTGCATCCCTAGGGTTACAATCCACTTGTTGCCTTCAAAAATGGGCCATGTTATGCATGTTGGGTACTTTGGCAAAACAAAACCAAAACAAAAGATCATAGTCTCTCGATGACGCTATCTTGGTTGCCTAAACAAAAATGATCAAGTCCCTCAAGAAAATTGCCAAAGATACTTGACACAATTGCTATCATGGTCTATACAATGACACGCGCCTGTCTCGTTTAACATCCTAACACAAGGTTGTCCACCAAATGCAATGGTGAAACAACACTGTCAAAAGGGTTAAAAACATTAGGAAGGATCTTTGAGTAAAATAGGGTAGATAGCTCTTAGTTACTTGATCAAAAAGCTTGCAAAAAACATCCTTCCTATTTTCAAACACACTTCACAACACAATTTCAAAACATTTCCCAAATCAAACTTTCACACATTGAAATCTTTTCAAAAGAAAAAACCACCTTTGTATACATTCAAACAAGAATTATTACAAAAGTTGCCACAATGATGGGCTCTTTTCAAAACATCTTTCAAAACCACACACAAAGCACCATTTCAAACAATTGGAAAAGCAAAGCAAGTGATCTAAACAAGTAACTAAGAGCCCATGGATAACCATGGATGAAAAGGGTTCTTGCACCTTCCTTTTTCATAATCTACTTCCCGAACCCAAGAAAACATCTCAAAGGTCTTTCCTGTGCTTTTTGACCTTTCCTTAGGATAAAATAAAAAGTCGGTGGCGACTCTTGCTAAACCGAAACATTTACGAACACAAACGCAAAACCTCAAGTCAGTTCTCCCACCGTATCACAAAGTGGATATCCCCATAAAGGTTGGAACCCAAGCTTTCAATTCCACCTTTTATGTAATGGACACCCGCCCTTCGTATTCATGCTTGCTAGGCTGGCCATGGATCCACAATGTTGGCGCTGTCACCTCTATATTGCACTAGATGCTGAAGTATCCGGTTCAAGAGAAGATTATCACTGTCCATAGAGAGGAAGAATCCATGATCAGCCATCTCAATTCCTTCAGATATGTGGAATTGGATGGCATATTCATTGAAACTCCATTTCAATACTTCGAAGTGGTCCCCCAAAAGGTGGCAGTGACTAAGACTGTGTCCCACATTTTCCAAAGATCACAAGACCTCCACTCCGGATGTCATCACTAAAGGACGCCAAAGAAGTGGTAGAGGAAGGTGGATGCACCATCTGGGGGCAACTTCCAGATATCCCGTATAAGTCTGACAAGTTTGGCCTAGGTTTCACTTCAAGTGCTCAAAAGGTTGTACGTCGTGCCCATGCTGGAGGGCCACCCTTGAAGATTCGCAACCGTGAGGTCAACGCGGTAGAAGATGGTGAAGATGATTGCAACCTGGAGGATTGGATCTTTCCAACTATCAATGGAGGGCTCAGTAATTAGGAGGCTAAAGACTTTGTCCCGATCACTTTTATCCCACAGTAATTTATCTTTACATTTTGTTGGATCTGTAATATTCAAAAACAATTCGCACTCTTAAAACCTTGTGTCTTACCCGAGGCACAATGGTCCATTTGTAAGGGTTATTATTTCATCTTCATATGACATCAATGAATCATGGACGTTTTCGCATACAAACTTTATGCTCATTATTTTTCTTTTACATTTTATTTTCTTTCAAAGATAGCTATACCCTTACACACACCCACACTCACAATGCAGGTATTCATCCACTCTGGATCCCATGGATAATGATACTGCTATGGCCTTTTGTGACTCTGAGAATCTAATCTACCAAGCCAAAGACGAAGGTGCGGGAGATTATGAAGTACCAGGGGAACTTGCCAGACTGCTACAACAAGAGGAGAGAACCATTCAGCCTCACGAGGAACCCGTAGATACAATCAACCTGGGTACTGAAGAAGACAAAAAGGAGGTCAAGGTGGGTGCCAATCTGGAACCAAGTGTCAAGGAGCGTCTGATTCAGTTGTTACACGATCATGTTGAAGTTTTTTCCTGGTCATATGAAGACATGCCAGGACTTGATACAGACATCGTGGTACATCGTCTGCCTACAAGAGAAGATTGTCCGCCAGTAAAGCAAAAGGTTCGTCGCATGAGGCTTGATATGTCAGAAAAGATTAAAGCAGAGGTCATGAAACAATTCAATGCTGGATTTTTGGCTGTCACCTCCTACCCTCAATGGGTTGCCAACATTGTTCCCGTACCTAAAAAGGACGGCAAAGTACGAATGTGTGTGGACTACAGAGATTTGAATAGGGCGAGCCCTAAGGATGATTTTCCACTCCCCCGCGTTGATATCCTAATTGATAATACAGCACAACATAAAGTATCTTCCTTCATGGACGGATTCTCAGGTTATAACCAAATCAAAATGGCACCTGAGGACATGGAGAAAACAACATTTATCACACAGTGGGGCACATTCTGCTACAAGGTAATTCCATTCGGATTAAAGAATGTTGGGGCAACCTATCAGGGCGCCATGGTAGCTTTATTTCAAGACATGATACATCATGAAATAGAGGTCTACGTAGACGATATGATAGTCAGATTGCAAACAAAAGAAGAGCATCTTGATCACTTACAAAAGCTATTTGAGAGACTGAAGAAGTACAAGCTGAGGTTGAATCCAAACAAGTGCACATTTGGGGTACAGTCCGGTAAACTCCTAGGCTTTGTCGTCAGTAACAAAGGTATTGAGGTCGATCCTGCCAAATTTAAAGCAATACAAGAGATGCTTGCTCCTCGTACTGAGAAGGAAGTCAGAGGATTCTTGGGACGTTTGAACTATATTGCCAGATTCATTTCTCACCTGACAGCTACTTGTGAGCCAATCTTCAAGCTCTTGAAGAAAGATCAAATAGTCAAATGGAATGATGAGTGCCAAGTTGCTTTTGAAAAAATCAAAGAATACTTACAAGAGCCTCCTGATTGATGCCACCATTCGAGGGAAGACCGTTGATCATGTATCTGACTGTTTTAGAAAACTCAATAGGGTATGTATTGGGGCAGCATGATGAGTATGGCCGAAAAGAGCACACTATTTACTACCTGAGCAAAACGTTTACCGACTATGAAACCCGATATTCACTGCTCAAGAAAACTTGTTGCGCTCTGGCATGTGCTGCTCACCAGCTAAGACAGTATATGCTGACTCATACTACCTTGTTGATATCTAAAATGGATCCGATAAAATACATCTTCAAGAAGCCTGCTCTTTCTGGGAGAATAGCGAGATGGCAGATGATCCTGACAGAATATGACATACAATATACTACCCAGAAAGCTATAAAGGGTCGTGTATTAGCTGATCACCTCGCTCACCAAGCTGTGGAAGACTACCAGTCCATGAAGTTTGAATTCCCGGATGAAGACATCATGACATTAGACAACTGTGAAGAAATCAGGCCATATGACGGACCTGAACAAGGATCCCGAGCGACCCTGTTCTTTGATGGAGCATCAAATGCACTTGGTAATGGTATCGGTGTTGTACTCATATCTCTTTAAGGGTGTCATACTCCCTTTATCGCAAGACTTTGCTTCAATTGTACAAACAACATGGCGGAATAAGAAGCATGCATCTTCGGTCTCAAAGTTGCCATAGACTTGGGGATCAAATCATTGAATGTATTTGGAGATTCAGCTTTGGTCATCAGTCAGATCAAAGGGGAATGGGACACCAAACACCCAAACCTTATCCCTTACAAAGAACATGTTTTGACATTGCTACCACATTTTAAGAAGATTAGCTTCGAGCATTTCCCGTGAGAAGAAAATCAGCTAGCAGACGCACTAGCCACAATATCATCTATGTTTAAACTTAAATGGGATAACGAGGCTCCCCAAATCACCATCGAACGAATGGATGAACCAACACACTGTCACGAGATTAATACTGAAGAAGTAGTTGACCAACCTTGGTTTCATGAAGTCAAGAGGTATCTCGAGGCTCAAGAATATCTAGAAGGAGCTTCAATCAATGATAAAAATTTCTTAAAGAGATTCTCTGCTAAGTTCTTCCTTAGTAACAACATCCTGTACAAATGCAATCATGACTCTGTGTTACTTCGGTGCGTGGATAAGGTTGAAGCAGAAAGGATCATGGCTGAATTGCATGAAGGTACTTTTGGCACCCATTCCAGTGGGCATACGATGGCGAAGAAAATCTTACAAGCAGGCTATTATTGGTCTACCATGGAAGTAGATTGCTATCAACACTCTCGAACCTGCCATAAATGTCAAATTTATGATGACAATGTGCATGTACCTTCAGTTCCTTTGAATGTCTTGACAGCTCCTTGGCCCTTTGCTATGTGGGGGATTTATATGATTGGGAAAATCAAGCAGACAACTTCCAATAGACACCGCTTCATCCTAGTGGCCATTGACTATTTTACAAAGTGGGTTGAAGCAGCCTTCTTCGCCTCCGTTACCAAGAATGTTGTTGCCTGTTTCATCAAGCAAAATCTCATTTGTCTGTACGGTATCCCGGAAAGGATCATCACTGACAATGGTATAAATCTCAACAACACTATGATTATCGCATTGTGCAAGCAATTCAAGATTCAGCCTCACAATTCTTCTCCTTATCGATCAAAGATGAATGGTGTTATCGAAGCTGCAAATAAAAACATTAAAAAGATCATACAAAAAATGACAGTCACATACAAAGACTGGCACGAGATGCTACCATTCGCTCCCCACGGGTATCGTACCACGGCTCGCACATCAACCGAGGCAACACCCTATTCTTTGGTATACGGCAAGGAAGATGTCTTGCCTATCGAGGTTCAGATCCCCTCTCTAAGGATTATAAAGGATGCAGGTTTGAACAAAGACGATTGGATCTAGACTCGACTTGATCAACTAAACTTGATTGATGAGAAAAGTCTTATTGTTGTTTGTCATGGTTAAATGTATCAAAAATAGATGATTAAGGCTTTCAATAAAAAGGTCAGACGACAAGTGTATCAAGTTGGGGATCTGGTGATCAAACGTATCATATTATCACAAGGTGATCCCAGGGGAAATGGACTCCTACCTATGAAGGACCATTTGTAATCAAAAACATTTTTTCTGGTGGAGCAATGATCTTAACCACCATGGATGGTGACGACCTACCACACCCTACGAATGCAGACATAGTCAAAAGATACTACGCATAAGAGACCCGCTAGGTTGACATACCTAGGAAAAACAAGGGCATCCTGGCGAACCAAAAGATTCGGGCAAAAATTAGAGATGAAACAAAAAATATATGTACACCCGGCAAGTTGAAAACCCGAAAGGGCGACTTGGACAAAAAAGGGTTTCCCAATGGACTGAAAATCCGAAAGGGCGGTCCAGGCAAAAGTTAGGGAATTAAGACGTACAACTATGTCCCGTCGGATCACTTTACAAACAACCTTTGACTTCCACTGACAAACTCAGAGGTTCTAATCAATTCAGTCATCTTCGGACAAGGTAACAAATAGATAAAATGCTCAGGGATACGAAGGCTATAGCAGAATGGGAACCCCATGGGATTATTACACATAGTTATCTTTCTTTGTATCAAGTTTTTCTTGTTTTACGACAACATTCTCTTACTAGAATGTTTGTCCCCTTTGTACAAAAATATTTACTCAAAATCAATACGAAGATATCCCTTTGAAAGTGCAAAAACCATTTGTCTTTTTCTTTACGCTTGTGATTTATTTACAAAAACGTCCAATGGTTCCTTGTTGAACATATGCATCTGAACATAATTATTGTTTACAAATAAGCAAAATGAGAAAGACAATTACTGATAGGTTGAAAGGATAGGAAGATATCTCTAGGCTATTCCATAAGTAATTCCCTGCAGTACGTCATTTAAATCCCCAGCGGAACACAGTTTCAAATTGTTGATCCCCAGTAGAAGTTGTCAAATTTCTCGAGACTCCCCAACAGATTTTACAAGCAATACATGGCATTGTCCTTACAACATAATTTATTTCTCTCGACAGAAATCCATCAATACTTCGACTTCAAGATATGAAGACTCACATATCCTCAGTAGTACTCAGGGATTTATTTTCCTCGATCCAACAGCAATGCAGCAGATCAACTCATATACGCATACATTGCACCCATGAATCATGAACATTGATAAAGTAAATACATTACATCATACATTGCATGCAACATGACTTTGCATTTTAGCTAGCATTTTACCTTTTTCAGGATAAGATTAACAGTTACCATTAACAATGTTTAAAGATTTCAGATACAGTTCAGATACGCTCCAAACACGGATTCCATTCTGATACTCATTCAAATTCAACTTTCAAGATACAGTTCAGATATGCTCCAGACACGGATGCCATTCTGATGCTCATTCAGTTTCAACCTTGATATAGTTCAGATATGCTCCAGAAACAGACGCCATTCTGATACTCATTCAGATACAACTTCCAGATACAGTTCAGATACGCTCCAGACATGGATGCCATTCTGATACTCATTCAGATTCAACTTTCAAGATACAGTTCAGATATGCTCCAGACACGGACGCCATTCCGATACTCATTCAGATTCAACTTTCAAATACAGTTCAGATACGCTCTAAACACGGATGTCATTCTGATACTCATTCAGATTCAACTTTCAGATATAGTTCAGATACTCTCCAAACACGGATGCCATTCTGATATTCATTTAGATTCAAGCTCCAGATACAACTCAGATACACTCCAGACGCAGACGCCATTCTGATACTCACTCAGTTTTCGCTTACAGATACAATTCAGCAATCATTTCTAGATGGCATCTACAAGCCCATCTCCAACAACTCTCTATCATCCCTCCAAATGGCATCTTTAATCCCATTCCCTCTACCATCACATCACCGAGTGCAAATTTCTGGGCACTCTAGTGTCCAATCATCTTCCACTTTCAGATCACGAATGGAAAAACTCGCCAATCTAACTCTTCAGGCTTAAGAAGATTGAACATGGGCAGCTGTTGTACCCTAAAATTTGTCCTCTCATTTCTCAATTAATATCTCACAAGATCTCCTTTGGTTCAAGATTGCACTGAGGTTGATCAGCTCAAGACATCTCCTCAAGCACTGATGATTGAAAATTAAGGTTCGAGTTTGCACAAGGACAAATGGACGTTTAATGCCCCATTTGACTTTCATGGATCATTTTGGACTCTCAAGATTGCTCATGTCAAGTTTTAGGTCTTGGATCGCATTTTTGCTCAGTCAATTGATCAGATGACCTAAAATCAGTCGTATTGGTGAAAAAGTCAATTGTAGCACCAAAAGTCAAACTTTGACTTTTTGGTCAACATTAAGTTTCAAATATCACAATTCATCAAGACATTCAAAAATATCAAGCTTGACCATCAAGAAGTTAAGAAAGTCAAAAGTCAACTTGAAAAGTCAAGATTTCCAAGACTTAGAAATTTTCTAAGTGTTTTTACACATGATAATTTCACCACTTCATGCCAATTTTTCGCCATGATGCAAGATGATTCAAGGAAAACCTCCAACATAAAATTTGTAGATCTCAATGAGATCTAAAACATTGTAGAGCATGACTTTTTCTAAAAATGTTTGGATTTTGAGTTATAAATTCATGAAGTCATGGCATTTTTGAATAAACACTTAGAGAATTTTTCAGCAGGTTTGGACAGGTTTTTATCCTAACTTCTTGGCCAATTTCCATCAAGTTCCAGTTTGATTTAACAAAAGTGGTCAAAATGAAAGTTATAGAGGATGTTTCAAGCTTTCCAAAACATCCAAGAGCATGAATTTATCATACTTGAGCTAGGAGATTCAAGGGCATGAAGTTGGGCATCCACCCTTGATTTGCAAGTCATTCTATTGAAGAACACACAACAAAACCCTTATGCTATGCTGCATAATATTATGTTGCAGGCCTTCTTGCTTGCAAATATCTACATAATTTAATGTTTACACCCACTTTTGAGCTATTACCCAAGTGTTTAAGCCATTGTCCAAAGGATCTTTCCATTTATGGCATAAAGGCACCATTGCTATTCTTGAAAAGCAAGCTTTTTGTACAAAACTTGTCTTGAGCCCATACTTTGTTTGTTTCTGATTTTACTCCACCATAAAACATGGAAATCATACCCTCTAAAACAACAACTTTGGTACTTCATCTTGGAACCATGGAGTACTTGACATAGTTTGATACTTACATCCCAACCAAACCATAACATGTTGCCTTGTAAACATATTCATCCTTTGTTCACAAGTCCTTTGCCTATAAATAGAAGGAGCATCTGCAAAAAAAGGAGAGGAGGAAAAAGGGAGAAAGAAAACCAGAAGTTTTGTTGATAAACTCTCAAAAAATCTCATAACTGAAAAAGGTCATAACAGTCTACAAAGCAACACCTCAAGCTCAAAACATAAATTCTAGTTGCAAGGTAAGTCTCCTTAACTTTAAACTCTTCATTTCAATCATCATAATTTGGTTCATTTTTTAGGCTAAAATGCAGTGACCTTTGAAGAAAAGGTTTGTAAAAAAAATCATGAACAATTGCCAAGATTGAGTGAAAAGTTTTCCATTAAATAGTATCATGAACAGGCAGGTGCAAGGTAGCTGTTTTTCAAAACCATACAGCAGGCAATCGATTGCATAACCATGCAAATCGATTGCACGGGGTTCCAGTAGCCAGATTTCCAAATATTTTGAGTGTGCAATCGATTGCACGGGGTTTCAGTAGCCAGATTTCCAAATATTTTGAGTGTGCAATCGATTGCACAACCATGCAAATCGATTGCATGGGGTTCCAGTAGCCATATTTCCAAATATTTTGAATGTGCAATCGATTGCATAACCATGCAAATCGATTGCACTGGAAGTCAGTAGCCAATGTTTTGAAAAAACTGAAGCATGCAATTGATTGCACTAACATGCAAATCGATTGCACTCAAATGAAAATTTAATTTTTTCTTTAAAAAAACATGAATAAAGAGTTGGACAATATAAAATGTTTTCTTTTTTACCATTGAGCATCTATATCTTAATTTTAAGGTAAGTATTATCATTATACCTTAAAATTTGCTAAGGGATTGAACCAAATACTTCATCCAAAGAGACTTTTAGCTTGATCATTAATTTTTTCCTTCTTTATCAATCATGATTTGTCTTCATCAAAACAAAAGTGCATTCGATAAGCTTGATTTTACGGCATGTGTCGACACATAATGATCCAAAATGTTTTCTTTTCCTTTCATTTTTCTTTATTTTTATATGCTTCATATATTTTCTTCATGGCTATTCAATATGGTTGTAATAGATGATTAGGACTTTAATTTCTTGCAATCCCCATTTGTAAATTTGTACACCCCATCCCCAAATGATTGTAATAGCGTAGGATATTTACTTTCCGCAATTTAACGCTTTATATATAACATGTTAATAATTAGGGTTTGTATGGCAAGATAAAACCAATCAAATAGAAAACCCTAATTCAAGACAAAATCAAGCATGAAAATGATACACTTGCACACAAACACCCCTAGGGTTACTCCACTTGGTTGCCTTGAACAAAATGGCCATGTTACGCATGTAAGGTATCTTAGAAAAACAAACAAAAAAAACAAGATCATAGTCCTCGATGATGCTATTCAAAGTTGCCTTACAAAAATGATCTTAGTCCCTCAAATGCTAAGATACTTTGCAACATTGCTAATCATGGTTATACGGTGACCCACGCCTGTCTCGTTTACATCCAAAGATAGGGTTGCTTACCAAATCAATGGTAAGACAACAATATCAAAGAAAAAGAAAATGAACAAGAAAGACATTTGAGAAGGTAGATTACTTTTAGTTACTTGCTCCATTTCAAACAAATATCCTTGCTATTTTGAAAATAAACACAAAATATCTTACAAACTTGAAAACATTTTCGAAAAGACAAACATCTTTGTATACATTATTACGAACGGGAATCTTTACAAAGATTTCCTAAACAATGGCCTCTTTTACAAAATACTTTCAAAACCACACAAAGCACAATTTCAAACAAAAGCAAGTGATCTAGCAAGTAACTAAGAGCCCATGGAAAACCATGGATGAAAAGGGTGCTAATACCTTCCCTTTTCATAATTTACCCCCCGAACCCAAGAAACAATCTCAAAGGTCTTTCCTGTGCTTTTTTACCTTTCCTTTAGGATAAAAGAAGTCGGTGGCGACTCTTGCTAACCGCAACATTTGCGATAAAACGCAAAACACTCAAGTCAGTTCTTCCACAGTATCACAATAGGCATAGGCAGTCTCCTGAAAAAGAGGATGTTGCTGAAAAAGTTGTAAAAGACCTCATAGAGGAGAATTTTCTTTCAGAGGCCCAGTACACAACCTGACTGTCAAACATTGTATTGGTTAAAAAGTCTAATGGAAAATGGTGCATGTGCATTGACTATACTGATCTCAATAGAGCATGTCCTAAAGATACATATCTACTGCCTAATATTGACAGATTGGTGGACAATTTCGAAGGTTTTAAACTCTAATCGTTCATGGATGCATACTCGGGGTACAACCAAATCCCCATGGCAAAGAGAGACAGGCAATGCACCGTGTTCATGACCCATTCAGGAAACTATTACTACAATGTAATGCCCTTCGGACTGAAGAACGTCAGTGCTACTCATGAGCAAAGTTTTTCGAGGAGAAATCAGAGACATGCTCGAATTTTACATGGATGGTATGATCGTGAAGTCTTGAGAAGAGGTCGTCCATACAGCCCACCTCAGAAATGTCTTCGACCAGGTGAGGAAATGCATGATGAGGTTCAATCAAGAGAAGTGCACTTTCGATGTACGGGCTAGCAAATTCCTCGATTTCTACCAAACTGAGCGAGGAATTAAGGCTAAACCCAACAAGTTCATAAATTTCTCCGAGTTCCCAACACCAAACTCGAAAAAATCGATCCAATCCCTGAACGGGATGCTCACCTATCTATCTCATTTCGTGGCCAAATCAGCCTAACACGCGCTACCATTTTTCAAATTATTGTGCAAGGAGGCAAAATTTAAGTGGAGAGAATACTGCGAGCAAGCTCTCCTCCACCTTAAACATACCATCTCACAACCACTAGTCCTCTCTTAGCTAGAAGATGGGGAAACCTTATACCTTACTTGGTTGTCTCTATTGAGGCCGTCAGCGCGACGCTCATTCGTGAAATGCCCGACGAACAAAGGTCAGTATACTTTACGAGCAAGGCACTGCAAGGCCCTGAAATAAGATAGCAACAAATCGAGAAGGTCGCATTGGACCTTATCAATGTTGCGAGGAGACTAAGACACTATTTTCTAGCCTACATAGTCATTGTAAAAACTGATCATCTTGTAAAGCAGTTACTCGATCATCCAGACATGACTGACAGAATGCTGAAATGTTCGCTGGAACTGTCAGAATTCGACATTCGGTACGAGATAAGAAACACCCTTAAAGCCAAGGTTTTGGCCTTCTTCATGGAAGAAATTACCGTGATCCCTTCTCCGACAGGTAGAGCCCACAAGTGGACAGTTTTTGTGGACAGTGCCTCCATCTCGACAGGGAGTAGTGGGGCATCTTCCTCTAAAATGAGGATTCCATTGTGATCGAGGTCTCCCTTGATTTACCCTTCCTAACTTCAAACAAGCAAGCTGAATATGAAGCCTTCCTCGCAGGGCTACGTCTGGCTGAAGACTTGGGAGCGTAGGAAATAGAAATCTTCACTAATTCTCAGCTCGTCTCTTCTCAGGTGTGAGGAGAATACCAAGCCAAGAATGACAATATCATCAAGTACTTAGCTCTCGTAAAAGAAAGGATAAGCAAGTTGCTCTCCGCGAAAGTTAAGCACATTCCTCGTGAGCACAACACCCAAGAGAATATTCTATCAAAATTGGAGAGCACGAAGAAGAAGGGCAGGAATAAATCAGTTATCTAAGAAATCCTCCCTTGACCAAGCATTGAAAGACCTTCCACGATGCTCGACGTGAATGCCATTGGAGATCAAGATTGCTGGATGACGTCGGTATACCACTACCTTATGACGGGAGCGCTGCCTTCTGGCCAAAAGGAAGCCAATGTGACCAAACAAATAGTGTGCTCCTACGTCTAACTCAATGACAAACTCTACTCAAGAGGATTATCCATTCCACTATTGAAATGCGTCAACGAGACCAGCTCTTGTAACGGTGAAAATCAGAGATCAAGCTATTAATTAACTTGACTCGCAAAATAAGCAAGAGTCGCCACTGCGCTTTATCATTTCCAAGGGAAGAGGAAAAGTGCGAAATAAAACCCATAAATATGCAAAGTAAGTGCAATCCTAAAATTAAAGAAAAATACAATACATTTGAAAGAGATCGGATGTTAGGAGGTTGGTTATACAAAGGGAAGGTACTAGTACCCTATGTATCTATAGTATCCTATAGGAACCTTTTGAAATATATGTTTTTGTTTAAAATTGGTTTGCTTGCTAAATGAGTGTGGGGATGAGATTTTGAAAACGCGATGACCTAATGTCGAAGTTTTTGCTTAAAAGAGTGTGAGTTTAAAAATTGAGTTTTTTTTTAAGTTTTAACTAAAAGGAAATAGATAGAATAGGCAAATAAAAATAAAGATGCACAATGATACGAGGTCAACCAGACGATCTTTTCCTTGGATTTAGACGCAAACAAAAATATAAAGACTAAATAATCAAAAAGAATTTAAATAAATAACAATTAAATAACTAAATAATTAACAACCAAAAATTAAAATAAAGAGATTAAATTATACTAATATATTTTTTGGATATTTTTAATGAGGGCAAGAAAGAAATAATTATAAGCCTAATCTAATACTTTTATATTGTATTTTTTATGAATTTTTTGTGTGAAATAGGACTAAATAAACTTAAAGCTAAAAAAGATAAGAGTTCCCGTGTCGGGCTCAGGTTCCCTAGGTTGCGACCAGTCTGCCTTGCCACTAAACCATGTTTATTTTTATGTTGTATATACACCTTGATTAAAATGAAATAGAATTTGGGTTAAAAGGGGATAAAATATACAAAATAATGATAAAAGGGTCTCAAACCCAAGACCTCAAGCCTTCAGGACCTACACTCCAACCACTACACCAAGTTGTTCATTCAGTTATATATACGCTTCAATTAACATAAGAGGATAAAAGTTAATTACGTTGGGCTTACAACTTAAACCCAACCTGGATCCGTTAGAGAAATAGAAGGGTTTTGAAGAAAACTTAATCTAAAGAGATGAGGTGTTGCTTGGTGTATAGGGAAGAGGAAAGGTATGTCATTAATTCATTATTATTATTCCAATAACTCAATTAAAACAAAAAATTAAAGAGATAACATTATACCCTCTCACTTGTGAAACCTATCCACGCCTCTCTATCGAAACCGATCCCTATTCTCTTATCGCATAACATTCCTCTTTTCTCTCAAATTCTCACTCTATTTCAAAATGTTCCACGATTCTCTTATCTCTTATCTTCCTCTCTCTCACGATATCTTTCTCGGTTTTCTCTTTATTCATGCTTCTTCTTGTCTCTATTTTTTTCAGTTCTCACCCTCTCAAGTATGTTCTTGTATAACTTCACCCCTCCCAATCTCGCTTCTTCTACTCTCAGTATTTCAATCTTTGAATGATGGCCCTGAAGACATTATGTGCAATCGACCTTTAACCACATCGAAAGCCTAGCCCCAATTCATTAGTATTCAGAAGTTTTAAAGTTTACAAGCATGCACGAAAAAAATCGTAAAGCTGCCATGATTAATGAACGAGAAGACAAAGAAAAAAAAGGAAAAATAAAGGTATGTCACCTCTATTCTTATTCGAATCTAAATCGTCTCCTTCTTCGTGATCTTCAATTTTGAGATTTTTGTTTCAATCTGCTTCTGTTATATCTTTCTTCTTCTGGCATCTCTGAGTCGATGTTGTTGATTGTGAGTATATGAAAGGTTTGATGCTCTGGTTTATGCACAGGTTTTGGATGAAGCTTGGAGGAAGAGTTTCTTTACTGTTAACAGTGATGGATCGTGGCGGCTCTTCGATTTGTGTTTTTCAGAAGTTTATGGTAAGGTTGAAGATGAGCAGAGTTTTAAGAGTGTTTTGAGAGAATGATTTTCTATATTTTTTCTACTACCTCTTAATATTTCTCTCCCTCGGCTCAAGCATCTCACGAAATTAGGATCTCATCGTCTCTCTCGGTCGCTCTCTGCTAGTTTCAAAGTAAAACAAAAATAATACCAACATTTTTTGTCTGCAGTGATTACTCCGTCCATTCTACTATTCATGATACAAGTGATAGCAACAACAACTAATTTTTGGTATCTCTGTTTTAACTGTGAAATCAAGGTTCCGCCGATTCTGTTCTTCTGGCAACAATCTCACACACGATATTCATCAGTGGAATAAACATTCAATAATATGGTTTCAGTAATAACAACAACCATAACATCATATATGACATAGCAAACAACAACATAGAAATTACATCAATATATTGAGAATGAGAAAACTCGCAAGCTCGGAGCTAGTCCGAGGGTTTCAATTTCAACAATGGATCTAGAAAGAAAACCAGAGTGAAATGAAAAATCCAGGTAATTCGATTTTACTTTTCTTCCCTTTT
The DNA here is from genome assembly GCA_948472305.1 of Vicia faba. Classification (NCBI taxonomy): domain Eukaryota; kingdom Viridiplantae; phylum Streptophyta; class Magnoliopsida; order Fabales; family Fabaceae; genus Vicia; species Vicia faba. Next base: position 1,576,527,888 of record OX451736.1, on the reverse strand, counting down.
GATTCTGAATAATCTTGAGATAAGTGATGCTTATTGTCCTGCTTCTATTTTTTTTGGAACTTCTTGCAGTTTGCTAAGTTGTGAGCTTTTTCCTGTGATTTTGTGGTGTTTGTGTATGGTGAATTTATGCAGAGAATTGAGGAAAGGATTGAAGGTTGTATGAAGGTTGAAGAGGAAATTTGAAAGATGATATAGTTGGTTTCTGAGAAGTTGAGGGAAAGGTTTATGGTGATGTGAAGCAGGGAGTTATGACATGATTTTTGGGAGAATTGAGAGAAGTCCGATGATGTTTCTTTGCTTGTTTTTATCTACTGATTTTTCTCTCCCCTCCCTCTACTTTTTTATTCTCTTCCTCTTATATAGACCAGATTGGGATCATTTTAGGGGGGAAAAGTGATAAGTTTGAATATTATTGCTGCCCTATTTTATTGCTTTTTGAATCAGGTTATTTGTATGTCCATTTTGGTGTAATGCTTGGACAGCAAGAGCAGGCTTTTGGTATCATTATGGACTGATTTATAGCAGGTTTTACATAATTTGGACTGTTATGTTTGGCTTTGTAATGGACTGGTTTAGAGCAGGGGCAGCAACATATTTTTTGGACAACAAGTTTTGTTGTTTTTTTGCAAGATTATGACAAGGCATTTGGAAGCAAAATTAATATGAAACAAGGCTTAAGAGTATTCAATAACTTGGTAGATTTAGGATACATTTTCTTGTGATTCATATTAAATACCAATGTAAACTTGAAACTTTAAGCTTGAATAATAATGGTCAACATGACTTGAGATTTTGAAATTTCTTGAATGGTCCTTGTAGAATTGATGACTTTGTGTCTTGAAGTTTGTATCACCTTCTTGAGTTAAATAAGAACTTTTCCTTAGAAATGATCCTTGTAGAATTGGTGAACTTTTGGTGAACTTCACTTCAAGAATATTTGCGAACTTGAAAAGAATTGAAATCAAAGACATCATTTTATCGAATCCTCAAATCTTATTTGCTAAAACTCTAAGTTACATCTTTAATTCACAGTAACTTACGATACAAGTCATTGGCACCCCAAATGAACAAATAGTGCCTTAAGAACCTCGATAAAAAATCCATTGTGATCTAATAATCGTTAATGCTCAAACACAAATGACTTAAAATATGTAATGAGCCATCAAAGAATCCTCGAAACAAACATCTTGTATCATGATGATCTAAACATAAGAATGAACATCTTTGAGAAAACAATTACGGCATTAATTGAATTTAGAGGTTAAGAACATTCTAAATCAAAAACAATGAACAATAATGTTTCAATAAGTTCCACATACTTCTAAGTGCAACTTGACTTTGATTATTGACAAACACTTGTATATGACATCAATTGTGACAACATGCAAAAAAGAATTGCTTTAAAATATTAAAAATCGAGGAAGTTGTGATCTGTGGAAGTTGGGCACGACTATTTTGAGATTAGGTCAAATTCATAAAATAACCTCTAAAGTATTCGAAATTCTGATGATCCTCTGCATATAATTAGCTCTTGACATCGTTTGAACTTGATCTTGAAAATGTTGACTTTTGGTCAAGGTACTCTGAATCGACTTGCAAATTTGATCTTTCCTCGCATTTCCAGACATATTGATGCACATATGGACCAGTGATGATAAAATCTTGACTGTGCTTTTAATTATAGGCTAAGATTTTATGAAGTAGCCTTTGAGAATTTGTGATTCACCATACTCAGACACTTGAGGGATCCAAAACCCTAGTTGAGGCGCAACACCTGACGCTCTTGATTCAGACCTGTCTCTGGATATGAAACCAAAGAAACACAAACATACACATTTGCATGGGATTAGAAGTTAGTGATGCATAAAATAAAATATTCACAATAATTGATAATCTGTACATAAGCAATGCTCGAAGGTGAGCAGAATAAAAACCAACTGTATCTCGTGACCTTGATGCTTTATAAAAATGCAAATGAAGGTGGGATCTTAGGTCAAAATTTTGGGTATGACAGTGCCCATCATGTATTGCGAGAGATTTACGAAGGAATCAATTCCCAACACTTGGGAAGAAGATCCTTAGCACGAAAGGCCCTATGAGCGGGGTATTACTGGTCCACCATACAACACAATGCAAAGGAGCACGTCAAAAATTGCGACAAGTGACAATGCCATGCAGACATGCACCTGGAACCGCCTAACGAGCAAAGATCTTTATCCTCCCCATGGTCCTTCTCTTGGTGGGGAATGGACATCCTCGGCCCTTTCACCATAGGATCTTATCAGAACAAATATTTGGTCGTCATTGTCGACTATTTCACAAACTGGATTGAGGTCGAAGCCCTCTCCAAAATCATAGCACATAACATACTTTGTTTCTATACGAGAAACGTGATGGCCTGTTTTGGCGTACCTAAATCGCCCGTCACTGTTAACGGGACACAGTTCACCGATAAAAATTTCAAGACTTCCTCGCCAATCTAGGAACCAAGCAACATTTCATGTCCGTAGAGAACCCTCAAACAAATGGGAAAGTCGAGGCCGCAAACAGAGTCATCCCGTGAGGGTTAAAATGCCGACTGGGTGAGTTCAAAAAGAGGTGGGTCAGGGAGTTACATAGAATTCTCTGGGCCTACCGAACAACACTATATTCGGCCATGGGGGAAACTCCTTTCCGACTAACCTATGGAACCGAGGCAGTGATCCCGATGGGAATCAGAGAGTCATCCAGACGAACTGAATCCCCCCTCGATAAGGAGTTGAACAAAGAGGCCTTGAGAGCGGAACTTTACCTGGTCAAAGAATTTAGAGCAGGAGCAGCTCTCCGCAAAGCTACTATAAAACAAAAGATAACTCTGTGTCACGAAGCCAATGTCATCAAACGCGAGTTCTAAGTTGGCAGCCTAGTCCTGCGAAGAAATCTTAAAAATTCACGCGAAGGAAAGCTAGCCGCAAACTAGGAAGGCCCTTACCGTGTCTGAGCAAAAATGGAAGGCATGGACTAATATTACAGTTAGCCCTAACCAGTACTACGTCCATGGCTAATATCCAACCTTCCCCGTTCGACAAACAACATGACACATTTGGCCACAAAATCATGTTAAATTATGAACACGACATCCCATACTTGAAATCACTAGGCGAGCTCTCGCTCATGGGACGAGCAAAGCCTTAGACCTACAGGGACACCTCGATCGAGCTCTGCCATCGCAGTACCCATAAGGCAGAACACCCAGCTCGTGATGGGAAAGTTCACGCTGCGGAATCAAGACCCTGACCACGGTCTTGGTCGCGTTAGCAAGCAGAACCAGCTCCGCCTCTTTGACAAGTATCTCTACGCTGTAGAACACAACTCACGTCGAGAAAACAACCTCACACACATATGGACATAACAGCAAAATATAAAACATACGACATTTAAAGTGTCGACCAGACGGTCGAAGTTGTCAAAATATTACAGATAACTGGGTAAAAGCCCTTTGTCCAAATGATACAAAAAATACGGGAAAGCAGGCCCGAACCAAAATACGGGCACACAGGCCCAAACAAACTAGAGAAAATAAGAAACAAATCGAAATCACTCTTCATGGAGACCATCATCTTCATCATCTTCAGGGGACTCGGGAGCAGGAACTAGCTTGTCGTCGACCACATGAGATAGGAACCCAATCTCTCCGACATTAAGCCCAGGGTTCAGCAGCTCGAGTTGGTTCACCGTGGTCTCAAAACCAATTTTTGTCGCTTGCACACAGTTTGACTCGAGGATCCGAATCTGAACGATGAATTCAGAACGTGTCTTCAAGACTTTTGTCCCTTCAAAATTATCCTCGGTATGCACCGCAATAACTCTCAGGCTGACCATCTCGTCCTCAAGATTTTTATTTTCGAGAAACCATGTGTCCTTATTGTTGTACCCCAAAATTTTCTCTCTCATTTCATCAACATTTCTCATCACAAAACTCTTGGAACTCAAGATCAAGCTAGGGTTGGCTCTGCTCAAGACACCTCCTTGCACTATTGACCTAAATTAGGGTTTGAATTTGCACAGGGATATTTTGACCTACAATACCCGAATTGACTTCCATACTTCATGTTGGACTCACAAGTTTGTCCATACCAAGTTTCAAGCCTTGATTCAAATTTTTGCCAGTCAATTGGACAGTTGACCTAGAAATCAGCTGTATTGGGGAAAAAGTCAACTCTGGCCAATTGACAGTCAAACCTCATGAATTTTGACCCACATCAACATTATGAACTCATATGAACCATTTGATCAAGTTTGGATCACAATTCCACAAGAAATTTGATCAGATCGTCAAAAGGGCAAAATGGTCATTTTTAGGGTTTTGACTGTACAAAGGCAATTTTTGACTGTTTGACCTAACCAATGGAAAATCAAGCTCAACCATGGACTCAAGGACTCAATGACATCATCTTGACCCATTTAACAAGTTCAAAAGATCTCAAATGCATAGGATTGACAAATGAATTTTTCAGTCAACTGATCAAAATTTGACTGTATACTGAAAAGTCAAACTTTAACTTTTTGGTCAAAATCAAGTTCCAAAGGTCATTTTTCATCAAGACATGTCAAATTATGAAACTTGTTCATCAAGAAACCCAAAAATGCAAATTAGGGTTTAAAATGGAAAATTTTCATAACCTAGACCTCCATTGCCAGCTGTAACACCATTAACACACATTGCCATTTTTGTTTGGAAGCTTTGCAGGTTGAGTTCTGTAGAACGATTCAGGCTACTTCAAAACAAGCCAAGCATTGGGAAAGCTTCATTGGACCTCAGGCAAGCTCAAAAGAACCTCAAGCACTCTTGGAAGTTGATGCATTGTCCAGCTCGAAGTCAACTGAAACAGGTATTTCATGAACTTCTATCTCTCTATTTAGGAATAGTTAGACTTAGGTTTGTGAATGAAAGATGTTGTATTCATAGCCCTGAAACCATACATGTGCTTAGTTTTCATTTATATTAATCGTGCTAGGAGAATTTTGTTCATGAACTTTCTGAAAAAACTAGGTTAAGAATTAAGGCCAGAGAAATTCTCTCTGGTCTTGGAGAGTTAGCTTAAGTTTTTTATATGGTTAGATTCGTTATTTGATGCTCTACAAGTTTCATGTTATGAATTTTGTCAAAAAAGCAAGGAATCAGGAGATAGCATTTTGTGTACAAAGCGCGCGTTTTGGTTTGAACTGAGGAAGAAGATGAAGTTGATTAGGTTGGGCCTGGTTGTTTTTACTTCTAACACCTGCCTTTTTCAGTTTACACCCCCCTGGCCCATTTCTTTGTATATTTGTCATTTTTGTATTTTTATTTTAATTCTGACTTTATTATTTTATGTCCAAATATAAAAAATGCCAAAAAATTATTTTTATATTTTTTTCATATTTATTTGATATTTATTTTTATTTTACTAGCATAAAAATGTTTAAATACTTTATATTCTTTTATTAAAACTTAAGAAAATAATGCAAAAATATGTTTTATTTTCATTTATTATTTTTATTCACATTTGAAAATATTTTCTTGAAATATATATGTATTAAATATATTAAATATATTAAGTGTATATAAAGATAAAATAAATTATTTACAAAATGTATATATATATATATATATATATATATATATATATATATATATATATATATATATATATATATATATATATATATATATATATATATATATATATATATATATATATATATATATATATATATATATATATATATATATATATATTATTAAGAAATACAAAAATAATACATTTATTTTATTTTTATTAATATTTTATACTAAAAATACCATTTTTTCAATATACTTATATTTTTGTACAAATTAATACATTATTGTATATAAATAATAAATAATACTATTTATTTAATAAATTAGGGTTTTTTCCCTAAAAAACAAAATGATTAAAATTGACCTTTTATTTATTTATATTTCACATAAAAAATACTTTTTACATACATAAAAACCTTTTTTGCATAGTACATTTTATTTGATATTTATTTAATTGTATTTATTTAAATATTGTATTATACCTCACCCATTCAATTTGGTTGTAATAATTTAGAATTTAATTTCTTGCAAAATAATCTCCAATTCAAATTTGTACCCCCTCCCTATATCATGTTGTAATAGTGTAGAATTTAAATTCTCGCACCTTTAAATGCTTTCAACTATCCCATGATTAGACCTAGGGTTTGTATGCAAAATAAAATCAACAATTAGTTTGACCTAATCCAAGATAACAATGTATCAAAATAAACACAATGCACACTTGCACCCCTAGGGTTACAATCCACTTGTTGCCTTCAAAAATGGGCCATGGTATGCATGTCAAGTACTTTGGCAAAACAAAAACAAAACAAAAGATCATAGTCCCTCGATGACGCTATTTGAGTTGCCTAAACAAAATGATCAAGTCCCTCAAGAAAATTGCCAAAAATACTTGACACAATTGCTATCATGGTCTATACGATGACCCGCGCCTGTCCCGTTTAACATCCTAACACAAGGTTGTTCACCAAATACAATGGTGAAACAACACTGTTAAAAGGGTTAAAAACATAAGAAAGATCTTTGAGTAAAATAGGGTAGATAACTCTTAGTTACTTGATCAAAGCTTGCAAAAACATCCTTGCTATCTTCAAAACACACTCCACAACACAATTTCAAAACCCTACTTTCAAACATTGAAAACTTTTCAAAAGACAAAAACACCTTTGTATACATTCAAATAAGAATCATTACAAAGGTTGCCACAGTGATGGCCTCTTTTCAAAACATCTTTAAAAATCACACACAAAGCACCATTTCAAACCATTGAAGAGCACCATTTCAAATAATTGAAAAACAAAGCAAGTGATCTAAGCAAGTAACTAAGAGCCCATGGATAACCATGGATATAAAGGGTGCTAATACCTTCCCTTTCTATAATCTACTCCCCGAACCCAAGAAAACATCTCAAAGGTCTTTCCTGTGCTTTTTGGCCTTTCCTTAGGATAAAATAAAAAGTCGGTGGCGACTCTTGCTAAACCGAAACATTTGCGAACACAAACGCAAAATCTCAAGTCATCTCTCCCACCGTATCACACTTATCCTCGGTCAACTTGGTATCCTATTATTCCTTCTTCTTCAGCTCGATCCCATGAACCCGAAGTTTCTCCTTGTAACTGTCGAGGGTAGACTCCAGTTCCTTCACCTTGTCCTCGAGAGCCTTTTTCACCCTCTTAAGTTTATCTAGCTCGGCAGCGGAGCCAGCCTCCTCGTCCGAGAAGGCCACTACTATCTCCAAAACCTGCATCATGCCAGCAACACTCTCGACCAGTTGTTTCTTCCTGCCTGATAAGTCGAGACCCCGAATGACTGATGTATCTCCCTCGGGAAAGCTCAGAGGATACCTGTCGAAGAAGCCTGTCTGAGCGAAGCATGAGGGGTAATGTGAAATCCCTAAATGAAGGGTCATTTCCCATGAGATCTAAGATGTCGTCATTAAGATGACCCCTCTTTGTTCCGGATAGACTATGCGCATGATGAGATTGGTCCGCAGCCGGAGACATAGAGGAGGTACTGGATGCGTCATGCGCTAGTTTGAGTATACGATCGCGGGAATCCACCATTTTACTTGCATAAAACAACATAACCAAATTAGTATGTTAATAAAATACACGCGACCATGCTAAAAGGGCTAAAGCTAAAGAGAAAAACGCAAGCATATACCTCAGAGTGCTACACATTCCTTGTAGGAGTGGCACTCGAGGAGTGCCTTAGTATTAATTACCCGTGCTTCAAATACGGGCTCACCATTATCGTCGAGGAAATATTTTCCCTCCCTCTTCAACCATTGAGCAGAGTAAAATCCATCAACAAACTTGCAAAGTTTAGTGTATGACCCTTCATCCTCCTCGCTCATAGGACCCTCTGAGGTGAGGTAATAGTTTGGGAGATGATCAAAGTGATTCACACCTCAATGGAAGGGGAACTTCGAGACTAGCTCCGTCTACACTTCCCTATTTTCATGATAAAGCGTGTTTCCCTCTTTGTCGACTAGGATCGCCTCCTCCAACACCGAGTCGAAGGCCTCATCTGACACTGGCTTGATGAGAAAATATTTGTCCTTAAAATCGTGAATAGACTCCAAGAATATCTTAAAAGCTTCTTGTTCGACTGCTTTAGGGAAACCCAATCATGTTTCCCTTCTACAGTTTGTCGCTGAAGGCGGAAGCAGCGGAAGGAAAGAGGGATCATGGCGCCAATCTGGAGATATCGATTACTACCTCGAACACCAACATAAAGGTGATTGCATTCAGGTGCAGATGGGAGGGCGCCAACGACACGTGCTCGAAGACCGCAACCTGAAAATCAGTGAATAGAAACCGAAGTGCCAACTCTTTGAAGATGATTTCATACATGGGGATGAGATTGTTCAAATAGAACAAGAAAATACTCTTGTTCGCAGATGGTCTACCAACTCTCCAATGCTTTTCGGAATTCGGGTTATCCACCTCATCCTCGATGTGCATGAACGCGCCTTTAAAAGACACAACACAGAGAGAAGCTATACTTCAAAGCTCGGGGGCAACCCAATTCAGTTCAGGGTCAATGACCGAGTCGACCATCTGAAAACGTCCCTGACAGCTTCGGCCATTTCACCTGAAAAGCAGAGGAAAACAATGAATTTGACGGTCGAATCAAATCCACCTTTTCACCACGAGAAAAGTAAAAGGGCGTATCATGGAACGAGGACACACGTCCCCGATAAACCCTCGCTCGAGAAGTTCAGAGGGAATCAAGAATAACCCTCCTAAGCAAAGGGCACTACTAATAAGGTTCCCCATCAACCTCGCGGGCGAATTATGAATCTCACGAGTGAAACATGAATCACGCGGGCGAAACACGAATATCACGGGTGGAAACATGAATCTCGTGGGGAACACATGAATCCCACGAGGAAAAAGATAATCTCGCGGGCGAAACTACAAATTTCACGGGGAAGAACAATTCCCAGAACACGAGATTCGTCTAAAAAACATGCATGCTACGAAGATTAAATACATGGTTAATCATAGAGAAAAAGGAAATCGCTTACTTGTATGAAGATTAAATGAAGGTTCTGGCGAAGGTGACGGCGGAATGCGAATTAGAAGAAGAGGAACGAGAAAAGAGAGAAAACAAAAGGGAAATAGCAAAGATAAAACTTTGTAAATGAAACCCTAAATCTATTTATAAGCCTTGCACTGGAAGACAAAGCATCACCTCAGTTGGTGCGTCAGCACCCTGACACGCACCCGCCTACGTGCCTAAACCATGATGACCCCAACGCCTAGGCCATCACGTCACATTAAATGTTGTGACACGTGGCACAGGGAGCGGGCGCAGGCCAAAACCCTTCAACTCCCCAGAAGTCGAACAAGTAGCGTTCTCCTCCGTGAGCAAACCTTGGCTCCCGGTCACGATACTTTTATAATGTCCTCCTTATCCGTACAACAATCCTTAAACGATAATGTTAAATAAGCAAGGTTATTAATCCATAGGACCCCGTTTCCTTTCCTTGAATATACTGGACTGGAAGTCGCTGCCCTCATCCCCATTGACTATGCTCGAGCTGAGGGTCAAAAACATGAGCTGACCTAAAAGTCATAGCTCCTCTACTTAGGAGCACGACTTGGGGGCTCCTGTTCTGAACTGGGATTTCATTTAGTCTTTCGTCGGGCAAGGCCCAGCCCAATACTACAAGAGGCTCAATAACCTATTGTGAACTAGGACTATTGTCATACGGTGGGAGGACTGACTTTTGGTTTTGTATTTTATTGCAAATGTTGCGGATAGCAAGAGTCGTCATCGACTTTTCTTTTATCCAATAAAGGAAAGAGTGAAAAGAACAGGAAAGACCTTTTGAGAATTTTTATGAGTAAGGGGGTAGGTTATGAAAAGGGAAGGTGTTAACACCCTTTTCATCTGTAGTTATCTACGAGCTTTTAATCGCTAGTTCACTTTTTGGAAATGCTTCGTGTTTGTGTGTTTGAAAAATATTTTGAAAAATGCCTAAGTGCGGAAAACTTTGTAATGATTCTCGTATCGTTAAGAATGCATACAAAGTGTTTATCTTTGAAAATATTTTAGAAAATAGTGTATGCGTGGGAAACATTTTTGTTTGTGAGCAAGTAACTACGAGTTATCTGCCTACTCAAAAATCTTTGTTCTTTTCCTTCTTTCCTTTAGATAGTGTTATCCTACCATTAGTTAGTAGGAAGCCCTATTGTTGTACCCCAAAATTTGCCCTCCCTTTCTTCAGGAAACCATCTTAGATTTTTCAAAGTCCCCTGAAACAAATCCAAGCCCTGGGTTATCCTTTTGCCCAAGCAAGCCACTTACAAGAGCAAGATGATCTCCCGAACTCCAGAAACAACGCTTTCATCTTGAGGAAAATCAAATTCTAAGTGCTTAGAATGTTTCTTTAAATAAGTGTTTTTAGAAAAAAATCAGCGCTTCAGAACTTCTGGACCCATTCCAGATGAAGACGGTCAGAAGTTGCAAGCTTGGCTCAGCGTGGTCAGAAGTTGTCTCTTCAGCAGCTACATCAGTTCAATCAGAAGTTGTAAACATGGTTCAGAGTGTAAGCCTCAAACAGAACATACCCCTTCAGCAGTTACACAAGCTCAGTCAGAACTTGCTAAAGGAATGCAAAAGAAATATGAAAGTATAAAGGCTCCTTCAGAACAGGTTGAAGTCAGAAGATGAAAGGTCAGAGGGATAGGTGTCACATTGATATAGAATCTCTAAGCCCAGATTATCCAGAAGTAGATCCAAGGAACGTACCAGAAAACCAGGAGAATCTCCAGAGTTTGCTAAAACAACAGGTAGCCAAGGCCAGAGCATGGTTTACGCTGCTGATTCAACAACCAGAATGTTGGTATTGACAGGTCTTGTCACCATTTAATGCCCATTAATGCTTCCAACCACTCCTGAGCGTTCATGTGTGGCTTGAAAAATGCTTTTGCACAGATTCTGGCATGGGTCTTCACGCCACCGCCCATTTCAGAGGTCACTTCCCCCAATCCACGCCTGCTGCTGCTACCTAGGCTGAAAAAATAGCTGTTGTCACAACTTCCCAGGAATTTCTGTCAAAGAACAACTTCAAATTCTGTTGGCGCCTTAAATGTTCAAGGTATCCACAAGAACTTTGCCTATAAATAGAGAGCTTTCCCCACTGCAAAAGACATTCAAGAAGTTCAAGAAAAAACAGAAAAATTGCTAAGAGAGAAACAAAACTCCTAGCAACATAACATTCTGAAACTCTGCCAAAATTTCCAATTTTGTTTCATAACTTTAAGTTTCTCACCTTCAACCTCATCAAACACCCAGCTCTTTTCTGTAAACCAAAGCGTTCTTTCCAAAACTTCTGACCCTATAGACGTTTGCACCTTCACTTCCCCTTTTCCAAATCTATCCAGAACACCACCAGAACCAAAAGCTAACTTTCACCCACCATTTTCCAGAAAGTCAGGTAAGCACCTGCTGACCCTCACCACACTGTTAAGCATCATCAGCTGTGCATATTCAAGTAACATAATGTAAATATTCATGTTATTGCTGTTTATGTTCTGAGGACTCTCATACCTCAGAACATTCTGAGCCAGTTTAGGACTTGCCTGTGACCTTGGTGATTCTGACCTCTGGGACATTTTGCTATTTTGCTGAATCTGTTCCAAATATGCTTTCTGTTTTGTGGAGTAACAACAGGATTGCAGATGTTCTGATTAGTGCAGGAAAAAGCCCAGTGCTGACTTTGACGTTAGCACATCTGAAGCCTGTTTTGTTGTCAATGACCTCAGAACCTCTGAGAGTTATTGCCTTTTCAGCAGAATCTGAACTTCTGGGTTCTCCACTAACAAACTTCTGTCTTGCAGCGCAGGGAAATCAGAACCTCTGGTTTCCCCACTAACCAGATTCTGTTTTGCAGGTTCCAGAGTCAGAAGTTCTGACTCATCCAGTTTCACTAACAGGTTGATCATCTGACAGCGGATCTGGGTCAGAACTTCTGATGGCCTCCCAACAGCGTGCGGCCTCCCTCCCTCTCTCTATATATCTTGTTTTTCGCTATTTTCTTTTTTGTCTATTTTTCTCGTTGAACCCCCCATGTACAAATGTGTATCCCCCTCCCCTAACTATTGTAATAGCGTAGGATTTTACATTCCCGCTTCTTATTGCTAGTAATTAGGACGTGTATGGCAAGATAAAACTCAATGAAATAGAAAAACCTAATTCAAAGAAAAACTCTTGTATGCAATAAAACACACTTGCACACTAACACCCCTAGGGTACTCCACTTTGTTGCCTTCCAAAATTGGGCCATATTGCATGTTAGGTCTCTTTGGGCAAAACAACAATTTAAATGATCATAGTCCCTCGATAATTTTTTTTTTCTTCTCAAAACAAAATGATCAAGTCCCTTAAGGAAAATGCCCAAAGATACTTGGCACCATTGCAATTATGGTCTAAACGATGACCCGCGCCCGTCCCTTTCACATCCTAACACAAGATTGTCCACCCAATACAATGGAGGAACAAACTTGTTAAAAGGGTTAAAACATAGCAATAATCTTTTGAGAAATTTAGGAGTAGACGACCTCTTAGTTACTTGAATCAAACTTGTAAAACAAAACACTTGCCTAATTTCAAAATCACACATCACTACACTTTCAAAACAACTTTCAAAAACATTGAAAAACTTTTTTCAAAAAGACATACACCTTTGTATACATCCCAACATGGATCATTACAAAGGTTGCCACCACATTGGCCTCTTTTCAAAACATTTTTTCAAACCCACACACACACATAAGCACCATTTAAAAACAATTGAAAACACAAGGCAAGTGATCTAAGAAAGTAACTAAGAGCCCATGGATAACCATGGATAGAAAGGGTGATAATACCTTCCCTTTCTATAATCTACTCCCCGAACCCAAGAAAACATCTCAAAAGGTTTTTGCTGTGCTTTTTAACCTTTCCTTAGGATAAAATAAAAAGTCGGTGGCGACTCTTTCTCAACCGAAACATTTGCGAAAACAAACGCAAAACCTCAAGTCAGTTCTCCCACCGTATCACAGAACTGGCGACTCTGCTGGGGACTTCTTTTAAAGTGGAGTAACCTTAGGGTTTAGATCACCTTTGATTTCAATTGCTTGCTTTGTTTGCTTTTACATCTTGTGGGCTTTGTATCGGAGTTTTATAGATCCTAACCCGGATCTGGGAAACCCTTTTAGGTAGCAACAAGGCTGTGAGGGAACTGTGCGGGGTATACCGACATGGTTGAAGCAGTCTGCTACGTTGATGTGGCACTTTGGTGTGTACCGGTAACCCTTGAGTTCAGTCAAGGAGAGTACAGGGCCGCCGCGTGGTGTCATGAAGCATCAACTGACCTTAGGAACCTTAATTGAACCATCTTGGCCTTTTTAGGGTAGTGAGATAACTGACTTTGGTGCAGTCCGAGGTTGGTTGATACTCGATACTACACTCAATTGAGGGTTGCTTTCCTGGAATATTTCGGTCGCCAGTTCAGTGGCTAAATCGAAACAATGAACAATGAAAGCAATCCCGTGATATTGGGACCTTTAGAACCCGGTTACTTTTGATAGGACAGGTTGAGCCCACCAAACTTCAAGAGGGTAATACCCAGACTCCATGCAGGCCTAAACTCTAAGGGTTTGTGTGACTTGTGTGCCTTACCATGTTTGCCTTTGTGAATATTGTATTTAATCATCACATCATTACATCATACAAACATCATGAGCATTGACTAACCATTTCAAGGGTTTCGAATCTTCATCTTTGTTCTTGTTTTACAGGACATGGAAACTGCTCGCAGAAAGACAATTCAGATTAGCCTTGTAAAGATCCCTCCTCAGCTTAAGGAACTTCTGTCCAGGATTCCCGAGGGCTCTTCATTCAGTGAGAGACATGGAAGACTCATCAGCTTGGTTAACACCAACATTGAGGAGGATTTGATAAAGGTCCTGTTCCAGTTCTTTGACCCTCTGCATCACTGCTTCACCTTCCCGGATTATCAGTTGGTACCTACATTGGAAGAGTTCTCCCGACTTCTGAAGGTCCCTATCCTTGATCAACTACCCTACAACGGTACGGAAGAGGAACCCAAGCTTGAGGAGATTGCTAAAGCCTTGCACCTACAGACATCTGACCTCAAGGGACATTGGGAAGTTAGAAGTGGTATCAAAGGATTCTTAGCTAGATTTCTGTTTGAAAAGGCTCAAGAATGTTGGAACTCTCTTGACCTACGAGCTTTTGAAGAAGTCATGGCCCTCCTTGTCTATGGTTTGGTGTTGTTCCCTAATCCAGATCAGCTTATTGATATCAGTGATGTCCGGATCTTCATGACCAAGAATCCTATACCTACATTGCTGGGGGACATCCTTCACTCATGTTACACTCGAACCATGAGAAGAAGGGGTGTCCTTATGTGTTGCACTCCTCTCTTGGGAAGGTGGTTTATTTCGCACCTTCCACAATCAGTTTTGAAGAACGAGCGGGGTTTGAGATGGTCACAACGGTTAATGACTCTCACGCATGCAGATATACATTGGTGTCCTAGGTCCAGGGAAGACATCACTATCATTGATCATTGTGGGGAGTACCCTAATGTTCCTTTATTTGGAATCAAAGGAGGTATTACCTACAACCCATGCCTGGCTTGGAGACAGTTTGGTTATGCTCGGAAGGATGGCCCTCATGACATGTTAATTCCCGACATAGTTTTTGACTTCGACAACGATACTCAAGGACTTCGTCAGAGATTTATCAGAGCTTGGGGGATGCCAAGTAGGATAGACAGCAAGACATTGGGACACCGGAACTCCATCCCGTTGGAACCTTATCTCAAGTGGGTACGAGCCCGCTCCCAGAAATTAGTGATGCCTTATCCTCATATGCTTCCTGTGATCAAAGAACCAGTCTTGGAAGGAGAGGCGTCCTACACCATTCAACATCCTGACATGCCCACCTCCTGGGAAGAGATGCAGAAGAGCTGGATTCAACTTAAGGAAGAACGGAATTCTCTTGAGACCAATCTACATGCTAGTGAAAAGAAGGTCTTGGAACTCACCCGCCTGCTGCACGAGGAAAGGAATCTCAACACCTACATCGCACCAAAAAGGATGCGCAATGTTTTTTTATCTTAAGGAGTTATTTTGTAATATTTGGCCCATGAGGCATTTATGTACTAACGAATTTCTCCTTATTAATATAATGTGCGTTCCTTTTTGTCTACAACAAATTTTGAATATTCTAAATCCTTGAATGCATTGCATACATACGCATTCCATTGC
This sequence comes from Vicia faba, assembly GCA_948472305.1. Taxonomy (NCBI): domain Eukaryota; kingdom Viridiplantae; phylum Streptophyta; class Magnoliopsida; order Fabales; family Fabaceae; genus Vicia; species Vicia faba. The sequence goes on along the minus strand of OX451736.1, from coordinate 1,576,512,516 downwards.
ACCATACGCATAGCAGGTACCCTATTTCACAGGTTGCTTAATCTCCTTCGCTGTTTATTTTGCACAGTCATCATGAATCCAGACTCATCCAGTGAGCAAGCAATCAAGGTCCTTCAGGCCCAAAGTGCACAGTTTCAAGAGATGGTCCTAAGCCTAGCCCAAGGTCAGCAAGAGTTGAAGACTCTACTCCTGAAGAAGAAGAAGAAAAAGAGGACTGCATTGTTCAACACCGGACGCAGATTTGGGAACACACTCCACAATGAAGCTGATCCAACTACTTCTTCTGTTGAGAAAAACAGTCCCCAAGGGGGAGGAGCTCCTAGTCCCGCAGTCTCCGACAACGAGACGGACTATAACGATGAACAATACCCACCTGCTGCTGACAGATACAAGCAATTGGAGGACCGCTTGAGCGCTATGGAAATTCAGAATGTGCCAGGACTGGATTTCGGAGATTTGGGGTTATCTTCTGGGGTAGTCATTCCACACAAGTTTAAGGCGCCTGCCTTCGCCAAGTATGATGGGGTCTCCTGCCCAAAGCTGCATCTGAGGTCGTATGTAAGGAAAATCCAACCTTACACGGCGGATAAGAACCTCTGGATTCACTTCTTCCAAGATAGCCTCTCAGGGTCACAACTTGAATGGTTCTACCAATTAGATGGAACTAGCATCCGACACTGGGAAGATTTGGCAACCGCATTCTACAGACAATACCAATACAATTCTGATCTTGCTCCTACGCGTACCCAACTTCAGGGTATGTCTATAGGAACGGGTGAAGGGTTCAAAGAGTACGCTCAAAAATGGAGAGATTTGGCTGGCAGGGTGCAGCCTCCATTAACTGACCGAGAGCTGGTTGATATGTTCCTTGGGACTTTGTCTGGTCTGTTTTTCAATCATTTGGTTGGTAACTCCTCCGCTGGGTTCACAGATTTGATATTAACGGGAGAAAGAATTGAGGCTGGCATCAGGTCAGGCAAGATACAGAAGGCTGCCTCTACAAGTGCTGAGAAGAGGCCGTTTAAGAAAGAAGCAAGCGCCGTCTATGGTCCTAGAAGACAAGTCAAGCCCGAAAGTCGCCAAGCCGTCAATGCTTTGGTCATCTCCAAACCTGTTGCTGCTCCTCAGCAGTACAATCAACAAAGAAGTGAAAGGCCCAAGAGGCAGTATACCCGACTGAGTATGACATTATCTCAAATTTTACCCCAACTGTTATCCACCAACCTGGTGACCCTCAAAGAAGCTCCTAAGGTCGTCAACACTGCGTCTCCTAAATACAACCCAAATGCCCGGTGTGCTTATCATTCTGATAGTCCCGGGCACACTACTGATGATTGTTGGGCCTTAAGAAACAAAGTGCAAGATCTGATCGACGCGAAAGAAATTCAGTTTGAAGCACCAGAAAGACCAAATGTTGTAACGGCTCCTATGCCCCAGCATAGGGTGAATGCCATTGAGGAAGAAGTGTACGCTGTTTCGGTAGATGAAGTTGTTACCCCTCTGAAGACTGTTAAGAAGAACCTACTGCGGGCCGGTTTATTTCCGGGTTGCGGTGAAGGTTGCCTGTTCTGCGCTATTTCCCTATCTGATTGTCCCTTGCTGAGGTTAGGCATCCAAGGCCTAATGGATAGCAAGGAGATTCTATTCAAAAAGACTGCTGTTCATTTGGTTCCGATGAAAGAAGTTTCCGTGATTACCATCTTCAAAAATCCAATCAAGGCTCCCCCGAAGAAGCCTATTCAAATCATGACAGTTGTGCCTGTAATCATTACTGTTCCCGGGCCCCTCTCCTACGTGTCTGATAAAGCTGTCCCCTGGCATTATGGGGCTGACGTGTATGTAAATGGAATCAAGCAAGAATTCGACGCTAGTGCCAGTATCTGCGATATCACTGGCCCAGCCAAGGTCACCCGCAGTGGCAGGCTCTTCTCGCCTGACATTGCGCCACCCGCTATTCGAAAACCCCTCCTCATAAAACCTACAAGTTTACCTAGTCCTGTTGCCGATCAAGTTGTTTCCCCTGCTACCGAGTCATCAAATGCTCGGGGCAAAGGGATTGAAGAAGAGCCTGCCCGGATGGAGGCACCAATACCCATAAATGCTGAGGCCTCCCGACAAGAAATGGAGGAGATTCTGAAAATCATAAAGAAGAGCGATTTTAATGTTGTCGAGCAGTTGGGGCATACGCCCTCCAAAATCTCCCTACTCTCCTTATTGCTATGCTCCGAGGCCCATGCTAAGGCCTTGATCTCATTTCTCAAGACGGCCCATGTGCCGCAGGAAACGTCTGCAGTCCAGTTCACTGATTGCATAGCGAATCTAACGGCGGACAACGGCTTGGGTTTTTCAGATGCTGACCTGACCACGAAAGGGAGAGACCACAATGATGCCCTGCATGTCTCTATTGAATGCAGGGGCACTACTCTGGCACATGTATTGGTGGACACTGGTTCTTCCTTGAACGTTCTTCCGAAAAAGGCTTTAGATCGTCTGGATTATGAGGGCCTGGAGTTGAAACCCAGCAATATCATCGTCAGGGCGTTCGATGGTTCAAAGAGGATGGTTCATAGAGAGGTTAACATCCCTATCCGTGTGGGCTCTCAAGTGTTCGACTCTACCTTTTACGTGATGGATATACGTCCATCGTACTCTTGTCTGTTGGGTCGACCTTGGATCCATAAAGCAGGGGCAGTGACCTCCACCTTACACCAGAAGCTGAAATATCCCGTCGGGGGGAAGATCGTCACTGTACAAGGAGAAGAGGAGTATATGGTGAGCCATTTGAATTCCTTCAGGTACATCGAGGTGGACGGAGAGTTTATTGAAACTCCCTTCCAGCATTTCGAGGAGGTGCATCCAATTTCAGCAGCAGCAGAAACAGCAGTCGAAGAGATTGTTTCCTTGAAGATGGCTTCCCTAAGGGATGCCCGGGCTGTGGTTCAGAAAGGCAATTGTGCAAACTGGGGTCAGCTTCATGACTTCACTCAGAAGAACGACAAGTTTGGGCTAGGCTTTACTGCGGAGGCTCAGAAGGCGGCGCGCAAAGGGAAGATCGGAAAGGCTTAGGTGTTTATTTCCAGCTCAAGGGTGAACGCTATTGAGGAAGATGTGGAGGAAGCAGAGTTTGATAGTTGGATCTACCCGACTGCCAGCGACGGACCAAGCAACTGGACAGCAAAGGATTTTACCCCTATCACATTTGTCACGCAGTAATTAATTTCTTTTGATTTCCGAATTTGTAACAAACAATACGTTAAAACTTTGTTAGCTCGGTGTCCTACCCGGGGCATCGTAGCTCCATTTGTGAGGGCTTTTTGTATGACATTTTCATATATCATCAATCAAAACATTGGACGTTTGGTGCATTTCAAATCTTGTGCTCTTTTCCTTTCTGTGTTATATATATTGCAAGACAGCTGTATTTACACACACTCACTTATACAGGTTTCAATCCACTCCGGATCTCACTGGTAACAGCTCTGCTACCGCCAGTTATGACTTCGAAAATCCGATCAACTTGGCCGAAGACGAAGGTGAAGATGATTGCGAAGTGCCTGGTGAACTCGCAAGACTGCTACTCCAGGAAGAGAGGGCTATTCAACCACATGAAGAGCCTGTGGAGACAATTAACTTGGGTACTGAAACAGATAGGAAAGAGGTCAAGATTGGTGCCAATCTAAAGCTCAGCGTGAAACAACGATTGATCCAAATGCTACAAGACTACATGGAGATTTTTGCTTGGTCCTACGAAGATATGCCCGGTTTGGATGCCGACATTGTAGTTCACCATCTGCCAACCAAGGAAGATTGCCCTCCGGTAAAGCAAAAAGTCCGACGAATGCGTCCAGAGATGTCTGAGAAGATCAAGGCCGAGGTCATGAAACAGTTTGATGCCGGGTTCCTTGCAGTGACTTCCTACCCCCAGTGGGTTGCCAATGTGGTGCCAGTACCGAAGAAGGACGGTAAAGTCAGAATGTGTGTCGACTACAGGGATTTGAACAGGGCCAGCCCCAAGGATGACTTCCCCCTACCTCACATTGATGTCCTTGTTGACAATACAGCTCAACACAAGGTTTTCTCCTTCATGGATGGTTTTTCAGGTTATAATCAGATCAAGATGGCTCCTGAAGATATGGAAAAGACTACCTTCGTCACTCAGTGGGGCACCTTCTGCTACAAGGTCATGCCGTTCGGATTGAAAAATGCTGGGGCAACCTACCAACGTGCCATGGTTGCTTTATTTCATGACATGATCCATCATGAGATTGAGGTATACGTTGACGACATGATTGCAAGGTCTCAAACTGAGGAGGAGCACCTTGACCATCTGAGGAAGTTGTTTGATCGACTCAAGATATACAAGCTAAGGTTGAATCCCAACAAATGCACCTTTGGGGTGAGGTCCGGAAAATTGCTAGGTTTTATTGTAAGTGATAAAGGTATTCAGGTGGACCCTGCCAAGGTAAAAGCCATACAAGAGATGCCGACTCCAAAAACAGAGAAAGAAGTCAGAGGTTTCCTAGGACGACTGAATTACATTGCTCGATTCATCTCGCATCTAACTGCTACTTGTGAGCCAATCTTCAAATTGCTAAAAAAGGATCAAGTAGTACGTTGGAATGATGAATGTCAGGCTGCCTTTGAAAGGATAAAGGAATATCTCCAAGAGCCACCCATTCTTATGCCACCGGTTGAAGGGAGACCTCTGATACTATACTTGACAGTACTTGACAAATCAATGGGGTGTGTGCTGGGGCAGCATGACGAGTCTGGCCGAAAAGAGCACGCTATTTATTACTTGAGCAAAAAGTTTACCGACTGTGAGTCTCGTTACTCACTGCTTGAGAAAACTTGCTGCGCTCTTGTATGGGCTGCTCGCCGGCTAAGACAGTATATGCTGACTCACACTACTTTGTTGATTTCAAAGATGGATCCCATCAAGTACATATTTGAAAAGCCCGCTCTGTCTGGAAGGATAGCGAGATGGCAAATGATCTTAACAGAATATGATATCCAATATACAACTCAGAAAGCAATTAAGGGAAGTGTACTGGCCGATCATTTGGCACACCAACCTGTGGACGATTACCAATCATTGAACTTTGATTTTCCGGATGAAGATATCATGGTGGTAACTGATTGTGAAGTACCTGGACCGGATGAAGGACCTAAGGAAGGATCCCGGTGGTCCATGCATTTTGATGGAGCCTCCAATGCTTTGGGTAACGGCGTCGGCGCTGTAATCATATCTCCCGAGGGAACTCATACTCCCCTCACCGCCCGATTATGTTTCAACTGCACCAACAACATGGCAGAATATGAGGCATGTATCATGGGTTTACAAGCTGCAATCGACTTGAGGATCAAATTTCTAAGTGTCTTCGGAGATTCCGCTCTTGTGATCAATCAGATCAAAGGCGAGTGGGATACGAAACACCCGAATCTTATTCCTTACAAGGAGTATGTGTCGACCTTGCTCCCTCACTTTGAAGAGATAACTTTTGAGCATTTCCCCAGAGAGGAGAATCAGCTAGCGGACGCACTAGCCACGATGTCTTCAATGTTCAAAGTTAAATGGGACAATGAGGCTCCCCGGATCATCATCAGGAAGTTGGATGAACCAGCATACTGCTGCGAGCTCGGAGCTGAGAAGGTTACTGAAAAACCCTGGTATCACGAGGTAAAAAGGTACTTGGAAGCTCAGGAATACCCTGAAGGTGCATCCGTCAATGATAAGAAGTTCATGAGAAGGTTTGCTGCAAAATTCTTCCTCAGCAACGGCATTCTCTACAAGCGGAATCATGATTCAACGCTGCTACGTTGTGTAGATAAAACTGAAGCAGAGAAAATCATGATGGAACTACATGAAGGTACATTTGGAACGCATTCCAGTGGACACACCATGGCTAAGAAAATCCTTCGGGCGGGATATTTCTGGTCCACAATGGAAGCTGATTGTTACCAACACTCCCGAACTTGTCATAAATGCCAGATCTATGCCGACAAGGTGCACATTCCTCCAGTTCCTCTGAACGTCCTAACGGCACCTTGGCCTTTCGCAATGTGGGGCATCGATATGATCGGTGAGATCCGACCAACGGCATCCAATGGGCATCGCTTCATCTTGGTGGCAATCGATTATTTCACGAAATGGGTTGAGGCGGCTTCCTATGCCACAGTAACCAAGAGTGTCGTGGCGCGTTTCATCCGGCATAATCTGATCTGTCGGTACGGCGTCCCAGAAAGAATCATTACGGACAACGGTACCAATCTCAATAACAAAATGATCACTGAACTCTGTGAACAATTCAAGATACAACACCTCAGCAAGGACATCAACCGGGGCAACTCCCTTCTCCTTGGTGTATGGCATGGAGGCAGTCTTGCCAATCGAGATCCAGATACCCTCTCTCCGGATAATGAAGGATGCAGACCTGAATGAAGATGATTGGATCCAGACTCGACTTGATCAATTAAATCTGATTGACGAAAAGAGGCTCACTGCTATCTGTCATGGTCAAACGTATCAGAAACGGATGATCAGGGCATTTAACAAGAAAGTCAGACCGCAAGAGTACCAAGTTGGGGACCTGGTAATCAAACGCATCATCCTTCCTCAAAGTGATCCCCGGGGCAAATGGACCCCTACTTACGAAGGGCCATTTGTGGTTAAACGTGCGTTCTCAGGAGGAGCCATGATCCTAACCACCATGGATGGTGACGACCTTCCTCACCCCGCCAACGCAGACATAGTAAAAAAATACTACGCATAAAAAAGACCCGCTAGGCTGACATGCCTAGGCAAAAATTAGGGCTTCCCGTCGAACCAAAAGGGTTCGGGCAAAATGAAGGGATGAAAATGAAAAAATCTGTACACCCGGCAAGTCGAAAACCTGAAAAGGCGGCTTGGGAAAAAATGGGTATCCCGGTGGACTGAAAACCCGAAAGGGCGGTCCAGGCAAAAGTTAGGGATAAAAGCGTAACACTATGTCTCATTGGATCACTTCACATCCGAAATTCGGCATCAACTATCTGGCTCAGGTTTCGGCGTCGACCAATCAGCTTCATCTTCAATTAGGCAGCAAAGCGATGAGACTTTCGAAGACATAAAGGCGATAGCAGAATTGGAACCCAGTGGGATTATTCACATAGCTGTTTTATTTCCTTTTTCAAAACTGTAAACTCTATACTATTTGGCGATATCCTCTTACTAGGATGTCAGCCTCTTGTACAAGAACGCCTATTCACAGGAAAAGTTTAAATCAATACAAATTCACTTGTCCATACAAATTACCATTGTTTTCCTTTTTGTGTTGCGAAGAACGTCCAATGTTCATTTTTGATATATGCATTTGACATTAAATTGCTGATTCATAAATGTTTGCATATGAAACAAGAGATTAATTACAGGTGACATCAAAGACAGGGGCAATGTGGAGTTGTCTATTGCAGTCTGGTTGTTTTGTCCGCCCAGGCACCAAGGTAGGTTCAACTGAAGATTGGGGCCAAATCATCTCAATTCCTCACAAGGAAAAAACAGAACACGACAATACTTTCCCCAAGCAAAGTTGGCGCCCCGTCGATCCTAAAAGGACCCAACATTCCCCGGCAGGTCTTAAAGTTCAGTCAATCTCTCCAGTAAATTCTGCAAGCTTATCCCCTGCGAGGCACGGACGTCTCACCCGAGTTTATTTAGAGTTATTCCCTCACGAGGACTTATAACTGGGTTGTCCTCAGCTAAAAGTCACGGAAGACCGCTCTCGGCAAAGTTCCTTCATTCCCCGGCAGGGTCTATCTTTGGTATTCCCAAGCAGAGTTTATCTTTGGAGTTCCCCAGCGGAGTTTATCATCATTATCCTCAGCGGAATCCGTCGTTAAAGTCCTCAGCAGGCCTCTCATCAAAACATTGGCCAAGGATCTCTTCCATAGAGTAGCTTCCCGGCCGTTCGTCAAGGATTTATTTTCCTAAGATGAAATTACACTCATAAACATTTCCCATTTTCATACATCTTGCTTACATACATGATGAAACGCATACAACATCTCATGTTGAACATCATAACATCATGCCTATCATACATCATGACATTGCATACAAATTATGTTTTTCAGGAAAAAGACAATCCCGAAAGCAACTACCTTCAACTGTCACAATTCCAGATCCGATACCTGTATCTAGCCAGGGCACATCTGAGAGTGATCAGTTTCCAGACTCGATTCCTGTATCTAGCCAGGGCACGTCTGAAGAGTTCAAAGATTCGATTCCTGTATCCAGCCAGGGCACATCTATCAACTACAACGTTTCCAGACTCGATTCCTGTATCTAGCCAGGGCACGTCTGAAGAGTTCAAAGATTCGATTCCTGTATCCAGCCAGGGCACATCTATCAACTACAACGTTTCCAGACTCGATTCCTGTATCTAGCCAGGGCACGTCTGAAGAGTCCGAAGATTCGATTCCTGTATCCAGCCAGGGCACATCTATTAACGACTATTTCCAGATTCGACTCCTGTATCCAGTCAGGGCACATCTGTGAACAACCGATTGTAGATTCGATTCCTGTATCCAGCCAGGGCACATCTGCATAAGGAGATTGAAGATTAAACACCTGTAACAAGCCAGGAAAACATCCGTCTTTCTCAAATATACAAGTTTCTCGCTAAGGAATCTCTTAGGCGATCGACACTTCCAAATGGCATCTATAAGCCCATTCCCGACAAGGTTCTGTCACGTCTCCGGATGGCATCTGTAAGCCCATCTCCCTATCTGTCACCTCTCCAAATGGCATCTGTAAGCCCATTCCTAACATCACATTGCTGATACTTCAACATGCGAGTGCAAATTTCAGGGCACTCTGGTGTCCAATCTTCTTTTACCTTCGAGTCGCGAAAGGCAAACTCGCCAATCTAACTCTTCAGGTTCAAGAAGATTGAACAGGGGCAACTGTTGTACCCCAAAATTTGCCCTCCCTTTCTTCAGGAAACCATCTTAGATTTTTCAAAGTCCCCTGAAACAAATCCAAGCCCTGGGTTATCCTTTTGCCCAAGCAAGCCACTTACAAGAGCAAGATGATCTCCCGAACTCCAGAAACAACGCTTTCATCTTGAGGAAAATCAAATTCTAAGTGCTTAGAATGTTTCTTTAAATAAGTGTTTTTAGAAAAAAAATCAGCGCTTCAGAACTTCTGGACCCATTCCAGATGAAGACGGTCAGAAGTTGCAAGCTTGGCTCAGCGTGGTCAGAAGTTGTCTCTTCAGCAGCTACATCAGTTCAATCAGAAGTTGTAAACATGGTTCAGAGTGTAAGCCTCAAACAGAACATACCCCTTCAGCAGTTACACAAGCTCAGTCAGAACTTGCTAAAGGAATGCAAAAGAAATATGAAAGTATAAAGGCTCCTTCAGAACAGGTTGAAGTCAGAAGATGAAAGGTCAGAGGGATAGGTGTCACATTGATATAGAATCTCTAAGCCCAGATTATCCAGAAGTAGATCCAAGGAACGTACCAGAAAACCAGGAGAATCTCCAGAGTTTGCTAAAACAACAGGTAGCCAAGGCCAGAGCATGGTTTACGCTGCTGATTCAACAACCAGAATGTTGGTATTGACAGGTCTTGTCACCATTTAATGCCCATTAATGCTTCCAACCACTCCTGAGCGTTCACGTGTGGCTTGAAAAATGCTTTTGCACAGATTCTGGCATGGGTCTTCACGCCACCGCCCATTTCAGAGGTCACTTCCCCCAATCCACGCCTGCTGCTGCTACCTAGGCTGAAAAAATAGCTGTTGTCACAACTTCCCAGGAATTTCTGTCAAAGAACAACTTCAAATTCTGTTGGCGCCTTAAATGTTCAAGGTATCCACAAGAACTTTGCCTATAAATAGAGAGCTTTCCCCACTGCAAAAGACGTTCAAGAAGTTCAAGAAAAAACAGAAAAATTGCTAAGAGAGAAACAAAACTCCTAGCAACATAACATTCTGAAACTCTGCCAAAATTTCCAGTTTTGTTTCATAACTTTAAGTTTCTCACCTTCAACCTCATCAAACACCCAGCTCTTTTCTGTAAACCAAAGCGTTCTTTCCAAAACTTCTGACCCTATACACGTTTGCACCTTCACTTCCCCTTTTCCAAATCTATCCAGAACACCACCAGAACCAAAAGCTAACTTTCACCCACCATTTTCCAGAAAGTCAGGTAAGCACCTGCTGACCCTCACCACACTGTTAAGCATCATCAGCTGTGCATATTCAAGTAACATAATGTAAATATTCATGTTATTGCTGTTTATGTTCTGAGGACTCTCATACCTCAGAATGTTCTGAGCCAGTTTAGGACTTGCCTGTGACCTTGGTGATTCTGACCTCTGGGACATTTTGCTATTTTGCTGAATCTGTTCCAAATATGCTTTCTGTTTTGTGGAGTAACAACAGGATTGCAGATGTTCTGATTAGTGCAGGAAAAAGCCCAGTGCTGACTTTGATGTTAGCACATCTGAAGCCTGTTTTGCTGTCAATGACCTCAGAACCTCTGAGAGTTATTGCCTTTTCAGCAGAATCTGAACTTCTGGGTTCTCCACTAACAAACTTCTGTCTTGCAGCGCAGGGAAATCAGAACCTCTGGTTTCCCCACTAACCAGATTCTGTTTTGCAGGTTCCAGAGTCAGAAGTTCTGACTCATCCAGTTTCACTAACAGGTTGATCATCTGACAGCGGATCTGGGTCAGAACTTCTGATGGCCTCCCAACAGCGCGCGGCCTCCCTCCCTCTCTCTATATATCTTGTTTTTCGCTATTTTCTTTTTTGTCTATTTTTCTCGTTGAACCCCCCATGTACAAATGTGTATCCCCCTCCCCTAACTATTGTAATAGCGTAGGATTTTACATTCCCGCTTCTTATTGCTAGTAATTAGGACGTGTATGGCAAGATAAAACTCAATGAAATAGAAAAACCTAATTCAAAGAAAAACTCTTGTATGCAATAAAACACACTTGCACACTAACACCCCTAGGGTACTCCACTTTGTTGCCTTCCAAAATTGGGCCATATTGCATGTTAGGTCTCTTTGGGCAAAACAACAATTTAAATGATCATAGTCCCTCGATAATATTTTTTTTTCTTCTCAAAACAAAATGATCAAGTCCCTTAAGGAAAATGCCCAAAGATACTTGGCACCATTGCAATTATGGTCTAAACGATGACCCGCGCCCGTCCCTTTCACATCCTAACACAAGATTGTCCACCCAATACAATGGAGGAACAAACTTGTTAAAAGGGTTAAAACATAGCAATAATCTTTTGAGAAATTTAGGAGTAGACGACCTCTTAGTTACTTGAATCAAACTTGCAAAACAAAACACTTGCCTAATTTCAAAATCACACATCACTACACTTTCAAAACAACTTTCAAAAACATTGAAAAACTTTTTTCAAAAAGACATACACCTTTGTATACATCCCAACATGGATCATTACAAAGGTTGCCACCACATTGGCCTCTTTTCAAAACATTTTTTCAAACCCACACACACACATAAGCACCATTTAAAAACAATTGAAAACACAAGGCAAGTGATCTAAGAAAGTAACTAAGAGCCCATGGATAACCATGGATAGAAAGGGTGCTAATACCTTCCCTTTCTATAATCTACTCCCCGAACCCAAGAAAACATCTCAAAAGGTTTTTGCTGTGCTTTTTAACCTTTCCTTAGGATAAAATAAAAAGTCGGTGGCGACTCTTGCTCAACCGAAACATTTGCGAAAACAAACGCAAAACCTCAAGTCAGTTCTCCCACTGTATCACACCTATCATTAGATGTCTGAGGGAAAGACGTGGGTCATCGTACAATCACAAAGGTAACTCGTAGGACACTTTAGCAATTGTCATAAAGGACTAAGATCGTTTACCAAGGCAGCATCGAAGGGTCATCGAGGGACTACGACCTTTTTAACCGAAGGGTCTTTGCTAAAGAATCCCACGTTCGAGGGATATGACTGTTTATATCTGAGGCAACAAGTGAGGGTAACCCTAGAGGTGCGTGTGCAAAGTGTGTTATGTTTCAGTTATTTTAATCTTGGGTTTATGGTTATTTAGCATTTTCTTTTAGTCTTTGCCATACACTCCTATTAAACTAGCAGTTAAATATATACATACATTCATACATAAGTGCGGAAAGTAAAAATGCGGGAAATAAAATTTACGCTATTACAATGCTTCGTAGATGGGGAGTACAAACCATAAAATGGGGAAAAAAATATAGTTAACCCTAATTTTAAACTATTTCATCCCTTAACAATTACATGATTATGAAAGTAACAATGCGAAAATAGATAAACGCGCAGAGATTGTGAAGGGAAAGATGTTAAAAACCTAAAAAAGATTTCTAAGCATTTAAGAAAATATTTTTGGTGTTTTTGTTTTATAAAAAAATATTTTTAGTGTAAAAATGATAATAAAACCTAATTCTAATTAGTTTACTAGTTAATTAATTAAAATAGAACCAAATAAAATAGAACCAAAATATGATTAAATTAAATTAATTTTATTTATCACAAATTAAATTAATTAATAAAAAAACTAAATATGATTTTTGTGATTTTTTGTTGATTAAATAAAATTGATTAAAAAAGAAAAATAATTAATTAAACAAAAGAAAAGAAATGGAAATGGGCCTGCAATGTAAGTAAATTGGGGGGTGTGGAGCCAGAAATTCCTAAGGCCGTTTCAAGGAGCCCAGTCGCATGTGTGATCCAGTGAGAATAATTATTTGATGCCTATGGTTCACATGCTGATTTAGAGCATTGTATTAAGATATGTTGAGATCTGATGGTGTGGAGTTGGAGATGTATGATACGCACGTGGCCTTGCATGGTATGGGATCTGCAATAGAAAAATGTTGAAAAATAACATGCCAGAGGCAGAGATCGAACCCCTGCCCTGGCATACTAACACCTTAACACACACTCTTGCCGTTGGGGCGGCCAGTACATGTGATACATAAATCAAACAAAAACATTATATTTGTAAAACGCTTCTAACAGCCGGAGAAGTGTCGGAGCCCTAGCTCCGGTCGTCTTCTCCGGCGAACCAAAACTCCAAAACCTGCAAAAATGTCAGAATTAAACACAGAAACACATTCTACCCCCCTTAATTCAACAATTGCGGATCCAATGGTAGGGTTATCTTGACTTGAAACGCACTGTAAACAGAGTTATAATGAAAATGCAAACAAACATGGTTAAAATGGCAGGTAGCCATGTTTACGTTTAAGCTAGAATGTAAGGCCTTGTTCCAACCCTAACCATCATCCTGGGAGCATCTAAACACAAAACATTAGTAAACAATGCATGAATTTAAGATTTCAAAATGCAAGAAATTTACCAATTGGAGAATCGTGGCTGGGCTTTTTCTGGGCACGACTGGGAGTGTTCTTGGCCTGGATCTGTTCCTGAGAAGGTTAGGATAGCAAATAAATGTCTAAAATTTGTTGAGAGTGGCTGGAGAATGAGTTTTTGGGTTTCCCTAGCTCGAGAAATTTTTGTGAGTTTTGTGTTCTTTTGAGGCAGCTTTTGCGTGTGTTTTTTTGTCCCATTGAGATCTGAAGCTTGTGTATATATGAGGATTTGCATTAGGTTAACAAATATGGTACAAATTAAATGGCATAATGGATTTTCAATTTTGCTTCAAAACTTTCCAAAAGAAGATATTTTCTTCCCTTATTGGCTTTGCACGGTTATGGCGGGCTATATGTAGCATCTTGGGCCTCAAAAATGATCCATAGCAAAGCCCATATGCATTAATCCATTATTTTGTGATTTTACTTAATTTACTTTGTATTTATTTGAATAAAAATATAAGTAAATATAAATAAAAATCAAGGAAATGTATGAATTGACTTAGAGGTCCTTTAAGATGTCATGAGCATGTTTGAACTTTAAAACTTAGGCCCAGAAGCCCAAAAATTCAATATTGTCCAATTGAAGTTTCATGCATTCTTCAAAAATTGTCCAACTTGTACAACTCCTAACTTGCTCAATTTTCATCTTTTGAAGGTGATCTTAGACTTTTTGAAAATCTCAAGATGTCCTATACAATTTCTCTTTTTATAATTTTTGCATTTGAAGAATTTATCTTGAAGTAAATTGCCTTGACAAAAAGTGTCTTTTGTTGACTTTTGAAAATGACCTGTAATATATTAGCTCATATCTTTCAAATGAAGCACTTTTTTTACTTGAGCATTAATACAAATATGTATAGAATTTAATTTCCTTCAAAATGGGATTTGGTTAAGGAAAAGTTGATGAAGCATATGAAAGTTATGCTTGATCAAAGTTCAGTTGACTTCTCCTAAGGAAACCCTAATTTGACCATTTTTGACCATTGATGATTTGAGGGCTTTCCTTGAGGAATCATGATCAACCCTTGATCAAATGACGAATATCACTTAAAAATGTTGATATTGACCAAAAATCTTGAAGTTTGACTATATGTTGACCATAATTGACTTTTTACCCAATATAGTTGATTTTCAATCATCTGAGTCATTGACTGAGCAAACTTGTGATACAAGATTTGAAACTTGACATGAGCACTATTGAGAACCTATGATAAACCATAAAAACCACTTGATACCTTGCAACCTAAATTTCCTTGAGAAACTCAAAATCCTAGTTGTAGACCATTTGCTTAGGAGGGGCATTTTGACTGGTCAACCCCTGAGTAACTTTGAGTACTTGAGACCTTTGTGAACATGTCTTGCAAAAAAATGAGAGGGTAAATTTTAGGGTACAACACCTGCACTTGGTCCCCCTTCGGGCAAGTCCATCCTAATACTACGTCGAGGAGGGTCCACTAAAGTGGCCCGAATTGTTATAACCATTGGGGAACATCTCCCTTAAGAGAACGTCAAGGACATCTCCTCCACGAGAACGTCGAGGACGTCTCCTCCACGAGCACGTCGAGGACGTCTCCTCCACATGCCCATCAAGAGAATGTGGCCAACGATCTTCCGAATATCACAGAGTCATCTTGTTCCCAAAAAAAACGAGTCTTCACCTCCGAAAATCGCGGAGCAATTGAACCAGGATAGAGACCACGAACTGGTCTCATCTACCCACATAGGATCCTGACAGTCTCTATTATGGACCCGCGCATCCAGTCTAAATGGAGAACTTGGCCCAACACTGAGGGCTATAAATATCCTCTTTCACTAAAGATTCAAGTACACTTTTTTTTACTCACTATATATTTACACTTTGCTCTGAATTTTACTTTAGCATCGGAGTGTCTTGCAGATACCCTCATTCTCATCAACAACCGTAGGAGTCCAAGTGTTACCGACCACTGTAAATCAATTATGGTCAGATACGATTATTATATTGTTTACCTTGGGTTTTGGTAAACAACCGCTGATCCTCCAAATGGTTACTTATTTGGTTACTCGCAGGATCGATCAGATTGATCCTATGGACATAGGTTGATTTTGAAGTTTGATTAGGGTGGATAAGGCTTTAAATAAAATGTTTCAAGTAAATTGCATAAAGGAAAGGCTTGGTAAAATAAACAAGGCTTTAAAGTAAAGGTTCGACAGGAAATGTAAAGAGAAAAGCAAGTAAAATTCTGGGAAAGTAAATGACTTTAATTGATAAAATTGGTGTTTCACACATACATTTCTCAACAATTCTTTCTCACACGCTGGGTACTCGAATCTAAATGAGTGACTATGTATAGAATTGTGAACACCCCCGAGAAACTACACGTCTACTCCTATTTATACTAAAACATTCCAAGTAACCGTCGGGCAGTTACACTGCTTCGAGATCAATCCACTTGGCACGTTCTCCATGCTTGACGCTCCAGATCCTTGCACGTTTGCACGTAGTAACTGCTGGAAACCGTTTTCCCTCCAAACACTTGAATTTCAAACTGCTCCACTCTGGACCATCGAACACGTTCGTCAAGAGACGTCTTCGACGAAAACTCCTTCGACGTCGAAGGCTATCAGCCTTCTTCCTTGGAAGAAATCTTCTAAGTATTTTGCCATCTTTCGACGGGCACTTCGACAGGCTTAGCCAGTCGAAAGCATCTTTCAGCTTTTAATGGCTGACATCAATCAAAACAAAGGTGTCGAATTTAGGAGCCAACAAATTGCCCCCCAAGAATGCCTTATTTCGACTCTGAAAGAAAAATGCATTCTTTGAAACGCCATTCGACACCTGTCTTCCCACGCTTAGTCACAAGTTAACTTGTGCACTTTTTGTTGCTTTTTACCAACTATTAGCAATCCCAAGAAACCATCATTGATTTGATCCTAGGACGTCACTTTCAGTACGGCGTGCAGTACCAAACGTCATTTCAGAATTTGTCATTATGACAAATCCCAAAAACGAGGACGCACGCTGCGTCTCTCTACTTCTGCAGAAACGGCCAAAACAACAAGGGGCTGCCACGCGTCCCACTAACTCTTGCAGCATTAAATGGCATTTAATGTCCTCGTTATTGGGGATTTTTCCCACTACTATAAATAGCAGTGAATATCCCATTGTGGGACTTTTTACGCCAACTAGCCTTCAAACTTCCTTGTTTTCGTACAAGCTTGCTCTCTTTACAGAAAACTCTTCCTCTTCACTTCATCTTCATCCTCAACAATGGCCTCTGCTTCTACTGCTTCCAATGCTAACGCACCAACTGAACAACATGTTAAACCCAAAGTCTTCGTCATTGCTCCGGTAGTAAACTCTACAGGCAAGCGAAGGGTTCCTGAACCTTCTGACATCTCCGTTCGCGATGCTTACTCGCGCCACTTGATGATCCCGGTTGGATACTCCAACCAGATCTTCGCAATGTCTGGCCCCATGAATCCAAGCATCTCTGAAGCTCTGAAGATCAAGAGCTATTTCCCAATCGTCGAGAAACTAAAGCCAGTAGCATGCGCCAAGAAAGACGCGGAAGACAACGAAGACCCTACACGTGAAAAGATCGACCTCCGCTTCTTCAACAGAGGGGTTAGGGTCTTCAGGTCTTGCCCTAATCTGACCTCCGATTATGTTGCTTGGCTAACAAAGTTGGAGAAGCATCAAACTCCAATCTGGAAGGAAATGGGAATCTTCGACCTAGTGATGCTGTCGAAGACAGGCTTAAACTACTCCCCAGAGATGCTTATAGCTTCGCTGTTGTTCTGGGACTACTCCCATTTTACTTTTCATCTTCCATGTGGGATGCTAACCCCCACACTCTTCGACGTGGCAGCTATTACTGGCCTTCGACCAACCGGAGATTACTTCGACCCGGAGGAGATGTCGGAGGACCAAATTGGCTTCTCTGAGACCAAGCCAACATACACCACTTTTATCAACCATTTCCATGACAGGTCGACGGATACAGTGTCGGATGTCGAACACATAGCGTTTCTAGCCTTATGGCTAACTCGCTTTGTGTTTTGCTCGAAGTCTCTGCAGGTGACCAAAAAGATGGTCACTCTTGCTACCCAACTGCATCACCGCCAAAACATTTGTTTGGCAGAACTGATTCTGGCCAGTCTTTATGACTCGATCAGCAATGGGGCCACTCTTCTGAAACATATCGAGGATAGGGCCAGTTTGCTACTCGCTGGGCCTTTTTGGCTACTTCAACTGTGGCTCAACGCCACTTTCGAATCTTTCTTGCCCAAGAGGATTCAGATAAATGAACAGGCGCCAGCGATAGCGAATAGACGCATCGAAGGAATTAGGCTGGCTCTGCTAACACCTGTGGAAGACGGCCTGGAGTTTCAACAAACCTTCACTAACTTCGTTCTAATGTTCGCTCGAAGGAAGGAATTTGTTTCCACTATGGCTCCATTTGCTCAAAGGAAGGTGGGGCCAGCATGGTTCACAAGGCCACATCCAAAGGAGTCGAGTGGTCCCAATGTCGATGAGCATTCAGTACTTTGGGAGGCGTTCCTTACCCCAAGGATCATGCCTCTTCGATTTAAGAGTTCTAAGACTCATTTGAGTCTGCTTGCCTATCAACCAAATCTGGTATCTCGCCAGTTTGGTATCATCCAAACCCTGCCTTCTCCTATTTTTCAAAGAGAGAAGTCAATGTTGTACTTCTGCAACGATTATACAGAAGAAGCTGCCATCAAGCATATCGGAAGATATGCTGGTCGAACAATCCTCTCGCTGTTTGACTACCAGCTTAATTTCCTTTGCTCACCATCCTTCGAGGAGTGGTGGAGAAGCTATTATGCTGAGTACTTCTTCGACGAGAAGGACTTCATGGCAGAGTTGCAGAAGTCTTTTGTCCTTGTGTTGGACAAAGTCAAGAAATGTAAGTTTATTCTCTCACATTACTTTTTGTCTTTCTCTTCGACTGCTAGCCTGTTAACTTTTTCATTTGCTTTCAGTTGTTCGAAAACCTATAGCCAAGAAGGCTACAGAAAGTCAACAAGGAGGAGGCCCTTCAATAAAACCTCCACCGCCGGCGAAGACTACAGCGCCGGCGAAGACCATAAGCAACCAACAGGGGGAAGGCTCTTCGAGGAAGCCTCCTGTATCGGTAACCAGATTTTCTTCATTTTTCTTCTGGCTTTCGATTTTTTATTTTCGATGCAATTATTCAATCGAATTCCTATTGGTTTTCTAGGCCCCTTCGCCCAAGAAACGGGCAGCATTGGTGGTCGAATCTGGAAGTGATGACGAAAGAGATTCTCCTCCTGCCCCCTTAAAGAGGCGAAAGTTAACGAAGGATGCTTCTGTTCCTGCTCCTGCTCCTGAAGGTCGAACCGTCAGAATAAAGGTTGCTGTGAGAAAGCCTAGGCCACCTCCAATGATCATCGAGGAGCCAACTGAGGAGGAACTGAACGTTCTTCTTAACAAACCTGTCGAGAGTGACAATTCCAGCCCTGGGGCTGAAGTTAATCCACAGGTAATCCCTTAGACCTTTGTTATAACTTAGGCATAGATACCCGTATTCGATTGTATTTCTTTCGACATCTGAAAATTTGTCTTCTTCCTCTTTTTCAGGACACTACTGAAAGTTCTCCACCAAGGACTTCAGAAACGCTGGAATCTGCTGAACTTAGCAGGCCTCAGGAAAAAGATTTGGGCAATGACGAAGCCCATACTGAGAATGAGGCCAATGCTGAAACAGTGGAGAAAACAACAGAAGAACCTATGGTGGAGGAACAACAGCCAGTGGTGGAACAACAACCAGAAACGGTTCAGGTGGTGGACCTGTCAGAAGAGAATCAAGAAGAAAGGGACCAAGGCAACGGCGAAGAGAATCAAGATGTTGTTGACAAAGAGAACCAAGGTGGTACCGGCGAAGGACACCAGGGTGACGCTAGCGAAGAGCCACAAAATGACGCTGGCGAAGGACCCCAGGGTGATGCTAACGAAGAACCACAAGTCGATGCTGGTACTGCCTCAGTCAGAGTCGAAGAGCAACCAGTCGAGGCACTTAGCATTCAAGAACCTCAAACCCAAGATAATACTATTGCAAGGGTTACCTCCTCGAAGCACAGGTCGAAAGAGGACTTGGAACTCTTGAAACGGACTGATCCTGTCAGCTACCTCAATGCAATCATCGAGAGTAAGAGTTCATCTGACACTAGTCAGGAAATCCCTACCCTGTCGGGGAAGTCTACTGAAACTTCTCCTCTTGATGATGCATTGGCGAAGGTTAAGGCCCAGTTCTTCAAGAGGGACTTGATGAAGACTTTAGAGGGGGACCCCACTGCTCCATCATGCTTAAAAGAGGTCTTGAATGCTGTCGACTTTGAAGCTGTAGCCCCAGAAATCTCAGACTTGATCATGGAGTTACACTCTATGATTGATCAGGTCTCAGCGGATTACAGGCGCCAAAGAGGTTTTAACAGTCAGCTCGAAGTGTTGTATGGCAGAAGCTCCTCTGCGTGGACTGCTGTCTCAGATTCGACTTCTCGAATTGCTGAGTTGTCGAAACAAAAAGCGTCTGCGCAGGAAAGAGTCGATGCTATTGAACGAGAGAATGTTTCCTTCCGAGCACAAATCGCAGAGATAGAGGCGAAGATAAACGCCAACACTGTACTCAAGGAGGAAATTCTTTCGACCATCTCAGACACTGAGAGCCAGACTGAGATCAAACAAGGCCTGGAATTCGCTGAGAAGGCCCAAAGCCTCGACGCTCAAATTGCCAAACTAGTGCAAGAAAACTCCTGGTGCAGGAAGAGGTTGGAGCTGCAGTACGCCAAGTATCTTCGACTCAAGAATTCTCTTACCTTTTGATTGATTCTCTTTTGTAACCACATTCTGTAATCGTTATTCGACAACAATTGCCATCTTGGCTGAAATTAATAAAATTTCCATTTTGGCATTTTTATGGTTAATTTAGACTTGTTCTTTTATTATTTTATTTTTATCTCTTGAAGTATAGGTTTGTATTTTTTCAAATATTTACCATTTACTCTCAAGAGCCTTTTATCTCCACCTAACTCTTCGACTTCATAGGCTCCACCAGAAAAAGTTTGGATAACTCTGAAGGGTCCTTCCCACTTGGGTGACCATTTCCCCATGCTTCGATCCCTTCGATCCATGGGAAGAATTACCTTCCAAACTAAATCTTCAGGCAAAAATACCTTAGGTTTTACCTTTCTATTATAAGAGTCTTCTACTCTTTTCTTCTGAAGCCTGAGTAGGTCGAGAGCGTGTAATCTCTCTTCGTCTAAATCCACCAGTTCATCTAACATCATGTTCCAATAAACCTCAGAAGGAATATCATAATGCCTCTGAACCCTTGCAGATTGAAGACAAATTTCTGCTGGCAACACTGCATCATGGCCAAAAGTTAGCCTATATGGTGTTGTCCCAGTGGCTTCTTTTGGGGACGTTCGACAAGCCCATAAAATCCGGTCTAACGTCTTATGCCAATTCTTTGGCTTCTTCCCAACATGTTTCTTTATCAAGCCAATCACCACTTTGTTAGCTGCTTCGACTTGACCATTCGCCTGCGCATAATAAGGCGTGGATGTTAGGAGTTTGAAACCTGTTTCCTGAGCAAATTCCTGCATCTTTCGACCAGTGAAAACTGACCCTTGATCAGTTGTTATTGTCTCAGGGATTCCATATCTAAAGATAATGTTCTTTTGAATAAATTCAATGACATTTTCCTGGTCCACATTGACTAAAGGGATAGCTTCGATCCACTTAGTAAAATAATCAATGCCTACCAATATGTATTTCTGACTCTTTGATGATGCTGGTCGAATCTCTCCAATAAGATCCAACGCCCATCCTCTAAAGGGCCAAGGCTTCACTATCGAGTGAAGTTCGCTTGCTGGTACATGTTGGATGCCTGTATGAACTTGACACTCTTGGCAACCTTTGGCGAACTCAACACAATCTTTCAGCATAGTAGGCCAATATAGTCCTTGTCGAAACAACAACCATTTCATCTTATGGCCTGCTTGGTGATCCCCACATGCCCCAGCATGCGTCATCGAAAGGGCTATGTATGCTTCAGTTTCACTTAAACATTTCAGCAACACCCCTTCAGGCGTCTTCTTGAATAACTCATTACCCATGAGTACAAAACTCAACGCCCTGTATTTTGTTTTTCGTTCTGTCGAAGCTCCTGGATTTTGAAGATAGTCCACAATGGGTTTCCTCCAATCTTGCTCTGACAAATTATCAATGAACGAAATCTCGAAGTTTGAGTGATCAGCATATCCTAGCCTCGTCGATTCCAAGTCTGATGGTGATAGACAAGTTGCTTTTATCTTCTCTCGAACCTCGATTGCTCTTTGTAGTTTCGTTTTTGAAATCTTATACCCAGATGCAATTTGTGCCAAGTCATTGGCTATTTGATTTTCGACTCTGGGTATGTGTCGAATATTGACACTTTCAAATTGTTTCAATAAACGATTTGCTATCACAAAGTACATAATGAGATTCTCCCTTATGCATTTATATTCCTTTGTGACTTGCTTAATGACTAACTCTGAGTCTCCCATTATTTCGACTCGAGTTGCCCCCAATTCCAACAATATCTCAAGGCCAGTAATTAGAGCTTCATACTCAGCCTCATTGTTCGAACACGAACCTTCTATTTTGTACTTGAATGTTGTTGGAATTTTATCTGGAGAAATAATCAAGACTCCTACTCCTGTTCCATCTTTATGGCTGGAACCATCGAAGTAGAATTTCCAAGGTTCTATCTCCACATAATTAATATCCTCGACTTGAATTGAGTGGTCGACTATGAAATCTGCAACCACTTGTCCTTTTACTGCCTTAAGAGGCATAAAGGTCAAGGAGTATTCAGTTAATGCTAATGCCCATTTGCCAATTCGACTATGCAAAATAGGTTTCGACAACATATATTTGAAAACATCAAAATGAGACGAAACATAAACATCAACTGGTTTTATATATTGCTTGAGTTTTGTACAAGAAAAATACAGACATAGACATAATTTTTCAACTTCGCTATATCTAGTTTCTGCATCATTCAAAACTCGACTGAGATAATAAATGGGTCTTTCGACTCCATTCTCATCCTCTTGGGCTAACATACTTCCCAGAGTTTTGTCAGATGCAGCTATGTACAATCTCATACTCCTATTGCTACAAGGAGGCACCAAAATAGGTGGCTTAGTGAGGTACCCTTTGATTTTGTCGAAGGCTTCTTGTTGCTCCTGCCCCCATTCGAACCCCTCTTTATTCAGTCGAAGTAAGGGTGAAAAGGCCTGAGCTTTCCCACTTAGGTTAGATATAAACCTCCTTAAGAAATTTATCTTGCCTAAGAGAGATTGCAATTCCTTCTTATTCGATGGCGCTTTCGCTTCCAAAATTGCCTTTGTCTTGTTCTGGTTGATTTCGATTCCTTTCTTGTGGACAACAAAGCCCAAGAAATCTCCAGCTTTCACACAGAACGCACACTTCAAAGGGTTCATCTTCAGACCATGTTCTCTCATTCTTTCGAATGATTGTCGAAGGTGGTCAATGTGACTCTTCCTGGAAACAGATTTTATAACAATATCATCAATATAAACTTGCATAAAAGTGTTAATAAAATCATGGAAGATAGTATTCATTGCTCGCTGGTACGTTGCCCCAGCGTTCTTTAGGCCAAAAGGCATCACTACCCATTCGTAAGTGCCTAAGGCCCCAGGGCATCGAAAAGCTGTTTTCGACACATCCTCTTCAGCAATGAATATTTGATTATATCCTGAATAACCATCGAGCATACTCAGGTATTCGTAGCCAGCGGCAGAATCGACTAGCATTTCCGCCACAGGCATAGGATATTCATCTTTGGGGGTGGCAGCATTCAAATCTCTGAAATCTATGCACACCCTTAATGTGCCATTTTTCTTAATTACTGGCACAATATTTGCAATCCATTCGACATACCTTGTAACACGGATGAATTTGCATTTCAGAAGTCTTTCGACCTCCGTTTTGATCTTCGACAATATTTCTGGAGCGAAGCGTCTTGGATTTTGCTTGATTGGCTTCTTTCCAGGTTTGATTGGCAACTGAAGTTCTACCAATCCTCTGTCGAGACCAGGCATTTCGTCATAATCCCATGCAAAACAGTCTTTAAACTCTTTCAGCAATTGGATTACTTCCAACCTAAGTTCTGGATCAATTTTGGCGCTGATGTAAGTTGGCCTCTTCTCTGATCCTTCGCCTAAGTTGATTTCTTCTAAAGGGTCTTGTGCTAACATCTTAATGTTGTTCGCCAAGGGATCCTTTTCGAAGCCCAAAGGCTCATCGTCATAGATGGCGTCGAGCCTCTGTTCCTGCATTTCTTCTGGCATGATATCAGGAGGTCTTGGATCGAAATCCTTTCCTGGGCCAACAGCAGATAATTGTTGATCATTGGTCTGTGTGGCCATGTATTTTACTTCGGCTTCGAGAGCCGTTATCATCTTGGTTTCGGCTACATAAGCCGAAATTCGCTTCAAAGATAGTGACTCAGTCATTATCACTGAATTCACTTCCCCAACCAGTTGGTTGGATATCAGTTAGCCCACTGAAGTCTATGTGGGACAAGTCTTCTCTGTCCCATTGGAAACCATGCTCAGGATGCAGGTATAGGGAACAAAAGGTGTTTGGCGCTGGCGCCATGTCGAAGTCAGGTGTTGGACATGGCCCTATGTGAGCCAAATTTTTGTCGAAATCTGCCACACCCAAGTGATTCACTTCGCCAAGGTAGTAGCTTTGATCTGCCTCTATGTTTTCGACCATCCCATCTGGACGCCATAGCAGCAGTCTTTGGTGCATCGATGAAGGCACAGCGCCTACACCATGAATCCACTCACGGCCTAACAAAAGGTTGTAGTTAGGTTTGGCCGATATGACCATGAACATCGTTGGTCGAAGGATTGACCCAACTTTGATATCTAGCTGGATCACTCCCATGGTGGTCCCAATGCCGCCCTCGTAGTTCGACAGGACCATATTGTGAGGTTTAATTTCCTCATCTCTTTTGCCAATCTTCCTTAGCATAGAATGAGGGATGATATTGATAGTTGCCCCACAGTCGACCAATATTTTATTCACAGTAGTCTCTTCGAGCTTAGCCCTTATGAACAAAGGCTTGAGGTGATTCTTCATCGCCTCTGTAGGTGGCTCGAAGAAGCCATTTTGTTCTTCTGTAGTGCCATTGTCCATGACAAAATAGCACACTGGCCTATGTTTGGCCATTTCTTGTTCCACCTCCCAGTCACTTGCTTCGACTTCTACCTGTCGATTGAATTCCCTGGGCAACACTGAAACAATATTCACCATTATATCCAAAGTATCGTCGGACTCAGCATCGTCTTCGTCTTCGACTTCGCTCTGGTTAGGCCAAACTAGCCTGTTGGTAACTGGCTCTCTCTCAAGAGGCTTCCTTTGTTTCCTTTGAGGAACATTCGAACTAGTTTCTGCCTTAGGTTCGTTGGCAGCCTCCCTTTCAGCCTTTCGTCTCCTTTGATATCTCCTCCATTGGGATCGAGACATAGGATTTTTACCCTTGTAGTTGCTGGA
The DNA here is from genome assembly GCA_948472305.1 of Vicia faba. NCBI lineage: Eukaryota > Viridiplantae > Streptophyta > Magnoliopsida > Fabales > Fabaceae > Vicia > Vicia faba. Next base: position 1,576,487,526 of record OX451736.1, on the reverse strand, counting down.
CACTTGAGCAACCTTAGGTGCAGCAACTTGAGGCTCTTTCTTTTGAGTCAAAGAGGAACCTCTTGGCACATCGAAAGAATGCCATTTCTCTTCATTTGGCCTTTTTCGGCCAGAAGTTTTGTACCAAGTGTCTACTGGTACATTTGTTGGAGGCCTAAAAGTCAATGGCCTCTTGTCTTGATTAGAACCCCTTCTGGGATCATGTCGAAGGTCAGCATTCTCCCTTCTCTTGTTCGCTGCTCTCACGCCTTGAATGTGCTCAGCAGCTTTTTTATCAAAGATTGAACTGCATCTTGGACACAGCATCACCTCTGATTTCTTCTTTTGGCATCTTTGTAAAAAATCTGCCAAGTTTTCGTTTTCCCGAGGGAAAGCCGTTTTATTAGCCTGCTCTTGCCTTATGGCCTCTTCTGATGCTTTAGGGTCAGAAAGCTCGACCATGTTGATATTCATTGTATCTTTAGTAGCAAGAGTTAACTGCTTCATTTGTGTCTCCAGATTCTCCGTCTGGCCTTGAACAGTGGCCAAGTGGGAACTGGGCTTTGATCCAGTTTTTTGTGCTTCAGCAGTCTTCGCCTTCGGGTTCTCGACCGCTTTCTGGACAGCTTCAATTGTCTTCCTGGATAAATTTCCAGAAAAACTGCCAAAGATTGGCATGTTGATGTGGTCCTTTGAGACTTCGACCATAGTAATTCCTGGCTTCTTCGACTGGATCCTGGTTGCCTCTATCATGTTCACCTCAGAGGGTTCTGCATAGTGGGCTTCAGCCTTCAGTGGATTGGAGTCAACAGCCATGGGGGATTTGTCAGCAAACTTTAATCTCCCTTCCTCAATAGCGTCTTGCACAAGATTCCTGAAAAGAAAACATTGAGAAGTTTTATGGTCCAAAAAATTATGATATTTGCAAAAACCTCTCTTCTTTCTTTGATCAAGAGGAGGCACTTTTACCCCAGGGGGTACTATCATTTGGCCATCTTTAACTAGCAAGTCGAATATTTCATCACATTTTGTGATGTCAAAACTATAAGTCTTTTTTGGGAACCTATCGTTGGTCCTGTCTGGACCAATGGGATTTTTCCCATTTGAGGGGACTAACTGTTTACAAGAGTATGGTGGCCCTTGTTTTAGTTCTGCTAAATCGACTTCTCCTTCTTCGACAGTTAAAGTATCGTCGAAGGATTCTAGATCTTCGTCATCCATCTCAACGTACGCTATTCGTTCTCTCTTGTGAGTTTTCGTTGCCTTAGCTTTTTCAGCTTTGAGGCGTTCGACCTGTCGAACTCTATCGGCCAGTTGGGCCATGTCTCTTAGGTACTGGGTGTCTAGCTTCTTCCTAATGGAATAATCTAAACCGCCTGCGGCTATTTCGACCAACTCATGTTCTGGCACTTGTGTAAAACATCTCGCCTTGAGCAACCTAAACCTATTCAGATATTCGTCTATAGGTTCAGTGAAACGTCTCTTCACACTGGCCAGTTCTTTTAGGCTTATCTTGGTTTGCCCCATGTAGAATTGTTCATGGAACAATCTTTCCAACTGGGTCCAATGGTGGATCGAATTGGGGGGGAGAGTTGTAAACCAAGTAAAAGCGTTCTTGGTTAAAGAACTTGGGAAGTACTTGATCCTTAGGTTTTCGTTATTCGAAATGTCTCCTGCTTCGATCAAGTATCTCGCCACATGCTCGACAGTAGATTCTGTCGTGTCCCCAGAGAACTTAGTAAATTTGGGGACTTTGCATCTAGGAGGTAAATCCGTTTGTAACACATATTCTGACAATGGAGATGTAAAGTTGGGCCTTCGAAAGCCCATGTTCATCCCATTCTGAGTCATGATTCTTTCGATCATGGTTGCCAGATTGTTTTCCAAACCCATGTTTTGGTATTGGATATGCTGAACCACTTCGTCAGCATTTTGGTTTCTGTTAACTAACCTTACCTCTGGGGCTATTACCCTAGGTTCTTCGACAGGTTGTTCGACAGGCTGTTGAGCCTGGTTAATGGTGGTTTCTTCCTCTACAAATATCCCCTGATTTCCCCTTATTTGCGCCCTTTGGGGCTGTCGAATAGGTGGGGGTACTCCAAAGAAGTCAGCCAAGCGCGTCATTTGCGCTGTAACTTGCTGGTTCGATTGAGTAGTGTTTTGTATTAGAGGGTTTAGCACTGTACTCAAAGTTTGTGCCAACATTTGCACCATATCATGGTTGCTTTCGTCCATTTGTTGCCTCAAGACTGCTGTCGAGGCATTTGTAAGGCCATGGGCTACTTGGGACGTTCCTCCTAAGAGTTGGGTCCTATTTCTATTCGCCATGCCTACTCCAGAGCCTTGGAGTGGCGAAGAGGCACTCACGAAAGGGTCTGAAAAAGTGGACGCAACATTCGTCAGGCTTGCCACTTCAGAAGTTGGCATACCATAGAATGGAATAAATCCTGGGGGAACCACAGGCCTTGTGCCTATATTTCCCCTTGGTGGGGGAGTTCCCAAAGGTATTCTGGGGCCTGTTAACGAAGTTATTGGCCCCGTGGTTGTGACTGACGCTGCTGGTGTCGAACCAACGTTCGTCGCTTCACTTACGGTCATACTAACCGTTGCTCCAACACTTGTTTGTGGGATTTCGTTATTGTTTGGCGGATTCGCCATCTCTTCCCTTCTTCTGGCAGTATTGTTATCGTTAGTGTATATTCTACCACTCCTCAATAACATACAACTCGAAAAGATGAGATTATTTTCAACAATCAACACACAGTCCCACTGGGCGTGCCAATTTGTTTACCTTGGGTTTTGGTAAACACCCGCTGATCCTCCAAATGGTTACTTATTTGGTTACTCGCAGGATCGATCAGATTGATCCTATGGACATAGGTTGATTTTGAAGTTTGATTAGGGTGGATAAGGCTTTAAATAAAATGTTTCAAGTAAATTGCATAAAGGAAAGGCTTGGTAAAATAAACAAGGCTTTAAAGTAAAGGTTCGACAGGAAATGTAAAGAGAAAAGCAAGTAAAATTCTGGGAAAGTAAATGACTTTAATTGATAAAATTGGTGTTTCACACATACATTTCTCAACAATTCTTTCTCACACGCTGGGTACTCGAATCTAAATGAGTGACTATGTATAGAATTGTGAACACCCCCGAGAAACTACACGTCTACTCCTATTTATACTAAAACATTCCAAGTAACCGTCGGGCAGTTACACTGCTTCGAGATCAATCCACTTGGCACGTTCTCCATGCTTGACGCTCCAGATCCTTGCACGTTTGCACGTAGTAACTGCTGGAAACCGTTTTCCCTCCAAACACTTGAATTTCAAACTGCTCCACTCTGGACCATCGAACACGTTCGTCAAGAGACGTCTTCGACGAAAACTCCTTCGACGTCGAAGGCTATCAGCCTTCTTCCTTGGAAGAAATCTTCTAAGTATTTTGCCATCTTTCGACGGGCACTTTGACAGGCTTAGCCAGTCGAAAGCATCTTTCAGCTTTTAATGGCTGACATCAATCAAAACAAAGGTGTCGAATTTAGGAGCCAACATATATATATATATATATATATATATATATATATATATATATATATATATATATATATATATATATATATATATATATATATATATATATATATATATATATATATATATATAAAATGAACTAAAAAATTTATTTATAGCTATTTATTTAAAGATTAATTAATATGCATTTTTAGTGGAAATTCTTTTACATCATCATCACTGAATTACAATCATTTATAAAAAATATTTTAAATATGATTTAAAAAAATTCAAAATATTTAAAATTTAACCCTTATAATTTATTAACTTTATAATTTATTTTTACACTTTCAATACATACAAATTAAATTCTTTCGGCTCATTTGATGTTTGAGAAAGATATTTGTGCATTAATAGTTGTATTGTTACTATTTAAAAAAAAATATAGACAAATAAATTTGTAAAAAAAAAAAAAAAAGTGGTAGTAATTGTAATACACGCTCCTTTACCTAAACAATTCGATTATTATAAAGAAAATCACACACACAGAGTGTAAAAGTAAACCGTTCCTCGATCTTCTCCTTCCATTTTGTCTTTGTTCACTTCATTTCATTTCATAGTTCACACCCAATCAATCAATTACCCTTTTGTCTTTTTTCCTTTTCTTTAATATTCAATCTTCCAATGCGTGACGATCCCAACTAATATACTATATTAATTCAATCCGCATTTCCATTCGCCTAACTCACTTCACTTTCACCTAAAAACCCGTTTCGTTTCTTCTTCCCTTTTTAAATGCCCTTTCACTTCCATAACCTCTCCGTTTGAGAGAGAGAGAGAGATATGAGTCAACTCGGCTTGTTATTGCAGGAATCTCGGGGTGAGTCAAGAACGATTCTCGGGTTGTTAAACGAACAAATGGACGCTGTTGGTGGAGTTCCTCGTAGGAGGCGTAGCTTTAAGGAACGGTTTGGATTCATCAGGATAGGTTGCTGTGGAACAACACGGGGCTTTCGTTCTTCTTCTGCTTCACCTCAATTGCCTCACTCTCAGCAACAAATTTCGGATACGGATCCGGTTCAGGATCCGAGCGTCTGCGTTGGACCGAATCCAACTGCTTCGAGTTTGAATTCCAGTTCGAGTACGGGTAATATGAATCTTGCGGCGGCCTTGGCGGCGGAGAGGCAACTCCGAAGACCGGCGCCGGAAACTACCGTCATCGGAGGGGGTAGGACTCCGGGAACACCGTGGAGAGTGTCGTTGATGAGGCTGTTAGAGGAGACGGAAAACGGTGACACGGTGGCTGAAAAGGCTGTGAGTGAGGTAAAAGTTGGTGATGTGGCGGGGAATAATTCGGTGTGTTGCGTGTGCATGGGAAGGAATAAAGGCGCGGCGTTTATTCCGTGTGGACACACTTTTTGCAGAGTTTGTTCTAGGGAGCTGTGGCTGAACAGAGGCTCCTGTCCACTTTGTAACCGTTCCATTCTTGAGATTCTTGACATTTTCTAGAAACTTCTTCAATGAGGTGATCAGGATCTTTGGCTTTTCAACAATCTCATTCTTTTTCACGTGTGATATTTCATTTCATTTACTAGTATGTACTACTACTATGTCACTACTTCAAAGTTCAAATGTTTGTTCCACAAGAATTTCTTTTTAAGGTATTGTATATATATTATGATGATGGTGATCAATGAACATCCATTGGATAAAAAAGGCTGGCTCCACTATTTAGTTTTGATTTATTTTACATTGTGGGTTTATTAGTGTTTAATCATACACTAATTTTATAATGGAGTGCAGCTAATGATGTTTTTTCTTTGTTGTCTTCAACATATAATCCAATAACAAAGTTGACTTGAACTAATTATTTTTTATTCCTAATTAGAACATCAAAACAATCATTAGTAGAAAGAATAAGTAAATATGCGATTCATATAACAATGGATAGAATATTTTAAAAGAAATCTATCTAAAGGCGATTTTAGGGATGATTTTTGGCGGAGATTCAATTTTTTGGCGATTGAAATTCTAAACATCTATAACTGTAAATCGAAAATTGAGATGTCCTAGATCAACCGGTGGGAAGTGGAAGTAGATTAGTGATTTTTCCTGTGTTTGAAGATGACTCGAGGACGAGGACAACTGAAGAAGGTGTCGTCGTTGTCGATTCCAGCAAGGGTTCACAAACAAAACACAATGAGCAACAAAGAGAATAATGACGACAAGGGGACTGAAAGCGATGAAGAAATATTGGAGACTGAAATAGAACTAATCAAGAATGAAGAGTTAAACAACAATACCAAAATCGAAAATCCTAAATTGGGGGAGGAGAAACTTTGGGTGGATGTAATCAAAGACAATCTGGTAACTACTAATGGTATGCCTATTGAATTTATTGCACCATAAATTGTTGACGGAGAAATGGAAATACAAATTGAAGAGGGAGACTTTGAAGTCGAGGTCAAGTTTTGGGAATCAACAATGATTATGTATGTGATTTAAGGTAATCTGAGTATGAACGTTGTGAAGCATTTCATGATCAAGTTCTGGAACTTCATCCAACTGCCTGACCTATACTATAATGATGAGGGTTTCTTCATCATGAGATTCAAATCTTTCAAAGATCGTGATGAAGTTTTCTAAAAGGGACCATGCACTATTTTGAACATGCATATGTTCATCACAAAATGGAAACCTGATTTCTCCTTGACAAAAGATATGATGCAGATGGTACCTATATGGGTCAAGCTACCAAAGCTTCCTCTTCATCTATGGGGTGCTCGAAGTCTGGATAAAATTGAGAGTGCGACAGGGAGGCCCATGTACACTGATGAATGTACAACCAACAAGTATATAGTCACTGTAAGTGTTTGTTGACAACAATTTTGGTAAAACAATGTTTTGATAATGTTTTGCTAAATGTTTTGACATTTGAAGCAAACTGTTTTGAATGATGTCAAAGCAGATGTCTTGACATCTGCCTCCTGATCTGAACGCAACTCATATCAGTTTAAATTTTTTGTTTCCTATTTTTATGTGCGCCATAATTCAGGATTTGTGACTCATAGCTTGCGAAAAATATGGAGGAATATTTTTCTATTTGAATTCTCCTTATGGATTATATCTTGGCCTGTTTTCATGGAAATATTCAAAAGATTGGAATATTTGTTTTTCAGCCCAAGCCCACTGCTGCGCCTTTATAAGGATTTGCTTCCTTACTCATCGAACTGCAACTTTTAAAGAAGAATTCTTTCTTTCTATTTTAGAAGTCTAAGTCTTTTAATTATCATACACTCTAGTATTGATTTAATACTTGAGTTGTTATTTGAGTTGTTAATTGTGGATCATTCATAAGCTTTTAAGTATTGAATGATTGAAGTCTTTAAAATATAATATTTCTGTTGTTCTTCACTGTTAGTGATTGAAGGGATTTGAGGAGGATCTCATACCTAGGTGTGTCTTAGGTGGAAATATAGCACGGGTAGTGATTAAGTGATTAGATTATAAACTGGTTATTTACTGAGGGTCTATGAACTGATACTATTTAGTGGACTTGTCCCTGGCTTGGTAGCCCCTAGAGTAGGTGTTGTTGTACACTGATCTAGGTTAATAATCCCTTGTGTTTTTACTGTTTTTACTTTTGTTGCATTTTACTTTGTCCTCAGATATTTGTGCCGTGACATCTCCTTCGACATCTCATATCTGATACCAGAATTTCAATTGGTATCAGAGCAAGCATCCTTCTCTATATTTGGGTGAGATCCAGGGAAGATAATTTCTGGTACTATGGACAAGGAAGGAGAATTTGTGAACAGAACACCCATTCTGGATGGAAGTAATTATGACTATTGGAAACCATGTATGGTGGCCTTCTTAAAGTCTCTGGGCAGCAGAGCTTAGAAAGTTGTTTTAAAAGGATGGAAACACCCTGTCAAATTAGGAGAAAATGGATAACCTACTTTCGAGTTAAAACCAGAAGAAGATTGGTCTAAAGAAGAAGATGAAATTGCTCTTGGAAATTCTAAATCCTTGAATGCTATATTCAATGGAATTGACAAGAACGTTTTTAGATTAGTGAACACATGTGAAGTAGCTAAAGATGCATGGGGAATTCTTCAATCTACCCATGAAGGCACATCCAAAATTAAGATGTCAAGACATCAGTTGCTCACCACAAAATTTGAGAATTTGAGAATGAAGGATGGTGAAAGTATTAATAAATTCCATATGAATATTCTTGAGATTTCTAATGCATCCAGTGCTTTAGGAGAGAAAATACCTGAAGACAAATTGGTGAGAAAGATGCTCAGGTCTCTTCCCAAGAGATTTGATATGAAAGTGACTGTTATAGAATAAGCTCAAGACATTGACAAAATAAAAGTGGATGAACTTGTTGGATCCCTTATTACATTTGAATTAAGCATGAATGAAAGATCCGAAAAGAAGAACAAAAGCATAGCTTTTGTATCAAATACTGAAGAAGAAGAAGAGGAGGACTGTGATCTGGATACAGATGAAGGAATATCAAATGCCTTAGTTATGCTTGGAAGACAATTTAACAAAGTGATAAAAAGAATAGATAGGAACCCAAGATCAAATGTCAAGAACATATCACTTGACATCGATAATTCAAATGAGTTTAGAAGAAAAAGGGCTGGAGAAAAATCTACTCAAGGGAAGGGAATACAATGTCATGAATGTGAAGGCTTTGGTCACATTAGAGCTGGATGTCCTACATATCTTAAGAAACAAAAGAAGAATCTATTTGTTACTTGGTCTGAAGAGGACTCAGAGAAAGATCTTGAAGAATCTGCCAAGTATGTTAAAGCATTGACAGGAAAATATGTCTCTGATGAAGAGTCTAGTGATGGGGAACTAACCTTTGACGAGTTAGCTGCTTCATACAAAGAATTATGTCTCAGAAGTGCAGAAGTGTGTCTAGAAGGGGATAAACATAAAGCACTCATAACCCAGCTAAAGGCATAAAGAAAAGAGCATTTGAAAACTATCTCTAATCTGGAAAGTGAAGTGACTTCTCTGAATTCAAATCTTGATAGAGTGGTCAAATCTCTCAAGATGCTGAATAATGGGTCTGACAAATTAGATGAAATTCTTCAAGCAAGAAGAGTGATAGGAGACAAGAGTGGTCTAGGGTTTAATGAGAAAAAGGAACTAAATTCAGAAGAACCTTCATTAGATTCCACTCATGCCAAGTCTAACCCAATGATGTCGAATCAAATGTCTAAACATCATGACAAGAAAGGACATCATGGCAAAAAAAAAATTAATCACACCAGAGAGAATTCTCAACCCTAGAGATGTCATCACTGTGGAAAGCTTGGCCATATAAGGCCTTTCTGTTTCAAGTTGTATGGATATCCTAAAACTACTCCTCTTCCCAAAACTGATTAGATTCCCCAAAATAAAATAAATAAAAAAGAAACAATGGGTTCCCGAGTCTAATGTTGCTAGTTTTGTAGCTCATACCTCTCTCAAAGTATCAATCAAAGATGACAGGTACTTTGATAGTGGTTGTTCTAGACACATGACAAGTGTCAAGAATCTGTTGACAGATATCAAATCTCATTCCATCAGTTATGTGACTTTTGGTGATGGAGCCAAAGGTGAAATCAAAGGAGTTGGCAAGCTGGAATGTTCAGGAGTCCCCAAGCTTGATGGTGTGTTACTTGTTAAAGGGTTAACAACTAACATAATAAGTATAAGCCAATTGTGTGATCAAGGGTTCAATGTTAACTCCACTAAGAAAGAATGTCTTGTTTGTAATGAAAAGAATGAATTTATTATGAAAGAAATCAGATCTAAAGACAAATGTTACTTATGGGTTCCCGAAGAGTTGAACTTCTCCTCAACATGTGTTTTGGCCAAAGAAAATGAATTTAAACTATGGCATCAAAAATTGGGACACTTGCATGTGAAAGGAATGCAAATAATTATATCTAAAGAAGTCGTGAGAGGGATTCCTAAGCTCAAGATAGAAGAAGGAAGAGCATGTGGTGACTGCCAGATTGGAAAGCAAACTAAGATGTCACATCAGAAGATCCAACATCTTACTACATCAAAAGTTTTAGAACTTCTTGACACGGACTTGACGGGGCCTATGCAGGTTGAAAGTCTTGGTGGAAAGAAGTATGCCTATGTTGTTGTAGATGACTTCTCTAGGTACACATGGATAAATTTTATTAGAGAAAAAAACTTTTGAAGTGTTTAAAGATCTCTGTCAAAAACTTCAAAGGGAAAAAGATAGTCATGTCATTATAATCAAAAGTGATCATGGAAAGGAATTTGAGAACAATAAATTTGCTGACTTTTGCTCTTCTGGAGGAATCAACCATGAATTCTCTTCTTCCATTACTCCTTTAACAAAATGGGATTGTGGAACGTAAAAACAGAACCCTTCAAGAATCTTCCAGAGCTACGATTCATGCTAAGAAGTTACCCTACCACTTTTGGGCTGAAGCTATGAATACTGCGTGCTATATCCATAACAGAGTCACTCTAAGGAAAGGAACTTCAGCCACCTTGTATGAAATATGGAGGGGAAGAAAACCAATTGTTAAATACTTTCATGTTTTTGGAAATAAATGTTACATGTTAGCTGATCATGAACAAAGGAGGAATATGGATCCCAAGAGTGATTAAGGAATATTCCTGGGTTACTATACAAATAGCAGAGTTTACAGAGTCTTCAACTCCAGAACCAAGGTTATGATGGAATCCATAAATGTTATTATTTATGATAGAGGATGGAATGATGAAGAAGATATCTTAGAAGATGTTGGAACATATTTGTCTGATATTCCAACAGACAGAAGTATTGATTCTAATCCACCTCAAGAAGATCCTGAGCCTAGTCATCTCAATAAAGGGTCTTCAGTTAGAACCCGGAGAGATCATCCTAAGGAGCTTATCATAGAAGATCTAAATAAATGAGTTACTACCAGATCAAGATAAGGGATATCAAACTCTTTCTTTGTGTCAAAAATTGAGCCTAAGAATGTCAAAGAGGTCCTAACGGATGAGTTCTGGATTAATGCTATGCAGGAAGAGCTAGAACAATTCAGTAGAAATGAAGTTTGGGATCTAGTTCCAAGACCTGAAGGGACAAATGTGATTGGCACTAAATGGGTATACAATAATAAATCTGATGAAAAAGGGATGGTCACTAGAAATAAGGCAAGGTTAGTTGCATAAGGATACACTCAAATTGGAGGAGTTAACTTTGATGAAACCTTTGCTCATGTAGCCCGACTTGAATCAATCAGACAACTCTTAGGAATTGCATGCATACTGAAATTTAAATTGTTTCAAATGGATGTAAAGAGTGCATTCTTAAATGGCAATCTGAGTGAAGAAGTTTCTATGGAACAACCTAAGGGATTTGTTGATCCAAGTTTTCCCAAACATGTGTACAAACTAAAGAAAGATCTGTATGGATTAAAGCAGGCTCCAAGAGCCTGGTATGAGAGATTGACAGAATTTCTTGGTGAGAATGAATATAGGAAAGGTGGCATAGAAAAAACTGTTGTTGTCAAGGAAGAAGAAGGGAAGATCATGATTGCACGGATTTATGTAGATGATATTATGTTTGGTGGGATATCAAATGAGATGGTTCAACATTTTGTCAAGCAAATGCAGTCATAATTTGAGATGAGCCTTGTTGGTGAATTAACCTATTTTCTTGGTCTGCAAGTTAAACAAATGGAAGATTCCATATTTTTATCTCAGAGCAAGTATGCTAACAATATAATAAAGAAATTTGGGATGGAAAATTTCAGTCACAAAAGAACTCTTACTCCCACATATCTGAAGTTGTCTAAAGATGAAAAAGGAGTAAGTATGGATCAAAGTCTTTACAGAAGTATGATAGGTAGTCTTCTATATCTCACAGCTAGCATACCTGACATTGCCTTTGCTGTAGGGGTGTGTGCTAGATATCAAGTTGGTCCTAAAGTTAGCCATGCCAACCATGTGAAGAGAGTTCTTAAATATGTGAATGGTACAAGTGACTATGGTATGCTATACTCTCATGGATCTAGTTCTGCCTTAATTGGTTATTGTGATGCTGATTGGGCAGGAAGTGTTGATGATAGAAAAATTACATCAGGAGGATGCTTCTTTCTGGGAAATAATCTCATATCTTGGTTCAGTAAGAAGCAAAATTGTGTGTCTCTATCCACTGCTGAGGCTGAGTATATTGCTGCAGGAAGCAGTTGTTCTCAATTGGTTTGGATAAAACAAATGTTAACAAAATATAATGTCAAACAAGATGCCATGACATTATTCTGTGACAATCTAAGTGCTATAAACATATCAAAAAACACTATTCAACATAGCAGAACCAAACACATTGATATATGTCATCACTTTATAAGAGAGCTTGTTGAAGAAAAGATTGTTGCCTTAGAACATGTAGCCACTGAATTGCAATTGGCTGACATTTTCACTAAGGCTTTGGATGCTAATCAATTTGAGAACTTAAGAGGAAAATTAGGGATTTGCTTATATGAGGGTTTGTAGCAATTAAGGGCGTGTGGGAATATCATTAAAGTGATATTATATTATTTATGTTTCCAACAAATAAAATTTCGAAAGCAATCATTACAAGAATGTCTCAAAGTGTTTCGCACACGCTACGAAATCACATCTTTCTACTTTCACAAACTCTTCATTCTCCTTTACAGGGAAAAAAACCTTGTCATTCTTCATCTCTTTGCTCAAAAATCTTCAAAGATGTCTCAACATCATACACCGTCTCCTTCAAAATATGTCAACCTACTTGAGAAAATCTCCCTTGACAGATTACTTTATGTTACTCCTCTAACAACTATCCCACCTCTTGAGAAGAAGGTCAAGAAACCCAGATCATCACCTAAAAAGAAATCCAAAGATGATAAAGGTAATACTTCTACTGCTACTGATGATAGGACATAAGAAGAGATTGTTAATATTGATAGAAGTATTAGAGTTATTAGAAGACTAGTAGATAGAGTGTTAAATGAAGGTTTTGTTGTGCCTGGGATTTCTACCCCTCTTGCTCGTATACCTGCTCCGGTTGACAAAACAAATGACCTTAAAAGTTTTGTTGAATCATCCATCTCCAAGAAAGATGTTGCTGAAAGCAAACTTGATAAGCTTTCTACTTCTGCTCTAAAAGAAGTGGAAGATGATGTTGAACAAGATGTTAAGAAGAACTCTCCTACCAATGAAGATGCTGCTGGCTCCAAAGCTGTAGAAAATCAAAATATTATGAATGTGGTTAATGTTGATGAGTTGTCTGACAATGAGCTCATCTCTAATGTGGTGCCTGGAATTGCTAAAAGGCTCAAATCCAGGAAAGGGAAGGATGTGAATATCACACCCCCTGCCAAGATAATCAAGAAGAAAACCATGTATGGTCCCCTAAAGCCCAGAATTAAAGTGGTTCCTACCTCTAGCAAAAGAAAAATTAGACCTGATAGCTCCACAAATGATGATGATGATGATGATGTAAAGAGATCTAAAAGTAAGAAGAAAGTTGTATTAGTTGAAGAATCTGACCCTGATTATGATGTCGAGGAAGATGTCCAGGACATATTGTAACACCCCATTTTCCAAAATTAATAAATATAATATAAAATCATCAAAAAGAATGCATCAGAGTCCACAATGAGATGTCACATAATCCAAAATTCCATAAAGTTTCAAAACACTTTATTTCTTCGTTTATCCAAAATATTTATTCGACAATGGAAAATCAACTTAAATCGGTTCAATGGCATTCTAGCCTCAATAAAAAACCAAACTCCATAATATGTGGTCCATCATAAGTTTATAGTAAATATGCAACAATTGAAATTATGCAACAACATAGTAAAAGCCCCAAATCTCGTGTTACATATCAGAGCGACTCCTAAGACTCGATCTGGTAACATCTCTTCAAGAACTACTTGGGTACCTGATTATCTGTACTCCCGAGGAGCACAGGCACAACAACACAAAAGGGGTCATAATTTTATTCAATAATCACACGGTGAATAAAACATGCTAAGGAGTAGTAAATCACATCATACAGACAATACATCATAAACAACAATCATTCACATAATACGACATCAATTCAATCATCAATGCAATGCAATGAGACCTATATCAACATGCATGTGGTACCATAGAGGCATGAGCCCCCAACATATTGCCAATTGGGAAACAACAGAGCATAAGCCCTCATCACAATGCCATTCTAGGCCAACATCAGAGTAATAAGCCCCCACCAATGAATGCATGCAACAATATCATGCAACAACATAAATTATACAACAACAAGGCATAAGCCTTCATCACGGTGCCAATTTAGGCCATCCACATCATTATAATCCTAATCATCAACATTACCTCATAACAACATCATAAGCAAAACAACATCGCAATAAACAACTTACCGTTTTGGTGAAACGAGGAGGAAAATACTCATATCCTAGCTTAGGTACCAGAAATATAATATTTTTCATTAATTCTTATCCTTCAAATCATAATTCATGGTGTTAGCTACCTACTCCTTCGAACGACACCTCAATCGAGTTCCTAAAACTAAAGTTATAATCGATTCAAGAAAGTCCAAAACAATGTTCAGCTACTGCCATCCATCGCCCGACGAAGCCTTGTGTGGCCCGGCGAAGCCTTGTGTCACCCGGAAAAACTTCCTTTGCCTCACCCTTCGCCCGACAATGCTATAAGTGACGCCCTCCAATAACTCATCCAAAGTTCGCCTCCTTCTCGCCTCTGCTTTCACCTGGCAAAACACTGTCGCTCGGCGACACTCCCTGTATCGCCCGACGATACTCTGCGAACAGGGTTTTCCTGTTTGCGATTCTGCACTATACCAGACCAATTTTCCTGTGATTTTGTCACATTACGGGTCCTAAAAAGTCATCTACACATATAGTTTCACTATCTATCAATTCATCACAATGCAATACTTTTTGTACACCGATTACGGGTCTTTTTTCATCATCAAATCCTCCAATCCTAATTTCTATTACTCATAGGTTTTAGGTTGAGGTTTTGTGGTACCATCATCATAACAACAAAATCACAAACAAAAATTCACAATCATAACATCACAATCTCATGCCCAATCAAATACAAAAACATCATTCAATTCAACAAAGATCAATCATGCATCAAATACACCAAAAACAACCTAAGAGGGAAAGGGACCCTCACTACCCTCTCATGTAAAATCATCAATTATAGAATCCATTCACCCCCCTAACCTTGATTCGAAGCTTTGATCTTCCCAAAATTGTAGATTCCTCTTTGCCGTAGCTTTTCCCTTCTCCTTGCCTTTTCTCGTTCTATGATTTATATGTCGTGTTCTCACTTTTGTTTTCTTATATCTACCTCTAGACCCCTAATGTCTATATCTCAAAAATGTCATTCCTCAACTTAATTACTTATTTAATTATGAATATTATAAACATTATTTTATTCATAATAATTAATAACAAATAATATAATAATAATAATATTACTAATATTCTCTATTCACCCCTTGTTCTCTAGACTTTTAGTCATACACCCCTCAACACTTCAACCTCTAATTTTACGAATTGCATCACATCACATGATAAAATATGTCAACACAAGTAAACACATCATCTCATATAATTATTTCAAATAAAAATAATCATAATCAAGTCGGGGTGTTGCACATCTCTCCTGTGAAAAAGTCTGCAAGCAAGAAGCTTTCTGTTAGGGTACCTGATGCCCCTCTTGACAACATTTTCTTCCATTATGTTGGGAATGCTGAAAAGTGGAAATATGTATTTCAAAGAAGAATTTCCCTTGAAAGAGAATTGGGAGCTGGTGCACTGGAGTGCAAAGAAATTATGGAGCTGATTTCTTTTGCTGGCTTGATGAAGACTGTCACCAGGTTTGCATAATGTTATGAGACTCTTGTTAAGGAATTTATTTTTAATATTTCCATTGACTGTGTTGATCATAAAAGTAAGGAGTATAGGAAGGTGTTTGTTAGAGGTGGATGTGTAGAATTTTCTCCTGCTATCATCAATAGATATCTGGATAGGTCTGAAGATTATTATTGTGAGTTGGAAGTGACTAATAATCAAGTGTGCAAAGCCATCACTGCAAAACAAGTGAGTGAGTGGCCCTTGAAGAATAAGCTCCCTGTTAGTAAATTAAGTGTGAAATATGCTATCTTGCATAGAATTGGAGCTGCTAACTGGGTCCCTACCAATCACACCTTAACCATCATTATTGGCTTAGGAAATTTTATTTATGTTGTTGGAAACAAGAACTGTTTGATTATGGTACTTACATTTTTTATCATACTATTAAGCATGCAGGAACATGTGCCATCAAGATGCCTATTGCCTTTCCATCCCTTATCTGTGGAATTATTCTTAATCAACATCCTGGAATTTTGAGTGGTAATACTGTAGCGTCTAAGAGGGAGTCTGCTTTGACCCTTCACTTTAAGCTTTTTTTAGGAAAACATGTCTCATACATTGTTTTGACATCTGCATCTGCTGAAACCAAGACCTCAACCAAGGATGACATGATCACTGAATTAAGGGAAGCCTGCAAAGAACTTGATGATGTGATCAGAGTTAGCTCAACAAGAAATCTAACTTTTAAAAATATGATCAAGGAGCTGCAGAAGGACAACAACTTTGATGATAGAGTGAGCTCTAAAGGAGGAGATTCTAGTGAGGAAGGAAGTTCTAGATCTACCAAGTCTACTGGTTCTGAAGACAGTTAGACTATTTGTTGTTTATTTATTTGACCCCTTTGTTTCTTTTTGGCACTTGTATGTTCTTGACTTTTGGAATCTATGGTATGTACCTATGTTACTGATACTCTCTTAAATGCATCTTTTTATTTGGCATATTATGACTAAAAGGGGGAGAGAAACTGACTGACCACTGACTGAGGGGGAGCTTAATACTTGAGGGGGAGCCTCATGTCTCAGAAGATGTTCTGACATCTTCCTTTGCTAATAGCTAACTGCTAACTAAGTTTTTGTTGCTATGCTTATGCTGCTGCTCTGATAATGTACTCAAATATTGTTTTAGCCAAAATTTGCCAAAGGGGGAGTTTGTAAGTGTTTGTTGGCAACAATTTTAGTAAAACAATGTTTTGATAATTTTTTGCTAAATGTATTAACATTTGAAGCAAACTGTTTTGAATGATGTCAAAGCAGATGTCTTAACATCTGCCTCCTGAGCTGAATGCAACTCATATCAGTTTAAGTTTTATGTTTCCTGTTTTTATGCGCGCCATAATTCAGGATTTGTGACTCATAGCTTGCAAAAAATATGGAGGAATATTTTTCTATTTGAATTATCCTTATGGATCATATCTTGGCATGTTTTCATGGAAATATTCAAAAGATTGGAATATTTGTTTCTCAGCCCAAGCCCACTGTTGCACCTTTATAAGGACTTGCTTCCTTATTCATTGAACTGCAATTTTGAAGAAGAATATTTTCTTTCTGTTTTAGAAGTCTAAGTCTTTTAATTATCATACACTCTAGTATTGATTTAATACTTGAGTTGTTATTTGAGTTGTTAATTGTGGATCATTCATAAGCTTTTAAGTATTGAATGATTGAAGTCTTTAAAACATAATATTTTTGTTGTTCTTCAATGTTAATGATTGAAGGAATTTGAGGAGGGCCTCATACCTAGGTGTGTCTTAGGTATAAGTATAGCACGAGTAGTGATTAAGTGATTAGATCGTAAACTGGTTGTTTACTGAGGGTCTATTAATTGATACTATTTAGTGGACTTGTCCCTGGCTTGGTAGCCCCCAAAGTAGGTGTTGTTGTACACTGAACTAGGTTAATAATCCCTTGTGTTTTTACTGGTTTTACTTTTGTTGCATTTCACTTTGTCCTCAGATATTTGTGTTGTGACATCTCCGACATCTCATATCCGATACCAAAATTTCAGTCACATATACAACGATCCTTGTGGATGTTGATGCCACACATAAGTTATGTGAAGAGATAAACATCAATGATGCTGAAGGGAACAAAATGAAGCAAAAAAGTTGAATACGAATGAAGGCCAATCTATTGTGAAAGCTGCCAAAGAATTGGGCATAGATGCAACAAAGATGGACATAAAAAGAAAATTGTGAAGACATGGAAAACTGTTGAAAAGGAGAAACAACCTGTGGAACCAAGGGCAAGATAATGAACCAACAACATGTCAAATAAAGGTCAATAGAGATAGCACATCAAGAACCAGAGGCAGGGGGTCTATCGGGAACCTATAAAAGACTAGGTATGAAGTATACATGGATTGGATTCTCTAAAGATTTGGGAAGATCCAGAAGAGGACCCCATGAATATGAAATGGTTATTTCATGGAATGTTAAGAGGTTAAACAAAACAATTATAGTTAAAGAGATTAGCTATCGTCTCTACCAACTTAAACCTGATATTGCTATTATTGTTAAAACTAGAGTGAAGGCTTTAAATGCTGATAGAATAAGCAATAGATTGGGAAATTGTTGGTCCTGTGTTGATAACTATTCTCACCATGAGAATGGTAGAATCTGGATCCTCTAGAATACTAGTAAAGTAACAATCAAAGTAAATAAGTGCACAGATCAAATGATACAATATGAATGGGGAAACCCTGATGGTAGTTTCAACACATGGATCACAGTTATATATGCTTGTAACAAGCTCGAACAAAGAAGAATTCTCTAGAATAGCATATAAAATCTTCATAACCAGTTGCAATGGCCTTGGTGTCTCTTGGGGGATTTCAATAATATGTTGAAACCTCAGGATAGACTTGGTGGAAATCATGTAACTGAATTTGAATACATTGACATGAGGAGCATGATGGATAGAACAAGGCTCTATGAGATGGATAATAGTGGTGACAGTTATACCCGGTCCAACAAATAGCAGGATGATCCCATATATATTAGGATTGATAAAATCCTATCCAATGTGGATTGATATCAAAAGCATATGGATAATTCCCTTCATACCATAGACTGTGGTGTCTCAGATCATAACATCATTTATCTTAAGGGGTTTGTTCCCATAAAACCTCAAAAGTCTATTTTCAAATACATGAATAGCACTAGCAATATGAAGGGTTTTCACCAGACAGTTGAGGAAAACTGGAAAGGGAAGATGGCAGGAAATCCAATGAAAGTGTTCTTGAACAAGCTTAGAAGACTCCAAGATGTCATGAGAAAAATGAACAAAAATGTGATAGGCATCCAAACTAAAATACTGAAAACTAGAAAGGAATTGAAAGAAGCTAAAAGCAACCTGAATAGAGACAAAATGAACCCTCAACTTATTGGTACAATTAAAGATTACATAGAGAAGCTTGTTAGGATTAATGAAACAAAAGAACAAGATTTAAAGAAAATATCTAAAATAGAATGGCTAAGACTAGGGGATGTCAATAATGCTTTCTTTTATGCCTCCCTCAAGTGCAAATTAAAGCAGACTGCTATTACTCACCTTTGCAGATTAGATTGCACTATCCTCTAGAAGCATGAAGATATTGAAAAATAGATTTTGGCCTTCTATGGCAACCTGATGGGGAAAGCAGATAAAAATATGGTTGGTGTGGAAATTACAACTCTGAGGAATGGAAATCAGGTGACTTTGCACCAAAGGAAGAATCTCATACAACCTATCTCTAAAACAGAAAATTTGAAGGCCCTAAAAGGGTACCCTATCTGTGGAACTTATGATGAAATTATTTCAAGAATTCTCTCTTGCAACTGGGTTGGTGGAAAACCCTAAAAAATGCAAGGCTTATTTTGGTGGTGTTAATGACCAGACTAAAGAGGAAATCCAACAAATTGCAGCTTTTGACCAAGGAAGTCTCCATTCAGATACTTAGGTATTCCTCTTACCTCAAAAAAGCTATCTAATCATCACTACCTTGAACTGATTGAAAAACTGGTTAAAAAAATTATACATTGAAGTACTGCTCTGCCGAGCAATGCAGGAAGAATCCAACTAATTCAGAGTGTTTTGTATGCTATCACAAACTACTTGCTTCAGGTGGATAGACACATCTCAAAGCATTTTGAATTTTCATTCCTAAAATTTTCCACTTTGATCACATTTTTGTTGAAAAATGTCCCCATAATTTCTCTCTTATGTAAACTCAAAATTAACATTTAGCAGAAGCAAACATGAAGAGAATAGAATAACAAAATTTAACCAATTTTTTTTTAATAAAAATAACCTTTCATTGCGAAAGGAAAACCCACATCATTTTGTCCAATAAAATATTTTCACTATAAAAAAAAATTATAAACTCTTTTAATACAAGAGGCTATCTCTCAACTTTCACCAAATATGATGTAAACAACACTCTCTTTCTCTCTAAAGGATAGAACTCTATTTTTCATTATCACGATTAGATTGCTTTTCTTAGATGAGATGATGAAACTTGTCACAATCCTCCTATTTATAGGAAAATCACATGACATAAAAATTTCAATGGATAGTCAATGCTTAGATTTAAAAGGTTATTATAGATCTCATCTTTACATTTCTTAAGTTTGAAGGAGTAGTCTCAAGGTTCAAAGACATTGAAATATTCATCATTCTTTTCTATATGTTGGAATTATTTTTGATGATTGGACTATGATTAATCACAAATTAAAGACAAAATACCAATAAATGAGAGGAATCACAACACTGAAACTTGTGCAATAGTCTTCAACTTTTTTTATTGGCATAATAGATTTATATTTTATAAGATTTTAGATATTACTGTTTATCTTTTAGGGTTATAGAGATTGTTGTCGAAGAGTACGAGAGAATTACTATTTTCATTGTCGTTTAGAATTTCAGAATATGTTAATCGTTTAATGGGACGTGTTTAAATAGCTAAACGGCTGAGGACATGAATTTCTCATTGGACTTAACTGAATGGTTCAATTCATTACGGTCTATTCAGACACAATTGTCCAATTTGATAACTCATTAATAAGTACTTAATAACAATAGACTATAATTTATATTAATAATAATACAATAATTGATTATTGTTAATCCTAAATTGATTAATTAAATAATTAATCCAACATTGTTTCACTTGGATGATAATAATTAATTATTAAAATTATATAAATTTTAATATTAAAATTTTAATTACGGTCAAAACACTTGATCACAAAACAAAAATAAACTTTAACATTACAGAAATGAATTAGATAGGAAAAACAGATCATACAAACCAAAGAAATACATTTTATATTAAAAAGATGAATTTAGAGAACATGTTTCCTACTAGAAAAATATGTTATTAACATTGGGCATAAACATATGAAAATGCTATTGATAAACTCTCACTAACCCAAAATATCATAAGACTTACTCATGTATATAAGTTTGTGGTAAGTGATTTACTAATAAATTTTCACATTAAAGATCATAACATATCCACGTAAGTCTAAAAATAGTAATTACATATAGACATTACCCTATTATAAGAATAATTATATTTAATCAGTGTCTTGTCTAAAATAGACATTATTCATGTATATTTTATCATATTTTGTATTATATTCATTTTAATTTATAAATCATAAAAAAAATAAAATATTATTCATTTATAAATATTATTTTCACAAAATATATTTTATCGTATTCTTTGTATAATATTTATTTAAGAATGCAATCTTGTTTATATCATTCTTTAGATTTAGATAAAATTATAATACACAATTTTATGTATCAAATTATAAACTTATTTTGACAATTATAAATTTTTTTATGGTAATGTATGAACAATTAGACACAAAAAATTATATTTTCCTCTATATTTATATGTATGACTTAATAATTTTTTTTATAAAAAATTGAACCAACCAAACAAATCCAAACCGCATTAGTTTGGTTTGGTTTGGTTCGGATTTATTTTTAAAATCCAACCGAACCGCATGTTTTTCTCTCTTGTGATTCGGGTGATTTTTTGTTTCAAAATCGTCCAAACCGCACCGCGAACACCCTTATTTCAAACCATATTTAACATAAGTATTAAATCACAAATATATTTATCAATTAACAATAAATTATATTAATAATAATATACCGATAGATACAACTATCATCAATATAATATTAAAAAAAATTTAAATAAAATAATTATTTTATTAAGAAAAATTTTCATAACTAATAACAAAATTATATTAACAATAACATATTATCAATATAATATTAAATATAATTATTTTATTAAGCAAAATTTGTACAATTGTATCCATAATAAACAAGATTACAATCGTATAAATTAAGATTGGATAATTATTTATATATAACAGAACTTTCAAAATAATTTTATTTGATATACTCCCAAAAAAAAAATATTTTAAATGGAGTTTATATATCTATAAAATATTAAAATATTATATATATATATATATATATATATATATATATATATATATATATATATATATATATATATATATATATATATATATATATATATATATATATATATATATATATATATATATATATATATATATATATATATATATATATATATATATATATATATATATATATATATATATATATATATATATATATATATATATATATATATATATATATATATATATATATATATATATATATATATATATATATATATATATATATATATATATATATATATATATATATATATATATATATATATATAAGTCACAAGATTTTAAAAATAATTAAATTATACAAACATTGTACGATCTGACATACATCATTGCTCTTAAAACACTAAAATTTGATGACTTTAGAGTATTATTATATCATCTCAAACGGTTCATAAGTCAATAATAAACCATTATAACAAATAAAATATTCTAATATAACAAATTGTAAAGATAATATACTTTTCAATTGTCTTAAAAATTACTCAAAATAATAAGGCAATGTATAATTTAATAATGATTCTAAATTCAAAAATATAAAATATTTAGTGTCTAAATCAATAAAATTGAATCTAACATAAATTCAAAATATAACACTTTATTAAAATAATTCAGAATAGTATTAATATCAAAAGAAATTTTACACCAAATATTTTATACCAAAATATTGAGAATATATTATGTAAAATAGTGTACAATTCTCAATTTAGTTAACCTAGAATATTTACATAAATTTCACAAAGAAAACTTCAATTCAGAAATTAAGAATCTAATATTAAAACAAATCAAATATTCTTGTACCATTATTGAAAAGATATTCTAATTATAAATAAAAACCATAATTTCATTCCATAAATAAAATAAAATATAATAAAAACAAATTGATATCTATAATAACACATAATATCAAGATGTCACTATGAGAGTAATAAATCTCTACAAAATATTAGACACAATTTTGAGAATGTGATATTAAAGTACAATTCTCAAAATAAATTAACAAAATTTGTCTCCAAGTGTCAAAAAATATTCAGAATAATGCATAATTATTATTTGACACACCAAAAATTAAAATATTTGAAATTTATCTCAAGAATGGTTTAAAATATTTATAAATTTGGAATATAAATAAAACCATAATTTTATTTTTTAAAATAAAATAAATATATTAATTTAATGTATCAACATGGAATAAAACCAACTTCCGTTATATCATGCCCAAAAAAAATTGATGAGTATAATAGATTTTTATGTGCGCAATCTAATTAAATCTCATGATGCATACAACAACACATATGTTATTGAAATGGCATAGTAATTTTCCAACGCTCTCAAAAATAATCTCAATTTTATATTATCGAAAATTTATAATACAATAAGATCTTATTCTTGTTCAGATAATAATTGATCTTTACGATTCACAGCCTATTAAATATCTTAGAATTGATGAACCTACATTTAAGAATGCACATATTATTCCATAATTTTAGAAAAAATTATGTTAAAATAAAAGAT
Source organism: Vicia faba (assembly GCA_948472305.1). NCBI lineage: Eukaryota > Viridiplantae > Streptophyta > Magnoliopsida > Fabales > Fabaceae > Vicia > Vicia faba. The sequence goes on along the minus strand of OX451736.1, from coordinate 1,576,464,061 downwards.
ACTAATGAGGATAGAGATGACAAACACATGTATAATTTAATTTTCATTGTAAATTCACACATATTTATGTCACGGTTTGGAAAATTAATAGAGTAACAGCCAAATGAAAAGGCATACCTTTTAATTCGATTTAACACGGTATCTATTATCAATCTATTAAAAGTAAAGTACTATTAACTTACCATAATATCTTAATTAGTAAATTTCAATTTAGTCTTAATCTAAAGGTATATTTGTAACTTTCTGAAATACTTGCACCATATTGATTTGACAATAAATATGGCTGATGTGTCACACAATTGTTTTTTCGGCCACTTTTTACTTTTTTTTTTTTATAATTATTTCTAACTAACAACAATTATGCCATTTTGTTTATATTTACACGTTATAATCACACCTAATTATGTGCTACATACCACTTCCCAAAACCCTCATCCAAACAAAAGGTCATTCAATTTGAAATTTAAATTAAAACACTCATATTATAGCTGCTACGTACACTGGGTTTTGAAATTCTAATTATTCCACTAAACCCTAATCACGTTTTTTGTTGCAAGATTTAAATTGGCAGCACAAGATGAACAACCATCATAAATGTTGAGTTCTTGAAACGGTAAATCTATACAACCAAAGAAATCGTTTTTCCCAAGATGCAACAAATAACTCATTCACCCAACTCTATTAAAACACAAATCAGAAAACCTAATTTCATCTTCTTACCTAATTTCATCTTCTTCCTGCGCCGCTCCATCTCTTTTCATTCTTCTCTCTTTGTTGCTACCAATTTCGTTTCGTTGTAATCTCAACCATCTAATATTCTCATCATAACCTGTTAATTTATTTGTTTCAGACGTTCAAGCGTAAGAATGGTGGTCGCAACCAAGACCTCTGAATCTCAACAACATCAATAACCAACAACACCCGTTATAGATCTATAAAAGAATTTCCTTCAAATGCAATTTTTAACATATGTAAGTGACGAAGGTGAGTGATTGAAACATGTGATTGAAAGTTGAAACTGAAATGTAGTTTGCAATATCATATTTTATGTTGTATTCTTTTCGTTTTCAGGGTTGTCTTACTATTTCTCCTTTTCCAAAAAAAAAAAACTTAACTTGACACCTAAAATGGGATATCTTTATCTTTAGGTTTGAGAGTTGCAGAAGGAGATTTTTGAGCTTGCATGTGACGAACAACACAACCATGATATTGTTTATTTTTTGCTGTTAGGTATGTTTTTTTTTATTCAGATTTTATTTCTCAATTTTTTTAATTTTTTTAATTAAAATATGAGGTTGAGTTTTGGCTTTTTTTATTTGTTTAGTCTTGGTGAATACAAATCTCACACATATATATTTACGATTGATTCTCCAAATAGATAGAAGCTTATTTCTTTTGCTTCCTCTTTCAATTTATTATTAATCTATTTCAATTTCAATTTCTCCCATCACATGTTTGATAAAAGAAGGCAGTATATTCTCATCAATTTTGTTGTTTATTTTGCTTACTATTATATTTATTTGTATCTAATTGAGATTTTTGTATTTATTTTCTTGATTTAATCGGTTCTTCTTTTGGAATATGTATGGATATGGAGGCTGATAATTGATTTCACACTTGAATCAGTAGGGGACCAATCAACAAATTGAATAACGGACACTTGAATCAGTAGGGGACCAATCAACAAATTGAATAACAGATTGTTTCACAGTTTAATTTTTATACATTGATACGTAAAATGAAATTATGCTGATTGCGATTTGATTTTGTCATGTGAAAATAGGTTTAATATAGTCACAATCTGTCTTAACAAGGAATTATCAAACTTTATCTCATGGTCGATTCAAGCATTTGTTTTTGAGGTTGAAGATAGAGAGAAGATTAGTGGTTCGGCTTATGGGGGTCAACAGGACATCTGTTGCACCAATGATCTTCTTAAACTCACTGTGTGCAATGATGGACCGGCCTTCTCCCATGAATTTAAATTGGCCTGAAGTTTATGGCGTGGCTTTTTATCATGCCCAAAAAATAAACAGTTTGTTTTTAGTTTTAATGCTTTATAATATTATTGTTTGCAGAGTTGTCTTAGCATTTTAAGTGCCAATATTCACCATGGTCATGGCTGAGTGACCATTTGCTTCTCTAATTTCACAAACAAAAATATTGCTAAAGAAGAATTGGAGACTACCACAACAGAACCAGAGACCACTATTTTAAATCTACTTAATCGAGTCGATTTTCACATGTGATTCATCATCAAAGCCAAGTGTTAACTTATATTTTCATTCAAGTTATTTGATAGTTAACCTTATAATAGTAAATATATGTTCAATATAGTGCAGATGATTTGATTTCCCGAGCATTTGATTTCCATCTACAGCCCTAATTGAAGATTAGGAAATTAAAACCATTGAATTTTATGCTTCCACAAAGAATATCAATGGCTTTCATTGACAGGTACTGATTATGATTATATACTAATTGTATTTTCTAAAGTAATATGTTTTTAAGGGTTCAAGAGTAGCGGATGTTGCTGAAGTTCACTACCAATTTCAGAAGAACCATAAGCAAGGCAATAATTATCTAAGATGTATAAAATGATTAAACCAACATTGATATGCGATCATTTTCTGGTTCTATAGAAGAATGTTTTTAACCAGATTTGATTCAAATTATGTATATGTATATTATTATTGCTTTCATATTTTGTTTGTCATATCAACATTGGTTTTGACATAATATATTTTTCTACTGCAAATTATGTTGGCCTATGTTTTAATGGAATTTATTTTACACCAAATTCGGAGTTCTTTTGAATGTAGCATTGCCGAATTTCTCTTCTCCTTCTCTTCTCCTAAAGAGAAGATAATAACCTACAAGTTGGTGTTGATGTGTCTTCAAAATTCTAATTTATTTTGAATCGAAATTATAATTCTCATTTGTCATGAAATTTGAATAAATTTTTTATTTTGTATTGATATTTTTTTATTTTTAATTGCTATAATTTTAGAAACAAATATTACAATTTTTAATAAAATATTTACGATTTATTTTTTTAAAGTACGACTAATTAATATATTTTTATACAATATTAAAAACAAATATTACAATTTTTTAATCAAATATTGGAGTACCATTTAATTCGATACTTTACCAATATATCTTTTGAATGGAGACATTATTATCATTTATTTTTATTATACTTATATGGAAATTATTTTGAATGGTGACATAAATATATTTAATTTTTATATATGATTTGATTTCATAAAGTATTATGATCAATAAAATTTGAATTCTCTTTTAATATTATAGGTTTGATACTGTTTCATATTGTAGGAATATTATATACATTAGAATATATAAAGATATGAAAAAAATTAAATCAAAACTTTACAAATATATCTTTTGAATGGAGGTATTAATATTATTTATTTTTATTATATATAGAAAATATTTTGAATGGTCACATTAATACATTTTATTTTTATGCATGATTTGATTTCAAAAATTTATGATCAATAAATTTTGAATGGAATTATAATTTAACCAATAAAATTTTCTACCGACTTCTAAATATATTTGTGTATATTTTTTGAAAGGTTACATTTATATTCTTGAAAAAAATAACGTAGTTTAAAGGATGTATTGTTAACTATAAATATATTGTTAATAAAATTAACAAAAAAAGTATATTATAAATATATAAAAGATAAAGTAAATAAGAACTCTAATGTTTATGACATACCAGATAATTGAAGTTAAAGAATTGAATGTACTATTTTAAATGACAATCAAGTTATATATTTTTTAAATACAAATTAGAAAATAAATTCATCTAAAATAAATTTCATTCATTAAATAAATATAGAAAATAATATACAATAGTTTTATCTATAAATTTTATTTATTTTTTATGTTCTTTTTAAAAATAATTGTAATTTAACGGGAAACTGTTATACATTATAGGTTGTAAAAAAATATGTAAATATGATATAATATAAAAGTTTTAAAACTGAAATTTGACGGGAGATGTCATACATTTTTAATTTGAAAAAATGGATTAATATATAAAATATGTATAATAAATTTTTAAAATTAATTCATTTGGATTCAACTGAAGTTCGTTAACTCACGTAGATGTGAGCACATATAATATAAAAGTATAAATTTGACGGGAGTTGTCATATATTTTAGGTTTGGAAAAATGGATTGATATCTAAAATAGATTTAATAAATTTTTAGAACTAATTCATTTGGATTCAATTGGGTTTGTTAAATCATCTTAATTCACGGGTAGATGAGAACGCATCTATGAAATACTGGCTATAAATTGTTAATTTTAATATTCATCTTTTAAATCTTATATAATTGAAGTTAGTGAATAGTCTATATGATTTATTATAAATACATATTAATACTTAAAAAACAAGTGCATATTATTACTCTATATTTATTAGTCATGCCTGTAAAGAACATAGATAACATCTTTTACATCCCTCGAATGTCTATGTCACATTTTGAGTCATCGTGACCATTTAAGTTGATAAGGAGAAAATTCCCAATTATTGTCTCTAACGCAATGACAATTAATAAATCCCAAGGCCAATCACTTGATACCGTTGGATTGTATTTGCCTACTCCTGTTTTTAGTAATGGATAATTGTTAGTAATGGACAATTGTGTGTAGCCATTTCAAGAGTTACAAATAAAAGTTGTCTTAAAATCTTAATACATGATAATGAGAATGTATCATCTTCTATCACTATAAATGTTGTATACAATGAAATTTTTCAATTGCTTTGTTAATAGGTAAGTACACGACAACACAAATGTTTTTGTTTATAAATTATTTGCATATTTGGTGTCTGATTTTTGCACAAATTATCATGCAGACTAATGAGTTGAAAACATCAATGGAAAGCAGGTTGCTTCATATCTAAAGTTCAAATACGATATTGTTATCATTAATGTTATCGATGGAAAGCAAATTAATTTGATACACTAATTTTTTTTCTAATTGATTGAACTTTGGTTAAATCATTTTAATATTTTAAATTTGAATAATATATACGAATGATACAATTCAAAGTTAGTTCTATATTATATGAAATTCGGACAGGACCGATGTGATACCACGGATTTTTTAATAGTTGTATATCTAAAATCAAAACCATTGAACGAGTCCGCTCTCCTTAAAACAAAATTACAAAAACGCCTAAGGACATATGAAAACAAAACCACTGCTCTTATTTCATCTGAGTTGTGTACAGACCCGCCGCCATCTTACACGTACTCCAATCCTCTGCTTTGCGTGCAGATCCGCGGCGACGCCGCCACGCTCATTGCAATTGTTTGAGTTAAGAAGGTATTCGCAATGTATATCGTAGGTTCTCGATGGTACTATACTAATTCCTTCTGCTTTACACACAGATCCGCAGCCACCTTATATGAACTCCAATCCTTCCGCTTTGCCTGCAGATCCGCGGCGACGCCGCCATGCTCACCGCATTTGTTTGAGTTAAGAAGGTATTCACAATGTATATCGTAAGTTCTCGATGGTACTGTACTAATTCATTCTGCTTTACGCACAGATCCGCAACCATCTTACACGAACTCCAATCCTTGCGCTTTGCGTGCAGATCCGCGGCGACGCCGCCAGGCTCACCGCATTTGTTTGAGTTAAGAAGGTATTCACAATGTATATTGTAAGTTCTCGATGGTACTGTACTAATTCCTTCTGCTTTACGCACAGATCCGCAGCCACCTTATATGACTCTAATTCTTCCTGTTGTTCCAAGAGTTAGGCGTTCTAATATTGTTCATGCATCAATTAGTTCATCTTATGTATGGGATTATTGCCAGGTTTTAACACTATAAAAAAATATGAGACTTCAAGAGGGAAGAGACAACACAAGTTCTAATGAACTAGCGGAATTTTCAAAATGGATTTTAAATGTGGGTGATGGTAAGATTTGTGAACCCAATGATGGTTTAGTTGATATTGAAATTCCTCAAGAGCTATTAATATCAAATTTTGATGATCCTATAAGAGCAATTGTTGAAAACACATATCCCAATTTGTTGGAAAAATATCAAGATGTTGAATTCTTACAAGGAAAGGCTATTCTTGCTTCAACCATTGAAGTTGTGGACAAAATCAATCATTATGTATTAGACTTGATACCAGGTACATGTGTTTTATATTTACTGTATTATTACATTCATAATATATATATATATATATATATATATATATATATATATATATATATATATATATATATATATATATATTTAAGAACATAGTTTTACTAATTTATTTATGTTTTGCTTTTAAACTTTTTTTTAGGAGAAGAGAAAGAGTATTTGAGTTTTGATTCCATTGATAGAACAGATTCAAGTTATACTGAAGCATATGAAGTTCTAACTCCTGAATTTCTCAGTAAATTAAAAACGTCAGGGCTTCCTAATCATATGATCAAATTGAAGGTTGGTACACCTATTATGCTAATGAGAAATTTGGACCAAGCCGATGGGTTGTGCAACGGAACAAGATTAATTGTTACAAGATTTGCAAATCATGTCATTGAGGCAAAAATCATGTCTGGAAAGAACATAGGTAACATTTTTTACATTCCACGAATGTCTATGTCACCTTCTGATTCACCTTGGCCATTCAAGTTGATTAGGCGACAATTTCCGATTATTGTCTCCTATGCAATGACAATTAATAAGTCACAAGGTCAATCTCTTGATAGTGTTGGATTGTATTTGCCTACTCCTGTGTTTAGTCATGGTCAATTATATGTTGCAATTTCAAGAGTTAAGAGCAAAAGTGGGCTAAAAATCCTAATTCATGACAAGGAGAATGTACCGTGTTCTACTACTACTAATGTTGTGTACAAGGAAGTCTTTCAAGCACTTTGATAGTTGGTAAACTTTATATCTTATATTTTACGATTCAAATTAAAAATCTATTTTGAATTAAAATATATAGTATGTACATTTTCCATGTATTTCAAAAAATATATAATTTTTTCTATTTGTTCATGCAGACGTGATTTGTTGATAGGATCGACGCTTGCTACAAATATGGAGTTAAATGCCAACATGATTTACATGAGACATATACTCAACTGAAAATATAGTAACATACTTAATAATTTAATAATCTATAAATGTAATGTGAATCCAGACGAGACCCGTGCGATAGCACGGGTTTGTTACTAGTTAGGTTAAGAAAATTAACATAATTTGCATATGAAACTAAATTTATATGGCGGTGGCAGAAGATAAAGCATATGAAATAAAATTCATTGCCAAAACAAAGCACACATAGAAGCATTCAATTTGATTCGCAAATTGTTAGACGAAATCACACTAATCCACCGTTATCATAATCAAAGCCCTTTAAGATTGTTGCATCAAAATATTTGAATAAACATCTACATGCTTGATCATATAAAATAATAAACAATAATACAATACGACATACATATTACTTTATTTCATAGTAGATTTCCACCACTATAAGAAGTGTGCGGTGATGGCATTCATATATTACTGTTCATATAAAATAATAAATAATAGTTATAAAATGTATCTAATGAAACTCTGATTTCAATTGATAGATTTAAATAAATTGAATTGACATAAATTATAGCATATTATATGAATTAGGGTTTTCTAAATTAAAAGGGAAAGATCATTAAATTAACTAAATAAAATAAAAAGAATACAATAATTTTTCATTTGATTTCTTGATACCATAATGTCTCAATAAGACTACAATATATAATACTTTTAATTGGGTAATAAACTTGTAGACCCAAACACTAGTAAAAGCTCAATTCAACAATATTCAAAATAACAATTAATATAATGATATTATTAATTAAAATATCTAATTTCACCTCTTATCATTGTCGTCGGGTTCACATTGAACTTTGTCCTCAAGATTCTAAAATTAGTCCCGGATCCCATTGCTTAAACTGCCCAAAACTAATTAAAGCTTCACTCTTAAAATGTGATATCTCACCATTGCAAGAAACCGTGCCACACATTATAACTTATAGAGTTCCCTTAGGACCTTGCTCTTCTAGTGCTACGGTTCAAATAATGGACGTGTTGGCATTTCCACCAAGAGCAGGTTTGAGTATTCGTGTTAACTTACTATCACAAAATGGGATATGCCCCTTTTGCTTTGAGCCATCACTTAATTTATTAATCACATCTCCTAGAATCATCAAGCTCTTGTTAATATATTTTCCTTCTTTCAAACGTACCCCATCAACTCCGGTCTTTGCAATCCTTTCAGATCCAGCAAGATATACTAAATTCAAGACTGAAACTCGAATAATGTCATTTGAAGAATCATCAGAAGAATTGGAATCCGTTCCTTTACTTTCAATCACCATTCTAAATATGGTATGCGATCTGATACTTCTAACATTCATATTTGTCTGACCAAAGTGAAGAAGTGAAAAACACAAGAAGGGGGGTTGAATTGTAAAAACTGGAAATCAATTGCAATCAACACGATATTTTTATCCTGGTTCGTTTGATCTCAAACTACTCCAGTCCACCCGTCAAGGTGATTTCGCCTCTCTCCAACGAGGTCTTAATCCACTATATTCAACTGAATATTACAATCTGCTTTAGCAACTGCTAGAGCCTTCTTGAGTCAGACCACAAACCGGTTTCTCAAGGAAATACTTTCTTACAAAGAATTGAAATCTAGGTGTGTGAATGTTTTCTACAAAAACTGTTTATCACAACTGTGATACTACATAACTTAAGCTTATGGAAACTAGATTGCTAAAATAATTGAGTAAGGAATTTTGGAGCTTTTAGCAAACTGAGAGTGAGGAAGATGATGAATAGCTTTTTGGCGTGTAGATTGTTGTAGAGCATTAGCCAATTCAATCTCCATTGACTTGATTATATAGCATTGGAAATAGTGTACGTTGGAGCAATAATTCTGTTTCAATGCCAATAACATTCTTTCCTTATTAAGCAGATCTTGTCTGGAATGATGTCGTTGGTAATAAATCATCTTGAATGCACAGTACCGTTGCCACTTAAGCGTGTTCTGACTTTGGCTCATTCTGACGCTGCTTAGGTGCTGGTGAACTGTTGTTGTCTTTATCAGAGTTCAGAGTGTTGAGCGCAGATCTGTTCATCAAGCTTCAGCATAAGCGCAAGTTGATCTTCTGATTCTGGTATCTGATATAACATCTTCTGATGCTGATGTTGATATCCAATTTTCTGATGCTGATGAGGATGTTCTCATGCTGATACCCATCAGAGTTTCTGTAAAAACAGAATGTAATTTTTAGATAGCATATGTGTCTTACATGAATCATACAATTAATGTATCTTAGTATTTTGTTATCATAAAAACTTAAACTTAGGGTAGTAGATTCAAACTTTGTTCTAACAATCTCCCCCCTTTTTGATGATGACAAAAACTAGATATTTTTAAATTGAAAATTAGCGTGAAAAGTATCAGAGATAACTAAATAATAAGTTGTATCAGAATTAATTAGGAAGTTATCAAAGATAAGGGATAAAGAGATATCAGAGTTTAGATCAGAGATACTCCCTCTGAATTTATTACTTCCCTTTTTAATTCCAAGAGTTCTTCAGGATCAGATCTTTATTGACTTTCTTTGAACATCAGAATATCAGAGCTTCAGATCAGAATATCAGAGCTGCGAGCTTCAGTGTATCAGAGGTGATTGACTTCTTGTACCTGTAGACTTATGTAAAAACAGAAAACATTCAAGTATATCAGAGTGTTAGAATGTTTGAGACTTTTTGTCTCAGTAATCCGTTATTGAAAAATATCATTCTTGTTCTCCCCCTTTTTGTCAGCAATCAAAAAGTGTAAGTGATGTGCTAAAACGATCAGAGCAGAAAAATTTGTTATATTAAATTCAGAGCCAGACAAACAGTACAGATGATATGTAAAGAAAACAATTAAAATGTCATGAATGAAAAACTAAGGTTGGGGTGGAAAGCGTGTGAATAGAGTCTCCAGCATTGTCTTAATCTGATCAGCAGTTTCATTCTGCTTGTGCACCATGCTGACTACTGTATCTATCTTGCTATCTTGCACATCCATCCTTTCCTTCATCTTCTGATCATTTTCATCCATTCTTTGCTGCAGACGAATATTATTCAGCCTCAGCTCTTCCAGAGTCTGCCTGTCCAAGGCAGCTTGAGAAACGTCAGAAGCTGGAAGCTTCTGAGAGCTTTCTGCAACATCTTCAGCTTGAATAGTCTGATCTTCTGCTTGCTGAACTTTTGAAGCTGGACGCTTCTCAGACCATGGCTCATTATCCAGAAGGAGCACTTCGTCCTGTGGCAGCTGACTTTCAACTTCCTTCAGCAGCTTGCTGAAGTTCTGTTGTGCCTGCTCATAATTGATGTCTTGCAGCTTGAGGGCTTCAGCGCGTACCCACATTCTGAAGCGTGTCCAGAGTTGGTCTGAGGCAGCAGGATCAATCATTCCAGGACAAACTTGCTTTAGAGAAGCAACCCACTGCTGCAAGCCTGTTTCAAAATTCACAATGCCAGAGCCAACATCTGGCTGTTTTGGTTTGGGAATGGCTATTTTGTGTTTGAGATCAGCAAGACAGTCAAGGATTGTTAAATCGATGAAGGTCCTGCTGTGGTCTTCTGTAGTTTGTTTGGGAGATGGAGTGGGAGAATCAGAAATAATAATTGGACTGTTTGGAGTATTTGGAGGGGTAGTTTCTGGCGAGGATGGCAGTTGGGCCATGGTTACAGTTGTTCCACATGGCAGCTGGATTGCCAAGGGTTGTGGCTCAGAGGATTGAGGAGAATGAGGTTCAGGTGATGGAGTTTCAGAATGATGAAACTCAGGTTGTGGAGGTGATGGTTGAGGTGATGGTGGATGAATTTCTTGTTGAGGAGAGGGAGGAGGAATTGCTGGTTGTGGAGAGGGAGGTGGAATTTCTGGTTGTTCAGGAATTTGTGGTTCTTCTGGTATGGGTGAAAGAGTGTGTTCTGGTTGAGGAGAGTGGGCATTTTCTGATTGAGTGTTTGGATCATCTGAGAGGTGATCAGAAACACGTTGATCAATTTCAGACAGAACTTTGTCAAGTTCTGATGCTGTTGATGTTGTGGGTTTTGGAGTTTGGGATTTGGTGCGGGGTCTCCTGAGAGTCAGTGACTCAGAAGGGTCATCTTCTGGTTCGGTTTCATCAATAGTTGGTATGGGGATTGGAAGTTCATGTGAAGCTGGGGTTGGGATAGATGTTGGAATAGCAGAAGAATTTAAAACAGAAGCAGCAGATAGATTACCTCTTTTCTTAGGGGTCTGCTGGGATGGTCCTTCTGAAGTGGCCTTTCTTTTCTTCGTCTTCTTCATAGTAACTTCTGGTTGTTGTTGGTGCAGATCTTTAATATTCAGTTTGGGATCTGTACCATCAGCCTTGCAAGCGTCCAAGTATCTGAGAACCACAACTGGTTTTGATTCAATCTCAGAGAATAGTGGAAAGTCGTTCAATGGGACTCTTCTGCTGGTGATGTCAGCAAGAGGAGTAACGCTGGGCTCCTTTCTGATATTCTCTATCAGTTTCATTTTCTTCAGATTCTTGGCGTTCAGAGGCTTGCCAACAGTAGGTTCAATAGAACTTAATTCCTGAGCTTCTGTGAGGTGTTCTATCAGCCTATTCTCAGTCAGAATATCTGATATTAACCTGCCAAAGGGTATCCAATCCCTCTTTGTCCTTTCTTCTTCCCTTGTCTCCATGACGCTGGTCCTGAGGTGATTAAACAGAAGATGAGCCAAGTTGATTTTTACCTTCTGATTAATAAAATAGATCAGAAACTACTGATCTATATTTATATAATCAGGAGAGCTTGTTGGCTTCCTGTGATTAAAGCACCCCAGAATGATCTTCGCCCATATTCTGTCCTGATCCTTTAAGTCTCTGATTTTGCTGCTGGGAACCCCATGGGTGAAAATCTGCCTTGCAATGACAGCAACATCAGAGCATCTTTCAGCCATGTCGATACAGCGGATACCACCACCACTGTATCCAATTAGTCTTGCTATGTGATCCTCAGTGATCACAATCTTCTTTCCCATTATGTAGGAGGTAACTTGATGTGTTGATGAGTACGCATGAATCCAGAACTCCTTGACCAAGACTGGGAACGTTGGTCCAACCAACCTATCAAAATATCTCTCCCATCCCTGTGTCCTAACTTCTTCTGTCAAATCGAATCCATTTTCTTTCAGACTGGAGAAGTCAACAATCAGTTCAGACAGCACTTCCAAATTCTTCACTGGTGTAAGGAGTGTTCTGAAGGGAACTTTGTATTGTTCAGAAGAAGCCTCCTTCTGAGAACCTGCAGAAACATTGCTGGAGGTTGCCATGTTCACACTTAGGGTTTTTCTGAGAAAACTAAAAAAAATGGGTTTCTTTTGAGAGAGATGAACACACAAGGAAAATGCAGAAAATATTTGTAAGATTGTAAGAAACGGTAAAAGATTAATGTGAGATGTTAATGTGCTTAAATAGATTTCAAAATAATTTTTGAAAGTGTAAACGGTTTCAAGAAAGAGAAATAATTCATGATTACGTTTTAAAACATGATTCCTTTCATTTAATACTTGCTGATTTTGGGGGATTTGAGAAAGATACTTGAAACGGTTACCAGACATGTGTCTATATGCACCCAATCAGCGTTTTTCCTTCTCAGAAGCGTGCACGCGTTCTGCTTCAGAGATTTGCTGATGATTGGATGACACTTGTTTGATTTAGTGAGCAGCACGTCTATCCTTGAGCTGAAACGCTCAGATCTTTAAGAATAGAATCTGATACAATATGCATGTCTATCTTTCTGAAAAGAGATTGATCAGAAGTTCACAGTAAAACAAATACATTCTGAAGGTTAATATATAAACTTAAAACATTTTCACTCTGGGCAGAGTTTCATGCTGAGATGTTTCAGAATGAAATTGAACCTATCTTCAGAAAGGGGTTTAGTGAAGATATCAGCCCATTGATGGTCTGTATCAATAAACTTTAAGTTCAAAATTCCTTTCTGAATATAGTCTCTAATGAAATGATGTTTTATTTCTATATGCTTAGCCCTAGAATGTAAAATAGGATTCTTACTTAAGCAAATAGCAGAAGTATTGTCACAGAGTATAGGGATGTTACTCTCAAAGATCTGGAAGTCTTCAAGCTGACTTTTCATCCAGAGCATTTGTGTGCTACATCCTACTGCTGCTATGTACTCAGCTTCTGCTGTTGATAGCGCAATTGTGGATTGCCTTTTGCTGGACCAAGAGATCAGATTTTCTCCCAGAAACTGGCAGCTTCCAGAAGTACTTTTACGCTCTACTCTGTCTCCAGCAAAGTCAGCATCGCAGTAGCCTACTAAGCTGTAATCACTAGATTTTCTATAAAATAAACCCAAATTAGTAGTACCTTTCAGATACTTGAAAATTCCCTTAACAGCTGTTAAGTGAGATTCTCTAGGATCTGATTGGAATCTAGCACAAATGCATACGATGAATAAGATATCAGGCCTTGAAGCTGTCAGATAAAGGAGAGAACCAATCATACCTCTGTAGACCTTCTGTTCTACCTTTTTGCTTACCTCTTCTCTTTCCAGAATGCACGTGGGATGCATTGGAATCTTTGATGGCTTACATTCTGAGAGGTCAAATTTCTTCAGAAGATCTCTGACATATTTGCTCTGATGAATGTAAGTTCCCTCTGGAGTTTGATTGATCTGAATTCCTAGAAAGAATTTCAGTTTCCCCATGAGGCTCATCTCAAATTCTGCCTGCATACACTTAGCAAATTTTCTTCCAAGAGAAGGATTAGTAGATCCAAAAATAATATCATCAATATAAATTTGACAGACTAAGATGTCATTCTTAACTGACTTACAGAATAAGGTAGTGTCCACCTTCCCTCTGGTGAATTCATTTTCTAACAGAAAGTTACTTAGTCTTTCATATCAAGCTCTGGGAGCTTGTTTCAGACCATATAGTGACTTCTTTAGTTTGAAAACATGTTCTGGATGTTTTGTATTTTCAAAACCAGGGGGTTGGTGCACATAAACCTCTTCTTCTATATACCCATTTAAGAATGCACTCTTGACATCCATCTGATACAGAGTGATGCCTCTATTAACAGCAAATGAAATTAAAAGTCTGATAGATTCTAACCTGGCGACTGGAGCAAAGGTTTCTGTATAGTCTATCCCCTCTTGCTGACTGTAACCTTGTGCTACCAGTCGTGCTTTGTTTCTGATGACTTCACCTTGTTCATTTAGCTTGTTTCTGAACACCCATCTTGTTCCAATGACGTTGAATCCTTTTGGTCTGGGAACAAGATCCCATACGTCATTTCTGGTGAATTGATTCAGCTCTTCTTGCATTGCTAGAATCCAGTCGTTGTCCAGAAGTGCTTCATCAATAGAAGAAGGTTCAATCAGAGACACAAGTCCCATGAGGGATTCTTCAGAGTTTCTGAAGCTTGCTCTTGTTCTGATTGGATCTTCCTTTCTTCCTAGGATAGTTTCTTCTGGGTGATCCAAGCTGCTTCTGGGTAGTCTCTTCTGAGGTTGATCAGCAGCTGTTATAGGATTGCTAGCAGTGCTCCTTTCAGATGTTGAAGGAGTGTCTTTGTTGAGAGCTTCTGATGACTTGTCTTCAGAACCTGTAAATTCAATTTCCATACCTGCAAAAACTTCATTCTGCTTTGACTTTTCAGAGTCAAGCTTATCATCAAAACGAACACTGATTGATTCTTCCACAATCTGTGTTTCTGTATTGTATACTCTGTACCCTCTTGAGCGTTCAGAGTATCCTAACATAATACACTTCTGTGCTTTAGAGTCAAACTTGTTCAAATAATTCTTTGTATTTAACATAAAACAAGTACATCCAAATGGATGAAAATATGAAATGTTGGGCTTTCTGTTCTTCCACAATTCATATGGAGTCTTTTCCAGAATAGGTCTAATTGAGATTCTATTCTGAATGTAGCACGCTGTGTTTATTGCCTCTGCCCAGAAGATCTTAGCAACGTTTGTCTCATTGATCATGATTCTGGCCATTTCTTGCAATGTTTTGTTCTTTTGTTCTACAACTCCATTTTGTTGGGGAGTTCTAGGACAAGAGAAATCATGCAGAATGCCTCTGTCATTAAAGAATGACTCAAAATCTTTGTTTTCAAACTCTCCACCATGATCACTTCTGACTTTAACGATTCTAAGATCCTTTTCATTCTGAACTTGGTTACAGAAGGTAACAAACACAGAGTGTGACTCGTCCTTGTGTCTTAAGAACTTTACCCATGTCCATCTGCTATAGTCATCTACGATTACTAATCCATACTTCTTGCCACTGACTGAAGCAGTTTTAACTGGTCCAAATAAGTCAATGTGCAGAAGTTCTAATGGCTTAGAGGTAGAAACAACATTTTTAGCTTTGAAAGAAGGTTTTGCAAACTTGCCTTTCTGACATGCTTCACACAGAGCATCTGAATTGAACTTCAAATTAGGAAGTCCTCTGACCAGATTGAGTTTGTTAATCTGAGATATTCTTCTCATACTAACATGCCCCAATCTTCTGCGCCAGATCCACTGCTCGTTGTTAACAGACAGAAGACACTTTACATTCTGACTTTTCAGTTCAGAAAGTTTGATTTTATAGATGTTGTTTTTCCTCTTTCCATTAAACAGGATAGTCCCATCTTTCTGACTAACAGCTTTACATGATTTTTGATTAAAGATTATATCATAACCGTTATCACTTAATTGACTTATGGATAACAGATTATGCATTAATCCATCTACTAGCAGAACATTATTTATAGAGGGAAGATTTCCATTACCTACAGTTCCAGAGCCAATGATCTTTCCCCTCTGATTGCCTCCAAAGCCAACGTGGCCTCCAGGCTTAAGTTCCAGGCTTTGGAACATATGCCTTCTTCCCGTCATATGTCGCGAGCAGCCAGAGTCCAGGTACCATGACTGGTGTTTCTGATTTGCTGCTAAGGATATCTGTAACATGTATTATTTTATCCTTAGGTACCCAGATTTTCTTGGGTCCTGATTTGTTAGATTTACCAAAACTCTGGTTGAATTTTGGTTTCACATAATACTTACTGCTAGTGTATTTAATATCATGTGTGTGACCATACACAAAATATGAGTTCAGAGGAGTGTGTTTAATGGTTAAATCCATGGCATTCTTTGGTGTAGGAACCTTACCTTGGTATCCTATTCCCTTCCTGCCGTTTCTACTAACTCCATAGATCATTGAAGCCATTTTGCTTCTATCTATGCTTTTAGCAAGGAACTTCTGGAAACTGTGATCATACTCCTTGATGATCTCATCAGCGCTGCTGGGAGTTTCAGAAATTGGTTCCTTCTGAGAGTTTTGTAAAGTATTTTCTAATTTTGAAATTTTATTTCTCAGCTCAGAATTTTCCAATTTAAGACTCTCGGTCTTATCAGAGTCAGATTCAAGATTCCTTTTCAGGTTTCTGAATTTAACTCTAATCTACTGGTACCTTTCCAGAATTTCATTAAGGCTTTCAGCAAGTTCAGCCTTAGTAAAATTAATTGCAAAGTCAGGAAATACCTCTTCAGTATCTGATTCTGAGTCTGATTCAGAAGCTTCACTATCTTCTGAAATGTTGGCCATGAGAGCTATGTTTGCTCTCTCATCATCTGATTCTGAGTCAGCTTCAGACGAGTCAGAGTCATCCCATGTAGCCATGAGACTTTTCTTCTTTTCTCTTCCAAACTTCTTTTTGGGTTTTTCCCTCTGAAGCTTTGGGCAGTCACTCTTGTAGTGTCCTTGCTCATTACACTCATAGCAGATGATGTCCTTGGTGTTTGGCTTTCTGCTTCCTGAGGAGCCTTCAGATCTTTTGTATCCAGAGGAAGAATCTGTCCTTCTGTATCTGGAAGAAGACTCGTTCTGATCAGATCTTCTGGGATTCCTGAACTTCCTTTGCCTCTGCTTCCACAGTTGGTTCACTCTTCTGGAGAGAAGAGAAAGTTCGTCTTCTTCTGATGAGGATCCATCAGATGTTTCTTCAACTGCCTGCAAAACTTTAGACTCAGATTTTTTGTTAGATTTTAATACTAAAGGCTTACCTTGCTTCTGAGGTTCATCAGCTTCTAGCTCTATCTCATGACTTCTGAGGGAGCTGATAAGTTCCTCCAGAGAAATTTTGTTGAGATCTTTTGCTAGCTTCAGAGTTGTAACCATTGGCCTCCACTGCTTTGGTAAGCTTCTGATGATCTTCTTGACGTGATCAGCAGTAGAGTATCCTTTATCTAGAACCTTGAGACCAGCCACCAGAATTTGGAATCTTGAGAACATTGTTTCAATGGATTCACTTTCTTCCATTTTGAATGCCTCATACTTCTGAATGAGCGCGAGAGCTTTAGTTTCTTTGACCTGAACGTTGCCCTCATGCGTCATTCTGAGTGAGTCAAACATGTTCTTTGCTGTGTCTCTGTTAGAGATCTTTTCATATTCAGCATAAGAGATGGCGCTGAGAAGGATGGTTCTGGCCTTGTGGTGATTTTTGAAGTCACGCTTTTGTTGGTCAGACATTGCTTTCCTATCAATCTTCTGACCGCTTGCATTCACAGGGTGCGTGTATCCATCTGTCACCATGTCCCACAGATCAGCATCATGTGCCAGAAAGAAGCTTTCAATTCTGTCTTTCCAGTAATCAAAATTTTCTCCATCAAAGACTGGAGGTTTGCCGCTGAATCTGTCTCTGTCTTCATTGTTGTCATTGCTGGTGTGTTGATAAGTTCCTGCCATTGTGTTTTTCTGACGCTGGATCTTGTACTGACACGGTTAAGTGTTTTAGCTCAGAACCAGGCGCTCTGATGCCAATTGAAGAAGTGAAAAACACAAGAAGGGGGGTTGAATTGTAAAAACTGGAAATCAATTGCAATCAACACGATATTTTTATCCTGGTTCGTTTGATCTCAAACTACTCCAGTCCACCCGTCAAGGTGATTTCGCCTCTCTCCAACGAGGTCTTAATCCACTATATTCAACTGAATATTACAATCTGCTTTAGCAACTGCTAGAGCCTTCTTGAGTCAGACCACAAACCGGTTTCTCAAGGAAATACTTTCTTACAAAGAATTGAAATCTAGGTGTGTGAATGTTTTCTACAAAAACTGTTTATCACAACTGTGATACTACGCAACTTAAGCTTATGGAAACTAGATTGCTAAAATAATTGAGTAAGGAATTTTGGAGCTTTTAGCAAACTGAGAGTGAGGAAGATGATGAATAGCTTTTTGGCGTGTAGATTGTTGTAGAGCATTAGCCAGTTCAATCTTCATTGACTTGATTATATAGCATTGGAAATAGTGTACGTTGGAGCAATAATTCTGTTTCAATGCCAATAACATTCTTTCCTTATTAAGCAGATCTTGTCTGGAATGATGTCGTTGGTAATAAATCATCTTGAATGCACAGTATCGTTGCCACTTAAGCGTGTTCTGGCTTTGGCTCATTCTGACGCTGCTTAGGTGCTGATGAACTGTTGTTGTCTTTATCAGAGTTCAGAGTGTTGAGCGCAGATCTGTTCATCAAGCTTCAGCATAAGCGCAAGTTGATCTTCTGATTCTGGTATCTGATATAACATCTTCAGATGCTGATGTTGATATCCAATTTTCTGATGCTGATGAGGATGTTCTCATGCTGATACCCATCAGAGTTTCTGTAAAAACATAATGTAATTTTTAGATAGCATATGTGTCTTACATGAATCATACAATTAATGTATCTTAGTATTTTGTTATCATCAAAACTTAAACTTAGGGTAGTAGATTCAAACTTTGTTCTAACACAAAGTGCCTATTCTCTTCCCCTGCTTTAATGAGATTCAACACTTGTTCAACATTATTGACAATTTCCTCTTTGAGTCCTGCAACGAATATTCCCCGCTCCAAACTCTTATGAATTTGCAATTTATGGTTTTCAACAACGAGAAGGTCATTAATCTCTTCATTATAAATCTCCATGTATGAAACACGAATCAAAAACTCCCCTTTAGATATCGTCTCGATTATTGTAAATACGCCCTTCACTGCCTGAGGAATCACTCCCAAACTTGATCGGAGAAATAGCAAGTGTACTATTTTCACCGATGTAGTTATAAAGGGTTTTACCCCAAGTATCGATCACGAGGATTGCGTAGGAAAATACAAGTTATTACACGAAGTCAATTAAACAAAAGAGCATAAGGGTGTTGTTTCAAATGATTAACGAAATAGATTAAAATAATAGGAATTAACTGAAATTAAAACTGAGCTTTTGATAATATGAAGATAATGCTAAGGTGGGGTGTGTGATTCATTCTCTAATTCCTCTGGATCAAGATCTCTTTAACAAGTTTATAGAATTCAATTATTTATTCTCAAGGATGCTTTTCCTAAGTCCTTAGTGAAAACCTTTTGGTTTAAAATCCGATTACCTAAGTCCTTAGAGAAATAGAAGAAAACCAAATCATTCAATTATCAAGAATTTCTAAATAACCTTACTATATCCCTAATCCTAGGTGATAATTATAAGGTTCAATTGAATACAACCTTAACAATCGTAGTCCTACGAACTGTTAACCACATAACAATCCTTATTGATCAGATAAAGAAAGCATTAAAAACATTATACAATCGAATTGAATACTACAAACATTAAATCAATGAAATACCTAATCCAGAGTTATTACAGATCGAATCAGGGACACCCCCCTAGCATTGGGGGTTTAGCCTCTCATAATATTCAAGAAACACAAGTGTAAAAGTTTAGACATTACAAATAATTGGGAGAACTCGGATCTTCAATGGTGTCCACCGTTGAATCTCTTCGTCTTCCAAAACCTCGTTTCCGTCCTCTTTTCTTCTCTGCAATTCTATCTTATGATCTCCAAAAATCCCTTCTCTCTTGTTCTAAAGTTTTTTTTATATCCTCCTTCCATTCAGGTTGAAATCCTATGCCAAAAATACCCTTAATGATTCCCTTTGAGTGAGAAAACCTGGAAACAAATATTCAGCACGCGCTCATCAACACGGGCCGTGTTGCTGCACACGGGTGCCCGTGTTGATCTTCTGTTCTGGCAAAAAATAACACATTTCTAGGCACTTTCTCACACGGGCCGTGTCTGTGAACACGGGTGCTCGTGTGAACTCTCTGTTTCAGGTTCAAACTTGCTTTTCCAGCCACATTTTAACACGGGCCGTGTTGCTCCACACGGGTGCCCGTGTTGACCTCTGAACTCAGCTTTTCCCGGCTTCTTTTATCCACTCGTGCGCGCCACAAGTTCCTATCTTTCCATTGCATCACCTGGACAACAACACTACCAACCAGCGCATAAAAAGACACTTTTTGTAACACTCATAAAGTAAAAATATGCGACAACTTCACACAAACGAAAATAAGAAAACTTACTTTAAAACACATGCAAATGCCACTTAGTGTTACCAAGACTATGAGTTCTTGTCGGAAAAAGGTGCGAAACTTACTAGAAATGGTGACCGATCACAACCCCACACTTATCTCATTGCTTGTCCTCAAGTGATGTATCGAGACGAAACAAAGGTCACCGACGAGATTCTTTTTCTTCACAACACAATCAGGTTATTCGCAAAACACCTTCACTTATCAATCGAGTCTATGGCATCCTTCGTCAATCTATCGACCACATTATCACTTCCGAGCACTTGTTCACCTGCAAGCTTTTTCACAGTCTCACAAAATCTCTCCGGGTTAAAGTGTTTACACTCACAGTACCAAGGCATGCACATTACTTTTAACTTTGAAAACATTCTCGAATCACTACACACAAAGATTACACACACATTCAAGAGGTCTTTGGGTTGAAACATGGCTTGGGTTCGGTGGGGTAAACAAGAAATTGGATAACAAAGGGTTTTGGTGCTCGGCATTCATGTTGGTTTCACATATCTACTCTTAGTGGTTTGAATCGTAAGAATGGGGTTAAGACCTTCGACATCTTGTTTTTAGCTTTTTAGAGTCATTCATATGGTCTTTCGGACAAGTGGGCAAGTGTTGCGGAATTTTTCTTCGTTTTGTTTTTCAAACTTTCTCTTTGGATTTTCACAAAAAAAAAAAAAAAAATTCTTGCCCCTTTCTCAATGGTTCACAACCCCACACTTAGATTCTTTCGTGTATTTCAAGAGAATAACATTAATGCCGAGCGATAATATGAATAGTGAATATGTGGGTGGTAACAAAAATAACAACAATGAACAAAACAAAAATTACGGCTCAAAGGGGGTTGACTATGGACATAATGCATACAGGATGGCTAGAAAGGCTCGGGGCTACAGAAAGAAAATTGCCTCAGTGTGTGCTTTCGTACTGTGCTTGTGTTATGAGAACATACGCAAAATCAAAGTGAATAGTGCCATACCTGACTGAACTCTCATGTGGACTTATGAATTTGGCTCTGAAATCTCACCGGGTAGGTTAAGCTTACATGCTCCGAGGTGCTCTTGGTGTCACGCGGTTTCCTTTCATCTGAAATATACCATACTACTCTCTTGGTTCCGTGTTGATGCTTTGCGTCCTACCTTCTCCTCTTGATTGTGCCAACTTCCGTGGTGCCTGCGAAGATCAAGTATGGGGTGTGTTGTTCAACCACTAGCTATTTGTTTGCTCCCCTCCGATTTCTATCAATCACCTGGTAACACCATGACAGCACTGAACCATACAAACTTGAACAAAACCACTTTAAAAAAACAAAAGTAGTACAAACAAACCAAACAAACTAAACTATGAATTCAAAAACACAAAGCAATAAAATAGAACCTCCCCCACACCTGAACCAAACATTGGCCTCAATGTTTTAATTCACATGTGACGGAGATTACCTGGCTTATTGATACTGCGGTGGAGGAGGATCCTGTGGAAAGTGCAACATAAGACGTCGCATCATATCCTGGACATCGTCCACCACAGTTCCTTGTCGAAACAGCTCAACACTTTGTCTGGACTGCTCGGTACGGAGGGCAGTAATCTCTGTTTGTACCCACCCCCATTGATCTTGAGTCATGGAGGACGACCCAGCATTTTGTTGGCCGAACTGCTGAGGAGGTGGGACAGGGTGGTCCGGATCTGGAGTGTCATCCTCTATTTCGTCACCTGAAAAATTATGAGCATGTGGAGGGCTTTGCCCTATAGATGTACATGTAGCTACATATAACCAGTTAGCAGGATTTGCAATAGAAATACAATTGGGTGCGGGTAGTGCCATAATATGTTGCTCATGACAAATCAGGGAGTAGTACCCCGGCTGAACCACAATCATCCTTTGATTAACAAGAGTTGTCATGTCAATCTTTTTACCCGGTATCGAGGGTTCCTCTATCAAAAGCTGACTATAGTTCAAGTGATCAGCCAGTTGAGTGATCATCCCACCCACCGATATCTCCCCAGTGGAAGCATGCCCAACTTGTTTCAGGTGGTTAACAAGAGTGAATATAGCGGCTTTTGCTGCTAACCACCTGAAACAAGTTGGGCATGCTTCCACTGGGGAGATATCGGTGGGTGGGATGATCACTCAACTGGCTGATCACTTGAACTATAGTCAGCTTTTGATAGAGGAACCCTCGATACCGGGTAAAAAGATTGACATGACAACTCTTGTTAATCAAAGGATGATTGTGGTTCAGCCGGGGTACTACTCCCTGATTTGTCATGAGCAACATATTATGTCACTACCCGCACCCAATTGTATTTCTATTGCAAATCCTGCTAACTGGTTATATGTAGCTACATGTACATCTATAGGGCAAAGCCCTCCACATGCTCATAATTTTTCAGGTGACGAAATGGAGGATGACACTCCAGATCCGGACCACCTTGTCCCACCTCCTCAGCAGTTCGGCCAACAAAATGCTGGGTCGTCCTCCATGACTCCAGATCAATGGGGGTGGGTACAAACAGAGATTACTGCTCTCCGTACCGAGCAGTCCAGACAAAGTGTTGAGCTGTTTCGACAAGGAACTGTGGTGGACGATGTCCAGGATATGATGCGACGTCTTATGTTGCACTTTCCACAGGATCCTCCTCCTCCACCGCAGTATCAGTAAGCCAGGTAATCTCCATCACATGTGAATTAAAACATTGAGGCCAATGTTTGGTTCAGGTGTGGGGGAGGTTCTATTTTATTGCTTTGCTTTGTGTTTTTGAATTCATAGTTTAGTTTGTTTGGTTTGTTTGTACTACTTTTGTTTTTTTAAAGTGGTTTTGTTCAAGTTTGTATGGTGCAGTGCTGTCATGGTGTTACCAGGTGATTGATAGAAATCGGAGGGGAGCAAACAAATAGCTAGTGGTTGAACAACACACCCCATACTTGATCTTCGCAGGCACCACGGAAGTTGGCACAATCAAGAGGAGAAGGTAGGACGCAAAGCATCAACACGGAACCAAGAGAGTAGTATGATATATTTCAGATGAAAGGAAACCGCATGACACCAAGAGCACCTCGGAGCATGTAAGCTTAACCTACCCGGTGAGATTTCAGAGCCAAATTCATAAGTCCACATCAGTCAGGTATGGCACTATTCACTTTGATTTTGCGTATGTTCTCATAACACAAGCACAGTACGAAAGCACACACTGAGGCAATTTTCTTTCTGTAGCCCCGAGCCTTTCTAGCCATCCTGTATGCATTATGTCCATAGTCAACCCCCTTTGAGCCGTAATTTTTGTTTTGTTCATTGTTGTTATTTTTGTTACCACCCACATATTCACTATTCATATTATCGCTCGGCATTAATGTTATTCTCTTGAAATACACTAAAGAATCTAAGTGTGGGGTTGTGAACCATTGAGAAAGGGGCAAGAAAAAAAAATTGTGAAAATCCAAAGAGAAAGTTTGAAAAACAAAACGAAGAAAAATTCCGCAACACTTGCCCACTTGTCCGAAAGACCATATGAATGACTCTAAAAAGCTAAAAACAAGATGTTGAAGGTCTTAACCCCATTCTTACGATTCAAACCACTAAGAGTAGATATGTGAAACCAACATGAATGCCGAGCACCAAAACCCTTTGTTATCCAATTTCTTGTTTACCCCACCGAACCCAAGCCATGTTTCAACCCAAAGACCTCTTGAATGTGTGTGTAATCTTTGTGTGTAGTGATTCGAGAATGTTTTCAAAGTTAAAAGTAATGTGCATGCCTTGGTACTGTGAGTGTAAACACTTTAACCCGGAGAGATTTTGTGAGACTGTGAAAAAGCTTGCAGGTGAACAAGTGCTCGGAAGTGATAATGTGGTCGATATATTGACGAAGGATGTCATAGACTCGATTTATAAGTGAAGGTGTTTTGCGAATAACCTGATTGTGTTGTGAAGAAAAAGAATCTCGTCGGTGACCTTTGTTTCGTCTCGATACATCACTTGAGGACAAGCAATGAGATAAGTGTGGGGTTGTGATCGGTCACCATTTCTAGTAAGTTTCGCACCTTTTTCCGACAAGAACTCATAGTCTTGGTAACACTAAGTGGCATTTGCATGTGTTTTAAAGTAAGTTTTCTTATTTTCGTTTGTGTGAAGTTGTCGCATATTTTTACTTTATGAGTGTTACAAAAAGTGTCTTTTTATGCGCTGGTTGGTAGTGTTGTTGTCCAGGTGATGCAATGGAAAGATAGGAACTTGTGGCGCGCACAAGTGGATAAAAGAAGCCGGGAAAAGCTGAGTTCAGAGGTCAACACGGGCACCCGTGTGGAGCAACACGGCCCGTGTTGAAATGTGGCTGGAAAAGCAAGTTTGAACCTGAAACAGAGAGTTCACACGAGCACCCGTGTTCACAGACACGGCCCGTGTGAGAAAGTGCCTAGAAATGTGTTATTTTTTGCCAGAACAGAAGATCAACACGGGCACCCGTGTGCAGCAACACGGCCCGTGTTGATGAGCGCGTGCTGAATATTTGTTTCCAGGTTTTCTCACTCAAAGGGAATCATTAAGGGTATTTTTGGCATAGGATTTCAACCTGAATGGAAGGAGGATATAAAAAAAACTTTAGAACAAGAGAGAAGGGACTTTTGGAGATCATAAGATAGAATTGCAGAGAAGAAAAGAGGACGGAAACGAGGTTTTGGAAGACGAAGAGATTCAACGGTGGACACCATTGAAGATCCGAGTTCTCCCAATTATTTGTAATGTCTAAACTTTTACACTTGTGTTTCTTGAATATTATGAGAGGCTAAACCCCCAATGCTAGGGGGTGTCCCTGATTCGATCTGTAATAACTCTGGATTAGGTATTTCATTGATTTAATGTTTATAGTATTCAATTCGATTGTATAATGTTTTTAATGCTTTTTTTATCTGATCAATAAGGATTGTTATGTGGTTAACAGTTCGTAGGACTACGATTGTTAAGGTTGTATTCAATTGAACCTTATAATTATCACCTAGGATTAGGGATATAGTAAGGTTATTTAGAAATTCTTGATAATTGAATGATTTGGTTTTCTTCTATTTCTCTAAGGACTTAGGTAATCGGATTTTAAACCAGAAGGTTTTCACTAAGGACTTAGGAAAAGCATCCTTGAGAATAAATAATTGAATTCTATAAACTTGTTAAAGAGATCTTGATCCAGAGGAATTAGAGAATGAATCACACACCCCACCTTAGCATTATCTTCATATTATCAAAAGCTCAGTTTTAATTTCAGTTAATTCCTAGTATTTTAATCTATTTCGTTAATCATTTGAAACAACACCCTTATGCTCTTTTGTTTAATTGACTTCGTGTAATAACTTGTATTTTCCTACGCAATCCTCGTGATCGATACTTGGGGTAAAACCCTTTATAACTACATCGGTGAAAATAGTACACAACCATTCATAGTGAAAGTCTTGCCACTACTTGTCTTCCCATAAGCAAAAGCAGTCCCGTTGAAGCCATTGAGTGCAGCGAGAATGATATCCTTAGTGAGAAGCTCTCAAGGAGATAGCTGGTTATCATCAAAACTCCTACTCCTGCTAGTCGACATACGTCCGACTACATTCTTTCTCACTAGTGGCCTCTGAAAATTAGACACATAACTATTATGTGATTCTCTAAAGTTTCCATCTCTATAAGTGGCATCCAAATACTGTTTATCACTGTTGTGGTTCATAAATCGCCTAGCCTCCCTAGTGTCACTAATGTCATCAATAGAATTTCTTTCATGCAATCTTTCATAAGGTCTTCTAGTTTGAATATGAGGATAATGATGGTAATGGCTCAGTTTCAACATTACTATGATATGATGACTTGGAAGAATCTTTGGAAGCTTGAATTGGAGTGATTATGTCTGACAAACCCAAACCACCATTTCAGTTACTACCTTTATAGACACCATAAGCAGTGGGTTCTATTGTGGAAGAACTTGTCAAATCATTGGATGCAGAGTAGCAGCTGGGAAAGATGGATCACGAGACGATGGAGGGTCAACTTCTAAATCCAAACTTGATGACTGGAGAGACGGTAAATTATGCTTATTAGATATTTTCAAGCCTCTAAGCATGCTTTCAATAGCAGTGACCTTCTGTTTGCTTGCGTGCACACTTTCCAAATTACAGTCTGTATCCTTACCAAGTGACTTTTCCTGTGAAAGAAGTACACCAGAGGAGACAAATGTCCCTGATGATAAACTTGAATTTCTATCCATTGCAACAATTACAGATGTTCCATAACCAGGTGGATTAGACGAATCATAGGCTTGATTGGGTAAAGACAGTGTACCTCTATCACGAATGGAAGGTGAAGCATGTCGCTTGTGGATTCCTCCATCCTCTTCATTTATTAATTGTTGAATAATAGGGTCAAAGGATGTAAATAGGCGACGACAACGCTCTGGCCAATTTTTTGCAAACATTCTGTAGCACATCCTTGTAGGAGATCATACCTCACTCTAGGGGTGTTCAAAACCAAATCGGCCCAATAGAAAACCGTAAAACCGAACCGAACCAAACTGAAACCGCAAAAAACCGCATTTGGTTCGGATGTGTTTGGGTCATTTTCTCGTGGAACCGCATGGTTCGATTCGGTTTGCGGTTTGTATTTTACAAACCAAACCAAACCAAACAAAACCGCATTATGTTATAAAATCTTACTAACCAATATATATATTTCTATAATTTTTTAGAGAAATCAACATGTATTATGTGTATATTTTATCATTCTTTGTATTATATTCATTTTAATTTACAAATCATAAAAAATAAAATATTATTCATTTATAAATACTATTTTCACAAAATATATTTTATCATATTCTTTGTATAATATTTATTTAAGAATGCAATCTTGTTGATATCATTATTTAGATTTAGATAAAATTATAATACGCAATTTTATGTATCAAATTATAAATTTATTTTGACAATTATAAATTTTTTATGGTAATGTATGAACAATTAAATATAAATTTATATTTTCTTATATATTTGTATGTATGACATAATAATTATTTTTGTAAAAAACCGAAACAACCAAACCAATCAAAACCGCATTAGTTTGGTTTGATTTGGTTCGAATTTATTTTTAAAAGTCAACCGAACCAAACCGAACCGCATGTTTTTTTCTCTTGCGGTTCGGATGATTTTTTGCTTCAAAACCGCCCAAACCGCACCGCGAACACCCCTACCTCACTCGTTGCATATGAAACACAACACTTTATCATAAAAGCATAACCCTTCAATTTTCCAGATGTTTTATCAGTAACCGCCTTACAGTCTTCAATTTCATCGTATTTGTGAAACACTCTGGTTAGGGTTTTGGAAGTTGCATCCCATCCAAGTCCATGAATGAAAGTTTTCCTTTGAGTTGGGTCTACATCAGGCAGCGAATGAACATTCTCCGATAGATCGGGATACTTCTCAATCGCTTGCTTCACGAGAGCGTGTAATTGCTCCTTCGTGAAAGGCTCTAGAAGCTTCTTAACAAGCTCGTCTTCCAAATCGATATCTTCCTCTTCTTCATTGTTAGTTTCTATTTCCTCAACACTGTTAGCTTTGACAGTCTCGGTCGAAGCCGCAGTTGGATTTGAAACTTCCACGACGGCTTGTTGGTTTTGGTTTTCTAGGGTTTCGACTTCTCCTCGTTGCTCTTCGTCGTCATGTTCTTCTTCAGCTACTTGTTCGTCGATGTCGTCGTTTACTTCGGTGGGAAGTTGGGCATTGTTAGGGTTTGGAGGAGATGGAAGAGGGTTTTCCATGATTTGATCGGTTCCGGATGCATCGGTGACAGAAACATCGTGATTGAAGGTGGAGGCATTGTTGTGTTTGTGGATTTTAACAAATCGCGGCTTGGAAATGTATGAGGAAACAGAAGGGACAGTGTTCGTGAAAGCTGGCGTGGGGACTTTTGATAGAATGAATAGATTTGAGAATTTTTTGTTAAGAGTGTTTTTGATGATTTTTTGAAAGAGGGATGAGATATTTGGAGATATTTCTCAAAATCTCTTCTATTTCTAAAATGTGTTTG
Source organism: Vicia faba (assembly GCA_948472305.1). NCBI lineage: Eukaryota > Viridiplantae > Streptophyta > Magnoliopsida > Fabales > Fabaceae > Vicia > Vicia faba. Next base: position 1,576,435,507 of record OX451736.1, on the reverse strand, counting down.
ATATTGATGGCCAATGGTAGAAGATGTGTTTGTTGGTTGGAGTTGTTGATAATAATTATTGTAATAATATGAATAATGAGATGATGAATATGAGTTAGAATTAGGTGTGTGTGGTGAATACCCGTGAGTTAAATACAAATTTGGTGATGATGATCTAACATGAGTGTAATAAGGTGTAAAAAATTTTCATGGAAAAGATGGAAATGAAGGTGGTAGGAGTTGAAAAAGAGGAGTTTGTAGGATGGGTAGGAGGAATGCTCTATGGATGATATGAAGATGTATGATAAGGATAATCTATAGGAGGATTTGAGTCCATGGATGAAAGTACCAATGGATAAAAAGTATAGGAAGATTCCTATCTAATCTATGAACTAGGATTTTCTAAACTAAAAGGAGAAAAACATTAAATTGACTAAATAAAATAAAAGAAATAAAATAATTTTTTATTTGATTTCTTGATAACATAATATCTAAATGAGACTACAATATATAATACTTCTAATTGGATAATAAACTTATAAGTCCAAACACTAGGAAAAACCCAATTCAACAATATTCAAAATAAACATCTAACATAATTATATTACAAGTTAAAATATCTAATTGCACCTCCTATCATTATATATCAAAGAATAATCAAGAATAATATGAACGGTGTACCTTGTAAGATTCTATATATTGTCGTTTACCTTTTAGGATTATAGAGATTACCGTCGGAGAGTATGAGAGATTACTATCCTCATTGTCGTTTAGGATTTCAGAGTATGTTAATCGTTTAATGGAGCAACGCTTAAATAGTTAAACGGATGAGGATATGGACCTCTTATTGGACTTAATTGAATGGTCCAATCCATCACAGTCCATTCAGACACAAAAGTCCAATATGATAATCCATTACACTACAAGAAAAATGGCATGTAGTTACAGACAAAAACCGTCACTAAATGTCAAAAATCCGAAGCTAATAGTTTAGGACCTTTTCTGACGGTTTATCTGTAGATAAAACAGGGTAAGATAGTAAAAATAATAATAACCATTTTCCTACATTCTTGCTGTCACCAAAAGTTACAAGTAGTTTTTTAATTTATTTTTGTTCTATTAATAATTCTAATCTTGTCGTGATATTAAAATTAATTACACAAAAATATTAAATTTCTTATAAAAAACAACTAATACAAGTTATTTGAGAAACAGCATACAACTTTTATATCTAACTAGTGAAGAAATAAAATCATTAAAGTCATGTAATAATTAAAATTAAATGAGCTTAATTTGCAAGCATATTTAATAAATCAAATGATACTTACCGTTAATTAAACAAGAATAAGCCAATGCACGCATCATATATGATATATTCAAGACTTAGCACTACAAATAGAGTGATTACAAAGCTGTGAACTTAACAATTTAGTTCTATACTCATACGTTTTCTAAAATAGTTTTACTTTTTATTAACGTACCTTGAACTTTTAGAAAATGTTGTATCCCGTAGCAGTACCGGTACCCGCACCGGATACCGTACCCGTACTTATGCAAAGAGAATAACTCCACAGTACCTAAAATACATAAAACCTAAATTACAATTCAAAATCAAATTATTCGCGGATAATTGAATCGAACAACTATGTCAAGCCAATCAGAAATAATTTTTGTTCTATAAAATGAAAAATGGTATTCCATTATCATGTTTGTCCACTGATTGGAAAAAACATATAAGTATGACACCTTGAAAGTTGTCCTAAACTATTTGGTAGAGTACCATTTAACTTATTCTCTTTAAGTACCAAGACAACGAGATTTTACATTTTATAGGTAAACACATGTTAAAAGCACATTGTTAGAGATATCGATGTCATTACTTCTACGTACCTTGCTATCTTTAATTAACTCTACTAAGTTGAAAATGATAAGCTCAAATCAAAACATCTAAGAAATTCTCAATTTTCTTGAAATCTGTTTCTGTCAAGTAGTTTCACGTGTAGGCCCGACAATGCAGTTTGACTACTGTGAGATTTTGAGGCAAATCTCATGTAGGCCCGACAATGCAGTTTGACTACTATGAAATTTTGAGGCGATGGAAGGAATCCAATTCAAAGACAGACCTGTTCGATGATTGAGTTGTCGGTCAAAGCAATTCTCTGCCTGTCAACCTTTCCATAGCCCCTCTTGTAGATCAATTCCTTAACACTCTTCAGATTGGGATACCTGAAATAAACTTATAAACTAAGAACCTGCACCGAGTGAAAAAGAAAGTAATAATGTGGATACTAGATAGAGTCTTTGCATACACATATATACTAACCTTACAATTTCATACCATCATTTGCCTTCATTGTAATTTACTGTATTCTTCTATAACCTCATTCACATCTTCAACCTTGGGACATTCGGCATTATCCATTGTAATTGTAATAAGAGTTGGTGTGTATAATATTCCACCATACCAAAAGGTCTTCTTCTCTGGGCAGTTTTGAATGGTGGAGTATTGCCATTTTGGAAGCTCAACATAGGAAGGGTAAGAGCTTCGGCAGAAATATTTGAGGCTCGAAAGCTTCTTTAGTTCAATTCTGGATAACAATGGGAATATCATCTTCTTAGCCTTCTGTTGTTGTTGTGCATAATTTAGAGGATTACAATTATTCCCGATGATGGCCTCTATCTCATCACATTTAGACACATCAATCGAAGTCAATTGCGAAGGCTCGTGGCTACGGAAACATCCTGAAACACATATTTCAAAGCATTGCATTGTGTGATGCTTATATATTCCACTCTCTAAAAGGCTAAACTCTGACCAAGATTTTTCCAAATATGCTTCAAACTTGGAAGAGAATCCAAGTATATAACGTTTAATTGGTATTGCATACCATCGTCATTTGATTCAAATATCTCTTCTAAGCACCCACAGTCTATCAAGTTGAGAGATTCTGTGTGCGAGAGTATGTGCATCATGATTGATGGGATGAAATTCAATAGCTTGTGATTGTTTGTGATCTGTAGCTCTAAATCTCTTTTGATGTAGCCAACAAGCTCTTCATCAATATCTCTAACTGTTTCTAATTTTCCCAACTTCATCTGCACACAACATACAAGCAGGTGATGAAGCATGTATTCAAAATAAATTATAATGATTAAGTTGGGAGACTTCATGTGTGCATGCGTACCTTGAATTTCTCAGAATTTATAAGATAATATAAAGTCAAATTAAAGTCTCCAGGTGTGTGCATATTAAGCAGCCATTCTACTTCATGAAGGTTTGGTGTGTTTACAATAATATTTCCATGTGGAAATGTTCCCATATTTTTAAGATTCTTTAATTGACGAGACCATGAAGTTGTAGTCATATGTTCCTGAACAAAAACACTTTAGCTTCGGCACTTGATCAAGCTCCAACCTGTTTAATTCAGGAAAGGTAATCTGAATCTTACTATGGATTTCGTCCTCTTCAACGGTGTACAATGGGAGATCATAGTCATAACAACAACTAGTTTCTTTAAGAATGTAGCACTTTTCATCTATATGTTTGAGAAGGAAAAATAGTTTATCATGTCTTCTTTCTCTTCTCTTTTAGCCATAATAGCTTTTAACTTTTCACACTTTTCAATTTTGATGGTTTTCAGGGGCGATGAAACAAGGAAACTAAAAAATATTACATCCAAAAATCACATTTCACTATTAGTAGGTCCTCAAGAGCAGGCATATGAATTTTTACTTTCTTTGTATTCATTTCAAAAATAGAATGTATACCATCCTCTAATGCTCTTGTTACCGATGCTTCCTGCTAAAACAAAAAGTTCTATGAATGGATCTGAAAACGAGGTAAACAGAGTTCTGAGGTAAATGCTATAAGGCGTGCAAATCCAAGAATAGACAGAAAAACAAAACACATATTATGGGTATAATAAAACAAGATACCACAGTCCAATGCCTACAATCTCAGACATTATATTAAACTATATTCAATTCAACTAATCATGTATCTTCTAAATCTAAATAACAGAAATAAGCAAAACAAATTTAGACCCCAAGGTATTCACCATTGACCAAAGAGATACAACTTAAAAAACTAAGTTGTAAAATCATACACACATGAACGAGTGCATTTAACTTTAAGAAACAAAGGAACTATATAAACTTTAAATGTTACACATATGAACTTTGACAATTTTCTCAATGAAAAGTAAAATGGATAATAACTCATCAAGATCAAAGTCAAATGCAGGAAGCAATTCATTGAGTGACCAAATAAAAAACAAGTTGATCTCTACCTGTCTCAAACGCAAAAGCTGTAAAATCTTCCTTAATTTTGGGTCCATGTGACGTGCGAGTTGCAAAACGGTAGTAACAGCGACAATTCTCTGTCAATTGACACACCGCAAATGATCATCAATCAACAATACCAGCAGTACAACAACTCAACATCATGAAGTGAAAGAATTGAAGCAAAAAGAATCAAGAGATACGGTTGAGGCGTTTTATCGAACACCATGTGGGCAAGGCCAAAAGCTGTATTTTTCTGCACTTTTAACACATAAACATTCTTCCTTTTAGCTTCAGAACGTTGTATGCTAGTGATAACTTAATTTGGAATCAATACCGAAACATAAAATCAGAGAAACCAATTGAAATCGTAATCAACATGAAACTGTGAAACTTACCGTAAAAATGCACCAAACCATAAGCATTCTGAACCAAAGAAGTTCTGAACCAAAACCAAAACGCGACTGAATCGATGCAGTGAGATTACGAATCGCGTTTCGGTTTGCGAAGAAGCTGTCCAGCTGCAAAATCGCGTTTGGGAAAAATCACTTTCGCGTTCGAGGCCTTCCGTGAGAATCGCGTTTGAAAACAAAGCACGTTTGAAGAAACGCTTATGTGAGAAGCGTTTAGAGAAGCGCTTATGTGAGAAGCGTTTGAAAAAGAATCGCGATTGAGAAAAAGTTATGTCCTTTTCTGTTTCATGTTACTGCATCTATCCCTCTTCTTTCTATTTTTATTTTTTTTAATAAAATAGAATATATAATAATAATAATATATAATAATAATAATAATAATAATAATAATAATAATAATATATAATAATAATAATAATACTAATATATAATAATAATAATAATAATAATAATAATAATAATAATAATAATAATATATAATAATAATAATAATAATAATAATAAAAAAATAATAATAATAATAATAATAATATATAATAATAATAATAATAATAATATATAATAATATATATAATAATAATAACAATAATAATATAATATATAATAATAATAATAATAATAATAATATATAATAATAATAATAATATTAATATATAATATATAATAATAATAATAATAATAATATATAATAATAATGATAATGATAATAATAATAATAATATATAATATATAATAATAATAATAATTATAATAATAATAATAATATATAATATATAATAATAATAATAATAATATATATATAATAATAATAAATGATAATGATAATAATAATAATAATATATAATAATAATGATAATGATAATAATAATAATAATAATAATAATAATAATAATAATAATAATATATAATAATGATAATGATAATAATAATAATAATAATATATAATAATAATGATAATGATAATAATAATAATAATAATATAATAATAATAATAATAATAATAATAATAATAATAATAATAATAATAATAATAATAATAATAATAATAATAATAATAATAATAATAATAATAATAATAATAATAATAATAATAATAATAATAATAATAATAATAATAATAATAATAATGATAATAATAATGATAATAATAATGATAATGATGATAATAATAATGATGATAATAATGATAATGATAATAATGATAATGATGATGATGAT